>OU975420.1:11324263-12704901 GCA_918857605.2 Philereme vetulata | reverse complement strand
GAAGAACCGACTATAATGCAATACTGTCTGAGCTATCGGCTATTAATTGGTTAGAGACGCTGTCAACCATCATTATGTCAACCCAAATGAAGCAACCAATAAATTCATAAATATACTATCTGATATCCATACCAAACACACCCATGTAGCACATGTTTCAAAGAGCAAGTGCAGTCTTAAGCCATGGGTTACTCCTGGCCTAGTAAGATGCATACGTTTTCGTGACAAATTACACCAAAGGTCTAAGAAATTTTAATTAGATAAATCATTGCACATTACATATTTACGATATAGGAACCACTGCAATAGAATATTAAAGAACCTAAAAAAACAACACGAGAAAAACTTATTCTTGAAAACAAGAATGATGTTAAAAAGACATGGCAACGTATCAAGATATGTTGTAATCTTGAGAATAAATCACGACCACCTTCTGAATTAATTCAGAAGAATATATCCCTTTCAGATATTAACGTACATTTTGCAAATGTAGGTAAAAATTTGGCAAATGCTATCTTAGATACACTAAATATTAGTGAAGACGACCTAGTTCAGCGACATAACAGTGGAACTAGTGAACCTATAAACTCCCTAGTACTACTACCAACAGATGAAGAAGAAATTAAGAAAATTATACTGTCACTACGCAAAAGCACGTCCTCGGGATGGTATGGTACATCATCACTATTATATAAAAAGACAATTGACTTTATTTCCGAACCAGTAACGTACATCTGCAACATGTGCATGTCAAGCGGAGTCTTTCCGGATGAACTAAAAAAGTCAATAGTAATACCAATACATAAGGCTGGGAATAGAGTCAGTATAAATAATTATAGGCCAATATCGCTGCTACCCACGCTTTCCAAAATTCTTGAAAAAGTTATCAATACGAGACTACTGCAATTTCTAGAGAAGTTCAATTTGCTCTCATCTAACCAATTCGGTTTTAGATGGAAGAAATCAACCACAGACGCCATTGATACTGTGGTCTCCCACATTGTTGATACCTTAGACAGAAAAGGAAAATGCGTGGGTATATTCCTGGATCTAGCGAAGGCTTTTGATAACGTTTACATTTCCTTGCTACTTAAAAAAATGATGAGCATGGGAATAAGAGGTCTACCATTTGAACTTTTAAAACATTACCTTCATAATAGACACCAATCAGTCAGAATTGACTCTCTAACTAGTAATGAAGAACCTTTATTATATGGTGTTCCGCAGGGTAGCGTACTTGGCCCAACGCTATTGCTTATTTATATTGATGGTTTATGCAGAAAACAACTAAAAAATGCAAAAATTGTTTCATTTGCAGATGATACTGTCACAATATTCAGTGGCAAAACATGGAACGATGCTCAATTCATCGCAGAGGAAGGCTTTTGTGAAATTGCTAGGTGGCTAGATATCAATTTGCTGACGTTGAACATAAATAAAACAAAATGCATATGTTTTAGTTTGACCGGTCATGGGCAACCTAACATAGACTCATTCACTATTAAAGCCCACACGTCCAACATCCCAATTTCATGCGACTGTGACACACTAACGAACACTACTGACATTAGATACCTAGGAGTAACAATTGACCGGCACCTCAAATGGGATAAACAAATAAAACTAATCACAGGATGTGTTCGTAAGCTTATTTACATATTTAAGAACCTACGACACATAGGTGATATTGAAATCCTAAAGAGCCTTTATTTCTGTTTGGGTCAGTCAGTCATTTCATATGGTATACTAGGATGGGGAGGAGCTGGGAAAACCTTTATGCTTGAATTAGAGAGGGCTCAAAGAGCAATAATTAAAGTTATACTACTCAAACCGTACTAGCACCCCACTACTCAACTGTTTAAAGAATTTAATGTTCTAACAGTTAGGCAAGTATACATACGCACCTTAATCCTGAAGCAACACAAGGTTCCTAGAGACTCCAATAGAATCAGTAAAAGACGCCACGATATTGTATATAAAACCCCACAATGCAGAACCAAATTTACGAATCATTTCTCTTCTTACCTAGGACCGTTTATATACAATAAAATCAACATATGTAATAATATTGAAAAGGTATCAATTTATTCGTGCAAACAAAAAATTGATAACTTTCTTAAACTACTTGATTACAAAGGTACAGAAGAACTTATGACAGTGTTATACTAATTAGAAATAGAAAAAAAAACAAATAAATAAGCAATGCACAAATCTACGTTAAAGTTAAAATTAAATTTACACCTACAGAAGATAATTTCAGATTTAGACACTATTTAGATTTTTAGATACTTATCAAAATAATTATTCGTAAGTAGGTTAAAAATTAAGCATTTCACAACTAGCAGTAATTGTACGTATATTTATATAACATATATTATAATTAACATAGAATATATAAATAATGATTAGTAGATTTATAAGAATTTAACATACGTCATTAACCTAACTAAAAAGTTTAAATTCTTAAGTCGATAGCATAATATGGAAGAGCAACGACGCCCTGCCGTCATACAGTGAAAACTAGTACGGGGGGTAGTCACTTGACTATGTATTCATCATAACTGCAAACTTAAGTTACACTAGGAAACATGATTGTATATAGTTTAAGTCTAGATTTTAAGTTTGTAAACTTACTTTATCGAAATAAATTTTACTTTACTTTACTTACTATATATAAATAATCGTCGTCACAAAAAGGCGTCCAACTCAGCATTTGTTGTGCTTTTGGCACAACGCTGATCTTCCGTTGGAACCATTTACAAATGAAGATATCACGGATGACTGCCCGCATAATACAACAATTACAAAAAATATGAATATATAGATAAATATTAGTTACCACACTAAGAAAAAAAAATAGAAATAACAGCTAAGTATATTAAGTTACAAAAAGTAAAAAAAAAAACAAAAATACAGATGATTGGGGAGAACTAGGCGAGAATGCATTAATCAGTCCCACTGCTAAGCAAGCCAATCTGCTAAGTAATCAGGCTGCCAGAAGAGAGGAAGGATATTATAAAGGTACACTTTGCGAGGCGCTCTTCTCTTCTACGTGTACTACATAACATGTATGTTACTACTATTTTACTCATTGTTCGCTGTCCATTGCTTTTATTGTTGCAATCATCTTGACAATGGGGTGGTATGAGCAAATAACGTACCTACAGCGAACAGGGAATGGAATAGTAGCTATCAAAAGTTAGCCGATCAAGCCTGTGGTGATGCAAGAAGACGTATTGAACTCCTTAATAACTGTATTGTAGTTCAGCTTTGATGCTATATTTGCTTCAATTGATAAAACTGCTAAAGCTGAAAGTCTATCTTGAACCATTGCATTTCTCAAATATTTTTTTTTATTTTAATTATGAAAAGCTCCTTTCGGCGGAGGCTGCTTTTGCCGGAATCGTTAACAAAATTCGAACGACTATATACATTTTTTTCGTCACGTTCACGGCTTGGTATAAACCTCCGAGGGGGGGCCGTAGACAGTGGCCCACGTCGCCCGCCTTACGCCGCCTCTGCATGTAACCGTAATTAAAGGTAATTTGTTTTCTCCAGTTCCACTGGTTCCCATTAGAAGGCTTAATGGGAATCGATGGGGTAAAGACTGGAAACTAATTAAAATAAGATTAGAGTGAGCCGTCAAGTTCAAGGTTTATGAAACGGTTTGTTTAGCTACGAGCGTCTTTGAGTCTAGGAACTTTTATGTTTGTAGAGTTTATTAGAAAGCTGCTGAGGCCAAACATTTTACTTTTTAAACCATTAAACCATTTTATTTATTGTAAATGTGGTATGATACAGATATTAATTTTCTATAAAAAAATAACAACGGGTCCAAACACAAATTACTCATTCGAGTGTACAATGTTACTACCTTTTACTTTTTAATAAATAAAATAACTGAAATTTAATTAAAGGTGCTTAAAATCATTCCCTTTTAACATTACAGTATAATTAGTAATAGTAGTTAAAGCCAAAATAGAAAATTGTAATAATTTAATAAATTCGTTTATAAATAAAAGTTTCTAATAAATACATTTAGTTAAAATACATAGTACAATCTAATTTCAGATAGAAAACTCAATTTCTGATCAAAACTGCGAAAAATATAAAAAAAATGTAAGACTCCGCGGTGCGATTGCACAAAGCGCAGAAAACGGTTTTCTTAACCTCATCATATCAGCCGTAGGACGTCCACTGCTGGACAAAGGCCTCCCTCATTGATCTCCAGGAACTGCGGTTGGAAGCGGCCTGCATCCAACGCCGACCTGCGGTTCTTACCAAGTCGTCTGCCCATCTTGTGGGTGGACGTCCTACGCTGCGCTTGCCGGTCCGTGGCCTCCACTCGAGAACCTTTCGGGCCCATCGGCCATCTGTTCTGCGCGCTATATGGCCTGCCCATTGCCACTTCAACGTGCTAATCCGTCGGGCTATGTCGGTGACTTGAGTTCTCCTACGTACCCCTCATTTCTGATTCGATCCCGTAGAGAAACTCCGAGCATGACATCTCCCTGTCTTACGCCTCTTTTTAAGGGAATTGCCTTCGAGCTCTGTTCGTGTACTCGGACTGACATAGTGGCGTTTTTATACAAACACTTCAACACTTCGATGTACCGATAGTCAATACGGCATCGTTGGAGAGACTCAAGCACTGCCCATGTTTCGATCGAATCGAAGGCTTTCTCATAGTCCACAAACGCGAGACATAGCGGCAAGGTATACTCTTCGGTCTTCTGTATGACTTGCCGCAGCGTATGTATGTGGTCTATGGTACTGTAGCCTTTACGGAACCCGGCTTGTTCGGGAGGCTGGAAGTCATCAAACCTGCGTTCGAGACGGTTCGCGATGATTCTCGAAAACAGCTTATAAACATGGCTCAAAAGCGAGATGGGTCTATAATTCTTAAGCAAGGTGTTGTCACCTTTCTTGAAGAAGAGAACCACCACGCCCCCGTTCCATGCTTTTGGCGTCGTACCTTCAAGCAAGGCGGAATTAAAAAGCTTCTGAAGGACTTTAAGTACCGGTGATCCACCCGCTTTCAGAAGCTCTGAAGTGATTCCGTCCTCACCCGGCGCCTTGTCGTTCTTAAGCTGCTTCAAGGCCACCCTGATCTCATACAGGCTGATGTCCGGAATATCTTCGGTATAATGTCGGGTCAGTTTGGCTCTTGGGTCGTTGGCCGCACTGCAAACAGGTTTAGTGACCGAATCGTAGAGCCGTCCATAGAACCTTTCGACTTCCCTTAACACTTCCGCTTTACTTGACGTTATGCTGCCTTCTTCCCTTTTCAGCTTCATCATGCGGCTCTGCCCAATAGAATTATCTCTCGCGAACACTTTGGAGCCTTTATTCCGCTCTATCGTATCTTTAATACGAGATGTATTAAAGGTACGAATATCGTGCCGCAAGGATTTCCAAATCTTTCTATTGAGCTGCCTATGTGACTGAGCATCATCGGGAGACTGCAGTTGCAAAGAACGTCGTTCAGCCATGAGGTTAAGGGTGTCATCAGAAAGTTTCTGAGGTCTATTGGTACGGGGGGTCTTAAAGAACTGGGACCCCACCGTATGGACGGTTTCAACGAACCTGTTATTGATCTCGTCCACTGATGCATCTACTTCTAGACAGTCAAAGCGATTTGCAAGTTCGAGTTGAAAGCTCTCGAGGTTTTGGATATGTGCGCGAGTGGGTCGGAGCGTAGATTTCATCAAACGGGACCTTTCAAGTTTAACGTTCATATTCAATGTGGCTCTAACAATTCGGTGATCACTGCCGGTTTTCACCCTGTGAATCACAGAGACATCATTGAATATCCGTTTCTTGTTGGTCAAGATGAAATCAATCTCATTTCTCGTGGAACCGTTTCTTAACCTAGGCGCACGGAAACGAGTGGAACGCCTAGGGATATTCAAGACAAGTGAATCGGTTGCTTCTAGGCAAGCTAGTTCCATCGGCATCGTAGACTTCATCAGACATTCAGCAAACCCATATGTGTGGGGTATCTATGGATAGGTCTTCAAAATGATATTGAGGTTTATAATATCATTTTATTCTAAACCGAATAGTTTGCGCGAGAGACACTTCCAAAGTGGTAAAATGTGTCCCCCCCCCCCCCTTGTAACTTCTAAAATAAGAGAATGATAAAACTAAAAAAAATATATGATGTACATTACCATGCAAACTTCCACCGAAAATTGGTTTGAACGAGATCTATTAAGTAGTTTTTTTAATACGTCTTAAATCGTAAACCACAATTTACCGTTCATTCAATCAACTCATATATAAAAAAAGTTACAACAAACTACAATAACTTTTATATTATGTTACTTGCTGCTACGGAACCTTTCATGGGCGAGTCTGACTCGCACTTGGCCGCTTTTACATTGTTTTTCACATTCGTTTTTTTATATGAATATGCACTTCTCATCAAAAAAATCGAATTAGTACTGCAAGTACCATTCAGGTGGAATTTTTATAAAAATAGGATTGATATCAAGACAAAAAAATACGCCAATAAATATCTGGCACTTTAGTCTACCCAATGGTGTAGCACAATTCTAAATTTTTATTTTAACTTTCGAATTTTCATACAATAAATGAGTATTGTAGAGTAGAGATTGATTTCAATGTGTATTCCATCGGAGTTTCTGCATTTAATCACATTTTTTTGCATAAATATAGTTTTTTTTAACTCAGCTCTAAGCTGAGCTGAGCGTGGTTGTAAACTAAGTTCTATGACATCCTACCAAAGAGATTTTTTCCTAACAAATATGGATACCTCGCCCACGAAAGCCGCCCAAGTCGTGGCGTTGCTGGATTCAGGGCGCAGTCAGCGTGTTGTGGCTGCACGATTGCATCTTAGCCTCTCTGCTGTCAATAGAGTATATCAGCGTTATCGGGAGACTGGTATGTTTACTCGTCGTTCAGGATCTGGTAGATATCGAATCACGTCTGAGCAAGACGACCGGTATATTTGTGTCAGTTTCTCTAAGAAATCTTCACTTTAACTCTATTCAACTGCAGCGGCGGCTCCGTGAGGTTCAATGACTAACTGTGAGCAATTCTACCATTAGAAGAGTATTGGCAGAGCATGGCCTGAAACCTCACAAACCAGCTAATGGCCCTAAATTGACGGTAGACCACCGAAGAGCGCACCTTAACCTTGCACGTGAGTATTTAAATTGGTCATACCTTCAATGGAGCAAAGTTCTCTTTTCTGACGAGAGTAAGATCATGCTGTATGGTAACGACGGAAGAAAGAAGATGCATCGAAGAGAGGGAGAGCGTTTTGCACAGTGCTGCATTGAAGAAAGAGTCAATTACGGTGGCGGTTCATGGACGGTTTGGGGAGGCATAAGCGCCGAAGGAAAAACCGAACTTGCTTTTGTATCTGGACCTCGCTTACCGTCATTAAATGGGTCACGTTACATCGAAGATTGTTTGGAGCCTCATGTAGTACCCTACGCAAATTTTATTGGCGAAGAGTTCATTTTTATGCAGGACAATGCCAGGGCTCATACCGCTGGCATTCTAAATGAATACCTGAGTAAACTCAGTATTACGGCTATGGGCTGGCCAGCAAGAAGCCCGGATATGAATCCCATAGAATCCCATCGGGTATGAACCTATGGGATGAGTTGAAGAGACGAGTCAGAGCGAGACATCCTGCTCCGCCGCTTGGCCAGTTTAAAACAGCTATACAAGAAGAGTGGGCTAATATCCCACAACACAAGATTGTGTCTCTCATTCGTTCCATGAGGAACCGCATGGAAGCAGTCATTAGAGCCCGGGGAAGAAATACAAGATACCGAATAAACTATTCGAACGAATTTTTTTTTATATATTTTTGGTTTTACGTCTTTGTTACTAACATTTTAGAAATTCTTCTTTAAGGGTAAAAACATACCTGTTGAACAAAACACGATAGTTAAAGAAATTTAATTTTAATTTGGAACATTAATTTTTGTTAAACTATACCATATAATATCCTCAATTAACTGGCATTATTATTTTTTTGTTTAATATAAAAGAAAAACACAAAAACTGATTCAAAACCAAACTTCAGAGGGGTTTCGATTTTTTTGATGAGAAGTGTATATTAATGTCGTGGCCATTATTGTGGTTTTATTTTCTTGAAGCCCCCGATACTGAAACCTTGCTTTTAACTATACATTTATCTATTAGATATGACACTCCTAGGTATTGTAAATAAATAAATAATGCTGGACATTTCACACAGCGCCATCTAGCCCCGAACTGAGTCAAGCTTGTATTTTGGGAATTTTCAATTGATTTATTTATTAACCATATAACATAGAAAAACACCGAGACCTGTAATAAATATCTATAGATAATACAAAAATATGCTCCGCGATGGGAATCAAACCCGCAACCTCCTGCGTCTCAGCAGGTTCTACGCCTATGGCGCGCGCGCCACGGAGGTCGTCAAATTATCCTGATGAACATACCTATGTTCAGTTTTTATTCACTAGAGAGAGTATTTCTCTAAACAATTAAAAACTCTTGCACTAAATGAAAATTAAAATAAATCGAGAGTAGCGACTACCAAGCTTGCAAGTACCTACGGGTACTATAATCTGAGATGTATCTAACAGTATTAGAGTTTAGATTGCTACAGCATTTTAAAAACAAGAGGCAGAGTAGCAAGCTGGACAGCCGAAGTAATATGAGATCTATTAATGCGGATTAAAGGTCAGATTGCAGCGAACCCAAAGCAAAAAACAAGGATTCATATCGGTTTAATTACTTTGCCCCGATGTCTGAGTTCGCTCAGTTCTGGATGAATAGATTTTTTTAATCACTAGACGAGTTTTTCCTTTGAGACGGAATTCGCGCTGTTGGTCTTGTTTATCGTATCCCTTGCAGAGCTTCATGTAGCTTTTTCATTCTTACTTTATAATAAGTTTTTGTTGAACAAATACATAGTTTTTCAAAAACAGCTTTTCTAAAATTCATAATCAGAACCGTAGGCAGATTAAAACGAATCCAAAACACTAGTTGCGTAGTTTTATTCCAGAGTTCCCACAGCCACCTTCTGGTTCCATCATCCGATCAGCTCCATGTCATAATAATATTGCATTGTCATCGATTATTATATATAAATAAATGAAATATAAATATTTCTGGACATTTCACACAGCGCTATCTAGCCCCAAACTAAGCAGAGCTTGTATTATGGGAACCAGATAACTGATAGAATACTTATATACATTTTTTTTGTAAATACATACTTATAATATATAGAGAAACAACCAGACCCGGAACAAATATCTGTAAATCATGCAAACATTTGCTACCGAATCGAACCCGCTACCTCCTGCGTCTCAGCCGCAAACATTTTGCATATGCATGCAAAATTTAAGCTCAATCGGAAACCGGAATAAAAAAAATAACGTCAAAAAAACTTGCAAGATTTGATTACAGACATCGGGGCAGGTGAAACTTGTTGTGGGTAGGCGAAATAATAATGTATTTCTAAGTACCCTCAGATAAATAAATTAGTTGTTAACCAGGCTCGGTCGTATCATTACACTACAAAACTAAATAAAAGCTTATACAATTCGGCTTCGAACACGTGTTGAAAATCATTTATTTCTTAAATTTAGGTCACGCGGAGTCTTTTTCGTTATAATATATTTTTTATACCACTGGAGAGGAACATATGACCCACCTGATGTTAAGTGGTAACCATCGCCTATAGCAAAGTATTGCCTCGTAGGTCGCGCACCTTAGAAATGTGCCCTACGATATACTACCCTGCGTCCATCAACTGTATACCATACAAGCTTACGCAAGCGGCATTTCACGCGTGGTTTGTCAAATAAAAATTTTCCATGTCTCAATCCAGGTCTCATCTATCTTTATACCAAATATCTGGAATTAATCTAGGCTCATTTTAATACAAAGATTCTTCATTACCGTTGTTACTATTGTGATTCCACTATATCTTATGCTATTAAAAAGAATTTAATAAGTGGTGTACGTGTTATAATCCATCATGTAGGTACCTATAAAATTGATCTAACTACGGACACCTTTTTAACCTTTGGTGTGCCGGAACAGAGATCTACGCGAGACAATAGAATTTTTATTGTCGATTACAGGTTAACCAAAGTCTATTCGATTCTAGCCTGTATCTTTTAGAGTCTAAGATATAGTTTTGTTCGCAGCACTGCCCAGAAGCAGCGTTAGTGTCAGCGCGCGTGCTTTCCGCTGAAGGTGCTCCCGCCACCAGATCGGCTTCGGGTGTGGAGAGACGGCCTTCTATGCCTCGCCCTCCGCTGTGTAAGCGAGGATCTGGCTCGCTGCTATCACAGAGCCCGCCACCTTTACCCAGGTAAATGTACTTTCAAGTTCTAGGTTTTTCTAATAAATAAATATTGCTGGACATTTCACACGGCGCTATCTAGCCCCAAACTAAGCAGAGCTATGGGAACCTTATAACTGATAGATGTTTTTTGTATATACCTAGTCAGGTCATAAATTTTGTCACATGTTTAATATAAAATAATTTAAACAAGTTTATTCATTATGTAACCATTTATATACCAAAATGAACTTAACAAAACATAGATTCTTATGACACTAAAGTTTATTCAAAATGACCTCCGTGATTTTGAATAAAGGCCTTCAATCTGCGCGGCCAGTCGTCTATCGCAGCATGAACGAGGTCCATGTCAATATCGGCGGCTGCCTTAATCAAGGATGTCTTGAGTGACTCCAAATTGGGATGAGGCTTTGAGCACGCCTTTTCCTCCAAGTGTTGCCATATCTTGTAATCTAACGGATTCAAATCTGGACTGGAGGAGTCTTCGTGCCGGATGAAGTCGATTTCACGCGCCGCCAGCCAGTCTTGTGTGCTCTTCGCTCTATGAGCTGGCGCCGAATCTTGTTGGAATACCCAGTGCCTGTTATTGAACATGGTATGAGAAACAGGTTCCACAAGGTTCGTCAGGACTGTATTTTGATACACAACTGCATTCGTTTTTACACTTTTCTCACAAAAATGTACCTCTGTTAAGCCCCAATAAGAAACTCCCAACCATACCATGAGCGAGGATGGAAAATGACCTCGTTGGACACGCGGAATACGGTTGCTCGCTTCTTCACTACTGTGTGCGTACACCTTATCATTTTGTTTGGTGTAGCTCTCTTCTACGGTAAAAATTTTTTCATCCGAAAAAAGAATTTCCCGATATTTTTTTCCCGCGTACCGCTTCAACAAAGCGCGGCATTTCTTCAGTCTCAGGTCCATTAGACGAGCATTCAAACGATGTCCTGTTTTTCTTCGATATGCCCGAAGCCCTAAGTCTTCATTTAACACCCTTTTCACCGTGGTTCTGCTTAACCCCATCTGAAGGGCCAACAGTTTCTGCTTACGTTTGGGATTTCTTTGAATTCGCGCCTTCACAGCTTTTATCACTGCTGGAGTCCTAACAGACCGAGGGCGACCACTTCTTGTCATCTACACTAGAGTCTTCATTGTATCGTTTGATGGTGCGATAAACGAATCTTTTGGTTATATTCAAATTTTTCAGTATGTCAAAAATTTCAATTGGCGCGTAACCGCAACGATGCCACGCAATAACTGCAACACGGTCTTCTTTAAGCGTCCACTCCATATTTAAAAATGAGTAAAATTCTAAAATATATATATTTTTATTTTCATGAACAATTCGAAATTCGAATTCTATAAACTTTTTTGTGGCCAGCATTCTAAAAGTAAAGTTTTAACTGTGTGACAATACTTATGATCTGACTAGGTACATATGTAGGTACTTATAATATAAAGAAATACATCTAGACCCAGAAAATATATCTCGAACCCGCTACCTCCTACGTCTCAGCTATCTATTCGCCTACTGCACCACGGAGTTCGTAATATACAACAGCTGGATTTAAATAGGGCTTCCCCTTATAATGTCATGAACGGTTCTGGGGCACCTCCATCGACCGATTTCCAGTGACTTATTATGTGCATATGTGTGATCCAGTCAATATTATGATCTATTATAATTCAACTTAATTCCATAATATTATTAATCACAGATATAACATGACAGTTTAAAATCGAATGCGTCAGTTCTATGCATTTTATATGGCTAAAATGAAAAATAACGTGTTTGTTTTTAGTTTTAGCCATTACCATACATGTGTAAACTGTCATGTATAAACAGAATAAACAATAACAAGTTTTACGAATAAAAAACTTAATGCTTAAACCACATTAACAAAAATTAATATAAGTACTAGTATTGATTATTCTAGGTCCTGCTGAACCTCACCTGCATTTTTTAAAGTATAACTTCTTTACGCACGCTTGACTTGGGGAGTAAGCTGGTATATAAGTTAGTGAAGATAGAAAGAGAGAGAGTTACGTTTCGTATATTTTTTAAACGTTAATGTGCGAGTGCGATTTGCATTTGTCCAGAATGAACATAGACTGATCGACCTACAGACGTGTGGACAATTTTGTAATTGTACAATTTTATAAATTAATATTGTGAAAAAGAAGTTTTACTTCAGTCGTGTGGTCTAAAAATGCACACTCGTTTTTAATGCGTTTGACTTGCGTTTGACCACGATCTCGCCTGATGTAGTCTACAATGGATCACGCTTGCGTAGATGAAACGTTTTCACTCGCGACTTGAAGACGCCCAGGTTGTAGATTAGCCTTGGCGGTGTGCTTAATAAAGATCGAAGAGAACCGCTTTGTGCGAATGGGAGGTATTTCAACCATATAGCGGTGGCGCACCGCAGAGCGTCTGGTTGTCCGATGATAGAATCAATAGATTCCAGAGCTTCAAGCTGGTACTTCACTGATCCATCCTCGAGGTGAGAACAGTTCTCCAAACATGATTGGAGTTGTGCTTGGTACAAATTGAGCAACTGCCCGGTGTGAAGTAGTGCCTCATCTTTGCGAGCATACTCAGCTTTTTAGCAGCCAACTGGGCTTTCGACTCAATGTAGGAGCTGAAATTGAGAGCCGGAGGTAATGAGATACCAAGAAACTCGATGTGGTCAGATATCGGCACGGATACAGAGTCAGCGTAAGAGTCAGATTAAATTGACTTCGTTTTGCGTAGAACAGATACGCCTGGATCTTGTTCGCATTGAACTTGACCAGATTGGCATCACCCCAGTCGGAGATTGCCTTCAAGGACAAGTTTAGGTGTTCGACCATGGCCTCCCTGAGTGACTATCTTGGTCTGGGGTCCTTTTTAGGTGAATCATCATATGTTTCACCAGCTCCTTTGTAATTAGATTATAGTTTAATTTCTATTATTCGCTAAGAGGATATTTTAAAGATTAGGAAGCAAGACATTTCATTTCAGAATAATTTTGAGAAGTGTTATTCCTATATTATCGATGTGAATAATACTAAAGTTGCGTTATTACTAACGTTGTATAAAATAGTCCCCGCCTGCTATTACCAAAATAAGAAAGCTTTTTTTGGTTTGTTCTTTGTTTTGCAGTCGGGATTTTTGATTTTTCGAATAACATTTCTTTCCGCGTTTTTTGGGCTTATTATTGATATCCAACACACAAAACTTCATTTTTATAGACATAATTAATAAGACATTTATTCTTTGCTGATAATAATTATGTTACAAAACAAGCAACTTTTTAACAAAAATATGACCAACTTCAGATAACGGAAAAAACAAATTACTAAACCGATTTCGATGAAATTTCTATGGGACAAATCTGAAAGTATATCCTTTCAAGTAATAAAATAATTTTCCAAATCGGTTGATAAATGACGGAGTTATGAGGTAACATACATAAAAAAATACAGTCGAATTGAGTACCTCTGCCTTTTTTTTTGATTCATATAGACCTCATTTACTAAAATTCGTCAAAACGTTTAGCCAACACTATGCGCCAAATGAACCGACATACATACACACATACCTACACCTTAAATATGTATTACCCTCCTACTTCCCAGTCAGATAAAAAATAGATATGTGAGGAATTGAAATATAGTATGAAACACCCCAGGCCACTATGTGCCTCTGGATGATTCGTGATCGGAATGTTTTACATTGATAAAGCTTTTTTATAATTCATCATCATCATGTCAACCACAGGACATCCGCTGCTGAACATTGTCTCCGCCATAGATTTCCAGAGCGACCGATCTTGTGAGGCCTGCACCCAACGGCTCCCAGCAACCTTAAACAGGTCGTTTTTCCATCTAGTGAATTTTTATTATTATTACTTGTTATTATTACTTATTGTTATTCTCTATCTATCATCCTAACATTATATACCCATGTTTGCAGGAACATGTAAATTCAATCGAACTGTTTTCTTAGTATCAAATTTGGTATGTCCATTCCGAATATGTTTTCTTTCTCAATAAAAACAGATCCTTTATGAAGTTGAAAAATAATATTGGCACTTTACAGAGAAAATATTGGATTTTAAACGACCATGAAGAGCTCATGTTTTCTTTATAACAGTAACCTACATTTTACGACTGCAATGTTCCAGCTCATATAACTTGCTCCTTATAATTTAATAAAGGACAACATATTTGCTGTGATATTTCTTCATCATCATCACCATCATTATCATCATACACAGCCTGACTTGACCCACTGCTGGGTATAGGCCTCCCCAAGTTTGTGCCATCTACCACGATCCTGCGTTAGACTCACCCACTGACGGCCCGCGACCTTTACGATGTCGTCCACCCATCTCGCTGCTGGAGGTCCTACCATTTTATACCCGCTCCTCGGCCACCATTCAGTCACTGTCCTACTCCATCTGTCCTCCCCACGTCTAGCCAAGTGTCTCGCCCAAGACCATTAAAGCTACATAACCTTCGTTCGTTTAAGGATCTCGACGTTTGGAGTTCGATCTAACAGTCTGATGCCGAGCATGGTACGCTCCATGGCTCTTATGCAACTCTTAACCTGTACACAGCTTCCTGCGTGAGCGTCCATGTCTCGGCACCGTAGGTCATAGTGGGCAGAACACATTTGTCGAATAAGCGGATCTTCAGACACTGTGGAGTTTTAGGCGACTTAAGGATGTCGTCTATCTTGCCGAAAGCAGCCCATCCCAATTGGATCCTTTTAGAGATCTCCTTCTGCTGATGCTCTTTACCAAACCATAGAATATGTCGACAATATTTAGATATTTCTTATGAAAATTAAATTTGAGTCTCTTTGAAATATGTTTCGTTTTGGTTACTGTTCGCAGATTGGTACAAGCTTAGAAATAATTGTTCATTAATGTTTGTTAACATACACTGTTCTCTTGAGAAACAGCTTAGGCATAACAGACGATCCTTTACAAGCGTAATTAATCATTATGGCAATGCCAATTTGTTAGAAAAAAGTTGGACACATTTCTCACGAAATTGGAAGCTAACAAATGTGCCATTTTCTAATGAAATCCCAGTAATGATTGCCTGCCACCTTGGGATGGTTCGGACAAATACCAGCTCACTATCTTAGACTCGATAGAACGTATGGCTTTTAGGCTAATAAGTGAGCAATATATGGCGGCGACTCAAAGGCTCGAACACCGCCGTAAAGTTGCAAGACTATCTTTTACAGAATACATTTCGGGGAATGTGCCCAGGAACTATACGATCTGATACCTCCATCTCCCTTCCATCAAAGGACAAGCAGGCACACGGCTCAGTACCATCCGTACCTAGTTGATATACCACCCATTCGTACACACTGTTTTGGCTCCACGTTCTTGATGCGTACAGCTAGTATGGAACATTTTGCCGTCGTCTGTTTTTCCTAAAGAGTACAATCCGGGCCTCTATAAGGTAAGAGTGAATAGGTTCTTCTAGATCTTCGTGCTTCATCTTAGACCACATCATCGCTACTATCAGGTGAGATTGTGGTCAAACAAAGATAGATATAGTATAAAAAAATGCGTGTACATATACTTTTTCTGAATAACTATTCAAATTACAGACATAAAACAACTCGCTAATTATTTTCAGGTATTTAAATTGTACCGTTTAAATGTAATTATACCGTGTAATTGTGCCGTCTCTTTTTTTCTACGTTCTGAAATTTCCATAATTATTAATTTTATTATTAAAATCATTATTTATTATTTTATTTTATTATTAAAATATTATTTTTTATTGTTTAGATATTAACTAGTTTGGTATCCAAAATTCAATGTTGTGTCCGACTACAGTTGTTGGTAACTCACATTGTCTGAGCTTATAATGTGTATGATTAAATGAAAAATATCCTGTATAATGGTTGTTACGAACTTTTTTAATATAGGTACTGCGTGTGCACACACCAAAATTGTAGTTAAAAATTCGAAATTAATATGGTCGATAAACCATTTCAAATTCAAAATTCATTTATCTAAAACTAGTAGTACAAACAGATTACTTCAGCGGAACAGGACCAGCCTCAACGCCTACCTCCTCAGACAACAAAGCAAGATACATCGTTTATTCTAAACAATTGTCATAATCTAACCACTGTCCGTCTTCCAACTCATTTAGAAAATCAGTAAATTTTGTGTAATCGAACATCGGAAAGTGGGTTAGCGGACGACCTTGAGACAAGGATTATCATCTGTTCATAATCCCACACACTTGGGATTTACGTACCGGTAATTGATCGCAAATTTTGATTGATTTATGAGATTTTTCGCAAAGCTTTCCCCTACCCTGATAATTCACTTATCTCTTTACGATGATACAGACCGCGATTTATATTCAAGGCCTCGAGTTATAGCTTTCGAAGTTTCGATAAAAGCTTTGTAATATTGAAATAGGCGGATGCTAAAATTGCTTATTTTCCGTCAGTTTATGTTCATTTTTGGTCTTTATAATGGAGTTAAGCGTAAGAGAATTGATTTTGATTAATTGAGTTGAAGTTTCGAAGGTTGTTATACGAATATACCTTCACCTAGATAACAATTATTGGCAATTATCATGCCTTAGCTTCTCTGCGGACAGTTTTGCGTAGTATTACTTTAGAAAATTACAGGCACATGGTTTTCAACTGTATGTCTCAAAGTGACGGGTGGAATGCCATGCCCCAACTGGATGTAAGGTTATTGTTATAGTCAACGGTAATTGCTTTCACATCAGATGAGCCATGAGCCGTCACCTCATCCTACAAAAGAAATCTTGAATATAAACTAGCCTTCAATTGATTCCACATTCACACGTGATTGAGCATCAAACAACGTACAAAGAGAAAAAACTTAAAATAGGACGAGACTTAAATCTGGAGTTTTGTACTCTGTTTAATTTTGTACCAATCAGCATGTACCTAATTCATGTTTCAAAAGAACTATATTTTTAATAATAAAATAATAATAAATATTGCTGGACAAATCACACAGCGCTATCTAGCCCCAAACTAAGCAGAGCTTGTATTATGGGAACCAGATAACTGATAGAATACTTATATTACTTTTTTTGTAAATACATACTTATAATATATAGAAAAACAACCAGACCCGGAACAAATATCTGTTGAGCATGCAAACATTTGTTCCGCGGCGGGAAGCGAACCCGCAATGAATAATATACACTTATAAGTATTTACCAGTCTATACATTTATACTATTCACATAGAATGCACTTCGAATTGTTGCATTGTATAAAACAATAGGTAACAACTTCATTAATAATCAATATTTTGTTTCTAACCAAAAAAGACCTGACAATTTATGTTTTTTGAGGCCTAATTACAGATAATATCATTTTTTCATACAATACATAACAGAATAACACATAGAACACGCGTTAAAATAGGCCATTATCTTAATTGTAACATTCCTATGAGTTCTTTCATCAAAATTATACGAGGCGGAACAAATATGACAGAGAATGCTCTCCGCAAAAGATTATTATGAAAAATCTTAGATGCCTTTGTTGGGAGACTTCCATTAATCGAGGCATTACGGGTTATTTTGTTCACTCGACGTTTCCCGTTTCTTATTGAATTGGAATATGCCGTCGTTTTACTTCTTAAAAGGGATTTGTCGTCGATAAATTATTGTTATCCTTTCTTTCTTTTGTGATATACAACATGTAAAATGCCATCTTTGTGATAAATAAGGTATTTACGCAAGGGGAAAGATCCATTTGAGCACAAAAATGTCACAATACTTCTGGCCGTTTTCCAAAACATTTAATTTATTCTCCAAGCATTTCAAATATTCTACAATACTAATTTTATTACCAACGACTTATGATTTACCGAGCGCATCCACCCATCCAGCCGAATCTCACTCACGTCGCGCGCATGTTTGGAATACGTTTGGGCCCGCAACTTTGTTCTGACCTCGTCCTATCGAAGGGGACCTCAGGGATAGAAGCTCTATATAGATTGGCCGACTATAAAAACTGTATGTACCTTCTTCTGTAACCTTGGAGCTACTGATAATTTTTCACACTGAAACATCGATCTGTAAAAGAGAAGAACAGCTAAGCCAATTTTCAGAACACTATTACACCACACGCTTCACGCGATCTTTTCTACTCCATACTTGCAAGATGTGGAATGAGCTACCATCTGAGGGTTTCCCATTAGGCTATGACATGGCACGCTTCAAGAGAAATGTAAAGAGGTTTCTACAGGGTAGGGAACGCATCGACAATACCCCGGGTGTTGCCGGTGTCAATAGGCGACGGTGACCGCTTACCATCAGGTGGGCCGTAAGCCTGTTTCCGCACAAATAATATAAAAAAAACTATAACGGGACTGGATAACCCAATGTCGTTAGCATTGTTAATTATGCTCAGAATTCTTGTAGAACTAAGCTCAAAGTAAATAAAGATTTCTGCTAGAGCCTTTATAGCTCTGAAATGCTAGTCTTATGAGATTTCAAGTAGCTTCCGCTCTAAGTAGGTATTGAGTTTTCACGCGGACAAGGTACTTATACAGTTTTTACCGCGTGTTTGTTGTTAGCTGAGCAAAGAACAATAACAGTTGATTTATAACTCTTAGTATCTAGCCTTTGTGGTTGTGATATGATATAGGATTTTCTATTTGCCTGAGTAAGGTGGTTATGTATAAAATAACCACTAAAAGATCATTGGGCGGTTTTGACCCACTTTTTTTTTTCGCGCACAGTGTTCAAATCACTTTTAAAGTAAAGTATTCAATTCCACTTTTCTAAATATGTAAATTTTTTTTATGTATCTGCTGGAGGAAAAATGTTATGTAACAGTATGTATGTGAGTCTAACTATAATTCTATTAGACTAAAAACTAAAGATTTTACTGTCAGCATTGTGAAAATGTATGTACAAGCATAAGAAAAATGTTTGTATCGCATAACAGATTGTATGTCTCTCTCGCTCGCACTTTCGACAGGTAGAAAATAACAGTAAGGTATCGAAGTGCGCGTGCGACGCGCCGCCTGCGCCCCACCCGCTCTGACCGCCCCGCAGTCGTACGTCATCCTTCGTTTCGATCTGTGCGTTTAAACTCGTGTTTCCGATTTTTGCATTTTATTGATTACTTGAGCGTGTTTTATGGACCCCTGATTTTGCTTGACGATTGGTTTACATTAACATGGAAAGACAAAATAGTTGCGTGTCGTGTAATCGATCTGTTTTACGTCGACGAAAACACATATTGACAGTTCTCTTTTTGGAAAGACAAAGGGATCTTGTAGATTTATTATTGCAAGAAATAATACCACGTGAGGTAAGTACACTACACTGTCATCGTATGTGTATGACTCGTCGCGTGCTCTTGATTGTACAAATGTTGCTTTGCTCAATGTAATGGCTCATTTTACTTCTTGATAAATGGAGGAATATATATATTTTTTTTTCAATTGTTTCAGATTACTTTTAATGGCTCACGGGCCATGTGCCATGCTTGTTGGTCAAGGTTAGATCGTCGTTTACGGAATCAACCCGTACAAAATGAACAAGTACAAAATATACCAGTACAAGATCAGCCAGTTGAAGAGCAACCAGTGCAAGATCAAGTACAATTGCAGCCTAGTTTTGTTACGCCTAGAGGATATAAGCGAGCATCGAATACAGCGAGACATTGTATTTTTACAAACTGTAGAAATGTAGTGGCCCATAATGTTCCACTATATGCTAAGTTCCAACTCTTACACAATCACAATTTTTATATACCAGAATTAGCTCGGGTTTGCAATGCTCATTTTATGAGGAATGATTGGGTAGACTTGCTCAACACTACATCCCACGAAAACTTTGACAGTACTCATGTTGTTGGTATGATGAATTTATATAAATGGGGTATCGAACAAAGAAGCAACCTTGATTTCGAAAATATTGAAGAAATAGAGGACAATGAATTTCACTTTTGGACGGGACTAACAAAATATCAATTTAATGTTATTTTGAACCAAACGCCTTCACTGGGTGATCGATCAGTTCATCCTGCCACAGTTCTTGGAATTTTTTTAACAAAAATAAGAACCGGTGAACCAGATGAGCGATTAGCCACTAAATTCAATATGTCGAGGAGAACCCTAGAAAGGAAGTTGGCGATAGCAAGAGAATGCTTAAGTAATGATTTTGTTCCACAGCATTTGGGCTTAAATCATATTACTAGGGAAGATGTGGTGGCCAAGAATCTTGCAATTCCAAGCCATTTTTTTGGTGGTAACTATAATGAACCGGCGGCCATTCTCGTATGTGATGGAACATATATTTATCTACAAAAGAGTTCGAATTTCCTTTTCCAGCGCAAAACTTACAGTCTTCATAAGTTTCGGAACTTAGTAAAACCCTTCCTTATAGTATGTACCGACGGCTACATAGTAGATGTTACGGGGCCTTACACTGCGACTACTTCGGACGCAAGCATTATGCGTGACCTGATGCAAGAAGATTCTCCGATTCATGGGTTCTTGAGAGTTAATGATGTTTTTATATTGGATCGTGGATTTCGGGATTCGATTGATAAAATTGAGGAATGCGGGTATAATCCTCACTTGCCGCCTACAAGAGTAAGAGGAGAACAACTGACGACACTAGATGCTAATAAATCTAGATTAATAACAATGATCCGGTGGGTAGTGGAAACCATTAACGGCAGATTCAAGAAAGATTTTAAAATCTTCCGCCATGTATATTTTAACGTTGCCATGAGAAACATGATGGTCGACTTCAAAATAACTGCGGCCATAATTAATGCTACTCGCCATCCATATGAGGACCATATGTATGCGGAACAATTCATAAGAATTATAAATGAACGAATGAATGAACCCAATGAGATGGCAGAATATGTGATTAACCATAATTTAAACAGGCAGAGAGTAGCGTTTGTGCGACTCGATGGCAATGATCCGGATTTTGATGACTTTCCTCGGCTTACATTTGACGAATTAATATTGTTTACGTTGGGATCATACCACTTGAGAATCGCAAGATCGTATTGCCACGAGCACATGCGTGAGGATGGTGTATACACTATCGAACTATACCGGCACCAAGAAATGATTGAAAATAAGATATTGATAAGAGGCAGAATACAGTCACGACACGTCCGTGCAAAGCAGTACTACACCTATATTTTAGTAGATCCTACCCATATTGGAAGAAATAGCATCCAACAGTATTACTGCTCGTGTATACACGGCCGTCGCACTGTCGGAAGCTGTGCACATGTTGTAAGCGTCGTATACTTTCTGTCATGGGCCAGGCATCAAGACGTGATAGACGCGCCTGCAGCCTTTTTAGATGAATTAACTATAGATTTTGATAATGCAGAATAAAAATATTATTACCGCAAAATGGATTTTATTTTCGTATTCCTGGAAATTGTTCAAAACAACTGTTTTACAAAGTATTTTTACAGTCAGGCCAATAGTTTTTACTTAGTTCATTATAAAAATGCTATAATAATAATTTAAAAATGCTATAATAATTATTTTAAAAATGCTATAATATTAATTAAAAAAATTTTTTTTGCGGTTCTCCCATATCCTGCAATAATGCGACCCATACCATTAAGTAACATATACATTTAACTACATACCTAGCCCTGTTTCGTTTTTGTGCGCCGTGGGTCATATGTCCGAACAAAATGCCCAATGACCTTTAATCGTGTGGTAAAAAACCTTCGAACAAGCAACTGGAAAACAAAGTCTATTTTCTTTTTCAACGAAGCACTTTGTTCATCACAACGAAACACACGTTTCTAGATGCCATTTTGAACACTGAAGTTTGGATAAATTCCAAAAAGCCTGTTCCGAATGTTCCGCAGTAATTTATATTCTTCATTCGCTTTAGCTAATGAGGTCGGGAATAAAATTTCATTGTGTTTTTGGTTCAATCAACTTGTTTTGCCTCATTTTTTGTCTACTTATTTTTTTCAATGGCTAGCCGAAGCCACCTGTTGTTACCTTTAGTTTTTGTTTGGTTATATAGAATTCTTTTTTATTTGCCCTTTTCGAATGAGCTGAGGCCAGCCCTATTGGTGGTGTTTATAGCCAGTACGAAGTACTGCCAACCCTTACATAGCTGAAGAGAGAATCCAAAGGTATTGGCAGAATATGCTGATGTCAAACATTATTTGCTCGAATCGCAATTCCGCTTCTTCATTACCGACGAACGACGAATTCAGTCGAACCAAAACTTCGTTAAACTAGTATTGCTAAATGTTTAAACCACATATTGACTCTAATCAACAGTTCTCCTGCTTTATAATTGCTGACAGCAAATTTCCATCCATCCTTACTTGGATGTTTCAGTTACAGGTATCTCTGGATTCGCATTGCCCTCTTCGAACGCCAGCTAGCCAAGATTATAGAGCACCTGGTCAACAACGCCACGCGGTATTACGAACGAGACGCTTTGGTAGCTGATCCGGACTTTGGCAGTATACTTAGTTCATTGCTGGTGGGACCCTGTGCGTTGGAATTCTCGAAAACAAAGGCCCCGGCTTACTTCTGGACGGATCCACCGGCTGATGAATTGGTGAGCTGGTTTAAACGCTTATTATAGTCATCTAGATCTTTGTTATTCGCCCTTGAGCCAAGTCACCGAACATTTAGTCTACAATAAAGGTGGCAATAGGTGGAGAAGCCGGTACGATCTAAACTCTAATCCAGTTAACCTTCAACTTGAAATATATTGGCTGTGTCAACTGGTCGTTTGCATTTTTCCACGTGTTGTTTAGCTTTATGTACATAACTACCTTTGGTTTGTTATGTAAATATTTGTGTGGTGCAAGTCAAATGTAGCCTATTTTGACCAAGCTTTACTAAATGTCATTACGTTATTATGGTAATAAGTCAACTGATGATCGAGACGACAACTAGATGTAGGAACTCTTCGATGGCGAATATTAAACAGAAACTGAGACCTTACACTGCTAATTTTGACCAGCTCGTACATTATATCTGAAGACTAATCCACAAGTTCTTATTGAAAATTCTTCTATTTATGTCCTAACTATTGTTGTCTTGAAATGTGTACTAGAATACCCTTGAAAATGAGCATTAATCTAGCCCGTTGTCGGTTTGTAGGTGCCTTTGGTTTCACGTTCTAAATTATAATCTAGTTAACCTTCAACTTCAATCTATTGATTTTATGTCGACCGTTCGATTGTGTGGTTCCACGTGTTGGTCTTTTGATCACGAGTTTCTATAGGTTTACAATTTCACTGGTTATTACCCGCGGCCACTGCATTATAGGTTTGGACGCAAAGTGACATTTAATTAAATCTTTTTTACATTTTATTGTTTTCTTGATATAAGTAAAGTAAAATATGAACGGTAGGTTGCTTTGACAGTCGTATTATAATAAGTGATTCTCGGTCACTCGGCTATTATATAAACTACTGTTTAACAGATAAAAATAAGGCTAGAATTTAATGTTTTAACTAAAACTAAACGTCACTTAAACGTATCATCCTGCCAAATTTCAGCGTTTACATCATAAAAGTCAAGTAAAATGGCTGTAACTGGTCGGACGGACAGACAAATGAACATGGCGAAACTAAACGGGTTTCGAGTTCGATTACGGAACCATACAACCAGTAGAGTGGATTTTGCAGCAGCTTCTTTTATAAGTATGGCAATGTGTAATGATGCTGGTTTTCTTCAGGTCCAAAGACACAGAATGTCCGCTGGTACGACAACACCGCCCTCCGTTCGAAGACCGATACTTAACTTCAAAAGAAGCCTTAATGCTTCTTCCGACGACTGCAGTACGACAAATACTGGTATGATACCTTTTTATCTAGTTAATTTGCTTTCTAGACTGTCTGACCGCCCGCCGGCGATGAGCGAGAAGCGAGTAGAGCTAGAAACTAGAAACGAGTTGGCGAGCAGCGAGAAGTGAGTGTGTAGTTCCTATAGTTGTCTCGCTGGGCTATAAAGCGAGTGAGCGAGTGCGGCGGGCGATACTCATCATTTCACGGCGTACGTTCTGACCGCCAAGCGACCATCGCTGAGCGCGTATCGCTGAGCGAGCGGTGTTGTAGTCGCTGCGACAAAATAGTGGAGCGTGAGTTCTCCCTGACAGTGTGAACGGCCAGCGATCAACTTATACGTGTCTCTTTTACTGACACGGAATCTATATCTTTTGCTCGTTTCTTGAGCGAGAAAATAGTTGATAGCTAATCGTTTACTCGCCGGCGGTGAGACAAGTGCCTAAAGGTTTATAGTTATCATCGTGACAAATAAGACTTTTGAAAACTTTGGAAGTTTGTATGTTTATCAGTATATTTATGGTAGTGATGTCTGGAAGATATCGCTTTTAGGGATAAGACCTCCACTTGTATTTTTGCGTGTATTGTTATTTCTTTTTTATATTGTTTTGTAATTTAAGTGTGATAATAAAGCGTTTTCTATCTTCTATCTAGTGACTGAATATTCATGTAATCGTCAGCATCAGCCCAAATTATTAAAAAGTGTGCTTGCATCGTGACGAGGGCAGAATTTTGTATTCCTTCATTTGTTTCGCTCTGGTTTCTATCTTAAATGTAGTCAATATTTTAAATACAATATTTTAATAATGTTTTTGTATTTAGGAACGAATAAATCAGTAGGCTCCAGTGCCAAAGACTACGTCGAAAGTCTACACCAGAATTCGACGGCGACATTACTCTACGGCAAAAATAACGTCAGAGTTCAACCGGTAAGCCGATCACATTGTCTTATCGGGTCCAATAGATGTTCAGAAATGTATCCTAATAGAATCTATTCGGAGATTAGCGTTTGCTTATTGGAACTTGGGAATTTGAACTCTCATTATTTGAACTCAATAAGCTCTTTGAATAAATGGGAAACTAACGAAACTTAGAGGTTTAGAATAGTCAAATGCAGAAGTGGGGAATTTTTTATGCTAATAGGTAATTAAAATTAATTCTTAATGGACCGTAAGAATTATTATTAATGATTGGTTATCAATGTTCAAGATCCTATAACTCAGTTTTATCTCAAGTTTCATAAACAGGACTAAATTTCAAACTCCAAGTTCTTATGATCACAGACTTAAGAAGTTTAAATCTGGGTATAATAAATGACAAAGTAATCTGTCTTGTAGAAAGATACAGAAGAGCCAATGCCAGGATACCTGAGCTTGCATCAAACAGCAGCTGGGTTGATCATCAAATGGACTCCCAATCAGCTGATGAACGGATACGCCGAGAGCGAAGGAATTGACAAAAGGTGAGTCAACTGCTCCTGTAATGATGTCGTCTACATGAAAAGCACGTCGCTAGTTTGGCTCTGTACGAAAGATAGGAAAGTAGTTTTATTTTAGTAGTAGCTGTTTTAAATGTTTGTCTTTTATGTATGTTACTTAGCACGCTGATAAGATAACGGTTGGCTAGAGTCACGCTAATAATTCGATACTCATATTATAAATTCAAAAGTAACTCTATCTCCCTGTCTGTTTTTTACATTTTCACGGCTAAACGGATAGACTGACTTCGATGATATTTGTTATATATAAAGATTATGATCTGGACTGAGACATAGGCTACTTTTTATTGGCAAACCACGCGGCAAAGCCGCGGGCGGAAGCTTCTTGTATACAATTTTGCTATCAGGGAGGTAAGCCCGCCTAATTGAAGTGTAAATTGGTCCGGCCAGTTGCTGATTTGCGGGTCGAAATTAACAATTAGTGGAGTTTTTTAACAGTGAGATAGTGGTATCTACTTGCGTATATGAGTATATACTAGCGTAATATCGAAGTAACTGGAGCAATGAAGGCCTTTGCCCAACAATGGGACAGAAAGGATCGCTCAGTGTATTCTACTGCCTGTATAATGGGGAATGTTCTGAGGAGCTATTTGATCTCATCCCGTCGTCGAGATTATGCCACCGCACTTCTCGACAACGTAATAAAGTTCATGCACATATCGTCGACAATTGGGTATCGCGCACCACACGCTTCTACCCCATACTTGCAAGATGTGGAATGAGCTACCATCTGAGGTTTTCCCGTTAGGCTACGACATGGCACGCTTCAAGAGAAATGTAAAAAAGTTTCTACAGTATAGGGAACGCTCGATGCGTTCCCTATCCTGTAGAAACTTTTTTACAGGCGAAGGTCTCAATGAACAGCTAAGCCAATTTTCAGAACACTATTACACCACACGCTTCACGCGATCTTTTCT
Source organism: Philereme vetulata (assembly GCA_918857605.2). Taxonomy (NCBI): domain Eukaryota; kingdom Metazoa; phylum Arthropoda; class Insecta; order Lepidoptera; family Geometridae; genus Philereme; species Philereme vetulata. The sequence continues at coordinate 12,678,296 of OU975420.1, read as the reverse complement.
ACCCCATACTTGCAAGATGTGGAATGAGCTACCATCTGAGGTTTTCCCGTTAGGCTACGACATGGCACGCTTCAAGAGAAATGTAAAAAAGTTTCTACAGGATAGGGAACGCTCGATGCGTTCCCTATCCTGTAGAAACTTTTTTACAGGCGAAGGTCTCAATCTGTAAAAGAGATGAACAGCTTAGCCAATTTTCAGAACACTATTACACCACACGCTTCACGCGATCTTTCCTACCCCATACTTGCAAGATGTGGAATGAGCTACCATCTGAGGTTTTCCCGTTAGGCTACGACATGGCACGCTTCAAAAGAAATGTAAAAAGGTTTCTACAGGGTAGAGGGGAACGCATCGACAATACCCCGGGTGTTGCCGGTGTCAATAGGCGACGGTGACCGCTTACCATCAGGTGGGCCGTAAGCCTGTTTCCCCACAAATAATAAATATACAAAGGTAATAGGGTAATAGGTAAGTAATAGGGTCGAAAAAACCATCTCTATTAATGGAATTTGCAGAATTTTATATATTTTCAGCAAAGTGTTCAATAAAAGAAAATTATTTTCTTGAAAATGATCAAACTTATCGAATAGCAAGAAGTCTGTTCTTCATTAGACAGCCTTAATTCACTTTATCAAAGTTTTCTTTGAAAAGCTTTTACAATCTTAGTTCTATTTCTTGAGGTTTCTTTCGCAGAACTTTCTTTGAGTTTTTTTATGCTTCTTTATGCTTTGCAAATGTTTCATTTAATCTCTAAACCCTTTAATTTGCTTGTAACTTTAAAACTTATGGCTTAAATCCTTTACCCGATGTCTATGAAAATATAACGTAAAATTTCATGATTATTATTAGTTAGTTTATTGTTTGCCTCTAAAGCATTAATCGCTAGTTTGCTTTATTATTTACTAGCTGTTGCCAGCGGCTTCCCCCGCGTTGTTCCGGGGTGCAAAAATGCATATACACATATGTATATAAATTTTGACATCCCATTTTATCTCATGAGAACTGATTTATGGGATAAAAAGTAGCTTATGTGGTAATCCAAGTTATAATCTACTAACATACTAAATTTCATCGAAATCGGTTAAGCCGTTTCGACGCGATTGAGTAACAAACAAATAAACATCCAAACTTTCGCATTTATAATTTTAAGTGTGATTTATTGCTTGCTTTTTAGGGTTTCTTACCCAAAGGGTAAAACGGGACCCTATTACTAAGACTCCGCTGTCCGTCTGCCTGTCTGTCCGTCTGTCACCAGGCTGTATCTCATGAACCGTGGTAGTTAGACAGTTGAAATTTTCATACATGATGTATTTCTATTGCCGCTATAACAACAAATACTAAAAACAGAATGAAATAAATATTTAAGAGAGATCCCATACAACAAACGTGATTTTTTTGCTCGTTTTTATAGATAACTAGTGGTCCCGCCGAACTTCGTATTGGCTTGACATGCATAGGTATAAAGCTGGCTGTCAATATAAATCACCCTGGTAGAATTGTCAATTGTTGTCCCCGGCCATCATTATGTATGAGAAAATGAATGACTTCCACAAATAATTCAATACCAAAATTAGCCAAATCGCTCCACCCGTTCTCGAGTTTTAGCGAGATTAACGAACAGCAATTAATTTTTATATATATATAGACAATATATCTCGGGATAACTCCTACCGAAGCATCTGTTTCAAACGATATTAATTTTTTTTACATCACCTTTGACGATATTTGCAGCACGCATTCTGTCAATTCTATGTCAAACGTCATAAGGTTACATTTTAAAAGCGCTAAGGTTAGATTATAAATAATTTTATATGGTGGTTAAGTATTCTTAAATTTTCTAAGTTTGCGCGCAATTTTCTTAATTTTTTCTTTCATAAGAACCTTCTCCTGACAATAAGAAATACAACAAAAAAAGAATTGGCCAAATTGGTCCAGGCGTTGTTGAGTTATGCGCTTACCAACACATTTTGCGATTCATTTTTATATTATAGATGTTACGGAACCCTACATGCGCGAGTCCGACTCGCACTTGGCCGGTTTTTATTTGCTATACTTAATTACTTTATTTTTGTTGTCCTTGTGTGCCTTGTATAAAGTGCTAATAAAAATTCTGATTTTGTTATCAATACACACATTTTGAGAATCAGATTTTTCTTGTGATTCCAAAACTAAGTTGGTCTAATATTTCAATCCAAAATTCAAGTTGACATCCACGTTCCTACTATACATTCCCAAGATCGAGAATACTAGCTCTTTTGAAATACTTAACAATTCGCTTGATCTTAAATATAAGCTACTATAAGGAACCTAGTGATTACCGAAAATGTATTGCACATTTAGGCGCGGACTATATGGCATCTAAGTCTCCCCGATCCTGCGAATCCGGAGCATGTACCGGTTGCTTCCAGGTAAAAATCGGAGTCGGATGGCCTCGGATCGTGTGTAGTCGAAGCAGGTAAAATTTAAATGATTGGTTGTGCGACGGATTCGTCAAGGGCCGTTAAAAAACGGTCCCTGACAAGCCCGGATGCCATATAGCCCGAGCCTTATAAGGAACGGTAAAAATCAAGTTGGTTCCACCCCTGACTATTAGAGTGAACTAGTTTCACTCAATCCAAGTTACTAATAAATTTGAATTATCATTGAAAAAGTTATACCGTGATTCGTACTTTGCATTGACCTTCATTAATATCATCATATCACCTCGGGCTCGAATCTACTGAACCCAACTTCACTATGACAATGGTATCGTCGCAAAATTGCCACTAAAAATACCTTTTGGTGTTATACTAACACAATCTTTACCGGTTATGGTTCGCGCTGCCGGTAGCGATCAGATGTGCGAAGTCACTTGCCATTTTTAAAGTATGCTCAGAGAACACTATTTGAGTATTTTTCGCTAAATATCTATGTCAAAGTCAAAATCTTTTATTCATTAAAATCACAAGGATCACTTTGAAACGTCAATTTTACTGCCTGTTCCTTCGCGACCAAGCCAGGAAAGAAAGGCAAAAAAACAAGGCTGGTTGTTTATTTTTAATGATCCTTTTAGAATACATAACAATACAGGTAATAAATTACGTCTAAATTGTAACATTTTGAACGAGTTGGAGCAATTTCAATCCTAAGTTTCTCTATCATCTAAATAATCCGATATTTTATAGTAGGCTTTTTTATAAAGATTTTGTTTAATTGCGTTTTTAAATTTGTTAATTGTCAATTTTTGTACATCACTTGGGAGTTTGTTATAAAAGCGAACACCTTGCCCTATAAACGATTTACTAACTTTTGGAGTCTACAAGGGGCAACAGCGAGTTTATCTTTATTTCTAGTATTTAAATTATGAATTAAATTTATTAAAAAAATTTAAATATATTAATTAATAATTATGAAGTATTTATTATTAATTATTATGTTTCTTATATAAGTAGTTATTATTAAGGTTCATTCATATAAGTTATTTTTATTGTTTATATTATAAGTATAAGTATGTATATGTAGTATGTTAGGTACACCATTACACCTCAAGTAATGTCCTCATAGTCCATTCCATCCAAAGGTTGTCTGGTAGAGATCGCTATTCAGCGATAAAACCGCCAATTGTATCACACAGTTTTACGGTCTTCTTGTTAGCTGTATTGTTTTCTTGGTGAGCAATAAATAAATAATTATATAATCTAATCTTTTGTCAATGACAGTCGTTGCTATGACAACCACATTGAGAATTTGGCAGCTTTACCATAACCGTTTTTCATATAAATTAGCTGAATTGGGTCCCAGGTAGTTTCAAATCTGAAAATACCAGAACATGGTTTAACTACTGGATAATGCTTATTTATTCCTAGCTGACCTGACAAACGTTGTCCTATCTTAGATATGTCAAAAATTGTCAGGGAATGTAATGTATCCAGACGATATGTCAACGGGAAAAAACAGCTGCCCGCTAAATTCACATTCATCAAATTGTCGTCAAGTCTTCTGAAAACATCCAATTTTCTGCAAAATTTTCTTAACTTTTCTTTCCTTATGAACCTTCTACAAAGTATTATAAAACTTAAAAGAAAGATGATAGAAATGAAATGATAAATTAATTATTTATAAACCGATCCATGCGCATTCTGTCAATCGCTGACAGTTATTTCAAACAACTGACAGTTATTATTATTTAACCTATATTTTCCCACTGCTGGGCAAAGGTCTCCCCCCGGTTCCTCCACATCTCACGATCACTCGCCACGTCCCACCAGCCATCTTGGAATGCATCGAGGTCGTCACGCCAACGCTTCCTCGGCCTGCCCCGGCTTCGACGCCCATCTGCAGGCACCCATTGTGTGACGACTGTTGCCCATTTGTCTGTGACCTTATGACTGACGTGACCCGCCCAGTCCCACTTAAGCCTGGCAATCTTGTCGCCAACATCTGCCGGTCATGCCGGTCTTCGCGCGCAGTGTGGTATTGCGGATCTTGTCGATTCTCTTTACCCCTAACACGCTGCGTTCCATGGCTCTTTGGCAAACCTTGAGTTTGGACTTTTGAGATTCTGTCAATGACCAAGTTTAGGCACCATAGGTAAGGACGGGCAGAATACACATGTCGATGAGTTTACGCTTAAGTGACAATGGTAGGTCTCCCTTCATTAGCGTCTTCATGGACCAGAAGCTCCTCCAGCCATTTTCGACGCAGCGATCAACCTCTTTATCTTGCCTGTTTTCGAAGGAGACAATCTGGTCCAAGTAAATGTACTCATCGACGTAGTATAATTCTTGCCCGTCTACCATGATTTTGTGTTTGTTGAAACAAACAAACAAACACAAAATCATGAGAGTTAAGTAAATTTAATATTTTCGTTAAGTTTTCTTAAATTGTCTAATGTTCCGCTCAACTTCCTTAATTTTTATTTCATTAGAACCTTCTCCTGACAATAATAAATATAAGAAAAAAAGAATTAGCGAAACTGTTACATCCATCCATTCACGCGTGATACGATGACCAAGGGAAATAGAGATTCATTTTTATATATAAAGATTAAGTAGGTCTTTTAAGATTCAGTAAATTGTTTGGAATTACAAGTGGAATAATTTCTGAAGGTTTATCAATAACAGAATCACTTAGTGCTTGTGTCTAGTGTGTGCGTCTGTGCGTAGTTTGCTTCGTTGTCACCTAGTGCATGCGTCTGCGTGCCCCAACCAGTGTGTTATGTGCAGCATCGAGCCTTGCAGTGTCTACCGCCGTTCCTGCTACGGACCTATGTGTGTTGATTGGTATGTTTTGCAATGCTTTTTTTTATTTATATTTTACTGCATGTTTTATAAATACTGTTCTATTTATCCTCTTTACCGTATCGTGAATATGGTGAAAATGGTCAAAGTAATGGTATCACCTCAGTTAAACGAATTCTGAACAGAGCCCTGCCCTTTTGAAATAGCTATGCTAACTTTGATCTTTCTTGAATGAGTAAAGTTGGAACTCCTACCCTAGCAGTTCACCTAGTTTAGAAGACAGTTTAAACTAGTGGTTCGCCCCGAACTGAGATCTCGCAAGTCTCTGGATAAAACAAAAAAATATTATTTGTAATCTTTGACTATAAAAATAGTACCACGAAAAAATACCAAAAATACTTGACCTACAGTTTAATTCAAATTACAGGTAACGGGAGTTCATGTATTTTGGTTCCATTTGTTTGGGGTACCTATAAATTGCAGTTATTCTGGAATTCAGACATTTGCTTATATTTGTGTCACTTAAGCTACACACATACCAAATTATATCACTATGGGGTCACTGGTGTACCCTGTGAATATTGTCAAAGTTTTGTTTTTATTATGGCTAATAACTCAATAACTATAAATAATTTACTAAAAATAAAAACGGAATCTAAATATGCTACTGACTACCTTTCATTTGTCGTCTAACTTGACCTAATGCCTCATTTTCATTTTTTTACTCCTCTTGAACCCCAATATCTCAACAACCCCTCAAAATTTGTAGCTCATTTAGTCACACCATAATTGTAGCATCACTACCTGCCTATTTATTAAATTTCACGTTGATCGGATCAACGTTTCGAAACTTATCCTCGGACAAATATACATACATACAACGCCGATTTGCCCAAGTTGATTTAGAGATCTCGCTTCGCCTTATCAATTACCTTTTTAACAAAATGACTCGGCTAAAATGAATCTTTTTACCATTACATTGGTCTAATGATTGGGAGAGGCTTAACGTTGGACAATTGGTTGTTATTTTACTTAGAAAAGTTTCGGGGATTAATTTCAATCATTATTATAAACTAGTTGACCCAGCGAACTTCGTACCACCTTGACATGCGTATGACGCGGGCTGTCAATATACGTCGGCCATAATTATCTACGTCAATGTATGAGAAAATGACTTTTCTTCATAATATCTTTTTGCGTGATTTTTCCGATATTTTAATAGTTATTCTGCTATTTGGGACGGAGACCAATACAACAAATCAAAAATCATCAAAACCGGTCCAGCTGTTCTCGAGTTATAAGTGTTCGAACAAACCCGACTTTGTTTTATATACTTATTAAGATACGGGATTTATCACGTACCGTTTTATCGGTGCTTCGACAAACGGTGTTTCGGTTCAATTCTCGCACAGTGCGAGGCGAGACGTTATTCGGTGCGGATTGCACTCGCCCGCATCAAGGTTCACCATTTGAACAGAAACATTGCTGGTCGAAACACCGATAGAACGGTACGTGATAAATCCCGTATTTATACCTAATAATAATTGGTTGCTATGTATTAATTCGTATTCCTGTCACTTCTTTTCTTTATGTAAGTAATTCTATTTTTAGCTACATCGTATCTTATATCCTGATAAAGAGGTACATTATAACATTTTATTCCAATTCTTGAAATGTGTAATTTCAGCGTATACTGGGCGATGTCATTGCAAGTGTGCGTATGGGAAGTTGTGTACGTCCACGTTCATAGATCTCAAGCGAGCGATGCTCTCATCCTTGTTGGACAAGATGGCGTGCAACGGCCACCAATACATTTCCCAAAAGGTATTTTGACTGCTAGATTAGATTAGATAATATTTTATTGCACACCATAAACAACAAAGCATGTAAAAGTTACAGTACTCAAATGAATGTATACAAAAAAAGCACTTCTTCTTTACACAGTATAAAATGAATTCGCTTCCGCGGTCTGATACCTTAGAGCTTTTAAACTACTCAACGGATTTTAATGTAGTTTTCAGCAATAGATAGTGATTCAAGAATAAGGTTTATATGTATAATACATAAATAATTCTGTTTGTTTGTTACCTCTACACGACTAAACGGCTCCTAATTAAATTTTGCAATGAGATAGATTGTATATATCTAGGACAAAGGCTACTTTTTAGCCAACTGCGCAAAATGAGGGTAATAATTTATTGAAAAACCACCCGTGCGAAGCCGCGAGCGGGTCAGCTACGGCTAAATCTAAAGATATTAAAATTTGTGCGAGTATTTGTGGTTGATCAACTTTGAACTGATTTAGGATACCCTGTTAGGCCGTTTCCCCACCGCCACCGTCTCCGGGACGTCACGGAGAACGAGATGACGGCGCCGATTTAGCGATACTACATTTACTATAGGCCGTTTGTCCACCGCCGCCGTCTGCGGGACGTCACGGAGAACGAGATGACGGCGCCGATTTAGCGATACTACATTTACTAAAGGCCGTTTGTCCACCGCCGCCGTCGCCGGGACGTCACGGAGAACGAGATGACGGCGCCGATTTAGCGATACTACATTTACTATAGGCCGTTTGTCCACCGCCGCCGTCGCCGGGACGTCACGGAGAACGAGATGACGGCGCCGATTTAGCGATACTACATTTACTATAGGCCGTTTGTCCACCGCCGCCGTCTGCGGGACGTCACGGAGAACGAGATGACGGCGCCGATTTAGCGATACTACATTTACTATAGGCCGTTTGTCCACCGCCGCCGTCGCCGGGACGTCACGGAGAACGAGATGACGGCGCCGATTTAGCGATACTACATTTACTATAGGCCGTTTGTCCACCGCCGCCGTCACCGGGACGTCACGGAGAACGAGATGACGGCGCCGATTTAGCGATACTACATTTACTATAGGCCGTTTGTCCACCGCCGCTGTCGCCGGGACGTCACGGAGAACGAGATGACGGCGCCGATTTAGCGATACTACATTTACTATAGGCCGTTTGTCCACCGCCGCCGTCTGCGGGACGTCACGGAGAACGAGATGACGGCGCCGATTTAGCGATACTACATTTACTATAGGCCGTTTGTCCACCGCCGCCGTCGCCGGGACGTCACGGAGAACGAGATGACGGCGCCGATTTAGCGATACTACATTTACTATAGGCCGTTTGTCCACCGCCGCCGTCGCCGGGACGTCACGGAGAACGAGATGACGGCGCCGATTTAGCAATACTACATTTACTATAGGCCGTTTGTCCACCGCCGCCGTCGCCGGGACGTCACGGAGAACGAGATGACGGCGCCGATTTAGCGCTACTACATTTACTATAGGCCGTTTGTCCACCGCCGCCGTCTGCGGGACGTCACGGAGAACGAGATGACGGCGCCGATTTAGCGATACTACATTTACTATAGGCCGTTTGTCCACCGCCGCCGTCGCCGGGACGTCACGGAGAACGAGATGACGGCGCCGATTTAGCGATACTACATTTACTATAGGCCGTTTGTCCACCGCCGCCGTCTGCGGGACGTCACGGAGAACGAGATGACGGCGCCGATTTAGCAATACTACATTTACTATAGGCCGTTTGTCGACCGCCGCCGTCGCCGGGACGTCACGGAGAACGAGATGACGGCGCCGATTTAGCGATACTACATTTACTATAGGCCGTTTGTCCACCACCGCCGTTGCCGGGACGTCACGGAGAACGAGATGATGGCGCCGATTTAGCGATACTACATTTACTATAGGCCGTTTGTCGACCGCCGCCGTCGCCGGGACGTCACGGAGAACGAGATGACGGCGCCGATTTAGCGATACTACATTTACTATAGGCCGTTTGTCCACCGCCGCCGTCGCCGGGACGTCACGGAGAACGAGATGACGGCGCCGATTTAGCGATACTACATTTACTATAGGCCGTTTGTCCACCGCCGCCGTTGCCGGGACGTCACGGAGAACGAGATGATGGCGCCGATTTAGCGATACTACATTTACTATAGGCCGTTTGTCGACCGCCGCCGTCGCCGGGACGTCACGGAGAACGAGATGACGGCGCCGATTTAGCGATACTACATTTACTATAGGCCGTTTGTCCACCGCCGCCGTCGCCGGGACGTCACGGAGAACGAGATGACGGCGCCGATTTAGTGATACTACATTTACTATAGGCCGTTTGTCCACCGCCGCCGTTGCCGGGACGTCACGGAGAACGAGATGACGGCGCCGATTTAGCGATACTACATTTACTATAGGCCGTTTGTCCACCGCCGCCGTCGCCGGCACTCGGGTGACGGGCGTGCAGTGGACACACGACCTATATAGTAAATGTACTTCATTATGTGAAACTACACACCTAAAAAAATGAAAATGAAAACATTTATTTGACACGACATACGTACAAAATAAGAACAAAAAAGAAAATGGTGACAAAGTTGTAATGTAGAATCTTGACTTCTGGCTCTAAGAAGTACCTACTACCTGTAATAACTTTGTAACCATGTGAAAGCAACAAATGTATTGAGTATTGAGCTGATATTTTTGGCTAAGATATACAAATGTGTTTCATGGTATTAGAGAGTAAGATTAATGATTTTTTTTGATCTTGGTGTGATATCAATTTATTTATCTCAGTCAGAATTTTTAAACATCTCCCACGGCTTGTTGACGGAATTGACAGAATCTACAGAATTGTTTTGCCTGTCATACAAACGTTGATTGAAAGGGAATGCTTTCTAAATTTTGTTAGCTTATTTATTTATTTTATAGAAAACCAACACCTATAATAACTTAATAAATAACTAGTACAAAACAGAAAGCCAGTTATAGGTTTTCGCGCTATGTATAAACGAATGTTCTTTCTATCTATGGCCTGAAATTACGCAAAGGGCAGAAGTTCGCATTATAATTAACTCTTTGTGTCCATTTAAGGTTACCAGAAGTATCTTAGCCCATTTTCTCAGTCTCTTCTCTCAAATCTCTTCTATACGATTTTCCCGAGAATTTGGACCTCTGCCCCCGATAATATCGTCCTCGATATTTTAATCCCACATTGTATGTCACTGTTTATTTGGGTTTTGTATTGAACTGTTTTTATTTAATGTCATATTTTGTTACTATACTTGTTTTTTTCAGGTGGTCATCTGCTTTCATTTTTGAGCAACTTAGAAACAGGACTTCTACCACAGGGGCAGTTGGATCCACCACTATGGTCTCAACGAGGGACAGGAAAGGTGAGCTTAAACAAGTCCTTGATTTTTTCACCGTAATTTTTTCTTGTCATCGTCCATCAAACACACTGTGTTGTTTGACCTTCTTAATGATGCAAGATACAGAACGGAAGTAGGTAGAGGATTCTGGTCCTGAATGTGACTTAGCGACCAATTGTGATAAAACCAATTCTGTTAAGGTTGCAACTGAATACGTCCATGCTCAGAAAAATTACACGAAAGCAGAATATTCTAGCTATTAATCTCTACATACACAAGTCTGCTCATGTATGGAGCACTGCTGCCATCTCTGGGATGGCTTGGCCAAGTATCAGCTTGAAGCCCTTGATTCGATTAAGCGACGTGCTGCTAGACTCATTGGTGATGACTCCCTAGTGAAAGCCAATTTAAAAGTCAAGAGCACAGGCGCCGGGTAGCCAGATGTTCAGATTTTTACAAGATTTTTTTTGGTGAATGAGCGCAAGATCTTCATGACCTTATCCCTCCTTTCCCCTTCCACCACCGGACAAGCAGACGTACCGAGACCCATACCTGGTCGGCATACCACCTTGCCGTACCAGACGATTTGCTTCAACTTTTCTTGTTAGCACAAGTAAGGAGTGGAACTCATTTCCGGCGTATGTTTTCCGAACCAGTATAATCTCGGATTCTTCAAGTCTAGAGTGAATATGTTCTTTCAAGCAAGCGTGCTCCATCTTCGATCACACCATCACTTACCACCAGGTGAGGTAGTGTTCAAGCGCTTGGCTATCATCAATAAAAAAAATAGCTATTATAAGGCATGTTGTAGCTCTTTGAAGTCTTTTTATGGAAGGGCTGCATATTTTGATTGACAAATAGTGGCAGATGACAGGTTGTGTGTCCGTCAAGGAAAAAGGGAGATCTTCGATTGAACTTTGTCTTAGGGTCCTAGGATCAACATGTCTTACTGAGAACTATTATTTATGCGTAGATTCTCAGATTATTTCGCTTGCTTGATCTAGAATAGTTCTTTCATTCATTTGCAGTTAGATATCGATGTCTGAGTATCATATTGATGGTCTCTCTGTAGGTTAGAAGCTAACCGTTGCTTGATCCAATTAGTTCTTCCATGTGGTATTAGATATCACTACAGATATAGTGTGACCATTAGTGCTGTGCACTCCCTGAGGTATGCGCGCGGCGAGACGGGGGGGATGTGTCGGCCGCTCCGATCTATCAGTCTGCCGTCAACGCTCACGGTGGTAGGTAGCTTTTGTACCGGACGGTCTATGTCAGACGCACACGGGATAAATATTCAAAGATGGGTCGTGCGTTATCTCGTGATATGTAATGGAAGATGAAGTTGAAACAGAATCTATGTCAGAATAACTTTCGTTAGAATATATAATTGTTTGTAAATATAAAAAATGTTCAATAAAACAAGTCCTTTGAATTATAAGTTTAGTTCTTATTTTATCACCTGCATATTTGTAATAAAATATGAGTATATTTAAGTTACATTTTAATCAACTAAGTAAGTATAATATATTACAGATAGATAGCCTCCGACCATCGTCCCGCCACAAGTCTTGCCTTAGAAATGCAAACTGATATCGTAAGATATGTCCGACATGTATTGATCTCATGTGAACTCATGCAGTTTTTTCTTTGCCTCCCACCTCGCCGCGCATACCTCAGGGAGTGCACAGCACTAATGGTCACACTATACCAGAATGATTTACATAGTTTAAGCTAAATATGCATTTTTGCAGGTGTTCGGTCGAGGAAAGATCAGAAGGCGTCCAATGCCAAGTCTGTGTGAGAGTGGAGAAACAGAAGAAGCTGAATGGGAAGAATCGGCTGGAGACTACGTGTTCAGGATCGTCAACAACGCTATTACTGATAGAGAAGGTAAGTCTAGTTTATCTAGAGTTGTAAATATAACTTAACACTTTTGAGTAGAGATATTTTGTTATTTTCTATGGAAAATAAATTTTCAATCACAACTGGAACAAGATTCTATATTAGTCTAAGACATTATAGTCAAGTATTCAAACAATATGGAAAACCTATTACTGATATCGAATACTAGCTTCATCTCATCATAATAACAACCAAAGGGCATCTACTACCAAAGGGCCTCCCCCATAGATTTCGCCTTCAGTTCAGATTTTCAGATTTATTTATTTCACCTTATTTATAACATTGGTTGTTACAGGCATGCCAATTTTTACATGATAAAATTTATAATAATTAAAATAATGTATTTAAAATAATGTCAAACTATAACAAAACTTCGAGCTATGTTCCCTGCCCACTGTCACTTTAGCTTGCTAATCTTTTGTGCTGTGTCGGTGACTTTGCTTTTCAACTCATTAGCCCTCGAATTCACAAAGATTTACTGAGTGACTCTTGTAATTAACTCTTTGTTTATTGATAGAGAAGTATGTGCATATTGTGTAATAATGTGCAGTCTATTTTATTTGATTTAACTTTTCTTTTCTGATTCCCATAGTACAAGCTCTGATTAGTTTGGGGCTAGATAGCGCTGTGTGAAATATCCAGCGATATTTATTTATTTATTTATGAATACTCTTAATATTATAGTCGCTCCGCATCACACTATTAATTATAAATGCGAAGTAGTTGATGTATGTTTATTTATCTATTTGTTTGTTACTCATTCACGTCTTAACGGCTGAACCGATTTTGTTGATATTTAGTATGTACGTAGGTTATAACCTGGATTAACACATATCTTACTTTTTATCCCATGAATACGGTTTCAGGGGATAAAAATAGGGTGTCAAGTGAAGTTGCAACAGAGAGTTTAGCTTTATTTCTAGATTACCTACACATTTAGTAGTGTAACGCGTACGAAGTTGCGGGCAACAGCTAGTATAATATAATGCGCTGCAGTCTATCATCTTTAATGATTAAAGTAAGTTCTGTTTAAGAACTAAGTTTTATCGTGTTTGTACATGAACGAAACCTACATACATACTGTCACGCCTTTATCGCGGAGGGCTAGGCATAGACAACGGATCTCCTCTTGCAACAATCCTGACATAGTTCTTTCGCCTCATTTTTTTCTTTTGTACATGGTACGTATTATGGGTTTGTACCAAAAACGGAATATTTACCATGATTTGGTTTTGAGTACAAATAGTAAAATGATAGTTTCAAAAGTTATATGTACTTATTTTATCAGTTATCTGGTTCCCACAGTACAAGCTTTCCTTAGTTTGGAGCTAGATAGCGTTGTTTGAAATGTCCAGCAATAATATTTATTTATAACTAGTTGATCCGCCGAACTTCGTTCCGCCTTGACATGCATATGACGCGGACTGCCAATGTACGAATTGTTAATCGGCCATCATTAGCTGCAACTAGTGTATGTTAGCTATGTATGAGAAAATGAATTTTTATCATTAGTTTTGCGTGTATTTTTCCGATATTTTAATTTATTATTCTGCTGTTCGGGGTGGAGACAAATCCAACCAATCGAAGATCATCGAAATCGGTGCCGCCGTTCTTGAGTACTAATGGCGTAACTAACTCTACTACATTTTATATACATATTTAGATATAATAATAATAATATAGTGTATTGTATATTCACTGTTATTCATATCTTACGTTGTTCGTTGTAGCAATGCGTCACTCTCTCCTAGAGCGAGCAGTGTCGTCGCCTCCTAGGACCCCTCGCCGTCCCCTCGCGTCTACATCTACTACATCATCAGACTCATCCACTATGTCTGTGGATTGTCCATCCTCAGCAACCATCAATGGGCTTCCGCCATTGACACCGGTACCACACCACCCGGTTGAACAGGTAAAAATCCATTATAATTTTATATTGTATCCATACTAATATTAAAAATTGGAACGTAAGGTAGTTTTTACCACAGAAGGAAGGTAATGTTTTTTATTGACAAATCACGCGTGAGAAGTTGCGGGCGAGTCAGCTACTATTTTATATGTTTTGTTCCGAGTTTCCGCCCGAGAGCGTGGTCTGTCGATACAAAAAATATATTTTTTAATATATTTTGGAAGGCGTCGAAAGAGGATGGTGGGAGATAGCGATAGATAGGGATGCCCTGCGGTGGGACGAGATGGGTTAAGGAATAAAATATTTTAACCAAAAAATAAATATACAAAAAAAAAGTAAGTATATACTTTTTTTTGTAAATTTATTTCAAAGAAATGTCCAGACGTATTTAAAAAAAAATCAAAAAAAGTAGCCTTTGTCTCAATCCAGGTATTTGTCTATCTTTCTCTATATTCAAAATAAACACAGACGAGGTTACGAAATCTGGCGTGGGTGGCACCAAAACATACCCATGGTTGTGTTAACTTACCTCAAACATTTCTTCAAGGTTACGCTTTATTTACCTGTTAAATTACTCATTGTTTACTAATACAACTTATTACTCTTAAATTTTTGTTTTATTACAAAAACTTTTTAAATTGGCGCCCAACGTGGGGCATATTTTTATTTATTATATCTTAGCTTCAATATTTTCACTGTTGATTTACATGTGATAGAATGAGTTTACTTTAAATGTAACTTATCAAAAGTGGCGCTCAACGTGGGGCCAAATTACTTACTTAGTTGTTGTTAAGACGCCCTCCGTGGTGCAGTGGGCGAATAGCCGGCTGAGACTCAGGAGGTAGCGGGTTCGATACCTGCTGCGAAACAAATGTTTGCATGATCTACAGATATTTTTCCGGGTCTGGTTGTTTCTCTATGTATAAGTATGTATTTACAAAAAAAAAGTATATAAGTATTTTATCAGATAAATGTTATTTTCCAACAAGGACCCAAATTCTTGTGGGCCAAAGGGCCCCGGCATAGCCAAAGACGGCGTTGCCTGGTATGGTTAGCGGTCACCGTCGTCTATTGCCATCGGCAACACCCGGGGTATTGTCGATGCGTTCCCTACCCTGCAGAAAACTCATAACATTTCTCTTGAAGCGTGCCATGTCGTAGGTAGTATCTCTTTTGTAGTAGTAAAACTCTTTGTGAGAGATCTCGCCCGGGGAAGTATTACATATTTTTTTCTGCCACTAAGCAGTGGATGCCAGTGAAATTACAGGCATATGGGGGTTTACACCTGGTATGCCTCATGTTAATGGACGCAGGGCAGTGCATCGTAGGGCACGCTTATATCTAAGGTGTTTATTTTACTAGGCAATGTTTGTTATAGCCAATATCACTTATCGTTGATTGTAACATCTCCATGTGGCCCATGTCTCTGAAAATACGATAATAATTTTATTTATGTATTTTATAGATACATCGAGTTTATTCGTTGTGGTTAAAAGTCAAAGTCAACATTTGTTGATTCAATTAAATCTTAAAGACATCCTGCAGCGCCTTGGCTGACAAAATCTATTAAAAGGATGATGTCTAAGCGAGATAAGCAAAGAGGATCTACAAGAAGATACCTTCCGAAGAGAACTTGAGAGTCTACAAAAAGCTTCGGAATCGGTGCAGCAAGATGTGTAAAAATGCAAAGAGACACCACATACATAGCTCCATCCAAAATTGTAACACCGCTGAAAAGTGGAAATTTTTAAACTCACGTGGAATTGGTAAAGGATCAAATGACCCATCTATCTCTTTTGACCTTAATACTATTAATACCCATTTTTCTAAATCGCCTTTCTGCGTAGATGATGTCATAAAACGTTCCACTCTTGATCATTTATCTCATTTTACTAGACCTCAGTGTTCTCCTTTTATCTTTGTGGATGTTACTGAGACTGAAGTTTTGAAGTTCCTTCGTTTCATTTCCACTAAGGCCGTCGGTACAGATGGCATTCACATCCTTATGATTCAACTCCTTCCCTCTGAGCTCGTTCCTATAATCACTCACATTATTAATTATTCTCTCGAAACGAGCTTATACCCTGCGGTTTGGAAAAAGGCTTTTGTTATCCCTCTACCAAAGACATCTAATCCCACCCTGGTATCCCAGTTTAGACCCATCTCCATTTTACCAATCCTATCTAAAGTTTTAGAACATGTTGTGCATAAGCAACTGTCCCACTTCCTTACCCTTAATTGCCTGCTGAGTACTTACCAATCCGGGTTCCGTCCAGGTCACAGAACGGTTAGTGCTCTAACTAAAGTGTCCGATGACATTCGCTGGGGCATGGATAACCAATACCTTACAGTCCTCGTATTATTAGACTTTAGCAGTGCTTTTAATTCGGTTGATCACGACATTCTCCTATCCATCCTCTCCTCCTTCAATATTTCTCTCTCAGTAACTTCTTGGTTCGCCTCCTATCTTTCGGGTCGCACGCAGTGTGTACGCTCGGACGAGTCTTGTTCAGACTGGTGTGATATCACCGCTGGCGTACCTCAAGGTGGTGTTCTGTCTCCTCTCCTTTTTTCAGTGTTTATTAACGCCATAACCCACGTTCTTACTTTGGACTACCATCTTTATGCTGAAGACCTACAAATATATCGCCAGTTCAAATTGGACGAGATTTCAATGGGTATTAACCAAATCAATTCTGATCTCAACCCTATCTACTCATGGGCAAAGGCTTTTGGTCTCCTGGTCAACCCATCGAAGTCTCAGTTTGTACTTTTTGGGAGCCCTTATATGTTAAATCTTATCATTAACTGTGGTCCTCCTCCGGTTTTATACGCTGGAGCACCGATTAGCTACTCGGCCAATGCCAAGAACCTTGGCGTCTATTTTGACAATCATCTGTCTTGGGTGCGGCATGTTAATGAGATTAGTAAAAGGGTTAACTACTCTTTTCAATCTCTTAAGCGTCTCCAAAAGTTTTTACCCTTTGAAACTAAAATTACTCTTGCTCAAACCCTCATGTTACCCCTTTTAGACTATGCCGATGTCTGTTTTCTTGACGCCACCGAGGAACTTCTAAATAAACTGGAACGTCTTCAGAATTTGTGTATCCGATTCAGATTCGGGTTGCGCAAGTTTGATCACGTCTCCATGTTTAGATCCCAGCTAAAATGGCTTCCCATTCGTCGTCGACGTGATCTTCATGTTGTAACTTTTCTCTTCAACACTCTATTCAATCCTTTAGCTCCTTCTTACCTCCGTGAGCGTTTCAATTTTCTTGTCCTACCGGAGATGACTTGTAGGTCATCTAAGTCCCTCCTTCTCAAAACCCCTCCTCATTCCTCTAGTCGCTATGGCAGTTCCTTCACTGTCCATGGAGTCAACCTGTGGAATTCTCTACCACACTCTATCCGTGCAAGTCCATCACTAAGCACTTTTAAGCTTAGAGTCAAAGAGCATTACCTGTCCTTGTAAGCTTTTAGGTTATTAGGTATATTATTTATATTTTGTATAATGTATTATGTTTACTCTAATGTAGGTATAGTATATGTATAAAGGTATTATTATTATTTTTAATATGGTTAAGTGTTGTATTTATAAACTATATATTAGTATTTTACTCGAATGTCATTCTCTGTGCACGTACCCACCACTATAATCAAATATCTCTATCTTCAAAGATTTGCTGGAAGAACACTCTTATTAGGGTTAAGCTCGCCTTTGTACATGCCCATTTTGTAAGCTATTTTTATCTGTAAATCTATTTGTGTACAATAAAGAATAAAGGAATAAAGGAAAGATCACTTTGAATCGTCATTGTATAAATCATTTTTGAAAATAATTTTAACTTACGTCTAAATTGTTATTTATTTTTGTTCGAGCTGAAGCAAATTCGGTTCCAAGCATTTTTATCTTCTATATCACACTAATATTATAAATGTGAAAGTTTGGATGTTTGTTGGTTTGTTACACAATCACGTCAAAACGGCTGAACCGATTTTGATGAAATTTGGTATGTACGTAGATTATAACCTGGATTAACACATAGGCTACTTTTTGTTGGCAAACAACGCGTGCGAAGCCGCTGGCAGAAGCTAGTAATCCGATGTATTAGAGGTAGGCTTTTTTATAGTCTTTATTTAATTAGGGTTTTAAATTTGTTAATTGTAAAATTATGTATAGTGCTTGGTAGTTTGTTATAAAAGCGTACACCTTGCCCTATAAACGATTTATTAATTTTACAGAGCCTACAAGTGGCAACAGTGAGTTTATCTTTATATCTAGTATTAAAATTATGATTATCTATTGTCCCTACAGTCAGCATCTATAGAGCTAGTATGCAGTACGATGCGTCGTCAGATCATTTCCCGCGCGTTCTACGGCTGGCTCGCATACTGCCGCCATCTTTCTACCGTACGGACGCACCTTAGTGGCTTGGTGCATCCTAATATCATTCCTAGAGGTAAAAAGTTTATCTTTTACTAATTGGTTGAGCGCGCGTTTGATCACGTATAGTGAAGGGTTCCGAGTAAGTATGGTTGTATCTTAGACATTTTAAAATATAAAGCTAATTTTGCAGTTGATTATGGTCATTAAGAAGTGAAGTGAAGTGATACTAGTTAAATTCGGAATACTTTTTATTTAATATGTATAAGCAAGATAGACTATATACAGTTCCTACTTATTTTAAGAACGTGTTAACTTGTTGAGTGCCAACTAAGATCTGTCGGCTCCTTCCAAATTATCTTCGTTCAAACTATGAAGTCAAGCAAAATGAGTGATTGGACACATGCAGCCGTTCATGATTGGTTCTGGTTTTAACCAATCCCAACCACGCACGCGCCGTGTTGCCAATTTACAAAAATACAAGGCTTAAATTGTATTGTTGCCATTACGAGAAAGAACATTTTACAGACATATTATCAAAATCACGATAGAAGCTTCTATGAATTACAGACATACGTTGGTCAACTACTGCTCGTAAAATATTAGAGACAGATCAGCTTTAAAAAATCTTCTTAAAACTACGGTATGTGATTGATGTGTTGATGTGATACTATTCAACTATACGTCATCAAGACGTTACAAAGGACGCTGATGGAGCGGCCTGACACTCCCGACCTCGTGTACCTATGAGATATACGATGAACGGTATACGGGACGTATATTAGTTAGGCAGAGATAGTCAAATGTATCTTTTTAATTTAACTAAAGTTGCATATATTGCAGATACATTTTAGGAGTGAGTTTGACCCCCATTATGTAAGTAATGGTTATTTTGTCGACGTAAAATAAAATGTTGGTACATACAATCAGGTTATTTCATAAAAAAATATATAAGCTCTTTTAACCTTTCTAGACGGAATGGAAGGTGGCATCACAGAAGAACTCTGGCGTAAGATGACTGATGAAAAAGGCGCTGTGAATGATAAAGACGAAGTGTATCGACTGGTTTACTACAGCGGCGTGCAACACGAGATTAGAAAGGAAGTGTGGCCGTACCTGCTGGGGTATTATGAGTAAGTGTTGAAACTGCTGAATTACATCAAAAATAATATGATGAAGTGAATACATGGTAAGATCCTAAACTAGTAAAAACATTCTTCGTTTACTTAAATAGAGTTGAACTTATTAGTGTTTGCATGGTAGTTAAAATTAAACACTTTTCAGTACAGTAATATTTTGTGAACACACAACTCACTTTGAACACCTAGGTACATGAAAAATTTTAAGTTGCTTTTATAACCAAACATCTTATTTGATTCATTGAATTCTCAAGAATCATTTTGGATTCACATACACTTTCAAAATGGTATTGATAATAAAAATGCCAAAACAAAATTCATTACAAAACCATTATTCTTCTCAGATTTGGCTCAACAGCTGAAGAAAGAACCGAACAGGACGCGGAATGCAGGAAGCAGTACGAAACTGTTATGTCCGAGTGGCTCTGCGTAGAAGCGATCGTGAAGCAACGCGATAGAGAACAGACCGCTGCGTCTATAGCACGACTGTCTGAGGCTTCGGGGAGGCTGAAACCTGTCGAGAAGGAGGAGCCAGAGGTGAGAATACACTAACACTCACATATTGATACAAAAAATAATAGGATAGTATTTTTATTACCACAAGGCAAAAGAAGTTAGGAAATGTAGGCCTTCAATATTTCAAAACCATTCGCACACACCCGTTTGATTCTACTTTAATTCTTATCGCTAAGGTTTTGGACTCCACCACCGTCCATTGTCTGTCTTCCCTGACAACCTGTAATAAGGGTAATATAAGGTACTTTGTAGATATTCGTTACCATTAGGTGAGATTAGTCAACCGAAGACCTGTCTATATAAAAAAAAATCTTTAGTTTATGACATATCAAACCTATATTGATAACTTGACAACCAGTATTAATAAAGTTCATTATTATACCTTTTTTACCCGACTACGGCAAAGCAAAGGAAGGGTTATGTTTTTAACAGTCTGTGTATATATGTATGTATGTTTGTATTTAGCTATGTTTCACCGTAGCGCCTAAACTACTCTTCCGATTTTGATGAATGAGGTGTTAATCAATTTGTTATTATGGTCCGGGTGAAATAGGCAAAATTTCTACATGACTATGGGAAATCTAAAAGGAAGCGTTATGTTTTTAGCAGTCTATGGATGTATGTTCCACCGTAGCGCCTAAACTACTCTTCCAATTTTAATAAATGAGGTGTCAATCGATTTGTTATTATTGTCCGGGTGACATAGGTTACCATTGGCATGGGTATTACGTAGTCGGATTTTAGTTTTTAGACTTAAATAGTTTGGTTTCAAATACATCTTTTCTTCAGGTGTTTGAAGACGACTGCAGCGTCATATCAGACAACCCACCAGTTGTCTCTCCCGAACCGAGCGAAACCGAACAGAAGAAACCAGACAAACCTATTCTATCCCGAGCGCCGAGCATAGACGAAATACAAAACATAGACCTTGATGAAGAGAGACAGAAGGATGTCAAACTAAACGGAGAGACTGAGATAGATGATAACATTCATATAAGAAGCCTCGTTGATAACCCTGATATGAGAAGAGAAAGTATAGCGGAGATAAAGAAGATTGCAGAAGAAATTGTGCAGAAAGGCGAAGGCAGAGGCTTACTGTGCAGTGTTGATAGTGGGAATGGAAACCTTAATGGTACTGATCTAAGGTCGTCTATCGATGAACCACATCATACAAGTGTGATTATAACGAATCCGTCTGTTGATTTAGTGGCGACTGGGTCGCCGGCTTCTGGTGGCACTACTGGTAAGATTGTAATCCTATATCCTCTAGTCAGCCGACATCTTGAAAATACGGATAGTTTTGTATATGATCGGATTTTTTGTATATGATTGATTTTTCGAAGTCGTAAGTCATTTTTAATCGACTTCAAAAAAAGAGGAGGTTCTTAATTCGATTGTATTTTTTTTGTTTGTAACATCTTAACTTTCGACGGGGTGAACCGATTTTGATGACTCTTTTTTTTTATTTAAAAGCTGGTGCTTCCCGTGTGGTCCCATTTCCATTTGGGCCAGTTCTGACACTGGCATTTATGAGAAAACCATATAAGTCTTAAATTTGTTTAATTTTTATGTTATGTCATGTTTGTTAGCTCAGAACTCCGTTATATATCCACCGATTTGGAAACTTAGTTTTTTTATTTGAAAGGATATACTTTTAAATTGATACCATGGAAGTTTCATCACAATTGGTAGAGTAGTTTGCTTTTTATTGTTATCTGAAGTTGGTTACATTTTTGTTAAAAAGTAGTAATTATAAAGGCTAACTCTTACTATGGAACAAATACCGTACACGTGAAATGGATCAATAGTTAGAGATACAAGCTAAAACTTACATATTTACAAGAAAACGTACATACATTTACTTTTATATCTTCGAATGTCCATTCAAAATGATGCATTAGATTTTTGGCGTTGTTGTAATAAAGTAGCACGCGTATTTTAAGACTAAAGAATCTTTATACACACATTTTACCCAAGAACTGAGAAGCTATTGACTTTTCAATGGAACAACATTTTTCATCATGCTTTTTCTAAAAGAAAAGTGCTCTAAATTGATGAGTTTCTTAGGGACTCTTGTAGGAGTAGATCCATGATTACTTAAACTCAATCTACCTTTGCAGTTATTATCGTGTATCGTTTGGTGACGTGATTCTAAATCAATTTCAGCTACAGTAAGTCCATCAAGAAGTCCACTAGGGGTAGTCAGAGAAGAGTCACATTCGGCGAATCAATCGTTCGACATGCTCGAGCCGAGCAACGAACAACGCGCTGAGGTCCGATCCAATTGTGTGTCACCAGCCAGCTCTAATGGTGGAGTATATTCGGTAAGAATTAGTTTTATCTCTTGTGTATTTTTTTATGTCTATTCTGTAATGTATATATAATATCTATACAGAAGTAAAGTTTGTTGATTGTAAATTTGCAAGTTTGTAAAGGGCAATCTCAAAAACTACCAAACTGACTCTGAAATTTATTTAACTGATAATAAACTATCCTTGAATGTTATAAGCTATATTTTCATCATCATTCTCCGCCCGTATCGACCCACTGCTGGGCATAGGCCTTTGTTTCTGCCATTCTTCCCGATCCTGTGCCAGTCTGAACCACGTACGACCCACTGATTTACTGATGTTACTGATGTCGTCGACCCATCTCGCTGGTGGACGTCTCTTATTTCGATGCCCAGCTCTCCTTCAGGCCTCCACTCTGTTAGTGCCTTAATCCACCTGTCGTCAGTCGTCACTACGTCTGGCCAAGTGTCCTGCCCAACTTCCTGTCCAACTTCGCTTGCTGACGTTTTGTACTTTTGTCTACTTGCAAATTTCGGTATTAGGAACTGGATCTAAGAGTGTGATGCCGAGCATGGCGCGCGCCAAGCTATATTTGTTTTGATAAAGATCCGTGCTGAGCCAGGTTTGGTCAGTCAGCTGTGTACAAAGAATATAGTTATATATATACATGCCCTGACCCCCAGACCGTCGGCCGTGAGTATAAAAAAATCGAATGAAAGTATCTAATGAAATGATAGCTTAGCCCTACACCTAGCTTAATTGAGAGGCAGATCTATAGACCCCAAAGTTGGTGATACATCTAAGTACGAAGTTATGTTTGATAAGCGAATATTAGTTTTGACAAAGACAAACTAAACTATTTCATTATTTATATTTATTTAATGTCGTGTGGATACAGTAACCTGTTTGAAGAAAAATCTTGGCAAATAAGCCCAATGACTCATAATCATAGTTACTGAGGTTGTCCGAGGTAATTTTTCTTAAGTGATTATGAGTATTGTTAGTTTGATCGTTTGTTTTCAGAATGAATTGGTAGAAAGCTTCGCTTTGAACCTCCACCGCATTGAGAAAGACGTTCAGAGATGCGACAGGAATTATCCGTTCTTCACTGATGAAAATCTAGACAAACTGAGGAATATTATGTGCACGTAAGTTTTACAGCCGTGAATCGTCCTTCAAATGTGTGTATGTGTAAATAACTCTGTTGTGTGTGTGTGTAAATAATCTTCTGTAAATGAATTACTAAGTCATTATCATATCAGCTATAGGAGGTCCACTGCTAAATATAGGCCAACAGCGAACCCATAGCCCAGAGAACTGATCGAACATCGGGACAGAAAGGTTCACGAGTGACCACGTAATGAAAACTCGGTGTCCGACTTCCATGCCAGAGGTACGTTTTCATCAGAAAGCGGTACGGAAGGAACTCCTTTCCCTTGATGTGAAAAAGTCGAGTGGGCCGGATGGCATTCCAGCCATTGTGCTCAAAAAGTGTGCTCCTGAGTTGTGTTCTGTCTTTACGTCCCTCTTTGAATTGTCTTATACCACTGGTATCGTGCCGTCTTCTTGGAATGTGACCCATGTCAACCCAATCCCTAAAAAAGGGGATCGAACCCATCCGTCTAACTATCGGCCTATAGCAATTACCTCCCTACTCTGTAAAGTGATGGAGCGAGTAATTAATACTCAGCTTCTTAGGTATCTTGAGCAACACCAGCTGATCAGTACCACCAATACGGCTTTCGTCATGGGCGATCAGCTGGTGATCTTCTAGTTTACCTCACTCACCGCTGGGCGGTAGCCGTTGTGAGTAGGGGGGGGAAGCTCTAGCTGTTAGTCTAGACATTGCGAAGGCGTTCGATCGGGTGTGGTACAAGGCGCTTCTCTCGAAGCTTCCCTCATACGGCCTCCCCGGGTGACTTTGCAGTTGGGTCGCCAGTTTCTTATCCGGGCGGAGCACAAGAGCCGTTGTAGATGGTTCTTGCTCGGACTCAATGCCCATTAACTCTGGTGTACCCAAGGGTCAATGCTATCGCCCACACTGTTTATTCTTCACATCAATGATATGCTGCACATAAGCGGCCTTCATTGTTATGCGGATGACAGTACGGGTGATACTTTCTACACTGGTCACCCTAATGTCTCTTGGTCGGAAGTGGAAGATAACAGACAAAGACTTGTGTCTGAGGTTATATATATACAACTAAAAGGCTCTTTGGAGCGTGTGTCAGATTGGGGTAACCTTAATCTGGTCACCTTTAACCCAACCAAGACGCAAGTCTGTGCGTTCACCACAAAGAAGGCCCCTTTCACAATAGCTCCACGGTTGCAGGGCATTCCTTTCCCCGTCTCGGCGAGTATAGGGATTCTGGAAGTCGAAATTTCTAACGAGGTCCAGTATGGGAGTCACTTAGAAGCAAAAGCTGTGCTCACCTCCAAAAAACTTGGAGTCCTTAACCGTGCCAAACAGTATTTTACGGCACAACAACGGCTATTGCTGTACAAAGCGCAAGTTCGGCCGCACGTGGAATTCTGTTCCCATCTTTGGCACGGATCTCCAAAGTACCAATTGCTTCGTTTTGACTCCTTTCAGAGCCATTAGAATCATCGGTGATCTCAAACTCGCCGACAGGCTGGAACCGCTGAGTCAACGCCGTGACATCGGATCGCTCAGTGTATTCTACCGCCTGTATAATGGGGAATGTTCTGAGGAGCTATTTGATCTCATCCCGTCGTCGAGATTTTACCACCGCACTCTCGACAACGTAATAAAGCTCATCCACATATAATCGACAATTGGGTATCGCGCACTACGCGCTTCACGCGATTTTTTCTACCCCATACTTGCAAGATGTGGAATGAGGTACTATCTGAGGTTTTCCCATTAGACTACGACATGGCACGCTTCAAGAGAAATGTAAAGAGGTTTCTACAGTGTAGGGAACGCATCGACAATACCCCGGGTGTTGCCAGTGTCAATAGGCGACGGTGACCACTTACCATCAGGTGGGCCGCAAGCCTGTTTCCCCACAAATAACATAAAAAAAGCGCAGCACGGGACAATCCCACACTAGATGGATAGACGACCTCAAATTATTGGGAGCCGTTGGATGTTGGATGTAGGATGAGATCGGCCTCTCTCTAAGTTGAGAATATAAAAGCAATACAAGAAAATTCTTAATTGTCAGTGTATGAAACATGTTGGGTATTTTAATATTGCTAGCGACCTCACTAATAAGGAAAAGTTTTTCATTAACTTTTTCGGGAAACATGTTTAGTAAGAGTGAATATGGCGAAACGTGATGTGTAAGTGGAGTAAGGTGACGACTAACCGGTGACCAAGAAGTGCCTATAAAAACAGGACCTCCGGGTAGACGACTAATCAAAGTCGTGGACCATCTACGGCTAAGATCATGGTGAATGGTCGGAGGTTTATACGCAACAGTGGCTGAAGTCGATCTGTCAATAAAAACGTAAGTTAAATAACATTTTTTAGGTCTAACTCGGGCTTTTATATAATTCCCAGGTACGTCTGGGAGCACCTAGACATGGGGTACATGCAAGGCATGTGCGACCTAGTAGCGCCTCTCCTAGTGATGATGAAGGAAGAGGCTTCAGCACACGCGCTGTTCGCGAAGCTGATGGAACGCGCTAAGGACAACTTCCCGTCTGGTTCGGCAATGGACGCGCATTTCGCTGATATGAGGTAAATCATCAAACAAAGTTACTCTTCTGTTTCTTTTTTATTTTTTTTAACTCTGTCTTTCTATCTCTTTTTCTCTCTCTTATCTTAGTTGTTTGTTCCGCGTGGTTGCAGAGTCAACATCTTTAATCAATTCAAAGGTTTCCTTAATTAATATACTCATTACAATTGTTATATATTTCACTTTAGTACCATTTCGTGTATTTTTTATCTTACACAACTTTAAAATTAAAATTGAAAATTAATAATGATACATATACATATGCGTTTGTTGGTTCATTGTAGTTATTTTCGCCCACTCTGCATTTAAAGTCATTAAGAGGAAAGATTTGATTGTTTGTTTGTTTGAATTGAATAGGCTCCGAAACTACTAGACCGATTTAAAAAAATATTTCACCGTTGAGAAGCTACACTATCACCGGGTGACATAGGCTACTTTTTACTCAACTGCGCAGAAGTAGGGTAATGTTTTTATTGAAAAACTACGCGTGCAAAGCGGCGGATTGGTCAGCTAGTGATCAATAAACGGAAAAATATTATAGCTGCTCACATACTGTTATGTAAGCACGCATAAATAATTCCCACTCATTATGGATGATATTTTGTTTTCAGGTCGCTGATCCAAATCCTAGACTGTGAGTTATACGAGCTGATGCATGCTCATGGCGACTACACACACTTCTTCTTCTGCTACCGCTGGTTTTTACTCGATTTTAAACGAGAACTGCTCTACCAAGATGTAAGATTATAAGGAATTATTAGCATCCAAAAGTAACCTACATTTAAGACAAGCTTGATCCTACACTAGAATTGCCTATCTGGTAGGTTTCATGAAAAAGATGATTTCATAAGCACTCTATTACCCAGACACAGGTGATAATTAAGGATTTTTTTATTGGCTTAGATCAATCGCCGCCATAATGTTTTCTTAGATAATAACAAAGCGTTTGATCCTCTTTCTCTCTTGTGTTACGACGAATTTATATCAGTTGTATTGCCATAGTGACCAAATTTTAGAGGTTAATCTTGTGAACTTTTATTTAGCAGACCGTTTTTTGTAACCACTTTCCAACAGATTGATCGCCGGCAAATCACAAGTCGGAGTTTCGCAAGGCTTTACGTTTGGTTCCATATTGTTCAATTGTTTTTAAGTTCCAAATTTTAGTGGTCAAAACAGTAAATACACACCTATATCAGATGTTAGCATGCAAAAGATGTTAATTTTATATTTTGGATTCTGGAATAAATAGTTAATCTATATTTTCAGGTATTTGCAGCCTGGGAACTGATATGGGCAGCGAGGCATGTGTCATCAGAACATATGGTATTGTTCATAGCACTGGCTTTACTGGAAACGTACCGTGACGTAATACTAGCAAATGCTATGGACTTCACTGATATCATCAAGTTTTTCAATGGTAAGTTTGATTATGAAGATTAATTTTGGAACCGATTGCACATTAAAATATTTTAGTTTGGTTTTGAATATATCTTCAATTACTTTATTGAATAGTTCACTCTTGACTTAGGGGGCGTTCAAGTATTACGTAATGCGATAGGGGTGGGGGGGTGCTTTTAAACCGTTACGATGCTTTACAGAGGCGGTAGGGTGGTTCGAACAACGCGTTACGTAACATTGTTTTTTTATTTAAATAAAAAACTAGGGAATTAAAATCTTCCAAATAGGCAGCCCTTTTCGTTTACCCCTCGACTGTATTTTACGTTACTTTTACTTTATTTTCGTTCTCATAGTCACTTGGGTGTTACGTAACGTTTAGGAAGGGGGAGGAGGGTGGTAAAGAAAGGGGGGGGGGGATCGAAAACCTTCAAAAATTGCGTTACGTAATTCTTGATCGCGCCCTATATCGAAGCTTAGGACAAATTGATTACTTTTTATGAGAATCCCTAATTATCTATTTTCAGTAGGTTTCAGAAGTTGTGTGAGGAGTTGAGGACTGACGGACCAAGTTACCTTGTGTATATTTTGTATGTAGAATAAAAGTAATTTTCAAAATATATTTTTTTCTTTCAGAAATGGCAGAACGTCACGATGCCTCAGCCGTACTGTCTTTAGCAAGGGATCTAGTACTACAGGTTCAAACTCTAATCGAGAACAAATAAGGTTCATTTCCCTTGCAACAACTGCACTTAAATGAAAAACAAATAAGGTAAAAAGTTCTATGTACACTTAGTACCAAACTAAAGAACTCATTCATCATTAAAATGGTGGGGATAAATTATTGTCTGGCGGAACAATATAGATCATATTGTCCTACCAGTTACGGAATAATAAAGACAAGAGTATTATGGATGAAGACATATTAAATAGAATATTAGAAAATTAAAAAAGTAGACGAAAATTTAAATTTTAAATAAAATAATAATTTCTAATAGATATTCGTATTCGGTGTTATTGATATACATATTTAATGTTATTTTGCTTTTGGTGGATTATAAAATGTTAACAGATAATTTATAAAGTTTAATAGATTGTAACAAATTACTGTCTTTGTTTCTGAAATCAATGATGTAAAATTTAAATTTATATAAAAAAACTTATAAAAAAGATTTTATTATTAGCATTTTCTTACACAAAGAAATACATATAAAAAAGGTACTAAATAATAAAACTATTTGTATACCTACATACCTATAGTTACTAACAAAATAAGAATGTACAACTAAAAGGCAATGACAAATTGCGAAATAAGATTTTTCATACATATAGTTTTCTCTGTGGGCTAATGCAATTGTTATGGGCAATTAACATCAAGTGGTCCATTCGTCACTACATGTTATAAAAAGTACAAAATGGATATTATGATAAAATGAATATATGCGCAAAATGGCTTAGGTACGACTTGTTAGTACTAAAACAGTAAAAAACTTTAAAGTATTTTTTATTCAAAAATATCCATACAAAGCTAGAGAAAAACTCTCTGGCTCCGAAGCTACTCTATATCATGCGACGTTGCCAATATACTAATATTATAAATTAGGAAGTAACTGTATCTTTCATCTCTCTTTCTGTCTGTCTGGTTGTTACGTACAGCCTGTCACCGCATTCACGACATTAATTTAAAACACATATGCAGCATCGTATTTACTGATTTTAGATGTTGTTTTAATACCGGTGGCTCGAATATTTATCCAGCAATCGATACATTTTCCATTAACAGTTTTTAACATAAATTGGCGGCGCTTTTGCGCTGATGACTAAGAATAGTCAGTATAACAGGTACCTACATGATGAATGAATATGATTTGTTTACCTATTTTATACAGGCTGTTTCATTCATATTTTAGGACTTGAAATTAAGGTAGATTGAAAATGTTATAAATTCCATGTTTAATGAATTTGAAAAATAAACTATTTTACTACAATATTAGCCATCAGCCCTACGCGTGATTTAAATTAATGTCGTAAATGCGGTGACACGCAGTAGATAGACTATGACCGAGATTGGGATATACGCTACTTTTTATCCGTCTGCGCAGAAGGAGAGTAATGTTTTTATTGACCAACCACGAGTACGAAGTCGTGGGCGGGTCATAACAAACAGACAGAGAGATAGTTACCTTCGAATTTATAATAATTTGTATGGATAAAAAAAAAGACGCTACCTCTCATACAATATGGTCATTGCTTTTTAGGCATTCTGATAAATATCTAATACTTTTATTATCAATGTTTTTCTACAGGGTGTGCGTAATCAATCACTTAACACAAATTCCAAATAAATATATGAGTAATAAAAATCCCCGCATATCGATGTCACTAAATTCTTCCTCCTGTGCCTTTTCCAATTAATTCTATCACTAATTATAAATATTTTCCTTATTTCCGTCAGAATAGTATTATGTCAATATTACAATATCAATTAAATATATATTGACGATTGCGTCTAATAAATATTGTTAGGGAATTACCGAAGTACCTATTAGTGACAGATATCATTCCGGCTATTCGGAATGATATCTGTCACTAATAGATACCTCGGTGCCTTGTTTCTCGTTGTAGAATTACCGAAAATAGGTCGGTTGTAGGTCGCGTTATGTAAAAATAAAGCTGGAAGAAAGTGGAGAGGGTGTGTTTGCGCATGGGTACACTCGCGCCCGAAAGTACTAGGCCTATTGTCTTATTTTGTAACTAGCCTTTCGTTCGCGGCTTCGTGTATTGGTTATTGGTAGTAGGTACATTGAAAAATAGATTAGAATATCATTGAGTAGAATTAAAAACATGTTGACCGTAAGCGTTCATTTTATATGACGCGATTTATACCTATTAGTGACAGATATCATTCCGGCTATTCCGGCTAATAAGAATGATATCTGTCTCTAATAGGTACTTCGGTAATTCTACAACGAAAAACAAGGCATGCTTTATCCATACTAATAATATAAATTCAAAGAAGCTCTGTCTGTTTATTTGTTACGTTATCTCGAATAAATGGCTGGACTGATTTCGATGAAATTAGGCTTATAAATAGATTTTATCCTGGCTACTTTTATTGAAGTTTGTTATGTATATTTGGGTCGGCATTGTTCGGCACTTTACATAATATTATTTATTGATTTCGGCTAGATATTTGAAACAAATCAAAAACTGCTACCATATTCCTTACTTTTTTAGGGTTCCGTACCCAAAGGGTAAAACGGAACCCTATTACTAAGGCTCCGCTGTCTGTCCGTCTGTCACCAGGCTGTATCTCATGAACCGTGATGGTTAGACAGTTGAAATTTTCACAGATGATGTATTTCTGTTGCCGCTATAACAAGAAATACTAAAAACTAAATAAAAAAATATTTAAGGGAGGCTCCCATACAACAAACGTGATTTTTTGCTCGTTTTAGCTCGATATTGATAACGACAATGCTTGAAAAATTCACAGAGTGTTCGGTTATAAAAATAATAATTAAAATTAAAATAAAACAAATATTTAAGGGGGGCTCTCATGCAACAAACATGTTATCCCGTTTTTATAATAATGGTACGGAACCCTTCGTGCGCGAGTCCGACTCGCACTTGGCTGGATTTTTTTATTAGTTAACCATTCATAGGACGCCATTCATTGTAACGGATAAATTGCTGAAAAGTAATGTAAGGAATTATTAGTATACACCGCTCGGAGAAAACACGAAAACATTTTTGCATTATCCTACGTATAATTAGACGGAGATGAATTAGTATACCTCACGATCATATTATTAGATTATTAAACGAGGGAATAAAGCAGTGTCTTGCGTCACGGGCGCTATATTGAATCCCAAACGTAACGAAGGATTCTAGAGTTAACTCACGAGCGGAGCGAGGAAGTTACTAGAATCCTGATTGCAGAGAGGCATATAAACACGCCCAATATGCAGGCAGCTTTATCCACGAGGAGAATACTCTATTTCACACTTTCTGCGACATAATATAAAACCTAATCTCGGTTGGTGCATTCCGTGCAGAGGTTGGTTCGATTTCCGAATAGGTTCATAATGTGTTGGGCCTCTTTTGTTCAAATTTTAATACATACCAAATTTCCAGATTCCAAATTCAAATCACCCCTCGCGGACATAATGAAATTCAGTACAACTTTACTCCCGGCTCAGCCGTAGTATTTTAATCACCTGCTTTCAGTGAGGTTTACATGATATATAATTTGACATTGTCGAGCAGGTGATGTGAAATTTATTCCTGTCCAAAATAATTACAAAGAATATAAGTTTGGACAAAGAATACTTAATGTTTATATTCTTTGTCCAAACTTATTTTATCGTCGAATTAAAACAATAGACTTATTTATTATCGTTAAAACAAAGTTTCTTGTTATTTTATAAGTGACTGAGGCCGTTACTAATTTACATAGCGTAATTATGAGCAAATATTTAATTAAACTAATTATTGCACACTAAACAAAAGTACAGTAGCAAAGAGGCTTTATAAACAGTAATATATTAGCATACTAGCTGACCCGTCGAACTTCTTATCACCTTGACATGCATATGACGCGGGCTGCCAATGTGCGTCGCCGGTAAAATTGTCCACCGGCCATAATTAGCTGCATCTATGTATGTGAAAATGAATTTTCTTCATAATTTGTTTTTGTGTGATTTTTTAAGATATTTTAATAGTTATTCTGCTATTCGGGGCGGAGACAAATCCAACAAATAAAATATCATCAAAATTGGTCCAGCCGTTCTTGAGTTATAAATGGTGTAACTAACCTGACTTTGTTTTATTTAAATAGATTTTGTCTATGCTGATCAATTTACAAAATGCGTATCAAGCAACATTATTTTATTTATTTCGAAACAGTTACATTATAATCATTAGGATACAGTATTCATGCGAGAAAAGTATTATCCACATATTGGTAAGACAGAGTCAAAAAGTAGTGGAGGGCTTTATATTTTAGACAAAAATGACAATCATTATCATCTTAGTACCCATAATGACGTTCATTGCTGAGGCCTCCCCTATGCATTGCCAGAGTGACCAATCTTCCGCGGCTTGCACCCAACAGCTCCCAGCAACCTGTATTTAGTGTTTAGTGGTGTCATCCACGGCCACATCATCTTATGTCTATCATTAACTATTCAAAGATTTCACCATGTTTATTAGTAACGACTAAAATATTTTAAACCTATAATAAAACTCTAATTTTGCACACATTTAGTTGTAAGATATTATTATTCGCGCTTCCATGTATGAATTGTAAATTTGCTAAATAAATTTAATTTTATAAGTAATTAATTCTAAATAACAATTATTTTAAATCTCAAAAGAATTCTAAAACAAATAAAAAAATATTTATATAAATGTTTTACTAATATTCTGATATCGTTTTGAATAAAACTATATGTATACTGTACGTTATATTTAAGGCTTTTAATGTTTTTCTCTATATACAAATCAATGTCTATCCAATCAATTGTGATTATATACGCTTATGTGATTTCGTATATTACAGATTTCAGGCCTAAGTCCAATAAGCCAAGCTTTTAAATTTCCCTAAAAAATTTGTGTTCTGAACACGACTACGGGTGTCAAAAAGTAGATGAACTTAATGTATTAATATGATAAAATAAATGATTTATTAAAACGGGACGTTCAAAGGGACATCGATTTTGAGGGAAAAAACAATCGATCTTATAAAAAATAGTATCGCCGTTTAAATAATGGATTATTTGAATAAGATTTCATTGATTATACATACATATTACATGTTTTTGTGCGTTGTCAAAAAAGGATTGGACTCGAACTGCTCCAACTCGGTACAAAAAGTACCAATCTAGACTACATATGAAAATCGTGTTATAGGCGAGTTATTTTAAAACTGGTATTAAATGGAAATTGAAAATTATAAAATTTAATTATAAATAAAGTGATTGACTTATTACTAATTGTATTATAGATAAACTAACTACAAATTAAAATAAAAAATCTTTAAGAGATGTTATGATCAAATCAGATATACAAGTCATCGTGCAAAAGTATCTTTACTATGACGCAAATACAAGAAAAAACGCAATTAGATTGAACAAATTATATGATGATTATGTTCAAAAAGACTAACTAATCAATCAATCGACTTTAAAAGCAGTGTGAACCTGTTATTCAATGGACACTGCGTAGAAGCTTAAGGTTAAGGACCTAAACTCACACTAGCAAAGATGTGGACTATCAGATACTATCCGAGACTATCCGTGACTTGGCATCGTCCTAATTTATGCTGTTTTTCAAGCAAGTACATTTCGTTGGAATGTGGATAAGTTTTGCACATACAATGTTCTTGCAGAAGAGATATATTAAAGGTGGCGATTATGTTCTCATGGCTAACTAATATTTTGTAAAATTTGTTCATGGTGAACGAGAAACATTCGCATGTTTCTCGTTCACTATGAACAAATTAGCATGATATTACAAGGGAAATAAAAAAAATCCTTGCTATTAACTTCTTGCTGACTAAAATAAACACGCCAATTGAACATTAAATAAGGAGGTTCGTAAGTTACTAAATTTTAGTTAGCCAGTAAACAACAGAATAACCAATGACAAAATAATAAAGAGTGAATCAAATATAACTGGTGGAAAAATCCTTGCGAATGTTGGAATACGAATTTTTCAAAAACAAGGCAATTCTTTAAGACGTAAGGCACAATATTTTATCAAAGTTATATATATTACTATTTTAATTGAATCTCAAAAGAAAACTAATCTGATCATAGAATGTCCCTGTGAATATCCCGATAGAAATACTTAGTAAAAATATATCGCAACTAAATTATTAAGGTGTAAAATAAAAATAAAATGCACTTGTTAGTATTTGAAAAGTATATCGAGATATCTAACGATGTTTTAATGTACAGTTTTGTAGTAATGATGTCTAGTGTGTAATCGTGACGATTATCATAATCATTGCAATTGTGTACCTGTTCACTAATCTCCTACATATGAATTATAAAGTGTGCGTCATACATAATCATGAAAATATATCTAAACCTGCGGCCATATTATTGGACTACGGCGAATGTTCCTGTGTACGATACAAATAGACAGATACAAATCTTTGCCGAAATCCGATATTGTGGCCGATGTTTAAGCATAATGTCTATTGCTCCACGGAAAATGTGAACAAAACGGCAAACCATGTAAGAAAGTATTTAGCAAATAGTCGCAAACCCCACCACATCTCATTAAATACAAAAATAAACCTAATGTAAGAAGCTTGTAAAAATACCTCAATTTCTGAAAAAAATTCAAATGTAATTGTATTTTTTCCTTTTTCATAATGCCCGGGCAGTATGAAAATTACCAATATTATGAGATGGTAATTTGATAATAAATATTCAAATAATTAAATTGCCCAGGCATTAGACATAATGCCTATAACCTATTGGGCAGAGTTATTAAAAAAATGTTTCGTTACTTTAATTTTTATTTTTGACATTAAACCTAAATTGAAAACGCAAAAAAGATAAAATTCCTTCATTTCCTAAGATGCATTTACCTATGATTAAAAACCTTAAAATACTTTCCTACTTCAAGCCGGGCAATGTGATAAATTGGTTCCTGGTTAGGTTAGTTTAATTTTATTATATTGTTAGTTTCAACAGTGAAGCATTTGACGTCCGCACGCTGCCATCGCGGACTCTAGTTGGTCAACGCGTATCACGCGTTTGTTTCTCTCCTCGCACACCATCCAATCCAATGCATCTTTATTATAAATTTGCCCAACGATCACGTAACAATATTCATAATGACCAGACAATGTGATAAATTGGTTCCTGGTTAGGTTAGTTTAATTTTATTAAATTGTTAGTTTCAACAGTGAAGCATTTGACGTCCGCACGCTGCCATCGCGGACTCTAGTTGGTCAACGCGTGTCACGCGTTTGTTTCTCTCCTCGCACACCATCCAATCCAATGCATCTTTATTATCAATTTGACCAACGATCACGTAACAATATTCATAATGACCAGACAATGTGATAAATAATGAAGTTTAAATAATAATTAATCACTTGGCCCGGTATAGCTTGTCATTACTCATAATGCCTGGGGGCATAATAAATATTGCCCTCATTAATCACTTGGTCCATAACATATATACTCGTAGCATAGTATGCCCTTTTGTCCATTCTTCCTCAATTTATAAGCGATGCTGAATGAAAGTTTAAACCACCTACGAAGTATTTTAAAAACCTATTACATATTTAATAATTGAGTAAATAATAACATAGCATAATCTACAGAACTCAATTATCCTCAATATAATAATTACTAACCTTCCTTCCATAACGTAATTCCTATCGGGAATTTATTATATGCAATAAAACGAATCATTGGTTTTTTTAGGTTTATTTTTGATTTAGCATAGCCTATATCTTCAAACGTAAATGTATATCGAATTTAAATATGTATCCTAATCATAACTAATAAATTTTACCAACCCATGCATGATAAATGAGTATTTTTGTGATTGTCATCTTGTCATTAAAATATTTCTATAACATAACATGTTTTATTTATCACACACACCTAGATTAGGGAAAGTCCCTACGAGTTGAATAAGAGTAATGATTGATCGTTAATCAAAATTAATTAAAAGGTGATTAAAAGAAAGTACCTTGTAGTGGCTTCTTGTGAGAGTTTGTCCGGGGAATTACTGCCACCTGACCTATTTCGGTCGGTATAGAAGTATTAACTCGCATTGCTGTATTCCTGTTTGAAGGGTATATGTTCCAGTGATACTACAGGGCTGAGACGTTTTATCTATCTAACTCAGTGTAACAATGCAATGCCATTTAGACCAAGCCTTAGATAGTTCGAAGGGTATATGTTCCAGTGAAATTCATCTGTCTGACTCTGTGTGACAATGTAATGCTATTTAGCCCAAGTCTTATTAAATAGTTCGAAGGGTATATATGTTCCAGTGAAATTACAGGTCCGACTTTGTGTGAAAATGCAATGCCATTTAGCCCAAGTAAAGTAAAGTCTTTGAAAGTTCGAAGGGTATATTTTCAGTGAAATTACAGGTCTGATACGTTTTATCTGTCTAACTCAGGGTGACAAAGAAATGCCATTTAGCCCAAGTCTTAGTAGATAGTTCGAAGGGTATACATATGTTCCAGTGAAATTCATCTGTCTGACTCTGTGTGACAATGTAATGCTATTTAGCCCAAGTCTTATTAAATAGTTCGAAGGGTATATATGTTCCAGTGAAATTACAGGTCTGAATTTGTGTGAAAATGCAATGCCATTTAGCCCAAGTAAAGTAAAGTCTTTGATAGTTCGAAGGGTATATTTTCAGTGAAATTACAGGTCTGATACGTTTTATCTGTCTAACTCAGAGTGACAATACCATTTAGCCCAAGTCTTATTAAATAGTTCGAAGGTATCTTCCAGTGAAGTTACAGGTTTGAATCGTTTTATCTGTATGAATCAGGGTGACAAAGAAATGCCATTTAGCCCAAGTCTTAGTAGATAGTTCGAAGGGTATATGTTCCAGTGAAATTCATCTGTCTGACTCTGTGTGACAATGTAATGCTATTTAGCCCAAGTCTTATTAAATAGTTCGAAGGGTATATATGTTCCAGTGAAATTACAGGTCTGAATTTGTGTGAAAATGCAATGCCATTTAGCCCAAGTAAAGTAAAGTCTTTGATAGTTCGAAGGGTATATTTTCAGTGAAATTACAGGTCTGATACTTTTTATCTGTCTAACTCAGAGGGACAATACCATTTAGCCCAAGTCTTATTAAATAGTTCGAAGGTATCTTCCAGTGAAGTTACAGGTTTGAGACGTTTTATCTGTATGAATCAGGGTGACAAAGAAATGCCATTTAGCCCAAGTCTTAGTAGATAGTTCGAAGGGTATATGTTCCAGTGAAATTCATCTGTCTGACTCTGTGTGACAATGTAATGCTATTTAGCCCAAGTCTTATTAAATAGTTCGAAGGGTATATATGTTCCAGTGAAATTACAGGTCTGACTTTGTGTGAAAATGCAATGCCATTTAGCCCAAGTAAAGTAAAGTAAAGTCTTTGATATTTCGAAGGGTATATTTTCAGTGAAATTACAGGTCTGATACGTTTTATCTGTCTAACTCAGAGTGACAATGTCATTTAGCCCAAGTCTTATTAAATAGTTTGAAGGTATCTTCCAGTGAAGTTACAGGTTTGAGACGTTTTATCTGTATGAATCAGGGTGACAAAGAAATGCCATTTAGCCCAAGTCTTAGTAGATAGTTCGAAGGGTATATGTTCAGTGAAATTACAGGTTTGAGACGTTTTATCTATCTGACTCAGTGTGACAATGCAATGCCATTTAGCCCAAGTCGTAGATAGTTCGAAGGTATCTTCCAGTGAAGTTACAAATTTGAGACCTTTTATCTGTATGAATCAGGATGACAAAGCAATGCCATTTAGCCCAAGTCTTAGTAGATAGTTAGAAGGGTATATATTATGTTCAGTGAAATAACAGGTCTGAGATTTTTTATCTATCTGACTCAGTGTGACAATGCAATGCCATTTAGCCCAAGTCGTAGATAGTTCGAAGGTATCTTATAGGTAATAAAGTTACAGGTTTGAGACGTTTTATCTGTATGAATCAGGGTGACAAACCAATGTTATTTAGCCGAAGTCTTAGAAAGATAAATAATACTTTGTTGGAGAAAATAAACAACAAAACAATTAAAATTAACATTTTTCAAATTGATGTATACAATTGGCGGTCTTATTGCTAAGTAGCGATGTCTACCAGACAACCTAAAAACCATTATGGATTCACACCATTATTTAACGAATATGATTGTTGTTCCTGTCATAAATCCCCAAATTTTCAATGGTGTTGTCATACCAACGGCGGGCGCGCCGGTTTATGAAAGAAGATTTTGTTAGTAAAATACCAAAAGGTATATATGGCCGTTTTGGGACTATACCATTGTAATATTGAAGCTATTGGTTTAGTAGAATTGGGCCCCTGGTTTCCCTAATACAAGCTTGACTTAGTTTAGGGCTAGATATCGCTGTGTAAAATGTCGAGCATTATTTATTTATTTATTTAACTAAAGGTAAAGTTGGGAATTCCCTGCATCCTTCAATTTGGTACGAACAAAATAATTGCAGTCATATGTTACGAGTAACAAATGTTACCCGCATGTTAATTGGAGACACGTATATTAGACACGTGTTTCCAGTTAGATAAATTGCTGCTAGTCATTTTGACAACAACTTATGACTGGAGACTGGTATACGTAACAGCGGCAACGCAGTCCGTGTCTGATACGTTGTTGGGGATTCGATTCCCTCTGTATAAATGCTTGCATAATCTCCAAATTTGTGTTTCATGGTACGAGTTGTCAAATTAGCTAGCGTCATAAGTTTTCGTAAGCGTTTTCGTTTCCTTCCGCCCCAGAAAACTATTGATGTTTGCGTAATTTAACAGCTCTTGGCCCAGGGACCCAACTCTACTAATTTATAAGAAAAACGAACATGGAGCCATAATATTTTTTGACTATTAAGATTGTTCTTAAGAACCGGCCAACCGGCAAAACCGGCGACTGCGAGTCGGACTCGCGCACGACGGGTTCCGTACCATTATCTATAAAAACGAGCAAAATAATCACGTTTGTTGTATGGGAGCCCCCCTTAAATATATGTTTTATTTTATATAGGTATTATTTACTTTTAAAGTGAGTACATAACTAAATATTCTGCGAATATTTCAAGCGTATACCTGTCGCCGTTGTCAATATCGAGCAAGAACGAGCAAAAAAATCACGTTTGTTGTATGGGAGCCCTCTTGAATATTTATTTTATTCTGTTTTTAGTATTTACAGTTAAAGCGGCAACAAAAATACATCATCACTAAATTTCAACTGTCTAACTGTCACGCTTCATGAGATACAACCTAGTGACAGGCGGACAGACAGACAGCGGAGTCTTAGTAATAGGGTCCCGTTTTACCCTTTAGCTACGGAACCCAAAAAATTAGCAGAATTGGTCTGGGTGATGTGTGCATAACCGTAGTTCCCGATATCCATACACATACCATTTAGGGAATCTTAGTGAGGTCTGAGGGTCTGAAGTGGTCACTTTAGGTGTGCTATCATGTTGCATTAGCAGCTGTGGCAAATAGTATTGTGTTTATCTTTTATTCGTAAAATGGACAAACCTTTCCTTATCCTTCAGTCCATCTAAATTGAATCTTTAACGGCTATGTACCTACAAGGGCCGCAACACTCTATCTATTTAGCGTTCTCGCTCGCGTTCGCTTGCACGTACACCAAAATATCTGGGGTATATGCGATCGGGTACACCAACAATACAGATCACTAACACCCGAGAAATTAATATACAAATAAAATATTTTTTTAGAAAAAAAAGAACCTTTCGAGACTGTGACCAGTTCCATTTATATATAGAAAAGAGCATTTGTTATGTATGGAGATTGTATTTAATTATAGCGTACTTACTTATAATGTAATGAGCCTCGTTCTATTTACTGAAGTATAGCCATAGGCCGTAAATGCCATTTATGGAGCAGTTTTCAAGTTAACTATGACTAGGGTTGCTAAAACTGTCCGGTAATATAGGTCTATGTCCGGAATGCGGGGGGGGGGGGGGGGGGGGGATCCTAAACCGTCCGGAATTTCTACAATTAAAGTAAGTAACGAGTAAAATAATACAAAATGAACCAAATATTTTTCTATATTTTACTTGGAAAACTTTTCTGATTGACTTCAATCATTATTATAAATACGGTATTTATCACGTACCGTCTTATCGGTGTTTCGACCGACAATATTTCGGTTCAATTCGTGAACCTTCATCAGGGTGTGTGCGATCCGCTCCGAATAACGTCTCGCCTCGCACATCATAAATAAAATAATAAAAAAATAATTAAATATTTTTATTACAAATAAATTATCAACATTACTTGTCATTTTGATCATTACTGATATTTATTGCTCCTAAAATTCGATAATTTGCTTCATTCATTCACATGCACGGTGCTAACGACATTAATGTTAAATTTACAAGAAAGTCCGGAATTTTCATCAAATGTCAGGAATTCACACTGGAACTTAAATTCTTTAATCTGGGAACCTTACCTATGGCCCACTTTCACATAATGAGTGATACAAAAATTTTAGATTATTGAAACTGAAAGGCCATGTACCAATGCCATGCCCATGACCCTATGTGGTTATTTTATACCCATTGTTATTGACGGCACTTGAAATCCTATTATGGTACGTTTAATATGAATGCTGGATTTTTATGAACCTGTTTGTAAAGTCAATTTGGACAAAGGAAGGTGGTAAAAATAAGTTTGTTTTTTGATATTTTGTGTTTATTAAGTTTATTTTTCAAGTAATTCAAACTACAATCTATAAATAATTTATTTAATGTGCTATTTACCTATATTAAAGATACATGTTTCAAATAATGAATAAATCTATGAATAGGAAATTACTGGCTTAAGGATATTATTGTTCTGCCAGATTAACAATAATTCACTACTAAACTTATTACAAAAACTGTAAAACCTCTTTGAGTGAGGTAGACAGATATCCATACTAATATTATATACGTTTTTTTTGTAGAAAAATTACTTTTTCAAAACGAGCTTTAATAAAATTCATAATCGGAACCGCAAGCAGATTCAAATGAGCCCAAACACTAGTAGCCTACTATAATCCATTCAGAAATTCCGTTGTCTAGCATCCGTCGCCAACATGAGACCACCTCCACGGTACTATATTATTGCATTGTGTGCAGAGAGTCCATTACGAGAAATTATTGCAGTTACTCGTCGGCGCTGAAGCAACCCTCAAAAATTCCGCTACACTGGGTAATAAGAGCAACCGTAAAGCGACATTAAAGACTGTCACTAAAACGACTCGATGGTTTTATATGACTTAAGAACAAAACTGGGGCAATACTAAATTGACTCTTAAGTGACCCTAGAGACAAAAGAGTGACAAGAGTCATAAGTCTAGTCTTTTTGATGATGAAGTTCACTTCATTCGTCAGTCTACTGAAATGATACTCATGACTGAATGAATCCAAGCGTGAATTTAGGACTATGTATGTCAGTTTTAGATGTTAGTAGAAAAAAACATTATAGAGCGCCATAGTTACGAGTATGAGCAGCATTACATCATAGTCATATTCTTTACTTCTTCTCTCACGGATTCCGATAACTCCTTCACCATGGGTAAATCCCTGTGCGAAGCTGGAAAACTGCTGTAATGGTCCCAATTCTTCACGTCCTCAAATAATCTGTCACCGGGGCACTCCGTGGCTCGGACTTGACGATGCCCAACGAGTTTGTAGTCGGGCTTGATAAAGCCTAGCTCTACGCCAGTCGCTATGAGCGCTTTGGTTGTTTTAAGCTGTTCTGCTGGTGGCATTTTTGCTGTTAACAAAAATAAAGTTTAGTTACTGTCAAAACCCAGGATTACATTACAATAGATTTATAAGGTTTATTCTTGAAATCCCCACCGCTACGTCCCCACCAGTGCGTAAAGGCCTTGTAACTGGACAATTACCTACTACAACCATACATGCTTATCTATACATCAAGCATATAAGTTTGTAGTAATTTCCTAGTTACAAGGCCTCTACGCACCGGTAGGGACATAGCGGTGGGGATTTTGAGAATAAACAATTTAATTGTTATGGCTTGTAGTAAGCTGAAAGTCCTAAATTTAAGCGTTGATGGACTTGCAATACACCACGTATAGAAATTACGTATGGAACACAAAAGGTGGCATGTAATGTTTGGTTTTGTTTGGCGAAAAACAGATAGAAAAGGCAAGGATGTGGCGAGGGCGCAAACTTATCGAAGCTGCAGACGCCTGCGTCACGTCTCTGCCACTTAAGTTTTTCGTTTTATGCAATAACTTCCCTGTGGCGGGGTTTCCTAACAAGTAACTACTGCACACCTACTGAGTACAAGATCAAAGAGAAATGATGTTTACAATAGGGATTGGAATCGCGCGTATTTTTCTTTTCAATCCAACTAATGATGAAGGCCAAGGAGTGTTTTAAACGGATGTATTTGAGTAGACTCATACGCATCTTTTTTAGTCTAAATGGCACAACCTATGTATTCATTAACAAACACTCTTAACAAACACTTTTCGTCATCATCCAATATTGATTTAGATGATAAAATGAACACGCTTAATTATCTTTCTTTGTTGCCAACTCCTAATTATTCTCCTTTTGTCTTTAGTCAATTCACCGCATGTGATTTTAAAAAGAGCATTCTGTCAATTGCTTCAAATGCCATGGGTAGTGACAATATTGGACGAAATATGTTAGTTCCAATTATTGATGAGGTACTTCCAATAATTTGCCATATCCTCAATTTCTCTACTTTGTCTAGTTCTGTTCCACTTTTGTGGAAAGAAGCGCATATAATTCCATTTCCTAAAAAATCCAAACCCACTTCCTTTACCGACTATCGTCCCATCTCTATTCTCCCATTCCTATCAAAAGTCCTTGATCGTCTCGTCTACAACCAGCTTAGCTCCTTCCTTATCACAAATGCCCTACTCAATCCTCTTCAATCCGGTTTCCGTCCCGGTCATAGTACTGTAACCGCACTTGTTAAAATCACGGATGATATAAGATCGGGCATGGAAAACGGCTACCTTACTATTTTGACACTGCTCGACTTTAGCAATGCTTTTAATACTGTCGACTTTGGCATCCTGCTGGGTTTGCTTCGCTCAATTAACATATTATCTCCATCGGTGGTTGACTTGTTTCGCAGTTATTTGCACGGACGCCGGCAACGGATACGTTGTGACGATTCCTTTTCGTCTTGGTGTTGTACATCAGCCGGTGTACCGCAGGGTGGCGTCTTATCTCCTCTTCTTTTTGCACTTTTTATAAATTCTATTTCTCGTCAACTCACTTCATCCTACCACCTTTATGCAGACGATCTCCAAATTTACACCCAGGCTCAACTTAATGAGTTGCCTGATGCGATCACCGTCACTAATAATAACCTGCTTTATATAGGTGAATGGAGCAAGGCTTATGGATTAAGAGTTAATCCTAATAAAACACAGACCATCATACTGGGAAGTTCACGCACCTTATCGAAAATCAACTACACAACACTCCCTCAAATTAAGTTTGATAATGTAACTGTTCCCTACTCAAAGGTTGTGAAA
Organism: Philereme vetulata; assembly: GCA_918857605.2. Classification (NCBI taxonomy): domain Eukaryota; kingdom Metazoa; phylum Arthropoda; class Insecta; order Lepidoptera; family Geometridae; genus Philereme; species Philereme vetulata. The sequence goes on along the minus strand of OU975420.1, from coordinate 12,634,341 downwards.
AATTTGGGCATCTTCATGGATAGCTGTATGTCGTGGGGTCCTCAGCTTGAATCTGTGAGTCGGAAGCTATTTGCCTCTGCTGGTTCGCTCAGGAGACTGCGAAACTTTCTTCCGATAGCTACTAAAATTGCGCTTGCACAATCTCTTCTTCTCCCAATTTTAGATTACGCTGATTCCTGCTATCTTGACCTCACGGAGGAGCAGCTCAATAAGCTTGAGCGTCTTCAAAATTTTTGTATAAGGTTTATTTTCGGACTCCGGAAATACGACCACATCTCCGAATTTCGTAACAAACTCAAATGGCTCCCCATTCGACTTCGCCGGAATACTCACATCCTATCCCTCCTATTCAACATCCTTCGTAATCCTTCCACGCCTTGTTATCTGAAGGAACGCTTTGAATTCCTTTTTTGCACAAATTCCCAAACACTCCGATCCTCTGAAAACCTCCTTCTAAAAACCCCGATACATAGAACCAGTTTCTATGCAAACTCCTTTTCCGTCCAAGCTGTCCGATTATGGAACGCCTTGCCGGTCTCCATTGAGAAATCCCCCTCACCTTCCGTATTTAAAGCTAGACTCAAAAACTTTTATCTCCATGAAGAGTCATGATTCATCTGATCTCTAATATTATTATTGTAAGTATAAGTATGTAAGTACATATTTATTTATTTTATATATGATATTTATTTATTTATTTAAAGTTATTTATGTACCTAATATGTATGTATATAACTAATTTCTTTTTCTATTATTAAGTTTATTCTTTTTACACCTCGGCCAATCTTCCATTAAGCAATGATCCTCTCCATCCAAAGGTTGTCTGGAAGAGATCGCTTTGTTAAGCGATAAGACCGCCCATTATGCTTACTTTTATTTGTTTTTTTTCTATAAATCTGTTGTGTCTAGCTTGTAAGGTATAATAAAGAATTTTCATTCATTCATTCATTACATGATTTCATTGGTTAGACGTTATCTGCTTATGAGTTAAGCTCCTCCCAGCAAAACCACTAAGGAGTTCCCGACCCAACTTTAGATACCTACTAGAAACCAATCATATTTCACAGAAATACAGTGATCTTAAAATTACCATGTAAATTACATAATCTTAAATGACTAAGGAAGGTCTGACTGGACGATGACTAGGATTGGTCGATGCAAGGCTTGAAATTCGATACGGGTCAAACTCTGTAATATTCATACCACATGAGATTATGTAGGTGGATGTATTTGGATTACATAAACTAGTAGTTTGCCCCGAACTGAGATCTCGCGAGTCTTCCAAAACACAAAAAAAATACTCTTAGGACGACTCTCGCCACGATGCATAAATGCATTTAGTGGCTAAATATGATTTAAGGAGACGTCAAATCATACAAATACGTAAAATTTAATCATGTTTAGTCACTAAATACGTTTAGGAATCATTGTGCAAGCCGGCCTTAGTCTTTGACTATTAAAATAGTACCACGAAATGAGTAACCAAATTACTTGACCTACAGTTTCATTCAAATTACAGTTAACGGGAGTTCATATAAATTGGTTAGTTTTTTAAGCTAACAATTGCAGTCATTCTGGATTTCAGACTTTTGCCTATATTTGTGTAACTAAAACTACACGCATACCAAATTTGAGCACTGTGGGTTCACTGGTGTACCCTGTGAATTTTGTCAAAGTTCAGTTTTTGTTATGGCTAATAACTTAAAAACTACAAAGTTTAAACTAAAACTAAAAACGGGGTCAAAATTTGCTCACAAATATCTTATATTGGACGTACCACTTGACCGGAATGTCCCATTTTGTTTTTTTTTACCCCTCTTGAACCCCAATATCTCAATAACCCCCCCACATTTTTAGCTCATTCAGTCACACCAAAGTTGTGCCATCACTACCTACCTATATACCAAATTTTACACAGATCGGATAAACGCTTCGAAAGTTATCCTCGGACAAACAAACATACATACATACCTACATACATACATACAACACCGATTTGCCCAAGTTGATTTAGAGATCTCGCGTCGCTCGATCAACAAGATACACTTAAATAACTATAGCCCGAGCCATATAAGTGTCATTTTAAAATTGAACTTTTCATTTGAATTACAGAATGATTGCAACTCAACGTTAGACTGTAACGCGTGACAGATTATTATGGTTTTAATATAATTAATTAGTAGGAAATATGGATATTATGAAATTGGTCTAAATGAATATTACTTACAAGTCCAATCTCCAATAACACAGATCCCGATGCTGACTGAGTTGAAATACTTGGCGTGGGCTCCGAGAATCTTCCATCCTCTGCCTTCGTAGGCTGCGCCGTCACTGCCCACGGCAAAACTAACACGAACGATACGTTATGAGAAAATTTAAAGATACGGAAATCTTCGAAAATAAATTAGGTTGTGTATAATTTATCATCATCATTTGACGACCTCGGTGGTGCAGTGGGCAAATAGCCGGCTGAGATGCAGGAGGTAGCGGGTGCGTCATGCATCATCTACAGATATTTGTTCCGGGTCTGGATGTTTTTCTTTAAATTATAACTATGTATATACAAAAAAAAAGTATATAAGTATTCTATCAGTTATCTGATTTCCATAGTGCAAGCTCTGCTTAATTTGGGGCTAGATAGCGCTGTGTGAAATGTCCAGCAATATTTATATATTTTATCGTCATCAAAACTTTAAGCTACGACGTATGGCATTAAATAATCGACGTATGTTTGTAAAGGCGACTTGAGCTACGATTCCTAAACGCATTTTATGGCTAAATACGATTTAAGGAGTTATCAAATCATATACATAAGTAAGTCAAGTTTAAACATGTCTAAACGCTAAATATGTTTAGCGATCGTTGTACAAGTCGGGCTTATTATTTACCTATATCCAATATCCCACCAACCATGCCCATCCATATGGTAGTCTTGCATACTGCGCATGGCTTTCGCGCATTCCTCGCTGCTGTAGCACGCAGCCGGGGTGAACGAGTGATGAATCACCACATACGGCACTGGGTTCGTAAGCGGAGTCAGCTGCTTTGGAGATCTTGCGTTCCATTGCGAGCGTGTAAAGTATGGGAAATCATAGGAGTATACTTCGTTCTCATCTGAATCTGAAGCAAAAGTAAACTCTCATTTGGGTTAAGCTCACCCTTGTACATTTCCATTTTGTAAGCTGTTTTTGTCTGTAATCTATTTGTGTACAATAACAAAAAATTAGACGAACGTAGAAGAACGAAGGTTCATGACGTTGGGAATCGAGTTATGGAGCTCAAATGGTCTTGGGCGTGACACTTGGCTAGACGTGGGGATGACAGGTGGAGCAGGGTAGCAACTGAATGGTGGCCGAGGAAGGCTGTAGAAGGGTAGGACGTCCGGCAGCGAGATGGGTGTACGACATCGTTGGAATCGCGGGCCGTTACTGGGTGAGACTAGCGCAGGATCGTGGCGGATGGCACAAACTTGGGGAGGCCTATACCCAGCAGTGGGTGAAGTCGAGCTGTGCATGATGATGATGATGAAAGAAAAATTAAAGATAATCTGATAACTTCTGTGTAGGTAGTGTAGTGTAGTAGGTGTAGTGGTCGGGAGGGCTTGAATATGCGTTGCGGGACAAAACTAATTTTTATCCGCGACTGGGTTTGTGTACTTTTCCTGATAGTACCTACAATACGGGAAAAGTGCAGTCCTGACCATGTATGCCACTTTATGCTGCCATTTATTTATCTCAAAATCAACTCTCGAGACACATACCACTAGTATCTACTATATTGAAATAAGACTTCAATGAAGATTTTAACTACTTAATTTCGTTAACGTAGGTACCTAATCACATTACTCAGTTTAGCTTGAAGTGGCCACCTTATGTAATATTTTTAATTTACCTACTTAACTAGTTAAAATACCTACGTTTCTGTTTACCTACCTAAAGTGTTACATTGCTGAGTATGTTGTGTTTGCCTGTTATTGGTTTCACATGTAGCATTTAGATAATACGTTTTTTAAGCATGTGTTTAGCTGTTTGTAAATCTCATCATCATCCACAGCCTGACTTCACCCATCGTTGGGTATAGGCCTCCCCAAGTTTGTGCCATCCACTTCGATCTTGCGCTAGTCTCACCCACCGACGGCCCACGACCTTTACGATGTCGTCCACCCATCTCGCTGCTGGTCGTCCTACCCTTCTATACCCGCTCCTCGGCCACCATTCAGTTACTGTCCTGCTCCATCTGTCATCATCACGTCTAGCCAAGTGTCCCGCCCAAGACCACTTAAGCTCTATAACTCGAATCCCAACGTCATGAACATTTGTTCGTCTCCGGATCTCGACGTTTGGAACTCGATCTATAATGTTAACGTGTTTTTCATTGTCTGTATTTAATTATCCACTGTATGTATTTTCTGTGTGTTTGTAACTTGTGTCGAAATAAATGTATAAATCTATATCTATCTATCTATATCTATCTAACAGTCTGATGGCGAGCATAGTACGCTCCATGGCTCTTTGTGCAACTCTTAACCTGTACACAGCTTCCTATGTGAGCGTTCATGTCTCAGTACCGTAGGTCATGGTGGGCAGAACACATTGGTTGAATAAGTGGGTCTTCAGACACTGGAGTTTTAGGCGACCTAAGGATATCGTCTAACTTGCCGAATGCAGCCCATCCCATTTGAATCCTTTTAAATCTAATAAAAAAATAAATACTGTCCGTGTGAAGTATCGATCAAAATTCCATGCAAAAATTTAGACTAATTCAAATCTAAACGGTAACAAAACATAGCCATGAGAATAAATCATGCTGTACCTACCTCTAGTCAATGAACTATGACTGTCTGTAGTCATTGAATGGGTTTGAGTAACTGTATATTTTCAAGCTGGCCTATTCTTTTGAACGTGGCGTGAACTCGAACTAGAGAATTACCGTATATCGAGAATAGTTTAGATTTAATAAGCGCCCGATCCGAACATTAATTCAATATTGAAAAACATTACTGCCATCCAAAGGTCGTCTAAAACAAACAGCTTTTAAGCGAAAATTTATAAGACCATCCGTTGTTACTATACGCAACACAAATAAAAATAATTAGGCCGATCACTAAACACGTAAGAATAACATACCCATAATACAAAACTGCTTATTAACATCATAAAGGTTTTCCTTTTTGCCTGTCGCGATTCCCAATTTTTTGTTAACACGTTTTTGCACAATATCGCTAATAAATCTAACATACAAAACATTGCTTACCTGAATAGCTTGTAGGATGTCCTGTTGTGACTCCAATCGCAAAAATAAACAATAACATCTTCATCGTTATCCTTTTGTGTCACCTTGTTATTCACAGTTGTTTTTCTGCAATTAATTACACACAGAAATCAATCTTTGCTATATACACTCATTTAAATATCATGAAACATGACTGATAATCTTTGTACTACTTGAATTGTAGGTATAGATTGATAAATTTCTTATCGTATCGATGCACACAGTACCTAAAAACTTATCAGATATGTTAAAGTATCCATTCGAGTAAAGTACCGACCTGTATCTATATGTTAACTTGATCAAGCACTTCCGATCTCCAAAAGTTCCATAAACCGATCAACTATCGTCATCAATATTGTTTAATTTTGCTAATATACTTTATTAAACAGACTGTTTTTATTGTATTAAGTAAAACTTCACAGCGGATAATTTTGGTAAAAATATTAACATAAATAACAGTTATTTTATTTTGTCACTATATTATTTTTAAAGACGCTGCCCAAAGATCAGATTCTTCTCACGCTTGAGCAACAGCAATATACGAACTTAGGATAAACGTATGGTATACACTTTTATATAGCTTTGGCCTGCCAAAGGTGATTCCCCAGCAGTGCAATGAGAGTCGAGCTAAATTACGAGTATCGCGGCTAAATTTTTCTACCAAAAATGTGTTCCTACGATTTCTAGGATAGATATTATTTGTTTATCATCGTTAGTTTATTTAAGATAATCTTAGGCCAAAATATTTTGTCCGTTTAAGTATATTTGAGTCCATTATTTAAAAGATAAGAGTCGATAAATATTCTTTTTGTGGTTACAGCAGTATTTAAAAAGTCAGTGTTTCACACTAAAGTTGAAGGTATCAGTTTTTTGGTGACTATTTTATGTCGATATATTTTATAAGAATGTTATAAAAGAACATAATATTCTCTATAAAATACATTGTACACACGACTACACATCTATCTATACATTTCCAGTATAAGCTGACCTCTCATTCCACGAAAAGCCTACACAATGCGATGTCAGCTTATACTGGAAATGTATAGCTTGATGCGTAGCTGTGTGTACATTTTACTTAATGGACAGTTTTTGTGTGTACAAATTGATAAATTGCTCTACCTATTTTCAGCAAACAACATATCTAAGTTTATAGAAAGTGTCTGACATGACAAGGTCAGAGCACTATTATAAGTGAGTTTAGAAAAAAATCAATGTATTGGTAGAAATTAACAACAGGAATGTGTTGAGAAATATTTCCGCACTATGGAAAAGATAACCTACGACAGTATTTTTCTGGCCCTATTATGATGAGCAAAGCTGACAGCTCAATTCAATTCGATGACAATTTACCCATACTTATTAATTTCATCTATACTAATAATATAGAGAGGAAAGATTTGTATTTTTGTATGTTTGTATCGAAAAAGCTCAAAAACTGCTGGTCTGATTTCAACAACTATTTCACCATTAGAATGCTACATTAGCCCTGAGTAACATAGGCTATATTTATTACTATTAAAATTAAGCATCTATATTAAAACTTCAATAATGTAACCCAAGGTGTAAAAAAATTAGCCATAATAAATGTTTAAAAAAACCGGCCAAGTGCGGGTCGGACTCGCGCACGAAGGGTTCCGTATCATTATCAAGTTGATTGCATGAAAGGTAAATTGCGGTTTACGATTTATGACGTATTAAAAAAAACTACTTACTAGATCTCGTTCAATCCAATTTTCGGTGGAAGTTTGCATGGTAATGTATATCGCACATTTTTTTTAGTTATATCATTCTCTTATTTTAGAAGTTACAGGGGTGGGGGGGGGGGCACATTTTACCACTTTGGAAGTGTCTCTTGCGCAAACTATTCAGTTTAGAAAAAAATTATATTAGAAACCTCAATATCATTTTTGAAGACCTATCCATAGATACCCCACACGTATGGGTTTTATGATAAAACATTTTGAGTTTCAGTTCTAAGTATGGGAACCCCCAAAATTTATGGTATTTTTTTCTATTTTTGTGTGAAAATCTTAATGCGGTTCACAGAATATATCTACTTACCAAGTTTCAACAGAATAGTTCTTATAGTTTCGGGAAAAAAGTGGCTGTGACATACGGACGGACAGACAGACATGGCGAATCCATAAGGGTTCCGTTTTTTGCCATTTGGCTACGGAACCCTAAAAATGAATGTCCACCCGTGCGAAGCCGTCCGGGCCGCTAGTCCCGCCCCTGCTTCCTGCCGGGACGGGACAGAGTATGAGTATGAGTAGTAGGATCAGTATAAATACTGGTCCTACTACTCATAGGAGATCATACACACGGCTACACATTAAGCTATATAATTGCGAGGAACGAAGAACTTCTCTCTCGCTAAAACCCGGGCCTTGTCGAAACGTATGTAGTGCGTCGAATCAGAATCTAGGGAATGTTCCGCCACTGCAGAACTGTTTGAGTGCAGTTGCAGTGCGAGGCAAGATGTTATTCGGAGCGGATCGCACTCACCCTGATGAAGGTTCACGAATTGAACCGAAACATTGTCGGTCGAAACACCGATAAGACGATACGTGATAAATCCCGTATTTATAATTAAAATTGAATTACATTCTGTCTTATTTAAATATAACTAGAAAGATCCAGATTGATTGCTTTTCGCAATAAAAGCCAAGCAAATTACAAAGCCTGTACAATAATTACCGACAAGTTCACACAACTGTAGGATATTTCCGCAGCCGTGAAGTTGTCTAGCACAATGCTTATGGCTCAGTGTAATCATGTGGGTGATTAAGTATGGACTTCCTTCCTAGTAATAAGTGGAATATTTTTACCTATCTGATTTGATCTTATCTACCATGGCTTAAAGACCAGGTAAAATAAGAATTATAATCTAACCAAGAATTTGGAGGTTGTTCAAACGTTAAAGACTTCCTTATTATGGTCCCTATGTGCATTATCTGAAGTTGTGAAGTGTAGCTTATAGTGTCAAGAAAATCAGTAGATTGCTTTGGAAAATGCAAAAAAAGTCGATTAACTCAATAAAAACGAATGATTTTTCCTAATAATCAATTAAAATTTTAACAAAGTACTGAATTAGTTTCCAGGTTTTTCGGAAAATAATCCTGTATTTTTAATATCATCTATAAATCTGCTGTCTCTTGCTTAACTTCGACTAATCTACTAAAACATCTAGAATTAAGAACTACTTTATCTATCTATACTAATATTATAAAGAGGAAAGATTTGTTTGTTTGTTTGTATTGAATAGGCTCCGAAACTACTGGACCGATTTAAAAAATATTTCACTGTTGGGAAGCTACACTATCCCCGGGTGACATAGGCTACTTTTAACCCAACTGCGCAGAAGAAGGGCAATGTTTTTATTGAAAAAAACGCGTGCAAAGCTGCGGATTTGTCAGCTAATTTTTTTTATAAAAACAGCAAACTTAGGAAAAACGAACGAGTCAAAGAGCATATCGCTGCTGTCAAAAATCACCAGAGTTCTTAGCCAAGTTACATTCGATTAGCGATGACGCTAGTCGATAAGTCCGTAAATGTATGGGATTTGACATATACTATATGGAAATATCACGTGATATATCGACAACAAACCTATGTAGAAATTGAATCGATTCGAAGCGAATGTAAGTTGGCTACGGGTCCAGGTAAACAATTCAGCGATAGCAGAGCATCTAGTAGCACTGGTCCAAATCATTGGACTGAATTTCATGATTTTAAGATTCTATCTAGTGAACGTCATTATCACAAAGGGCACATTGCCCTTTGTGCCCGAACACCTGCACAATGGTTGACTTAAAAATGGCTTCTGACGCCATCAATGTAGCCAAGTACCTATCTAACACAATGTAAGTAGAGCTATTGACACGCTAAGAAGAAGACAAGAGGATGGTTCGTCAAATTAAGAAGTTTCCGAATATTCGTGAAGATGGCTATAGTTTCTCAGCGTCCTAAAATCCAGTGATTACTAGGTGTGCGCGTCGTGATCGATCGTCTCAGTGCGTAGATACGGTTAGTGTAGTGTGTCGCAATAGAAACGTGGACTTTTCTAATTCTGAATACCAAGCGAGGGTAGTCCCTGCAACTGCCAACACTTCTCGACGGTAGCTCCAGGTACTCTAGTATGCTCGTGACCACGGCTGTCGCAACTCAGTCTAAACGTCGTTATAATACATATAAGGTAAATACGTGATAAATACTCGTTCAATATTAGTAATTATATCCCAAGTTATATCGTTAACAAAGTAGCAATACTTGTATTGAGTACTTAACATGTCTCTAACATGGCGCTATTGTTATTTCTCATATAAACTAATTACGTTATTTTGGTAGTTAATTAATTTAATCTCGGATGGTTAATTATCATAGACCAAATATTGTAATAGACAGGCCAACTAGATAATTTACCTAGCTCTACAAATGGGTAGTTTGTAGTTATACTTCTTTTGGCGCAATTGGAAAAAAATATGAGAGTAAAATTTTTACACACCGACCGACATTCAAAAAGCGACATGGTGAAGTTAGCTGATAACTGTCTTTCATGTTTCCGTGAAAACTCATAACTATATTCAAAGTAGTTTTTTTTATTAATTTATCATCCCTTTTACAAACAAAGAGTTGTGACATACTGCATGAAATCTATAGCTATTTTTGTTCTGTTACGCGCGTAAGAAGTATAACTTCTTACGCGCGTATTTAGGTACACACACGCGTTTTTAATAATTTTTATTTTATTTATACAAGTATTGAAAATCACGTTAAAAATTAAATTACTTGCCATTAATTAAGAAAAGACAAGTTTGAGATCTAAGCGATACGAAATGATTATCTACACTATACACCAGCGATTGCTAAAAGGTGGTCCGCGGAACCCTGGGGTTCCGTGGATGGGTCACAGGGGTTCCGCGGTCTGTCCGAGAGTTAAAGTTGAATTGTACTTGAGATGAATACCCGGCAATCGTTGAGAAAGCTGTCCTGGTTCTGATTAAGTTTGTGAAGACTTACTGATGCGAGATTGGTTTGCGTTCAATTGTCAGACATAAAGCCTAATTTTACGGCTATTATAAGAAATAATGTGAAAATGTTTCATTCTTCACAATGAGTTATTACCTAGGTACATTGTATTTCTTTGTTACAATAAATTATTTGCAAAACTTATAATAATTATTTTCATTTATAATTTGTTCATTCTTCGAGTCTAACATGAATATATTCAAACTACAAGGTAAACGCTTTAGTTATCAAAATAGCCAGCTAGGGTTTCGCCAAAAAAAGTATGATCAATTAAGGTTCCATGACCAAATAAAAAAAAAACAAAAAAAATAATGGCTAAATTGGGAACCTCTGCTCTATACTAATATTATTAATATTATATAGAGGAAATATTTGTATTTAGGTGTGTATGTTTGTAATGAATAAACTCAAAAACTACTGGAACGTATTAAAAAATTCTTTCACTGTTGGGAAGCTACACTATCCCCGGGTGACATAGGTTACTTTATACCCAACTGCGCAGAAGGAGGGTAATGTTTTTATTGAAAAACTACGCGTGCAAAGCTGCGGCTTGGTCAGCTAGTATATTATAAATTACTAGCGGCTTGTCCCGGCTTCACACGGGTGGACATTTATATATTAAACATTTTTATATGGCAAATTTTCTTACACCTTGGGTTACATTATTGAAGTTTTAGTAAGGATACCTAATTTTTTCTAGTAATAAATATAAACTGTGTTACTGATAGTTAATGTAGCATTCTAATGGTGAAAGAATTTTGGAAATCGGTTAAGTAGTTTTAGAGTTTAATCGTTACAAACACAAAAATACAAATCTTTCCTCTTTTTAATATTAAAAATAGTATAGACTAGCTGACTAATCCGCAGCTTCGCACGCGTAGTTTTTCAATAAAAATATTACCCTCCTTCTGCGCAGCTGGGTAAAAAGTAGTCTATGTCACCCGGGGATAGTGTAGCTTCCCAGAGGTGAAAGATTTTTTTAAATCGGTCCTATAGTTTCGGAGCTTATTCAATGCAAACAAACAAACAAATCTTTCCTCTTTATAATATTAGTTTTGTAGATATTGATATGTTCTTTAATATTGTAGAACATACTTTTGTTCTATCATCAATAGTTTCCGCAGCGCATGCGACGAAAGACGTTTTAGGGCACTTTTTTACACCTTGGGTTACGTTACTTAAGTTTTAGTAAGGATTCCTAATTTTTTCTAGCAATAAATATAGCTTATGTCACTCAAGGTGAATGTAGCTTTCTAATGGTGAAAGAATTTTAGAAATCGGCTCAGTAGTTTTTGGGTTTATTCATTACAAAAATACACACAAAAATACAAAAATACAAATCTTTCCTCTTTATAACATTAGTATAGACATACTTATTTTAGCGTGTCAACGGTATACTTTTACGCCACTGTAATAATGTGTTACTACAAGTACTTAAAGGGACACATACACTTTAAGGAGAAAAACAGGCACCAAAGATATCACGGTTTTGTTTTATTCAGACCAAAATCAACAGGTCCATGAGAATAATGCTCCCATTTCGAGATCTCTTCCATTAGTGCTCCGCCGGGACACTCTGTATTCATGACTTGCATGTGTCCCACCAGCTTGTAGTCAGGTCTGAGAGCTCCTCTCGCCAATCCCGATGCTATCAGGGCTTTTGTGGTGGTCAGTTGCTGGAGAGGTGGTAGTTCCACTGTTGGGGAAGAAATAATAGTATAAATTACACAGATTTTCCTCCTTCATCGTTCCCTCAATGCTCAGGATCGTGACTGTTTTTGTGAAGCTTCTTCTCTGCTTGTCACTAACGGTTGCCCTCAATTGCCTCCTAGATAACTGCGGTAATTTGCAATTACACCGATATATAATTATCAAATAAGCTGATAAGGGTAAGAAACGAGTAAGTACTCGTACAGTACTGAGATGAAGGATATCATCATAATGGAAGGAGAAAACGTATTGTGCGTTCGGCACAATACGTTTTCTCCTTCCATTATATATTCCATTATACCCATATAAAGGGTGGGCCATAAATTTTTGCACATTTGAAACATGAATAAAAATAAAACTACTAATATTATTTTGTTGATGATTTATTTAACGTAATAAACATTAATTGCAATTTTTTTTTTAAAAATGACTTCGTCGAGATGTGTCCCGTCTCGTCGTTGGCACTTTTGCAACCGACTACGTAAATTTTGGAAAACTCGTTGACACATGCTACGAGGAATCGCGGTTATCTCCTCGTAGATGTTTTTTTTCAAATGGGATATGGTCGTTGGTTTATTGTGGTACACTCTACTCTTCAGATATCTCCACAAGAAGAAACCGCAAGGAGTAAGGTCTGGGCTTCTTGGAGTCCATGAGATATCACCTCTGCGAGAAATCAATTTGTTAGGAAGCATTTCTTTGACCACCGGTAAAGTCACATTTAACGTATGGCATGTTGCTCCATCTTGTTGCATCCAAGTCCTGCTGTTGTATCTTTCAAATTCATGTAACTGTGGTGTCAAAAACTCTCGCAACATCTCCACGTATTCCACTGAGTTACTACAGTAACGTAGGAGTTGTTGTTTTTGTAAAATTATTTTACACAAAAAGCACGCTGTTCGCCCGTGAAGCGCTCCATCGTGACTCAAATTGCATGAAGCGACGCATCATTCCCCGCACCCCGTGCGCCCCTCATTCTAACGGTTTTCGAGAAATCATGTGTTGTTATTTGCAAAAATTTATGGCCCAACCTGTATATACAATATGATATATCTGTCCCTGTGTTGAAGTTGTAACTACTTGTTAATTCATCTTAACCATTTTCATAGTTGCGTATTGTATTTAAATTTAATTTGTGTTATTACTAGTATTTTAGGTTTATAGTATGTAGTTATGTTTGAAATTTTATATAGATACACCGTCATCATGTGATACATTATAACCCTGTCCATACAAAGGTTGTCTGGAAGAGATCGCTTTTAGCGATAAGATCGCCCATTGTACTAAATATATTTGTAAGATTTATGTTCTGTAGTTTACTTTGGTATACAATAAAGAGTTGTCTTATTTTATCTCATAAAAGACATAATTTTCTTGCCGTTTTTATAGATAATGGTACGGAACCCTTTGTGCGCGAGTCCAACTCGCACTTGGCCGATTTTTTTAATCATTGATAATCAAGGGCTTGGACACTACTTCACCTGATGGTAAGTGAGAATCTGAAAGAATATGTTCACTCTGGAGACGGCAAGATAAAAATATTTTCAGATCATGCATTGAATTTTCCCACAAATCGAGCCCCCGTGACTTAGTCAGCTAATCCCACTACGCCATAGAGATCAATATTTTTTGACGATGTAGATCATTTTATATTTATTATTTTTGGGGAATTACAGCTAGTTACACAGAAAAACTAATTATATTATAATAAATGCAAAAAACATTAATATATAATAAATAAATAAATAAATATTGCTAGACATTTCACACAGCGCTATCTAGCCCTAAACTAAGCAGAGCTTGTACTATGGGAACCAAATAACTGATAGAATACTTTATAAAAATTTTATTTTACTTTAAACATTTACGAGTATGCTTAGGCCAAATTGCAAATTTCCAAAGATAATTTAAAAAGATATTACGTAAAACACAGCTACGGTGGACGAATCCCGTTTAATTATTACTGATGAGAGTTGTAGATAGATTAACTGTCAGAGAAGAATATATCCGCATGACGACTATATTTTTTACCTATACTTTCCCACTGCTGGGCAAGGGTCTTCCACCCTATTTAATTTATCTTGAAGGTTTTTTTCAACCTATGTCATCCCACTGCAGGGCAAAGGTCTCCTCCACTGTCTTCCAGGACTTTCGCTCGCATGCCCTATTCCACCAATCTGTCTCGAAGCCATCGAGGTCGTCACGCCAGTGTCTACTAGGCCTTCCTCGGCGCCGTCGCCCGTCTTCAGGCACCAACTTACCGATTAGCTTAGTATCTCATTTGTATAAAACCTTCATAAAAATCATCCATAACAGAATTGATCCAAAACATGACAGTCATGAAGATAATAATCTTTAAGATTATATCTAAATATAGTGCAAATATTGACACACCCTTCTAGTCAATCGTGCTTTCAAAAGGTGTGTCCGCAAATTAAAATACCTACCATAAAATAAGCATAATCCTTGGTATTAGATAGATAGATAACTCTTTATTGAATTACCACACAAACAGAAATAATAAAAAAAATAAGTACTGGGTTAAAATAAATAAGGCAATACAATGGGCGGCCTTATCGCTAAAAGCGATCTCTTCCAGGCAACCTTTGGATGGAGCGAAATTTTAAAAAATTACGGAGTGCGGTGTACTTTAGCGGATACATTACATTTACACATAATATATTCTAAGATATAATAATAATATGAAGTTTTAATTCTAATACTTAATATACTTATAAAATAGACTAATATATAGGTATATACATATAGCAAACTATACTAACAGATAAAATAAGTACATAAATAGTAAATAAATAACGCTAGGAAGATGACATCGTCAGGTAATGAGGTTTCACCTTCAATTTGAAGACGTGTAAGGACGATGACCGTCTTACTTCTTCGGGCAGAGCATTCCACAGCTGAACAGCCTGGACAGTAAAAGAAGCGCTGTAAAAGGAAGTGGTATTTTACAACCGCACGGTATTACCGACCGGTTAGTCTTGCGGCCCTCCTACACAGGTCTGTTATGGAACCGGAATTCCGGTATTCTGTGCGAACTGGCGATGTCTACTGGTTAGCGACAAATTTTATGTGTTACGAGTTCTATAGTTAGTCACCTTGAATTATGCCTAGCTTAGACGAGCCTATAGCCAATGCTAATTGCTAGCACCTTGTGTGTAAACATGTTGTGAAAGTATAAGTAAAAAAAAAAAATCTGAATATTTCACACAGCGCTATCTAGCCCCAAACTAAGCAGAGCTGGTACTATGGAAACCAGATAACTGATAGAATACTTATATACATTTTTTTTGTAAATACATACTTATAATATATAGAAAAACAACCAGACCCGTTTTTGATGGAGTGTGTCCGGAGCCAAGCTGAAAGGCGTATGCTTCTTGTTGAGTTGGGTATAACTATTGTCAATGTTGGAATTTTTCACAGCATCTTATCGCGTCCTAACTCAACAGAAGCCAAATTGATTTATAGTTTTGTTGATTCGGTAGGTACGTAGAATGTATGCAGGTGCGTACTTGTCGATAGATACATCGAAGGGTGCGCGCTTGCATCTGTTTTGCGCACTGTGTAAACTAAGTCATGTTTATTTCAACTAGGGAGTTGTTTTTTTAAAGTTTTTTTAAATATATGATTTTGTCATTATAGGGCTGACATAAACACAGTTTAAAAGTCCTTAAATAAAGAGAAAAAAAAAACCAGACCCCTAGCCGTATTACCTAAGCCAAATTATTGTCGTGTCGCTATCGCTAGTCAGGCCATCCCTTTCACACGTGAGGTACGTACTGTACTTGTGAAAGGTATGGCCTGACTAGGGGATAGCGACACGACGGCAATTTGGCTTAGCTAATAAGGGGGCCGGAACAAATATCTGTAGATCATGCAAACAGTTGTTCCGCAACGGGAATCGAACCCGCTACCTCCTGCATCTCAGCCGGCTATTCGCCCACTGCTCCACGGACACGTCACAGTAAAAACTCTCATTTGCCACTAAACAGCTTAGTACTAGTAGTGATGATAAGTACTAAGTAGGCATTAGGCAGGTAAGAGACCTATTGGAGAGGTCCGTTTTAACCATTGACCAATTGCCAGCAAAAGAGAATCCATACTGCTTTATATACACATTGTACATGCTTTATTTTTTGGGTTTAGCTGAAGGTCTCGTAAAATCATTTGTTAACCAACGTGCAACACGTTAAATAAAAAAATAAATTAAGTATATAAATATTGCTGGACATTTCACACAGCGCTATCTAGACGCAAACTAAAAAGAGATTGTACTACGGGAACCAGATAACTAATAGAATACTTATATACTTTTTTTTTGTAAATATATACTTATAATGTATAGAAAAACCCGGAACAAATATTTGCAGATTATGCAAAAATTTGTTCCGCGGCGGGAATCGAACCCGCTACCTCCTGCGTCTCAGCGGGCTAAAGGTCCACTGCGCAACGGAGTCGTCAAAATCTTAAAATGCTTAACCACTAAGATATTAACTAAGATAACTACGATAACTATAAACGAGTTTTACGAACTGCCACTTCCTTAATATTAATAATAATTCATATCAATAATCGTATATCAATAATGAATATAATTTTAATCCTTAATTTATCATGATTAAGTTTAATATAATTGTAAATATTAATTATTGTTAAGTAACATATTCATAACATAACTTGGTACTTGACCTATAACTTGGTGTTATCAAGTGTTTTGGCTATCTGGTAAACCATCTGTCTTAAGTGAACAGTTATTGGTATTCCTACAAATAAATAAAATAAACTAATAGTTCGACCCGAACTGAGATCTCGCGAGTCTCCGATTATAACAAAATAATATTATTTGTAATCTCTGACTATCAAAATAGTGCCACGAAATAATTAACCTAATAACTTGACCTACAGTTTCATTCAAATTACAGGTAACGGGAGTTCATGTATTGTGGTTATTTTTTTTTTGGGTATGTACAAATTGCAGTTATTCTGGATTTCAGTCTTTTGCCTATATTTGTAACACTTAAGCTACACGCATACCAAATTACAGCACTGTGTGTACCTGTGAATTTTGTCAGAGTTCAGTTTTTATCATGGCTAATAACTCAAAAACTATAAGGACCTTACTAAAAATATAACAGGGTCTAAATGTACAAACGAAGACCTTTCATTTCATATCCCACTTGACCTAATAGTCTAATTTTCATTTTTTCACCCCTCTTGAACCATAATATCTCAACTACCCTCCCCCTCCACATTTTTAGCTCATTTAGTCACATCAAAATTGTGCCATCACTACCTACCTATTTATGTATGTATGTATATACAAAAAAAAGTCTATCAGTTATCTGGTACCCATAGTACAAGCTGTGCTTAGTTAAGGGCTAGATAGCGCTGTGTGAAATGTCCAGTAATATTTATTTATTTATTATTTATTTAGTAGTTAGTATATATCAAGTTTCACGATGATCGTATCAACGCTTCGATAGTTATCCTCGGACAAACAAACATACATAAATACATACATACAACGCCGACTTGCCCAAGTTGATTTAGAGATCTCGCTTCGCTCGATCAATAAATAAATATCGCTGAGTGATTTAGATCGAACAGGAAAGCAGACCGTAAATCTTAGATATCTAGAATACCTGCTTTTTATTTAGCAGTGGGAGCAGAGCTGCCTATTAAACAGGCTTTTCATAACTATCGTACAATATATATTGCAACTAAATTATGTGACATCTCTTTTGATGTTTTGTTCTAGTAAAGTAAGTATTGTATATATTTTTTTGTATTTATAAGGTCACCTGCATGGTCTAGAAAAATTTCGCACGAATTAGACTAAGTAGAACTAATTGAATGCGATGGCATTCAACTAGTTATCTGTGTATTAATATGTGAAGAGAAAACATTGTACCACTTTTTAAGCTTATTGCGTGCAGTGAAGAGTGTGAGATTCGATATGTTAAGGAAGGTATGGAGGAGGGGTGAATATTAAAATTAAGCTATAACATGAATTACGGTCTAATTTCTATCACTGTGAACTGACAACTATTATTGTCTATACTAATATTATATAGAGGAAATATTTGTATTTTTGTGTGTATGTTTGTAATGAATAAACTCAAAAACTACTCGTTCGATTTCAAAAATTCTTTCTCTATTGGAAAGCTACATTCGCCCTGAGTAACATAAGCTACTTTTTATTCAACTGCGCAAAGAAGGGTAATGTGTTTATTGAAAAACTACGCGTGCGAAGCTGCTGATTGGTCAGCTAGTTATTAATAATCTTGTACCTCTCCAGTCTCCAATAAGACAGATGCCAATACTGACGCCGTTGACTCGACCAGCGTGGATGCCCTTAGTGTGCCAGCCTCGAGCTTCGTAAGCGCCTCCTTCGCTGCCCACGCAGAAACTACGAACAAAAAAACAAGAAATAAGCTTTGAGAATTCGTAGACTGTAGTGGCAATTTGTTATACACGTGCTCATATAAACATTTCTTTTATAAATGTTGAGTTTTGACGCGCGGGTAGGGTACGAGAATATCGGATCAAATCGCTCGAACGTTCGACCGAGGTCGTTCCGAAATTATGTGCATGCGCCTTTTCTCGCTCGTTGCACTTAACTTATCTTGTGTATCTAAAAAAGTTGTATTTTCTGTGTCATGCTCATAAATGACGCCCTAATTGCCAATCTAAGTTTTTTTTATTATTTTAATTTGTGATTACTTGTATCTTGGCAGTTAGTACTCCTTAGGAATTGAACTAATTGCAGAGATGTTAACAAAAACAAATTTAATGACATGGCCTACCGATTCTGCGCCTTAATGAGGGGGTTTTCGTGGATCGTAATTTAAAAACTGATTATCTTATTTATAAAAAGATTAGCATATCTTCAAAATCTTTACTGAAAGCAAAACACAATATTATGTTTGCAGTTTGCACGATACAAAAACTAAGGGGAACAACCTCTGATATTTTTCTCACGGACAGTCCACCCACCTTAATAAGTACTTTAAGTACCTATATGTCAAGTATTTTATATCTATCTAATATTATAAATTTGAAATTCCCTCTGTCTCTCTGTCTGTTTGTTACCTTTTCACGACCCCTTTATTTATCAACCGATTTAGAAAATACGTTTTTTATTTGAAAGGATATACTTTCATATTGGTCTCATAGAAATTCCATTAAAATCAATTAGTAGTTTGGTTAAGTCGGTTATATTTTTATTAAAAAGTTTCCTGTTAATATTTGATATTTGATCTAGGTGCGTGATGAAATGAGGATGCATCATAGCTGATCATGCATCCTCATGTCTCAGCCTCTTACTGTACCACAGAGCTAGCTTATACCAATCACACATTTTATTAAAATTTTGTATTAAACACGTGTATTTTATTTCCGATCATAAAAATAAAGGTCAAGGTCTATTTAGCGTACAATTGACATAATTCATTTTGCTCTTGGTAACAAAAACTCTGACAATGTTTGACCACGCGCATGTAGGGTGTGGAGTGTCATAATTTTATCGACTCGTCTTTACGTGCAAATAATATTAATAACAAAATAGTGCTGGATATTTCACACAGTGCTATCTAGCCCCAAACTAAGCAAAACTTAGCTATGGGAACCAAATAACTGATAGATTACATATACAATTTTTTTTTGTAAATACATACATACAAGAGATCGCTTTTAGCGATAAGGCCGCCCATTGTACCTTTGATTTAATTTTGTATTCTCTTTTGTTTGTTTTATTTTTAATTGTGTGCAATAAAGAAGTTATCTATCTATCTATCTATCTACATATTATACATATTTTTAAATAAGGAGTACCAAAATTTACCCAAAATTTTTATATTTTTTTATTTTCCGGAACTTTCCCTTTACCTTGCTTTTAACTAAAATTGACAATTCTAGGTCAACCGGAAGTACCCTATAGGTCGAAAACCTATATGGTAGTTCCCGTTGACCTAGAATCACGAAATTTGGCAAAAAACAAGGTCTTACAGCACAAATAAAGGAAAAATTTCAACAAAATAAAAAAAGTTGAGATTTAAAAGGTGTCCCCATACATACATAGTTGACGCCAATTAAGATAGTCCTCCGAGTTGTATGGGCGCTCATACAATTTAGAGGACTAGCTCAATCGGCACCTCAAATACGGTAAATAAATAAAATTGTGCTATTGAATAAAATAAATATATAAGTGGGGCTCCCATACAACAGACATGATTTTTTTCCGTTTTTATAGATAATCGTACGGAACCCTTCGTGCGCGAGTCCGACTCGCACTTGGCCGGTTTTATTTTTTAAAAATCGCTGTTACGAAAGCAGTACTTTTTAGCGTAAGACTTGACGATTGACCAAAAAAGTATAGGTTAATACAGAAAAGCGCGTTGACGTCTTTTGTACGGGAAATGCTTCGCGCAATTTCTCCTTCTTGTTTGACTTATTAAAGCAGACAATTCAATACTTTCAATAAACATAATACAGTGGCCGCTATTAATGATTATCTTATCTAAGTTCAATTGGTTAACGGATTGATATTACACGCGCGATCCATAGAATAAACAATAACAAAATAATCGCCTCGTGGCTGTGATAATACTTTTACCGTTACCGTACTCGACTATCGAAGGATTAGGTTGATGGCACATAATTTATGTTTATTTTATCGTATATCTTTTAGTACAAGCGTCTGTCTAGAATTGGCATTGACGTCGGGTAAGTTTCGCGCAGCTTCTGCAGAGTTCAGCATCACCAAGAAGACGCTGCGTAGTTTCTACGTAGAGACCACTTAAACACTGCGTTTCATCTATTTAGAGGGCGCGCAGACGTTGCGTAGCTTTTGCGTGGACCATTGATTCCCAAAGTGGTCCAGTTGGGCCCCCAGGGGTCCACGGGAGACTCGTCGGGGGCTACATTGGTTTTTCAAAAAAGTGGGGGTTCACAATTCGTAAGCGGGGATCCACGAAAATTTATCTGGTTTCGATAGTGAAGAACTAAAATTAGTCCAGGTGGACCCCCAGGGGTCCGTGGGAGACTCGTCGGGGGCTACGTTGGTTTGACAAAAAAAAATGGAAGTTCACAATTCGTTATAAAAAATTGGGGTCCACGAAAATTTATCTGGTTTCGATAGTGAAGAACTAAAATGTTGGCTTGACTTCACCTATCAATCTAGGCAGATAATATTTTAAGAAGCTCAACGACTGTTATTAGAGAATTGATGGGTTAATTAATTAACCAATCAATTCTCACTTTTTTTTTCAACTGTTAATTCGTGGTTGGAACTCAGCCGCAACGCAAACTTCCATAGTTAGATCTAATCTTCACATTTTTTGTCAACTAGGATTATGGTAGAAATTTAGCTACAGGGGGTCCACAGAAACCAGCAAAATTTTGAAAGTGGTTAGGGAACCTCTGGCGTAGACGCTTCATGGCCTCTACGTAGAGACCGTGTAGATGCTGCATAGCATACGCGTGAAGACCGCGTAGCTTCTGCGTAGAGACCGCGTAGAGCCATGTAGACAATGCGGTGATACATCTCAGTCCTGATATACCCTGATTATTACGGTTGTAAGGTTCAGATCAAATACCTACCAAGCTTCATAAAGATTATTTTCATTAATTTGTGTCCTCCTTTAATGCCTGGTTTACTCTGTTTCGAAAAACAGGATGGCTTACTGTACCCGCCCATCTCCTAAAATCTACTCAGGAATATGTCCCATCCAGTCAAATGTCCCATCCAGTGAGGATCATACTCACTTGTAGCCAATATCACCCCAGTCTAGAGAGTTATGGTACCGCTGCATAGACCTCATATCGGCACTGCATTGTTCAGTGGTGTTGCAAGCCCCTGGTATATACGTGTGGTGGAGGACTACGTACTCCACAGGGGTCTTCAATTTACTAGTGTCTGTGGGTGGGGCCGCACCCCAATCTTGTCGGGTGTAGAATGGAAAGGAGGGTTCTGAAAAGATAGACGGAACTAATAGTACCATGTCACACTAAATATCGTTTACTGGCAGTAAGCGGTCGTTGACAAACTTTAATACGACACGGTACCTACTAAAATGGTTATCACTGTACTTTCATGTAGCTTCGGCTTAAGCTAGTGATACTAATAAGGCACTACGTTTTTTAGTATACTTTTCCAATGTGCTAGTATAGTCGTAATAACGTAACAAACTGACAGAGACACAAGTTACTTTATTTTTTCATATTAGTATGGTTTAGTATAACATTATATTAGCAAACTCCTTTTCCGTCCAAGCTGTCCGATTATGGAACGCCTTGCCGGTCTCCATTAAGAAATCCCCCTCACCTTCCGTATTTAAAGCTAGACTCAAAAACTTTTATCTCCATGAAGAGTCATGATTCATCTGATCTATAATATTATTATTGTAAGTATAAGTATGTAAGTACATATTTATTTATTTTATATATGATATTTATTTATTTATTTAAAGTTATTTATGTACCTAATATGTATGTATATAACTAATTTCTTTTTCTATTATTAAGTTTATTCTTTTTACACCTAGGCCAATCTTCCATTAAGCAATGATCCTCTCCATCCAAAGGTTGTCTGGAAGAGATCGCATTGTTAAGCGATAAGACCGCCCATTATGCTTACTTTTATTTGTTTTTTTTTCTATAAATCTGTTGTGTCTAGACTGTAAGGTATAATAAAGAATTTTTATTCATTTATTATATTAGATATTAGTAATTCATATTAATATATTATTATTGACTTTAAAATGTGTACGCTAAGTGCAGATCACAGCGAACATAACACTAATATAACGTACAATAACTTGGCAAGAAAAATCCCGCTAATATTGTGAAATTAAATGCTTAATTTTGGATGTTTGTTTATCACTCCGTTACTTCCGTCGTAATGGCTGATACAAATATTTAAGGGGGGCTCCCGTACAACAAATGTGATTTTTTTGCCGTTTTTATAGATTTTATAATGGTGCGGAACCCTTCGTGCGCGAGTCCAACTCGCACTTGGCCGGTTTTTTATAGATAATGGGACGGAACCCTTCATGCGCAAGTCTGACTCACACTTGGCCGGTTTTGACTCCCACGCGTGCGAAGCAGCGAGTTATTATATGGTCAAATAATTCAATGGCTCATTCAATAGTTCAGCCATTTGGCACGTTGGAACATCGGCCGACTTATTGAGTCCACTCTTACTGTGTTATGCTAGCTATGAGTATTATGCCATGAGTGTTATACTAGCTAGAGTATGTTAACATTCAAATATAACTAACAATTAGATAATATAACTAACTTACCAGTCGATAGATTATTGATTTCTATTTTATCCGTTTTGGGAAAGCCATAAACACTACTTATTAATACAAACACTAAAAATAACATTTTCATTTTGTATTTTCTTATTTCGACACACAGTAATAGCGTCTTGCCTCCTCGTGCAGAATAAGAAATAAAACTGGTGTGTGTCTCCTTATAACACTCGTAAAAGTATTCGGTTATTCCCATTTGCTTTGATAAGAATTGTGAGCGTGAGTAACGATTCTGGGAAGACTCAAGTTTGAGAATTACGGACATCACTTTTACCTGATCGAGCCTTTGCCAAATCACAACATAGTGTTGTTCTGTGATTTCGTCTGAGACCTCATTTTGAAGATCTCATACAGCGTCAGTTATTGATTTTAATTTTCTTTACAATAAGATGGAACAAGCAAATGGCCTTCTGTTTTTACGTGGTAGGTACCATACATACATTTCAAACCGGAACACAGCAATGCTGCTTGGTGGCAGAAACAGGTATCGTGGTGGTACACACGGCTACACATCAAGCTATACATTTCCTGTATAAGCTGACCTCTCATTCTAAGAAAAGCCTACACAATCCGAGGTCAGCTTATACTGGATAAGTATAACTTGATGTGTAGCCGTGTGTACTTCCCGAGCATGCTATTATAAACGGTACCAATTTATGGTTGGTACTTTTAGCTTGCAGCATTAGTTAGATGAAGGACGCAGCCGCTACAGTGCCTTAAGTGTAGTGATTTATACATAATTGCTAATTTAAACAGGTATTTATCGCGTATGTATCTTTTCATTAGGGTTTCGTACCCAAAGGGTCAAACGGGACCCTATTACTAAGACACCGCTGTATGTCTGTCTGTCTGTCCGTCTGTCACTAGGCTGTATCTCATGAACCGTGATAGTTCGACAGTTGAAATTTTTATAGATAATGTATTTCTGTTGCCGCTATAACAATACATACTAAAACAGAATAAAATAAATGTTTAAGGGGGGCTCCCATACAGCGAACGTGATTTTTTTGCTCGTTTTTGTTCGGTATTGATAACGGCAACAAGTAGAAACGCTTGAAATATTCACAGAATATATAGTTATATATTCACTTTAAAAATAAATAATTAAATTAAAATAGAACAAATATTTAAGGAGGGCTCCCATAAACCAAACGTGACTTTTTTGCTCGTTTTTATAGATAATGGTACGGAACCCTTCGTGCGCGAGTCCGACTCGCACTTGGCCGGTTTTTTTATTTGTTATCCTGCCGTTTCGACTATGTTGCAACCGCTGTGGTCGCAGGCTGCCGAAACGTCGGTCGGGATAATCATGTTATAATCATTCGATTTTATGGGTTTCTTGTCAATGCCACTAATACGATTCCCTTCATGGGTCTTTCTCTGCTAATTGGAAACTATAGTATATAGCCAAGTAGGGGGCCACATGATTGTTTCCAATACAATTACTGGTAATTATTGTTATCGATAGTTACTCGGGGCATCACTAACGGCTCCCGTAAGGGCCGCAAGAGCGAGCGAGATATCAATATCACCTTCGCTTGTCCCGCGTTTTACGAGCCCGTCTAGTTTAGTCCATACAACATTGGTCAAAATATATTCTTCTTGAAAATTAAGAAGCCATTTTCAAATTAGTATAATTTATTTCGATAAGGTGGCCTCATTTATCTTCTCACCGTCGTCATGTTAGCGAAGTAGCGTCTCTCGTTCTTCAATTCAATACTCCTATTAAACGTACGAGACACACAACCCTCTTTCATGTTCCTTTCAGTCGTACCAACTATGCCCAAAATTCTGTCATCTGTCGCATGCTAGCTAGCTAGATGTAGATAGCTACAACAAGGATTTTTCGTCAATAGACATCTTCTCTAATAGCAAAGCATCTTTTAAGAAACAAATTATATTTGTTCTTAATACCAAATTTCACCGCAATCGGTTCAGCCGTTCCGGCGTGAAAGAGTAACAAACATCCATACATCCATACATACAAACTTTCGGCTTTATAATATTAGTAGGATATATATTAACTTACCTACTATTATTTTTGTAACTAACCTAATTTGTTATGGGATTTTTTTTATGTATTTGTTTTATTTTTGAGTTACACGGTTATTTCCTGAGATTTCTATGTTTAGGTCATTGATTAAGCTCTTAGGTTTTGTTAGGTAAATTGCTAAACAAACATACAAGCATACAGATATTCAAATATTATGGCATGTAGTGGTTATCAGTATTCTTTACTATAAACAATGTCGATTTTCCTTCAATTAGCTTGTAATCGTGCTTGACCTATCTGGGCTATTAGACAAATGACCATGCGATTGTGAGCGTACAATATCAACGCTAACTAAATATGACAATTTTACGAGCGACCAGTTACGTCCAGTACCAGTAGGTATTCCGACTTACTGTAGCAAAATACGAAAGCTTTTCAATTCAAAAGAGAAATCAAAACAGGCTATCAAATCCAAAATAAGTTGATTTAAGTTGGTTACTTTTAATAAATATTTAATAGACATAGGATAATAGACTAATCAAAGTTTAATCTATGGAAATATCGATAGAAATCTAATATTATCATAAATAAATAAAAATAACGAAATATTTTTTTCAAAATATTAATTTATAAAATTGTTCAATTACAAAATTGTTCACACGTTTCTAGGTCGATCAGTCTATGTTAAATTTAGACAGACTCAACTCGCACTCACACATTAACGTTTAAAAATATACGAAGCGTAACTCTCTCTCTTTCTATCTTCACTAACTTATATCTCCCTCTCAACTTCCGTTCGCACTTTTCGTAACGCATTCACCAGCTTACTTCCCAAGTCAAGCGTGCGTAAAGAAGTTTTACTTCAATAAATATTGCTGGAAATTTCACACAGCGCTATCTAGCCCAAAACTAAGCAGAGCTTGTACTATGGGAACCAGATAACTGATAGAATACCTACTTATGTATTTTTTTTTGTAAATACATACTTATAATATTATATAGAGTAACAACGAGACCCGGAACAAATATTTGTAGATCACGCTAACATTTTTTTCGCGGCAGGAATCGAACCCGCCATCTTGCGTCTCAGCCGGCTATTCGCCTACTGCACCACGTAGGTCGTCCAAAGTTACAATTTCATGTAATGCCATTTTATGTTCCCTAAGTTTTCTAACTGAACTTTAAACGACCGATACACATTGGAGACAATTCTGTTGGCACAAACCACACTAAAATTAGGTACGACAGCACTAAAATAATAATTGTCTCTTTTTGTCCTAATAAAACAGAAGAGGATGGCAATAATTTCGATGAACTTTAATTGAGTTTAATGTTAACAGAACTGCCCCCATTGTCCGTAGAATTCCTTGGCCTTTTCGCTAGTTAGCACAATACGCTTACGCTTAGCCGCACGTAAAGGGCCAGATGTCAAGTATTTACCTACCTAAATCAGTGAGGGAATGTCCCTTTCTTGTACCTACCTAAAGTGTAGGTAAACTGATGACAAAATGGACTAATTTAAATGATGAATGACCTAATATTATGGTAATAAATAGAGTTATTGTTATTTGTCTCCGATTGTATATTCAATGGCACGAGGATTACCTTTGCACCAATCAATTTAAAAATATATATACTTACCAACAGCATTTGGAGACTGCCTCTGTCAGAATTTTAGATGGAGTAGGCTTGCCCAGTACTTATAAGTTAGATTTTATATTGTTATGTTTTATTTTTCTTTTCTTCACGTGGTTTTGAATAAAATGTTTTCATTTTTTCTTTATACTGTCCTCTTAGCCTAGTCCATCAAAACACATGATCAATACACGCAGAGCTAAATAGACTTGAGCTACTAGAGCTATGCCATATCACACTAAAACACAGCTCGGGTCCGAATGTAATGACAGTAAAAATATATAACATAGCTTTTCAATAAAAACATTACCCTCCTTCTGTGCAGTTGGGTAAACAGTAGCCTATGTCACCCGGGGATAGTGTAGCTTCCCAACAGTGAAAGAATTTTTTAAATCGGTCCAGTAGTTTCGGAGCCTATTCAATACAAACAAACAAAATTCTTTCCTCTTTTTAATAATAGTACTTATAGAAAATACCAGAAAAAATTAAAAGCACTAGAAAACGGCAACATCTTTGAACATAGATTATAACATAATATGAATGGAAAAGAGTTACACTAGACGACAATTTTAACGACAAGACAAGTAAATAATTTTCTACAATAATGATTTCACTAACCAATAAAATTCAAAACATAAAATCGCTCAACTTTGATTCCAATAGAGCTGCCTAGTTAGCTTTAATATTGTTACACCCTTATTTGCAGGGTACATAATGAAGGGCTGGACTCTTGACCAGTCATTATGATCTGACATGTAACATTTTAAGGCGATATGTAAAAAAAATTGAGCCGCTAAGTAACTGTCGTATTCAATAACTAAAAATAGTACTGATTTCATATTTAAGCAATATTAACTTGAGGATTTAAACTACATAAATGAAAGTCAGAAACTTTTCTCGATCCAATTATTTGTTAAAATCGGCTATTCTAAAACTCTAATATCGTTCAGTCTCCGACTCTAGAAAAGGTTTAAAGTATTTTTTACACAGTCATGTAGGTAATTATGATACCTAAATTAATGAAAAAGATTTTTTTTCATTTGTTGGTTCTCTTGCAATTCGAGATCTTTTGTCAGTTACGTCATTTACTCCTGCGACAATGCGACGCGGATATGGTACATCTTTGTCTTGTTCTTCATCTAAGCAAGTAAATAGCACTGTCACTTTCTTGCATATATTATCCGGATGCTCCACCCAATCGTCACCGAAATTAAATTTGTATATCGCCTTAATCAACTTTGTATGAACGCAATAAAATTCTTAATACTTATCTAAGGCGAGTCAAACAATTGATTAGCCTAATCGAAATACCTGTGTCAATGGTAGCCTATGTCACCCAGACCATATTAACGAATCGACTGACACCTCATAACGGTTTGATATGTAGATAGAGTGTTAATCCAGGTTATAATCTAAGTTACCTACATACCAAATTTCATTGTAATCGGTTAAGCCGTTACGGCGTGATTTAACAAACAAACAAAATAACTTTCGCATTTTTAATATTAGTGTGAATATGACCGGGATTGAGACATACTTTTTATCCGACTGCGCAGAAAGAGGGTTATGTTTTTATTAAAAACCATGCGTGGGAAACAGCGGGCGGGTTAACCTAATAACTAGTACCTATTATACCTTGAAATATGTATATATTCCATGATCACATAACAGAATAAAATATTGGGTTGATTTTATTTTGTTAAACATAATACAACTTTTTTTGGCGTCGCACTGTTTTGTACGTTTGCCAGCGGCAAATAAAAAAATTAGGGAGACAGAATAAACACAAGAGTCGGGAGATACCTACACTAAATTAGGAAAGGATCAGGAGAGGAAAGGAATAAATGAAAGAGAAATTATACAAGATAAGAGATAGAGTCTGGCTAATTAAAATAGATACTGAAACACCTGAAATACCTAGAATTACCTAATTTGATACTTAATAATTATTATTTGTATCATATTGGATTATTCCAGTTTCTATTCTAAGTTGGGGGCTGTCATGCTGATATTTTTTTTATTTTGCCTTGGTTTTTCAGTCTCTACTTTCATTAACCAGACTCTATTTACAAAATTAACATTTTCAAATTTGTGATTTTATATATTAATATTATTTGTACAAATAAACGATTCTAGATTTATTGATACACAGATGGATCTAAGGAGGAGAGAAGGATTTTAATATTTGAAGAAAGCGGAGCATGGAGGGAAACAAGATCTTTGTAAAATTGAACGTGGCCATTGTTAATTATCCAATATTATCTCCACAACTACAAGATGGGTTATCTAAGATTTTCATCCGCGCCAGTTAGGCTGGCGTGCTCGTGCGTCTAGTAATATTCTTATTAAACCACTTATCTTAATTAATTATCACAGAATGTTTGCCTTATTCTTATTCTAAATCCGTGTAAAGTGGTCCCAGGAACTGATCTCTTTATAAAGCGTTTCGCCGGGACATTCTGTGGCTGCAGCCTGGCGATGTCCTACCAGCTTGTAGTCGGCACTGATGTAGCCCAGCTGCACCCCAGCTGCAATCAGCTCTTTGGCAACTTCCAGCTGTCTGGGTCCTGGTAGATCCGCTGTAATGAAATAGGCAGTCATTATAATAAATTGAGAGACGGGCGTTGTGAAATGTACCAGACTTCTGATTCGAAGGTTGTGGGTCAATGGACTTTTTCTAGTTAAATACTATTCGCATTTACATGTGCTCAAAGCGGCGAAGCAAAACATTGTAAACCAAAAAATCCATCATGAGGATTAAAGTCCTGAGCCTATTAATTTTGGCACAGAAAGAGGGTAGTGTATGTTTTTTTGTCTATTCATTTGGCGCATCCTGTAGGCTAAACGGCTTGATGGATTTTGATGGAAATGAAGTCGCATTGGAATCGTCTGAATCACGAGATTGAGATAGGCTATACTTATATGAAGTTTTAAGAAATTCAATATACGCCCGGTTTCATGTAGTCGGAATTTCTTTTCGGAATATCGGATCGGAATTTCGAAGGTATTAAAACCATACAAAACCTGAAAAAATACTTTACCTATTACGGAACATTACCTACCTGTGGGTGATAAATTCCTTCATTTTGTATGGATTTCCTGTCTTATTCCGAAACGGAACTGCGACTGTGACCGGCTGGACCATAATCAACATCAATAATGACGTAACGGTTAATCTGTGATTTTATGACACTTGCCATGTTGGTTGATTGGATATTAGTACTCGCCTGACATGACAGTCCTCCGATTATAGAAATGTCCAGCTTATTTACCTCTTTTCAGTTGGGGTTGCAGTCGGGTTTTTTTTTCAAATAATTTTGAATTTAACACGATAAGTGCGCTCACACAGGGCTCAACAGGGCTTCAAACACCCTATCCGTGTCTCGTCTTTATAGCGGTAAGAAAAAACTTAAACGTCTCTGTCGTGCGGGAGACATAACTTCCACATCTAGTTCAGTGTGGATAAGAGAACTATGGTATGAGAAAAGGTAACTATATATCTGAGTTGTGCTATTAATTCCTAGTTCTATGGTATACCAACCTCAATGCCGGGTTTCTTAAACCTCGTGCCGCACACAAAAAAGAAACCGTATACGTTGTCTTATTTGGTGCCAAAAAAAAGAATTTGTTCTCCTACGGGCGGTGGGGCTTATTATATCTCGTGCCGCCACAATCTCTGGTTTAGGACAAGGTTTAAAACGACCCGTAACGCAGTAATGGAAAGTACAGATATATCTGTGCCGCTGGAAACGTGTTAATAAGTATTTATTTTACTAATTATATTACTGATCTATACGGTTTAAAGCCATCGCCGCTTAATAGATTGCTAATTGATGGCACATACCTTCATATTTTTTTGTCCTAGCCTAGAACATGCCGGTTTCCTCACGTTTACCTTTCCTACTTTCGGCACATGACGTGACGTCATATCATCAACATATTATATAATCTACGCATATTTCTTGGAACTACTCTAATATTGGATTAATATTTTCCTCCTATCGTACGTCGCATTTTTACATAGAGCGAAAACACTGAGTCGAGATAAAGTTGCTTACTGTTGGAATGTTTTGTTATTCGTTAGTAATGTCTTAGTTCGCTTGGTACCTACATAGAATAAGTAACAAGACATTCTGCTTTTAGCCGACTACGGCAAAGCCAAAAGTAAGGGTTACGTTTTTAGCAGTCTAATGGCGGGTTTCTATATCCGTCGGTAATCGACTGCGCCTCGTATCTCCTTGAAAAACTGTCAAACTAGTGTCAAACTTTTGACAGGTTTTCAAGGAGAAACGAGCCGTAGCTGGTTACCGATGGATATATGTTCCAGCGTAGCGACTAAACTACCCATCCGATTTTGACATGAAGAGTGACATAAGTGACATTTTTACGGCAAAGCCAAAAGGTATGTGGCTAGGTATATCATGGATCAAAAGTGGAAGACTCTAGAACTATTTATATGACTGGTGATAATACTTACAAACAAAGTTTCCGATAAGCAGGATACCAATGCCTTGAGAGTTATACCCGACAGTGTGAGCACCGACTGCCTCCCATCCTCGACCTTCGTAAACAGATCCTTCACCACCCACTGCGAAACTGAAACATTTCATCCAAATAAACAGTGCCGCCAATGTCAATTTCCAGATTCCATGTGTGCTCAGGGAATCGAGCACAAAGTCAAAGTCAAAATCTTTTATTCATTAAAATCACAAGGATCACTTTGAAACGTCAATTTTACTGCCTGTTCCTTCGCGACCAAGCCAGGAAAGAAAGGCAAGAAACAAGGCTGGTTGTTTTTTAATGATCCTTTTAGAATAGATACATAACAACACAGGAAATAAATTACATCTAAATTGTAATATTTTGAATGAGTTGGAGCAATTCCGATCCCAAGCTTCGTTATCGTCTAAATAATCCGATATTTTATAGTAGGCTTTTTTATAAAGATTTTCTTTAATTGCGTTTTTAAATTTGTTAATTGTCAATTTTTGTATATCACTTGGGAGTTTGTTATAAAAGCGAACACCTTGCCCTTTAAACTATTTACTAACTTTATGGAGTCTACAAGTGGCAACAGCGAGTATATCTTTATTTGTCGTATTAAAGTTATGTATATAATTTAAATAGCTATGTTATTAATATTATATTATTATTCACACATATTTATTTTAACACTCGTTTATTAAAAATACATTTTTAACTACAACTTACCTTAAAAAAACATTTTAGTAAAAAATACATTTATAAAAACGGTAAACCACCGACCGTGAAGCAAGGCCCAAGCGATATTATACTTGAAAAAACAGCTTGATCTCTGGGACAGCTGTTAGTAAAGCCGCGCCTATGAAGTTCTGAATTTAACAGTACGGACAAACGTACCAGTCAATGTCATACTTTATGGGCATGCTGAGCTAATTATAATGATGAGCGATGAATCATCGTGACCACAGACTATAAACTATCGATATTTTGTATAAAACTTAATTCAAAAATTAATTTATCATTTAATTTAAAAAAAAACATTACTGAATATTTAAAAAAAAACATTATTTACAATAGTGAGTAAATAAAATCTAAATTCTAACCTACTCGTAACATTCCTTCCGACAACTTTGGGGTTCGAGAGAAGTTTGGCCGCGGCGTGTCTTCTTCCGCAAGAAGACGCCAACGCGCCGCCATCTTGTTTGACATGACCTATTCTCCTCAGTACGAGTGCTAACGCCTTGTATACGCCACGTGTTTTCAGTTCTCATCACTTTGTTTTTGTTACTATTGCTCTTAATTTATTAAGTTTATTTATTATTGTTAGTTTCTTTGTGGTTATTGTTTGTTTTCATTGTTTGTTGGCATAATGCCAAAGAGAACGAAGAAAACTGTTTTGAACAGTCAAAGTCGTGAGTTTGTGATTCGCTTGCGTGAATATTTTGAGAGAGAAAACCAAAATGGTGGACCGCTATTACCCATGGCAAAAGTTTGTGACAGAGTTGCAGATGCTCTTGGCATTGGACGTGCGACAGTAATTCGCATCAGTAAAGAAAAATATGGCGAATCTTCAACCGCAGTATTGACTGAAGACGAGGAAAAAAAGCTTTCAACGCCAAATAAAAAAAGAAGAAAGGCTGCTCCTGTCACAAAAGTTGACGACTTTGACGCCGCTGCGATTCGCAACCATGTATATGGTTATTAATTTATTATACACGGGGCGAATAACCTATATTAAAAAAAACTGGCGGCGTCCCTAAAAGACGCAGACTTGTTTAAAGGAAGCTTGCCGTCACTATCGAAGATTTTGAAAAATATTGGATTTTCCTACAAAAAAAAATACAAAAGAAAAATTATAATGGAACGAACCGACATTGCTCTTGCTCGAGTGAATTTTCGCCGGAAAGTCGAAAAAATTACAAATTGGGACAAAGTTGTCTTTCTAGACGAGACATGGCTAAACGCCAATCATACCGTATCCAAAGCTTGGACCGATGATACGGCACAATCGACCACCAAAGTACCCGAAGGCAAAGGTCAAAGATTAATAATAACTCATGCTGCGACGTCATCTGGTTTTGTGCCTAATTGCCTATTGGCATTCAAATCTAAGAAGACCAATGAAGACCATGAAGAAATGAATTTTGAAAAATTTAACGAGTGGTTTTTAAAATTATTAGATAATTTGAAGGAGCCGCACTATATAATTATGGATAACGCCCCATATCACTCAGTTCAAAAGCACAAACCACCAACTTCGGCAAACAGGAAGTTAGAAATAATTGCATGGCTTCAAGAAAAAGGAATAGAGGCCAATGAAACAATCCTTAAAAACGAATTATTGAGACTCGTTGGTCTGCACAAACCCAGCACACCAACGTATGTCTTAGATGACATAGCCCAAGAAAAGGGTCATAACGTCATAAAACTGCCTCCATATCACTGCCAGTATAATCCGATCGAGCTTATCTGGGCCCAAGTAAAAGGTTTGTTTGCTCGAATTTCAGTTAGACAGATTCTTTATTTCTTTATTCTTTAACTCCTGTATAATTTATGATATTAAAATATGTTTTCTTTCAAGGTTATGCTGCTAGACATAACACAACACCGCCTTTCACGGCAAATAAAATGTTGCAGTTACTAAACACTGCGGTTGAAAATGTATCTGTAGAAGATTGGAAAAAGGTAGTTACCAAATGCAGAAAATTAATGGAAGAAGATTGGGAGCGGGACGTTCGATTTGATAATATTTGCGAACAAGAGTTCATTATAAATTTACAAGATTGCTCTAGCGATTCTGAAAGTGATTCGGATATTGATTTGGGGTGTACTCCTTTGGAATAAATAAATGTATGTATTAAAATATTCGTTTCATTTTATTACCCAAATCATAATATAATCCAATATACATATAATTATGGCAAACAGCCTTCGTGGCGAAGCGGTAGTGAACACGACTGCTGCGCAGGAGGTAGCGGGTTCGATCCTCGCTCAGTGCAAATATTTGTATGCATGAATATGGGTTTTTGCACTGGTCTCGGAAAGCATGTTAAGCCGTCGGTCTCGGCTGCCATACGAATATCTAATGGCAGTCGTTACGGGTTGTTGGAGCCCTCAAAAGTCCAACAATTGGTCTTACTGCAAAGCTTCTATCGATAATTATTATCGATATTTTTTTCTGTATCATAAAAACCCTAGGAATGTCAGTTTAACAAATGTCGCAGAGATCAAGCTATGTTTTTTCAAGTATAAATATTATATTATTATTATTCACACATATTTATTTCAAAACTCGTTTAAAAAAAATAAATTTTTCACTACAACGTATCTTAAAAAAAAAAATATAGTAAAAAAAACATTTATAAAAACGTTAAACCACCGACCGTGAAGCAAAGCCCAAGCGATCGGTGGCTAGGGCTGCAAAGAGAGGAACCTCCTGACTATGCGTGCCAAGTCCAGGAGTACCGCCTTCTGTATCTGACCCTTGACCCAACTTCCCAGCGAAAGCCTCTTAAGGTATTGGTATTATTATTATTATTTATTTATTATTACTATGCTAGCCTGCTATTTTTCTTAAACAAATTAATATTTTTGTGAACATACGAGTACATCAGATTTTCATAGATGTATTGACAAGGGAATGTCATAATATTTATTTCTTTATACTTATTGCGTAATGACACATGAGGTGGCTCGATTCCTATACAATCGTTCAGAGGCGATTCACTAGATAAGTGAACAGCAGAAATGTCGAAACTTAGGCGTATCGAATTACTTATGTCTTTCGATAATACTAAGACATTATTATCAATAAGAGGAAATGATGAATACTTATTGAATAATGATGATTTATGAATGAAGGTGCGCAATTTTATTGATTACCCTTATGTGTGCTCGTTTCCCCGAAATTCACCGCTACCATTGATGCATTCCCCAAAAATTCCCCGATCATAAAACAAAATACTGTTTCATACAAAATGTTAAACAAAATTAGCTTTGAAACGGCGTTATCGAAACTTTACTGAAACTATGTATGTTATTAGCTGTCTATGGATGTGTGTTCCACCGTAGCGCCTCAACTACTCATCCGATTTTGATGAATGAGGTATCAATCGATTCGTTATTACGGTCTGGATGACATTAGGCTACATTATAGCCCTGACCACGGCAAAGCCAAAAGGAAGGGTTGTGTTTTAGCAGTCTATGGATGTGTGTTCCACCGTAGCGCCTCAACTACTCATCCGATATTGATGAATGAGGTGTCAATCGATTCGTTATTACGGTCTGGATGACATTAGGCTACATTATAACCCTGACCACGGCAAAGCCAAAAGGAAGGGTTGTGTTTTAGCAGTCTATGGATGTGTGTTCCACCGTAGCGCCTCAACTACTCATCCGATATTGATGAATGAGGTGTCAATCGATTTGTTATTACGGTCTGGATGACATTAGGCTACATTATAACCCTGACCACGGCAAAGCCAAAAGGAAGGGTTGTGTTTTAGCAGTCTATAGATGTGTGTTCCACCGTAGCGCCTCAACTACTCATCCGATTTTAATGAATGAGGTGTCAATCGATTCGTTATTACGGTCTGGATGACATTAGGCTACATTATAACCCTGACCATGGCAAAGCCAACAGGAAGGGTTGTGTTTTAGCAGTCTATGGATGTGTGTTCCACCGTAGCGCCTCAACTACTCATCCGATATTGATGAATGAGGTGTCAATCGATTCGTTATTACGGTCTGGATGACATTAGGCTACATTATAACCCTGACCACGGCAAAGCCAAAAGGAAGGGTTGTGTTTTAGCAGTCTATGGATGTGTGTTCCACCGTAGCGCCTCAACTACTCATCCGATATTGATGAATGAGGTGTCAACCGATTCGTTATTACGGTCTGGATGACATTAGGCTACATTATAACCCTGACCACGGCAAAGCCAAAAGGAAGGGTTGTGTTTTAGCAGTCTATAGATGTGTGTTCCACCGTAGCGCCTCAACTACTCATCCGATTTTGATGAATGAGGTGTCAATAGATTCGTTATTACGGTCTGGATGACATTAGGCTACATTATAACCCTGACCATGGCAAAGCCAAAAGGAAGGGTTGTGTTTTAGCAGTCTATGGATGTGTGTTCCATCGTAGCGCCTCAACTACTCATCCGATATTGATGAATGAGGTGTCAATCGATTCGTTATTACGGTCTGGATGACATTAGGCTACATTATAACCCTGACCACGGCAAAGCCAAAAGGAAGGGTTGTGTTTTAGCAGTCTATGGATGTGTGTTCCACAGTAGCGCCTCAACTACTCATCCGATTTTGATGAATGAGGTGTCAATCGACTCGTTATTACGGTCTGGATGACATAGGTTACATTATAACTCCGACTACGGCAACGCCAAAAGACAGGGTTATGTTTTAGTAGTCTAAGGATGTATATTCCACCGTAGCGCCTCAACTACTCATCCGATTTTGATGAATGAGGTGTCAATCGATTGGTTATTACGGTGTGGATGACATAGGCTACATTATAACCCCGACTACGGCTTAGCCAAAAGGAAGGGTTATGTTTTAGCAGTCTATGGATATATTTTCAAACACAGTACCTAAACTACTCACTCATATGATTTTGATGAAATCGGTATCAATCGATTCGTTATTATGGTCCGGGTGACATAAGCTACTATCGATATAGGTATTACGTGGTCGTGTTTCAGTTTTTAAACTTATACAGCTTGTTTTGAAGTCGGGTAAAACTTTAACCACTTTCCTTAATCTTATTTATATTCCAAGATCGTAAAAGAACGCCTTGTGAACATCAGTTAACAAGCATAAATAAGACTGGTGGTTTTGAAATGTGCTCAAAATCTTTTGCTGAAATTATTTCAGGCGTTATTGGAACGAAGTTCCTTATCGCACGGTGCAGACTTGGCGGATGGGGGCTAGGCGAAAAATGTGTAAGAGTTTTCCGTCACGATCCTTTCTTTAGTGTAGACGGTTATCCATAGCGCGTATGCTATAAAATAAAAATTTAAGGAACCTATATTTTCCTATTCTACCCAATTAAAAACAGGGATAAACGGGATGAGGTAGGCTGCACTCCACTGATCTGGATATACTTGAATAGGTACTCCGTCACCGCAATCTAGAGGCACGTATTGTTTCACAGCTCGATTTCACTTAGAATAATAAGTCTACAATAATAATAATAAGTCTTATTATTGTTATTACCGTGGCCATATTCTCTTTATTTTGTGTAAAGGGTCAGACCGCCGACATGGAATATTTTGCGTGCGTTGCGAGATGCGTTTTAGCGATGACTGTTGTACTCTTCTTTCTTCGTCGTGAGTGCTATTTTATGAGGGTAGGGAATGGATTTTCATACGTATGAAATATAAAAGACAGGCATTGGCTAATTTAAATACGGTTGGCGCCACCACTTGGACAAATACTTCGGTCTTTGTCAGTTTTTGTGGTAGGTTGTATATTCTGCGTAATAATTCTTCGACTAACAAAGAGTTTGATATGAACAACAAATTCGAAAGTAACTCTGTCGGTCTGTTTTTTACGTTTTCAAGATTAAATGGATTTCGATGAAATTTGATATTGTTTGTTTGATGAAGTTTGATTGTTTTGAACAAATTTTGATATTGTGTCTTTGAGTTTTGGCATATAAACCATATCTTTGAGCGGCTTATCTCCAGCCAGCGCATCTATTACGCTAGTTTGAAGTCATTTTTTTAAACCGATAATGAAAAGTCCTCAGAGATTGGGCTAGGTAGTTAAAAAAATGCACTTATTTTTAACTGGATAGATCTTCGTTTGACCACAATCTTACCTAATGGTAGCGATGATGTGGTCTAAGATGAAGCACGAAGATCTAGAAGAAACCTATTCACTCTTACCATAAGATGTTTTATTCCTAAATCTGTATATTTCCATGTTTTCACCTCTTATTTACTCAGTGGCAATAAGGTTTTTGTACTGAAACTTTAGTTTAGCTAATAGAACATTTGAATGCCAATGCTCATAACAAACATTATATTCAAATTGTTTTTTATTATTTCGCCCAGAGCTGTTTTCTTACCACATCTTCTTGAAATCTTGCACATCAGTGCTCTTTTTGCAGACAGCAACAATATAAACAAAACATACATTATCGTCTAAATATGCCACAGATAAAATAGTACTTATAATGAAATAAATTTTCATTATTTTAAATTTTATCATAAATTTTAATTAAATATTTTTTTTCCAATTAAAGCATCAAATTCGGTATTGCATTATTTCATGCTATATCGTAGTTGAATTCGATGTGACCGCGGCGATCGCGCCGTGCGGTGTGTCGCCGCCGCTAGATACCTAAACTACGCGAATATACTACGCGATAACGGCCACGCGAAGCTTGAACACTCTTATAGCGGCCCCGATTGTATTCTTTAGGAAAAACAGACGACGGTAAAGTGTACTTCATCATTAGCCGGTAGACGTCCACTGCTGAACATAGGCCTCCCCCTTAGATCGCCACAACGAGCGGTTGGTAGCCGTTTGCGCCCAACGGCTCCCCGCGATTCTTACTAGATCGTCGGTCCACCTTGTGGGGGGCCGGCCTACGCTGCGTCTTCCAGTCCGTGGTCTCCACTCGAGAACCTTTCTTCCCCAACGGTTATCGGTTCTATGAGCGATGTGGCCTGCCCATTGCCACTTCAACTTGCTAATTTTGAGGGCTATGTCTGCAACTTTAGTTCTTCTGCGGATTTCCTTGTCACGCAAAGAAACCCCGAGCATAGCCCTCTCCATAGCTCGTTGAGCGACCTTGAGCTTGGTCATAAGGCCATGAGTGTACTTACTTGTAGCCAATATCCGCCCATCCGTTAGTATCCATATGAGTTCGCTGCATAGACCTCATGTCTGCTTCGCACTGGGACCTGGTGGTGCACACCGCGGGTATAAACGAGTGGTGGATGACCACGTATGGTACAGGTGTGGTGAGCAGCGTCACAGAGCGGGGTTCGTTCGCGCCCCATGCATCTCGACTCACGAATGGATAGAGAAACTCTGAAACTAAAAGTATCAATGAACATTATTTTCATCACTTATGCTCTGAGAGTTGGTCATTGTTAGTTCGATACCTGATGCGTAAACACGTCTTACACCCCATAATAAATTTGAAAATAGAATGAGGTTCATTGCATTCTTAGTATACTAAAAAAAATAACCCTCCATGGCAAATCCTTATTTCTATTTAAAATAAAAGAGTTTGCATTGATATTAATAGTATGCTTTAATGGAATACAACCTCCATGACAAACCCTTTTTTCTTTTATTTAAATAAAAGAGGCCATAGTTTAGTCGTGGAAAAAAAACAAACGATACTGGGAACTCAAATTTTCGTTTTAGCAAGACTTTTTTTAATTTCCTCGCATTCCCTTAAATATCAATGTTATTGTGTGAAATTATTTATCCTATTAATATTATAACCGCGAAAGTTTGTATGTGTGGATGTTTGTTACTCTTTCACGCCGGAACGGCTGAACCGATTGCGATGAAATTTAGTATGTATGTAGATCATAACCTGGATTAACACATAAGCTACTTTTTATTGTTAAACCACGCGTGCGAAGCCGCTGATTGGTCAGCTAGTGTTACATAATATTATAAATTCTAAAGTGACTCTGTCCCTCTGTCTATATTTCTCTCTGTCTGTCTGCTTGTTACGTTTTCACGACGAAACGGCTGGACTAATTTCGATGACGTCTACTCCTGAACATCGGCCTCCCACATAGATTCACAAAGCGACCGATCTTCAGCAACCTTTATTAGGTCGTCTTTCCATCTAATTGTCTAGGCAAGTTATTTAGTCTAGATTAATTATGCGAAACTAGCTTTTGGATATCTTGTTCTAAATTTATTAAATACTAGCTGACCAATCCGCAGCTTCGCATGCGTAGTTTTTCAATAAAAATATTACCCTCCTTTGCGCAGTTAGGTAAAAAGTAGCCTATGTTGTTATATTATTTTTAAATCCGAACATGTATTGTTATCTTATTAGGCACCGTCATAGATAACTTAGTGTAATTTATATAATGGTGACTGGCAATATTTATTTAGTATTATATAGGTACTCGTTTACCAGTGTTCGTGTCCTCACTTAGGTCCTGGCAGAAAACCAGCGCTGCATCGTACCCAACAAGGTTCGAAGCAGCCCATGCTGAGACAGGGACCATTTTGTCCCCACGCAACACCACCATTGTCTGTGTTATTGTATTATTGAACACTGTCTGTGGGAGCAAATAAATTTGTTTTCTTTCTTTCTTTCTATGTTACTCACCCTGAGTAACATAGAAAGAAAAATGTAGAAAAAATGTAGCTTTTCAATGGTGAAAGAATTTTTGAAATCGAACCAGTAGTTTTTGAGTTTATTTATTACAAACATACACAAAAAAATACAAATCTTTCCTATTTATAATATTAGTATTTCTAAATGTATTCAATACTAGCTTCTGCCCGCGGCTTCACACGCGTTTTTCGTCAACAAAAAGTAGCCTATGTTTGAATCCAGGTGAAATTTTGTGTGTGGATAGATTATGATCTATCCACACACAAAATTTCATCGAAATTGGTTCTGCCGTTACGGCGTGATTGAGTGACAAGCAAACAAACATTCAAGCTTTCGCATTTATTATATTAGTGTGATGTATGGTTCAGCCGTTCCGACGTGAAAGAGTAACAAACATCCATGCAAATTTAACGGGTCTATAATATTTAGCGGGATTAGTGTGATTAGATTTACATTTTCATCAGAATTCCAATAATCTTTGAATCCGCTGGTCTGATCTTTATCACACACTAGCTGACAAATCCGCAGCTTCGCACGCGTAGTTTTTCAATGAAAACATTATCCTCCTTCTGCGCAGTTGGGTAATAAGTAGCCTATGTCACCCGTGGATAGTGTAGCTTCCCAACAGTGAAAGAATTTTTAAAATTGGTCCACTAGTTTTAGAGCATATTCAATACAAACAAACAAACAAATCTTTCCTCTTTATAATATTACTAGCTGACCAAACCGCAGCTTCGCACGCGTAGTTTTTCAATAAAAACGTTACCCTCCTTCTGCGCAGTTGGGTAATAAGTAGCCAATGTCACCCAGGGATAGTGTAGCTTCACAACAGTGAAAGAATTTTTAAAATTGGTCCACTAGTTTTAGAGTCTGTTCAATATAAACAAACAAATCTTGCCTTCTATAATATTACTAGCTGACCAAACCGCAGCTTCGCACGCGCAATTTTTCAATAAAAACATTACCCTTCTTGTGCGCAGTTGGGTAATAAGTAGCCAAAGTCATCCGGGGATAGTGTAGCTTCCCAACAGTAAAAGATTTTTTAAATTGGTCTTGTAGTTTTAGAGCAATACAAACAAACAAACAAACAAATCTTTCCTCTTTATAATATTACTATCTGACCTAACCGCAGCTTCACACGCGTAGTTTTTCAATAAAAACATTACCCTCTTTTTGCGCAGTTGGGTAAAAAGTAGCCTATGTCACCCGAGGATAGTGTAGCTTCCCAACAGTGAAATAATTTTTTAAATCGGTCTAGTAGTTTTGGATCCTATTCAATACAAACAAACAAATATTTCCTCTTTATAATATTAGTATAGATTATTAGTATAGATAGCACCAACTCCAGTTAAACTAGCTTTATATTAAAAAAACCCGCATTCGAATCGGTCCATCCATTTGGGAACTACGATGCCACAGACAGACAGACAGAGTCCATCGCCATAAGTCTGTTATGGCGGGTTCCTATATCCGTCGGTAACAAACACTAGTTTGACACTTTAGGAGATACGAATTGATACGAGTCGTAGTCGGTTACCGACGGATATAGGAACCCGCCATTAGCCGTCTTTTTGCGTCGGAGGTTAAAAACTACAATAAATACTCACTGTCACATAGGGCTATTCTTTTCTTAGGGAATCCTAATGTGGAGCACGCTAGGAACACCACTAATAAAATAACTATTTTAACCATTTTCTGAAACAAAAATTACTCAATAAGAAATACAAGTATTTTCTTGATATGCACTGAACTTTATCACCATAATTTTGAATTTTCGAGGATTATGTATAATGATTTATTATTTTATAGTTAATTCCGTGATTATAGCGCATGCTACTGTTTTAATATCGCTGTACTAAAACTAACTCACAAACGTTATGCCGAAATATTCCTGCCGATTAGAACGAAGTCTCAAGCGGCTTTCATTTGTTCGACGGTTTGGTTATAAATGAAGTTCAATATATGTAAGTAATTAATATTGATTAGATCACTAGTACACACGGCTACATATCATGCTATAATTTCCAGTATAAGCTAACCTCTCATTCTACGAAAAGCCTACACAATGCGAAGTCAGCTTAAACTGGATAGCTTGATGTGTAGCCGTGTGTACCTGAAACACTAATTGTAATTGCGGACGGACGTCTAGATAATCATTAATTTACGATTATACAGTGTATCTTGATAGTTGGAAGTCAAGGAGATCTATCTGATAAGACCCGACTACCGAAGGTGGTACACATTTTATGATTTAAAAGCTGGCTTTATAAAGCTTTATAAAGCTGGCTTTGGTCTGTGATATTGCAGATGGACGCGGACAAGCACCGACCGACCGTGGAAAGGTTACCGTCCGAGGTAGCTGGCGAGGTTTTGTTAAGAGTCAATACATCAATAAAAATCTGATGTATGTTCACAAAAATAATCATTTTTTTAAGAAAAAAAGCGATAATCATAATTTAGATACATAATTATAAGGATCGCTGTCTCGCTGTTGCCACTTGTAGACTCCATAAAGTTAGTAAATCGTTTAAAGGGCAAGGTGTTCGCTTTTATAACAAACTTCCAAGTGATATACAAAAATTGACAATTAACATATTTAAAAACGCAATTAAACAAAATCTTTATAAAAAAGCCTACTATAAAATATCGGATTATTTAGATGATAGAGAAGCTTGGGATTGAAATTGCTCCAACTCTTTCAAAATGTTACAATTTAGACGTAATATATTTTCTGTATTGTAATGTATTCTAAAAGGATCATTAAAAAAAACAACCAGCCTTGTTTCTTGCCTATCTTTCCTGGCTTGGTCGCAAAGGAACAGGCAGTTAAATTGACGTTTCAAAGTGATCCTTGTGATTTTAATGAATAAAAGATTTTGACTTTGAAAGTAGTGAGTTCCTTGTTGAAAGGGCTCACCAGAAGAAGAACTACCGCAATACTTATTTCTGTCGCCAAGCAGCATTTCTGTTTCGGTTTAAAGGGTATGGTTTCCGGTGGTCATACTAAAATTTTAAATGCAAAGGTGAGTTTGTTTATTTGTTACGCTTTTGCATCGTAATCGCAAATCCATTTTGATATAATTTGGTTTAAAGATAGTATATGACTTGAGACATTGGCTTCTTTTTACTAAGCTAGTTTTCAATCAGTGGTTTTCAAGACCGTCTTTAAAGCTTCTAGTGTTCCCATCCAGGTCATAAAATATCTTGCCAAATTTCATTGAAATCAGTTCATTTCGAAATCATTTAGTCAAGAAAACGTAAAAAACTGACAGACAGACAGTTACTTTCAAATTTATAATATTAAAGGATATGGCTTGACTGACTTGAAAACAATTTACCGATGGACTGATGTCAGTTACTGATTTATTTATCTAAGTACATCAGTTTTACATTATGAAGGTACTCAACAGTACCGGAACTACGGGGTACAAATCGCGGCGCTTGCCCCAGGCGGCAATTTATGGGGCACCATAGTCACGTTTGAAAAAAAAACATGTACACAAAGCGCTTAGCTAGCATCCAGAGCACGTCGTACTATCGATTATTCATTTGATTTGAGGCCCCAAAACCCCCCTCTGGCTATACCCGATATCAGTGTTA
Source organism: Philereme vetulata (assembly GCA_918857605.2). Lineage (NCBI taxonomy): Eukaryota > Metazoa > Arthropoda > Insecta > Lepidoptera > Geometridae > Philereme > Philereme vetulata. The sequence continues at coordinate 12,589,937 of OU975420.1, read as the reverse complement.
ATATGTAGTCCAGTCAAATAGCCCCTAAATGATATATAATATGTATCCATGAAAATGAAACTGACGTTTGACAGAAAGTAAAAAATTCATGTCTCATAATACTATCCCCCCCTCCGTCTGTCAAACGCTAGAGGAGAGGGGGCGCCGCTCTAAGTTTCTGCCTCGGTTCGGATATATCGTAGATCCGGGGCTGGTAGACACGGCTACACATCAAGCTATACTATAAGCTGACCTCATTCTACGAAAAGCTTACACAATGCGAGGTCAGCTTATACTGTAAATGTATAGCTTGATGTGTAGCCGTGTGTACTAAGGTATCATGTTGGAGTACCTATGTAATCTGATAGTCGGTTATCATAAATCAAAATCCGATTTAGTTAATTAATATTCTAATTTCACTGATAAGATACCTATACAGGGTGACACATACTAATGATATTGTGACGGTTTCTCAAAAAAACATTAAAACTTGTAACTTGTATAAACTGGTAATTTTGAGGCTCTATATTTCGTAAACGGGCAATTTTATCATGAAATACCTTATAATGTTTTTAAAAGACCTATTCAACGACACACCACAAGATGGGCTTGAATAAAAATATCTTATTTTTAGGGTTCTGTACCCAAAGAGTAAAACGACACCCTATTACTAAGGCTCTGCAGTCTGTCCGTCTGTCACCAGGCTGTATCTCATGAACCGTGATAGTTAGACAGTTGAAATTTTCAAAGATGATTTGTTGATGATGATGATTGATGCATTTTTGTTGCCGCTATAACAACAAATACTAAAAACAGAATACAATAAATATTTAATTATTAAATAATAATTTTCATGATTGCAGGTCAACGGGAAGGCTAAGATTTATTTGAGAGCAAATTATGCGGCATAAATAGCCGTATTTTTTGATTGCGTTGATTTAAAAGCTTTATTTTTTTACAGCTTCAAGGAACCGCAGACCTTCGTATTCTATATTAATTTCAACTTGATATCTCCACGTGTTCCTGAAAAAAAGACCTTGAAAGATGGACAGACAGACAGACTGACAACGAAGTGATCCTGTAATCTTTTTTTTTTCCTTTTGAGGTTCCTACTTTTTCTGAGGAACGCGTAGAATCAGAAATGGAGTTGGGCAGGACACCTGGCTAGACGTGGTGATAGCAGATTGACTTTGACGTCTGCTCGTTAGGTAGTCTACATTCCTTTCTAAAGTCCTCGAACGTCTCGCCCATAACCAGTTAAACTCCTTTCTGTCATCTCACAATCTCCTTAATCCTATGCAGTCTGGCTTTCGGAAATGCCATAGTACAGTCACTGCTCTTGTCAATATTACTGACGACATCCGATTAGGCATGGAAAATAGGCTACTTACGGTGTTAACTTTGCTTGACTTCAGTAATGCCTTCAATACCGTTAACTTTGACATACTCCTTGCAACACTCCGCTCGCTTAACGTTTTGCTGGAGGTGACTGACTGGTTTTTCAGTTACTTATACGGACGCCGGCAGCGGGTTCGTCTTGAGGGGTCTCTCTCCTCATAGTGCAACACGTCAGCCGGTGTACCTCAGGGCGGCGTGCTATCTCCTCTCCTTTTCGCTATTTTTATACATTCAATTTCTCAAAATCTTACTTCATCCTATCACCTCTATGCAGACGATCTTCAGATTTACACTCAGGCTCCCCTTAATCATTTAGCTAATGCTGTGGAAGAGACAAATGGTGACTTACGTCGTATTACTGAGTGGAGCAAGGCATATGGGCTGACAATCAATCCTATCAAAACCCAAACTATCATCATTGGCAGCTCAAGATTAATGTGCCATTTGGGTTGGTCGGTCATTCCTCAAGTGATTTTTGACGGGATGCATATTCCATATAGTGATACTGTTAAAAATCTTTGGTTAACGATAGATCGTAACTTGTCTTGGGGAAGTCAACTTAAAGTCACCTCTCAAAAACTCTTTGCATCGGCAGGCTCTCTGAGACGACTGCGGAACTTTCTACCAACTACCTACCACCAAAATTGCACTTGCACAATCCCTTCTTCTACCTGTGTTGGACTATGCGGATGCTTGCTACCTAGATTTGACAGAGGAGCAACTAGATAAGCTTGAGCGTCTCCAGAACTTCTACATAAGGTTTATATTTGGGTTGCGCAAATATGATCATGTTTCCCCTTATCGAATCATTCTCAAGTGGCTCCCTATTCGCCTTCGCCGTGATTCTCATATTCTGTCTCTTCTCTATTCTATTCTATTCTATTCAATACTTTCTCCCCTTGCTATCTTAAAGAAAGGTTTGCTTATCTCCATTCTTCCAATACTTTTTTTCTTAGGTCATCGGAAAACTTATCCCTCAAAACACCCGTACACTCTAGTTCCTTCTACGGAAAATCATTCACTGTCGAAGCAGTGCGTCTTTGGAATGCTTTGCCTGTGGAAATTAAACAGGCTCCTTCACAGCACTCTTTTAAGCTGAAATTAAAGCAACATTACCTAAATGCTTAGCTTTCTTGTCATTTGAGTTACTTATTTATTTATTTATTATTTATTTTAACTTTATTGTCCTCGTTTTATTAGATTTGCAAGAACATTGATCAAGTTAGGTTATTAGTTTGGTATATATTAGTCTATCTTTAGGTATTAATTTATGTATTAGGATTATAAGTATTTCTTTCATTTGTAAATATACTCTGTGCACCGCTGCCCATTACTGCTTTGCTCTTTACTTTCCATCCAAAGGTTGCCTTGAAGAAATCGCTTTCAGCGATAAGACCGCCCATTGTACTATTTTTAACATCAATTAGTTTTATTTTAAGTATTCCTGGTGTACAATAAAGAATTTTATTATTCTATTCTGTTCTACATTATAAAAGTCGCCCAGGTCAGAGAAGCTCTAAATCAAAAGGCAAAAATCAAAAGTAGGTCTCTACTCAGCAGTGGTATCTATGGGCTGATGATAATCACAAAAAAGTCCAAAAATAATTTGTAATATCTCTTAACTCCTTCACTCTTCAGGCTACCATATTTAGTAGTATTTAATTATTACATAAATACTTTATCATTAATATATATTTTTTTAGTAATATAGGTACTTGTTCTGTTAGTTATCTTTTTATTTACGCCGCCGTCTTCATTTGTTCACACAGATCCTGTCCATTCAAAGGTTGCCTGGAAGAAATCGCTTTTAGCGATAAGGCCGCCCATTGTACCTTTGCTTTAATTGTAAGTTCTCCTTTGTTTGTTTTATTTTTGTATTTGTGTCATAAATCTTTTTGTATTTTAATTTATAGTATGTTGGAGAAGTGTTTGGCCACAACAATAGCATTAGGTGAGGCATATTAGGTCCTCCATCGTCCAAGTGTTCGGACACATATACTAAATGGTGTGCAATAAAGTAATTATCTAATCTAATCTAATCTTAATAATGTAGGTATTTAATTAGAACGTTAGGCTTACTTGTTTTAGTTTTTGTTTTTCGGAAGCCTGTTAAATAGAAATGTTCCAGGTGGATTGCAATGGGGTGAGGCGTTTTACCCTGCCGTAACACAGTTTTATTCTAGCACGGGCGGTAAAGATCCTTAACCTAGTGCCACTCAGTATTCTTGTATGAACTGCTCTATGATAACGATGACAAGTAGGCATGATACAAAACTGATCCTAATTACAAATATTTTATTTTCCAAATCAGAATTAACATGTATGTACATAATGAGCTCCGCACTAGGTGTAACACCTGTATCGCGGATGCCCTGTATAGATTTGCAGAAGTTAAACATATTATATGCGAGACCAAACCGAGTAAGTATACATTTTGCCTATTAAGAGAACAGAGAAACAAAAATAAATTTATGTTAAATAAAGATAAAAGATAAGCATTAATATTATAGGATTACAAAACTACTAAGACAAAAATTGGGAACTCGTGTAAGTGATGCATTTGAGTGTGTGAGTGCGAGTGTGTGTGTGGGTTTGTGTGTGCTTGAGATGGTATATTTGCGTGTGGTGAGTGCGTGTGTATTGTGTGGTTGTGTGAGGGGGGCGGGCGTGCGCAAGTGTATGCGCGTGGGGTTGTTGCTAGCTATGTGATTGCGACCAAGATTGACTCCGTTTCGTCATAGTCGAGTGTGATCAGCCATTTCCTAATTTTTACTTTAGCACTGGATAACGAACACGATTTAAGATCACACTTAATTAACGCAAGATTATAAATGAAAGGGGATGCATAGTAGGTATCGAAATTATAACGGCATTCGAGATTTTTTGAACTTTAGAGCTACCTAGCCCTAAACTAACCAAAGCTTGTATTAAGAAGTAGTATTATTTCACCTTCAGTGAACCCGTGTCAGTAACAGAAGGCACGGCTCAAGGCTCGGTCCTAGGTCCTCTACATTTCCTGTCCTACGTAAATGACATGAACAACTGCATTACCAACTGCTCATGCTACCAGTTTGCAGATGACACTTGCCTAGTAATCGCTGATAAAAATCCACAATATGCCTGTGAACTTTTGCAATCGGACCTAGATACTCTAACTAAATGGTGCCACGATGCTGGACTTGTTCTTAACGCTAGCAAAACCAAATTATTAATCATTAAATCACCGAATATAAAGCATTCTCCTGTTCAAAACCTAGTGGCTCATGACCATAGCTGCTTGCATGCTGTTAGTGTGGCTTGCAGTTGTCCATTGATAGATATAGTTGATAAACAAACATACCTTGGTCTGATCATTGATCACAAGTTTAACTGGAGCAATCACATTGAACGCGTTTGTAATAAATTGAGACAATTCCTTGCGAACATCTCAATCCTCAAAAACCGCATTCCGTATAAAGTTAAGATAATGCTATACAATGCACTGGCAGAGTCATACATACAATATGGTCTCAGCAGCTATGGTAGAACCTACAAAACGTATCTCGATGATATTTATAAACATTTATTACACAAAAATTTTAAAAATTTTAGTGCCGCCTAAAATTGAAAATCAATTTCATGAAAATGACAGTGGTCTATTCATTTATTGCAAAGTTTTGCCAGTTCACACACAGGTTCATTATTTACTGCTGAGAGAACATTTTTTTAATGAATCATTAAAAAACAAAATCGAACACCCAGTATACACTCGAGCTATTTCTAGGAATCGGCTTTGCACATCGCGCGCTAACAATGCCTACGGCGAACGGACGGCCAGCTACCTTATTCCTCGGCTTATCAACACCCTACCCTCTGACGTACGAGATAATTTAACACCTAAAAATATTAAATTTAAACTAAGGAACTACTTTATGAGTCAAGTCTAGTTTTCCTTGCTCATTCATAACATTACTAAACTAAACCATAAACAAATGTACTTACCTGGCTCCTGCTTAGTTACTTACTTACATTTTTATATAATTTTTATTGCTAAGTAAATAACAGCTAGTGATGTAAACCCTCAATAGCCCCGGCACAAACCTCACTGGTTTTTAGATGCCATAATTGTAACATATAATTGTAATCTTTGTTAAAATAGTAAAGAATATAAAAAATAAAAATAAAAAAGAGAACCAGATAGAAACCTACTAATGGGGCCAAAACACGTCAGTGATTTTTTGCGCTAGCCTAGTAAGCCAGGCTTGCGCGGAGTTTTAGGGGAAGAATTTGTTCAAACTTATAGGCTTGGGTAAGATTTGCGCAAAGATTTGCAGTAAGAAATATCTGTAGATCATGCAAACATTTATTCCGCGGCGGGCATCAAACCCGCCACCTCTAGCGCCGGCTATTCGCCCACTGCGCAACGAAGGTCGTCAATGGTATTTGGATGTAACTAAAGATGATTAAAACATGTTTATTTAACCACTTACCTTCAGTATTATCTTTGGTAGAATCGTACAAAAGGAACTTGTTTTGATAATTTTAGTAGAGCTTCTCCCTCACTTCAACTTGCAATGACTGGTTTTTAAATATGTAGGCATATATATAGTAAGCCTTGTTATTTAGGTAATTCACAGTGTGCATCGATAATAATGACGTAGGGTATGTTATGATAATGTTTTGATATCATGATAGTAAAACTACTGAATATAATCTGTGAGTCATTTAACGTAAAATACGCATCTCACCTCATCTCACATCGTCATCAGTGTCATATAGGAGTATACAATATTGAGAAAATGTATGTCCAGTAGTTTTTTTGTCAGATTCTTTAAAACTATCGAACTGAAAATTGAAAAGAAAGAAAGCAAGAAAGAAAACATACAGTAAAAAAACCGAATGTGCTGAAGTAAAACTTATTTTTCAAGATTTTATAAAATTGTTGAATTACAAAATTGTCCACACGTCTTCAGGTCGATCAGTCTATGTTCATTTTGGACAGACGTAACTCGCACTCGCACATTAACGATTAAAAATATACGAAACGTAACTCTCTCTTTTTCTATCTTCACTAACTTATATCTCCCTCTCAACTTCCGTTTGCACTTTTCGTAACGCATTCACCAGCATACTCCCCAAGTTAAGCGTGCGTAAAGAAGTTTACTTAAAAAAGTCGGAACCGCGCACGAAGGGTTTCGTACCATTATCTATAAAAACGGCAAAAAAATCATGTCTGTTGTATGGGAACCCCACTTAAATATTTGTTTTATTCAATAGCACAATTTTATTTATTTACCTTATTTGAGTTTGGTGCCGATTAAGCGAAAATATAAATTTGCCTTAATTCGTCTTAAGCTCAAGTTGCTCCCAATTCGCCTTCGCCGGAATGCTCATATCCTTTCTCTGCTATACAACATACTCCATAATCCCTTAACCCCCGCCTATTTGAAGGAGCGATTTGAGTTCCTTCATTCTTCCCATCCCCTCCAACTCCGGCCGTCTTAAAACCTATTGCTAAAAACGCCAGTCCATAGTACTAGCTTCTATGACAGTTCTTTTACCGTCCGAGCAGTACGTCTATGGAATGCTTAACCAATAACAATACGGCAAGCCTCATCCTTAGCCATATTTTAATCTAGGGTAAAAAGTTAATATTTATCAGAAACGTCATAGTATCGCACATTAATTAATGTTTATTTATCGTATTTATCTAATGTATGTATTATAAATATTATATATATCATAATTTTATATATTATATTTAGGTATGTAATTTAATAATTTATTTATGACTATTTATATTTTATTTAGTTATAAGTTGCACTCCCTTCATTCATAACTTAAGTGCACCCCCGACCATCTTTGACATTACTATATCCTCTCCATCCAAAGGTTGTCTGGAAGAAATCGCTTCAAAGCGATAAGACCGCCCATTCTACTATTTTGCTTTGTGTCTTCTATTTAGTCTGTAATTTCTATTTTTTAATGTGTACAATAAAGTGATAACAATAAAGTGATACAATAACACACAGAAGTTCCGGACCACAGAACTCCAGCGCACCGAGAAGTACCAAGCCAGGATGGACCAGGGCATATGGGCAACATCGTATCATCATACAGTCCACCGTAACAACCACTGGCCGCTCTGGTTCACCTGGTTCCGTACATCGTAGTGTACGGAACCACACTTATATTGTCTTATGTGTGTCACACACACTTATGTTATGGTTAGATTATTAAAAAAGTAGAAATGCAATTTCATTAGAGTTCAAAGTAGAAAACTCGTTAAAAAGGGGACTCACTTTATTACAATAACAAGGTTAATAGGCATCTGATCTTTATGTGGGTGACTAGCTCTAATTATCTTGAAAATAGGTTTAATATTAAGTAATATGATTCTAGAAAACTGGAGCGAGGACATATGAAAAGTACGCAAGGTAAAATTATTAAAATTAATAACACGTAGGAAACAAGTATAAATTCCATCACAGGACGCCCGGCAGATGTGAAACATCTAAATCTATGGTTATTAAGGCGACATGTCAAATAACTTGAGCCGCTAAGTAACTGTCGTGTTCAATAACGAAAAAAGGTACTGATTTCATATTTAAGCAATATTTACTTAAGGATTTAAAATACATTAATGAAAGTCAGAAACGCAATTGGTGAAACTTTTCTCGATACAATTATTTGTCAAAGTCGGCTCTTCTAAAACACTAATATCGTTCATTCTCTGACTCTAGATAAGATTTAAAGATTTTTTTACATAGTTATGTAGGTAATTATAGTACCTAAATGAATGGAAAAGCATTATTTTATTAATTTGTTAGTTCTCATGCAATTCGAGATTTTATCTTTTGTCAGTTACTTCATTTACTCCTGCGACAATACGGGCGACTATGGTACATGTTTATCTCGTTCTTCACCTAAGCAAATAAATAGCACTGTCACTTATTTGCATTTTCGGATGCTCCGGCCGATCGTCACCGAAATTAAATTTGAATATCGTCTTAACATAATGTATAATCAAAGAAAACCGTTTATAATCTTCTTGTCATCCTGATCCTATACATACGTATAATACGAGTAGGTACGCATGCCGGTATACGAGTCGGTCTTACCCCTAAGGCGCGCCAATTGATGTTTCACATCAAAAAATTAAACAGATAAAGATTGATACCATAAAAAAAATACCAACTTTTGTATAAGATTTTATTTAAATAGTATTTAGTGGGTGTTCAACGTTTTTGTAGCAAGACCCTTATTATTTGCCAAAACATTGGTAAACATAAAAAGATGTTACAAAATTAAATGGTTTCGCCATAGTGGCGTGCAAATTACATGTCATATAAAATTAAATTATATACAAATAACTAAGAAGTAATAAATAAATAAATATTGCTGGACATTTCACACAGCGCTATCTAGCACCAAACTAAGCAGAGCTTGTACTATGGGAACCAGATAACTGATAAATACTTATATACCTTTTTTTTGTAAATACATACTTATAATATATAGAGAAACAACCAGACCCGGAACAAATATCTGCAGAGCGTGCAAACATTTGTTCCGCGACGGGAATCGAACCCGCTACCTATAATAATAGGTAATTTAATACAAACACATACTAATGAAGTAATTAATTAATAAAAAACGCCCTACACGTCAAAAAACTGGTAATACGTTTCCATATTACAGCTGATATCCTTTCACCAAGAAGAAAAAATGCTGATAATCTTCGGATCGGCTGACCTGAGCTTCATCCATCACAGAGCTAAGAACCATCCCAGTTAAAGTAGCTTTCGACTAAAAAAACCGGCCAAGTGCAAGTCTGACTCGCGCACTAAGGGTTCCGTACCATTTTCTATACAAAAACGGCAAAAAAATCACGTTTGTTGAAAGGGAGCTCCCCTTAAGTATTAATTTTATTTTGATTTAAATATTTATTTTTTAAGAGAATAATATAACTTAATATCCTGTGAATATTTCAAGCGTCTACCTGTTGCCGTTATCAATATCAAGCAAAAACGAGGAAAAAAATTATGTTTGTTGTAAGGGAGCCCCCGTTAAATATTTATTTTATTCTGCTTGAAGTATTTGTTGTTATAGCGGCAATAGAAATACATCATCTGTGAAAATTTCAACTGTCTAACTATCACGGTTCATGAGATACAGCCTGGTGACAGACGGACAGACAGACAGACAGACAGCGGAGTCTTAGTAATAGGGTCCCGTTTAACCCTTTGGGTATGGAACCCTAAAAACCACATCCGAATCGGTCAACCCATTTGAGAACTACGAGGCCAAAGCCAGACAGACGGACAGACATAGGTACAGTCATATGTGTCAAACTTATAAAAGCCCTATTTTTGCGTCATAAGTTAAAAAACAACGCGAGCTTAGCCGAGTTTAGAACCCAAACATATTCCATACTTCACATGTTAGATGTGAAAGTATGGATGTTTGTTTGTTTCCCAATCACGTCGTACTGGCTGAACCGATTTCGATGAAATTTGGTGTGTTGATTATGACCTGGATTCAAACATAGGCTACTTTTTTTGACAAACAACTCGTGCGAAGCCGCTGGCGGAAGCTAGTCTATACTATTTTAAAGAGGAAAGATTTGTTTGTATGTTTGTATTGAATAGGCTTCGAAACTACTGGACCGATTTAAAAAATCTTTCACTGTTGGGAAGCTACACTATCCCCGGGTGACATAGGCTACTTTTTACCCAACTGCGCAGAAGTAGGGTAATGTTTTTATTGAAAACCTACGCGCGCGAAGCTGCGGATCGGTGAGCTAGTATATTATATATGCGAAAGTAACTCACGACTCAACGGTTGGACTGATTTCGATAAAATTTGGTACCTAGTACCTACACAGATAGATTAAGACTAGGATAAGGACATACATATAGAGAGAGAGAGAGAGAGAGAGAGATTTTTTTATTGTTACACCAAATTAAAATAAGTTAACCTAGAAAACTTAAAGACTAATACATGGTGGTACAATAGGCGGCCTTATCGCTCAAAGCGATCTCTTCCAGACAACCTTTGAATGGACTGGATTGAAAAGACGTGCGAGGAGGCGGTGTTACAATAAATACCTATTTATGTAGGATAAAAATAAATAAATACCTAAACCTAAGATATACGTACATATACTTACATAAATAAATATAAAATATATACATATATACTTTTACAATAAATATCGAAATGAAATACCTACAATGTTTACTCTAAAGAAGCCGCTAAGTATACTTTAGACCTCATTTTTAAAAATAGGTAAAGATTTAGCAAGTCACATAGACTACTTTTTACCCAACTACGCAAAAGGTGGGTAATGTTTTTATTGAAAAACCACGCGTGCGAAGCCGCGGGCGAGTCCCTAGTAATTTATAATAACATGACACGAGGCACGAGGAGTGCAAGGCCAGTAATTACACGCACCGAAGAACAGAATAGTCTAAGATTCAGGAGTGGCGGGAAGTAACGTCAGCACGGGCGCGCCGGAAGTCTGGCGCCCGGAACATAAGAATAAAGTAACAATATGTACTTTTTAGAAGTATCTTTTTAATAATACGTGAAGAGTAAATTTTTACTTATCCCTTTTTAACTTTATTGCGCGAACGGAGGAGTATGAGATAGTTTAAATGGAGAAGGAAAGGCGTATGCTAAAAAGAATCCAAAATAACTATCCATAAATAAAGATAGGGAATTTCAGAAAAGCTAGAATAGACCCACGTAGGAAAAAAATGAGCAATGATTGCAGCTAGGATAGGTTAGAATCGGTTACCAGATTTAAACCCACTTGGTACTATTATACCAAACAAGACAGCCTAGTCTTGTACATTATATTATACATATATTATATAGGTATATATGCCTTATTGGCTGATTGACACTATCAGAAAACACCTGAATTTCAAAGTCCTTATAAGTAGCCCCAAACTAAGCTTGTAGTACCTATTTTACGTAGATTTAAACGTCTAATTTACCGCCTAGTGTTTAAATAAAGCCCTGTTTCCTATTGAAAATTGAGTCACTGTAGCGTTACGAATCTTGTTGCATTTTTTTGAAAATAAGATTTGTATCTACCTCTACTCTCTGGGTAAACCAATTTCTTTAGCTATTGTAAGATTTGTTCTTTTGGAAGCTTTTTGTAGCTAGTACAGCTAGTACAGTAGCTAGTCAGGGGATTCCTGTCAAAAGTAGGATAGCTTAGATTAATTATTTACCTATTATTATGCAGGGACTCTACCAATTTAGTTAAGTACACTAATAGAAGTCATTACGCGTTAGTCGTAAAATATATTATAACAATGCAATAATAGATAACGATTTATCTAGCAAATAATAAGTTCTAACGTTTTGAAATATTATTGTGGCCTCCAAGAGGTATAAAACTCCACTAAAGTCGAGCATAGCTCATACTTACTAGAAAATAACGAAATAAGTTTTAGTTAAATCAAACATGAATGAATCGATAGTTCATTCAAAGGTAACCACTAACTATCCAATCATAGATCAAACTATGAGATATTTCAACCCATCCAATATATCAGTCACAAACGAGATCATACAAGCATGATATACAACAGCCGACCTTAATGGTATCACCATCTCATCTAAATTCTAAAATTTTCGTGCACTCAACGTCTGGCACACCTATTTATAAAGTTCCAGTGGATTGTTCGTACGAAATGCCAATGTTAGTCTTCAGTGAAACTCGCATCAACGCGTTGCTTCTTACAATTTCGGGGATATTTACCAAAAAAATTGATTAATATGTGTTCAGTGTAAAGGTGTGAGAAAAAGTGCGTACCAACCGGTGGCTTAGTACACGACACTTCAACACGAAGAATTTCATGTAAGAGGAGAAAGCTTTTCTATTTGCAGAGTTTGGAATAGCTGTACAAAAGACGTAATGATAAGATCATCTCTATAGATAATCTAATTTTGTCTGAAACCTAAATAAAATGCATAGCAGGCAAAGTTATTGAATCAAAGCATGCAATTCTTTTAGGTACACCTAACAAGATTTCATTTATGAATTGAAAGGAAGAGGGAGAAAGGTCTGTTAAAACTTAGAATATAAATCTAAGTAAAGATTCTATATAAAACGTCATTTAATGCATCTTATTTGTATTAGATCTTGTCTAGTTAGTATCTAAGTGAAGTCAATAATATCGCATTTATTTGTATGTATTGTTTGTCCCTATATACATAGGTTAAATAAAATCATTATTCCCTAAACATTTTATAGTCTAGAGACGTAGTTAAATTTATAAAGATCTTCTAAAACCCTAGAGAAAATTACTTCCGCGCTATTTATACGTATCCAGGTGAATCTTGAGAGAAAATGTATTCAACAGGTGTGATAGAAATTGGCAACACTGAGATAAAAGTTTGTTTATTACCTACAAGATAAGGCTAGGCATTCCGACTCGTAGTAGATCTTCTTTTCTTTACATCAACCTTACAATCATCTCCAGGGAGTGATGATTGATAAGATTGTCTATAATGAACCTCAAAAAATGTTATTCCATTTTTAGAAGCTTTTATTAATGAATATAATATAGCAGCTTGCCATGTTAGTGTGTGGTCAAATCTTGCAACTGAATTTGAATCCAGCTCCCGGAAGTTATTGAGCTGAAATTTGGAATAAGTACATCCTTTTGGAAACTTCGGTGATTATGAATTTTATGAAAGCTCCTTTTGAAAAAGTATAACTTGTTGCGTCTCAGTTAGCTAATGAGCCTCTTAAAAATATTTATGCCCTCTGCTTATGTCAACAAAATTATGTAGGTAGGTAGGTACATTGTAAATGCATTTTATTAGTAGTGGGAAGTTCTAACATGATTAGTGCCAAAATTATGAGATTTAATACCCATACTAATAATATTTCAAGTAGACAATTTCGTCCATGACTTCAGAGATGGAATTTGGTTGAGATGTAAACTTATTATTATAATTTATGCGGAAGCAATATTTATTCATCACGAGTGTTTGCCTTGTTAGATAAATGAGACAAAACTTTAAAAATATCCAATCAGTATGAATGGAACGTATGTTTTGGTTTCACGGACGAGCAAATTAAATATAAAAATTTAAAAACAGTAGATGAGTAAGAAGCTATATTCAAACTTTATCACACTGTATGAATCTGACATTGGTGGTTGATATAGCATTGAAAAATTTTCTTCGTTGGTTTTATTTCCCCATCATAACTCTGCATGCAATTTTTTTTAAAGAATAGTTTTTTTTAACAAGGATTTTTTTATTCTCCAGGATGCTCTTTGGTTTTCTTTAACAATACACACATATATCTAATCGGCCCTCATCTCATTCGCATATATAATGTACTTACACCTAACTATTTTTATAAATTTTGATAACCTACATAATATCACGTATGTATGATCATTTGATGTCTTCCTGGTGTCTGGTCACTAGCCCAAAAAGAGGTTAATGGTAAAAGAGCAAATATGGGACCAGGATCTTACTTCAAATAGACATTAACATTTTGAATACAGAACACCATGCCGATTGGTAACGTGAGCAAGGACCCTGCGCCTAAGAGGGAGAGCTTCAGGCCTCCGTGGGTCAAGGAGAAGGACTCAGAGACACCGCCTGCCTGGACGCAGAGAAAGCTCAAGCCAGTTGCAGCTGAAAGTTCAGCCCCTCCTAAGCTTGCTTCAATAGAAGTAGAAGATTACACTGTAAAACCTTTGAAACGTAAGTAGATAATCACCTTCAGTGCTACTAGCCTAACTCCAAGGAATAAGCTACGTCGTTTGATGGATTATAAAGTCGTTAGAAGTGAGAAATGCCTTTTTTACTCACAAATTAATAAAAAAATATCTTCTAGAAGGGTTTTCCTTTCCCACCAGCCTGGACACAGAGAAACCTCAAGTTATTGGAGGGTACCGCGTCTCTTAGATTGCCTTCTTTGGACATTGAGGATCAAACAACAAAACCGTTAAGTTTAGAACGTAAGTAAGTTGTGAGAGAGGCTTCCATTCACATTAATGGAGAAAAATATTTAAATTTACACTCAAGAAAACAGTACGTAAAGTAAGCTGCTCATAAAAAATCCTTTTATGGAGACGTTGAGATTGGCATGTATCGCGAATGCATGGCGTTCAATAGGCGCGCATGGCTGACTGCTCTGCAGGATGTCTTATCACCATTATTTCTGGTTTGTATCTATAGGTATTCCTACTAAATCAATAAGTATTTTGTCCTTGAATTCTGAAATGCAATTCACGGAAGCACGTGTGATACACTTGACTGCACGTAAGTGGTTGATAAGAAGCCACCCAATAATTTTAAGGGTTTTTATATTCAAGTGTGCTACATACTAATGCCGACAAACGTGACTGGTTCACGCATTTTTATTACAGTGCCGTTTTTCAGTTGTTTATGAAGTTTGAATGCATCACTGGTTACATTTTTGACTTTCATTTGTTTTTATTTTGTGAAAAATAAAGAATTGTGTCTTCGAGTCATATCTGTCGACGGTTGACGAATGTAGCGTCAGTAAAAAAAAATTATTTTATTAGTCAACCTTACGTACGCTGTAAGTATTCTGCGTAGGAAAGGTACATACATTCGGACAACTATAGCTATCAATAAAAATGTGACTAGTGCTATTTCATTTCAAATATAAACCAAAGAGTTCCATGTTTGTTTAGAAATAATCACGGACGAAAATAGCTCGGCCGTCCCAACTTTTTCACTGACGCTACTCCAGCTAAGAGCAATATTTCATTGTGAATAATTCGTGTATTCGTAGGTTTGTATACGTGTTGATATACATACATAAATGTGGATGTTGTGACGTCAGCACCTGCCTGAAACTTTGGCAGGAGACACGAGCTTCGAATAATTGAGTCTCCGAAAGCGAAGATTTTTGTTAGTCTGGAGTTCGGAATCGTACGCGGTGTAACTTTACTCCTAAAAGGGTTTAGGGCTCTTTCTGGATTTCTTAGTGTTTATCCTTGATTTACAGTGAGTGTAGTAAATTGTGTATTTCTGGAAAAGTGCACTCAGTGAATGTGTAGTTTCGGGTTTTTTGAGCTCTTCGGCAGCATATTTTTGGTGAGAGCTTTTCTGTAAAAAATCAGTTTCGTCGATATCTATTATCGACATATAAGTACATTATTATTGCTGTTTTTGAATTACTACCCTTGAGTGTAAGAAAACGTTGGCCTCTAAATGTTACAAATAAAAAACTGTCAACGGCAGCCAACTGTAGACACTTACAAAACAACAATTTAATATTTTGTCGATCAATGGATGAGTCATAGTCATTATAAAAGAATTGATTGTGACCTTTGTTAGACCTTAATTAATAATTTAAATAAATTTAGATAAGGCTGTAACAAACATGAAGTAATTTTACGAGTCAGAACAGTAATAAACTCTACATAGTCATAGATGCATAATATAAACTGAATAGGTCCAAAAATGGACCCCTGAGGAAGCTTACATGAAGCCAAAAGTTACTTTTTAATTAGAATAAACGCTTGTAAATATATTTGACATTTCGTATTTTGCGAGTCATGCTAGTTTGCTTCTTTAGATGTAGATATTTCGAGCGTCGTCCGACGCCCGTGGTATTTATAGAGAGGACAGACTTTTTACAAAATAAACGGAGATGGGGTTAGCCGTGATTTATAAGAGATCGCTACAGCTGTAAAGAAAATGAAAAGAGGATCGTAACATAGACTTGGCTTTTATGTCGGTCTAGCCTCTCTCGTTTCAATATTTTCTTTTTATGGCAGTCTTTCGTTAGCTATGTGATAATAATATTTATATAAAAAAAGATAATAATATTTTGATTATGATATAAAGATGAAATTTAATTATATACTTTAAACAATATATTAATTTAGTGACTGTGATCTTAAGTCTAATAGGTAATAGGTAAATAGGTTTTAATATTGAGTGACAACTAATGTACAATGCACCTAAGTATGTACATAATAAGAGTACCTACCTCCTACAGGTAATTGTATTTTGATCAACTTCTGCCAAGTATTTAGCCTGAATATTATGAGGCAGGGTAAAGTATTAATTATTAATTAACCAAACCGTCTCATGATGATTATAAACACCTTCCCTTGGCTATGTAATAGGGAGTTTGACACAACCGTGCTAAAATAGCGAAGGTCGGCCATCTTGGCAGCGGCCATGTTTATTTACGTATGAATGCCGCGAAACTGCAGCGTCGGGGCCGGAACACGTGCTTCTATCAATTTTGTGCTTTCACACTTTTTAAACTTTCATAATAAAATTGTTGGATTATAATGTTACGAAGCCAAATCTATTAGGTAGAATATTATTCTTACACAGAACTTAAATCTTATTAATCCTCTCAAAATTATAAAAATGCTTTAAAATCATCAATTAACAGTCCAATAGCTCTCTTCATGGTAGCCATTATATCAGCTGAGGTATAACTTAGTTAGATAGGTACATTTAAAAGCCATAGACATTAAAAAGTGTTCATGAAAGTTTCTAAAATAATGTTATAAAACTAATCAGACAACTACATAAATTCAATAAAACCTGCAAATGCAAAATCGGAGCACATGCTCACATACTACAATTAAAGACAAAATTGCACACGAAAATATTTTAATTATACCTAGACGTGGAGCAAAATTAATAACGTTAGAGCAAATCGCTCATAACTAAGCACTAGGTATTAATAAATTATAAAATAGTACTTTCTGTTGCAGCTGCCTTGAAAAAACAGTCAACAATAAAGCCAGATAAACCAGAAAACGGTGTATCCGAACCTGTTGAAGAGAAACTTGTAAAGCCTTCCGCAGCTAAACAATTAGATAAGGCTTCAAAACCAGCAGAAGAAAGACCAAGATTTGGGAAACCAGGATTAAGAACTGGACCAAAGGTGCAGACCGAAGATAAGACTAACGATAAAGCACTAGAGAAACCAGCTCTAAAAAGTGTAAGAACTATCGATGATAAAGTTAAAGAAAAATCCGTTACTATTGTAGATAAGAAATCCGAGAAAAATGGTACAGCGAAAATTAATAGCGCGGTGAACGACAAAGTTCCAAGTAATAAAACTTCTACTATATCTAGTAAAGACAAACCAATAGCCAAAGCGGTTGATGATAAACTGACAGCCAAAACAACATCAGAAAAGTCGGCTTTAAAACCAGTCAAGTCTGCTATTAAGAAAGTGGATAAAACAGAGTCAACAAAACCAATAGAAAAAACTGAGAGTAAAGAAAAACCAGAAACAGTTGAAAAGCCTGAGGAAAAGGTAGAAGACAAGCCTAAAATGGCTACAAAACCTCCCACGCCACTTGAAAAGACACCATCAAAGGTAACGAATTGTTAGATTCACATTGTTTCTCAACATTAAAATGATATATCTACCTCTGATCTACCTAAAATTCTCGAGCTAAGATGATCAAATTAAATTAAATTAGTTAAAACTAAGTAGATACTGAAATTATGTTACATTGAATCAAAGTAGTAGCGAAATATGTAGGTACATACGTATAGACTAATGCCCATTATCTAACAGTACATAATCTCTACTTTCAGAATTGTTTTCAGTGCATTCATTCTAGTCTTATTAGATACCAACACGAATAATTATTTTTCTAACTTTTATAGAACTACCTCGCTATACAACCGTTTTTTAACTAGTTCAATTATAGAGGATATTCCCAAAGCTCGTACCTAGTGTTTACGCTGTTTATGATTGATTCTGGTTAACGCCATGCAAATCTCATAATTATTCTTATTTATAAGAGTCTAATTATTAATTTCTAGTCTCAATAAATACCAACACGCATAATTATTTTTTTAACTTTTATAGAACTTCCTCGCTATACAACCATTTTTTAACTAGTTCAATTATAGAGGATATTCCCAAAGCTCGTAGTGTTTACGCTGTTTATAATTGATTATGTTTAACGCCATGCAAATCTCATAATTATTCTTATTTATAAGAGTCTAATTATTAATTTCTAGTCTCAATAAATACCAACACGCATAATTATTTTTTTAACTTTTATAGAACTACCTCGCTATACAACCGTTTTTTAACTAGTTCAATTATAGAGGATATTCCCAAAGCTCGTAGTGTTTACGCTGTTTATAATTGATTATGTTTAACGCCATGCAAATCTCATAATTATTCTTATTTATAAGAGTCTAATTATTAATTTCTAGTCTCAATAAATACCAACACGCATAATTATTTTTTTAACTTTTATAGAACTACCTCGCTATACAACCGTTTTTTAACTAGTTCAATTATAGAGGATATTCCCAAAGCTCGTAGTGTTTACGCTGTTTACAATTGATTATGTTTAACGCGATGCAAATCTCATAATTATTCTTATTTATAAGAGTCTTATTATTAATTATTAATTTCTAGTCTCAATAAATACCAACACGCATAATTATTTTTTTAACTTTTATAGAACTACCTCGCTATACAACCGTTTTTTAACTAGTTCAATTATAGAGGATATTCCCAAAGCTCGTACCTAGTGTTTACGCTGTTTATAATTGATTCTGGTTAACGCCATGCAAATCTCATAACTATTCTTATTTATAAGAGTCTAATTATTAATTTCTAGTCTCAATAAATACCAACACGAGCAATTATTTTTTTAACTTTTATAGAACTACCTCGCTATACAACCGTTTTTTAACTAGTTCAATCATAGAGGATATTCCCAAAGCTCGTACCTAGTGTTTACGCTGTTTATAATTGATTCTGGTTAACGCCATGCAAATCTCATAACTATTCTTATTTATAAGAGTCTAATTATTAATTTCTAGTCTCAATAAATACCAACACGAGCAATTATTTTTTTAACTTTTATAGAACTTCCTCGCTATACAACCGTTTTTTAACTAGTTCAATTATAGAAGATATTCCCAAAGCTGGTTGTGTTTACGTTGTTTATAATTGATTCTGTTAGACTAATTATTCTTATTGATATGTAATTTTTCAGTTACCACCGCGAAAACCTTCGCTACAGAAGGCGTTATCGAAAGACATACTCGACGGTCCCGTAAAGAAATGGAGAGACCCACTGCACGAGCGAGTCAAGGAGAATATAGACAAGACCCTGGCTAACGAGGCACCGAAGGGTCACACGCTCACCAAGAATGAGAGTTTGAGAAGTATGTATTTTCATTCTAACATTATTCCTGTCAAATTTCTAGCATTCATTTGTGAAGAATACGTAGGTATACATATAATAAGTGTTGAAGAATACATAATAATTTTACTGGTGGTAGAGCTTTTGTGAACGGGCTCGAGGAAGTGGGCATCACCGCCTTACCTTTATCTGCCGCCAAATAGCAGTACTTGTGCTGCTGTGTTCCGGTTAGATGGTAATGGTATGTTCCTGTAATTACTGGCACATAGGCATAACAGCTAAGTCCTATAGTATGACAACGTATCCACATAGAGATCAAGACAACATAATACCTTGTGTTGAATTCTATGTGGATATCCATGGGCTGCAGTAGCCACTTAACATCTGGTGGACTGCATGCTCGTTTGCCATATAGGTAGTATAAAAAAAATACCTAATACTAAATACTCAATCATATAATGTATTCTACAATATAATCAATCATCACATCAGCCATAGTACAGCCACTGTAAAATAAAATAAATAAATATATTGCCGGACATTTCACACAGCGCTATCTAGCCCCAAACTAAGCAAAGCTTGCACTATGGGAACCAGATAACTGATAGAATACTTATATACATTTTTTTTGTAAATACATACTTATAATACATAGAAAACATCCAGGCCCGGAACAAATATATGTAGATCATGTAAACATTTGTTCCGCAGTGGGAATCGAACCCGCTCGTTTGCTCGTTTGCCTCCTGCGTCTCAGCCGGCTATTCACCCACTTCGCCACGGAGGTCGTCAACTGTTAAACATAGGCTTCCCCCATAGATTTCCTGCAATGTAATAATAGCTGGTAATTAGATGGGTACAAATGCATAAAAATTATTCAGAATGTTCGATGGTGAAAAGCGTAGAGAACCTACGTACCTACTACGAGTACCTTATCAAATAATGATCAGCCTACACCGTTATTGAATATTGAACTTGAATTTATTGAGTTTAGCGTTACTTTAGTTCGATGTTAATTTATGTGAATAGAATACCAGCCTTAACTTTTTTGAGCTTATCACTAACAAGCAGATAATACCATATTGAAGACGTATATTTGATAGAGCGAAGCGAGATCTAAATCGACTTGGGCAAATCGGCGTTGTATGTATGTAAGTATGTTATGTTTGTTTGTCCGAGGATAACATTCGAAGCGTTTATCCCATCATCATGAAATTTGGCACATAGGTAGGTAGTGATGGCACAATGTTTTTGGTGTGACTCAATGAGCTAAAAATGTGTGGGGGGTTGTTGAGATATTCATGAGGGGTAAAAAATAAACAAAATGGGACAATCTGGTCAAGTGGCACGTCTATTAAAAGGTTTTTGTAAGTACATTTTGGCCCCGTTTTTATTTTTAGCTTAGTAATTGCAGTTTTTAAGTTATTAGCCAATTAAAAAATTTAACTTTGACATATTCACAGGGTACACCAGTGACCCCACAGTGTTGAAACTTGGTATGCGTGTAGCTTTAGTAACTGAAATATAGGTAAAAGTCTAAAATCCAGAATAACTACAATTTCTACCCCAAAAACGTATAACCAATGCATTCCAATTGGTTATGCATTTCGTGGCACTATTATGATAGTCGAAGATTACGAATACTTAATACTTTTTTGTTTCTAAGGGAGACTCGCGAGATCTCAGTTCGGGGCGAACCATTAGTTATTTAGTTTTTAGTCAGCGTTCTTTAATTTTGCAGTCAGTCCTTTGTTTGCTATGAGTATTGCCTAAGATCATTGCTTCATAGACTTCTTATGGATCAAATTTTACAAACAAAGATGTATTATTTTGTTCTTATTGTAGATTATATGAATCAACCGATCAGGAATAGATTTGCTCTATTTGTTCGGGTCCAACATTGACACACTAGCACTTTCTTTAGAATATAATTAGCTAGATTACGTGTCGCGTTGACAATGATGGTGACGAATGTATCGATTAAATCGATGTTGGCACTGCTGAGTGCCCTACGTAAATGGGATATCTTTTCGAAGATACAGGAGAAGATTCTCGTCGAAGTTTATAGGGGCGTAGTACCTACTTATTTATTTCCAGCGTTGTGGAGTCAACGTGCCGGTGGTTTTTCCTTACGTTTTTACAGCTCTATGTTAAAATTCCCCATCAGTACCAAACATTACTAGTTTTGCTGGTTTTACTGGTGGTAGAGCTTTTGTGAACGAGCTCGAGGAAGTGGGCACCACCGCCTTACCTTTATCTGCCACCAAACAGCAGTACTTGTGCTGCTGTGTTCCGGTTAGATGGTAATGGTAGGTTCCTGTAATTACTGGCACATAGGCATAACAGCTTAGTCCTATAGTATGGCAACGTATCCACATAGAGATCAAGACAACATCCTTGTGTTGAATTCTAGGTGGATATCCATGGGCTGCACCTGCTGTAGCCACTTAACATCATGCTCGTTTGCCATATAAGTTGTATAAAAAAAACCTTAATTTTCATTAAAAGGTACCTTTTCCAAACAAAATAATTCAATCCATCTTCTATATATAAAACAAAGTCGGGCTAGTTACACCATTTATAACTCAAGAACGGCTGAACAGATTTTTACTACCTGTGATTTGTTGGATTTACCTCCGTCCCGTATAGCAGAATAACTATTTTTATTTAAAACATCGCAAAAATTCACGCAAAATAAGAAATTAAGAAAATTCATTTTCTTATACATACATGCAGCTAATGATGGCCGATTGACAATTCTACCGGCGACGAACAGTACATTACCAGATTTGGCAGCCCGCGTCATTGCATGAATATGCGCAAGATGCAATGACCATAATTTTTATTGTACACAAATAGATTACAGACAAAAACAGCTTACAAAACGGACAACATGTACCTTTGAAGATAGAGATTAATTATAGTGGGTACGTGCAAAGAATAAGAAATTGAAGTAAAAAGAAACAAACTGAATTTAACTCAGCTACTTAATAGGTCAACACAAAATTCATTGATTCTAAGGCGGTACGAAGTTTGCGGGGTCAGCTAGTACTATATAAAATACTATAATAAAGGTTGTTTGGAAGAAATGCCTCAACGTGATAAGATTACCCATTGTGCTGTTTGCTTTGTGTCCTCTATTTTGTTTATAAATTATTTCCTTTCATTCATCTAGAAAATTATTTGACTTGAAATAGAAAAAAAATATTGCTGGACATTTCAGACAGCGCTATCTAGCCCCAAACTAAGCAGAGCTTGTACTAAGGGAACCAGATAGCTGATAGAATACTTATATACCTACATTTTTTTTGTAAATACATATTATAATATATAGAGAAACAACCAGACCCGGAACAAATATCTGTAGATCGTGCAAACATTTGTTCCTCGGCGGGAATCGAACCCGCTACCTCCTGCGTCTCAGCCGGCTATTCGCCCACTGCGCCACGGAGGTCGTTGAAATGGTCAATAACTTCCTAATAAATTACTAATTACAAATACTACCTTCTTTTATATAATAGGTATTTAGCGTAATCTGGTTCTAAAAGTGGTTCTGGTGTACCTGCCGAATCTGAACTATACTTTCTTTTACTACAGGCCTATTCATAATGTTCAACTCTAAATAGGTCTCGAGTGGATAGCGCATCGTTACCTTTTGATCTCCTGTGCGCCGATCTAGCTTTAGTCTAAATGTGCTCTAAAATAGTATGCAGTTCCGCATGCGTCTACACTTCAGGTGCAAACGCAGACATGCCTCGGTCGGAGAGCAAGTCTGTATCGGAAATCAATTCTTAGTTTAAATATTCTCGTTTATTGACTCTTTAACTTTATATTTAAGACTTTTTATTAGAACAGACTGATTTTCAACAGTGTGTGTTAGTGCAACAAGTTTTTGTGGTTGTGAATTTTATAATGGCCGATATGGATGAGGAGTCGGACAAGCACAGGTTCCCTTTTACAGGTTAGTCAAATAGGTAATTCTTGTATCGAAAGGCTGAGAATTGAATTATCCAGAAATCGAATCCTGCTTCGCTTCGGGCCTGGATGGGTTTTGTGGATGTTAAATAATTCCAACCAGTATGACATAGTGAGTAGATTAGGTACAAGGAAGTCGAGTTTGACCTGTCAAAAACAAACATTCGATTATGTTGTTAGCGTAAGCCCCGATTGTCACCTATTGAAACTGCAGCCTGTCGAGTTGAGATGTAAAATACCCTTTTCATAAATCATGCTCTGAAAGTTGGTTATTTTAAACTCGATAGTGGCTCCGTTAATGTGATTTACGGCCCTAGAGCCGTAAGTAAGTTGAAAATAGAATGAGGCTCATTGCATTCACCTCGATGGTAAATCCTTAATTATATTTAAAAATAAAAGAGGTTAAACTCACAAATGCTAAAGTTAAATTCAATCTCCATGAACACTTCCTATTTCTTTTAAAAATTAGAGAGGGCTAATTCTAGTAATTAAAAAAAACGAAGGGTACCGGGAACGTAAATTTTCTTTTTAACAACAAACTTTTGTAAACAGTCTTTTTGAATTTCCTTACATTAGGTAATGATTAAAAATTATGTGTTACACTCGAGTGTAAGCGTTCAATAACACCCTCGAATAGTGTTCTCGCTTACATTCGCTCGCTCGCATGCCAAAATAACTCGGGTGAACAATAGATCGCTTACAGCCCTTGTACAACAAACAATGTACCTACTAAAACTATCTAGGTATAAGTACTTATATCTTTAGAGTATCTATATTTTATTTTAAAATCACACTAATATGTAAAAGTTTGGATGTTTGTTTATTTGTTTGTTTGTTAGTCAATCACGTCGTAATGGCTGAACCGATTTTGATGAAATTTGGGTTGATAGGTTATAGATTATAACCTGGATTCAAAAATGGCTACTTTTTAGTGATCAACAACGCGTGCGAAGCCGCTGACAGGAGCTAGTAATAAATACGTCGTTACTTACATTCCAGGCTTATTAAAGCCAACACCACCACCGATGCCGCCACCACTGCCGCCAAAGATGCCACCACCGCCGGAGTTCAAGAAAGCACCTGTAGATCCCATGAAACTGAAGAAGTTGGAGTCACTTCGTAGTAGACCACGAAGGAGGCCAGATTGGACTGACATGATGAAGGAGGTGGAAGAAGGAAAGAAACTGAAACATGTTGTTTGTAATGACAGGTTAGTAATATCTCAGACATAATCTGCGTACCTAGTAACTAATATAGTTTTGGGTATCTGTAAAATATATAATAATAAAAAATAAAGGAAGAAAATTTATTTACACTAGACAAAGCTAAACTGGAGGATCTACAAAGAGGGTTGAGAAATGAGCTGCCAGTATAATCTCAATCATTGGAACCAGGCTCAAGATCATAAGTTATGCTGATGTGTTAGAATAATTTAATAAAAACCGGCCAAGTGCGAGTCTATAAATTACCATTATCCATAAAAACGGCAAAAAAATCACGTTTGTTTTATGGGAGCCCCCCCTTAAATATTTATTTTATTTTAATTTGATTATTTATTTTAAAGTTAATATATAACTAAATAGTCTGTGAAAATTTCAAGCGTCTACCTGTTGTCGTTATCAATATCGAACTAAAACGAGCACAAAAATCACGTTTGTTGTATGGGAGCCTCCCTTAAATATTTATTTTATTCTGTATTTAGTATTTGTTGTTATAGCCGCAACAGAAATACATCATCTGTGATAATTTCAACCGTCTAACTATCATGAAATACAGCTTCATGAGATACAGCTTGGTGACAGACGGACAGACAGACGGACAGACAGCGGAGCCTTAGTAATAGGGTGCCGTTTTACCCTTTGGGTACGGAACCCTAAAAACAAGGCAATGAAAAATGCTATTATTTTAAATCAATATTTCCAGGTCACAGCCTATCATCACAAAATCAACATTAGTCAAGAACAAAGACCAGTTTATATTTGAGTCTGAGAAGCCAACCTCCCACAACGCACTGTTAACTGAAATTAACAAGGGCGTCAAACTGAAGAAGGTTAAAACTAATGATAGGAGTAAGCCGATTCTCGAGGGGTTAAGGAAGTTTAGAAGACAGATGACTATTGAGGAGCAAGTACAGAAGTCGATGTCACAGGCTAATCTTGCTGCTTCTCCTTCAGGAGTAGGTTTAAACGAGGTAAATAACTATACTGATGATAAGTAGGCTACTAAAAACCCCTGAGCAACACTTGTGACTGAATTGATAAGCCTCAAGTTATCTATAAACTAAAACGATATATTGTTTTAACGTGTTGTAAACTTATCTTTAATTTTCCAGTCTCAAATCCCAGGACAAACAGCAGAAGAGGAGGAAATTGATGAAATGGACGATATTGACCATGTGAGAGACGATCTTCAATCGACAAAGCAGCTGCTGGCCATTGAACTAAGGTAAAAAAACATAAATGTATCTTATGCTAGGTTAATGAGTGATCGAGAATAAGGCTAGTAATATAATGAATGCCCACAGGAATAAGGAAGCGCAAGAGAGAGAAAACAAACGCCTGCTCACAAGAATAGCAAACTTAGAAGCAGAAGTAGCGAGAGAACGGGCTATCATCAAACAAGAGCAACACAAAACAGTTATATCAGTAACAGACGCTTACGATGAAAGACTGGTAACTAATCTAAAGATTGAGGTAGAGAAAGCGAAAGAGACAGCGGACAATATAGAAAAGCAGTATTTACAAGCGGCAGAAGAGAGAGACACTGCCATAACTGAACTAGAAGAAGTGAAGAGAAGGAATGCAGAATTGGAGAAGAAACTGGAGCAAGCCTTAGCGGTAAATATTTATTATGGGCATGCATTCTGGCAACTCACATTCAAAACTAAATATCATTGTGTAGATGTATTTTCATGGCATGATAAAATCGTCCATGTATGTAGGTTCGTTATTGTTTTATGATTTCAAACATTTACAATTTGGCTTTCAGCAAGCACATAACGCTTTACTAACCCTTTTGCAGAATAACATAGAAGAAATGGCCTTAACAGAAGAACCGCTTTCCTTTTATCAGAAGAGACAGCTGGACTTTGTGAAGCAATGTAGGTTGTTGAACATTGATATCGATTCGCCTGAAGCCGAGAAGTTGAGAAAAACCGCTTCTGATGCTAATAACAATGCTTTTAATGCTGCTTATACTAATAATGTGGATATTGAGGTATGGTTTTATAAATGGGTATTTAGCTGATAATTAAATTAAAACATATTTTGGTATTCATTCCCAAACAAAAGGAATGAGTAGTCTTGAACTAGATCTAAACAGGAATACCGCTTTTTTAATAATTATTAAGTAAGAGATACAATTACAATTCTTATATACCTACCTAAGCTGCATTGTATTTGATTTAAGATGTATTTAAAGTTTGTAAAGTTGTTTGTAAGTTTGCATAAAAAGTACGAATCAACTGTTTTGGAACAGTATTAAATGGTATCCAAGGAAACTCATGAAAAGAGTTGAGGAATTGAAACAACAACGGTTCTGATTTTCAGGGTATAATGCCAACAAGCGTTGGATCCAGACGTTCAAGCCATGCTATCAAGTCGCAGCTCTCAGTCACGAAAGATGACAGCTTCGAAGAGGAGGATGAATCTGAAGAAGAAGAGGTAAAAACATATTTTTTAACACGAAAGTGTGTTTGTTTGTTTGTTTCAAATTAATACGTAAACAAATGGTACTCTGTAATACTCGGAGCAGTTTACTTATATGGTGTTTGAAATAATTTTGAGTTCCAGACTTTTTTCAGCGTAGGCTTAGGCTTATTTTGTCTTACTTGTAAAGATGTGGGCAGACGCAGTAATTCTTCGAGAAAAGACGTTATCATATAAAGTCTTGTTTTAGTAATCCTGAGGAATAATCGTGCATAATAGTTTCTATCAATACATAATATTAATAGCATGAAGGTTCTAATCGGCCACATTCGGATAGTGAACGTTTAGAGATTATCTACCTTTGTTCTATCAAATCGGCTGATAATATTCATAACCTTCTACGCAGATAAAAAGTAGGTATTAGATAGCACAGATTAGCTTTGAAAATATACGTTATGTTGACTCTCAATTAGAAACACAAAAAAAACTACGAGCCTTACAGTGCTTATGATGTGTAACATCTGACCACCGCGCACGCTCATTGGTCAAATCAAATAGCGCGTGCTTCCCCAGTTTCCTGTTACACATTTCCGTCCCTTTTGCCAAAGTCACTCCCACAAACCGAGAGAATTTGAGAGGAAAGATGTTACACATCAAAAATCGTGTCAATAAAGTACCTATTTAGATCATGCAGGGAGGAATTTTATTGCGAATCTACGAGTACATAGAAAGTTTTATAACAGCTACTGTAAAAAATTCAGGAGGAAAGTGAGGAGAAGAAGCAGAAGCGAATGGAGAAAGAAGTGCGCAACATGAGAAACAAAATCCGACACCTGAAGGAGAAACAAGACAACATGAAGAGAGAACGGATGGCTTACAAGATGTCACTCAAGAACCAGCAGGCGGCACTCAAGTAAGGATCAAAGTAGTGATAATGAGAATAGTTAAAATTATGATAAGATTCTATCAGAACTTTTCTAAGCTTATCTCAACAACCGATGGTATCGAATCTCTTATCAGGAAAACTCATCGGTTATACACGGTATCGTTTCATGTGGTCCAAAAGAAAACCATCGAAGGAGGATTCTACGATTTTTAAAGTTCAGGAGTTAGGAATAACTTGATAAAAATAAGCAGTTAATAAACTGACATATTTTTTAAAAACCAGAAAAAAACAACGATCTTTTTAAAAAAAATGCATTTACTTAAATATATTTCTCAAACAATTTTTCGGTCATAATATCCAGTCAGTCACTTAATTAAAATAAAAAATTACGCAATTCTGATTTTATAATTTTTCAGAGACGAAAAGAAGAAATACAAAGAGCTGAAGCGAGAAGTAGACAAGATGGCGGCTATGATGAAGGAAGTCGGCTCAGATGAAGATGATGAAGATGAGGAAGAAGAAGAAGAGGAGGAAGAAAAGAAGAGCGAGTCTGAGGAAGAGGAAACGGAGACAGAGACGGAGCAGGACACGGAAAGCGAAACTGAGAGCGAGAGTGAACCAGAGGTAAGAAAGATTTTACGTCTTATTACCTACCTACGTTTACAAACCAAAACCATAGATAGAAAGGCAAAGGCGCTGTGTTGTTAACTACTCTGAATTTGCAATGTTAAGCTATAATCTCTTTAGATTCTTATTTTGAAGCACTTGTGTAGTGGTAGGTACTTACTTAATTTATCACGGTTCACTTTGTTCATTTGAAGTCTCACTAAATTTCAAGTTGTTGTTCTTATTTTAAAAATTCTTATTTTTCAGGATGCACCCTTACCCAAAAAGAAGGATAACCTGACTACCCGCGTCAAACGCCACGAGTCGCGAGTTAACGCGCTAAAGAAAGGCAACGCACTGCTGATGGCCAACGTAGACAGGCTGAAGGATGACGTGCTTAAGCAGCGCGAGGAATCCTGTTCGCTTAGGAAGGAGCTAGACTCTCTTATTGATGACCTAGAATAAGTAGAATAGATACTGCGTGTGCCGATTTCCCGCTGGATCCATTAAAACCTGTTAGAATCCAGGGCCTCAATTCTTATAATTTATAAGACAATTTATGATTGATGTTCCTGTCATATGCAGCCACATTTTTAATGGCGCATGGCGTTGTCATAGCAACTGCAGTCATTGAAAAAATATTGTGTTGGTAGTACAATACCAAAAGGTATCTAGATAAAGTGGCCATTTTGTGACGATACCATTGTCTTAGAAGCGATTGGTATAATAGAATTGGGTCCCAGTATTATAATTTATAAGTTTAAAACGCAATAGATTTTCGATTGTTAAGGCTCGATGTAGAGTCAGCTAAGAGTCCTACCGGGACGAGTCAAAAACAACTTAACCTGAAAGTACCTAGGATAATTTACAATAGATTTTTAGAGTTATTGGCTCTCACTCAATTCTAGGCTAGCGTGAAGGCTAGGTGGGTTTTCTCACTACTAAATCTTACAAACTTCAGGTGGCTAACACATTAAGTAGGTACGCTTCGTAAGTATTTTATTATCGCGGCCAACGACTGCGAAGACTAGTTAAGTTTTACAATAAATATACACTTTATGATAACCAAAGATGCTTACTGCGATATTCACTTACCTATGTAATCTCTATGTACGTACCTACTCTATTAAACGTACTAAATCATTTATTTTTGCCTCATTTAGCTTTGTATATTTGAATGATTAGTTGATTATACAAATGCATGGAGAGTACCTACTAGCTCGTTTGTATGTTAAAAAAGAAAATAATTTACCTACTATTCTTAAATATGTCGTACCAACATAGATTCAGAATTAGAAGGCAATTTAGTGAAGATAGCTATCTACTGAAATACCTAAGTAGGTACGTAGGTAGTCTAGGGCAAGAAACCCAAAATATCACAAATCATAATGTAGTTAGGTACCTATATAATTTTCAACGTCCTTTACAAATAAAATCATGTTTATCTAAATCTATTTTATAATCACGTGATTTGTACATAAGTATTTTTAAGTTTAATATTTTATTGTGTACCATACCAACAATAAAATGATTAATAATGTGTAAAATCACACAATAAACTTTTTCACAAAAATTGATGTTATTTTTTTTTTGTATCCAAAGACCATCACCACAAAGAGCACCAAAAAATAAATATTTTCAAACTGTGTTGTCACACCATTCCACCAGTATAATTATTTTCTCTATGGTCCTAATGGTCCTATCCAATCCACTATGGATGGTCCCACTAGCTGCCATTAATAGCAGCCCATCGTTCATCTTCGGTTGTGTCGAAGAGCAGAGTTCGTAAAAAACTCGACTCCTATTTCTATGGTCGGTCACCAAAATGGCTGTTCACGGACTTCACGAAAGTCCGACTTCACAAAAACGTGAAGTCCGTGTAGCTGTTGTATGCTAACAAGGTTATGTAACAAATTCATTGATTTTATCAAAAATCATAGTGCTTACTATTTACAATAACGTAACGTAGTAAATAATTATTCTGATGATGATATCAAACCCTGCTCCACCAGCTGTCTTTATACTTTACACATACTACACAGAATTTAGGAATTCGGCTAAAATGGAAATCTCTTTAGGTACAAAAATAGTTCGAACATTGCCGCCATGATTACAGAGGTTTTTTATAGTTTATGTTATAGGTACTTCCGGGCTGCAAGCGTGTTATGAAAATGTCACTTCACTATTGGTTTTTGAAAATGTCAAAAGCAAATTCACATGACGCGCGATAAGTCACTGTATCTGTTATTGTCACTGTCAGTTGTCTGTCAACACAAATTAGTTTCAATCAAACAGACGCCAGAAAAAATAGTTTCATTTTCAAACAAAACTATACTGCAACGGTCGGAATGGTCGAATTGTGGATCATGTATTGAAAGAAAACAAATTACTACTGATAATTATTTACAGTTTCTAAAAGCGCATGTTCTAGTGTAAATTCCTCAACCTACAAAAATGCCTGTTGCGGAAATCGAAGTTCCCAGGTTGCCGCCGGCAGCGACTGCTCCAAAACCCAATCCTCGGAATGATCCTGTGATGTTCAAAATATTTCAAAATGTTCAATATAATGTTGTACAGCACAAGAAATACGTAAAGGAAATGATAAAGCTTTACAAAAAGGTGAGAGTCACCAACTTGGTCGACAAAAGTTTTATTTTGCCACCAAAGAGTTTTGTAGTCTTTCTTACGCCAAACGAATAGCCCTTTTCCATACACACGCTCGCGCGCAAGTGGTGGAACTTCTGCAGACTATTTCACTCGTAAGGTATGACTGCATTTACAAAGCCCGACTATTTATGTGTTACATACAAAGATATATATAAAATTTTTGGTTAAAAGCATCTTAATATCTAGATAAACAGTTGCTATGATCACGACTGGGACACGTAGAAAAGTATTTAGTTAAAAAAAACAATATCAAGTGGAGATCCATGGTCTCTGCCTACCCCTCTGGGATATAGGCAGGGCTGTATGTATGTATGTAATAATTTCACTACAACTACATTAATAATTTTGTTTTATGTATGTATTATTTTGTAGTATGCACAATAATTTCAATACCAGCATAACTCTCTAAGAACAAATTAGTAAAAGCATTGTCGATTACAAGTGAAGATGAAGTTTTAAATCCCTCTGGAATTCTAGATTAACATTTCTGAATTGCATAATTATATATTATATAGGTATATTGATTTGAATATATATGTGCAGCATTATTGATGTAATTGAAAGTCCCCTAATGTTCACTTTTGTAGTAATGTCTTATAAGTTTATAGCCAGTTATCAAGTTTTAAATGAGTTTATTGATGTAACAGAATTATTGAAGTGTGGCCTATTATAGACTGTATCATCACTTACCATCAGGTGAGATAATGATAAAATGCAATAGCTACTATAATTTATAAATAAAAGTGTCTGGTAAGTAATATGTTCCAATTATGGACCAGCCCAGAGTATATTTTATATTCAGATTTGTTTATATTTTCAGCTGGAAGAAAACTCATTCTGTGAGAGCTTCAAGAATGCACTGCATTATCTATTCACGTTTGGAGACACAAGTGCTAATGTTGACCGAGTGGTACAGTTTGTAGCTACATTCTGCACCTCTCTTGATGATGAAGAGGAATTTCTGCTGTTCATATTTGATATTATTTTTGAGGTGTGTGTGTTTGACCTGTTTCTTCTGTAATACTTAACATAAGTATCCAGTCTAAGCTATCAGTACTAATTGATCGAGCGAAGGGAGATTTCTAAATCAACTTGGGAAAATTGGCGTTGTATGTATGTTTGTCCGAGGATAACTTTCGAAGCATTGATCCGATCATCGTAAAATTTATTACATAGAAAATTTATTACCCGTGCTCGATAAGTTGGGACCTGAGCGCGGTGACGTCATATTGGCGTGTTTGTACCGCCCTCAAAAAAGCGAACATAACAAGCAGCCGCCCGCGGCTTCGTCTTTGTTTTTTTTAACCTAATTTATTATGTTACTCAGGGAGGACGCTGCTTTTTATCTAATCTTTTTTACACTATTTGAATAAAATAAAAATACAATGTTTAAGTTTATACATTTATTTTATCTATTATTTACATTATCTCATCTTCGTCACTACTTAGTGGATTTATGCCTTCTAGAGGTTGTTCTTCGTCCTCAGTCTCACTATAATCACTTGACGAAGAGGTATCCGATAAATTTACAATTAATTGCGATTCATTCGTCTCTTGTAAGAGTTCATCGACCCAATACTTTTGTCGAAGCCTGTCTAAAAAAACTGTCTGAAAAAACTCTAACACTTTTAGCACTAGGTTTCTTTCTCCGCTATGCAAAGGTTTACCCTTCATAATGATAACAAAAACACTTAACAAGAACTATAACAACAAAAACTACAACAACAAAACAATGACACAAACTATAACAACAAAAACTACAACAACAAAACAATAACACAAACGAAAACTAAAAGAATTCCAGAGCGCGTCGTTACGTGACGTAGGCCAGTACGAGACTAAAAACCCTAGTAAAAAATAGTGATGCGAACGGTACAATACGGGCGCCATCGGGGAAGTGCAGGGGAAGCGGTCGGGGAGTCGCATTCCTAGCAGGTCCCAAGTTATCGCGCACGAGTAATAGGTAGTGATAGCACAATTTTGGTGTGACTAAATGAGCTAAAAATGTTAGGGGGTTGTTGAGATATTGGGGTTCAAGAGGGGTAAAAAAATTAAAATGAAGCTAACTGATCAAGTGGGACGTCAAATGAAAGGTATTCATTAGTACATTAAGACTCTGTTTTTATTTTTCGTAAATTCTTTATAGTTTTTGAGTTAATAGCCATAATAAAAACTAAACTGACAAAATTCACAGGGTACAGTGACCCCACAATGCTGAAATTTGGTATGCGTGTAGATTAAGTGACACAAATATAGGCAAAAGTCTGAAATCCAGAATAACTGCAATTTGTACCCCAAAAAAGAATAACCACATTACATGAACTCCCGTTACCTGTAATTTGAATAAAACTGTAGGTCAAGTGTTGGTTATTTATTTCGTAACACTATTTTTAGATCAAGATTACAAAAAACATTTTTTTGTCTTAATCGGAAACTCGCGAGATCTCAGTTCGGGGAGAACCACTAGTATTATAATTTTAAAAGTAATTTTGTCTGTCTCTCTCTATGTCTGTCTGTTACGTTTTCACGATTAAACGGCCGGACTGATTTTGAGGAAATTTGGTGTATAGGTAGATTATAAATAAATAAATATTGCTGGATATGTCACACAGCGCTATCTAGCCCCAAACTAAGCAGAGCTTGTACTATGGGAACCAGATAACTGATAGAATACTTATATACATTTTTTTTGTAAATACATACTTATACTGGGATTGAGACATAGGCACATAGGAGACATTTACCCAACTAGCTAGAAGTAGGGTAATGTTTTTATTGACAGACCATCTGCTCAAAGCCGCTGGTGGATCAGCTAATTAAGTATAAGGCTTTGCAAAGCTTTACAAAACAAAACTTAGGCTCAGTTCTCTCAAGCTTCAAAACTCGAAGTGACCATAGATTGGTAAGAGCTACATTCTAGTTCGACCTAAGAGGTGAAAGAACGAAGATGGTAACCACTCCTCCACAGAGACGTTACGAACGGCAGGAAGTACCCATTCTCCAAGATCTCTTATGTGTAGAACTTGAGAACAGATTTGAAGGTCTAGAAGAGTCAAACCTGGATGTAGACCATATCAATCAAGTTCTTTGCAAGACTGTTAGCGAAACCGCAAAGAAGCATTCAGTGGTGGCACATAAGAAAAACAATAAATTGACACGAGAAACACTTGATTTAATTGCAAAAAGAAGAGAAATATCAAATCAGTCGGCTTTAGATAAGAAAGAAATAGATAAAATTACAAAAGTATAAATAAATTCATAACAAGAGACTTGAGAAATTTTAATACAAATATAATTCTTAACACTATAAAACAGTATAGAGGTCCTAAAGTATTTAGAAGAAAGACTATAATAGGTTTAAATCAGATATTAAAACTAAGAGACGAGAATAACAACTTGATAACAGACCGGCTCCAGTTAGTGGCTATTATTGAGAAGTTCTATAGGAATTTATATGCATCAACGTCCGCAGAACCGGATCCATCAGAACTTAGGCCTCAGACCAAAAATTAGGTTACATGTTAAAAGACTGATTTAAATATCTTAATTCTTATTTAGTCATTTCTTTTGTATTTTATTTTTTATCAAATGCTAAAAGCTACTTGTAATACAATTGAAGTTTCCATCTTTGTGTCTATGTATTTGTTAATTGGACTCCTAAATGGACTGGTTTAAATAAGGTTTTTTTTTTATTTAGAAGTTACTTTGAATACCTACTGAGAATTATAAACACAAATTATTTAAGCTCTCAAATAACAATTAGCTAGTTATTTGTATTAACTGTAAACTAACGCATATAAATAATTAATTTGGTTTCAGTGTCAATGTGTTTCGGGTCAGTCGGTGAGGTACAGAGCTAGTCAGTTGCTGGCAGCTGTGCTATCAGCTCTAGGTGAAGATGCCTCTCTTGATGATGATCTGTGTGATAAGCTGCTTGCATCTCAGGTAAAACAAGTAACTTTTTAACAAAAATATAACCGACTCCAGATAACAGTAAAAACCAAACTACTGTACCTATTTTGATGAAATTTCCATGGGATCGATCTAAAAGTACATCCTTTCAAATGAAAACGATTTTCCCAAATCGGTTGATATATAACGAAGTTCTGAGCTAACAAACATAACATAACATGAAAATTAAACAAAATTAAGACTTATATGGTTATCTCGTGGATGCCATTGTCAGAACTGGACCAAATGGAAATGGGACCACACGAGAAGCACCAGCTTTCAAATAAAAAAGAATCATCAAAGTCGGTTTACCCAGTCGAAAGTTCTGAGGTAACAAACATAAAAAAAAAGTCGAATTGAGAACCTCCTCCTTTTTTGAAGTCGATTAAAAATAGAAAATGTAGCAATCACGGGACACCCGGCAGATGTTGATGATTATTGAAAGAATTTATTACTAATAGATACTACTTAGACTGACCTCTATAATAAAATGATTTTCAACTTCACAGATGCAGCGCTTGCAAGATACGCGCGGTGCAGTGCGGTGTCGCGCGGCATTGGCTCTGCAAAGGCTTCAGAATCCAACGGAGCATGACGACGAAGTTACACGAGCTTACCGTTTCCATATGAGCTGTGACCCTAGCTCTTCTGTTAGAAGGTAAAACTCACTATTTCGACTAAATGAAGTAACTGTGACAGTTACTTCATTACTTCAAACTTTGTCACCCCATCTCTTCTCTAAGGTAATGCTTTTTTTTTAGTGCTTCGAAAGGATCGGTTAAGACTTTAGTCTCCGCTATAAAAGTCGTTAAGCCATGCGCGCCCTAAAAAAATGTACTACACTAGCTAGCTGCCCCGTCCTCGCTTTGCACAGATTTTAAAACGAATTAAAATATAGCATATAACTCTCAGGGATAGTTTAGCTTTCTATCAGTAAAATAATTTTTATAACCGGTTCAATAGTGTCTAACATTACGCCCTACACAAACAATGGTAGATTATTAAATGAGGGGATAAAGCAGTGTCTTGCTTCAGGGGCGCTATATTGTATCTCGAACGTAACGAAGGATTCTAGGGAGTTCTTAGAATCCTGAGTGCAGCGAGGGATATAAGCACGCCCTCTGCGAAACAATAAAAACCTTATCTAGGTTGGTGCATTCTGTGCAGAGGTTAGTTCGATTTACGTTATAAGTTCTTATTGTGTGGGTACTCTTTGGTTAAAATTTTAATACAGTTGAGGTTCTAAATCCAAATCACTCATTATTTATTGTACACAAATAAATTTACAGATAAAAATAGCTTACAAAATGGACATGTACAAAGGCGAGCTTAACCCTAATAAGAGTTTTCTTCCAGCAAACCTTTGAAGATAGAGATATTAGATTATAGTGGTGGGTACGTACCAGTGTTGCCGTTCGAGGAAAAAGAAAACCACCAAACTCTTGTCAAAAAAGCGCTATATTTTGGAAAAATCAGCGCTGAAAAAAGCGCTAGATTCCACTAATATATACATATAATTAGTGGTTTTATAATAATTTTATTTAATTATCAAAATTAACTATGTTTAATAACTCCTTCAGATTTTCGTGGACAGTTTCGTCATCATTTTCAGGTGTCTGTATTTGTGATGTACCTTCGTCAGCTGATGATGTTCCTTTTTTAATAGTTTTTGTAATTTTGTTGAGTACATTTTCAGGTAGCTCGTAGGTGTGGCAAGTTTTCTTTAATAGTCTCATTTGGTGCCGTATCAGCAAAATAGAATTCAATGTAAGAGCCGACATTCTGTTGCGTATCTTGCTTTTAACAATATTCATTACGCTGAATACACGCTCCACCTCGGCATTGGAATGTGGAAGCGACAAAGCAGTAATAGCCAAGTCCACTAATTCTGGAAAGGCATTAAGTCCAGCTGCATTTTTGTATCTGGAGACTTGAGCCCAAAACTTAACTGTATCCTCGTTACTATCTTCCCATTGGATAAATTGAATACCATGCCACTGCGTCAGTATTTTATCAATCTTCTCGTGGTCAAATCCCAATTCCTCAGCCAGGATAGTAATTGAATTATCCTTGACTTGTTTCAGTGTATTTTCTTTAGATAGCTGAGCCATTTTTTCTAGAGCAGCGTAATTGGTCGGTAGTCTATTCTGAATTTATGTCGCTAATTGAACTATAAATTTAATGCAGCTTTTTTTGACTGCAGCAAATTTTTCTGGTAGTATATTTACTTTTTGGGCTTGGTTTTCAAATGAATATCCAAGATAAAGAACAGGATTCAGATGGTTGCGCACATTAATGCCTAAGAAATCTTTATCAGTAACAGCTGCATTAGGTATTAAGATCCTGGTAACAACAGATCTAAACAGATTCATTAAAGATTATAATAATTTGACGGGATCTGTGTTTTCTCCTTTAAAAATTTTGATTCCAGTTAGTATGTCATTCAAAATGGTTTTCAAATATATTAAATATTAATCGGTTGACTTCGTCTGCGTACATACGCGATAACACATCTGAAGTATAACACTTGTCTTTTGTGAGTTGGAAGTGGACCTTTAACTCTTCCCATTGACTTAAAATTCTAGCCACCGCCGGCTCAATAGACAACCATCGCGTGTCACATAATTTTAAGATTTTCAGGGGTTGCTCTCCGCAATTGATGAGATTATAAATTTCTTTAAATTCTTTCTGGCGCTTCGCGGAAAGTGCGAACCATTTATATGTTTCTCTAATAAGAAATTCAATGTGTTTTGGAATTGTTCGTTCCGATACACGACTAACAGCCAACTGCAGTGAATGGCAAACACATCTTATTAATAGTAAGTTCGGCAAGTTATATTGTGTTCGCAGAATTTCATATACACTGTTGTGCTGTCCTGTCATCACAGCAGCATTGTCTGTACCAATACCAACCAAATTTGCAATTGGCAGATTATTGGAACTGAGGCATTTCACTAGACTTGTCACGAGTCCGTTGGCGTCAGCCTTCTCCACAGGTTCTAGAGACAGGAAAGCCGAAACAACTGCATATAATGACAGGCTAAAATATCGCACAATAATCCCCATAAACTTCACCACTAACTAATATCGGTGGATTCATCAAGAATAATGCTGTATTTTTGTGTTCCGATGTCTTTCAAAAGTTTTTCTTTAAAATGTGGTGCCAACACTTGATTAATCACTTGAGTACATTTCGTTCTGTGTAGTTTTAGATCTATTACAGCTTTCGAATCAGAAAATATAAATTTACATAGATCTGTTAAATGGTCAATTGTAGAAATCGAACTGTGTTGCTTTTCGGCATCTACTAAAGTTTTCCTTTGGTACAGCATCAAAACATATTTGCCGATTTTTTGATACAACTTCACATTTATTCTTATGTTTTTTAGTTTCGGCGTGCCTACGCAAATCGCTAATTTTTGCAAACATTTCTGTATGGCATAGTGAACAGAAGGCCTTATTTTGATCATTACTCACGGGTCTCAGCCAATTTTTGAACTCTTCCATTATCTCCCATTCCGGACGATATTTCTGGCTATAAGCCTTCTTCTTCAGTGGCACTTCCATTTAAGATTTTCACGATAACACATTAAATAAACTAAAATTCTATTAGGAAAGGAACTCCGCGCCGTATTAGTAAGATAAACCAGTTCTTTTGTGTTTGTAATGCGAGCGAGACAGCCATAGTAAAATCCTTTACTGTTAAAAGAGACAAAACAATAAACTAAAGTAAACATTATGGTTGGGGAATTCCCGAATCGGAATTGATACGCTTATAGCCTTATACGCTAGGACCAGTGTTGCCAGTGGCTAATTTTTGACTGCCGTGTTTGTTTTGGTAGAGGCATAACGTAACTGTTTCAGATTTCGTAAAAGTTAACTTTAAAAAGCATTGTAGGTTGCCAATATCTTTTTAAATTTTCCAACAGATTCCACTAAAATGTTTTTTAGCGCGTTGGTTTATGAAAAAAGCGCTGAAGAGCCTAGAAATGCGCTAGTTCTGGCACGAAAAGCGCTAAAACGGCAACACTGGTACGTACACAGAAAATGACATTGGAGTAAAATACTAATATATAGTATATACTATAATAAATACAACACTTAACCATATTAAAAAAATAATAAATACCTTTATACTACACTTCAAATTCCATTATGCAAAATTTAGTACAACTTTACTCCCGGCTTAGCCATAAGGATTTAGTCACCTGCTTTCAATGAGATTTACATGACATATAATTTGACATTGTCGAGCAGGTGCTGTGAAAAAAACTTCACTGCTTTAAAATCCACACTACTTACACGTACCAGGTTACAAGTAGGTTAGTTAACCCTTAAAAAAACTTGGAAAACTTGGGATGGTTTGTCCAAGGTGTAACTAAAAGTTTGCCTCATTATTAAAACGTGGCGATCGTGGTCAAACGCAAGCCTATAATGTATAAAAAAAAACTTTATTTAAATGTTGTATAATATTAAGTATGCACTTAATTATAATTAACGTGCGACTTTCACAGGGCGATAGTAATGTCGATAGCTAAGTGCACTAAAAACGTGCCATTTGTACTGGAGCGCCTCTGTGACGTCGACGAGGCTGTGAGAAGAGCTGCTTTCCTGTACATTTCTGCTGTCAACGTCACACAGTTACGAGTAAGACAGCGTGTTCTGACTTTGAAGGTAGGCTTGCTTCATTTCTCTATTTTAATAATTAAGTTGTGTTATAGAATAGAATCATTTATTTCAGATGACGTCCTTAAGATACACACAAACATAAAAGTAACAATCACAAATACATATTAAAAAACAAATTAAGCCCATGCTCACCATCACCATCAAGTGAGGTAGCTGTCAAGCGCTTAGCTATAATCAATAAATTAAAATGTCAGATCAAAAATATACAAAATCATAATTCAGTATAATTTAAAATTGCGACCCGTGACCTGACTAAGAGCTTGTTTAGAAAGGGCGAACTCGCCGCGATTACCTCGCGCGAACTTCGCGCTACCATTGAGTCCAGAAGGAGCGTACTAACGCGCGAATATTTGGGGACGGATTAAATTCAGTATAAAAATGTTGGCGCTCCATTTCTCTTGATACGTGCACTCGCTCTGAAGTTCGCGCGTAATCAGGACGCAACAAGGCGTCACTAGTATCTCGACTCACGCGCACCCGCATTTAAAACACCCGCGTATAACGCGCGTATTTTAAATTCGCGCGATGCTTGTGGACGCAGTGTATTGGCGCCAAGTATCTCGCCAACGTGCGTATGAATTTGCGCGTATCGATTCGCGGCGAATTCGCGTCTTCTGGACAAGGTCTAAGCCGGGACTGCATGAACTCATCGAGTGCTAAGTTGTTAAAAATTGCTGCCATCCCCACTTATGCCCAGTTCCTATATATTTAACGTACGGATGGCCGTAAGTAACGTAAGACTCATAAGAAGGCTACAGGTCGCTCAGCGTGCTATGGGAAAGGCTATGCTTGGTGTTACTCCACGAGATCGAATCAGAAATGAGGAGATTCGTAGACGAACCAAAGTCACCGACGTAGCACAAAGGATTAGCATGCTAAAGTGGCAGTGGGCAGGGCACATAGCTAGTAAAACTGACGGCCGTTTGGGCAGAAAGGTTCTCAAGTGGAAAGCGCAGCGTAGGACGGCCTCCCACTAGATGGAAAGACGACCTGATAAAGGTTGCTGCGGGCTGTTGGGTGCAGGCTGCATGAGATCGGTCTCTCTACAAATCTATGGGGGGGGGGGGGGGGGCTATCTTCAGCAATGGACGTCCGTTGGCTGATATGATGATGATCGTAAGTTAATCACTATTGCAGCTTTGTTTTTAGGGTTCCGTACCTCTAAAGGTAAAAAAGGAACCCTTATAAGATCACTCTCTTGTCCGTCTGCCCGTGTGTCACCACCGATTTTCTCAGGAACGGGTGGACCTAGCAAGTTGAAATTTATACCAGATACTAAGGTCTACAGTTCCTATTAGGTGTATAAAAATCAAGGTCATGAGTCTACACGATACAAAGATATGGACAAATTTAGATTTTTGCGATAAGTTGTAAATACTTACTTATACTTACAGCACAAATAAAGGAAAAATTCCAAAAAGTAAAAACAGTTAAAAATCAAAGGGGACACCATAGATATGTACATAGTTGACGCCAATTAAGATAGTCCTCTGAGTTGTATGGGCGCTCATACAATTTAGAGGACTAGCTTAATCGGAACTAACCTGAAATAAGGTAAATAAAATTGTGCTTTTGAATAAAATAAATATTTAAGTGGGACTCCCATACAACAGACATGATTTTTTTGCCGTTTTTATAGATAATGGTACGGAACTCTTCGTGCGCGAGTCTGACTCGCACTTGGCCGGTTTTATTTTGTCAAGTATTGTATGGCTCTGTTTGACTGATAAGATTTTTTCGACTAAGCACTTCATTAATTTTTATTCTAGGTGGGACTAACTGAGCGTAGCCAACGCGTAAGGCGCGTGGTCGAAGAAATCCTTATACCTGGTTGGCTTAGTTCCTTCCAAGGCAACATTGTGGATCTGCTGAAGGCGATCCGATTGGACAACGTGAACGATGCTAAGGATTCTCAGTATGTTGCTGGGAAGCTTTTGGAGTCTCTTTTCAAGTTAGTAAAGTTTATATTCGTCTGATTAGCAGAATTATAATACAGGATTTAATTTAAAACTGTGGCACACAAACAAATCACAAGACCAAGCATTCATAAAATCTACGATGGTAGATATTTCTTACATTATTTCGCGCATTAGCGACTTAGCCAAGGCACATATGGTACCTATGGTGGTATAATATTGTCTCGATTTTTACCTCGATAACTTTGTGTTAAGACTATGCCGTGCCCTACACAGTAACAAATTTCACCGTCATCTTGTAACTCATCCGAGAGGTCCGCATACATCATGGGCCCATCGGTTTTGAATAGATTGCCAGAGTCGATAAGGATAGCAGCGTCCGTGCCTATATTTAAGAGTAGGCTTAAAAAGTGGTTGTTGAGTGGAATATTCTATAGTGTAGATGAGTTTTATGAACTACCTACACTGTAGAATATCGCACCAGGACTAATATTAATTAATGAATTGAAATGATTTTTTTTTTAAATTAAATTATATAACTTATTGTGATTTTTAATGACGTGTGACTATAAATAAAGTATTGTATTATTGTATTGTATGGTAGGTCATTACCTACATAATAATAAAAATTATTTATAATCCCCTTCTGCAAAGCTATTTTAAAATGACTGAATGCTTTCGGATCGGTCTGATAGTTTTTGTACGAGAACACGATTTTGTAAACTATCAACCTTTAAATATGTGTTAGAAAGGTATCATACTGGTTGCTCTCTATTGGACTAATACAATTTAGAAGAAACAGCCATAGTCACGAAAGAAGAAGAAGAAGAAAGGTATCCGAGCTTTATAGTCAGGTCAATCTGAAATTATTTTAAAATATCGTTTTTGATCCAAAATCAAATCCGACAAAAACTGTCAGACCGATCCGACGCTTTATGACGTTTTAAAATAGTCCCGCTGTTGTGCTTTTGTTCTATCATAATACTTGCATTGCTTGATCGAATAACAGTTAAAAGTATTTCAGGCGCCTCCCAATATCAGAACTGCTTGAATGGCTGCCTACGGAGAAGTCACTCCGTCTCATACCAGCCGAGAAGCTGAACAAAGAAACGGCATGGTACTGGCGCCATCTGGCGGAACATTTGCAGAAGATTGACGATGATGAGACGCTGGAGACTATACTACCGGATTTGATTGTTCTCACTGGGTATATTAGAGCGTAA
The DNA here is from genome assembly GCA_918857605.2 of Philereme vetulata. Lineage (NCBI taxonomy): Eukaryota > Metazoa > Arthropoda > Insecta > Lepidoptera > Geometridae > Philereme > Philereme vetulata. The sequence continues at coordinate 12,546,851 of OU975420.1, read as the reverse complement.
GTATCTGATTTTTTATGGTTTTTAAAAAAGGTTGTAATATTAGTTCGAGCAGTAGGAGAAAATTGCGACCCTGTTGCTAAATGACGGAGGTCATGTCTGAACAGATTAAAGACTCATGAATTCATAATTCATTTATTCATTTGCAAACATGGGTAAATATGTATAAAAACAGGTGACAAATACAATATATAGGTTCCAGACATGTTTTACCATATTAGTTGGCATGCAAATGCAGTTAATATAATATAACTTAGTCTATTAGAAACATTTCTAGAATTTAATTCAATCAAAGTCAAAGTTTAAAAATAATAACATTAATGAAAATCAGGAAATTAGATTTAAAAAAGTATGTATATAAAAATAAATGCAATGTCAAAAAAAATCAGTCAAATGTCTAAATATTAAATAAATTACGCTATTATCGGGTTTGCATGTCTTTGTCCATAAGAAACTCATCCACAGTATAATAACATCTAATTATCAAAAATTTAAACAATTCATGCTTGAATTCAGTCAAATTTAATTGTTTTATTCTATTTGGTACTTTATTATATATTTCTGGAGCAATACCGCATACACTTTTATTAAGAATAGCAGTGTTGCTTTTAACTAGGCACAGGTGGTATATGTCGCGTCTGCTGCGTGAATGGGTAGGCTTTTCAAATAAGTCGGGATTCATTTTGACTAAAATTGATATTTCGTAAATGTATAGTGAGGGTAAAGTTAAAATATTAAGTGATAGAAAGTAAGGTTTGCAGCTATCAGTTATTTTCAGACCATACATTGCCCTGATACACCTTTTTTGCGATTTAAATATATTTTCTCTCTTTGTACAATTTCTCCAGATAATAACACCGTAACGAAGCTTAGAGGACACGTAACTACGGTAAACTGTTTTAAGAACATCCAAACTGACTACTTTACGCAACTTATAGAGCATATACGCATATTTACTGAGTGCCTTACGTAAATTTTCGGTTTGTATAGACCAGTTTAGTTTGTCGTCAATGACCAGTCCTTACAACTTTGCACTCTTAGCATTCTCTACGCGCTGGCTTCTGAAGGTTATATTCAAATTCGGTATTCGACAGCGTTGTGTAAAATGCATAATTTTAGTTTTTTCTAAATTAACCTTTAGGTTATTACAATCAAGCCAGTTAATTATTTGAGATATGGCGTTATTTATATCATTTTCGTATATGTCACTGCTATTACATTTTATCATGGCAGTGCTGTCGTCAGCAAAAAGGACCATTGGTTACTGGACATTTGAAGGAAGATCATTAATATAAATGAGAAATAATAAGGGGCCCAACACACCCTGCCCTGGGGGACGCCATAGGTAATGGTTTTTCCTTCAGACATGTATTTAATCTCTTCTTTCTCTGTTGTACATATATTACATATTTCGGTATACTGTTGCCTTTTGCTGAGATAGGATTTTAAGAGTTTTAAAACATTTCCTCTTACGCCATATTGAAAGAGTTTGTCTTTCAAAATTTCATGATTAACATAGTCAAAAGCCTTTGTCATGTCCATATAGACTGCACAAATTGGCGTCCTTTCATCCATACTTCTAATAATTTTATTAATGAGTCATATATGGCTATATTTATAGACTTGTTTTTTCTAAAACCATTTTGTTCTTTTACTAATATATTCTGTTTTTACATATAGTTATATAATGTGTGATAAATTATTTTTTGGAAAATTTTTGAAAATATTGATATGAGTGCAATGGGTCTGTAGTTTTTCATGTCATTTTTATTTCCTTTCTTTTTGTATAGAGGCTTTACAATCACAGGCTTCAGACTATCGGGATAAATACCCTCAGCAATGCATAGGTTAAATATGTAACTAAGGTGCGGTGATATAGACTTGTTAACGACCTTTATTATTCTCGTTGTAATTCCATCATAGCCTGTACTCTTTATTTTTTAGCGATTTAATAACTCTTTCTACTTCGAAACGTACTACAGGTGGCATAAATAAAGAGTTGGCTGGCGAATTCTTAATTTTCTTTGGAGTGTTAGACTCTGCACAAGGTTGAATTTGATCGATAAAATAGTTATTAAATGCCGTAGCTATAGCCGTAGGTTTAATCAATTCTTTTTCTTTACTAATTATGATTGTGACATTTTCTTTTGGTAAGTTTGATTTAGTTTTATTGATTATTTGCCAGATGGCCTTAGATTTATTAGTTGAGGTATTGATTTTATGATTGTTCTGAGATAACTGAGTTAATTTTATAATTTTTTTAAGTCGTCTTGAATACTTTTTAAGGTTTAATTTATTAACCACGTTTGAACGATGTCGATATCTCCAAAGAAGTTCTCTTTGTTTCTTGCTACATAATTTGATGCCCCGAGATATCCATTTCTGTTTTTTATTTAAGGTAATTTTGATTTTAATTATAAGGAAACATAGATTGTATATCAGCTTAAAAGTGTCAATAAATAGGTTGTATGCTCCATCTGGATTCTCGCATTCATAAATTTCAGAGAAAGAAAGACATTCCAAGTGTGATCTAAACTTAAATATATTTTCATCGCAAAAATCCCTTTTACTTATTTTATACTTACATATTTTAAAGGTTTTATTAATATGGTATTTTAGTATTTGAGCTGTATGATCTGACAACCCCAAGTCCAAAACTTGACCTACACATTTTCTCTTTAGACTGTGGGCAAAATTGTCTATACAAGTTTTACTTACTAAACGAGTAGGTTGTCTAATTTCTAACGTTAAACAGTAACCTCTTAAAAAGTGTTCGAATTCAATGGATGTTTTATTATTTCTCAATATGTCAATGTTAAAATCTCCACACAACACAATATGCTTTCCGGTGTCACAAACCTTCAAAAGTATTTTTTCAAAAATGTTATAAAACATTTGAAGATTATTATGGTAAGGTAGTCTGTACATACACATTAGGAAAATATTATATTGCTTGAGTTCGATCGCACATAATTCAAACACACCCTCAACACTGTATTCAACTATATCACGCAGTTACATATTTCATACATTATTCCATTTTTGACTAATATGCATACACCTCCGCGATTTTTTGATCTTGAATAACTGGATGCTAAATTATAATTTGGTATACTAAGCAAGTCTTCATGTCCTGATGTAATAAAGTGTTCTGTAATACAGAGAATATCTATATCTATTTTCTGTTTTGCACAGATTTCGTCTAAATGCAAAGTCAAAAGGTCGGATTTATTAAGAAGTCCTGCAATATTTTGGTGTACGATGTATAAATAGTTATCCAAGAAAAAGCTGCCGATCATTACTGGCATTAACTTGAACTTCATTTGTCATTTGATCTAGGCTTTCTGAGCAACGTTCTGAGTCGTTATTTGACTTAATAAACTTCAGTAGTTCTTGTAAGTCGAGGATAATGGTTCGTTGACCTTTTGCGTTTACTGTCCCACGGTTATGCTTCGAAAACATTGTATGATCGTAGGACAGGTTCAGATTTGTATCTAGCAAATATGCATATTGGCTTGGTTCAGTGTCGAGATATAAAAGATTATTGAATGTCTCTATTCGCCAATTGAACATTGTGGCATAGTTGTGACATCTGAATGTGGGTAAGCATAGAATAATATTGGTGAATTGTAGGGGTTGTAGTTTTTCCCTAATGTTTAAAACCATTTCCAAGTAGTTGCACGTAGAATAAAAGTCTTCTTCTCCAAGAAATATTACACAGAAGTCATTTTCTGTATAATTTTATAATTTTTGATTAATTCCTTCAAGAAGGTTCTTGATTCCACAACGTGGTTTTCGGTAGTGACACATACTACATATAATTACTCATATAGTTGTTACATAATTTGCTATATTGATAGTTACTATTTTTCGGGCTGCTTATTACACACATTTTACTTTTTGTGAATGTGTTTCTAGGCGTGACTTGCGTATTTTTTCTTACTGGCACGCACATTTTATCATCGTTAGGTTTTTGGAGTATGTTAGCCGGCGATTTCATTTGCGAATTTTCGGAAGATCCCATTTTTTGGGGTAATTTTTGCCTGCACACCGTCTTCTTCGACTGTTTTTGGGTATCTTTCTGCATTTTCACCATCAAGTTCTGTATGGTTTATTGTGTATTGTTTAGTGAGGTTTAATTTTTTTTGCTGCGCAGCTTGTAACTCTGATTGAAGTTTTTTAATATCCATTTTCAAGCTTGCGATGTGTTCCTCGTGTTCATTATTCATTGAATTGTCTGGCAAACTACTTGTGGAGCCAAATATACTGTTATTACTGCTCATGCATGAATTCGGGCTCGTAACCGATAGGCTACGCCTTCGTCGAATGGTAACATTTTCTTGTGCCGTGTAGTCGAATACGGAATCCATCTTCAGACAATTACAATATATTATTTTTTTTTGTGTTTTTTGTTTTTTTAGTTGTTTTCGATGTGTTGTGATTTGTGTTGTCACTGGTTACAAATTTCCAAGAATGGTAGGTAGGTATGTGTTGCTGCCTCACTTGTTCGTGTTGATCAAACTTTGTTCACTTTGATCCGATGTGTAAGATAACAATTTCACTTTATATTTGAACACTATTAGTCAGATTAATAATGTTTTTATTTGAGTTTTTACTACTTATTAATTTAAAATTCGAAAATTTACATTGTGAAGTTTCAACTCGAGTAGGGGCGGGACGCCATCTTTTATAATTTCTTATAAAGTCTTTTAATTTCTCGACACGTGACGTGTTCAGAGAAGGCTAGTGGGACCTACGAATGCGTTCTTGAGACATCACAACAGTAACGTCTGCTATTAACTTTTACCTAAATACTAAGTACTTAGATGCTATAACTAAACTAATTGGTTTATGTACCTACTTACTTATGTAGTGTTAATTTGAGACGACATAAATGTTACTAATTTATAATTCTTTCTCATTGTACGTGACATTGTTTTTAAATGAGAAATATAGATTTTTTAAACTGAATGAGGACGGTTGTCTCGGAAGATACATGGTTTCGAAACATTGTTTCCTCGCATTCGTGATGAAGAGTTGTATGTTATACTAGGGTGTAAGTGGTCAAAAACACCCTCGATTAGAGTTCACACTCGCGTTCGCCCGCTCGTACAGCCCTTCATAACAATGTAATTTTATTTATGTACAGTATCGTAGAGTCGCCCTGCCCATCAGAGACAGATGAACCAGTTGGATTCAGTACTAGGCAGTACGTTCTGCACGAGTTGGGCAGCTTGCTTCGAGTGTACGATGTTACGGACCCTGCTTCGCGCACCGCGTTACGTCAACTCATTACTGATGTGTTGACTGGTATGTGAAAGTAAACTTTATTTAGCTTGTGATAGAGTCGCTTTTTCTTCACTGTTCACACGTGTTGAGTGGTATGTTCTGACAATGAACTTTATGGGTCTTACCATAACAAAATTAAAATCCCGCTAAACCTTGTTTAAAATCCTTAACAAAATTTGCTAAGGAATGTTTTAAACACGCTTTAAGTAAATACTTAGTGTTTAATTTTTTTATGGTAACAAGGTATATTGCTACTAGCAGACATGCCAGCGGATTCGCACGCGTGGTGTAGCATTAAAAACAACCCTCCTTCCGCGCAGTCGAGTAGAAAGTAGTCTATGTCTATGAATTTTCCCAGGTGACTACGGCCCACTTAGCTCCGATGTGATCCGCGCATTCGTATCGGCTTTAGAGCTCGTAGTTCCTGAAGTATCACCTCGTATGGAGGTGATCAGCGGCGTGATATCCGCGCTGAGAGACCCGCCCGAGCCAGACATGCCTTCGCCTCCTCCGCCGCCGACTGTAGACTCTACTGAGGTCAAGCTACAGGTATATCACAGGGACAGACTGATACGCGCATTCGTATCGGCCTTAGAGCTCGTAGTTCCCGAAGTATCACCTTGTATGGAGGTGATCAGCGGCGTGATATCCGCGCTGAGAGACCCGCCCGAGCCAGACATGCCGCCGCTTCCTCCGCCGCCGACTGTAGACTACTGAGGTCAAGCTACAGGTATATCACAGGGACAGATTGATACATGCTTTCGTATCGGCCTTAGAGCTCGTAGTTACCGAAGTATCACCTCGTATGGAGGTGATCAGCGGCGTGATATCCGCGCTGAGAGACCCGCCCGAGCCAGACATGCCGCCGCTTCCTCCGCCGCCGACTGTAGACTCTACTGAGGTCAAGCTACAGGTATATCACAGGGACAGATTGATACGCGCATTTGTATCGGCCTTAGAGCTCGTAGTTCCCGAAGTATCACCTCGTATGGAGGTGATCAGCGGCGTGATATCCGAGCTGAGAGACCCGCCCGAGCCAGACATGCCGTCGCCTCCACCGCCACCGACTGTAGACTCTACTGAGGTCAAGCTACAGGTATATCACAGGGACAGATTGATACGCGCATTCGTATCGACCTTAGAGCTCGTAGTTCCCGAAGTATCACCTCGTATGGAGGTGATCAGCGGCGTGATATCCGAGCTGAGAGACCCGCCCGAGCCAGACATGCCGTCGCCTCCACCGCCGCCGACTGTAGACTCTACTGAGGTCAAACTACAGGTTTATCACAGGGACAGATTGATACGCGCATTCGTATCGACCTTAGAGCTCGTAGTTCCCGAAGTATCATCTCGTATGGAGGTGATCAGCGGCGTGATATCCGAGCTGAGAGACCCGCCCGAGCCAGACATGCCGTTGCCTCCACCGCCGCCGACTGTAGACTCTACTGAGGTCAAACTACAGGTTTATCACAGGGACAGATTGATACGCGCATTCGTATCGACCTTAGAGCTCGTAGTTCCCGAAGTATCGCCGAAGTTTATAGTAACTTTAGCCAGTCAATAAGGTAATTTTCAAGATACAGAATTGGGCTTATCTCATGATGGTAACATAAGGATAACTATACTAGACGCCAACACCCCTGGCAGTCGGGGTCATACAACGACACCGTACCATAAAGTTATCATTTGTTTTTAGAGAGCCAGACTTCGTGTTTCCCTAAACGTTGCTATGGAAGCTCAAGAAGAGGCAGTGAGGGAGCAAAACTATCCGCTCGCGGCCGAGTGTAAAGCGAAGGTAAAACGCAAATACTTTTCTTCATAGATCTTGCCGTGTTGACATTTTGAGTACTTGTACACACGGCTACACATCAAGCTATACATTACCAGTATAAGCTGACCTCTTATTGTACGAAAATCCATTGTGTAGCCTAGCTTCATGAGTAGCCATGCGTACTCGCAAAACTGGAAACTTTTATAAGACTGCCTTCAAAACAGCTCATTGTAATATGACTGTAAAACGCGTTTAGTTATATTTTGAAACTTTTGTAAAACCACTGACCAGTATAATTTAATAGACTGAAAGTTTCAAACAAGATAATGTAACTCGATGTTTGATTACCTGCTAGGACGCGAGATGTCGCTAGGAGTTACAAATCGATAAATATATGTGAACTCTAGCCAACCTCTAGCTTACTACCGCTCATAATGGTACGAAGAAAAATGGATGGCGCTATTTCCAATTATACGTGCGCGATAATCTTATTGTGACGTTGTGAGCTTGTACGTTTTGCGAGGTTGCCGCTCTTCAGTTGCGTTAAAACTTTAGTCTCTAGCAATTTTTAGAGATTTGCGTACATTTTATCAGAATTGCCAGAACATGAAAGTTTCCGTCAAAATAGGGATTTTTTTAAGAAAGGAAAGGATAGATATCTTTTATTCATTACATACTTCTATGGTCGTACCATTATCACCTAAATGCGGAAATACCTACATATTTGTAAAATAAGAATACGTATTTATAGTGATGTACAGATAAATAGAACACTTTTTGGAACAAAATAAAATTAATTTGTTAGTACCCGGCAAATGCATACCTACTACAAGATAATACGTTCTATTAATTTGAACTGGAAACATAACTACTAAAATAATGAACACAATACGTACACAATATGTACATACATTATGTACAACAAAATATCGACTTGCTAGTCGCGACTTTTGAGAAGTGAGGTTTGGCAACACAGCATGTAACAAAATTAGGTACAAAAAGCGTGACTTTGCTTGCTTCCCGGCTGTCAATGTCAGTCAGTTCACGGTTCTCTTTCGTTCCCTTTGTTTCGGACTTTGTGTTAATTTTGTGTTAAACGCCATCTAGGTAAAAATGATTGCTACCTTCCCACGCCATCTGTGATTAAGCATATGAAAGTGGTAAATAATCAATATAAAATAGAATCGTTAAATCTTATTTTATGGACAATATTACTTATTCTAAAAAAACTAAAAATATTTTGATGTGTTTTGGTAGAAGTTTATTTTTATTTGTTGGTTGCAATGGCCGCTATGAAAGTTTCCAGGCTATGAGACAGCGCTATCTAGAAATAATACGGGCTTTTGAGCTTTTTGCGGGCTACGATTTCTTATATGGACATTGACAGTTTATTGATATTACTGGTCTCTGGTAAGACGTTGTTTATGCAATTGCCATCGCTTCTTGATGCGCTATAGCATTTTTATTATACTACCTGGAGATGGAACAAACATATAGCCCACTTGATGTTAAGTAGTAACCATCGCCTTAAACAAAATTTTGCCGCGGTCACGCATCTTATAAACGTGTCCTACGATGCACTGCCCTGTCGCATCAACTTGAGGCATACAGGTGTAAAGCCTCATGTGCCTGTAATTTCACCAGCAACCATACCCTTCAAACCGAAACAGCAATGCCACTATGCGGCAGAAATAGGTATGTTGGTAGTACTTCCCCGGGCGAGCCCTTAACAACTCTATTATTCTTAAATGCTACTAGTATTTATCAAACTTTCGCGATCACTGTACATGATTATTGATTAAAACGGGTATTTATCGCGTATGTACCGTTTTTATTTGTTAACCCGACGTTTCGGATGTGTTGCAACAGTCGTGGTCACGGGTTGACCGGAATACTTAAAGCTACTGTCAAGAAGTGATGGCAGCTGCAGCAACTACCCTCACTTAGTCTTGAAAATCAGAAATGTCCTCGTTCATATTAGGACAAATAGAATTGCGACACGTCGAATTAAGTCCTCCATTTGTACATTTTTCTTTTTGTGTGTTTGTGTATGTTTACAATGAATAGGCTCCGAAACTACTGGACCGATTCAAAACATTCTTTCACTGTTGGGAAGCTACACTATCCACGGGTGACATAGGCTACTTTTTACCCAACTGCGCGTACGAAGTTGCGGATTGGTCAACTAGTAAAGAATAAAAACAAACAAACACGTAATACGTGTCGTAATTTTATTGCAATTGAAGAGTAATAGAGTAATAGTAACAGTAGTAAAGCCAAATAGTAGAATTTAAGTAATTTTACTAGGATTACGCGTCATGATCGGTCGTCTCAGTGCGTAGATACGGTTAGTGTAGTGTGTCGCTTACAAAACTTGCAGGTAGAAGACATTCAGAAGAAATTAGAAGAATTGGGAACTCAGCCAGCACCACCGCCGCCAGCACCTATAAATGTAAGTCAGAATTATATCCTTTAACACGCTCAAATAAATATCAATTTCGCCTGAATACAAAAGAATGAAATGCAAAAATGGCTTGGACTTGAACCTGTTGAAAAATACATTTTATAACAAGGCAATCAAGTTCAAATCCATCTTAGTAAACCTAGACCACAGTTTACATCTTCGGAAAACAGTAAAATCATTATTTTCAGAAGATTTAAATTCTATGTAATGTAAAATAAAGTTATAATCTAACAACATTTTCCCATCTTTCAGACGATAAAGGAGAAGCTATCGGACGGAGCGACTTTAGACAAATGCCTGATCATTCTGAACTGCGCGTTGGATACTCCACAATTGACTACTGTCACGCCAAATCTAAGAATTATGTTTTCTGAACTAGAAGTAGGTTTGACTTTGAATTCGCATTAATTGTATTATACTACCCTCATTTTAAATGTCCCATACTAAGATTTTGAAAATCATCGCATAAATTACAAACGACGGGATTTAAACCCGTAACCTTCCCCTTGATATGAGAAAAGATACTAATTTCGCCACGCGCCCACTCCTTGAAAGTATTAGAATGTTGCTTTAAGCTGGCCATATACGGAGACGCGACTCCACAAGATTCGACGCCAACACTCCCAGGTCTCGATAAACGGTTCTTGCGTGCGAATTCTCAAGCGGATTGCATGGACTCCTAGGAATATTTAGATATCCGATCATTCAGAAATCCAAGACTCGACGCCACGGAGTGCGGCGACTCCACGCCGCGCGCGCCCCTCTACCCGATACAACATTCCAATAAATCCAATTCGCGCGCAGTTGGCGTGAGTCGGAGTAGGTCGAGTATACTTTTTAGGGTTCCGTACCCAAAGGGCACCCTATTACTAAGGCTCCGCTGTCTGTCCGTCTGTCTGTCTGTCCGTCTGTCAACAGGCTGCGTGATAGTTAGACAGTTGAAATTTTCACAGATGATGTATTTCCATTGCCGCTATAACAACAAATACTATAAACAGAATAAAATATTTTTTTAAAGGGGGGCTCCCATACAATAAACGTGATTTTTTTGCTCGTTTTAGCTCGATATTGATAACGACTACAGGAAGATGCTTGAAATATTCACAGAATATTTAGTTATATATTCACTTTAAAATAAATAGAGAATTAAATTATAATACAACAAATATTTAGGGGGGCTCCCATACAACAAACGTTTTTTTGCCGTTTTTATAGATGGTGCGGAATCCTTCGTGCACGAGTCCGACTCGCACTTGGCCGGATTTTTTTTATATTTTTGAACATTTACACAAAGCTAACAAAAAAAACTACCATACTAGAATTTAAGACACGCCGATTTGGAGTCGCGGCAGTGGAGTCTTTATGTGTGTGCTCGTTTTTCTCGTGCGCCGCCAGCCTCCACGAGACTTCCCGTATATGGTCAGCTTTACGGTTCAAAGCGTCGTTAGTATGACACTGAAATAAAGGAAACCAAACACAATAGCTCTATGGAGCATTTTCAGTTATTCACTTGGTACCGGTTTTATGTTCTAAGCGTTTTTGTATGAGGTATAGGACAGCTATGGTAGCATTACAGGTCATTAGGAACGGTTTTTTACACTTTATAGATCTTCGTTTGACCACAATCTCACCTGATGGTATACGATTATGTGGTATAAAATGAAACACGAAGATCTGGAAGAAACCTATTCACTCTTACCTTAAAGAGGTCCGGATTGTATTCATTAGGAAAAATAGACGACGGCAAAGTGTTGCATACCTTAGCTGTACGCATCAAGAACGTGGAACCAAAATGGTGTGTGCGAATGGATGGTATGGATGGTGACCAGGTACGGATGGTACTGAGCCGTGCGCCAGCTTGTCCTTTGATGGAAGGGAGATGGCGGAATCAGATCGTAAAGTTCCTGGGCACATTCCCCAAAATGTATTCTGTAAGAGATCGATAGGCTTGCAACTTTACGGTGGTGTTCGAGACTTTGGGTCTTAGTCTCGGCCATACAATGCTCACCTATAAGCCTAAAAGCTCTACGTTCTATCGAGTCTAAGGTAGCGAGCTGGTGTTTGGCCGAATCATCCCAAAGGTGGCAGCAGTACTCCATACCAGACAGGCCCCCTTATTACCTAAGTCAAATTGCTGTCGTGTTGCTACTGCTAGTCATGCCATCCCTTTCACACGTACGGAACGTACCTCACGTGCGAAAGGGATGGCCTGACTAGCGATAGCGACACGATGGCAATTTGGCTTCGGTAATAAGGCTACCGACTTGTTTCGGTTTCCACGAAAGCAGTGTGGAGATGAGATGAGTGTAACGCCACGTTGATGAGGTAATACGATTTTGACGTGATTCTATTGGCTGCATTTTATTTACAAATCCTCTCTCCTCTCCACTTTGGTGGAAACCCTTAGTTGAGTGTTTATTCATTTTACTAATATTGATGTTTATTTTAGGTGGAAATATTCCAAAACCCTGACATAATATTGAATGCTTTGGAAACAGTGGCTTTGTTTGGAATGCTTGACAAGGAGTTTGTTAAAGAGCACAAAGCTTTCTTCTTCGCCAACGTAAGTAAATAGCCGAACCAAATATCGTAATTTTCCGAAGCGTCTAACTTAAATCTTAGTACTGCATGCACGTAAGTAGTTATACGTTTTTGGCGTAAATAAATAGTCATTTGTCTAATAAGTTGTATAATAAGTCATTTGCGCACCACTTGGATAACTTCAGACCGAAAAAACTAACTTCATGGTGTGCTAAGGCGTGAGCACCTTCCGTCACATGCTGAAAATACACTGATATATTTCCTCTAAAGCGACAAAAGAAGTATAACTTTAAAATTATGATTCCCGTCTTAACAGATGATTTTTTATTACAATCTATTATTTAGCTTGCAATGTTTGTTTGTTAGTTAGTTGTTTTAAGTCAAATCTTGCGAGCTGAATTAGAATCACTTCCTCTAATCCTACGGCGTTGAAATTTGACATGTGGGTTCAGTTCCGATGGCAATGCATTTTTATGGTAAGCATCATCTGATTCTACACCCTAGATTGGCTCCAGATGAAAGAACCCATCAACGGTCAACAGCACAGACATTAAATTTTTTATACGCATTTAATCAATTATAATCACTAAGTTCCACTATGACATGGCTGCTGCACTCAAGGTTGGCTTCCAAGAAGGAACTATTGAACGGTCAACCGCACAGACATGAAATTTTATATACGCATTTAATTAATTATAATCACTTAGAACCTATCAAGCCTGTTCTAAGTTCCACCATGACATGGCTGCTGCACTCAGTGTTGGCTTCCAAGAAGGAACTCTTCAACGGTCAACAGCATGAAATTTTGTATACTCATTTAGATTTGGAATATATATGTAACTTCGGTGACAATGCAATAATATGGTACCATGAAGGTGATCTCATGATAGAATAGAATAATCATTTATTTGGTGCTCACAAAATGACACATGAAACAATTATAAAGAACAGTAGGATGCTAGATGACGGCACGTCTAAATGGATTGTAGTGGGCTACTAGGGTTTGGGCTCATTTGAATCTGCTTGCGGTTCTGATTATGAATTTTATAAAAGCTTGTTTCGGAAAAGTAATTTTTCAACAAAACACGTATTATAATTCAACTAATCCCCTTCATTATACTATACAGCTTATAGACACATCGAACGAGCCTATATTTAAAGTAGTACTACAATGCATCGTGGACTTATTGTGCGTGCACGGCGCCTCCGTGTTCGAGCAGGACGAGACTGAATCACAGAGGATTAACTCTACCAAAAATACTACTAAAAACTCAACCGTCGATGAAGATGGTACGTATTAACTTTTCAAACTATCATGGTTATGAACACTATTTGTACTAGAAATGGAATAACATAGTAAATATCCCGTTTTTAGTACAAATAATATGGTATGCATTTGTTCCTTTTGTTATTTCTCTTTGATAGTTTAGACCTTCACGAGTTTGGTTTGGGCTTCACGTTGGTTTCACTGATATCAAAAATGGTATCGCGCTATTGGTTAAAGCTTTCTCCTCAGCCACGTCCACCTCATGATCTCTTTCAAACAAATCCAAATAAAGCATTGTTATTGTTCTTTCTACAACACAGAAACCTTCGTTTGACGGCGAATTTGATTTAGACCATGTCAAAGAAACGCAATCCCGAAAGTTTGAACGTTCGCTACACCAATGTATCTGCCAAAGAAATACCACCCAAATTGTCGTTTTTACTTTTCGCTCAAAAAACTCTTCATCTCTACTTCACGTCCGTTGACATCCGTCAGAAATATATTTTTTGATCGAGCGAAACGAGATCTCTAAATCAACTTGGGTAAATTGGCATTGTATGTATGTATGTATGTTTGTTTGTCCGATGATAACTTTCGAAGCGTTGATCCGATCATCGTGAAATTTGATACATAGGTAGGTAGTGATGGCACAATTTGTGACTAACTGAGCTGAAAATGTTGGGGAGTTGTTGAGATTTGGGGTTCAAGTGGGTAAAGAAAAATGAAAATGAGACTATTAGGTCAAGTGGGACGTCAAATGAAAGGTCATTATTAGTACATTTAGATTTCGTTTCTATTTTTAGTTTAAACCTTGTAGTTTTTAAATTATTAGCCATAACAAATACTGAACTTTGACAAAATTCACAGGGTACACCAGTGACCCCACAGTGCTGAAATTTGGTATGCGTGTAGCTTAAGTGACACAAATATAGGCAAAAGTCTGAAATCTAGAATAACTGCAATTTGTACCCCACCTCGGTGGCGCAGTGGGCGAATAGCCGACTGAGACGCAGGAGATAGTGGGTTCGATTCCCGCCGCGGAACAAATGTTTGCATGATCTACAGATATTTGTTCCGGGTCTGGTTGTTTTTATATATATTAGGTTGGGGAAAAAGTTTCTTCTCAGTTTTTAAGAAAATTCAAACAAAAATTTAATATAGGTTATTTACATTTAACTAAAGTATGTAGGTACCATTTTGTTCGATAAATTTTTGCCATCTTGTAGGTAGGAACATTATCCCATTGATATAGAAATTTTGGGGCTTCTGATCAAAATACCGCGACAAGTAGTTTTGGCAGTCTTCTCGTGATGTTAACCTGACACTGCCTAAATAATTCTGAAGAGACCGAAACAGGTGGAAATCTGAAGGTATCTTCAGATTTCCACCTGTTTCGGTCTCTTTCGGTTTCGGTCTCAGAACAAAATGGGATACGGCGGATGCATTAACACTTCCTAGCCGAACTCTCTTAATTTTTGCTGAGTGGCTAAAGATGTGTAAGGTCTAGCGGTATCATGATGAAAAACCACACCCCTTCTGTTGATTAATTCCGACAGCTTTCTCTCAACTTCTTGCTTTAATCTCATCAGTTGTTCGCAGTAGAGTTCAGAATCGATGGTCCTTCCTGGTGGTAACGGCTCATAATGAATAATGCCCTTCCAATCCCACCACACACAAGCATCACCCTGTTGCGAGTTAACCCGGGTTTCGCCACAGTCTGTGAAGCCTGACCGGCCTTTGACCACGACCTTTTTGCACGTTCTTGTCGTACGTGATCCACTTTTCATCACCAGTTATCAGCTTCTTCAAAAATGGTTCGGTTTCATTACGTCGTAATAAAGAATCACAAATGAGTACACGGTTCATTAGGTTTCTTTCAGTGAGCTCGTGGGGTACCCAAATATCGAGCTTTTTTGTGTACCCAGTTTTTTTCAAAAACGCCAAAACTGTTTTGTGGTCAATTCCCAGTTCTACAGCTACGTCGTAACTACTGATATGCTGATCTTGCTCCACTTTTTCAAAAATGGCATCAATTTTATCCGTAATAGGGCGACCAGAGCGACGTGCATCTTTGACATCAAAATTTCCGGATTGAAAACGCTTAAACCAAATTTGTGCTACTCTCACAGACACTGCACTAGGTCCATAAACATCGCAAATTTTTTTCGCGGCTTGCGTTGCATTTTTACTTTTAGTAAAATTTTAAAATGTATCGAATTTCTTCATTAGATTCACTCATCTTTACAGTACGAAAAACAAATAAAAATCACACATTGTCCTAATTTTAATTTGGAATTATCATCTTTAAAATTTAATCTTTGAATGATACCAAAACCAGCCAGATACAAATAGTATAGCCAGAGAGATTTTATTACAAGTTCATACATACTATAATGCGAAAAGACTTTTTCCCCAACCTATTATTATTATGTATTTACAAAAAAAAAGAAGTATATAAGTATTCTATCAGTTATCTGGTTCCTATTGTACAAGCTCTGCTTAGTTTGGGACTAGATAGCGCTGTGTGAAATTTCCAGCAATATTTATTTAATTGTTTTTAATTTCACAGATACACTATCGGAAGCCGGGTTACCGCTTTCACCGATCCATAGCACCGTCATAGAATTACTTTTGAAGATTATGGACAGTCCTGTAAGTTAAATTGTTTATTCAACTGTCAGAGAAAACTATCTAAGAACGCTACGACAATGTGTAAACTTCTGCTATGAGACTAATAAGTATAACTGATAGTTTTTTTTCAGAAGTGAAAACTTCTTTAGGCGCGTTAGGCATTTTTTAAGATGTGAAAATAATCATTGAACTCGCGACACTGTTACCGTTACCGACACCTCTGTATATAAGTACCTGTAGTGTAGTCTGCTTTTAAATTTTTAATACCCAAATATTGAACTCTAAATTTTTCACTTCTGTCGGCGCTCCCGGAGTTCCACTTTTTTTTTAATCCAAACTTAAGGCCTGTGCAAACCGACTGCAGCGGTTGTACAGTATGAATTTTTTTTATATACAAATTCAAACACAATTAACTTGCAATGTATGTATGTTTGTCCGGATGAAATCTTGCAACTGAATTTTAAATCCGTTCCCCTCAACCGATTGAGCTGAACGTTGGAAACCATATGTAACTTCGGGGACAATGCAATAATATGGTACCATGGAGGTGGTCTCATGATGGATACGGATGCTAGACAACGGAACTTCTGAATCGATTATTACTATAATCCATTACTACTACTACTAGTGTTTGGGCTCATTTGAATCTGCTTGCGGTTCCGATTATGAATTTTATAAAAGCTTGTTTTGAAAAAGTAATGTTTGAACAAAAAAACTTTTTTTAATACACTTGAAACAAATATTTTCAAATCTCAAATTATTCATCAACTTATACCGCTTACTGAACTTACTTGTTACAAAAATAAACTATTTACTGACCCGGAAAAAAAAATCTATAAAAAATATCATGCAAACGTTTGTTTTGAGGCGAGAAAAAAACCCGCAACCTCAAATATCTCATCCGGTTATTTTCCCACTGCGCCATGGAGGTCGTACGATTCTGTATAATGTTTATTTTTCTAGTGTGCGGCTTACCGGCTCATTATAGTGGAAGGTCTTTGTCGACTGTTACATTTGGGGCATCTCGAATCTCCGACTATATTAAGCAGACTAATGTTGCTCTGGTTCAACCCCGCCACAGGTAAACTATGCTTCATTTTGGTAGAAATAAAGTTCAGACTTGTAATAATGTTTTTGATTTTAGAACGATTGTGTGGAATCTATATGTAATCTATTGCGTGCACGGAGGAGTGTGAGATTTGGCACATTCAGAGAAAAATGTTAGTGTAGATTATACAAGGTACATTGTACATTGTTATACACAAGGGCGTAAGCGATCTATTACACACCCCACTCGATATATTTACAAGACGCTAACGAATGCTGTTACTTATCGCTTACACCCGAGTACAACACACAAAAAAGTATTTATAACAGTTTGTTGCTAAAAGAAAATTTGCGTTTCCAGTATTGTTTTTTTTTCACCACTAGAGTATGGCTTCTTTCATTTTTAATAGAAATCAGAATTATGAAGATTATATTTCATTTCTAGCTGACCCGGCGAACTTATTACCGCCTTGATATACATATGACGCGGGCTGTCAATGTACGTCGCTGGTAGAATTGTCAATCGGTCATCATTAGCTGCATCTATGTATGAGAAAATGAAATTGCTTCATATTTTTTTTGCGTTAATTTTTCCTATATTTTAATAGTTATTCTGCTATTCGAGGCGGAAAAAAATCCAACAAATCAAAGATCATGAAAATCGGTCCAGCTGTTCTCGAGTTATAAATAGTGTAACTAACCAGACTTTGTTTTATATAGTTAGATAGATGACATATTTAGAATGTCGCCTCTTTTTTTAAATAGAAATAAGGATTTGTTAAGGAGATTGTATTTGATTTTAGCTTTTTATGAATGCAATGAGCCTTTTTCTATTTTCATATTTACTCTCGGCCCTAGGGCCGTAAATCGCATTTACGGAGGCGTTGTCAAGTTCACCAACTTTGAAAATTGATGAAAAATCTTATGTTTTCAGTTGAAGAGGACATGCTTCGACAAATCATTGGAGTATTCTTTCAAACGTTTCCAGTCAGTGTTGATGAAGCTCAAGATCAAATACAGGTACAGAAATAATGGAGCATTACATCCGGCAAGCTTTACCCGACAAAAATTAAAATAATCTTTTGATGAATATAAATAGATAGCCTTTTATTATTTCAGAACACTTCACTTTTAAGTGAGAAAATAAATACAAAATCACACAGGCACCGAAAGCAAACAAAGCGAGTAGATACAAAAGTAGTCATCTCCCAAAAAATAACCTCAGGTTAAAGACATTTATTCTCATAAGAATTTACAATTCACTTAAATGAGAACTTATTAAAACAGAAAAACTTTGACAAATATAAAAATCGCATACGCGAGCGTGCTACATATCACTAAAAATAAACATGCATACATATATAATATTACCTAATTATCACAATACAATAACAAAAACATATTTTACGACCAAAAAACAGCGCAGTGGTAACTTTGTTTATGTGGGTAGACTTGAAAACTTTACCTATGACGAGACCAAAAAATCAGCACAGCCGAGCCAAAACAAAGCAGTGAAACGTATTGCAATAAGTTTCCCTACGATGACGCAGCCATAAATCAATTGATGAAAATCAATTCATCATGGGGGGCAATTCATTTGGCACAAATTAAACTAAACTTAGTTTTAGTTTTGATTGTGCTAACAGAAATGGCCCTAATATACACCACACAAGCATATAAAGCATTTATGATGTCACGCCTGAATCCCAAAAAAGTAAACAGAAATATAATTATTTACCTCAGGATCCTGACGTACGTACTTCATATATGCTAAACGCAAATCATGGTAAATTTTCTATTGAAAGCGATAACCATTCATTTTAACCTCCCATTATTCAAAACGTGGGTTGTTATAAGTTTGACGCCTATGTCTGTCTGTGGCATCATAGTTCCCAAACGGATGGACAGACTTAGACGCGTTTTATTTTAAGAACGCTAGTTTAGCGGGTTTTTCTTAGCTATGTGTGGTGGAGATCAGGTCACCCGATCAGAAGATATCAACACTTTTTCTTTTGAAGATTTCTCAGATGTGAAATGGAAAAATATTACGGGTTTTTAAGTCTTCTCTTCTTCCTGCCCTGTTCTCACATTACGTGGGGTCGGCACAACATGTATTTTCTTCCATACCTCTCTATCAGCCGTCATCTCCGTTGTCACTTCTTTCTTACCCATATCATTCTTCACACAGTCCATCCATATCTGCTTCAACCTTCCCCAACTTCTATATCCATTTTTCTATCTATCACGTTCTATCACAGGAGCTTTCTAACTTCCTCTAATAGACTCATTCCTTATCTTATTCATTCTCGTTACCGCACACATCCATCTCAACATTCGCATTTCCACCGCGTGCGATCGATGAAAGAATTCATCGGTTCCTATCGTGGCCCAACACTCAGAACCATACATTACGACATGTCTTATAATAATCGTCTGGGTTTTTATGTGTAGAGTTTTTTTTTTATTTACACTTATTTGTTTACAGAAAGCGACCATACCTACTCTAAGAACACTAGCGAACGCGCCATCGAGCTCTCCGCTCTCCGAGATTGACCAAGAGGCGGTCGTGCGATTCATAGTGTCTCTCACGAGAGTCAACCACGAAGTAAGTTATATTTTATCTGTTGTTTCTATCACCTGATATTTGAAAAAATAGTCGCAGGAAGTAAATCTATGGTACAAACTTTCAAATTGAAAAATATTTACCAACCAGATATTAGCTTAATTTTCAACAACTATTCTTCTTCTTTCGTGTCAATGGCTATTTGACTTTTAAATTTGATTAGCTCAATAGAGAGCAACTTCCACACCCCTCTCTGTTGCCTGTTACAAGTCATTCCGTGTGCAGGTGGTTGGGCATAGAGGACATGAGAGCAGGTGGCCCATTGTTTGTGTGGTGACCCCGCAGTGGCACTGGCTCCGTAATGGGTCGATGTAGCCCCACTTGCCTAAATTGTCTCGGCAGCGGCCAACTTCAGTGCGCAACCGGTTTAGAGACTTCCAAATTGGCCACTGCAGCTTGTAGCCGGAAGGAAGATGCTCCGCGGGTGGAATGTAATCAGGAGGGGCAGTGTGATGGGAGGACCATAATTCAAGTCTCGCTACTGCCGGGCTTTTGTCCGTGGGATTGGTGGATCGGAGGAAGCTCTTACGGCTTTTCAGTCGGGCCGATGGTGGCTGATGGCCATACAGTGGGTGCCGGTCGTCTGTTTCTAACTTACTTTTTTCAACAGCTATTACAAAATCCATACTGCGCTCACTTACCGGCATTGCAGATGTAGGGAAGAGATCGGCTGGACTTAAGTGGGACTGGGCGGGTCACGTTGCCCGAATGCACTCCGAGAAATGGGCCCATATTGTAACATCATGGACGCCTGAAGACGGAAGACGACGTCGGGGTCGACTGAGAAAGCGTTGGCGGGACGATTTCGACACCTTCCAAAGAGGTTGGTGGGAGATAACGACGGATGGGGGTGCATGGAGGGACTTGGGGGATACCTTTGCCCAGCAGTGGGACGAGATAGGTTAGAGAAAAAAATTTACAAAATCCACTTGTTTCAGTTGGCAGACAGTCAAGGCGGAATGGCAGCAGTATTATGTCAGCACATCGCCCGTCGTCCGAACTCCTCAGAAGTAGGGCTCGCGTGTCGAATGTTAGCGCTACTCTCGCCGCCTAGAGACGCTTCTTTAGCCTCGTCACTCGCTTCTCTACTGAGAGATCTTTGTCTTGTAAGTTTAAGAAGGTTTTCAATATTTAAAAGCTCAGGTCTTTTTTAAAATGGGAGACTAAATCATTTCTTGTGTTTAATATTGCCACAAAGCCTTTCCTTCCTATCGTATTTTTAAATCTTGAAAAGGAAATCATACCAAACGTTTTTGACTGCAGATCGCTTCGTTCTCCATTCATTTTAATAAGAACGCTTTGCTCTATTACTTTACATTTGAGCAACCAACAACTTGCGCGATCAAAAAGCTCTGCGTTTTAAAATTTATAGTGGCTTTACAGAAATTACCTGACAAGCAGTCATGCCGAAACCTGACGAGATATTTGGGTGCTTTGGAAGCGTTCGAACGAGCGAGTATGAACAAGATGTCGCATACGGGTATGCATGATCAGTAGTTAATCTGACTTTTTTCATTTTCTATTTATTTTCCAGTAAATCAACTTTTGTTGTAAATTAATCCTTGAGCCAATTCCAGATTTAAGTGAATTTTTTTAGTTACCTAACTAACGCTATTACGCAAAAATATATGTCAAGAGTTAAAAGAATCTTGCTTACCAGTATACATAATTACTGTCTCTTACTTTGCTTGATAAAATTTGATTATAGCAAGATAGGCGTAGTTTGGTGCAATAATTCAATACATTATTATTTATTTTGTTCAGGTATCACTGAAGGGACAATGCAAGAGGACTCGCTCGCTCCTCTAGGAAAGGCTATTAGTTCACTACGTAAGTACTGATGCCTGGTAGTCTGATTGATCGACCCATTCCTAGCAAATGTTACGTCCAACCTTACAACTGTCAAATCGACACGGATTGGTTGCATCCAAATCCGACGATGTTGGAGACGCCAAGACTGGCTAACATATAAGGTGAAACCGTGCAGTAGTTGAAACTAGGGCACAGAGATAAATGCTTACAGATACACGGAGATGCTGATGACCTGATGATGATGGCGGCCGTTGGTTTTGAAAAAAGGAAAAAGGGGATGGGGAGATTTACACTCAGAAAATCGTGTATCATAAAATATGTGTGCATTTTTATCGGTCTAGCGGTACTAAAACTAACAGATATTTTACAGGTGATCTATTGTTTGAGAATATGGATGAAGAACTGATGATAGCAGCAATATTTGTATGTTCTTACAGCTCAGCCATTAGCGCGCAGTACACACGTAGTCATCAACGAAACTGTTGAAGTTGAAATTGACGAGACTTCGCCCGTAGAACATACTGTCATGTCCAGGATATCCGAAGGTAAGCGTGTACAATCGTGGGCGTGCCAATACTACCCCGGCCGTGCCTAACCTTTAAATAAATATATTGCTGATATAAATATTGCTGGACATTTCACACAGCGCTGTCTAGCCCCAAACTAAGCAGAGCATGTACTATGGGAACCAGATAACTGATAGAATAATTATATACTTTTATTGTTATGTACTTATATATATAATATATATTTGTGTAATTAATATACTTATAATATATAGAAAAACATCCAGACCAGAAAAGGTACATACGCGATAAATACCCGTTTTAATCAATAATTATGAACAGTGATCACGAAACTTTGAAAAATAGTGAATCTATATTATTTTGACTAGAATGACCGTTTTATAATCACTGTTGACATTTTTATTTTATAGTATGTTTTGTTACATTTTGCACGCTGTAAAGTAGACTATTCATACCATCTATTTTATTACCCATGTTTCGCAAAATAAAATATTATGAAAAAGCGACCATAAACGCAATAAACGTGGTCAGTTTTACTTAACCCTAAGATAATCGATAAATTTCAATATTTTGTAAGCTATGACGACCTCCGTGGCGCAGCGGGCGAATAGCCGGCTGAGACGCAGGAGGTAGCGGGTTCGATTCCCGCCGCGGAACAAGTGTTTGCATGATCTACAGATATTTGTTCCGGGCCTGATTGTTTCGCTATATATTTTAAACATGTATTTAAAAAAATGTATTTAAGTATTCTATCAGTTATCTGGTTGCCATAGTACAAGCTCTGCTTAGTTTGGGACTAGACAGCGCTGTGTGAAATGTCCAGCAATATTTATTTATTATTAATTATTCCAGAGCCATCGACAATAGCGTCAGTCAGTCCCAGAACGTCGTCAGAGACAGACACGGCACAGGCTGCCGACCGTGAAGTGCCATCCGACTCTAGCAGTGGGGTTTCTCCAGTCAAGAAGGCTAAGGTTACCAAAGGTATATTACGTGTTTACACGGCATTAATTTTAAACACACATCCGGAATCGTATTAACTAATAATAGAGGTGGGTTTAATGCCTGATAGCTTGAATATTTATCCAGTAATCAATACATTTCCAACTTTAAATTAAACAACAATACTAGCCATTCGCCCTACCCGTGTTTTCATTTAATGTCGTACATAACACACGTAGTATATTTAATACTAGCTGATCCGCACGCGGCTTTGCACGCGTGGTTTGTTAAATATTTATTTTCATATCTTCTAAACACTGCAAGATATCGAAATGGAACATATACGAAAATTTAAGTCAAAATTCCTGTTTTAATACCTAAAATGTTTCCTGAAACAAGCCGTTTCGTGTCTATTCGAGATAAGCTTGCAGACGGATTCTAAGAACGGTCATTTATGATAAAAAATAGTTTTCATT
This sequence comes from Philereme vetulata, assembly GCA_918857605.2. NCBI lineage: Eukaryota > Metazoa > Arthropoda > Insecta > Lepidoptera > Geometridae > Philereme > Philereme vetulata. The sequence goes on along the minus strand of OU975420.1, from coordinate 12,523,464 downwards.
TAAATATTATCATTTTTTTAAAACCCCAGACAGACATCATCATCATCCACAGCTCGACTTCACCCACTGCTGGGTATAGGCCTCCCCAAGTTTGTGGCATCCGCCACGATCCTGCGCTAGTCTCACCCATTGACGGCCCGCGACTCCTAACGATGTCGTCCACCCATCTCGCTGCCGGACGTCCAACCCTTCTACAGCCATTCCTCGGCCACTATTCAGTTGCTACCCTGCTCCACCTGTCATCACCACGTCTTGCCAAGTGTCCCGCCCAAGACCATTTGAGCTCCATAACTCGATTCCCAACATCATGAACCTCCGTCCTCCGTCAGACAGACACTTGAATTTTATTATAGGTTAATGAAAGTGTATTTCTTACTGATGCGTTCATTAAGAGGGTGTGGTTCCTAGTTCTAAAGCGACAACTACTCCGCTACAAACAACTGGCCCTGTTGTTTTTCTTACACTATTGGTCATTAAACTCATTTGAAGGGTGCTACACCGCAAACTGGACACTGACCTAAACTTAAGGTTACCAGTACTAGGTATGAAAGAACCAGTGACACAAAACGATTATGTTCTACTTGTCCCTGTCCCCTCACTCTTCGTGATTTCGTTACGAAGAAATAGACGTAACTCTTAATTGAATACTTGAAAATGATCGGTATTGTTGATCGAGCGAAGCGACATCTCCAAATCAACTTGGGCAAATCGGCGTTGTATGTATGTATGTTTGTCCGAGGATAACTTTCGAAGCGTTGATCCGATCATCGTGAAATTTGATACATAGGTTGGTAGTAATGGCACAATTTTGGTGTGACTAAATGAGCAATAAGGGGGTTGTTGCCATACTCGCCACGCTTGGCAGTTCTCGAGTGGAGGCCACGGACCGGCAAGCGCAGCGTAGGACGTCCACCCACAAGATGGGCAGACGACTTGGTAAGAACCGCAGGTCGGCGTTGGATGCAGGCCGCTTCCAACCGCAGTTCCTGGAGATCAATGAGGGAGGCCTTTGTCCAGCAGTGGACGTCATACGGCTGATATGATGATGATGATGATGAAATGAGCAAAAAATGTTGGGGGAGGGGTGGGGGGGGGGGGGGGGGGTGTTGAGATATTGGGGTTCAAGAGGGGTAAAAAAATGAAAATGAGACTATAAGGTCCCCTATGAGAGGTCAAATGAAAGATCTTCATTAGTACATTTAGACTCCGTTTTTATTTTTAGTAAACTCCTTATAGTTTTTGAGTTATTAGCAATAATAAAAACTAAACTTTGACGAAATTCACAGGGTTGGTACACCAGTGACACCAATAGTACAACGTACCAATAGTACACGCTGTAATTTGGTATGCGTGTAGCTTATTTATCACAAATATAGGCAAACGTCTAAAATCCAGAATAACCGCAATTTGTACCACAAAAAAGAGTAACCAACTTACATGAACTTCCGTTACCTGTAATTTTAATGCACTATAGGCCAAGTTAATTGGTTATATATATTGTGGCACTATTTTGATAATAAAAGATTACGAATAATATTTGTTTTTATTTTTATATCAGACTCGTGAGATCTCAGTTTGGGGCGGACCACTAGTTACATAGAATTCAATATTTACGACTAATCTACAGGCAAGAAAAAGAAGCTATCTATAACCAGACAGCCGAGCGCCGAGACTAGCAAACCGAATAGCAAAGAGAATATTGCTGACAGGGCTCAACAGTCGCAGGAAACTGACAAAGCCAACCAAGCGCAAGAAGAATCCGGCGGCGTCAAGCGATGCCGGTCTCAGCGCTCGTTGGTGGATCTAGAAAGAGGTATACAAGCTTATAGGTTTTACCTGACTACGGCAAAGCCAAAAAAAATATTGCTGGACATTTCACACAGCGCCTAACTAAGCTTAGGTTGTACTATGGGAACGAGATAACTGATAGAATACTTATATATTTTTTTTTTGTAAATACAGTCTTATTGTAATTATATAGAAAAACAATCCAGACCCGGAACAAATATCTGTAGATAATGCAAACATTCGTTCCGCGGCGGGAATCGAACCCGCCACCTCCTGCATCTCAGCCGGCTATTCGCCCACTGCGCCACGGAGGTCGTCAAAAGGAAGGGTTGTGTGTTTAGCGGTCGTGTATGTATGTATTTTTGTATTTAGCTATGTTCCACCGTAGCGCCCAAACTACTCATCCGATTTTGATGAAAGAGGTGTCAATCGATTCGGTATTATGGTGACATAGGCTAGGGCACATGACGACCTCCGTGGTGCAGTGGGCGAATAGCCGGCTGAGACACAGGAGGTAGCGGGTTCGATTCCCGCCGCGGAACAAATGTTTGTATGATCTACAGATATTTGTTCCGGATCTGGATGTTTTTCTATATATTATAAGTATGTTTTTAGAAAAAAATGTATATAAGCATTCCATCAGTTATCTGGTTCCCATAGGTACAAGCTCTGCTTAGTTTGGGGCTAGATAGCAGTGTGTGAAATGTCCCGCCATATTTATTTATTTATTTACGGCACATAGGTGGTGCGGGTGGCATGGCCTATATTTTTATCTGACTACGGCAAAGTCAAAACGAAAGGTTATGTTTTTAGCAATCTACGGGTGTATGTTCTACCGTAGATAGATAGATAATTCTTTATTACACACCATAAAACCATACCATTAAAAAGAACAACGTAAATCTATGTGATACAATTGGCGGTCTTATCGCTAATGAATTTGATGAATGAGGTTTCAATCGATTTGTTACTATGGTCCTGGTGACATAGGCTACCATCGACATAGATATTACGTATTCGGGTTTCAGTATAGCTTGTTTATTGGTGACTAGCTGCTGCCCGCGTCTTTGCACTCATCTATCCCACGGGAACTGAAAAGTTGCCTATATTATCACCAACATATGTTCCAAATTTCAGTTAATTCTGTTAGTATAGTAATTTTGTCGTTAGAGAGGAACGAGCATCCATCCAAACACCCAGCCTTATAATATTAGTGGGATTATTGTGATAGTCAAACGCTTGAAGACCACCTCACCTGATGGTATAAGTCGCGGCATATAAGTCTAGCGCTGAACGATACGCGGAAGGGATAGCTGCGCATGGGTACTGTCGCGCAAGCAATACAATAGCCGGTAGCCACTATTGGCTTAATTGGAGATGTTCCTTACCGTTGCAATTGACGTATTTGTAGACTCTGCTGTCCTTTTTTGGATTTTCCCTAAATCGCCATTTAATTAAATTTTTCTTGCCTTAATAATTTCGGCAGTTTGTATTATCTGGCTCAACTTTACAGTGCTGCTGTCCGAATGACTGAGTAAAGTACTTGTAGCTTCATCAATCTCACTTTTGATTTGTTTCAAAGAATCAATTAATTCATTAGATTCCCTTTTTAAAAAACAATTCACGTCATAAACCATTTTCCTTGCCTGTCTTTTCAAAACAGTATTTCTTCTAGGCATATTCACTTTAAAGCCACAAACAAAGTTAAAAAACTGAATTTAACAAACAAATTCAAATAACAGCAATAACAATACAATTAAGAACGCGACTACACTGGATGTGCGCGGGGTGTCGTATCAGTGCGGGGGATGGAATGCGACTGGAGAGCCAAACGGCGCTACGCACGCCCGCCCTTCATCCCGCTAGCCCCCCTCAGGTACCCAATTTTTTACTTCTGCGCAATAACGGTCAGCGCTAAAGTTTCGTGCCGCTACTTATATCTAATAGTGTGTTCGAAGATGGAGCCCGCTTGCCTTGAAATAAGCTTTGCACTCTTGGCTCAAAGACTCGTAAGATTATAATGATCCAAAAAAACGGACGATGAAAGATAGTTCCACTCCTTACTCTAACTAACAATGAAAAAAAAAATTGAAGCTAATATGTAACTTTTATTTTATATTTAGGACAGAAGAACCGAAAGTTCTTACCTCATCGCTTATAAAAATACTGGGTGCCGACATGAACAGTGCCGATATTCAAACACGATATCGTATTGGGTTCTTAAAAATATAGGATACCTACTAGCTGAGCCCCGTGGCTTCGCACGCGTGGTTTTTGAATAAAAACATTACCCTTGTTCTGCTCAGTGGGATAAAAGTTAGCCTAAACGCCTGGAACCGGTTTAAATGAAATTTGGTATACAGATTGACCAGGATTGGGACATGGGCTACTTTTTAACCGACTGCGAAGAATGGTAATGTTTTTTATTGACAAACCACGCGTTCGAAGCCGCGGGCGGGTCAACTAGTTTATAATATTAGTATGGATAGTTATCATGGGGCTACATAGCGCTGTGTGAAATGCTCAGCAATATTTATTTTTGCAGTAAAACTTCTTTACGCACGCTTAACTTGGGGAGTAAGCTGGTGAATGCGCTACGAAAAGTGCGAACGGAAGTTGAGAGGGAGATATAAGTTAGTGAAGATAGAAAGAGAGAGAGTTACGTTTCGTATATTACTGTAGGAAGAAAGATGCGAGTGCACATTTTCTTTCTCTCATGACCAGTTGATTTGTCGAATATCTCCTATCCCAAATTAGCCTAAATTATACAAACTGCAAAAACAAAACACTCCTTCATGCTGTATAATAGAGTTCATTCTGCTATAGATAACTAAGTATTTACGACGTTTCGTATTTTGAATCTATCAGCTTCGATTTACGAAAAAGTTAGCTATTCCACAACAGATGGCAAGCAGCAGCAGAAGTTTTACTTCAGTCGTGTGGTCTAAAGCACACTCGTTTTTTTATTAAACTAGCTTCCGCCAGCGGCTCCGCAAGCGTGAATTATCATTATAAATAATCTTAGGAAATCGTTCTCCATGAAAAATACGTCGATGTGTCAAACGGTGTCTGTCGGAGTTTATCAATCTCAGATATATTATTATGCTTACCTAGATACATGTTTAGCAGTTCATAAGATAGAAGGTTTTCTACAACTTTTTGTATTAACTCTCTTTGCAGCTCAAAAAGCGAAAGCTGAAACTAAAGCGAAGGAAATCCCACCCCAGACATCGTCCCCCCGACAACCATCACCTCTATCATTGCCAGACTTCGACACGTCCAATATCACAATACGACGATCAACGCTCAGACCTTCGAGTCAAGGGTCCGGCAGTGAAGGGTCTGGGAAGGAGATAGCTAGTAAAGAAGCCGAGAAGAAGAAGAAAGGAAAGGGGAAGAAACAAGCTGGTAAGTGTTCATACAATGTATTTGTATACCACCACAAGAAACAAATGAAACAAAAAAAAACAGGTGATTAAATTAAATAAAAAAATAAATATTTTTTATTAAGATGGCGTGTTTGGGCTAGTTTTATCAGCACCATCTGCTGACTAAAACTAGCCCAAAAACACGCCATTTTAATAAACATTATTTAATAGTAGAAATGTCATTCTAATTAGATCTTTAGCGTAAACAACAGAATCGGCACCACTGTGTCGCAGTTTCCAGTGCCCGTCCTTAAGACTAGATGGGATGAATTTGACGTTCCTTGAATACAATTTACCAAAAGTTGTTTTTTTTATTCGACCTGCCCTCTGTTCTTTCTTGGACATCACCTTGTTTGTGTTTTTATATAGACAAAATATACACAAAAAACATCTTCGACTTTCTTACCGTATAAGTTATGTCCGAACCAGGTGATAAATTATCATTTTATAGTAAACTAGCTGACCCGCCCGCGGCTTCGTACGTGTGGTTTATCAATAAAAAACATTACCCTCCTTTTGCTCAGTAACAGTGATTTTGCAAAAAGGTTAAAACACGCATTTCTTTATTGCTTACCAAAAGCCTAAATATGAATTTTCAGATCCCTAACTTGAAGTACAAACTTTCAACCCCCATTTCACCCCCTTTAAGATTATTTTTTGAGATAAAAGATAGCCTATGTTTTTCCCCAGATATATCCTATCTATCTCCTTGCTAAATTTCAATTTCAACTTTATGATCCGTTTAGTCGTGAAAAGGTTACAAACAAATTATTAAACAAAACTAACAGAGTTACTTTCGCATTTATAATATTAGTATGAATGGATTTATGAATTAAATTAATTATAACAATGTATTTAGACCAACCGTGGCTTACCTAAAACTCTTCAGAACGCGTTGGTGCATCCGGCACTCGATAGCCGGTCGAGATGTCGAGGTGTCAACATGACAAAGTGTGCATTGAAAAATTTTGCCATAACATTTAGTGTAGAGTATATATGATGACATAGTTATGGTTATTCTATAACATAGTAATTTTTTTACTATGTTATCTAGTAAGAGTAGTAGACTTCCTTGTGAAAGGGCTCGCCCGGGGTAGTATTACCACCATACCTATTTGTGCCGCCCAGCAGCATTGCTGTTTCGGTTTGAAAGGTATGGTTGCTAGTGAAATTACAGGCATATGAGGCTTTACACCTATGCCTCAAGTTGATGGACGCAGGCACGTTTCTAAGGTCTGTGACCGACGAGGCAATACTTTGTTATAGGCGATGGTTACCACTTAACATCAGATGGGCCATATGCTTGATCCAACTCCAGGTCGTATAAAAATAATAATAAGATCATTCCACTTTTTTCGCAGTGCTTATTTAGAACTGCGTGCTATATCCTTAGTTACAACAAATCAATGGTTAAAGGCCATGCTGGTTGCTACATATGAAGTTTTGCATAATTAAAATTATATTTTCTTTTTGTATTTTAGAGAAGAAGCCTGTAAAGTCGGTTCCTACTCCTGCTCGCGCTACCCGCTCTTCCACCGGGTCTCGCAGTAGCGCGGGCAGCTCCCGAGGCTTCGATGACTCCGCAGACGATACCGTGCTGCACACTATCGTTTATGATCAGGAAATCGTAAGTTGAAGCAATTTGCCGTTTTCTTTACCCACGTCTAAGGCTAAGAACTCGTGGAGCGGTTCACCACTCGCCTTCAACATCCGTAGAATGTGGACAGTGGTTATTTTCATGACGTGGTCTATGCATTTGTTAAGTTATTTTAATTATATAAGCGTATTTGCGGGGTAGGTTAAGTCAGCAAGGAAAATGTATGTCGACTATCCTACTTGTTTTTATAAATTATAGGCCAGCGTTTGACCACGATCTCGCCTGATGGTAAGCGATGATGCCGTCTACGTTGGTACACGCTGCCTAAAAGAAACCTATTCACTCGCGACTTGAAGACCCCTAGGTTGTAGCTATCAGGAAACACAGGCTTAGGCAAGGCGTTCCATGGCGGTGCGCATGATAAAGGTGAATGAGTACCGATTTGTGTATATGGGAGATATGTCTACCATGTAGCGGTGACGCATCGCGAAGCGTCTGGTTGTCCGATGATAGAATGGGGATGGTGGGATCAGCTTGAAAAGCTCCGCAGCACACTCTCCGAAATGTACACACCTACCGAATGTACTACCTGCAAACATTTCAATTGAAAATAACTTAATTTTAGACATGTCACTTTAAAGTCATTCTAATTTAGTCTTAAGCGTGAACGGATTAAGAATGTTGGCATGTTAATGTATCAAAATATTGGTTGGTCGGTAAACAACAAAATCGCTATCACTGTCAACCTTTTACAATTTTTAAATCATCGCATAAATTACGAACCTGACGGGACTTGAACTCGCAACCTTCCTCTAAATAAGTATAAACTGTTTTAAAAAATGTGACAGTCACGGGACGCGTGGCAGACATATATCTATCTATAGGTTAAGTATTGAAAGAATTTATAAGATAAGATTATTTATCATCTATTTAACATGACTGACCCATGAAATAAAAATGTGTTGCTCTGTAAAAAAGATTTTTATTTTATTAAAATTTCTCTAAAATACTAAGCTACACTATTTTACACAATACCAAAACACCTACCTGTAAACAAATAAATGACATGAAAGCTTATTCTTCATTATTAGGTAATCCTTAACACTTTTTGTTCGGTATTATATCATAATACAATATTATATCAAAACACAGTTCACTGTTTGACATTGCAAACCGCCATATTCTTTTTCAACACGCCTAACCTGCTTTACCGACATGAAATACTCACAAACAACCTACTTTACCCACAGCGCGAAGCGCGGTACAATTCAAATTCAAAGAAATAGATACGATTTCTTGACATGAAAGAAACCCGTTTATAACCATCTTAAATTATCATACGTAAAACGTCCTAACGGACTTGGGAAAAAACCCGAAACGTTCGACATCTTACACCTGTACAATTGTACATAATAGCCATAGCCTATTGGACGCATGCCGTCACGGCATATAGGCGCGCCAATAGATGTTTCACATCAAAAATTCACGCCTGGCCAGCAGGGGGCTCGTGAGAAAATTGGTATCAAGACGAAGGTGCGCGTTCAAATCTCGTCCGGCTCGTAATTTTTGCGATTATTTTAAATTCTTAAGATTTTTCAGTTGGTGTCGGAAAACACTTTAAAATTAAAATAACTACATTTTAAAACACAAATGGCATTTACTAAGACTAGTTTGGAAATTAAAGAAAAAACTGGCTAAGTGCGAGTCGGACTCGCGCATGAAGGGTTCCGTACAAATCTATAAAAAAAGCAAAAAAAATAACGTTGGTTGTATGGGATATAAATATTTATTTTATTCTGTTTTTAGTATTTGTTGTTATAGCTGCAATAGAAATACATCATCTGTGAAAATTTCAACTGTAACTATCACGGTTCATGAGATACAGCCTGGTGACAGACGAACAAACAGACAGCGGAGTCTTAGTAATACCTCGTTTTACCCTTTGGGTACGGATCCCTAAAAATACCTTATGCCATCATTATACGATTCATTATGCGTTTTTCAAAAAGTGTTGTCAATGTATAGCTAGACCTACTTCAAGTTTCTTTCTTGCTTCATCATAAAATATTGTTTACAGCAACAATCGCTACTTGATGATTCGGGCGAGGTAGCGGACAGTAAGCGAGTTTCCAGAGCCAACGTCACCGTTCCTGAAACTCCTGAGGCGAGTGAAGAGTGAGTATCCTTAAGGGGAGACCGGAGGGGAATCGCCCATACAACACGTACTACCAAGATCATTTCTAATTGGAGCATATTTCTACCTTAAAAAGGTATTATTTTAGTTAGAATAGTATTTATCTAGGTTCCCAACCATATATTAGATCAAAATACTTACCTAAAATGAAATAGAAGCGTATCGCATTCTGCATGTTTTTGCGTCATAAAATACCTGTTTTTTAACCTAATTGTTTCGTATTAAAAACAACAACATCTTACGTATCCTAGTCAGATTATATCGTCTAGTTACAGAATAACAACACAATGAGAAAAATACAACAAGTTTTCAGTCATCATTTTTGGTATTACGGAACACGGTCAAAATCTACTCAAATTTAGAATCGTTCATTTGCTATCACTGTCGCTCTGCGTGGCTAAACTTCGACACTAACGATGGATAGCGATATTCAGGCCGAAGTTTTTGACGCGGCCGAATTAAAGTTTCTTAATAAACAAGCTGAAACTATTACCCGACTGCGTGATACGTAATACATTCTGTATGTCTGTATTTTTCTTTTGTTTTTGTAGCTTTGAAATACCTTTTATACTGTGTCACGCCTTACCTTCTTTTAGTACGACCAGGATGACTGGTAGATAATGCTATTAGCATTAAGTCCTCCTAGCACTATTCTGTTTTGTGTGAAAGTATTAAATAAATAAATAATACATGTCGATGGTAGCCTATGTCACCCAGACCATAATAACAAATTGACACCTCATTCATCAAGATCGGACGAGTAGTTTAGGCGCTACGGTGGAACATAGCTAAATACAAACATACATAGACTGCTAAGTACATAACCGTTGTTTGCCGTAGTTGGGTAAAAATAATCATCATCCACAACCCAACTTCACCCACTGCTGGGTATAGGCGTCCCTTCGTATGTGCCATCATACACGGTCCGGTGCTAGCCCTATCCAGTTCGATGCTAACTACATCGTCTGTCACATCTCGCTGCTGGTCGGCCGACGTTTCTGTGCCTTTTCGAGGACGCTATTCAGTAATAATAACGCCCAAACCGAGTCGTCAAATCTTACTACTGAATTTTAAACCAGCCCTTCCCCCCCCCCCCCCCCCCCCCATCCAATTGAGCTGAAATTTGGAATACACATGCAACTTCGGCGACAACGTATATGGTCTCATGTTGGAGACGGAGGCTAGACAACGGTCCTTCTGAATGGATTATAGTACAATCATCTGGTAGTTTTACCTGGAAAGTTTTCCGGGAGTTTTGAAAATTGGTAATTTTATAGATTTTGATGTGCTCTTTCCGAATTTCGACTTTGCCACCTCGTACTTTTGCCGCTCGCGCCGCCATATTGGAAAATTGGCGCCTAAAAGCAATTTTTTGAAAATACCTCCTTTCCGACTTATTTTACGATAAAAACAGTTAAATACAAATGAAACTAGAAACAATTACTTACAATTTATGTATTACCTTTATTTTCATAAAGTCACTTTTGCGTACGAGCGCCGCAAAGTGTACTCCAACATGCGTTTTGGCCAAAAAACTCATTTCCAGACTACCACCACATACTACTATAGTGTTAGGGTTTATAAAAGCTTCTTTTGAAGAAGTAATTTTGCAACAAAGTAACTTACTTGTTTAATATTACAAATTCACATTGTATTTTGATGACAACTACTCAATTTTATCTTTTTGTATTACAGATCTGAACCAGAGTCCGAACCCGCACCGACCAAAGGAAAGCGGAACGGAAAGAAAAATTAGCTAAAATATGTATAACTTTAATTTCTTACAATACATTTTATATTCAAATCTAGTTTTTTTCATTACCTAGAGTTTAACTTCCTCTTTGGCGTACTATTCTGCCAATGTACGCTACTATACGAAGGTGTTGTTGCTTCATTCTGCCAGGCGTTATAATTGTCAGTTTTTGGAACGTAATTATTTTGCCATTTGACATTGTATCTAGCGTTTTGCCAGCTCGGGTTTTGAGTTATTTCGTCGTTTTTGTGCCAGCTTTGGTAGGTGCCGTCGTTTTGATTTTGTTTGGTTTTCTGGGTGTTATCCCACTGTGGCCAGTTTTGGTTGGTTTTCTGGGTGTTATCCCACTGTGGCCAGTTTTGGTTGGCTTTCTGGGTGTTGGCCAATTGCGGCCAGTTGCCGTTAGGCTTCCATTGTTGCGAATTGGCGCTTTTGTCGTTATAGTCCCAGTTTTGTCGCTGTCGGTTGGCGAATCCCTTGTCCGAGTTTTTGGCGTTGTTATCCCACTGTTGGAATTGCCAGTTTTTGTCCCACGGCTTCCATCTTTGGTCCCAGTGTTGGGACTTGTTGTGTTTGTGTTGTTGCCAGTTGGAATCGTAATCTTCGTCGTCGTTCCACCTAGTAAAACGTGTTCACTTATTTTTATTTTATATATTGCACCATTTCAGTAAAATTTATGTCAGTGGTTAAAATTTTTCGCCATTATTTATAAGTTATAAGTAGTTTTTTTAGTTGTATTTAGAAAACCGTCACCTTAGAGTTATTACTCGAAAACCGCACACCTTGAATATAAAGCCGAAATAAAATTAAGTAAAGATAGAGGATTAATAAATTTTGAAGAGTAAAAATCAATTTGTTAAATAATAATACTTTTATTTAAAATGCATCTCTTGAGCCTTTTTTACAATTATCTTAGTTTAAGTTAGTGCATATCTTAATACTGCCATTTCGTTATTAGCCTCCAAAACCTTGTAGGTTTTTGATATAGCTATTATTAATTTCGTTATATTGTGCTGTCAGTGACAAAAGTTGATGAACATTTAAACTTCTCTAATAACTCGATTCAACAGATTTTGGATCCAAACATTTTGCTCTTTATTTGATGATCCATCTTAGCTTAGCCTTAGGACGACCTCCGTGACGCATTGGGCGACTAGCCGGCTGTAACCCAGGAGGTAGCGGGTTCGATAACCGCCGCGGAACAAATGTTTGCATGATCTGCAGATATTTGTTCCGGGTCTGGGTGTTTTTCTTTATATTATAAGAATGTATTTACAAAAAAATAGTATTCTATTACCAGATAGAGATAACTTTTATTTTAGATTTTAGCGTAACGCTAAAAAACTAATCGGACTAACAAACCGGGTGGTTTTGACGATCAAGCGGGCCGCATGCAAGCCGAACAAGCAACTAGTAAGTAAGTACTTTTAAGTCGGCTTTCTTGTTTAACAAATAATAGAATATCTACCTAACCTAACGTCTAGTATGTGTAAAGCTTGCTTTAGTGTAATTTTTTTTCTATTCTTTCATCAAATTTACCGTCTAGCACTTCTTCTTTTCGTGTCAATAACTCAAATTGTAAAATGCTGAATATGGCTACCTACACAAAAACTGTACCTTACACCTTGTTAACCCAATAAATACAATTTGATTTGAAATTTTGGGTATCTAATTAGTTTTGACCAGGTGGTCACCTCCCGGCCTCATCTACCACTAAATCTGATAAAAGAACGCCAACATCAACTTATGTCGCTGACTTCACCCAATCACGATGGTGTTTAATATTCATTGTACCTATCCTGGTTATGATGGTGATGATGGTGGCCGTAACTGCCGCCGTTCCCGCCGTTGTTATCAGTACTGCCGACGCCATAGCTCCCCTGTCCGTAATTACCGACCGGGTCTGACCCGCCGAATCTGTTGGGAATACCATCAGGCTTGTTTTTGGATAGCTGGTGCCGTGAGGTGACGAATTGAGCGGCTCTTTCCGCTATCATGATCGTCGGGGCCGCTGTGTTACCTGTACAAATACATTATTATTAAAAAAAGCTTAATACTCTACTACTTATCAAATTGATAAATAAACTTCAAGAATGAAACTCTAGCTTCAAACTTTTGACTAAATAAAATGAAGTCTTAAATGCAGTTTGGTAAATTCTGAAATAGCGCTATTTAAAAAAATGCATCACTTTGTTTGGCATCACAAATGTTTTAGAATTTACTGCAAATCGAGAGGATAGAGTATGAGAAAGGACGTACCAGAAGTAACAGTTGGCATGATGGAAGCGTCAGCAACTCGAAGACCTGTAACAGTTTGAAAAGAATTCAGAAAACCTGTCGAACAGAACCTTAAAAATAGAAGGACTAGGACAAAATATGCAGTCAACCACAATAGAAGAAATCAACGCACCCCTACAAAAATCGGAGGTTCGGCAGACTTTCGCCGATTCGGAGCCACGAGGCAGAACAGGATGGAATATACTATACAGTGTTTTTTTTAACTGGGACAGTACGTGAGGAAGTATACTTCAATTAAGTCTACTTTTTGCATATTTGACAATGCCATGATAGGACAAATAAGATGTTGCAATGACTGATATAAAAGTCCGACAGATGCAAGAACCATGTTCGAAATTCAAAATTGTTCTGAAATACGAAATGTTTTTGAATTGCTCATGAGAGCATGGAGTTCCTAAACTTCTTAATCGCTACAGTATTATTACTTCTTTAATGTGCAATTAGAATCTAATAAAATGTTTGTTGGAGGAATTTTGCTTTGTCCTGTTGTATGAGAATACATTTTATCAAATTTGACTAATTTCCGCTGCTCAGATTTTTTTTATTCGATACAATAAAATGATCCTTACAAAGGACTGCATCGATCGCCATCAAAAAAAATTACCAACTTGATTCATTTTAATGCGCTACTCACGCTTGACTAAAAAAAATTTAATGCTTAAATGTTTTTCTTTGAAAACGAGCTGATGATTTAAAAGAAACTGCACCTGTATCTCCTCTGGTTATGGGTGCTGCCATACTGTCCCAGTTAAAAAAAAAACACACTGTAAGTATATTAAATACTTGTAGAAAGATTATGAGGGAATCCGAAATGAGGAGAACATATACACAAGAATGGGCCTCATAAGAAGGCTCTAGGTTGCTCAGCGTGCTATGGAGAGGGTTATGCTTGTTTCTCTACGAGATGGAATCAGAAATGAGGAGATTCGTAGACGAACCAAAGTCACCGACATAGCACAAAGGATTAGCAAACTGCAGTAGGTGGCGCACATAGCTTGAAAAACTGACAGCTGTTGGAGCAGAATGGTTCTAGAGTGAAAACCACGCGCTAGAAAGTGCAGCGTCAGGAAAGACCTGATAAAGGATGCTGGGAGCCTTTGGGTTTTTTTGATGATGAGAAAATCGATGCCAGGTGTTAGGACATGCGTAGTTGGCGTGAAATTGGTATCCGGCTTTATGCTAGGGACAAATCGAAATTTCGCTACCGTAATTAAGCGCGGCTGTCCTAGCAAGTACAATGTTACGAAAGCGTCATATCTAGCGTCTATGCAATCAAAACGGAACATTTCTACTTCCGCAGCGTTATTTGGCTATAGCACACAAAGAAGTACCTAACAAGTTTTTGACTGCATTTCCACAAGAGATGTGCTACATTACTAAGCTACGGAGTTTCAAACTCACCAATAAAATCGCTTTATTTGCCTAGCCTTCCATAACCCAGCTATCTTATTGGTGGATTTTTCCTCGCTCACCGTTTAGCTTCCTCATACAGCTCTGCTGGTAAGGCACGCTTAATAGATTGTCTACGTTGGGCTTAGCGCTTCCTTAAAAATCTAAAGTATTTATCTTTTTATACCTTGAATCCCATGAACCTTCAACTCCATATCCACAACGGCCATAGGGTCACTGCTGGGCCCCATCTTGCAAGTCCCTACTTGGTGGTTCTCAGGCGCTGTGTGGTACTTCGCTAGGCATTTAAAGAACTCGTCTGTAGGATTGGGGCCGCCCCCTTCGCACTCCTTGCCGTAACCTTCGGTGGGGGTCATACCGTACTTTTCGCGCATTATCTAGAAATTTCAAAATTTTGTATTTTATGTATTATGAGAAAAAATACTTGAGATATTTCAAGTATTTCCATAGAACACTTGCCTTTCTAAGATAAGTGTTCTACGTTACTTGCTTGGTAACTCTCGATTCTGGCACAACTATGTGGCGATAAGAGCTTTATCGTGATATATTTAAATTCAATACAGCGATCAATATTATACATTATTTCTTATATCTATACAATTTACCCGTTGTAGGGTATTTGTATTTACCCTACCCTAAGTTTCAATATTGATTTTATTGATCTGTTTTGAGGTGAGACACACTTTCCATCAGTCCATCAGTTAAAACGAAAACCATTTCATTTTTAATTATATAGATATATACAATGTGTCTTACCGTGCTATTAGCTAATCTATAAGCAATCCTAGCTGCATCGACTAAAACGTTTAGCTCATGCTCGTCTAGGAAATAGTTGGGCTGCATAACCGGTGGTTCTTTTGGGTCTACCGACTGGAGCGTGAGGTAGCCTCGACTGCGGGGCTGAAGTGATATTGCTGAGATCCTGTTAATAAATGATATTTAGGTATTAATAATGATGTCCACTTATGTTCTGATTACTTATTTCTTGATGAGTAGGTTGGAATTAAGGATGCATTTTCTAATTTCTAAAATTTATTTTCATAACAATTACATGTTTGGTGTATGGGTCGAAACGACTGCGTGGCCGCTACTTGCGAATTTCACGAGTCTGCTGTTCTGTATAAAAGAGTGTCCATAAACATAATGTACATCTTTCTTGGCTTTGACGACAATGTGCTCGCAACCTGCCACGGTTTGAATGCTAACTAGGTAGTGACAATTTAAAAACTTGGTATTAATCAAACGTAATGTTTGAGCTTGCCTTGACTACCCGCTCGGTACTAGTGAAATCTACACGGGTCTGTGTCCTGAGTAAGAGATTGTGAGGATGTCCATCTTTGGGATGATTAAAGCCGTGAGCGTTTTGTTTACAGACTTTAAAACTGGTATTTCTGATAGTGCATCAGAGTTTTAGTCTTTCGGTTTGACTTTGCTCGATGTCTTCACATATTTTTCTCCATTCTCAGATTTGTGAGTACCACCTATATCCCATTAGGGTGAAGACAGAGGCAGGTCCAAACATTACACTACTTGGCTCATGTCCACTTTTTACATAGTAATTAGCATTCTGTTCATGAAAGGTTGCAAGCCCATTCGCCTTATTGGAAGCTTATTGGAATACTAACAATAGCATGTAAACATTTCAATCTTGTTGGTTCGCGTTTAACCACGATCTCGCCTTATGGTAAGCGATTATGTTGTCTACGACGGAAGACGCTTGCCTAGAAGAACCTGTTCACTTGCGACTCGAAGACCCCTCGGTTGTAGTTATCAGGAAATGCTTGGCTCTGACGTAATAAAGTGCTGGTGCGCGGGATTTAAGACGGGATGGTCTCAGATGCATGAAATAGACGGTATGATGTATAAAGAAAAATATGGTAGGTATACTCACGAGATTTCTCTCTTCTCGCCTTGTTCCTTCAATTTGTCCAGATCAGGTATATCCCCAGTGCCGCACGAAGCGTAGTATCCACCAAAGAAGAACTGTATGTCAGGATGTCTCCCGCCAGCCGCTGCGTACCGAGAGTTCACTATTCCTGTCAACTGTAATGTACACCAATTTGAATCTTATGCTAATGGATTAACGAGTCAAATTGACGTCTCAGTTCTTACACACATTGACTATCGAAACAAGTCATTCAATGAAGAGATTTAAAAGTTGCCATTGCCTGATATCATGATGAGAAGCTATTGTCTAATGTCTATAGTCTACAAAACCTAGATAATAAATACAGTCAAACTTGGATAAGCGAGAGTTCAAGGGAGCACAATCTCATTCTCGCTTATAGAGGTTTCTCACTAACCCGAGTTTCTCGCTAATGCAGGTACATGGGTAGCGTTTCTCTCTTATGGTGATGCAATTTTATAATAGGTCGATTCTGGTCTGAATCGAAATAAAATTCAGAGGGAGTTTAGCCTCTGAATTTCATTTCGCGATTATCCGGATTCAAATGCATTCACTATTTTAAGTTTATCACTTAATGACAGTACTTTAATTTTCCGTGTTGACATGATGCAGAACAGAACTTTCCTTCGCAATTGATTAACTATAAACTGAGCAAGTCCGACAAACAGGACGGTACACAGGCACACGTGTCCATTCGAAAAGAATGCGATAAAATAACAACGTTATTTAGTTCCACGAAATAGAATAGGTACAATATTGACGAGAAAAAAATACAAAAACAATTGTAGGAAGTTCCACGAAAGTTAAAAATGAGTTATAAAATAGCAGATGTGTCCATTCGAAAAGAATGCGATAAAATAACAACGTTATTTAGTTCCATGAAATAGAATAGGTACAATATTGACGAGAAAACAATACAAAAACAATGGTAGGAAGTTCCACGAAAGTTAAGAATGAATTATAAAATAGCAGATGTTAAATTTGTAAATAAAGCTCGACTGTCGCTTATAGAGGTATAGATAAGTAGCAGTCTCACTTACGGAGGTCCATGAGGGAAAAACGACTCCCTCTTATAGAGGTTTCTGTTTCTCGCTAATAGAGGTTTTGGGAGCTTAAAATGATGGGTCCTGGCTATTACTCTCACTTATAGAGTTTTCTCACTTACCCAGGTTTGGCTGTATATAGGATAGGTAAATCACACAAACTCTGATTTTAATGCTCGGACTACGGCGTATGTTTGTGGTGTGTTTCTCTCTCTGTCCCTATCATTCGTCATATGAATGATGGACTCAACGTAAACTTTTGCTATAGCTCGGTAAAATAGTCCAGGCAGGCGAGCCAACATCAACCAAAGCAAAGATCAAAACTACGATGTGAGGGATTCGCATCAAAATATATCTAAATATTGAGTCAAGCTTCCCACACTTTCCAAACGCGTCGAAAGGATGCCCAAGTTCAATCATATAGCACATTTATTGAAAATGATTTGCTTATAAAGCGCCCTGTAGTATGTTAAGTGCTGCAAATAATACCTGAGACATGCCAGTAGACGCCAGAGGCCCTTCTCTCTTCAACAAGTACTCCGTCGCAGTCTCCCAGTTCAACACTGGTTCATTAAGTTCTTTGTTCAGCGTAAACTCCAATGTTACTCCGACGTGGTTGTGTAGGTTCTGTCCCACTCCGGGCAGGTCTTTTATGGTGGGAATGTTGAACGAGTCAAGGGTTTCCTTAGGCCCGATGCCGGAGAGGAGCAGGATTTGGGGGGAGTTTAGAGTTCCTGCTGAGATTATGGCCTGGAAATTAAAAAGAGCACCTCTGTTAGGTGGAACATAACTAAAGGTATATACAATAAACTTGATACTTAGTTAAAATAGTATAGTGAATAGTGTTTATGACTATCGTCATAAATCTGTATAATAACTATAAAGAGATAAAATTTTATTTATTTTATTTTTATTTTTTTTTATGTGTACTGTTGGTGTATCTTTAAATAAATAAATAAATAAAAAAAATGGATTTGACTAGATGTATGAGTTAACGGTTAGTGTCTCAATAAGGGATGGTGATGGAACATGGTTGCCAAGTAAAAACCTGTTTCTACTTGAAGACTACATTATAAAGGGACGGAAAAACATCATCCTCAAAAGTTTGTCTAAGTTCAACATTTGAAAGCAAGACCTCACCTCCTTATTAACCCCAAGGATCTTAGTCTTGCCATCCTTGATATATTCCACTCCGGTAACCCTCTTCTGCGTAGGGTCCACTATTACTCTAGAAGCATGTGCGTTCAGAAGAACATGTAGGTTCGCCCTTTTCGATGCTGGACGGATGAAGCCTCGCGATGTGCTGTATCGGGAACCTCCACTAAAAAGTATCAATATAGATTAATTTTCTTCTTTTAGAGTGTCTTCTTCTGCCAATTTCTGTAATTTTCTTCTTTTAGAGTGTCTTTGTCTCCCAATGTCTGTTGTTGCCTTACCAGCTCGCGTGGATAAAAGCAGTCTAGGTATAGGTATGTTTCTCCATGTTAGCTAACTTCCAGCTTGACCTCTAAATTCGTTATAGAATGCGTGCCTACTAAAACTTGTAATAAATAAATAAATAAATATTTCTGGACATTTCACACAGCGCTATCTAGCCCCAAACTAAGCAGAGCCTGTACTATGGGAACCAGATAACTGATATCATACTTATATACTTCTTTTTTTGTAAATACATACTTACAATATATAGAGAAACAACCAGACCCGGAACAAATATCTGTAGATCATGCAAACATTTGTTCCGCAGAGAGAATCGAACCCGCTACCTCCTACGTCTCAGCCGGCTATTCGCCCACTGCACCACGGAGGTCGTATATAGTAATTATTTTATGCGTTTTACGCCTTATGTTTATATCCTATAGAGTCAATATTATCCTTATGAGTATTTATTCGATCGAAACCTTCTTAGTATACTTTTTCATACTTTACGGCACGTACTTATAATGCTTCTTGGTAGATCTATGATATAACCTATGTTGGAAGTTTTCGAGCGGTCTTGTTGGTAGTACCTACCTTCACTTCTAAAGACATTCTTACCTACTACGACTACTAGCTGTGCTGCTAGTCAACCTTATCACTAACTTAACATTGCTGATAGACAATAGGTACATACTTTGTAATTGTCAACTTACTCATTGAGAGTCTGTGCGATAGTAAACCCTGTGATAGACTCCCCATTAAGGTCACTGGTCGGCGGGTACCCCAGTTCCACCGAAGCTGACACCATGTCATGTGCGAATTGAGGTGCGTAACGGAACTGCGAACAACCGGTATCCTTTAGCATTTAGTCCAGTTTTACTAACAGTATAAGTGATATTGATAACAGTAAATGCCATGTGAGAAAATGAGGTTTTGGTGATAATCGTCTTAAAATCTTAATATAAATTGTCTCTATTTGAAGTAGGTCTGGTCATGATAACTGAGGAATATTTTTAACATTATAACTTTTCGTTATACTTTCTTAAGTATCTAACAGGGTGATTCAGGCGCCATGGTTCAAATTGAGCAGAGCGATGAGGGTCCCCGTGGTGGGCTGACCCGACTCATCCCATATGTTTTACGAAATTTACGGGCAAAGTTTTTTGTCTATGTAGAATATCGTTCATCATAATCAATTGAAACATCCAATAGAAAATTACCGATACGCGGGTTACTCTTAAAATAAATCATCTTGCTGATGCTTGCTGGCAAAAAAACAACCTGTGAAAACTTACTTTTTGAACCGGCAGCGGCCCGCCCGTCGTGTGATACTGTCCTGACACTCCGCTTCCTATTTCCTTGTTGTCCTCACTTCTCAAGAAATACTGGAGTACGTCGTACCACGACCAGCCGGTGGCTCCATTAACTGCCCAGGCGTCGTAGTCTGCCGCGTGGCCTCGCATGTACATCATACCGTTGGTTACTGAACAGCCTCCTGTAGAAGGAAATATAGTTTCTTGGTTCAATGTCTGGATGTGATAGAAACTGCTTATAGGAAAGACGGGAAAAAAAGGCAGGACGTCGAAAGCACTGAAGCTATACCTAATATCGAACGTAGGTAGATACTGAACGAGGCTTTGTTAATGAACTGCTTGTAAATAACATTTAGTGGCAACAGGTGAGTTGCCACTAAATGTAATGAAACTGACCTTTGAGAGTAGGTACCTAATTCCTAGGCCCAAATTCTTGGAGTAAGCTCTTTTTTTTATAGTTATATTTTATGTATAGTATTTTTTATATTAAGTTTGTATTTGTCAAAACGTCGTAGTATCGCACAACTCATTTATACATGTAATCGCATTTATCAGCTTATCTTTATAAACCATATTGTTATATTAAGTATGTATAATAATATGTATTTATTATATTCTATATGTATATATATTTATTGTAAGTACATATGTTCTATTTGTATTAGTATTTATTTATAAAATTTATTATCTAGTTATATTTTTTATTTTGGTATTAGACGCACTCTCTTAATAAATAGTTTGGCCATAAATGTACACCCCCGACCATTATCTTTGTTATAACCAAATCCTCTTCATCCAAAGGTTGTCTAGAAGAGATCTCTTCTAAGCGATAAGACCGCCCATTGTACTATTTGATTTATATTTTCTATTTTGTTTTTATTTTTTTTTTGTTTATACTGTGTACAATAAAGTGTTTTCATTCATTCATTCATTGATATATTCTCCAACTCCATTCTCTTTTTTCGATACTGAAAGGCAAGGAACTCTTGACAGTTTTTAATGAAAGAACTGTCAAATATCTATGCTTGTCTTGATTTAGTTTTGAGGCGTTTCATTCAATCACAACAAATACGGGCTGTACCTAATTTCATTTTACTTTGTTTCTCGTGTCACACATCTCCACCACATTATGTCCACTGCCTGAGGTATGAAAGACTTAGGGTGCGTTGGCTGTGCGAGGAAAATATCCACCAGTAGGATAGCTGGTCTGTGCAAGGCAAGGTAAATGAAGCAATCCTATGGGTGATTTTTTTCCTCACTCACCGTTTAGCTATCTCATCTCTGGCAAAAATTCAGCCTTAAGTCACTTAGCTCGTGCTCATTTCGATTTCACAAATATCGAAATTCAAAGACTTCCAGCAGTCCATCAACTTACCAAGCATCTTAGCTCTAGTCCACGAGCACTTCCCACCATCAGCTAAGCAGGCTCGTTCCTGTGGTTCCGTGTAGTAGTTCCAATCGGTATCCTCCCGGCCCCAGTAGGCAGTGACCCATGCAGGGACAGAGGACTGTGTGGGCTCGTCACCTCCTGCTTCCATGAGTAGCACCTGGTGAAGAACTCATTCAATTTAGGAACTTCTTAGTATTTCTGTAATGGCCTGGATAGATGGCACTGAAGCTTAAGGGTGGATAACAAAATATCAGTCATTATTAACGTTAAAATCTGATAGCATTACAGAAGGTATTATTTTGGTATTACAGAGAGAGATGATAATATACATCAGCAAATTCCATATTCGAATCTATAGAGCAATGAGCATGACCTTGATCTATTCAACTGCAGTATTTCATCTTAAATCTTAAAACCAGAATTAATAATACATTTTTTGGTCGATTTAGGACACGTGTGACTGTGTGAAGATGAGTATTTATGAACTAATCTTGTACTATACTAGTGGTTCGCCCCGAACTGAGATCTCGCGAGTGTAATATTTGACTATCAAATTAGTGCCACGAAATAAATAACCAACGCACTTGACCTACAGTTTCATTCAAATTACAGATATTGGGATTTCATCTACTGTGGTTATATTTTTTGGAGTACAAATTACAGTTATTCTGGATTTCAGACTTTGGCATATATTTGTGTTACTTAGGCTACACGCATACCAAATTACAGTACTCTGGGATCACTGGTGTACCTACCTTGTTAATTTTGACAAAGTTCAGTTTTTATTATGGCTAATAACTCAAAAACTATAAAGACTTTATTAAAATTAAAAACGGAATCTTAATGTACTAATGAAGACCTTTCATTTGACATCCCACTTGACCTAATAGTCTCATTTTAAATTTTTTACCCCTCTTGAACCCCAATATCTCAACAACCTCTCAATATTTTTAGCTTATTTAGTCACACCAAAATTTTGCCATCACTACCTACCTATGTATCAAATTTCACGATGATAATCCTATCACCCATTGATGCCAATGCTACGAAAGTTATCTTCGGACAAACATACATACATACAACGCCGATTTGCCCAAGTTGATTTGGAAATCTCGCTTCGCTCGATCAATGAGTACATTGGGTGGCACTTGATCTGGTATCGTGAACGTAAGTGACCCGTACAGTGTTCAGTTAGATTTTTTTCACAGCACTTGCTCGACAATGTCAAATTATATGTATGTCATGTAAACCTCACCGAAAGCAGGTGATTAAATCCCTAGGCTGAACCGGGAGTAAAGTTATGCTGTATAACTATAGTATCAGTATAAACTTTACTAATTTGGCTTTGGAACCTCATCTGTATTACAAATTGAACCAAAGAGACCCACACAATAATAACTTATTCGTAAATCGGACTAACCGCTGCACAGAATGCACCAACCTAAATTTTGTTTTTATTGTCTCGCAGAAAGTGTGAAAAGTGGAGTATTCTCTTCGTGGATAAAGCTGTCTGCATCTTGGGTGCTTTTATCCCTCTCTGCACTCAGGATTCTAGTAACTTCCTCGCTCCGCTCGTGAGATAACTCTAGAATCCTTCGTTACGCTCGGGATACAATATAGCGCCCGTGACGCAAGTCACTACTCTATCCACTCGTTTAATTCTATTCTTTTGTATTTTGTTTTTACATTAATCTGATTCTGTCAGTGGAGACCTTTAAATGTCATGTTTTATTACTATTAACTATTGTGTTTAATAAACGTCGATGGTTTTTCTAAAATAAAAAATTAAAATTAAATAACCAATTTCGAGCCTACTTGTACCTATTTCTTTGCATAGCGGCTTTTCGCGTCAGTCATCACTTCGGTTCGATAAAAACGCGTACTTTTTGCGTCAAGTTAAGCCAGACAATATAGATGTACTTCCCAGGGTTTTTATTCAGGTACCTTCACACCTTGTGTCTCGTTAATTGTTCTATACGAATGATAAATTAATTTACAAAGATATCCGCAAAGCATAGGGCAGGCTCTGAAACACCTGTGGCATCTTTACCTAACGCTAACTGTCATACTTTATATCGAAGGTTGTGGACGTGGGTATGCGGAACACTTGGAAAAAAAGGAATTGGTGTTAGACGAAGTTGATAACAGAATGCTGGAAGAGGGATGCACGGCGACCAAGACATAGAGCACCCGCCCGATGGTCGAATGACGTTATAGCTGGTGGCAAATGGATGATACTCGCCAGGGATTGGAAAAAATGGCGTAATAAAGAGGAGACCTTTACCCAGCGATGGATGCAGGTGGGCCAAAATTATGAAAATTATCGTATTATTACAATACACAAAGGGTATCTGGAAGAGAATGCTCTTTAGCATTAAGTTCGCCTTTGTATTAGTTTTATAAGTGCATTGAAGTATTTTCAATCAATCAATCCCACCATCTCCGTTATATCATCGGAGAACCAGATGCCCTGCGGTGCGCCACCGCTATGTGGTAGAAATACCTCCCATTCGCACAAAGCGATTCTCTTCGACCTTTATTATGCGCACCGCCAAAGAGTGGAACACCTTGCCAGAGTCTGTGTTTCCTGATAGCTACAGCCTGGGTATCTTTAAGACGCGAGTGAATAGGTTTCTTCTAGGCAAGCGTGTACCATCGTAGACTGCATCATCGCTTACCATCAGGCGAGATAGTGGTCAAACGCAAGCCTTTATTGTATAAAAAAAATATTTTGCGTGAGCGACCGCTTTATATGTACTTAGAATAGAATATATATACATAAAGGTACTTGCGAATCCCTAGTCGAAACCTAAAGGATTTGGGCAAATCCATTTCTAAAATCGAAAAGGTAGTCAATAAACGCCTACTGTCATTCCTGGAGACAGAAGGCCTATTATCTCAGAACCAATACGGCTTTCGAAATAATTGCTCTACTGATGATGCAGTGACTAACATGGTCAATTTTGTCTCAGAACATCTTGATAAATGCAAAAAATGCGCTGGTGTCTTCCTAGACCTAGCAAAGGCGTAGATTAAATGAAAACAAATTTAAGTATAGAAACAAAATTATATAATAATCTATAAGAAACAGGGCAAAACAGATATGATATATGTCTCTTAAACAGATAAACATTACTCTATATCCGAACTTCCTTCCCCCCTTCCCCTCCCTCCCTACACACTATTCAACACTCTCTACACATCAAGCGCACGCGCGCTCTTACATACACACACCTCCACACACAATACCTATACACAAACTCACACACGCACAAATACACTCGCACACAAACACACTCAAACTCACAGGACGAAAGAGACTATCTCCCACAACACAGGTTTTACCTAGGGTGGGAGCTAGTGAGCTTCTACAATGGATGTCATTGTATTCAGTCATATACATGTAGAAATGGATGTCATTTCTAGATGTATTCAGAAACAATTACATAATCGTGTTTGAAATTACATCTACAATATTATTACCACATACAATTAAACTCGACAATATCTGTTCAACTCCGTTCGCAACTTGTAAAATAATCCCGCTTGTAAATGTAAGAAATTATATTATTCAATGGTTGTATCACTTTTTACAAGTTTTTTATTAACTTGCAATGTATTTATGTTTGTCCGGGTGGAATCTTGCAACTGAATTTTAAACCCGTTCAGGGGAACGGGTTGAGGGCAACCGATTGAGCTGAAATTTGGAATACATACGTAATTTTAATGTTAATGCAATATGGTACCATGGAGGTGGTCTCACGATGGAGACGAATACTAGACAGCGGAACTTCTGAATGGATTATAGTAGGCTACTATAGTGTGACCATTAGTGCTGTGCACTCCCTGAGGTATGCGCGCGGCGAGACGGGGGGGAGAATCGGCTGCTGCGCTCTGTCAGTACGCCGTCAACGCTCGTGGCGGCAGGTAGTGTTATTTGTATCGGACTGTCTATGTCAGACGCACATGACTTGAACCTGCTTGCGGTTCCGATTATGAATTGTATAAAAGCTTGTTTTGAAAAAGTAATTTTTCAACTAAAAACTTATTTACTTAGTTTCACGACAAAGTGCGTGAGATAGAATTATTAGGATAATATGTAATATTTAGATATTTTGTTTACGCTGAATGAATTAAAAATACAACCTCGATTTCTGAACTAAGATTAAACAAATTAATTAAAAAAAACGGTATCTACTTTAAAACGAAACATTTACACCCATAAAACAGTTAGTAAGAAATTTATAAAAAAATTTGGTAAAACCTCTTCCTTTTAGAAGAGAATTAACAAATTTAAAGTCTGAGATTGGACCAGCCTAAGTGTATTAAACTATTTTAATAATATTGTTTTATTTACAAATTCGCGTATACAAATAAACGTTTTTCTTCCTAATTAAATGCAAATTGCCACAACCATTATCTTGGTATCTTTAATGCTCCGGAATTGACATTGACATTCAGTTGGCCAGTTAAA
Organism: Philereme vetulata; assembly: GCA_918857605.2. NCBI lineage: Eukaryota > Metazoa > Arthropoda > Insecta > Lepidoptera > Geometridae > Philereme > Philereme vetulata. The sequence goes on along the minus strand of OU975420.1, from coordinate 12,497,451 downwards.
GGTAGGTATTTATGTAATGAAACTGAATACACTAACGACTCAGGAAAGACTATCAAGTTGAAACAGGGAAGCACTTAGGGTGAAGTCACACTATGGCAATCATTAATCATTTTTCGCTAAGCATAAGTGGAATTGCTGGACATGTATGCCGTACGGAGGGACGATCTCACTAATTTTCGAGCGGATTGAACCATCTTGGCATTGGAAAGAATGGGGGGAGGCCGTTGCCTAGCAGTGGGACACAGAGGGCTGTTTGATCGAGGGAAGCGAGATCTCCAAACTAACTGAGGCAAATCGGGCTTGTATGTATGTATTATGTATGTTCGTTTGTCCGAGGATAACTTTCGAAGCGTTGATCCGATCATCGTGAAATTTGATACTTAGGCATGTAGTGATGGCACAATTCTGGCGTAACTAAATGAGCTAAAAATGTGAGGGGGTTGATGTGATATTGGGGTTCAAGGGGGGTATAAAAAAATTAAAATAACTAATTTTTATTTTTAGTTTAGTCGTTGCAGTTCTTGAGTTTTTATATTAGCCATAATATAAACTGAACTTTGACGAAATTCACAGGGTACACCAGTGACCCCACAGTGCTGAAATTTGGTATGCGTGAATCTTTAGTGACACAAATATAGGCAAAAGTCTGAAATCCAGAATAACTGCAATTCGTACCCCAAAAATGGATAATCAAATAACATGAACAATAAATAATAATAAATAGTTCTTAATAAATAGTTTGGCCATAAATGTACACCCCCGACCATTATCTTTGTTATAACAAAATCCTCTCCATCCAAAGGTTGTCTGGAAGAGATCGCTTCTAAGCGATAAGACCGCCCATTGTACTATTTCCTTTATATTTTCTATTTTGTTTGTTTTTTTTTGTTTATACTGTGTACAATAAAGTGTTTTCAATCATTCATTCATTCATTCATTCATTCATTCATTCATGAACTCCCGTTACCTGTAATTTAATAGAAACTGTAGGTAGGTCAAGTCTGTTGGTTATTTATTTAGGCGCACTATCTTGGTGGTCAAAGATTACGAATAATATTTTTTTTTGTTTTTATGGTAGACTCGAGAGATCTCAGTTCGGGGCGGACCACTAATAATAATAATTATTATTTGTGAAGTTCGTTCGACCAATTGCTCTAATCTTCTTTCCATTGCTTATTTATTTCGCAAACATGATTCGCACCCTTCTACTTCCGTTTTACTTGCCAGCACTCTGTACTTATTTTTGGTTATGCCGTATCAAGAATTGAAATAAAAACGCAATTGAAAACTGAAAGGCATTGAAAAACAAATAATGTTCCGCTCACAAAGGCTCGAAATCTGCATAGGGATTAAGGTCACTGCAGACGTACAAAGTTATACAAAATTAAAAATACTTAGCTCAATTTGTATGCAATTAATAAAACAAAAAAATACCCAGGTATGTATTCGTGTTACACTGGTAAAATTCGATCAAAGAAACAATTAATATCTATTACCCGTGCGCGATAAGTTGGGACCTGAGCGCGGTGACGTCATATTGGCGTGTTTGTACCGCCCGCAAAAAAGCGAACATTTCAAAAATTTATTTATTGTGCTCATCAAAATAACCCCTTTGATTTTTGTGCATATATTATCAAACACCATATATATAGGTAGGTAGTTTTGGCACAATCTTGGTGCTAAAAAATGAGCTAAAAATGTTGAGGGATTATTGAGATATTGGGGTTCTAGAAGAGTAAAAAAACAAAATGAGGTCAAATGGGACGTCTAATGAAAGTTTTTCATTAGTATATTTCGACCCCCTTTTTAATTTAGTTTAATATTTGTAGTTTTTGAGACTTGACCTAATTAATAGTCTCATTTTTTTTACCCTTAAACCTCAATATCTCAATAACCTCCAAAATGATCTCATTTAGTCACACCAGGATTGTGCTAACGTTACCTACCTATATATCAAATTTCATGATGATCGAATGAACTCTTCGAAAGTTATCCTCGGACAAACATACATATATACAAACATAGAACGCCGATTTGCCCAAGTTGATTTGGAGATCTCGCTTCGCTCGATTATTATAATGACATTACAAAACACATATTCTTGAGTTGCATGAAGCTTGCGAGACTCGATTCGGATGATCAGACTCAATGAATGGGAGGCCTTTACTGTTTCAAAAGTGTTTTCTAATCTCGTAACTTAAAGTTGAATTAACTATAATCGTTCTAAAAAAGACAATGGCTTATTCAAACTCAATCATTGTCCATGTATGGTACTTTTCGTGTACCTTCGAGCGCAGGCATCAATTTAAAACACTGCCTTTTTTTCAGTCATTTTCGTAGTACCTCGGTGTCATGATTGAATTTATTTCAGTCCTCAAAATTTGCCTTGCTTAGATCCCTATTGAGTACGCGTTGCTGTTCGGTCCTTATCACACCCACTCTACCCAATAACTAAACCCAGAAGGTCTCTTTCCAATCATGTTTGACAAGCATAGCATGGCAAATTGAAAACCTAACCGTACCAGACCTTCCTATTATATCTGTTAACTGTAAATGGGACGAAAATGTCCGCGCCTAACGTTCTAAGACGTTTGCCCATCTCATTTTATCAATACAATGTTTAACATACCTGACTGAAATTAACGGCTGCATTCCGAATCACGCTAAAATCGATATCATCGCGTTAACGAGCGTTCCGAGTCACCGTGTGCGCGACAACGATGTCCCGTGAATCGTCATAGATGACGTCATTACATCTGCCATTTTGCGCTAACAACGTCCATGCTCTAAACTGATATCACCGTGAACCTCCCTGTCAAAAGTGACTTGAAGCTGGCTAGTTGATTGCTTGTGAGTAATAGTGTTATGTGGTTGGTTGGTTTTAATGTTGTTATGAAATTATAGGAACGCAGACTTGCAGCTCGTTCATGAGCGTTCCGGATATTGACATCACTTCAATTATCATCAACAACTCGACATCAACTCTCATTAGCGCGATAACTGAATCGGTACGCAAAGTAGCTACGTGAACGCTAGCAGCGATTATGTCGTGATTCGGAATGCAGGGATAGTAACGTTGACAGAAAGTTGACTTTGGTTAAAGTTTCAAGGATTAGAGTAAGTCGTAGGGATTTACCCAAGAGGATAAGCAGTGGCAGTGGGCGGAGGCACAGCTCGAAGAACTGACGGCCGTTGGGGCAGAAACGATCTAGAGTGGAGACCACACACTGGAAAGCGCAGCGTAGGACGGCTTCTACTAGATAGAAATACGACTTGACAAAGGCTGCTGGGAGCCGTTGGGTACAGACCGCACAATATTGGTCGCTCTGGAAATCTATGGGGGAGGCCTATGTTCAGAAATGGATGTCCTATGGCTGGATGATAAAGGTACAATAAAGCATATTCAAGCTCCTCTCACCTTCCACTGAGGGTTCTCTGAAAGTCGTCCCGCGATCACCGATCCAGCCGTTCCTCCGCCCAACACCACGAAATCGTAACTATCATCCAGCGGGTCGAGGCTGCCGACGCGGTTGCAAGGGTCCGCCAGGTCGCAGCGGCCGTTAATGAAGGCTTCCAGAACGCTCATGAAGAGGAGGAACTGGCCCGGACACGCTCCGGCCATCGATGGCCCGACTTCTTGGATCGGGCACGCACATGACTGAAAGTTTAAAAGGTTCTTATAGACGTATTCATTAATTTATATCCTGTATTAGCACAATACAATTTACATGAATTAAAACAGAGTTTTATAATGAGGTCGGAAAAGGTTCTCTTATTACAATAATTTTGTCAAAAAACATAAAACGAAGTAAAACTTGTGCGCTACAGAAGCAAATGTGCATCAACTCAGCATAATAGTATTATTATAATAGCTTATCTTCTCTAGATAGTATCTAGAGTAGGAGTGCGAGCACTAAAACCGTGACACGAGATTTGTAAAAAATCTCGTGTCACTGTTTTAGTGATATAGTCATTATGGCCGAATCGCTCGAGGAACTCGGTACCATGCTCAACGACCTCAGTAGGGTCTCCCAACAGGTGGGTCTTAAAATGAACATGGATAAGACGAAAATCATGTCAAATATCCATGTTGCGCCCGTACCGGTAGTTGTTGGGGGCGATACTCTCGAAGTTGTCGACGAATATGTATACCTAGGACAAACTGTCCAATTAGGTAAGTCCAACTTCGACAAAGAGGTCGCACGAAGAATCCAACTCGGCTGGGCAGCGTTCGGGAAACCTCGCGATATCTTCTCGTCCAAAATTCCCCAGAGCCTGAAGACTAAAGTCTTCAACCAGTGTGTGTTGCCAGTGATGACCTATGGCACTGAAACGTGGTCCTTTACTCATGGCCTCATGACCAAGCTCAAGGTCGCTCAACGAGCTATGGAGAGGGCTATGCTCGGGGTTTCTTTGCGTGACAAAATCCGCAATGAGGAAATCCGCAGAAGAACTAAAGTTGCCGACATAGCTCTCAAAATTAGCAAGTTGAAGTGGCAATGGGCAGGCCACATCGCTCGTAGAACCGATAACCGTTGGGGAAGAAAGGTTCTCGAGTGGAGACCACGGACTGGAAGACGCAGCGTAGGCCGGCCCCCCAAAAGGTGGACCGACGATCTAGTAAGAATCGCGGGGAGCCGTTGGGCGCAAACGGCTACCAACCGCTCGTTGTGGCGATCTAAGGGGGAGGCCTATGTTCAGCAGTGGACGTCTTCCGGCTGATGATGATGATGACTCCTCCGAAACAGGTCGACCGATTTTAATGATCTTTTAAGGCGTTTTTGATAAACTTCTTTACGCACGCTTGACTTGGGGAGTAAGCTGGTGAATGCGTTACGAAAAGTGCGAACGGAAGTTGAGAGGGAGATATACGTTAGTGAAGATAGAAAGAAAGAGAGTTACGTTTCGTATATTTTTAAACGTTAATGTGCGAGTTGCGTCTGTCCAGAATAAACATAGACTGATCGACCTGCAGACGTGTAGACAATTTTGTAATTAAACAATTTTATAAATTAATATTTTGAAAAAGAAGTTTTACTTCAGTCGTGTGGTCTGAAGCACACTCGTTTTGTTTGCATTTTTATTTTTTGTATATTTGGTAGGTATGAGAATAGGTCGCAAAGTATTTTATACCATTCCCTTTCTAACAAGCTTATTTTATTCACTGAAAACCGTGAATAAAAAGCACTTTTAATCACTACTTTGGTGTTTGAATTAAAAACACACCAATATATTCGACCTCCATCTCAATGCGATCTCAACCTCCTTGCGCAAAAAATACTCGATACAAACTCTTTGTGCAAAGAATACTCGACATACAAACTCCTTGATCAAATAACTCCTTGAGATTTGATTGGTCGACATTTTCGACATGGAGTTTAGCATTAGAATTCAAACTGTTTTGTATTCTTTGCGGTCATTAGTAAATTGGCGCTATTTTGAATACTGTAAGTTGTACGAACACAAAGTTTAGTGTTACCTAATATTAAATCAATTGAAAATGCATTCAAGTGATGAAGAAAATGTGTTAACGCCTGAGTTTTTATGAAAGAGAGAGCGGCCGATATAGTAGAAACAACAATCACGGCTGGTTTACATCAAAGCCTACGGTGAGTTTTCTACATGGAAAAATAAAAATGAAGCTTCTGGCACATTTTCAAAGTATATTTTCCTAACTTATTATGTGCATTTTAATTAATTTAAATTTTCTTTTTTCTTCATTTAATGTCTATTTTTAGCTATTTTATTTTGTCTATTTTTGCCTATTTTATTTTGTCTATTTTAAATCTTTATTTTTCTCGTAGTCATGGTAAAAAGTAGGTAAGTATAGTTGCAACTCTTGAATAAAACGGATTTATATCTAGGGCCACGAATCACTCGCTCGCGTCGCTCAGGATTCTAACACTTGAATTCTAACTCTAACACTCGCTTCGCTCGTAAATTAGTCGTTACACACTTGCTCATGATTTATCTATGGCCCTCGCTTTAAATCCGTCCTTAATCACTAGTTGCATAAACTATTTCACCCTTCTACCCCCACCGCTCCATTTTTTTATCGCGATTTTAGTATTTTTGTATGAATATGCATTTATTTTAACCGTCGTCCATTGTCGTGAACTCATTTACAGTGCAGTCTCTGTAAAATGTAGCGATGGCGCAACGATCGAAAAATGTTGCCACTTATTACAAAAATACACAACTTTGTCTTTTATAATACTCGAACTATGAAACATTTTAGAACATGCCTTCTGTTAGTTTATTAGTAAGCTAGTAAAAGATATATATATATATATATATATATATAAGATAACGGACCTAACTAATCGGTGAGGATTTTTAGCCATTTGGCTTCGGAACTTCATCGACTGACAACATTAAAATGAGGTTTTCAAAATGGCGTCAGTAGTTCCGCTTTTGGCCGTTCTACAGATTAGTTGGTGGGGCACTATACCTACATGAAGTTTCACGTCACTTTGACATTTAATTCTGCATTTGATTTATTTGTTAATGTATATGGCAGAACAAAGTTTTCGGGGTTAGCTAGTAGTATATGTATAAATATTGATTAACCACAAGTCCAAAGTAATTTACCATCTAGGTATATCGTTTAATGAACTATAGGTACAGCTAGACACGATATGTGTAAGAATATCTGCTACAGGCCATTACAAATCTTCGAATAATAATCATAAATATTGCTGGACATTTCACACAGCGCTATCTAGCCCCAAACTAAGCAGAGCTTGTACTATGGGAACCAGATAACTGATAGAACACTTATATACTTTTTTTTTTGTAAATACATTCATATAATATTATAGAAAAATAACCAGACCCGGAACAAATATCTGTAGATCATGCAAACATTTGTTCCGCGGCGGGAATCGAACCCACTACCTCCTGCGTCTCAGCCGGCTGTTCGCCCACTGCGCCACGGAGGTCGTCAAATGACGTCGTCGAATGATTGATAGGATCATTTAATTTCTATAGCGTAATACCACCCACTATAATTAGCTATTTATATCCTCCGGTTTGCTGGAAGAAAACTTGTTCACCTTTGTAAATGTCCTTTGAAGTTTTTATGTCCATAATCTAAGCTAAGCAAATCGCTGTTGGGTTAACAAACAAATCTTTTATATGATTTTACCACGATATATACCTACCTACCACGAATGATTATAACCACGTGAATATTAAAAAAAATATCCTAACAGATATAGAGTTTTATATAGGTAGCCTTCGTTTTCTACCTCATACGTATCGCGTGTCTATCAGAGAACCAGGAAAGTGCTTTCAGTGCCGGATTAAAGTTACTTGATGCCCTAAGCAATCTTCCCCTGTGCCCCCCCCCCCTCCCGCCCTCCCCCCCTATAGTAAGTGAAATACAAAGAAATAAAAAAAAAATGTTAATACGTATCTAAGGTAGAATATGTACACACGGCTACACATCAAGCTATATATTTCCAGTGTAAGCTGACCTCTCATTCTACGAAAAGCCTGCACAATGCGAGGTCAGCTTATACTGGAAAAGTATAGCTTGATGTGTAGCCGTGTGTTGTCCCTCCTGCCCTTATCCCATGCCAGGTGGGATCGGCACAACATGATTTCACATGTTGTTCTAAGATTCGGCTGTATTTTTACAACTGGCTGCCTACCTGACGGTCAACTCACCTCGGGAACAGCCAACATATTATTAGGTATGTGTTCGTCACATTTGACCGTCGTCGGTGGGAATCGAACACACAACCGCCGGCGTCGAAGGCAGGGTTATTACCAACTACGCCAACGGACTCCCCAGAATATGTATATAGATATATTTATATATGTAAAGGACGAAAAAGATATGTACGTAGAGTAGAAGAATGAATTGCAAAATGTGTTGGTAAGCGCATAACTCAACAACGCCTGGACCAATTTGGCCAATTCTTTTTTTGTTGTATTTCTTAGTGTCAGGAGAAGGTTCTTATGAAAGAAAAAATTAAGAAAAATACGCGCAAAATTAGAAAATTTAAGAATACTTAACCACCATATATAATTATTTATAATCTAACCTTAGCGCTTTTATAATGTAACGTTATGACGTTTGACATAGAATTGACAGAATGCGTGCTGCAAATATCGTCAGAGGATGTAAAAAAAATGAATATCGTTTGAAACAGATAGGTTGGAGTTATCCTGAGGAGGAGTTCGGTAGGAGTTATCCCGAGATATATTGTCTATATCTTTAACAATTAATTGCTGTTCATTAGTCTCGCTAAAACTCGAGAACGGGTGGAGCGATTTGTCTAATTTTGGTATTGAATTATTTGTGGAAGTCATTCATTTTCTCATACATAATGATGGCCGGAGACAACAATTGACAATTCTACCAGGGTGACTTATATTGACAGCCCGCGTTATACCTATGCATTTCAAGCCGATACGAAGTTCGGCGGGACCACTAGTAATAAAATATAAACGTATAGTCGGTCAAGAACACTTTCTTGAAAAATTATACGGTGTTATTGGTTTAAAAATCTCTACATAATTAGGATTCCGTACCCAAAGGGTGCTCAACGGGACCCTATTATCGTGCCTCCGTTGTCTATGTGTCTGTCACAGGACTGAATTTTTTGAACGGATATTTTCTAATTTCATAAAATAGTTTAAATTTGTTCATTAAAATAAGTTACAATTTGTATTTGGTTTTTAATTTTATTATGGAGTCGACTGTATTACTACGAATCCACTAGTTGTTAATAGAAACCAAAACATTTTTCTTAATTTATTAAATGCTAATTGCGTTTTTTTCGAAAATTAAATTTGTGGTAGGTAGATAGTTTTTAAGTCTAACGTTGTGAGCATATCCGATTCGATACCTACACTCAGCGGCACAATTAACCGCCCACCTTGATTTTTACGATTTTGGTTAAAAAAAAAATTGTGGCCTTACTTGTGAATGTTATTTTATAACGTAGGTATATTGAAGTAAAATGAAAGATAATATTGTTTTTAATTATTACGTTTATTTATAAAAAAGTCTGAAAAACACTTTGACCGTAAATTAACAAACGTGATGAAATGGCTTAAAAATAAAAAAATCTGCTGAATAAATGAATTCTAATAGTGCGTATTTCCACCTCTAGCCCTCATGACTTCCATCAAACGGTTTGGCATGCTGTCGATGACATCTTTGATCTGTTGTTGTGGAATGTTCTGCCACTCCTCAATCACGGATTGTTTTAATTCATCTATGGTGGTTGGAGCTGGTATGCGGCTTCAAACACGTCTTTTTAAATTGTCCCATATGTGTTCAATAAGATTAAAATCTGGGCTCCGGGATGGCCATGTTAATTTTCGAATGCCGACGGTATCCAGGTACGCGGTAACAACTCTAGCAACGTGGGGGCGAGCGTTGTCCTGCATTAATAAAAAATCTTCGCCAATAAATGGAGCAAATGGCATTACATGAGGTTCCAACACTTCTGTTACATACCTCTGAGCATTTACTCCACCTCTTTCGAAGATAACCAAGTCGATGCGTGCTTCGTAAGTAATGCCGCCCCATATCATGATAGAGCCACCTTGGTAACCTACTGTTTCCACAACAGTACATGGTGCAAACCTTTCATTCTTGCGTCTGTATACACGCTGGCGACCGTCAGGACCGTGCAAGCATATTCTTGTCTCGTCAGTAAACATAACATTCTTCCATTGTTCCATATTCCATTCGGCGTGCTCTCGGGAAAAACGAAGTCTTTCTCTCCGGTGGCCTACGAGCAATTGTGGCACTCGAGATGGTCGAAAAGCTCCAAAGGCATTCTCTCCTAGTCTTCTTCTCGCTGTTCTTTCACTCACTTGAACATTGCGAACCTCACGAAGTTGGTTTCGTGCCTCAACAGCTGTAGTGAACCGATTTCTTAGAACATTGGTCACAAGAAATCGGTCGTCACGAGCGTAGGTGCATCTTTTCCGGCCCTGTCCTGGTCTTCGCTCATAAGAGCCAGTTTCCCGAAACCGTTTCACTGCATCCCTTAAGGTAGTACGTGCAACACCAAGCTTCCGCGCCACGTAACGCTGACTAAACTCTTCTTCGATAAGAGCGACGGCTCTCGCCACTGAATTAGCATCAAATGGCATGTTTGTGATGTCCAAACACTAGCTTTAAGTTACGAAACCAAAACAAACTCAAATTGTTTACTTTTAATGCCACTGAAGCAATGTAAGCAGTATGGCAACGATAACGATAATGAGACGAAGTTCGATATTTATCCTATTCACAACTTATGCGTAAAAAAAACAAAGTTAAGTGGGTAGTTTGTAATTTTTTCGTCACTACATTTCTTTCACACTTGACTTATTTATGCCCAATAACTTACAACTGCGATAACATCAAAATTTGCCACTTTAAAAGGGTGGGCGGTTAATTGTGCCGCTAAGTGTATATAATAAAGACATATGTACATCTAATCTTTTTTGACCCATGGCCGTTCTTTTTTCATTTATATAATTTTTATTTTGAAAAAGATCTTTCTGCAGTAGGTACAGTTGTGATCATTACACATGTTAAAAAACAATACGTAAGGCATTTGGAAATGTTGATTCTAATCTATCATCGTGTAATAAAATTCAATATAATTCTGCAGAAATTAGGTTACTTTTTGAGGTAGGTATAACTTATGAAGGAAACGGTTGAATTTCTACTTCCAAGTCTGTGTTTGGGTCATTTGGATATTGTTTGATAAATTGTTACTTTTTCAATAAGCGCGCGGAAGTGACGTCATGACGACCGAACCGAACGTCAACGACAATTTAAATCGCGTGGATTTTGAAATTGCTTTAACTTTCGTGTGCTCCTTCTTTTTTCTCGGTCGTCTCTGGTGCCCCCCTAGATGGGATGCCCTAAGCAATTGCTTAAATAGCTTATAGGCTAATCCAGGACTGAGTGCTTTACAAAACCGAGGCCAGCCAAATTTTGACGACCACCATACAATACAATACAATAATTTATTCATAAATCCAAATTTACAAGTCAAAAGTATTAATGTTATTATACATTTTAAATTTCTGGTAGGCCGTAGTCGTACTCATCTACACTGTAGAAAATCCTCTCCAGTAACCACTTTATTAATTTATTTTTAAATATCGCTGTGGAAGCAGTATCCCTAATGTCCTCCGGCATTCTATTATAAACAGACGGGCCCATTATGAACCTCTCGGTCTTGTTCAGTTTGTGGGGTGGTGTGACCAGGCGGTAGTGGTGCTTATTACTACGCAACGCTCGGGTTGCGTTCACGCCACGACGCTGGAACAAGTCCAAGTTTGTATGCGTAAAAAGAGCCACCTGGTAAATAAGTTCGCACGGGAGTGGCAGGATTTTTAGTTGCTTAAACCAATCTCTGCATGAAACATCATAATTTGTAATGCCTACGATGGCGCGCACGGCTCGCTTCTGCATTACGAAGGCACGCTGGGTATCGGCAGCACGCGCCCACAGCTCCACGCCATAGGTGAGGGCGCTGTGGACGGTAGTGAAGTAGCAGGAGCGCACCACGTCACGCGACGCAGTGTTCGTCAGCCTACGCAAACCTACCTTCTTGTCCACTAATACACAGAAATATTTTTAATTGCTTTAGGAAATAACCTATACATGGCAATGTACCAATGCTTTGTACCATTTATATCTAATTAAAATGATTATATTCCCATCAATCAATACACAATGAGTAGGTTCAGTCAATGAAACTGATTCTTACCTAGGGCCTAGACAAACGACAATTGCTTCGTAGTATTCTAAATCTACATTCCTATGCAATGTAAAAAATAATCTCTCTTCCACCAACGGACTAGTAGACTGGGAATCACCACCCCTTCTTGATAGACGCCCTACCCTACCGCCGGCGCCGTCCAAACAATTCGCTTTAGCTTTTATAGAAAGTTCAACAATTGCGACTAACGCGTGGAACTCTACTAGCTCGAATTCCAAAGAGAACATGTTATTTCGAAGCAAACGTGCCATCTTCGACCAACACTTACCACCAGGTGAGGTAGTGGTGAAACATTTGAATAAAAAACCGGCCAAGTGCGAGTCGGACTCGCGCACGAAGGATTCCGTACCAATATCTATAAAAACGGCAAAAAAATCTTGTCTGTTTTATGGAAGCCCCACTTAAATATTTGTTTTATTTTAATTGAATTATTTATTTTTAATGTGAATATATAACTAAATATTCTGTGAATATTTCAAGCGTCTACCTGTTATCAATATCGAGCAAAACGAGTAAAAAAAATTACGTTTGTTGTATGGAAGCCCTCTAAGATATGAATTTTTTCTATTTTATTATTTGTTGTAATAGCGGCAACAGCAATACATCATCTGTGAAAATGTCAACTGTCTAACTATCACGGTTCATGAGATACAGCCTGGTGACAGACGGACAGACAGACAGCGGAGTCTTAGTAGTAGGGTCCCGTTTTACCCTTTGGGTACGGAACCCTAAAACAATTACAATCTTGTAACAAATAGGTAGTTACTATAGTCTTCCTTCTTCCTTACTATCACTCCATCACTAAGTCTAGCCAAGTGTTGATGACAGGTGGATGGAGCAAGACAGCGACTGATTGGTGGAGGAGTGGCTATGGAAGGGTAGGACGTCTGACAGCGAGGGTAGACGACATAGTTTAAGTTGCGGACCGTTTATGGATGACTAGCGCAGGATTGTGGTGGATGGCACAAAGTTGGGGAGGGCGATAACCAGCAGTGATGATGATAATGATAATAATTTGATAGACTTCGATCAACTTCGCTATCGTTGAAGCGTTAGCTACTAGAAATAAGAATCACTTCGGTTCAATGCCATTTGTCTAAGCCTTCTGTACCTCGAGCTAGATAATTAAATTATACAGGTAGTTATGTCCTTGTTTCATGCCACATAGTAATTATGTTACTATGCGATTCCGAGATGAGCAAAAAGCTAATTGTTTCTATGTTTCCGCTTATTTCGTAAAGTTCCAAGTCAAGTTCAAGTTTTTTTAAAAGAAATAACTAGCTGCCGCACGCGGCATTGCACGCGTGGTTTGTCTATAATAACATTACCTTCCTTCTGTACTGTCGGGTTAAAAGTAGCCTATATCCCAATCCCGGTCGTAGTCAACCTGTTTACATACCAAATTTCATCGAAATCGGTCCAGCCGTTTAGTCCTGAAAAGACAGATAGACAGAGGTACAGAGCTCCTTTTGAATTTATAATATTAGTATGGATGGATATAGGCACGATCTCGCCTACGGGGGCGTCCATTAATAAGGTACGTCAGGCGTTTTTGACGATTTTTGACCAACGATTATTGTAAGATCACATTGTTTTTCGTGGCGATTTTTTGTAAGGCTAAGTGGCATTCGTGAACGAGCTTGGAATTACAGCTGTGACTCTCTTTCTATATGTTTATGTTTGTTCTCGATAGATCACGTGATATTTTCATAGCACGTGTCAGTCCCATACATTTTCGGACTTAACGACTAGCACCATCTCTAATTGAATGTAACTTGGCTAAACCCCAAGGAATCCTAGTCAGGACTATTAATGTTAAGTGTATTTATTATGTGTAACTACAGATGTAATTAGCGATGACTTAAGAAACTAGAAATAGAATCGTGGAGATGTATATCAGGTGATTATGCTTATTAGATTCGTGATACCTGATATAACCGCAATATAAATTTCTATGTGTTTATCCACGACTTCGATCGCGGGGTACCCTACCCAGTGGCGTAGCTAGGTAACCAAAGGCCCGGGGGCAAAAAATAAACTAAGGCCCCAACTAAACTATTTAAAATCATTTGTTCTGTATTAGTCGTGTTCCGAATTCGTCGTACTCCTGATTCGTAGTAATACAGTCGACTCCATAATAAAATTAAAAACCAAATACAAATTGTAACTTATTTTAATGAACAAATTTAAACTATTTTATGAAATTAGAATATATCTACCTGTTACCGTTCAAAAAATTCAGTCCTGTGACAGACACATAGACAACGGAGGCACGATAATAGGGTCCCGTTGAGCACCCTTTGGGTACGGAATCCTAATTATGTAGAGATTTTTAAACCAATAACACCGTATAATTTTTCAAGAAAGTGTTCTTGACCGACTATACGTTTATATTTTATTACTAGTGGTCCCGCCGAACTTCGTATCGGCTTGAAATGCATAGGTATAACGCGGGCTGTCAATATAAGTCACCCTGGTAGAATTGTCAATTGTTGTCCCCGGCCATCATTATGTATGAGAAAATGAATGACTTCCACAAATAATTCAATACCAAAATTAGCCGAATCGCTCCACCCGTTCTCTAGTTTTAGCAAGACTAACGAACAGCAATTAATTTTTATATATATAGACAATATATCTCGGGATAACTCCTACCGAAGCATCTGTTTCAAACGATATTCATATTTTTTACATCCTCTTTGACGATATTTTCAGCACGCATTCTGTCAATTCTATGTCAAACGTCATAAGGTTACATTATAAAAGCGCTAAGGTTAGATTATAAATAATTTTATATGGTGGTTAAGTATTCTTAAATTTTCTAATTTTGCGCGAAATTTTCTTAATTTTTTCTTTTATAAGAACCTTCTCCTGACAATAAGAAATACAACAAAAAAAGAATTGGCCAAATTGGTCTAAGCGTTGTTGAGTTATGCGCTTACCAACACATTTTGCGATTCGTTTTTATATTATATTTTTATATTATGATCCTGAGTTGACTAATTCTAAACGAAGATCGGACAACCTTTGTGTGATCGAACGTCGCCGCACAGCTTTAGCTAGTCGCCACTTCCACTGCATAAGTCCATCACTGTACAACAGATTAAACCAATCACATTTTTCCATTACCGTACTACAAATGCAAGTTGAAATGTTTAGAATGGCTTATATCCTTATCCTACGATGACACTGAAAACCTTCTGCTTTTTGCTGAATAACACACATTCGCTATACACACCATATACTACATTTTTCAGTTTAACATTAAATTAACATTAGTCTTTCTTTAACTTAGCTTCTCTTTTAGTCCAAATATTGAACTCTTTATTTGTTAAGGTTTATGGACGTTTATGGCGTTGTTGCCTGCGACACAGTGTTTTACTCCTGCAGGTATCACCGTTTTAATTTTGTTTCTGTACGCTGTTTTATGTACCAAATAAAGACATTTTGATTTGATTTGATTTTGATATTCCGAATATGGGAGACATTTTCATTAGTTCAATTTATAGTTTGTAAGTCAGAGTCCGAGGGGCCACCTGGGCTTGGGGGCCCTGGGGCACTGCCCCGTCTAGACATCCGGTAGCTACGCCACTGCCTACCCTAACTTGGTTACAATCAGTCGGGTCCATTAACAAAGTATTGTTGTAGTAGAAACCGTTTTAAAGAGTACTCCTAACCAATCCATACATTATTTTGTTTCGTAACACTTAGCTGAGATTACACCATATTGGGTAGGATCCCCAACGCGCAATGAGGGCGAGTGCACCGCCAGGATACGAATTCGCACATTTGAAAGACTAATGGCGAACCATCACTAAGTGAAGAGAAAATTTAATACCCCTTTTCAAGCTTTGCATGGAGGAAATTTGGCATAGTAAAGTTTATTTATGACGATCTCCGTGTCGCAGTGGGCGAACAGCCGGCTGAGACGCAGGAGGTAGTGGGTTCGATTCCCGCCGCGGAACAAATGTTTGCATGATCTTCAGATATGTGTTCTGGGTCTGGTTGTTTTTAAATATATTATAAGTATGTATTTACAAAAAAAAAGTATATAAGTATTCTATCAGTTATCTGGTTCCCATAGTACAAGCTCTGTTTAGTTTGGGGCTGTGTGAAATGTCCCACCATATTTATTTGTCTGGAGGGAAGAGCCAATGTTTAAATTAACCTTAAAAAAATGCGTTCGAATTTTTACTATAATATACTGTTGGAAAACTTGATATAGTTATGTAACTTTATTACAATCAGCCGGTTATTTCTGAGAGAAACCCCGACCGATTTGCAGTGTCATTGTAGTAGGAACTGTTTCAAAACTAAAGTACTAACTTATACGTAACAAATTTTTAATAAACCGTATTAACCATATTACCTGACCTTGTTGTCCCGTATTTAATATTTATTTATTTTGCTTACATACATTTTTTTCAGCTTAGATAGTAAGTAGCTTAGGGAGTAAGTACAAGTTTGAGCCGTTTCGAAAGTACAAACAATTTAACATATAGATTTAAACATTAGTCAAACAAATTTAAATTAATGGATAACATGTACCTAGCCTATTATATGTTATCCCTAGTGACTGACCGAAATATCAGCTAAAACCCAAACTGGATATCGTCACCAACAAGCTGAGCCAAGTCAAACGTTCATTTTGTATTCAATGAAATCTTATAATCTTGAATGAATCGTTATTTTATAAAGTTTTGTAATTACTTAGTTTACAAAGCACTGTTACTTTTTGGGCCAGGGTAGAGCAATTTCTGTCCCAAGCTTCTTAACATTAAAATAATTTGATTAAAAGTGCTATTAGAGTGTGTAATTAAAATTTAATATTATAATTAATTCATGAAAACTACTAAAATATCTGGGATGTTTTAAAATTACGATAATTATTGCACGCCACAACTTTTTGTCGAATTTCCTAGCCATAATTATGTCCATTCGTTCCAATACATTTACTTTGATTGCATCTTTATTATCCAATTATTTTTTTCTATAACCGTAGCCCAAAACACAGGATAAGCTAGGTACCTATAAATAAGTAGTTACCTCTATTATCTCATAGATCTTGTCTTTGAATGAACAAAAAATCTCTACATAATTCTAAACCGTCAATTAAGACTTATGCTTCACGTGTTTTTGAAAGCTATTGTGGTTAATAAAATCATCAAAATCCATCAACAATGAATAAAGGTGTTTTTACGTCTCACTAAAATACTATTTATTGAAATTTTCTGCAACAAATATCTATTTGGTATAGTATAGCCCGTTTTTGTTATTGTTGATAATTTGTTTTGATGCTTAATTGAAAATCCTGTTGACTTTAGAATATTCAAGAGCTAAGAGAATAGTAGAATAGATTAGAATTATTTATTTGACACACATAAAGAAACATAGAACGGATCACAAACAAAATAGGTAGATAGACAGGAAAATTACAAAACAATGAGATTAAATTAGACCTACAGCTAGAACACATACGTACCTACCCCACCAGTAGGTAGTAGGTAGGTGCACCAACTAGTCCCGCTCCATGTTACGCGTGGCCAAACAGGCTCTGCCTCAGCTTTATGCTGCTTTGCAATAAATGATGCAAAGTAGTGCTGGTTTTCAGGAAGAGTCTTATGTAGGGTGACGTCACAAATTTAAACAAAATGTAGGTAGTAGGTTACAATCAATAAGTTTAAAAGCTGAAACCTGACTAGGTACGTAGGTATTACACCTATGTCACCCGGACCTTATTAACGAATCGATTGACACCTCATTCATCAAAATCGTATGACTAGTATAAGCGCTACGGTGGATGGAACATACATACATACATATATACCTAGTCAGGTCATAAGTATTGTCACACAGTAAAAACTTTTCTTTTAGAATGCTGGCCACAAAAAAGTTTATAGAATTCGAATTTCGAATTGTTCATGAAAATAAAAATATGTATACTATTTAGAATTTAACTCATTTTTAAATATGGAGTGGACGCTTAAAGAAGACCGTGTTGCAGTTATTGCGTTGCATCGTTGCGGTTACGCGCCAATTCAAATTTTTGACATACTGAAAAATTTGAATAGAAACAAAAGATTCGTTTATCGCACCATCAAACGATACAATGAAGACTCTAGTGTAGATGACAGGTCAAGAAGTGGTCGCCCTCGGTCTGTTAGGACTCCAGCAGTGATAAAAGCTGTGAAGGCGCGAATTCAAAGAAATCCCAAACGTAAGCAGAAACTGTTGGCCCTTCAGATGGGGTTAAGCAGAACCACGGTGAAAAGGGTGTTAAATGAAGACTTAGGGCTTCGGGCATATCGAAGAAAAACAGGACAACGTTTGAATGCTCGTCTAATGGACCTGAGACTGAAGAGATGCCGGGCTTTGTTGAAGCGGTACGCGGGAAAAAAATATCGGGAAATTCTTTTTTCGGATGATAAAATTTTTACCGTAGAAGAGAGCTACAACAAACAAAATGATAAGGTGTACGCACACAGTAGTGAAGAAGCGAGCAACCGTATTCCGCGTGTCCAACGAGGTCATTTTCCATCCTCGCTCATGGTATGGTTGGGAGTTTCTTATTGGGGCTTAACAGAGGTACATTTTTGTGAGAAAGGTGTAAAAACGAATGCAGCTGTGTATCAAAATACAGTCCTGACGAACCTTGTGGAACCTGTTTCTCATACCATGTGCAATAACAGGCACTGGGTATTCCAACAAGATTCGGCGTCAGCTTATAGAGCGAATAGCACACAAAACTGGCTGGCGGCGCGTGAAATCGACTTCATCCGGCACGAAGACTGGCCCTCCTCCAGTCCAGATTTGAATCCGTTAGATTACAAGATATGGCAACACTTGGAGTAAAAGGCGTGCTCAAAGCCTCATCCCAATTTGGAGTCACTCAAGACATCCTTGATTAAGGCAGCCGCCGATATTGACATGGACCTCGTTCTTGCTGCGATAGACGACTGGCCGCGCAGATTGAAGGCCTGTATTCAAAATCACGGAGGTCATTTTTAATAAACTTTAGTGTCATAAGAATCTATGTTTTGTTAAGTTTATTTTGGTATATAAACGGTTACATAATGAATAAACTTGTTTCAATTATTTTATATTAAACATGTGACAGAATTTATGACCTGACTAGGTACACTGCTAAAACATAACCCTTCCTTTTGGCTTTGCCTTAATCGGGTAAAAGCTCGATTTATATCTTTGAAGCTCTATATGATATTTTCAATAGTAATTTTGAGAACGCTGACTTACCTCTGGCGCCCGTATCATCTTGCTGAAGATTTTTCTGAAACAATAAAAAATATTGTAAACGGTCGACAAATTATGAGAAACTGCGTTGCCCGTAATAAGAAATATTCAAGCTGGACATTTCAAACAGTGCTATCTAGCCCTTAACTAAGCAAAGCTACTATGGGAACTAGCTCCCTGAGAAATAACATATACCTACCCACTTATGGCGGGTTCCTATATCCGTCGGTAACCAGCTACGACTCGTTTCTCCTTGAAAACCTGTCAAAAGTTTGACGCTAGTTTGACACTTTTTCAAGGAAATACGAGGCGTAGTCGGTTACCCACAGATATAGGAACCCGCCTTTAGTAGGTACGCGTACGCTTATATAGGTAGTACAGCTTATGTTTTTTAAAATGAATTCATATATATGAATATGAAAATGTAGAGAAACACAATTTGTTTGTTTCAATGAATATAAAATTAGTAACGAAGTTGAAAATCCACCTTCTCTTATTATTGCATTAGGTAGGTAACGTGACATTTCCAAAATCTTAGTTTCCTGCTAGACTTGTTTGAGACAAAAACTAACCTGTTTTCTGTTATGATTATTCGTTACCTATTGTACCAATATAGGTCATTTTTTTATTATAAAAATACATTTAAATTGTTTAATTTAATATTAATGCTATTAATTATTTGCTTGCTTTAACTTCTATTTCTGTATTAATATAATAAGAGTAAGCACACAACACAGTTAACAGTAACTAAACGTAAATACCTTGGGTCTTACAATAAATAAATTAAACACCAGCTAAACTCTTAGAAATAATCCTACTAAATTTTTTTAAACACACGTTTTATGGAAGCGCATATTTAATTATCATTATTTAGTTAACTTTTCAGACGCGATTTTATAATATTTACTGAAATAAATTATATGAAATGAAAACACCATCATGATAATATCAGCAATACGACGTGCACTGCTGAAGATAGGCCTCCCCCATTGATTTCTAGAACGAGCTACCTTCTGCCGCCTGTACCCAAGGGCTCCCAGCAACCTATTATTTTTTTTAAACATATATTTATAAAATTATTACACTTAAAAACCTTAGTAGGTTTGTCCTAAGTGAAAATTCGACGTCCTCATTAGTATATTTATAACTATTTTTTCATGTACGAAATTTTTATAGATATATTTTGTTCTGTACGTTTGACCCATGGCCAGCCGTGTGCCGGCTCACATTCCATTTAATCAGATAACAATGGATCTATTTTGTTAGTAAAAAACTTAAATCTAGGGGAGTTAGTACTTAATTACTAACTGCGATTTAGTCCTCGGCGTGAGTATCCACATCAGAGGACAGTCGAGTTTGTTGGCGATGACGTTCAGGATGGTGTTGCTGCTCTCGCGTACCGTGCGCAGTAATGAGGCTGTCTTTTTACGCCAGATAGCATCAAAGTTGTCTGTGCGTGCTTCGGCGAACATGCGCGGCACTACAGAAGCGCGGAAGCCGCAACAGCGGCCTGAACGCATTATTAAATTGGACTCGCAGAGCATTGTGTATACTGAAACCACAGACTCGCGGAGTACAGCGATGTACAGTACGCTTTAAAAAGAATCACTTTGACTGCGTCTGTACATCGCGCGACCACTATACAGTGCTGAAAATTCGTAATTGCTTATTTGATTTTTTTAGCATTCGCGCCCTCCCTCTTCTCCACACTCCTCTGTGCGCGCTACAAGCATAACAGGGGAACAAAGTTTTGTTTATATTATTTAAGCTCACCCGCCCGCGGCTTCGCACACGTTTTTCGTAAAACAGTACCCTCCTGCGCAGTCAGTTAATCGATCTTTTTAATATATACAATTCCGCAGTACATTAATGAATGAATGAATGAATGAAAATTCTTTATTATACCTTACAAGCTAGACACAACAGATTTATAGAAAAAAAAAACAAATAAAAGTAAGCATAATGGGCGGTCTTATCGCTTAACAAAGCGATCTCTTCCAGACAACCTTTGGATGGAGAGGATCATTGCTTAATGGAAGATTGGCCGAGGTGTAAAAAGAATAAACTTAATAATAGAAAAAGAAATTAGTTATATACATACTCGTACATATTAGGTACATAAATAACTTTAAATAAATAAATAAATATCATATATAAAATAAATAAATATGTACTTACATACTTATACTTACAATAATTATATTAGAGATCAGATGAATCATGACTCTTCATGGAGATAAAAGTTTTTGAGTCTAGCTTTAAATACGGAAGGTGAAGGGGATTTCTTAATGGAGACCGGCAAGGCGTTCCATAATCGGACAGCTAATTTTTAAGCTATTAATTTGATCTATCTCGTACGGTTTAGCCAGCGTTTGCGATTTAAGCGCACAAAAATATATTTTTCGGCTTTTCTGTACTATAATATATCTATGTAGTAGTACATATAAACCTTCCTCTTAAATCACTCTATCTATTGCTGAAAGCTCAATTAAAATCCGTTAAGTAGTTTAAAAGATCTAAGCGAACAGACAGTGGAAGCGACTTCATTTTATGATATGTAAAGAAGATATATTATAAAATACCTATAAAGATTTATCTAAACAATACAACTGAAACACACGCACTCTTGCACTGACCCAGAGAAACGTCAGCGCTCGGATCACTTGTTGCTTCGACCAGACATCATTATCATCGTTTTCATGTAGAGTCCACTGCTGCACTGCCTCTCCCACACGCGCCACTGAGCCCGGTCTTTGGCTCTTCTCTTCTCTGCCCGCTGCCTTTCCTAATTCATCGCTCCACCTAGCCGGGGGGCGACCCACACTACGTTTGCCAAGACGCGGTCTCCACTCAAGAACTCGTCTACTCCAACGGTTGTCGTTTCTCCGGCATAAATGGCCAGCCTACTACCACTTCAGCTTGCTAACACGGCTTCGACCTTCAAACAGCGGTCTCGACCAGATGCCTAGAAATATTTTGAAAATGCAAAGGGCCCTGGTACCCCGTGGACTCAGGGCCTCAACTTAGAGATTTTTGTGATAGATAATGTTGTTTTGAATTTTATGGTAGATTTCTAACTGTAAATTTTATTTATTTTAAGAGCCGGTTCTCCTTAAATTAGAGTCGAAATAGCCCAGAAAGATTTTTAAGTAAAATTGTACATTTAATGAGTATTTTATGATAAAATCTTTTGACTGGAATAGTTTTAGATATGAATGTTAGGTTTTTCCTAGGGACTACAGTATGGGGTTCTTCAAAAAGGGCGTTTTGAAAATTGTAAAGGGTCGGCAACGCGCGAGTGATACCTTTGGTGTTACAAATGTCCATAGGCTACGATAACCGCTTACCATCAAGTGGGCCGTATGCTTGTTTGCTACCTTAGTGGAATACAAAAAATGTGAATTGATATAGAAGGCCGAAGAAGAGATGGACAGAGTTTTTGGAAGTTGATAAGGGTAAGAAATAATGTGGCGATCTACCTTACTAGCACGCAGGGGCATCCCTAGGAGAGATGATCTGCCATTGTCAGTTTACCCGCCTTTACATATTGCTTTATATTTAACTAGCTGTTGACCGCGACTTCGTACGCGTTACACTAATAAATGTGTAGGTAACCTAGATGTTTATTATTATATAAATATAATATTAGCATCCTTCTCATTCGAACAGACTGGCTGTCTCGCTCTCTCTCAATCTGCTGCCATCACGGCACACGGTTTCCGTAAAGTAAATTATTATATAATATATAGAATAACATATGAATTAGCTTTAAAAGCAATGTAAAACAATAAACAGTAAGTGTGCTACCTGAATACATACATATATATACATAAAGGGAGTTTCAATCGACGAGAATCTCCAACAGTAGAAATAAAGCTAATCTCGCTGTTGCAACTTAACTTGTCACCCTATTTTTATCCCATGGGAACTGATTAATGGGATAAAAGGTAGCCTATGTGGTAATCCAGGTTATAATTTACGAATATACCAAATTTCATCGAAATCAGTTCAGCCGTTACGACGTGATTGAGTAACCAACAAACAAATAAATAAACATCCAAACTTTCACATTTATAATATTAGTGTGATACACCAGAGTTTGATATTCTAAGATTATAGTTTTTCTAGTGCTAATTTACATAACTTGCTTTAAACCTATGTTAACGGATACAGTCGTTTTAATTGTTCGACTTGGGACGTCGCGGAACTCCCACAAGAATATTAGTATTACTACGTCGGGGATCTGCCAAGGATCGCGATAGGTAGAAGGAGTTAAGGGAGGCCTTTGCCCAGCAGTGGCTAAAAAAATCAAAAAAATTTACGTCGCGACTCGCGTTTACGCTACACGTTCGATAAACGCCTACAAAAAATGTATTTACCGAGGGGCTCTTTAAACACTACTATCACGTATTTATTTGTAAAACCGATGAAGATATCGTTAATATTAAAAAGTATTTTTAGATAGTTGGTAAAAAAATCTTGTATAAAATGCCGTCGTTTTTAGGGTCCCGTACCCAAACGGGTCAAACGGGACCCTATTACTAAGACTCCGCTGTCTGTCTGTCTGTCCGTCTGTCACCAGGCTGTGGATCTCATGAACCGTGATAGTCAGACAGATGAAACTTTCACAGATGATGTATTTCTGTTGCCGCTATAACAACAAATACTAAAAACAATAAAATAAATATTAAAGAGGGGTCCCATACAACAAACGTGATTTTTTTGCTCGATATTGATAACGGCAACAGGTAGACGCTTGACATATTCACAGAATATTATGTTATATTATTCATTTTAAAAATGTATATTTAAATTCACATAAAATTTATATTTAAGGGGTGCTCCGATACAACAAACGTTTTTCCAGTTTTTATAGATAATGGTACGGAACCCTTCGTGCGCGAGTCCGACTCGAACTTGGCCAGGTTTTTGTAATTTCGTGTTTACAAATACAAAATACGTTTTGGTCACACAAAAGCCCTCATATTCATTTAAACATGTAGTACTACACGAACTCAAATGATTATCAAATTTCATAAAATACGATTAAAAATATTAATGTGAATTTTAATTTAATACAAGGTAGTGTATGTACTTATGTATTAAATATTTATTTAAAAAAATATTAGGCTCACGTTTGAACACAATTTCGCCTGAAGGTAAGCGAGGGGTCTACGATAGAACTTTGCCTAGAAGAATCTGGTTCACTCGCGACTTGAAGATCACCAGGTTACTCTTGTAATTTTAATGAAGCACAGACTCAGACAAAGCGTTCCACTCTTTAGCGGTGCGCATAATAATTTTCATACAAAATACCTTTTTATGTGCTACACTGTCACAATCATAGGAACAAACACGTGAGGGACTGCGCGAGTAACACCACCGACTGCGCCCGCGCAGGTTTTGTTTATTTATGTAGAGATGTGCCTAATGACTCGTTGGGTTTCCACGTGCGCTTCGTTTGCTGTTATCAATTTTGAGAGCAAGTACAGAGGGTTTCGGACTATGAATGCGTACGTGAACGGTCGTTGCCCTTACCAATGAGAGAAAATTTAAATGTTTAACAAGTTTTCCAAATTAGTTGTTTTTGTTGAAGAAACAATTGGTAAAAAAACAGCATTTTTCGGGGAATTCTGCAGTTTTATGCGAATAAGTACCCGAAGTCAAACACTTTATGCCTATAAAATAATAAGTACTCTTTCTCTTTCTCTCTCTTCCAAGCTCCAGCCCACATGGTGGTGGGGGCAGCTTTCTTGGTCGTTCTTGACCACTTCGCTCTATCCTCAACGTCGTCTTCAGAAACTTGGCACTCTCTCATGTCTTTTGTCATCACTACATCTCTCCACCTTGTCTACCTCTATAAAATAATACGTACGTTTTCTCTATTATCTTATGTGTTACCTGTGTTTTCTTTTAACTATGTACTTTGAGGTTTATCTCGTGTGTATCAAATAAACGTTCTTTTCTTTGTAAAAAGTGGAAAAAGACAGATAGCTAAAGATTGATTTGGCCCGTCTGGAGGCGGGTAGGTATGTTACAGACTTTTAATCACTCCTGCCCTGAAAGGAAGTCATTATAAACCGGAAAGTAAATCTTGAAATACAACAATGCTCATTACATTATCATCTCATACAAAACCGTATTTCTATTTTTTCTTTTTAGCAACAAACTGGACTAAAATAAGCTAAGCCGGCACTTGACTAGGGTTACCATATCTCAGGATTTGTCCTGAGATATGGACTCTTCTCAGGATTGCGGCTGGATTGATGGCTCAGGATTTTAAGAATTTTCAATACCAGGCAGCTAACATTTCAAAGATCTCTTTAATAAACAGTTAAACAAACTAAATTGTTAAGTACGTTTGAGAGCAAATTCTCAAACCGTAAAAAATCTCAGGTTTTTTCAATGGAAATCAGGCCTTTTCTCCGGACTTTGAATTTTCCATCTGGTAACCCTACTCTCGACTTATTATCGTCCTTGCTCGCATTCGCTCGCTTGCACGCTAAATATATATCGGGTGTAATTAATCGCTTCCAGCCCTTGTATAGTATTGATACAATTGTTTGCAGAAAGGACTGAAAGTTGTTCTTTCTCGTACAATCACCATTTCGATTCAGAATGCGTATGCATTTAAGTTAGGTATGACATGTATCCGTCTTATCGTTAGAGACACTAAAAAACAAAAAAAACACAACAAAAACACTTCGTTAGTACTATAAAACACTATCTGTAGATTTGCAAGACATGCATCCTTCAAGTTCTTGCAATGATTGTAATTCGTTTAAATTAGCTGGTCTTTGACCACGACAGTAAAATCGTGTAGATAGGATATCCTAACGATACTTAGAGTTAAAAGTTCCTTTTATTTTTGACGACCTACGTGGCGCAGTGGGTGGATAGCCGGCTGAGACGCAGGAGGTTGCTGGTTTGATTACCGCCGCGAAACAAATGTTTGCATGATCAGCAGGTATTTGTTCCGGGTTTGGTTTTTCTCAATATATTTTATATATGTAGTATATACCTAGGTATTCTATCAGTTATCTGGTTCCCATAGTACAAGCTTTGCTTCGTTTGGGGCTAGGTAGCGCTGTGTGAAATGTCCAGCATTATTTATTTATTATCATTATTTAAACCTATTTTGAACCAATTTTTTTAGATTTTCACGAAATTTGAATCAGTCGTGCATTTTAAGAGATGACGTTTTGTTCATTGTTTCTTCAAAGTACCTACCTACCATACTTGTAGTTTTAGTAAATATGACGATTTCTGTCGCTATGGATGTGAGATATCACCTTTTGAATTGCTCAAAACTGATGATGACTAACTATCGCGATCACTGTACATAATTAACACTTTTCTGGAATATCATCTAGCTCCATGGTCGTCAAACTGCAGCCCCGGGGCCACATGCAGCATTTTACAAACAACTGATTATACTTACGATAAAGTATTGATTATACCTATTCAGAAGCATTTTTCAATTTATTATGACTATTCCCTTCGACATACCTCTGTGAGGCTTCATTTTTAACGATGTAATTTAAAAAAAAACTAGTGTTCTTTAACCACACGACTGAAGTAAAACTTCTTTAACTCTATCTATATGTATGTATGTATATACCTATATATGTTTATATATATTTGCAGTTTGTATAATTTAGGCTAATTTGGGACAGGAGATATGCGACAAATCAACTGGCTATGAGAGAAAGAAAATGTGTGCTCGCACCACTCTCCCTACAGTAATATACAAAACGTAACTCTCTCTCTTTCTATCTTCACTAATTTATATCTCCCTCTCAACTTTCGTTCGCACTTTTCGTAACGCATTCACCAGCTTACTCCCCAAGTCAAGCGTGCGAAGAAGAAGTTTTACTTCAAAAACAAATATCGCAATCACCTTTCCAGTCATTTAGAAGACACCATGAGGATTGCATTGTAGTCGCAAAGACTCCAACATAGAAGAAATAGTTAAAAAATACAACGTCATAATTCGTAAACTTTGCGAGTTACGATTATGTTGTTTTTAATAATAATATTAAAAAGAGAAAAGATTTGTTTGTTTGTTTGTTTGCATTGAATAGGCTCCGAAACTACGGGACCGATTTAAAAAATTGTTTCACTGTTGGGAAGCTACACTATCCCCGGGTGACAAAGGCTACTTTTTACCTAACTGCGCAAAAGGAGGGTAATGTTTTTATTGAAAAACTACACGTGCGAAGCTGCGGATTTGTCAGCTAGTATTTTAATATTTTGTTTTTCACTTAAGTAACTTACAATTAATGTTTATCTTTGTAATAAAAAATTCAAATAAACGATTTTATTTTTATAACCATATACTTGCACCTGCGTTGCTAGTTTACACATGCGATTCACAAGTGTGTGGACACAGTACTATCTCACATTGTCCTATATGGCCCTTGACCTAAAAAGTATGACGACCGCTGATCCAGCTGATAACGATAACCTTTGTATTTCCTAGTACCTATTATTGTCTTTACTGAGTGTGTTGTGTGTTTAATTTTTTTGTAAGCTGCAATATCATTATTTAAAGAAGTACTAAGCAATTAATAACATGACTATAAAATTCAATGCAAAGGTATTTAGATGATTCAACTGATTTCTTATTGTATAGTGATAAAAATAAATTTAAAATTAAATAAATAATTATTGATGATATCATCAACGATGACGTTTAGCATTAGGTACCGACTGTGTAAAACGGAAAACCCAAACTTGGTGCTATAGTATTTTTCAAATGTTCGCGATCACTGTACATAATTAACTTACCGGTGGTAGAGCTTTTGTGAACGAGCTCGAGGAAGTGGGCACCTCCGCCTTACCTTTATCTGCCGCCAAATAGCAGTACTTGTGCTGCTGTGTTCCAGTTAGATGGTAATGGTATGTTCCTGTAATTACTGGCACATAGGCATAACAGCTATGTCCTATAGTATGACAGCGTATCCACATAGAGATCAAGACAACATAATACCTTGTGTTGAATTCTATGTGGATATCCATGGGCTGCAGTAGCCACTTAACATCTGGTGGACTGTATGCTCGTTAGCCATTCAAGTTGTATAAAAAAACGGGTATTTATCGCGTATGTACTTTTTTTATTTGTTATCCCGATGTTTCGGCTGTGTTCGGCTTGGTGCTATATCCATCCATATTAATATTATAAATGCAAAAGTATCTCTGTTTGTTTGTTACCTTTTCACTACTAAACTGCTTGACCGATTTCGATGAAATTAGGTACACAGTTAGATTATGACCAGGGTTAGGACATAGGTTACTTTTTAAAAGTAGGAGAAGTATTAGAATGTAATAAAATGTTTGTTCAAAGAATTTTGCTTTGTCCTGTTGTATGAGAATACATTTTATCAAATTTGACTAACTTCCGTTGCTCAGATTTTTTTCATCTAATAAAATAAAATGATCCTTACAAAGAGCTGTATCGATCGGCATCAAAAAAAAAATTACCAACTTGATTCATTTTAAGGCGCTACTCACGCTTGACCAAAAAAATTTTAATGCCAAAATGTTTTTCTACGAAAACGAGCTGATGTTTTAAATGAAACTGCACCTGTATCTCCTCTGGTTATGGATGCTGCCGTACTGTTCCAGTTAAAAAAAACACTCTGTATAGTTGACGACCTCCGTGGTGCAGTTGGCGAATAGCCGACTGAGACGCAGGAGGTAGTGGGTTCGATTCCTGCCGCGGAACAAATGTTTGCATGATTTACAGATATTTGTTCGGGCTCTGCTTGTTTCTCTATATAATATAAGTATGTATTTTTTTATCTAGCCAATGCTGTCCTACTGCTGGGCAAAGGCCTCCCCTTCTCTCCGCTTTTCTCGATCTTGTACTAAATCCCGCCAGTCCCTATAAAAAGCGTCCAAATCATCGCGCCACCGCTTCTTACGCCTTCCACGGTGTCGCATTCCATCCACAGGGATCCATCCAGTTACAACCTTAGCCCGCCTATTTGGTTGCATGCGGGAGACATGACCCTCCCTCCCAATCCCACTTCAACTTGGCAGCCTTGATACCGACGTCAGCAATGCCGGTCCTTGAGCGCAGTCACGTATCCTGTATATTCTCTTGACACCCAAAATGCTGCGCTCCATCGCTCTTTGGCACCTCGAGCCTGGACTTTTGATTCAGTCAGTGACCAAGACTGGGCACCGTAGGCTAGGACAGGCAGAATACACATGTCGATGAGTTGACGTTTTAGTGATAATGGAAGGTCGCCTTTCATGAATGTCTTCATGGACCAGTAGCTCCATGTATTTAATAATGTATATAAGTATTCTATCAGTTATCTGGTTCCCATAGTACAAGCTCAGCTTAGGTTGGGGCTAGATAGCGCTGTGTGAAATTTCCAGCAATATTTATTTATTTATGACTATTAGTTTTAATATTGCGACGCTTTTTAATGTTAAACAAAAAACGGAACCCTAGCCTATATATTAGGCGTGTTTAAACGCACAGACGGGCGACGCGCGTTTCAAGTATGTTCGTGTACGGCTGTCGCCGCCAAAAAATCAAAGTAACGAATCACGTTTGAAAAGCGTCAGCATGCGTCATCGACGCGTTTAAAATACGTCGTGTGAATAGGCTCTTGAGGTTCCTGTAAAGATTCGTCATATTTTATGGCTGTAATAAGCAATAACCACCAATGATCTCAGGGCTTTTTATTCATTAGTTTCAAACAATTGTCACATAATTAGATTTGTGTTTTGGTTTTCCTTCCTGTTTTGAAAATTTGATACAACAAAAACGGGCTAGAGAAACTTGCAGTAAAATCGTATTGCTTATGTTGGACAGTTTCTTTACATTCTAAGCAAAGTGTGAAACCCTGATGTGTTTAACTTTATTGATTTTATTCGGCAAATTCAGCCGTAGATCTCAAGCGGCGCACATATGGAAGTCTCGACAGAGATTACGTATTTGAGCCATTTGGGGTCGAGACCCTGTGTCCATGCGGTACCGGGGCCCATCGCATTTTCAAAATTCTTTCTGGGCGTCTGGTCGAAGCGACGTGTGATCATAAGCATTCAACGCATAAGCATTGCAATTCAGCCAGTGTCTTGGTGACATTTCCGCCTGGTAGTGATCTGGAGCAGTTGAGCTATCTATAGATCGTTTGGAGCGGTCTTTAGACGATTCAACTGTTTCTTCTGTATTTTATTAAATAAAATTTTAACTTGTTACTTTATTAATTTATTTGGAATAATAAATAAGGTGATTTTCCAAATAAATAAATGGCACAGAGCGGGGCATTTGCACGTCTCAGCAAACAAACTAAAATAATAATTTAATATTAAATACATAGTTAATTTATCAACTAGCTGACTGACCCCAGCTTCACACGGATTGTTATCAAACTAAAATACTACGTGTCTTGTAATGTACGGCATTAATTTAAAGTACACATCTCTAAAATCAGTTCCATGTTAGGATCCGAGGTATCAGAAAGTTTAATACCGGTAGCTTGAATATTTATCGAGTAATCGATACATTTCCAATAAACAATTTTTAACGTAAATCGGCGGCGCCTTTGCTGCGACGATTATTAGCTAATTTGCGATGCCGCTTAGTACGAGTAGGTTTAACAGCTTCCTACTTACATGATGAATGAATATGATTTGTTTACCTATTTTATACAGGCTGTTTCATTTATATTTTAGGACTTTGAATATTAAAGTTTAGTAAGTAAAGTTAGCAGTGGCGTAGCATGGATGTCTACCGCCCGGGGCAGAAGAAAATTACCCGCCCTCTTAGGTATTTCAATTTAATATAGAGTAATTATAACGAACTTTTCTGAAAGAACAGGCATCATTATTGTGTACAGTACAGGTTACGCATAAAACAGTCATATATGTGTACCTATATGTTTAACAATATAATAACCACATTTATTAGAAAAATTCTTACACGTGTGCCACGGTATAGAACACTTATGATTATAGGTACCTTGACGATCATCAAGATTAAGTTATTAGCGAATTGAATATAAAACTCAAATTGACTTTCATTTAGAACTACGACGATATTGTTAATATTTATATTTTAAATAAAAGTTAATGTACTTGTTAGAATTGAAAACAAAACTTGTGTTTAACTAAAACTTTAATCGTCTACTTTTTAAGAGCAAAGTTTTTTATTGCTTTATCAATGTTTATAACATCACACACCTCTTAATCAATAGACAAGATAGCCAGATTGGTTAGCCTTAAAATACTCATTGTTGATCTTAAATAACTTTGGATCAATTTCAATTTTGAAATACTTCTCTCACAGCTGGCATTGCTTGTGCGACAAAAATATGAAATGATTATATAATGTTGATGATTATGATATCATTATTATTTATTGTTAAAATTTGCCACCCCCTAAAATTGCCGCCCGGGGCGGGCCGCCCCTGTCGCCTCTACTACGCTACGCCACTGAAAGTTAGGAATATTAAAGTAGTGTGAAAATTTAAAATTTTGTAAGGTAATGAATTTGTTCAAACCTATTTTGCAACAATACTAGCCATTAACCCTACCCGTGTTTTCATTTAATGTCATAACAAAACATATTATAGCCTATAGCACTCAAAAAAAGTGTACCTACGTTTCATTCAGTAAAAGAATTTTCATAATCGGTAGTTCCGGAGATTACCCATTACATACAAACTTACTCGTACCTACCTTACACCCCATCGACAAAGATTAAAAAAAAACGAGTCTGCTTTAGACCGAACTGAAGTAAAACTTCTTTAGCTCCATCTAAAAGCATACAGTAAGTACATAATTTATTTTCTGCTGCTGCCTGCCATCTGTTGTGGAATAGCTGAACTGTTTCGTAAATCGAAGCTGGTAGATTCAAAATAAATACTTTTTTTTTTATTTATAACAAAACTAACTCTATTATATTGCATGAAGGAGTGTTTTGTTTTTGCAGTTTGTATAATTTAGGCTAATTTGGAATAGGAGAAATGCGATAAATCCACTGGCTATGAGAGAAAGAGAGAAAGAAAATGTGTGCTCGCACCTCTCTCCCTACAGTAATATACGAAACGTAACTCACTCTCTTTCTATCTTGACTAACTTATATCTCCCTCTCAACTTCCGTTCGCACTTTTCGTAACGCATTCACCAGCTTACTCCCCAAGTCAAGCTTGCGAAAAGGAGTTTTACTTCAAAAATAAAATGAATTTCAATTTGATAAACGCATCTTCAGTTCTCTTTTACCCCTTGAAATTACGTATTTCGAAATAAAAAATATCCTATATGTTAATAAGGTTTTATGGTATCATTCCAAGTTTTATCAAAACCCAGGGATAGATACAAATTTACATTAAAATGTTGTTTTGGCTCTTTAGCGCATCAAACCTCATGCCAATACATTTTTGTATGGTTAAAATATTACAATTTTATACAATTTTTTTCTATAGAATAGAATAATCATTTATTTCAGACAGTGTCCATATACAAAAGTAATAATAATCACAAATAAATATGAGCCTTAAAATTAAAAACATACAAATTAATAATAAAACAGGAAATTAAAAGAAAATCAAATGTCAAATTTCACAGATTAAAATAAAATAAAATAGAATAGCAACTTAACATTAAATTGTAAATTAGAACGGTTATTTAAAATAAAATAAAATTCATGATATAAAATTAAAAAGCACGTACTTAAAATACCTTACGTATTTATCCCAAGTGGTATTTTTTTTCCGAAAGGGCAACGACGTAACATTTTTTGAAACGAAAGTTTTACCGCTGCTCCTCTTCTTAAATGTATCTATTCTCACGCTCGAATAATTGGTTTTGATAAATTTATATATGCACTAGTTTTCTGCAAAAGTATGGTTGCTAAAAGCCGAATGGCAGCCAGAGGAGGTCACTAGCACCTTAGCGTAATACGTTTGCACTCTAACACTTTGGACAAGCCCGCAAGGAATTTTTAAAGTGTTTTCACGATGCTTATAAAATATTTAAGAAAAAAACTGGCAGTTACAGATCATCAATACTATTTACTATCATTAAATAAATCAATGGAAGATCATTACATCTTCGGAAAAACCGGTACTGTCAGCAGCCGTATCACCATAAGTATTTACTCGTAGTTTAGAAGTGTTATGTATTTGTCTAATCAGCGGATTTTATAAATTTATTTAAAACCCTTTGATACAATCAATGTTTTCTTGTTTCATGGCACTAGAATTTTTTTATAAAATGTAATTGGTTTTTTTTGTGTTCTATCTCATTGCTGGTAATGGTGTAGGTTCATTAAAAATAATGTATCAACATTCATCTATTATGATATATCTAATGATGCTGACTATACAATACAATTTTTTTTGCGTACAGTCATCTATTGTTCGTAGATTTGCCGTGAACTTGAACCAGCGACCTTGAACTAGAGCCTGTCGGAGGCAAAATTATGAACAGTCTTGAGTCAAAATAACTGAGCTTTATACAGGGTGTTTGGTAATATACTGACGATATTCAAGTAACGGTTTCTCTAAACATAAAAAAAGACTTCTCAGCCGGCTGAGACGCAGGAGGTAGCGGGTACGATTCCCGCCGCGGAACAAATGTTTGCATTATCTACAGATTTTGATTCGTTTCGTGTCTGGGTGTGTTTCTATATATACGCATTTACAAAAAAAAGGTATGTAAGTATTATATTTATTATCTGGTTTCCATAGTACAAGCTCTGCTTAGTTTGGGGCTAGATATCGCTGTGTGAAATGTCCAGCAATATTTATATTTAATTACCAAATTTCAGAGTATGTGATGAAAATATGTACATGAATAATAAAACGCATTGAACAATTTGCACTTTCATTGCATTCATGCGCAAAATTTATATTTGGATAGTATCTACCGCAAAGCCTTGGATTATCCGATACGCAAACAACATATCCGTGGAAATTGGATTCACAATCAGAGCCATCACTAACATTTCTGTTCCGGTCCTATTATTGTAACAATAACAATGAGAATTTGCCATGCTCATTTAATTCACGTATAAATTGACTATTTTGAATAAATCATTATTTTAAATAATGAATTTAATTCAATTCGTTCGTTTGTTTTGTTTTAATCCTTTATTGCACAAAAATAAAAATGTCTGTCAACCGTGACAGGTAAAAAACTTATAGGTTGGCGTGCTTAGCTAGGTACTAACAAAAATAAAGATAGAAATAAAAAACTACTAACTACCTAATTGCCTACATAAATATAATAATACTCACAAATACAATATAATTATAAAATACACAAATATAACACATAAATAGATAACATAAATAAATAAATCTAATAACAAATAATAACTTTTTTACTGAATTAATAATTCGACTGGTGAATTGGTGGACGAGCTTTTGTGAACGGGCTCGAGGAAGTGGGCACCACCGCCTTACTTTTATCTGCCGCCAAATAGCAGTACTTGTGCTGCTGTGTTCCTGTAAGATGGTAATGTTCCTGTAATTACTGGCACATAGGCATAACAGCTAAGTCCTATAGTATGGCAACGTATCCACATAGAGATCAAGACAACATAATCGCTTGTTTTGAATTATATGTGGATATCCATGGGCTGCAGTAGCCACTTAACATCTGGTGGACTGCATGCTCGTTTGCCATATAAATAGTATTAAAAAAAATAAAGATATACGGAAAGCTCAAGTGGAATTAGAATTTAAATAGTGACTATGGACAGAACGTTTGAAAGTTGGTTTCGATGATGTTTTTCTAATACTGAGGGGAAGAGCGTTCCATAAGCCCACTGCTTTAACTTTAAAAGAGTTGACACGGTAGGCAGAGGAGTGCTTAGGAGTGGCTAGGCAGAGAGAATCTGTTGACCTAAGATTGCGATCGTGAGTATCGGCTAAGAAAGTAAACCTAGATTTTAGGTAAAGAGGAGTGTCGGGGTATCTCAAAATGGAGAACAGGAACAAAAAAGGAGTATTCGTGAACCTTCATCATGGTGAGTGCATCCGCTACGAACTGCGTCTCGCGTCGCACTTCGCGCCGCAGGCCCGCAGCCCTCTGTGCGCGAGTAGACGGGCGCGGTGGTGGGGGTTTTCATCGTCAAATTTGTCGACCGGTCGAAAAAACACCGAGAAAACGGTACGTGATAAATCCCGTATTCATAATAATGATAGAAATAAAACACGAAAGTTTTTTATGTAAAATTATGAATAAACTAGCTTCCGCCAGCGTGTTCGCACGCGTTGTTTGTCAACAAAAGGTAGCCTATGTTTGAATCCAGGGTCATAATCTATCAACACACCAGATTTCATCGAAATCGGTTCAGCCATTACGTCGTGATTGAGTAACAAACAAACAAACTCCAGCCCATAATTCCAACTTCTTTAGTAACTCCGTTTACGGTACGAGCTGTACGATTATGGAATGACTTGCCTGTTTCCATCAGACATGCTAAATCTTTACCTATTTTTAAAAGTGAGGTCTGTAAACTGTACTTAGCAGCTTCTTTACAGTAAACATTCTATTTCCTTATATATATATATATTATTAACAATATATATATATATATATTGTTAAAGTATATGTATGTATGTATTTTATATTTATTTATGTAAGTATATGTAGGTTGTTTTTTTAGGTTTTGGTATTAATTTTTGTCCTACATAAACAGGTATTTATTGTAACACCGCCTCGTCACATGTTTTTCAATCCATTCCATCCAAAGGTAGTCTTGAAGAGATCGCTTTGAGCGATAAGGCCTCCCAGTGTACCACCATGTATTAGTCTAAGTTTTCTAGGTTAAGTTATTGTAATTTGGTGTGACAATAAAGAATTATTTAGCTATCAAACATCCAAACATTGACATTTATAATATTTTGTGTGTGATCGGTATGTTATAATAACATTACGTTATATTTTGTATCAAGGTAGATACCATATAAACGAAGCCGTGCGCAAAAATTAATCTTCCTTTAAATAAACTTTTAGTTATTTGCCATGACCAAACATATTTGTAGATTAGTATCACGTCCATCTGCCTCGATAAAGATAAAGATAAATTTATTCGCTTGAACATAATGTCGTTTTTCCACGAACATGTCTCATACAAACAAAACCAGAACAAATATTCACGTATTTTTTGTAAACTTACTAAAAAGCTAAGCGCACACTTCTGTTTTTCTTTAAATGTGAAGTTTGCATACCTGCTCTTCTGCTCCGTGTTTGCCAGTCTAGATAAGGTTTTCCCAAATAAAAGTCCCTATTCCTGGCCAAAAGTAACCTACAGGTATTCTAGTTTGTGTCTAAATCGGTTTAATTGCTACCTATCTTATGCCAAGAAACCTCCACAAATTTTATTATCATACATTTAATTTAATAATTTATTTGTTTTTACTTAGCGTTTGTAAAATGGAGCATACTACAAAGTTGTTCTATACTATGAGCTGTCTTGTTTGATTTACATGAGTGACATGGAAGGCCAAATGTACCTAAAGCTGTTAATTTACGAGGAATACGATATCATTGTTTTTTTATTTTGGACTAGTAGGACTTCATTTGACCACAATCTCACCGCATCGTAAGCAATGCTGTGGTCTAAGATAGAGCACTAACATCTATAAAATACTTATTCACTACAATCTAGATCACTGGCCCTAAATATATTAACTAGCTGATCAATCCGCAGCTTCGCACGCGTAGTTTTTCAATAAAAACATTACCCTCATTCTGTTTAGTTGGGTTAGAAGTAGCCTATGTCTCAATACTGGTCATAACCTATCTATATATCAAATTTCATCAAAATCGGTCCCGCCGTTTAGTCGTGAAATAGTAACAAACAGAGAAACAGAATTACTTTCGAATTTATAATATTTTGTAATTTCCGCAGCGCATGCGTTGAAAGACATTGTATGGCTATTTTTTTACACCTTTTGTTACGTTATTGAAGTTTTAGCGGAGATCCCTCATTTTTATAGTAATAAATATAGCCTATGTTACTCAGGGATAATGTAGCATTCTAATGGTGAAAGACTTTCGGAAATCGGACTAATAGTTTTTGAGTTTATTCGTTACAAACATACAAAAATACAAATCTTTCCTTTTTATAATATTACTAGCTGAAAAATCCGCAGCTTACCCTCCTTCTGCGCAGTTGGGTAAAAAGTAGCCTATGTCACCCGGGGATAGTGTAACAGTGAAATATTTTTTTAAATTGGTCCAGTAGTTTCGGAGCCTATTCAATACAAACAAAAATACAAATCTTTCCTCTTTATAATACTAGTATAAGTATATTAGTATATATTATTATATGTAATATTAACTTCAGTTACAAGAAATTGCGTTATATAAATTGGAAAATATATTATCTTTGTAAATAGTTAGATATGTTAATGTTAATAGATCCTGGACATAGACAAATACATGTATATAACTCATATCACATACTACGAACGAAGCTCAGTATTTTCTCACGAATTTAGGAGGATAAATGTGCACTTGTCACTGTATAACCAAGCCTTCGTTTCGTTTGAAAACCGAAACATTGGGAATACCTATTTTAAAGTATTTTACAAACAAATAATAAATGCAAATGTCATTCATGAGGATAATACTTTACCCGTATAGAGAGCGAAGACTTACCGTTAGAGCAAACATAATAATGTTAAAGTACCTACTAGTTTAGTTGTAAGAATAGAAACACGAAGACATCGGCCTATTTTGTGGAGTTGTATGAACATAGGGACAAAGGCACTCAGCACGAAAAACTGACAGCCGTTAGGGCATTGATTCCCAAATGGGGTATGGACCCTCAGGGGTCCACAGGAGACTCGACGGGGGTCTACTTTGGCTTGACAAAAAAATGGGGGTTCACAATCCTTAAGCGGGGTCCACGAAAATTTATCTGGTTTCGATACTGAAGAACTAAAATGTTGGCTTGAATTTACCTATCAATGTAAGCAGATAATATTTTAAGAAGCTCAGCGACTGTTACTTGTAAAAACTTGCCTATTCCATATTCAGTACAACGTGCCGATACTTGTAAAGCTAAAACTGTTAATTCGTGGTTGGAACCGAGCCGCAACGCAAATTTCCATATTAAGATCTAATCTTCACATTTTTTGTCGACTGGGAATTTAGTAGAAATGTAGCTGCAGGGAGTCCAGCAGAACCAGCAAAATTTTGAAAGTGGTCTTTCTTTTTACCCACCTCTCTCGTTCCACTGCTGGGAAAGGTCTCCCCCAAGTCCCTCAAAGCATCCCTATCTGTCACTATTTCCCACCATCCTCTTTGGAAGGTATCGAAATCCTCCCACCAACGCTTTCTCGGCCGACCCCGACGTCGCCTTCCGTCTTCAGGCTCCATGGTGTTGCAATATGGGCCCATTTCTCGTAGTGCATTCGGGCAACGTGACTCGCCCATTCCCACTTAAGCCCATCCGATCTCTTCCCTACATCTGCAATGCCGATAAGTGAGCGCAGCATGGTGTTACGCACCATATAAAAGTGGTCTATAAGAAAAAAAAGTTTGGGAACTTTGCGTAAGGGCATAAAAGTTCTCGTCTGAAAAGCTCAGCGTAGGACGGCCTCACTTGATGGAAAAACGACCCAGTAAAGGTTGCTGGATGCCATTGTTTTGGGCCTAGGCTGCATAAGATCGGTCTCTCTTAAAATCGATGAGGGAGTCCAATGGAGATATGATGATGATAGTAGCATGGCATAGGTTGATAATCTAGGTGTAAAGTAATAAGCCGAGAAACGTGGGCAGGCCGGAGTAAACGACAATCAGTCTGAATTTTTATCATCGAATTTGCAGATAAATTATATTTATAAAGTTCCGTGTTAATAATTTTATTGAATGGAAATTTATAAGTGTATAAAATCTTTATTTTTTGTCATTTCATTGTGCTAAGATTAACAAGGTATGTAACAATTTATGGGTGAACTAGGAAAACCTAGGTCTCAGACAAAAAAGGCTAACAAGAGTAGGTACCTCTATTGACTTATTAATAGTCAACTATTAAACTTAAAATCAATATAACACCAAAAAAAAGAAACTACCTAAGTGCTTACCTAAGGTATAAGTTTACGTCTTAAAGAACTCTTACTTAAATTTATTATTAAATTTATTAAAAAAACTTTATTACAGTTAGTAACTCTTCAGTTTCCTCGTAAGGTTCATTGGAAAGAGCAAACTGTAGGGTTATTTTACAATAAAAAATCTAGATACAAAAGCGTGCTTTAATGGGGTGTTATTAGGGCGGGCAATATCTTGACGTCTTTTGTCAGTACTTTCAGCGCATTATGAAAGTGCTCTGTGTTGTCGTGTTGTCATAAGACTATGTTTAGTTAAATAGCTGCCGAACTGTTAGAACTTCACATGAAGAGACGAAAAGTGGATAACTTTATGATCGCTCTTTCCGCTCTTTCTGCGGCTAATATACGATAGACTGACATCAAAATTATCAACTTTAAATGATAAATAATGTATTTCAGTAAGCGATTTATTGTAAATGTTTTGAGAAATAAAGAATCTTAAATCGTGACTTAGGTGACTAAGAATTTATTTTTTTCGCGTCTGGTCACCTTTCCCTATCTAACTATAAATCCATAAATCAATACAAGTAAATAATGTTTTTGATCTTCGGTATTTGCTAAATGTATTTCGTAAGAAAAAAGGATTAGCAATAATCTCGGCAATTACCTCCGGAATGCATACCTAAATACCTACTAAGCAGTTTCCTTATGGTTATCATGCGAATAAATCACATTAACCTTTGTAATAAATCAGAATGCATTTTGTGCACTCTAGATAACAAAAGTAACGATATAAGTTCGAAGTATCCACATCACACATGATCCTTATTTATGCAACCTGATATTATAAATTCAAAAGTAAACTCAGTATCTGTCTGTCTGTTTGTTACGTTTTTACGACTAAACGGTTGGACTAGTTTCGATGAAATTTGGTATTTAGGTAAATACTAAATTTAACCAACCTCAATCTCATAAAGCAATATTAAAATAATATTACACTGACATTTAGTACCACGACCCTCAATTAGTAAGCTTACTTTATTATTGTAAAGGCGAAGCAGTTTTGGTGACGTCACCATAAATCGTTCACTCAAAACGGTCCACATTAGAGCTCAAATAATCCGTAAAATTATCCTAAAAAGTAAGCAAATCGCTTTTATGCTCGCAATGTTTTATAGTGGTGTAATTACTAGAAAGCACTAAATATACAACATTATTAGGATTATAACAGCAATGTTGACGACCTCCGTGGCGCAGTGGGCGTATAGCCGGCTGAGACACAGGAGGTAGCGGGTTCGATTCCCGCCGCGGAACAAATGTTTGCATGATCAACAAATATTTGTTCCGGGTCTGGATGTTTTTTCTATATATTAAAAGTATTTATTTACAAAAAAAACGTATATAAGTATTCTATCAGTTATCTGGTTCCCATAGTACCAGATACTCTCTACACTCTGCTTAGTTTGGGGCTAGATAGCGCTGTGTGAAATGTCTACCAATATTTATTTATTTAATGTTTAAAAGTTTTGTAGTTCAAATCAAAGTAATGTTGCTACAAGCTTGAAACAAAACGCTCCTGAAACATGATCGTGTTATAATAGATTATGGCATATATTTTGCTATACTATGTCATGAGATAGGCATACATATATGCTTAAGATTATGCCATGACTACAATATCGGCTGCAAATCGAAGGCGAGTGATGTACTCGCTATTGATATTGGAGCCCTGTCCTTGCCATTCCAGGAGTTGGAATGCGTCCTCTAGACCGGCGGTAAACATTCATTCGTTGTATCTACGGTGTATGACTGTTACTAAATTAATTTTAGTAATTGACTGGTTAATACCAATAATATCAAATTTTTGTTCTGATAGTGATGGAGTAGATTTTATTGAAAAGCCTACGATAATTCATGAGCAAATTCTTCAACTCGTGCTATGTAAATACAAACCAGCAAGGTAACGAGCCTTTTTTCAATCTTTACGGATTCTAACTCTTTTATAATATAACCTTTCCCTAGCAGGTTCTATCAAATCCAATAAAAATCGTTACCAACCTTTTTCGTTAGAAAATCTACCCAGGTTTTCATTTATCAATACCTACGACCTACTGGGAATGTTCTGAGGAGCTATTTGATCTCATTCCGTCGTCGAGATTTTACCACCGCACTTCTCGACAACGTAATAAAGCTCATCCACATATCGTCGATAATTGGGTATCACGCACCACACGCTTCACGCGATCTTTTCTACCCCATACTTGCAAGATGTGGAATGAGCTACCATCTGAGGTTTTCCCATTAGGCTACGACATGGCACGCTTCAAGAGAAATGTAAGGTTTCTACAGTGTAGGGAACGCATCGACAATACCCCGGGTGTTGCCGGTGTCAATAGGCGACGGGGACCGCTTACCATCAGGTGGGTCGTAAGTCTGTTTCCCCACAAATAACATAAAAAAAACCTACATAAATGATAGTAGCATAGGTACTTAATTAGTTGGTTTAAACGACGACCTATTTATTATAGGTCGCTAATAGCCGTTGCAACGATCCTTCGGGCGCAGGACGCCTAAAATAGGTTGCTCTGGAAATCTATGAGGTGGCCTAACTAGACGGTGAAGTACTTAGAACTGGTATCGGAAAAAGTGCTACTTTAAAAGGAGACGAAAAAAACTTTTCATACCTTCAGTTTAATACTTTTATTTTTGAATTACAAAAGTGATTGTACCTATCTCTCATTTTACTGTAATATTTTATAATATTTGGGGATTTTGAATTAAGTGTAGAATAGATTGTTTCTACTAATACCAATAACAGACGCCCCAGTTTGGCTGGATCCATCCGATATGACGTCACGTACAACCATATTGGATGGGTTTTCAACGATCTACACTACACACAATCGTGTCACAGTGTTACTGGTCGGGAGTTGCATTGTGTTGGACATATCGGGTCGTGTCGTGATGTCACGTCGGGTCAAAACTTGTTCATAATTTAGGAGGTAGAAGGTATTTTAGTAAAAACTTATCTTTAGAATGAACCATTTTTATTATTATTCATCAGTGGACGTTCTATAGATGATATGATGATGAGTAGCATACTTAAACATCAAATTATGAGTAACCTATGAAAGTAAATAGGTATCTGTCAGCATCTATGCAGGTAGAGTACCTAGGAGCTAGATGATACGGGTGACCTAGTCCAATTTTAATGAAATTGATAGATCTGGCCTGCATATTCATAAGGTTAGTTGGATGGATATGTTACCTTGGTTAACCCGAGTGCCAAGTTAAGGTGGCATTCTAGTGTGGGATACAATACGATTGCAATGTGATACACTTTACCCATTTCATAAAAGTAGAAAGAGCCCTAGCTATCTTAAAAGTAAAGGCGGACCTTCATATAAAGCTTCCTACCACACAGCTCTGAAAGTATGGAATTTCCTCTTTCACACAGTATTTCTTGTTTCAAATCATCTTACGTCAATTTTCCTCTAATTACTCTCAGCTCTCCTATGACTGATCAGCTGTTGTTATTAGATAAGCGCAGAAAGGGTACTGTCTGTCCTTCACAATCATTCCGCACTAGCCTCTTCCACTGGTCTCAGGGGAAGGCCAGCGCCGCGGCATACATATAAAGCTGAGTACCAAGTAATTCCCACACAGAGCTTTTACAAGTTCTTCAGTTTGTTAGTGCTTATGTGAGATGTTGTTTACATGTGTGGATTTGAATAAAATGTTTTATTTCTTCTAATTTCAGTTGTTTCCTTGCATACAACAACGACAACACCATCTTTGACATCTACCCGTTACCAGGAGCAAAGGTAAGGCGGGGTTATAATTTTTTTTCTTATTATAGGCTTGCGTTTGACAACGATCTCGCCTGATGGTAATCGATTATGCAGTTTACGATGGTACACGCTTGCCTAGAAGAAACCTATTCACTCGCGACTTAAAGATACCCAGCAGGTTGTAGCTATCAGGAAACACAGAATCTGGCAAGGCGTTCCACTCTTTGACGGTGCGCGTAATAAAGGTCGAAGAGAACCACTTTGTGCGAATGAGAGGTACTTCCACCATAGGGCGGCCTCTCTGAGCGACTGAATCTGCGCTCCACTGGTTCGTGCACTAGATGTATAGCTCTCCACAACTGTGCTATCATCCAAAGGTTCTGGGTTTTAGCAGATCGTTGATATGTATAGCAAGAAAAGAGTTGCGGAAAGTTCTGACCCTTGAGGGACCCCAGTGTTAATCGCCAATTGATCGGACGAGCAGCCTTCAATGACGACTCATATTGAACGGTCCCGCAAGAAGTCCGATATCCAGAGACATAGACCAGTGGGCAGACCGTATGATGGAAGTTTACTAATAATGCTATCATGCCAGACCCTATCAAATGCCTTTAAAATTGGTTAAAAACTCTTACTAACCGAGAACATTCTATCCCGTCAATCTTAATAATACCTAGTTACTCTATTAATAGATACTACTAGAGCGTTAGACTCCCCTAACTACATAAACAACGCTAATAACAGACATCGGCCGTGTACCAGGAAAGATCTGGCCTATTGTAACCCCATAATTTAAATTAAATTTGTCTTTTTACCCATAAACTTTGCATATTACTCACACACACCCTCACACGCTTAGACACACAATCCCGTATCCTCACCTATGCATCAGAATAAAATTATAAGTATCAAAGAAACAAAAAAATAAGAAAGAAAATACATATAACTGACACACAACAGGACAGATCATTGAGAACAAAACAAACATACCTAGGTAGTTACAAAGCGAATAAAAATGATTGAAAAGAAAAATTAAATAAAGAAACATAAAATACCAGATAAACATTGATCATCTTGATATTAATGGTCTTCCGTGCTGTGTGGGCCAAACAGGCCACGTCTCAGCGTAT
Source organism: Philereme vetulata (assembly GCA_918857605.2). Taxonomy (NCBI): domain Eukaryota; kingdom Metazoa; phylum Arthropoda; class Insecta; order Lepidoptera; family Geometridae; genus Philereme; species Philereme vetulata. The sequence goes on along the minus strand of OU975420.1, from coordinate 12,453,502 downwards.
AGCTGCCAACCATCCGAGGACAGAAACATTGAAACAATTTTTATATTTTTACAGTTTCATCGTTCTATCTATAATGTTCTAAATATCATTATTATAAATACGGGATTTATCACGTACCGAAACATTGTCGGTCTAAACACCGATAGTGTTTAGACCGACAATGTTTCGGTTCAATTCGTGAACCTTCATCAGGATGAGTGCGATCCGCTCCGAATAACGTCTCGCCTCGCATGTTCTAAATACTTAAATAATTCTAAATGAAAAATTGTGCAAAAGCCATCTATCAGATAACTATCTCAAAACAAATGACAATCGCCATTTCAACCAGAGCGGAATCCCGTAGGCATAGGCAGTTCGTTTCGAGCGTTTCGAATTTTATACATTTTGCTTGCAGTATGATTTCCTTTATAAATTTGTATGACCTGATAACAAAATACGCTTTGGTGTCAACCTAACAATCTGGATGCTATATCTAGTGGTTTATGTTTCATATCATTTAGTAACGTAATCTCTTGCAAGGAGCTCGAATTTTAATATGGTGTAGGTTTTATTTTATCAAAAACTATTATCTAGATAGCATGAGCTGACCAAAAATGCTAAACTCACTACACACAGAGCCTTTATAATTTTATAGTGTTTTGTTTTGCAAATTTCCTACTGCCAATGTTTATTTCCTGTGAAACGCCTACGTGTTTTTAGCAGTAGTCTGCTACGAAAATACCAATCATGTAGGCGCTGGCTCATTAGTTTCTCTGATTAGATTTTTCCCGCTTCATTCTCGTGGTATCCAGTTAGAAGTGAAATTAAACCTTACCTGGCAGGACAAATTATCTATTTTTCATTCCTTTTACCGCACCGCGGCTATGTGAGGGGGGTTCGCGCCTGCCGTTTGACTCCCATTTTCTCTTACACCGACCGGTTTGTTAGTGTTTGTTTTTTGCGACTTTTTTATTTAATTTTCATTGTTTACTACATACCTACTTATTCCCTGGAACCCAGAATGAATACGTGAGGTCACGTGACTATCGCTCAATCACACATCTGGCAGGCCGGCTGGCGACGACCGGCAGGCGCGGATCTGGCTGCGATGCGACTTGTACGGTTATGCTTTGTCGGGTTTGAGTTTGTCTATACGGCTCAACCTCTAATTAACTCACTTTACATATTTATTTGTGTTATTTACTGTTATTACTTTGGTTATTAGTTATTTGTTATTAGTTTTGTGTTATTTAGTTATTTACTGGCATTTGAGCAGCTGATAGTGGGTATAATGTAGGTACCCACTACCCACTACACATTCATTCTGTTTTTTCACTGTTTGATCATATACCTACTGTTTGTAAAATTATTAATATTGTTCACTTCTTCAATTAATCTGTGGATGATGTCGTGGGTCATGCATTTATTCATGTAACTATTAGCATTATATTCTACTTCATAATGTATGACTGTTAGTCTTCTCAAAAAAAAAAAAAAAAAATTGTTTGGAAGTGTGAATGTTGTTAGGAGTATTGTTAGACTTTTGAATAACGGTAACGATAGTATAATTTAAACTAACAAATGAGTATAATTTACAAGGTGGATAATTTTTCACCGAATGTGGGAAAATATCTATATATGTATATATATATATATATGTGGGTAATGTTACTAAGTTGTTACTATGCGTGAAAACTTAAATTGGGTTTATTAGGGTAAATCAGCACCCTATTACTGAGGCTCCGCTGTCTGTCTGTCACCAGGCTGTATCTCATAAACCGTGATAGTTAGACAGTTGAAATTTTCACAGATCATGTATTTCTGTTGCCGCTTTATCAACAAATACTAAAAACAGAATAAAATAAATATTTAAGTGGGCTCTCACACAACAAACGTGATTTTTTGCTCGTTTTAGCTCGATATGGATAACGACAACAGGTAGACGCTTGTCTATATGGTATGGTTGGTATATTCACTTTAAAAATAAAAAAATAAAACAAATATTTAAGAGGGCTCATGGAAGCATGGGCTCATGTTGTATAGATAACAAACGTGATTTTTTGCCGTTGTTATCGATAATGGTACGGAACTCTTCGTGCGTGAGTCCGACTCGCACTTTGCTGGTTTTTTTTGCCGTAGTTTAGTGTTTAGTTAATTAAATGTAGGAAAAAATTAGCTTAATTAGGTTCTAAATTATAAGCACTTAAAGTTTACTAAATATTAAAAAAAAACTTATAGCGACTAAAAAAGGGGGAGTTTCTCAATTCGTCAGAATATTTTTTCTAATGATTCGCACAAGGTCTAGTGATGGGATCGATAAAAAATCATCAAACTCTGCAACTTGCGAAGACAACTACACATATTTTCGATTTTCTTTTCAACATGAGTTATTGTTATTACATAAAATAAAACCGGCCAAATGAGAGTTGGACTCGAAGGATCCCGTACCATTATCTATAAAAACGGCAAAAAATCATGTCTTTTGTAAAGGAGCCGCCTTTAGGTAAATATTATTTTAATTTTTATTTAATTATTTATTTTTAAAGTGAAACTAAATATTCTGTGATTATTTCAAGCGTCTACCAGTTGCCGTTATCAATATCGAGCAAAAACGAGCAAAAAAATCACGTTTGTTGTTTGGGAGAAAATATTTTTTATTCTATTTTTTCCTATTTGTTGTTATAGCGGCAACAGAAATACATCATCAGTGAAAATGTCAGCTGTCTAACTATCACGGTTCATGAGATATAGCCTGGTGACAGACGGACAGACAAACAGCGGAGTCTTCGTAATAGGGTCTCGTTTTACCCTTTGGATACGGAACCCTAAGACCTCCTATTTGCATTTGTTTGTCTTTTTTTGTCTTTAATGTATTTGTTTATCGGGCAGTGCCTACGAGAATTATTTAATAACTCTTCGTTCTGTCAGATACTAAAGACACTAAAAGGAATTTCAACAGAATAAACAAAATAAAACAACAATGTACAACAGTTATTAGATTTTTTTATTTATACATTTTCATGTTCGTTGCAGTTTGCACGTTTGCATTCAACTTCATACAGCTTATTTTTTTGGTTTTTTTATAGTCGTTTTATATAAAAGTATCAGGCAGAGTCGTGTTGTGAAGCTTAGTGCCAGCCGTGGGCACCGTGGCCGGCCCAGGGCTCCTCAGGGGAGGAGGCAGCGGCGTGGGCGGCGGCGGCGTACTGGTGGAGATGGGCGGCCCTGGCGTGCTGGACCTCAGGGGTGTCTACTACGTATTGTCCGTCGTGGGTCAGTTGGATGTGAGCCTGCAAGAGACGGTTCATTGTGAGTTTTTGGTTATGAGCTGGATGAGGCTAAGCTCAGCTTAACAGCTTTATGTGCTGCGTGTCTGTTTCAGGGTAATCAGAAATATTTTGGACCACAGATTTTGAATGTTTTGATTATCAAGCGAACGTTTGGCGATTAAAAAGCCAAGTTTCGGTAGCTGTTATAGACAAGACCGTGGTGTGAGGTAAAACTGTCCACACACTAATGTTCGTCAACATTCATTAAGTCTCGACCAATAACAAGAAGGTTCTTGAGTACAAACTCTTAACCTAGTCGAAGTTTAAAAGGCCTCCGAGATTATATTACCACTTGCACTCGAGAGCAGCTCAATCAGGCAACCGATGAAGCTAAGCTTAGAGGTGGCTAATGAGCCACGGACACGAGACGAATAAGATTATATAACAACTATTATAGCCAAAATCGATATCGTAGGTGTCCTCCAAAGCAGATCCCTTGAAAGTAAGGTTTACCTGAGGGCCAGTCCATTTGCCGTAACCAGCAGCGTATCCAGCACCGTGGGCGAGAGGAGCAGCGTATGCGAGTCCAGCGCCGTGACCGAGGCCGGCGAGTCCGTAGCCGAGTCCAGCGCCGTGGTGGGCCGCTGCGTGAGCTCCGGCGTGGGCGGCGATGTGAGCTGCCTTCAGGTGAGCTACCTCAGGAGTGTCGACCACGCGGCCGTCATGCGCCAGTGGAGCAGGGCCGTATTTGATCAGACCTGTCAAAGAAAAGAATAACTAACCTTATGTCTTCTTGTCTTGAAATTTGCCTTTTAAATTGACGTTTCAAATTGATCCTTGTGATTTTAATTGATAATTAAGAGGAAGAGGTGGATTATCAATCGTCAAATTAATATTATAAATGGAGAACACGTGTCTGTCTGTTACTTCCTCACGGATAAACCGATGAACTGATGTGCCAAAAGTTTATTGTGTACCTTTGATTTATTTGTGTATTCTCTTTTGTCTGTTTTATTTTAAGGGTGTAGCAATAAAAAAATTATCTAATCTGGTGTGACCCATGTGACCTTTCTCCGATATTTACTCTTCATTGTTGACTATATCAATGGAGTGTACTAACCAGCAGCAGGAGCGCCGTAATGTGCTCCAGCGCCGTAACCACCACCGCCGATGTATCCAGCGGGGGCCCACGCCGCGTGTCCTGTTGACGCCTGCGCGTGCGCGGCTAGGTGGGCTTGCTTGGCGTGCGCTACTTCAGGAGTATCTAGCACGTATTTGCCATCTGGGCTAAGTTGGATGTGCGCGGGCGCCGCGGCGTAGTATGAGGCCTGGGCCAGGCAGAGGGTGGCTGCGAGGATAATCTGGAACAATCGAAAATGATGATATAGTTTCGGTCGAATTAACTTAACTCAGGGTAAGGTTGACTACCGATAAATGAATGTTACTAAGTCACAACTGGTAACATCGATCATCACACTAACTTTGTAACTCAATCATGTCGTAACGGCTTAACCGATTTCCATGTAATTTGGTATATACGTAGATTATAACCTGAGTTAACACATGCGCTACTTTTTATTGACAAACCACGCGTGCGAAGTCGCGGGCGGAAGCTAGTACAACATAAAATTTTGTTTTAGCAATACACTAAGTAGGTACACTAAGGTTCAGAAACAGTGAGATCCCGAAGAGAGTGAAAGACACGTCATTATTCAACTTAACAATATAAATGTACCAAGCTCAGTTGATTACGTGAGTTTACGTGATGTCTACCATAATTCATGATACGCCGAGTTGTACGCAATAAAAAAAGTATAAAAGTCGATCAGATAGGAAAGCAAAAGAACCATGAAAAATTGGAAGTACAAAAAGTTATGAGTCCGTCATTGTTGCACATTGAACAGACATTTTCATAAATTAAGACGACACGGGCCAGTCAACGCATACTTTATTGCAATTAACACATCAATAAATCATTGGTTTGTAAACTTAATAGCTGAATCATTAAGTAAACGAGTAAATAGCTGACATTGGCCACTGGTCCGTGGTTACCGAAGCGTGCGCCGATTTCACGGGTCTAAGTTGTAAGGTGGGTGTACTCAGGATATTTAAGGGGCAAAGTCACCGGTAGTTACAGGAGGATTTATAAAAGAGGGTTAGTGCTCGATATTATCACTTAGCTCGCTTTTTTAGAAGTTAGGTGTAACGAGGGATGATGGAAAAAACATCACGTTTAAAAATATGCAAACCGCCGTTTCTACTGCTGCTAACATTTGTCACACAGCTGGCAAAATCGGAAAATATGTAAGTTTAGGTAATTGTAAATGCAAAGGTATTTGCAAATGCCATTCATATGCATATGTGGATAAGAGAACCTATGTTATGTTATGAATCTAAAAGAGAATAGCTACTAGCCCCCACATAAAATTCTTAGATCCTTAATCGTCCCTATCGGTATTTGTGAGCAGTGGCGTAGCTACCAGAGGGATAGACGGGGCAGGGACCCGGGGCACCCCGGGGTGTCCCAAGCTCAGGGGGCCCTTCGGACTCTGACTTACAAACAATAAATTGAACTAGTGAAATTTTTTCCCACATTCGGAATATAAAATAAACGTATCAAGAAAGGTCGGTCAAGAATGTGGTGTTATTGGTATAAAAATCTCTACATAATTAGGATTCCGTACCCAAAGGGTGCTCAACGGGACACTATTAACGTGCCTCCGCTGTCTGTGTGTCTGTCACAGGACTGTATTTTTGAACGGTAACAGGTAGATATTTTCTATTTTCATAAAATAGTTTTACTATGTTAATTAAAATAAGTTACAATTTGTATTTGGTTTTTAATTTTGTTATGGAGTCGACTGTATTACGACGAATGTGGAGTACTACAAATCTGGAATACGTCCAATTCAGAACACGACGAATACGGAACAAACGATTTTAAATAGTTTAGTTGAGGCCCCATTTTATTTTTTGCTCCAAGGCTTTTGGTTCCTAGCTACGCCACTGTTTGTGAGCCAATGTACGCAGTTCCGTGGCCAGCCGTACGTAAACAATTAAGTAGTGCAACGATTTGGACACCCCGTCTAACTTAATATTTGACTAACAAGATTTTTTCATACATTATTTTTCCAATAAGTAAGAACGACTTTGATAAATTGTTTACAAGTTATTTTTTAATTACCTATTAGTTGCACTCCCTTCATCCTTAACTTCAAAGTGCACCCCCGACCATATCTTTGACATTACTAAATCCTCTCCATCTAAAGATTGTCTGGAAGAAATCGCTTCAAAACGACAAGATCGCCCATTGTACTTTTTTGTACAAACGGCTACACATCAAGCTATACATTCCAGTATAAGCTGACTTCGCATTCTACGAAAAGCCTACACAATGCGAGGTCAGCTTATACTGGAAATGTGTAGCTTGATGTGTAGCCGTGTGTACTCTACTATGTTTGCTTTGTCTTCTATTTTGTCTGTAATTTTTATTTCTAAAGGTGTACATAAAGTGTTTTCATTCTTTCATTCATTCATGTTTCGGACAAAGCTGATCAGATAATATGAAGTTACATGGCTGTGTGAATGATATAGAAAGTTTTCAATTCGTCTATATATTTTATTTCGTTCGTGCATTTATCCCTGCTTTTGTGAATAACGGCCTCTAAAACAATAAAGCATGAAACGATATCTCAGTTTATCACCAATTAATAAATAAATGCTCCGTCGCCGTTAATACTGAGAGAAATTGAAATATGCAAGTCAATGCAAGCTTTATTACACCAGTTCATAATTTTTATCGACTCTGAGATTGTTATCATAATGGTGCATTTTGTTACGGAATAATTTCGCACAATTATAAGATGTTATGAGTGTGATACGATGGTTCAAAACTAACCATATTTCATCAGTCAACCGTGTGAACCCATGACAACATTGGATAACATAACAAACACACTTTACTAGCGAGTCTGATAAAATTTCAAGATATCATAAACTTTGTATTGCAACGTACGTTCTACTTACTATTACGTAATTTAGGTAAGAATTTCTGTTTCTTTTAAGATTAAAGATTGTAAAAGATTCGTCAAATACAAAAAACAATTTTGAAAGATGTGTATTTTTAATTATTGATTTAGATTATAAAGGCACGATTCTTATGTTTCAATCTAAACCAGGGGTTCCCAATGTGTGCGCCGCGGCGCCCTGGTGCGCCGTAGAGAGTAAAGAGGGGCGCCGTGTGGCGCTTTTCATTTTAGGTTAAGTATTTTTTTCTTTTTCTTTTAATTAAGTTTGTTCTTTTTACACCTCAGACAATCTTCCATTAAGCAAAGATCCTCCCCATCCAAAGGTTGTCTGGAAGAGATCGATTTGTTAAGCGATACGACCGCCCATTATGCTTACCTTTATTTGTTTTCTTGTTTTTTTGTAGCTGTTGTGTCTAGCTAAAGAATTTTCACTCATTCATTCATTCTCCAGAAACCAAACTTAGGCATTCGCGGTTATAAAATGAACAATCAAAGATCAATGTGGAGCAAGAAATGAGAGCTGCGGTGTCAAGCCTTATATCACGCTTTGAAAATAATGTGTGGAGATCACCAAGCTCACACGTCTAAGTTTCCATTGTATTATTATTTCCTATTTTTCTTAAATAATAAATGTTTTCTTGTATGTCTAGCTAGGACGCCGAGACAAAATACTAAACCTGTAAGTGCGCCGCGAACTGAAAAATTTTGGAAACCCCTGAAGTTCACCTGGGAACCTAAACTATTCTCACTTACATTTTTGGTGCATAAAAGATGAAGAAATAAAAGATTTAGGTCATTATTAAACCTCCTTTTGCTGTGTGACTTTAAAATATAACCTTACGCTTTTTAGGTTGGTTGTTGCGCCATAAAATGCCGAGCCCATGGTCCAGCAAAATAACTACCCACCAGCTAATTTCGAACTAAGTTTACCTCACACTTCATTCTACAGTTCATAATCGATACTTACCGGTAAACACGCCACTTTCAAATGGGTAGGTGTTGTAAATACACGAAGGTCTATGTAGGTAGATAGAAAATGGGGTAATATTGCAAGGTGACTGGACTACTAACAGTATGATTCCAGTTTCTATAACTTACTTCACATAAACTCATGTTATTTTTTTCGAGTTGCGCATTGGACCTTTGTATTTGGTAAAATTCGAGATCTAAATTTATACATATTTTTTACCCCCGAACCAAAACGAGGGGTCTTATAAGTTTGACATTTATGTATGTCTATGTGTATCTGTGTGTTTGTTTGTCTGTGGCATCGTGGTTTCCACAGGATGGACTAATTCGGTTGCTTTTTTGACGTGAAAACTTCTAGGCGCGTTGGACATTTTTGAGATAGAAAAAAAACTATTGAACTCGCGATACTGTTGCTGTTAACGAAACCCCTGTATATAAGTACCTGTAGTGTAGTCTGCTTTTATTCAAGTTATCACTTCTGTCGGCACTCCCAGAGTGCCACTGTTTTTTTAATAGACATCTAGTTTAACTGTGTTGATTCTGAGCTCAAAGTCAAAATTTTTTATTCATTAAAATTACAAGGGTCACTTTGAAACGTCAATTTTACTGCCTGTTCCTTCGCGAACAAGCCAGGAAAGAAAAGCAAGAAACAAGGCTGGTTGTTTTTTTTTTGCTATGTGAGCTATGTGAGATGAAGATCAGATCAGCTGATTTGAAGATATCAGAGAAATGTAATGTAATTAGGTACGAGTTTTACGTATCGGGGTTTGCATTTTTTTTTTGTTTGTAATAGTTTACGATCTTAATTACGTAGTTAAAATTTTGGATAACAATAAACAACGCTAGTCGTTAAAACACACCGAAGGCTTGCAACTCGTGCATAGATTGACATAAGTTTAAATGAAATTAGTAGTTGAAATTACTAGAATCGCGTAGCAGGGCGTGGCAGAATTACGCACTTGATCAGATAGTGCTTACTAAAGTGTTTCAGGCTATGTTAACTATTTCTAGGAAGTAGATCAAAGATTGGTCGGTATTATTTCTGCCACTTTCTAGACTAGATTTAAATAAAGAATTACACCTACTAAGGATATTTGTACCAAAGAGTTACAAACAACATTAAACATTAATTAAAAGTAACATACATCGAAACAATAGGACTAGCTGTAGTTGTAAAATGATATTTCAGATATAAATGTTCGGACAACTGCACGAGAGACAAACCTATCTCATATCATCATCATCATGGGTGGACGTAGGACATCCACTGCTTAAAATATGTTTTCATAGATTTCCAGAGCCACTGATCACAGTGCCCCCCCCCCCCCCCGGAACCTCTCCACCAGCTTTTTTTTAATGATAAAAAAGTTTAATCAACCTTCTTCAGGTCGTTTTTAGAGAGAACTTGGCAATAAAGTAATACATTGTCAAAGATACGATAGTATGTCAAAAAATAGTATTTTTAAAATTTTCGCGATCACTGTACATAATTATTGATTAAAACGGGTATTTATCGCGTAGGTATCTTTTTCATTTGTTAATAATAATAATTCCAACGTTTCGGCTGTGTTGCAACAGTCGTGGTCTCTGGTTGATTGATCAATAATTATGTCAAAAAAATCTGGCTACGGTGATTCTCATTTTACTAAACTACATTTTTGTCAATAGACAAATTAATTTTATAGGTCCTTCAAACCTATAGGTACTAAGTACTACTGTTGTAATTATCACGTATTCCAATCAAAAGGTCATACTTTTACATGAAAAATCGTGTTTTACTTGAAGAGAATTAGCTAATGTTTCCATGCATTATTATTGTATTGACCTTTTCAGTAATCATTTGTTTACGCCTTTTTACATTTTGCTTGTAATTAAAATAAACGTGATTAATGAAATCCTTACAAAATTAAACATTCAAAATACAATTTTATCTCTCAAAAAGTTTTAGCAGTCATACAATTAGTTTATATAATACTAGGCCTTGCTAGTTATCCTTTAAGGTGTCCGACATGCAAGGAGACGTAGAGACATGAGAATGCCCCTCTACTTTTTGTTTTACTGGATAGATCTTCCTTTGACCACAATCTCACCTGATGGTAAGCGATGATGTGGTCTAAGATGAAACACGAATATCTAGAAGAAACCTATTCACTTTTACCTTAAAGAGACCCGGATCATATTCTTTAGGAAATACAGACGACGGCAAAGTGTTCCATATCTATAGCTACACGCGTCAAGAACGTAGATCCAAAACGGTGTGTGCAAATGGGTGGTATATCAACTAGGTACGGATGGTACTGAGCCGTGCGCCTGCTTGTTCTTTGATGTGTGCTTTGTTAAGTCAAAGCGAAATGATCTTTATCACTGTAATCACAGGGCTCAGTTTGAAATGATTTGCTGTTCGTTAACCTCAAGTAAACGCGGTAGAGGGGTGTTCAGTTTAAGATTATACGGTTTCTACCAGTTGCCACTTACGGTGAATCATCATATTTTTTATTAGCAACATAAGAAGAAGTGTTCTATTATTCTAGGTGAATTGAATGCAAAACATTTCATAATAATTAAGAGGATTAAAATAAACATATCTATAACTCAATCCCAGCCGAAATTAATTTAGGTACGTCCCACTTATTATGATGCAGTTCTGTCGATGGATGAGACTATCGCATGATCTTGCTGGATGGTATGATGATAATAGGTTTTAAAACGCACTGCCACGCGTCAGGTGGCAGGCAATTCAAAAAAATATTCAATTTCAAAGTCTATCCTCAGGTTAAAAATCAAATTAGCCGTACGTATTATATTGAAACTCCGCAAGTCAGCTAAATATAGGCTAAGAAAGTTACTGTACGTTACCAAAGACATAATGGTAGCACGCAGATATTTCCAATTCGACACGATCAATTTTATTACCGTTCATATTAAACCACAGGTTTCTTGGAACTTCGATTGCCACAATGCTGTTTTGATAGAAATTTACAGAGACAAGCCAAAATCGCCAATGAATAATATCCAAAAGTAATCATATCACTCATCTTTTATCTAAACTTGTCACGATTAATATCAAAAAGATATTCAATTAGTTCATTTACAAAATTAGCGCTGTTTATGAGAACCGTATTAAAAATAACTTCGATGAAAACATATCGAAAATCATGGTAGTCTGTATCACGTAAAAAAGTCCCTTGGCCGGGCGCTCGTGTTTCTGCTAAGGATCAAACAACATACATTTTCAACCTATTTTTCATATGATTACCATTATCTATTATTATTTCTTAGTTACCCGTAGATGATTTATTTTATATGACATGTAATTTGCACGCCACTATGGCTGAACATGGCAAAACTATTTAATAAATAAAAATCTTTAATCTTTTAAACGTTAATTTCTCAAACGGGCGGCGTAGGACTTATTTTGTGTAACGGACTCTTAGGACTCTTTCATACTTGGCCTGCTCTGCCAAAATAAATGAACTATTTTACAATTTAGTTTTAAACAGTTTTAAACGTATTTTAACAAGTCCACTCTATTAAAATCATATCAAACTTGCACAAAGAAACTAATTTAAAAGTTACCACATCAACATTTTAATTTAAATTTTACATTGCGCTGTATTTAGTTAATGTTAGTTTAATTTGTTTAATTTCACTTCCGGACCAAACTAGGTACCTACCTATGTGTGTTATCTAGCAATCTTGATATGACTTTTAATAGTTATGTTTTTATTAGTTTAGTTAGCAGATACAGTTACTTTCTTTTATCTCGCGAATCTATGATTGCTTAGTATTAAATACAATTCATAGAATTATATCCAAATCTACCTTCATGCTTTCTAGTTACTAACAATCGATCATTTGCGTAAATTTCGTAATTCGTAACTTTGTACGTGGTAGTTTTGTTGTTGATACTTGCAGAGTGGGGCCTGGTGACCTGTAATACAGGTTCCTATGAACCTACTTCAGGCACCAGTCTCTCACAATGTTGTTATCACCACACCAACTTGCCTTTGTAATTAAATTTAAGTAACAAATTGTGAGAGAAATAAATGAAATATTAAATTAAATTTGCGTCAATCTGGTATCTTTAATTTTTTCCGTTCAAAATTTTCATCATAAAGGGAACAATCGAAACGTATTATGTACTACTAATACCATACTAATATTTAAATGATTACTAGGCCACGCACTAGCTGAATCGAAATTTGTCAATAAAACATTACTCTTCTTCTGCGCAGTCGGTTAAAAGTATCTAATGTCTCAATACCAATCATAATCTATCTATATACTAAATTTCAAAGAAATCGGTCAAGCCGTTCTTGAGTTATAAATGGTGTAACTAACCCGACTTTGTTTTATATATTTAGATATCCTTCTATAGTGTTTACTTCATAAGAGTAATGTGTACGTAAGTCGAGATTTTAGACTAGGATCTTAACGTGTGTGTAACTGTGGCCTTCATGTCACTGTGTCAGTAGTACCTACTTTATGACTTGCTTCGTAGGGTCATTGGCATCAATGTCATCTCGATAAGCAAGTATCGAATTCATGAGACTTAATAAGTGTTTTCATGTGATCAGTGTTTTACTGATCTAAAAGTTCTCAAACGGTTTAAAAAAAACAATAGTTAGTGAAACAATAATTATATCAATTTTTGATCTAGTTCGATTTAATATTTCCCAAAAAACAATCATAATTAAACCAAATTAAAAAGCTTCCGTGATTTTAAAGGCTTTTACAAAAACATACAAATTGAAATAGGCGTGTCCAATTCATAATACAATTCCTGGTTATAACTCAGCACTTGTCGGTTAGTCTGTCACATTGTAAATTAGTCCGGCCATTCTTATATATTGCGTAAGGGCTGAGGTTGAATAATGTACGGGTGTACTCTAGTTTATTTACGACTACCTCCGTGGCGCAGTGGGCGAACAGCCGGCAGAGACGTGGGTTCGATTCTTGCCGCGGAACAAAGGTTTGCATGATCTACAGATATTTGTTTCGGGTCTGTTGTTTTTCTATATATTAAAAGTATGTATTTACAAAAAAATATTATTATTTATCTTAATGTTGCAGTTGTTCTAAAAAATATACCTTATAAAGGAACTTTCGAATAATGTACTTGAATAATTATATCGAGTATTCCAGAACTAAACATAATCCTAGTTTTTTCAGTACATAAAAACCTAAAAGATTTTATTTGCATCTGAAACTGAATACTGATCAACGATATGTGGGATTATGTCCAAATATTGTTGATCGTATCGGATTCAAAAAACAAACAGAGAAATATTATTAGGAACAAAATAAAACAAAAAGTGTCTCGATATTTTGCAGCGGCTGGTTATTTCCGATTTGTAAACCTGCAAAAAGCAACTATGTAGAATTGCACGGCAAATGAACCGTTACAATTTCATATTTCAATTGTCCACACGAGAAATCTAGCCTTCGCACCATGGCTGCTCCTCACTCCCACTTCCCCTGGTGCAACTTGTTGCAACACTAGTTGTGCACCAGTTCGCCGATGATAATTCCAATCCGTTGCAAAATGGTATAGGGCTGTTACAGAAACAATGCGGTTTGTCCGGCTTTTTTTAGCTGACGCTAAGAACGACAAAAAGTATGGAGTGGTTTTAGGCTCCCAAAATAAGGTTCAATTCGTCCATATTTTACTTTAAAACTAAGTTTACTTTAAAGAAAGATCTGTTTAAATAAAATTCCTATGAAATGATAATTTTACCTTTTGAATTTCCTATAAATAGTAATATTACCAAAAATCGTCACTATTCAAATAATAAAACGAAAAGTTTTTTCTTAGAAATCTTTGCCTAACCTAACAATACGAGAAATAGATATATATTCTTTATATAGGGCTTACCTAAAGACATATTGTCATTTTTTATGGGTTGTCTATTTGTAGTTTTTTTTTATCTTTTCAAAGTCCGGCTAAACCGTCGAAAGTTGCAGTTCTACAGATAAAGACAGGCCTATGAAGGGAATGCAAAGGCGAGTCTTGGGCCCACGCCCTCAAATTATAGTGGCTTTGTCTGATGTCCTTAGAATTTCGATCGGACAATAGAACATTATTGACTTGCAAAGGTTATTCGCGAACATTCGATTTTCAACACGATAGAAACCTACTAATATAATAGAGGCTATTTTAATTGAAGTGGTTTTGTAAAAGGTAGCTTGCGGTGGATAACATTTAAAATTCCTTTAATAGGTTTTTACGGTAATAAATTTCTAGATAGATCAGTGGATTTAGCAAAAATATATCTTGAAAATAATGAATTATCCTCAAAAATTCAAACATCATCATAGACATTATTGTATCGAAAAATCAAGAATGTGTGAATTAGATTATTTTTCTCTTGTATGAATGTTATGCAAATTAAAATGATGTTCACTTGTTTTAATGTAACGTAAAACAAATAAACATTAGAAACATTTTCTGTATAAAATAAAATTAACATATAATTCGATTATGTTTCGTTTGACCCGCCTACAGTGATAATCATTCGTAGCAGATGCGCGCCCGCCCTACGTCGCCGTAGCGGCTCGTAGCGGGGCGCAAATCATTAGCCACAGATTGTAACCATACCTCCTATGTCTTTTTCTATATTTGTAATGTTTTTTCTATGATATTATATTCTTCTTCTTAGCGTGTCAAGGGTTCTACGTTTTCATTTATACTATGTTGGAGAGGTGTTTGGCCACAGCAATAGCATTAGGCGAGGCGGTTATTACGTCCTCCATCGTGCAGGTGTTCGGACACAAAGGGCAGATTAGCAAGTGCTGCATCGACTGCACGGGATCACCGCAGTCGCACTGCGTCAAGTTAGAGTCCCTGAATCCCCATTTGCACATATTCAGATATGTGAATTCATGATATTATATTGAAAATACATTTTTAGGAGTATATAAAAGTAATGAGTGTCTGCAAAAATGTGAAACTTGAAACAAAAATGTATAACATTCTTGCATGTATTTAGATATAATTTTAATTACATTCGACTTTCTAGTTATAATATTGCAACTGCGGTTTGTGACTCACAACGCTTGCCCAATTTAAGATAAGATATTTAAATGAAATAATTAACATAAAATATACAATCACAGAATTCAAGTAACAGTGGGCGATACAATGTATTAACCATCCCAAAGATACTTAGAAACCTTGACATAATATTCTAAGTTTGTCTAACAATAGATTTCGATTAAAGCTAAGATTTATATTGACAAATTGTAAGAACTGGGTGCGAAAGACATGTTTATAAATTAGTTATTCAAATTGTGAGATAGCGGCTAAATTTATAGTTGAAATTGCACTTTAACTGAAAACTCGCTTGCTTAGTAATGAATACGGAAGTAGTGAATAATATTTCTGATTAGATATAGGTAGTTTATAGACTGTATTTTGAATTAATAGGAAACATGATTTAGATTAGAAAATATAGAGATATTTTTATATGTGGTTTTGGATTTGAAAATGGGAATAATCAAATATTAAAAATTCACATCACAATTTTGGGAACTTCACTTGAACACTGAATTTTTGGAACTAAAAAATTAGTATGCAAAATAACACTCACCAAAGACTGCATGATTACTGTGTTCTAACTAACTAGGAGATCTCAAACGAACTAAATAAGCGCTGCTGTTTCCAGTACTCGCTTAAGAATTTTCGCCTAAGTAACGTGCGTTCGCAACCACTTTAGGTGACTGAATGCCGACAGAACATACTACGCCCCTTTTTATATGAAACACCCCGCTCGAATATTCGTAATTGGAAACAATTAACCAGCCAGCAAGTGCAATGCTGTAATTTTTTAATTTGCGAGATGTGTAGACGTTTCCGCCGGAACGCCTCAGATCATGTTTGGGGTTGGCTAAGATTGGGTGTTAGAAAGAAGTATTTTATTCAGTAAATACTTTTTCGTGACTTTAGAATCAACGTCGACTTTAGATAGTTAATTTTAGTGGAAACCCCTAAAGAAGTTTAGAGTTATTCGATCGATCATCACCAAACACCTTTAACCAACAACCAAATTTGACAAATTGAAAAATGACCAAACAAATTTAGTTGAAAAATGTAGGCATACATGCGATGTAAGTTTTACTAGCACAAAATATGTACGTACAATAAATTCTTGTGAACTTCTTCTATGAAAAGTAAAAGTATAGTTTTAAACAATAATAATCATTATTGTTTTGAGTTCAAATCAGCAATAAATTAGTGTTGTTTGAAATGAGGTTCCGGCTTTGATATTAGGTTTTAGAGTTTCATGTTTTAGCATTACATAACCTGTGTTTCTATTATAATTTGTAATACGTAAGGATTGCTTACTTTTCTCTAGTTAAAAGGGCAAGGTTGGATTTCAAGCACTTGTATCCTTCTTATCTTGATGATCTCGATTTAGGTGGGAGTTCTTAAAAATAATAATAAAAGTTTATTTTTGGCAACAATATGCATAAGTAACTTTTTAATAAAAATATAACCGACTTCCGATAAAAGTAAAAACTAAACTACTATACCAATTTTGATGAAATTTCCATGGAATCAATCAAAAATATATATCCTTTCAAATAAAATAACTAATTTTTTGAATCGGTTTATGTATAACGGAGGTCTGAGCTAACAA
Source organism: Philereme vetulata (assembly GCA_918857605.2). Classification (NCBI taxonomy): domain Eukaryota; kingdom Metazoa; phylum Arthropoda; class Insecta; order Lepidoptera; family Geometridae; genus Philereme; species Philereme vetulata. The sequence goes on along the minus strand of OU975420.1, from coordinate 12,436,618 downwards.
ACATAACATAACATAAAAATTAAACCAATTTAAGACTTATATAAGGTTTTCTCATGGATGCCATTGTCAGAACTGGAGGAAATGGAACCACACGGGAAGCACCAGTTTTCACATGAAAGAAAAAGTCATCAAAATCGGTTCACCCAGTCGAAAGTTCTGAGTTAACAAACATAAAAAAGTACAGTCGAATTGAAAACCTCCTCCGTTTTTGAAGTCGATTCAAATATGATAAATACCTATAAATATAATCATATCTATAAAATACCTTATACGTAACATAAACTAACACTTATTTAATTAAGGAACTTTGCTTCGTAGCCGTTTCCCTGTAGCGCCTGTAAACGATGCCAGCTGACAAGAAATCCGGATTAAGTAGCACATCCTTCGTCAGAATCTGGAGAGCGTAGGAATTGAAGCTGTTACTCCTACTGGACTCCAGTCACTGGAGAAGAATTACTCACGAATTTTTATTACGGAGTTGCAATGGCAAAGTATGGTTCCTTAGCAACGTCACGAGTAGGGTTACCAGATAGCCGGGATTCATCTGGATTCTTCCAACATCTCATATAATCTCCCGACAAACTTGTCGTACGTTTGATTTAAAACAATATTATATAACATTTTCTTACAAAAAAGTATTTCTTCCTATGACATTCCGACATTTAAAAATGTTGTCCAGGTATTCTGTTCGTTTTTGGTCTATCTGTCTACCCTAATTACGAGGGATAATAAAATACCTTATTTTTATCAATATCTGTATATAAGCCTAATCTATTCAATTAACTTGAAATGTTATTTACGTGGCGTTTGTTAAATATCAGAACAGTCTCTGGTTTCTGGATTATATTTAAAATCTTTTTGTGAGGTGAAATAAAATAAAATAACATCTACCAGTTAACATAGATATTCCAGATCACCCATGTATAACGAGTTATCTTATCTTATATGTTTTGCACTCAACGCTGATTTTCAGCAAAAACGGAGGCTAAGTTAGTGCAGCATCGACGCTAAGTATACGCTGTAATAAATGTAGCGTAGTATTAATTTTTGAGATATAAAATTGATTGATAGTTGAATAGCAAATATTTTACAAACATCATTTAAACCATTTAAAATAGCTGTCAATATAATGGTGATAAAATACATAAGTACCATTGAGTAAGATAATAGAGCAGCCCTTGAAGTAATAAAAATTACCGGTAGCATTAACTATGATCAATCAGCTTGGGTATGAACATTGACCGTCGCCGTCGGCCGTAGATATAGTCACAGCTTTCCAATACCTGAGGCTTAACAATGAAGATTTAGATTAGATTATTAGATAATTTTTATTACACACCATAAAACAAATACAAATAAAAAATAACAACGTAAATATACGGATACAATTGGTGGTCTTATCGCTAAATAGCGATCTCTACCAGAAAACCTGTGGATGGAAGGGACTGTGTGGACATTACCTGGGGTCTAATGATGTACCTAACATACTACATGTGCATACATACTAATACTAATGACATAAAAATAAAAAAATTACATAAATTGAATGAATAACTACTCGTAGTAGTAATAAGTTTTAAAAAGTAGTAATAATAAATTAGGAGAGTAGTAAGAAGTTTTAGTTACAATTTATGTATTTATTAGAATAATTATTAGAATCAATTTATTATATAATGAACCAATATGCATAAAACCTAAGTAAGTAACTTTGGTTTTTATATTTTATTATAATCTTCCATTTACTAATACTCCTCTCTATCCAAAGGTTCACTGGAAGTGATCGCTTTTTTGCGATGATTTTCTTGGTGCTCATGTTTGTAAAATATTATTTTCTTCTCTGACAAGACAAGACAGGGCTGTACTACGATCTATTAGTACTATTCCGAGCGACACTGCTGACTATAACTGCCGACTGCACGTGCAGCTGCCGCAGCACTCGGAAAGTCTGTCATAGAAATAAATACATACAAACCAGTAGTGCCGCTGCGGTCGACTGCAGCCGTGGCACTTGCGGTTGGAAATTGCAGTCAGCAACACCGCTCGGAACAGTACCTTATCGCTTGCTTTTATTACTCTTAGGAGTGGTCCTATTATAGTTCCATTTGGTGGCCGTGTTTATATTGCAACAAGATTCGTTTGTGTTTTGAAATGCCTATATTGTTAACTTGTAAATTGGATTTCACAGGTGCAGGGGCCGGGGGGGAAAGATTCCAATCTCAAGAAAGTCTAGACAGATAGATAGATTACTCTTTATTGAATTTATAAATACAGATACACAAATACTAAGCTAAACTACAATAGCAATAAAATAGGCGGCCTCATCGCTAAAAGTAATATCCTCCGAAAACTAAAATACTGCTGCTTAATAATACAAATTCACCATGTGACTCATAATTACTTACTTTTTAGGATTCCGTCTGTCTGTCTATATGTCCGTCTGTCACCTGTCACGTGGCTGTATCTGATGAACTGTGATAGTTAGACAGTTTAAATTTTCACAGATGATGTATTTATGTTGCCGCTATAACAATAAATACTAAAAAACCGAATAAAATAAATATTTAAGGAGAGCTCCCATACAACAAACGTGATTTTTTTGCTAGTTTTTGCTCTATATTGATAACGGCAACAGGTAGACGCTTGAAATATTTACATAGTTATATATTCACTTTTAAAATAAATAATTAAATTAAAATAAAATTAATATTTACGGTGGGGGGCTCCCATACAACAAACGTGATTTTTTTGCTAGGTTTTGCTCTATATTGATAACGGCAACAGGTAGACGCTTGAAATATTTACATAGTTATATATTCACTTTTAAAATAAATAATTAAATTAAAGTAAAATTAATATTTACGGTGGGGGGGCTCCCATACAACAAACGTGATTTTTTTGCTAGGTTTTGCTCTATATTGATAACGGCAACAGGTAGACGCTTGAAATATTTACATAGTTATATATTCACTTTTAAAATAAATAATTAAATTAAAGTAAAATTAATATTTACGGTGGGGGGGCTCCCATACAACAAACGTGATTTTTTTGCTAGGTTTTGCTCTATATTGATAACGGCAACAGGTAGACGCTTGAAATATTTACATAGTTATATATTCACTTATAAAATAAATAATTATATTAAAATAAAGTTAATATTTACGGTGGGGGGGCTCCCATACAACAAACGTGATTTTTTTGCTAGGTTTTGCTCTATATTGATAACGGCAACAGGTAGACGCTTGAAATATTTACATAGTTATATATTCACTTATAAAATAAATAATTATATTAAAATAAAGTTAATATTTACGGTGGGGGGGCTCCCATACAACAAACGTGATTTTTTTGCTAGGTTTTGCTCTATATTGATAACGGCAACAGGTAGACGCTTGAAATATTTACATAGTTATATATTCACTTATAAAATAAATAATTATATTAAAATAAAGTTAATATTTACGGTGGGGGGGCTCCCATACAACAAACGTGATTTTTTTGCTAGATTTTGCTCTATATTGATAACGGCAACAGGTAGATGCTTGAAATATTTACATAGTTATATATTCACTTATAAAATAAATAATTATATTAAAATAAAGTTAATATTTACGGTGGGGGGGCTCCCATACAACAAACGTGATTTTTTTGCCATTTTTATAGATAATGGTACGGAACCCTTCGTGCTCGAATCTGACTCGCACTTGGTCGGGTTTTTTTATTGATGATATCCAAACGTTTGACCACTACCTCACCTGATGGTAAGTTAAGGTGTGATCGAAGATGGAGCACGCTTGCCTAGAAAGAACCTATTCACTCTGGACTTGAAGACTCCAAGGTTATACTGGTTTTAGTCCTATTTTCTCTTTAAATAAAATTCTGATAGGTAACCATTAGTTCACATATGGGTTACAAAACCAACATACTCTAATTAAAATGTATAAAAAATACTCTAAATAGACCACAAAACATATCAATTAAATAAGAGTAATGAAAATATGTTATACTATTCTGCCGTCATAATAAAGAAGGCCGTAACTGACAATTTTGTCAAAAATACATAGTTATTACCATACTCGGAATCAGCAAAAAAATGCTATCATATGTTCTTACACACAAAGCTGTAACTCGTTTGAGATCAGAGATATCATAAAGATTTTAGCCTTAACTACGACATAAATTCTGGTTTTTTAATCTGAAAAGCCTTTATTACACAATAACGGCCTTTTTTGTCAGTATTTTCGTTTTGCTAGTGCGGAAGGCCGCAATTACCAATTAGGGCTTTTTAACTTAGCAAAACTTTAAAATGTACTCCAAGAAAGAGCCCTAACTTCGCAATAAGGGCTTTTTATGTAAGTATTTTGAAGGGACACGCGCGCGGGAGTGGACGCGGGCCGAGTAATATTTGGTTTGAATCCGCGTCGGTCAGTTGTCTCAGTTGCTAGTTAGACCACGCGCGGTGCAGTGTGTGTTCGGGGTGACGGGGCGATGCCTATTTTATTTAGTAAATACTCTTGGTTTCATTTTAATAAGTCATGTTTACAATCGACTGACGAAGGCTTTTGTTTCCTTTAGACAAAATACCTATTCTACAAAGCCTGCTTCGAAAACTATTCGTAACTTAGTTTACTATCAAAAAAAGGCGCATCTGCACATTTAAGGCTAAGGCTTTAGATGCAGGGATTTCAGCTTCAGGAAGATCGAGTTCCTTCTATGAAAAGCCGTAATTACCATCTACGTAATTACGCCCTATCATTTAAGTATTTCACAATTTATTATATTTTTTTGCTAGAACAGAAGGGAAAAAGTTAAATAAAATGAATACGCGTCTATGATTTTAAATAAAGTATGGTTCAAAATAACGCCAATATTTTTTGACATTTTATAAAATAAGAACCACTAACTAAAACCATTTAGTAAGTCGTGGGCCTTCATTTTAGATAAAACTGCAATTATCTCGGAATTAAGGTTGACGTAGTTACGGCCTTCTTACTAATGACGGCAGTATTGGCGGTCTTATTGCTAATAGCAATTTTTAACAGACAACCTAGGGCTGGAATGATTATGTTTTTTTAATACCCTAATAAGGAACAAGCAAATCGCCCACCTAATGTTAAATGGTAACCACCGCCCCAGGTAACTTAAGAACGTGCTCTACGATTTAACGTTAACTGTCATTAAACTGTCACTGACATTAACATTAGGCATATAGGTGTAAGGCCTCACGTGCCTGTGATTTCACCGGTCCCATACCCTTCAAACCGAAACACAGCAATACTGCTTAGCGGCAGAAATAGGTGTTATGGCTAGGTGCAGAATAGGTGCAATTTTCTAAAATAGAATACTTTTTAGACAACAGCATTGAAGATGAAAGAGCGCGTTGAAGTCTTTTGTATGAGAAATGTGCTTGTAGTAAAAATATTGGGTATGTCGGAGATTATTTATATTTTTTTATAACTTGTTAATCTACCTGATTCACACATGGTTACATATCGTAAATATTATTTTATGAGTAGTTATAATATAGATATTAATACGTGAAGAGAATACTTTGTACCCCTTTTTATGCTCTTTGCACGCACGGAGGAGTTGGAGTTTGGCATAGTTAAAGTTGATATACAGAAAGAGGGAGGGGTGAATTGTAAAAAAGAGGGGTGAATCTCAGTAATATTATAAATGCAAGAGTTAGGATGTTTGTTTATTTATTTATTTGTTTGCATGTTTGTTACTCAGTCACGTCGTAACGGCTTAACCGGATTCGATGAAATGTATGTTTCGATGCACGTACGTAGATTATAACCTGGATTAACACATAGGCTACTTGTTATCCCATAAAACCCATAAACTTGACTTTACACCATGTTTTAATCTCATGGGACTTCCATGGGACAAAAATAGGGTGTCAAGTCAAGTTGCAACAGCGAGCTTAGCTTTATTTGTAGGTTACCTACCTACACATTTAGTAGTGTATCGCGTACAAAGTCGCGGGCAACAGCTAGTTGTAAAATATGGCTAAAAAAATAACTTTTTAACCATTGTGGTAATTAGTTTGTATAAAATTGTATTTTTTTATTCACAATACTCAATTATGTATTTTATTCCACAACTAGCTGACCATTCCGCAGCTTCGCACGCAAAGTTTGTCAATAAAAACATAGGCTACTTTTTACCCTCCTGCTGCGCAGTTGGGTAAAAAGTAATCTATGTCACCCGGGGATAGTGTAGCTTCCCAATAGTGAAAGAATTTTTTAAATCGGTCCAGTAGTTTCAGAGCCTATTCAATACAAACAAACAAATCTTTTCTCTTTATAATATTAGTATAGATATAATAAAAGGTGTTAATTGTTAGGCTTTTGACCAATATGGACACTGTTGGGTACAACAATATTATGGACAGATAATTAGCAAATAACAAAAATTGTACACACGGCTACACATCAAGCTATACATTTCCAGTATAAGCTGACCTCTCATTCTACATAAAGCGTACACAATGCGTGTATACGTAACTTATGTAACTTATTTTTAACCGACTTCAAAAAAGGAGGAGGTTCTCAATTCGACTGCATTTTTTATGTTTGATACCTCAGAACTTTCGTCTAGGTGAAACGATTTTGATGCCTTTTTTTTTATTTGAAAGCTGGTGCTTCTCGTGTGGTCCCGTTCCCATTTGGTTTAGTTCTGTCAATGGCATCCATGAGAAAACGATATAAGTCTTAAATTTGTTTAATTTTTATGTAACGATTTAATAATTAGTTTTTTTGTTTGAAAGGATATACTTTTAGATTGATCCCATGGATTTTTCATCAAAATTGGTTGAATAGTCGGTTATATTTTTGGTAAAAAGTTACTTGTTTAAAACCGCGTCCAATTCGGTCTATCTGTCTGGGAACTACAATGCCACAGACATACAGATAGGCGTCACACTTTTATAATCCCTATTTTAGCTTCGGGGGTAAACAATAAAAAGTTGATGATGAAAACTTATATACCTACTTATGTGTTATTATCTATTCCTTATAATAATTAAAATAGTTACTTATTAAACCTGTCACACAAATCAAGGGATTTCTCCCAGATTGAATAGGTGCTAAAATATATATAATACTAGCTGTTGTCAGCGGCTTCGCACGCGTGGTTTGCCAATAAAAAGCAGCCTATGTGTTAATCCAGGTTATGATCTACGTACATACCAAATTTTATCGCAATCGGTTCGGCCGTTCCGGCGTGAAAGAGTAACAAACATCCATACATCCATACATACAAACTTTCGCGTTTATAATATTAGTAGGAGTAGGATAATAATCGTGAGACGCGCTCCGCTCTTACACTGTGACATTGGCCATAAGACCTCCTTTAGTTGCGTGCACGGTGCGGTACACTTCTACGCACTGGTCCGATTCTTGTTTGTTCAAATACAGAACCACCCACTTGTTAGTATACTAAAACAGTAACATCAATATTTTTTTATAAATCGAATATATTAATAACTTCAAACAGTTACATAAGTGTATAAAATAGTTTGCTACGCTAAATGGTGCAACCTCTATTTTTTAAGATAAATTGTAAGTTTCTCTGTAAGTGAATTTGTAATTCTTTTGAGAAATAAATGCTTAAGCCTTAACTTATGGTTTTATTTGTAAATTTTTTATTGTTATTATTATTTTTTTGTTAGATTATCTGTAACATTAGTTAATGGTAAAATTGTGTTATGTCTGGTCTTCACGATACAGGCTTGCCTAGTGTGAAGGTCGCTGCATAAACTGTAATTCTAATTATAGATAGTGCCTTCTGCCTCAAACTTTGTAAAAAAATGATAATCTAATAAACTTAAGAGTAACAATAAAACAAACGGCGTATTAGGTATTTAGTCGTTCCGCCTTCTCATTATGTAATTAAAATCGACCGCATTTAAATAGAAAGCGGGTTTCCTCTCACTTATCTGTAGCTTTCAGTGTGAAACGAAATATATTTGTATATTATAAGTTCAAAATAACCTATTTTGGTTAATTTGCTTCAGGTCACCAGGTAACTAAAGTGATTTCAGTTAGGTCACTGGCCATAGACAAAATAATAACAAACAAAAATCACAATACAGCCAACATACTTACATATTAAACTTAAAGAAGGTTACAGTTTAGCTATATTTAACTAGTATGCTTTAATTAGGTATACTTTTTGCGTATTTGACAATGCCATGATAGGACAAATAACATGATGCAATTAGAATCTAATAAAATGTTTGTAGAAGGAATTTTGTTTGTCCTGTTGTTTGAGAATACTTTTTATCAAATTTGACTAACTTCCGCTTTTCAAATTTTTTTCATCCGGTACAATAAAATGATCCTTACAAAGGATTGCATCGATAGGCATCAAAAAAAAATTTACCAACTTAATTCATTTTAAGGCGCTACTCACACTTGACCAAAAAAATTTTATGCCAAAATGTTTTTCTTCGAAAACGAGCTGATGTTTTAAAAGAAACTGCACCTGTATCTCCTCTGGTTATGGGTGGTGCCGTACTGTCCCAGTTATAAAAAACACTCTGTATATTCAGCTATTTAATTTTGTTTTATTTTTATATTATTAACTCTATTAACTAGTATAACAATCGTATTATAGATACATATGCTTAATGGGGGCAAAATGCCTTTAATAACAATAAATATTTACATTATTAAAATACAGAAGAAACAGTTGAAGCATCTAAAGACCGTTGCAAACGATCTATAGATACCTCAACTGCTCCAGATCACTACCAGGCGGAAGTTTCCCCAAGACATTGGCAGCGCCCCGCTGAATTGCAATGCTTATTCAAATTCAAATTCGTTTATTTACACTTAATTATAACTTTACAGCATATAACTTATGCGTTGACCCAGATAAGCGCCAGCTCTCGGATCACACGTCGCTTCGACCAGACGCACAGAGAGTATTTTGAAAACTCTTAATTATATTAACAATTTTATTAATCGATAATATTTTAAAATAGAACAGACCATAATTATTGTTAGAACCGCATCAGCGCCAAAAACTTGTTTTACGCGATGCAAATATGCTCCTATAGTCTAAACCTAAACTACACTGTGATTTATCATTAAAATACTGATGATATGCGCCCAAGATCCTTAAGCTAGTATTCAGAAGTAATTTTGAGTCCAACTAAACCAAAGAGTACATACACCAAGTGCCAAAGATAGATTTCTCCATGAATTTGTACCGGTAGTTAGGAGGATAACCATGACGACACATAACTCGAAGAACTGACGGCCATTGCAGCAGAAATCGATGGGGAGGCCTATGCTCAGCAGTGGACATTCTATGGCTGATATAATGATGACGCCGAGTCAGGAACCGGCGATCCGCCTTCTCTGTAAATGCGGTCTACCTTCGACAGACGGAACTGAACAGCCATTTGTTACCGGTAGTCAGGAGGATAACCATGACGACACATAACTCGAAGAACTGACGGCCATTGCAGCAGAAATCGATGGGGAGGCCTATGCTCAGCAGTGGACATTCTATGTCTGATATAATGATGACGACGAGTCAGGAACCGGCGATACGCTTTCTCTGTAAATGCGGTCTACCATCGACAAACGGAACTGAACTGTCATTTGTTACCGGTAGTCAGGAGGATAACCATTACGACAAATAACTCGAAGAACTGACGGCCATTGGAGCAGAAGTCGATGGGGAGGCCTATGCTCAGCAGTGGACATTCTATGGCTGATATAATGATGACGCCGAGTCAGGAACCGGCGATCCGCCTTCTCTGTAAATGCGGTCTACCTTCGACAGACGGAACTGAACAGCCATTTTTTACCGGTAGTCAGGAGGATAACCATGACGACACATAACTCGAAGAACTGACGGCCATTGCAGCAGAAATCGATGGGGAGGCCTATGTTCAGCAGTGGACATTCTATGTCTGATATAATGATGACGACGAGTCAGGAACCGGCGATACGCTTTCTCTGTAAATGCGGTCTACCTTCGACAGACGGAACTGAACTGTCATTTGTTACCGGTAGTCAGGGGGATAACCATTACGACAGATAACTCGAAGAACTGACGGCCATTGGAGCAGAAATCGATGGGGAGGCCTATGCTCAGCAGTGGACATTCTATGGCTGACATAATGATGACGCCGAGTCAGGAACCGGCGATCCGCTTTCTCTGTAAATGCGGTCTACCTTCGACAGACGGAACTGAAGAGTCATTTGTTTTACTCTGTTATAAATGTGCTAATATCATTACCTACATATTTTAGTGCCTCTATTGTGCAAGTAAGCAGTCAAACTTCATTTATAATGTCTTCTGTTCATTAAAATTAAATCATCACATTATCATTTACTAAGTCTTAAAGATGTTATTTTGTTATATTATTGTATCTTAAAACGATTATAAATAGTGCTATATTATTTAAAGATATATTATTTTAATGTATAGCTTTACCGTGAAGATAAATCCTAGTCCAAAACAAAATTACATAACACATTATAATAACTTGCGCAGCGTAGGACAGCTACCCGCTAGATGGAAATAGTTGGTGTTTGGTGCAGGCCGCACAAGTACGATCGCTCTGAAAATTTATGAGGGAGGCATATGTTGAGTAGTAGACGGATGATATGATGACGAATTAATGAAAATTCATTCATTAACAAAGCGATCTCTTCCAAACAACCTTTGGATGGAGAGGATCATTACATAAGATTAGCCGAGGTGTAAAAAGAATATTCTTAATAATAGAAAAAGGAAAAATTACTTAACCTTAAATACATATTAGGTACATAAATAGTTATAAATAAATAGGTAAATACAAAATAAATATATATGTACTTAAGTTAATAATATTATAGATCAGATGAAAGAATCATGAATCACGGCATGACTGATGATAAATAATAGAATAATAAAAAAAAAACCAAGTGCGAGTTGGACTCGTACACGTAGGGTTCTGTACCATTATCTATAAAAACGAGCAAAAAAATCACGTTTGCTGTATGGGAGCCCCCCTTAAATATCTGTTTTATTTTATTTTAATTATTTATTTTTAAAGTGAATATATAGCTTAATATTCTGTGAATATTTCAAGCGTCTACCTGTTGCCGTTATCAATATCGAGCAACAAAATCACGTTTGTTGTATGGGAGCTCCCCTTAATTTTTTTTTTAGTATTTGTTGTTATAGCGGCAACAGCAATACATCATCTGTGAGAATTTCAACCGTCTAACTATCACGGTTCATGAGATACAGCTTGGTGACAGACGGACAGACAGCGGAGTCTTAGTAATAGGATCCCGTTTTACCCTTTGGGTACGGAACCCTAAAAACTAGAATAGATGACCGAATCGCTAAAAGCTATCCCTTCCAGGCATCTCTTTGGGCGGACTGGACTAAAATAAGCAAAGTTATGGACCAGTATCAACACCATTCCCGTTCTCATTTCCAACATCTTTTTAAATAAGGTTCCACAGTTCGAAAGCAACAAATACATATTAAGCTATCGTTTAAATTTCAGAAGTTTTGATATGCTACACACTTGCCCGTTCATCAAAATTTTATGTATCGTCTCACTGTATCTATAAAATAATTGTTCCGTTAACTTACATTTTTAATTGCTGTTATTTACTTATATTTTACTTAGTACTTATAGTTTAAACCCAAACTATTTGTCTTGTTTAGACAAAACTGTGTATCTTACTTTGTTTTCTGAGGATGTGGGCCGTTGATGCTGTTCCACAATTTTCATATGTTATGTAATTTAATCGTTCTATCTGTATTCTGTTTGTACTACTTATTCTAAATAAACCAGTGGTTCGCTCCGAACTGAGATCTCGTGAGTCTCCCATAATAACAAAAAAAATATTATAGACATAGACAATCATTTATTAACTACATTAGCACACAATATAAAATTCAGTTACATTTTAAAAGAGAGCAAATACTAAAAATTAAACAATTAAACAGTAATATTAATTATTTGTAATTAATAACCAAATAACTTGACCTACAGTTTCATTCAAGTTGCAGGTAACGGGAATTCACGTCAATTGGTTTTTTCTGTTCAGTTATTCTCGATTTCATACTTTTGCCTATATTTATGTCACTTAAGCTACACGCATACCAAATTACAGCACTGTGGAATCACTAGTGTAACCTGTGAAATTTGTCAAAGTTCAGTTTTTATCATGGCTAATAACTTTAAAACTACAAGGTTTAAACTAAAAATAAAAACGGGGTCAAAATTTACTCACACAGACCTTTTATGAGAGATGCCACTTGACCGGATAGTCTCATTTTGTTTTTTTTAACCCTCTTGAACCCCAATATCTCAACAACCCCAAAACATCTTTAGCTCATTTAGCCACACCTAATTTGTGGCATCACTACCTACCTATATACCACATTTCACGATGATCGGATAAACGCTTCGAAAGCTATCGTCGGACAAACAAACATACATACATACAACCCCGACTTGCCCAAATTGATTTAGAAATGAAGAACTCGTTCTTCAACAGCCATACAATATTACTTTACAATACTAATAGTAAATCTTTGAATGAACACATGAAGAGAATATTGTGTACCCCTTTTTATGCTTATTGCACGGAGGAGTATGAGATTTGGCATCGTGAAACTTTATATGGCGAAGGAGGTGAATGCTAAATTTAAGTGAAAAAACTGCACTGGCAACTGCGAGAAATCAGACCGTTTATTTGCCAGAATATAGGTACATTTGTGTCGATGTTACATTCGGTTGATCCTTATATCTAGTAGTCATTTGGTTGATCATTATTACAAAATGATAAAAAGTAACTCCCCACCGCCTGATTTTATCACCCCACAGGAACAGTTACCACCCGGGCACGATCTGCCGTGGCCAGTCTGGAAGTCCTTAAACAGGCTCCACACCCAGGTTGGCCGTTGCAGACTGAATATGTGCAAATGGGGATTCAGGGACTCTAACTTAACGCAGTGCGACTGTGGTGATCCCGCGCAGTCGATGCAGCACTTGCTAATGTGCCCTTTGTGTCCGAACACCTGTACGATGGAGGACCTAATAACCGCTTCGCCTAATGCTATTGTTGTGGCCAAACACCTGTCCAACATAGTATAAATGAAAACGTCCTTGACACGCTAAGAAGAAGAAGAAGATTATTACCTACCTAAATGTATACCTACTAATTTAATATAATATCGTCCCTACTAACTTTTTGTGTGAACAATTCTAGATCAATAATTTTTTTATTATTATTATTATATATTCTACCATACAGATGGTGTGCAATTATAAATTATTATAGAAATTACATTTAAATTATGTGAATATCTAATGTTATGAAAAATATTATATACATCAACACACGCTAAGAAAATAAAGCTAGAAAAGTCAATACAATACAAAACACACGCATAAGAAAGTAAAATTAGAAAAGACAATACAAAATAAAAAACAAATGTCACAGTACTTAAGTAAGTCAATTAAACGTCATTGGAATGGGTTACATTTTCATTAATGTCATAAAAACAATAGTGTACCAACCATTTTGTCAACTTTGTTTTGAATACCATAAATGGTAATTCCTTAAATGTATTTCGCAATTTTTTATACACCTTTATGGCACTCACATATACATTTCTTTTATAAATGTCGAGTCTGACTTTAGGTAAGTATAATTTATGTGGATTTTTAGAGGCAGCTTGTTTAACAGCTACTTCTGATTGCTTGAAGTATCCAGGGTATCGTATAACAAGAAATTTTTTTTATACTACTTACGAGTATATGCCAAACGAGCTATGTCCACCAGATGTTAAGTGGCTACTGCAGCCCATGGATATCCACATAGAATTCAAAACAAGCTATTATGTTGTCTTGATCACTCTGTGGATACGTTGCCATACTATAGGACTTAGCTGTTATGCCTATGTGCCAGTAATTACAGGAACAAACCATTACCATCTAACCGGAACACAGCAGCACAAGTACTGCTATTTGGCGGCAGATAAAGGTAAGGCGGTGGTGTCCACTTCCTCGAGCCCGTTCACAAAAGCTCTACCACCAGTCGAATTGTCATAAAAATGCACAATTCCCTCATGTACATGCAAGCAAAGGGCAAAATAGCCAGTTTTTTTTACATTACTAGTTAGTAATACCTAATTAATTAATCTAGAAAAATGATCTCAATCTCGACCGTATTCAATTAAATAGACCTATAAAGAAGAAAGTATTTCCAGCAGGTATTATGTGGCGATTACCAACGATGAGCGATAGACACGCTACGGTTCCTCGGCTAAACTATGCACAAGTGCAAGTGCTCTGAGAAATTAGCCAATAGCCTGTCTTGACTTAACACGTTCCCAGCGGCACCGATTTATCTGTTCCTTCCATTACTGCGTTACGGGTCGTTTTAAACCTGGTCCTAAACCAGAGATTGTACCGGCACGAGGCATATTAAACCCCACCGCCCGTAGGAGACCAATTTGGCGCCAAATAAGACAAAGTGTACGGTTTTTTTGTGTGCGGCACGAGGTCTAAGAAACCCGGCATTGAGGTTGGTATACCATAGAACTAGGAATCAATAGCACATTCTCTTTCCTACACTGAACCAGATGGAAGTTATGCCTCCCGCACGACAGAGACGTTTATTGTTTTTTCTTACCGCTATAAAGACGAGAGACGGACAGGGTGTTTCAAGCCCTGTTTCACACTTATCGTGTTACGGGTGTTTAAGTGTCTAGCAAACGATAAAATTGTTATTGTATTTAATTTTATAGTTATGTAAATTAACCAAGTTGTTAAACAATAGTAGAGTTTCTTGTGAAAGGGCTCGCCCGGGGAAGTTCCATTACACCTATTGCTGCCGCCATACAGCATTGCTGTGTTTCGGTTTGAAGGGTATGGTTGCTGGTCAAATTACAGGCATATGAGTGTTTACACCTGTATGCCTCAAGTTGATGCACGCAGGGCAGTACATCGTAGGTCACGTAAGGTGTGTGACCTCCGAGGTAATACTTTTTTGTAGGCAATGGGCAACTTACTATCAGGTTCACACTGAAATTGTACTAGTTAAGCTCTTACTATCTAATAAAGAACTTTGAAATTGAATTGACTACTATCAAGTGCACAAACCTGCGGATTCTCTAGTAAAAAAAATGTGATAACTTATGTACATTTTGAACCCAATAAATCATTTTTCATTCAAAGCCATATACTACTTGGTCGTTATGTACGACGGTAAATAAAAAAACGCTAAGGCTTTGTTGTAAAATAGAGTTTTTTTCAAATTTAATATACCATAGAATTTTTTTGATTTCGGAACATTCTTAATATCAAGTTCTAAAATATCAATGAAACAGCCTATATAAAATAGGTAAACAAAATTTGTAAGTAATTACCTGTTAAGCTGACTAAGCGGCAATTTACGTAAAAAAAAAATTTAAAATGTATCGATTACTGGATAAATATTCAAGCTACCGGTATTAAACCCACCTCTAAAATCAGTTAATACGATTCCGGATATGTGTTTTAAATCAATCACACTATGTTATAAATGTGAAAGTTTGAATGTTGGATTGTTTGTTATTCGATCACGTCGTAACGGCTAAACCGATTTCGATGAAATTTGGTATATATCTAGATTATACCCTGGATTACCACATAAGTTACCTTTTATTCCAAAAATCAGTTCTCATGGGATAAAAATGGGGTGGCAAGTCAAGTTGCAACAGCGAGTTTAGATTTATTTCTAGATTACCTACACATTTAGTAGTGTAACGCGTACGAAGTCGCAGGCAACGTCTAGTTTCGTATATATCAAAACAGGTTGTGTACAGAGTATAAGCTCTTATAGAATTGCATTCTTGAACGAACCCGTGTTGTGTGTAATGTAGGTGGGTGCCTGGTACAGGAGATCTAACACGCTGACAACATCGTGATCAAAGACTTAAGCTACAATCAATTTAAAATGTAATTGAATTTCAATAGTATTGTGGTCTTGTGGTATTTCGTAGGTCAGGTTGCCTATTATTAGACTGTACTGTGGGTGGCCCTAAATATTTAGTGTAATTGCACCGAGCCCTTGTGATTACTTGAATAGCGAGTGTGTTTGACCCAATATCCGGCTCATTATAAAATGCATGAATTAATCTTTAAGTAGATTGCATTTGCAATGTTCGAAGGGAAAGGGCCGAATTTGAAGTATAACTTCTTTACGCACGCTTCACTTGGGGAGTAAGCTGGTGAATGCGTTACGAAAAGTGCGAACGGTAGTTGAGAGGGAGATATAAGTTAGTGAAGATAGAAAGATAGTTATAATTACGTTTCGTATATTACTGTAGGGGCAAGAGAGAGAGGTGCGAGCACACATTTTCTTTCTCTTTCTCTCATAGCCAGTTGATTTGTTGCATATCTCCTATCCCAAATTAGCCTACATTATACAAACTGCAAAAACAAAACACTCCTTCATGCTGTATAATAGAGTTCATTTTACTATAAATAAAAAAAAGTATTTACAACGTTTCGTATTTTGAATCTACCAGGTTCGATTTACGAAAAAGATCAGATATTCCACAACAGATGGCAGGCAGCAGCAGAAGTTTTACTGCAGTCGTGTGGTCTAAAGCACACTCGTTTTTGGTATTCTAACACTGTTACTCTATATACCTCATCATCATCATCATATCAGCCGTAGGACGTCCACAAAGGCCTCCCTCATTGATCTCCAGGAACTGTGGTTGGAAGCGGCCTGCATCCAACGCCGACCTGCGGTTCTTACCAAGTCGTCTGCCCATCTTGTGGGTGGACGTCCTACGCTGCGCTTGCCGGTCCGTGGCCTCCACTCGAGAACCTTTCGGCCCCATCGGCCATCTGTTCTGCGCGCTATATGGCCTGCCCATTGCCACTTCAACGTGCTAATCCGTCGGGCTATGTCGGTGACTTGAGTTCTCCTACGTATCTCCTCATTTCTGATTCGATCCCGTAGAGAAACCCCGAGCATAGCCCTCTCCATAGCTCGTTGAGCGACTCTGAGCTTATTCATAAGGCCAATAGTGAACGACCACGTCTCGGTTCCATATGTCATCACTGGTAACACACACTGATTGAAGACTTTCGTCTTAAGGCACTGAGGTATGTTGGACGAAAAGACGTTGCGAAGTTTCCCAAACGCTGCCCATCCGAGTTGGATTCGACGATTGACCTCTTTCTCGAAGTTGGACCTACCTAATTGGACTGTTTGTCCTAGGTATACATACGCGTCGACAACTTCAAGAGCAGAGTTCTCAACCATAACTGGGGCAGGGATGACATGGACATTCGACATGATTTTCGTCTTCTCCATGTTCATTTTAAGTCCTACCCGTTGGGAGACTCTTCCATCGACTTTGCCATGACCACAATATCGTCGGCAAACCGAAGGTGAGTGATGTATTCGCCGTTAATATTGATGCCCAGTCCTTTCCATTCCAGAAGCTTGAAGGCATCTTCCAATGCGGTCGTAAACTATATACCTCATACAATAATAATTAGATAACGTTCAGACAAAAAAGCTTACAACAAAATAAGATACATTTTATGGTTAGGTAAAATCACACCCTTGGTGAGTGAAAAGAGATGTCGAACTTTGTATGGCAATACATTATTTTTAGGTTTATTAAACGTAAAACTTTGCATATATACTAAGCAAGGTACATATCAACCCTTAAGGTTCAAAAGGGATGATTTTGTTCGTTTGAAACATTAATAAATAATTTATATCATTTAAATAATTATATATTTAATAAACGCATACGAAGTTACGACGGATCTAGTCTATACTAAAGTACAATTTACATGGACATAATAGACATTCCTTGCATAAAAAACGAAAGAGCAAACAAAATCGTGTGTGCTATCGAAAGCGACACCTGTGTGGGTGAGTCGAGCTCAGGTTAGTATCAATGTAAGGAATCTTACAGGTAATAAAACTTACTAGCTATTTCTTCGTTAATTGCAGTTTCACTCGCATGCCGATAACTTTAGATTCGATAAAACGAGACTGGATCTTTTTAAACTCGATCGATAAACTGGTGACGGGAGCAAGGCGACAGCATGGGCACATACAACCCTAGGATAGATTATGCTAAGTATCTATTTATTCGTATGTATTCAAGTTTATCTTATTTTTATAATATAACTAGCTGACCCGCCGAACTTCGTACCGTCCCTGGACATGCATATGACGCGGGCTGCCAATGTACGTCGCCGGTACATTTCATTTTAAACGTCGCCGTCGTTCATTTTAAACTATTCTTTCAATTTGATTTCTGAACGACGGGGGACACATCAAAGGAAAACCCAAATTGTTTTTTTTTAATTTAATTCCGAGCATTTCCATATTTATTCACCTTTTAACCCTTCTCTGGACTTCCTCAAATAATTCAATACCAAAATTAACCAAATCCGTCCAGCCGTTCTCAAGTTTTAGCGAGACTAACGAACAGCAATTCATTTTTATATATATAGATAAATATACTCACTTACACACACTCTATCCCCGAGAGCAGTACAGGGTTCTGGCACTTGTGATGACACCATCATCATTTAGGGTCAGCAGAATACCAACGTTAAGTATGTGCGCTTTTAACCTACCTACTTAGCACATGCTGAGCTATATTTAATTTGGTAGTTGAAAATTGCGTGGCATGTTCCTGTTATCTATGCATTTACTTATTTGAACTTCTTGAGTTCTGGCATTTTGTCTTATATTTTATGTACAAATTAACGTAATTAGACAGAAGTCAAGGTATCTTACCATCTGTTACTTTGTTTCTTGTGTATGTCATGTCGTGTCAAATAAATGTTTTCATTTCATTACAATAACAAGTATAAATAAAGCTGGACATTTCACACAGTGCTATTTAGCGCCAAATTAAGCAAAGGTTGTACCTACTATGGGAACCAGAATTAATTTTTATTTTACAAATATTAATATTTTTTTATGAATTTTGATTAGTGGCTGTATATTTGATTTAATTTAATTATGTAAGTGGATGTATTGGGCATATGTCGTCTGAATAAATAAATAAATGATGAATTATGATGATTAACATAGAGAAACACCCATACCCAAAACGAATATCTGAAGAGCATGCAAACATTTGTTCCGCGGCGGGAGTCAAACCAGGAACCTCCTGCGTCTCAGTTGGCTATTTGTCCACTGCGTCATAGTGGTCATCGAAATCTCGGAACATTCTACAAAAACGTTACTTGTTTGTTTAATTTCACGAGATTTAAAGTGTTTAAAATTTAAACGCAATTAAAATAATATACTTATTTTGTCACAATCGAATTAAAAATATTTATCCATACGCCTAAATATGTACATATAAACATCCATCTCTTGTAATTAGGTAGGTACCTAAATAATTTACCTCTTGGTTCATTCAAAATTACACGAAAATTCTTTGAATTCGAAACACTATCCAAGCAAAATTACTTTGAACGTTTCTAAAATACTTACTGGATGTTAACTGTTCGTGTTTATAAATTTCCATCGATAAACGATTCAAAACCTTGTTATTGCAATTCACTTAGAAACACTAAAATACCTTCTAATTACTAAGGTAATAAGAGGTTTTACGAATTCACAGTACCATATAGGTATTAAAATTCGCAGTCTGTGGTATTAAACGACAACTTTATTGGAAATACCCTATATTTAAAACAATTAAATTGATTTGCTGAATTATTAAATCCAGCGTAAACCTAGTAGCTATCGGAACATTTCAAGTCTTATTACTTGATAATTATTATTTCATAATCCCGGACGGATACAAAATAATAATTGCGTTTACTAAATATGTAGAGCAAAGGCAACAGAATAACCCTAGACACAGTCTCGGGAAACATCTGGTCCACTTTTGACTATTGGTTGAGGCATGGTACAATGCCCCTCTTAGCTACAATTATTTAAGGCTCAGAGTTCAGACACGCAGATTTCAGATTTCACCCCCACTTCACCCCGCACGCGCCTCTAGATCTACGTCAAAGTAACAACTTGGCAAAAAGTCAACAAGAGACATTATCACAAATAAAATTTGCGGAACTAATACAAAGTACTGTTAGTTACTCTTTAATATACTAGTGCCATCTGTTAAGGAACGCGGGAACTACGGTTCATTGCAAATAACTCAACGACGTGATGAAACGCAATCTATACATTCACACTATACCTACGCTGGTTGGATGTTGCTAACGACCTGATATTATAGGCTAACGTATAAGAAAAACATCTATGGTAGCCTTTATCAGCGGGGCTATTTTAAATCGTCGAAATGCTGTTGGATCGGAAACTTCAGTATTTTTCGAAATCTATTTTGAATCCAAGAACGCTATTTTGTTAACTAATCAACCTTTGAATCCGTTTCGGAAATTTCAAGCTTCATGGTCAATCTGAAATAGTTTTAAAATAGCGTTATTGATTCGAAATCGAATACGACAACCACTGTCAGACCGACCCGTCAGCGATTCGACATGTTATAGTAGCCGCGTTGGTTTGTCCATCGCGTAGGTGCCACGCGCTCAAACTTCCATTGCACCACTAAGCTTTCAATGAAAAGCTCCCACGTTTCCAAACAAAGTTCTACAATAGCTTATTGTTTATAGGGACGCCAACAGCAATACATCAATACATAGATTATTACATTATTGGTTTGGTTTTGTTCTAATACTTAATTACCTACCTGATTCGTTGGTTAACTGAAGCGCTGACGCTTTGACATCCACCGAATAAAAAAACGTTGACCCCCTTCAGACAGCCTAGCTCAAACATCTGACTGCAACTGCCAATATATTAAGCAGTTGAAATCTATTAGTGGATGGCTGATCGTTACAGGATAAAAGTAGCATAGGCCCATCTAGCAACGCGGATCGCCGCGGAATGAGAGTAAACGCGAAGTAAAATACACGAGCCACCAGTGGGAAGAGTGCAACATGATATTGAAGTGGCTCCGAATTAAACAACGTAAGCGACATTTGTAAAAATCATAATTACTGTGTAAATAAATAACTTATTCTAATAAAATATCAATAGTTTATTTTTAATTATTTGAAGAATATTTTTGTGACATATCATATCTTATTATATTATTGTGTAGAATTAACTTGGGAATGTCTCAATTGTCAGAGGTGTCTTTGTAATTTTTTTTTACTGATATTTTATTAGTAATTCGTGTTTTAGATCAATAGTTTTGTTACTTATATCCTTGAGTATCGTGTATTTAAAGTTCAATACCATACAACAAGCAGAATGATAATGGTTAGGGTTGCAATTTTAAAATTCTGCCCCTTAAGATCATTGGAACGCAAAATTACTTTCCTCCAGTGCGCGGACAACTAAGATTGTCATTGTCTCACTGTTTCAATCAAATGCTGAATTGGCTGTCGCAACCGGGCGGCCTAATGCGCGTTAATCAAAAAACCGTTCCAACTGTTCTGCCCTGAGCTATGCAAAGACGTAGAATTCGAGATCTCGATTATGCAGGTAAATCTAAACAGCTTCAAATGTCAGATGTCTAAAGCACTTAGCTCGTGACTTCTCACTTGATCGTCTGGTTGATAAACTTTATCTGATCTAGAGTAGAGGTATTGTCTTCGATAATGTGTGTTTTAAGTAGATGACTGTGCTGTAGGGATGGAATATATTTATTATTATTTTCATATGAGATTTCACAAGTAGCACTTGTGAAATCTCATATGAAAATAATAATCATACATTTCCTACATGCTAAAATCATTGCGATGAAATCGCTCTTCCGAACACTTCAGTCGGTTTCATGTGCAAGTTCTGCTTTATCTTCATCATATCATTTGAATTTTGGTGATTCAGTTTTCTTCTTATTCTTTATTTCATAAATAGAAAAATTAACAAATTGAAGGATTTATGCTAAAATCATTTTTTACCAGTGACAGGAAAAAAAATAAGAAATCATCGGTCGTATTAGTTCGACTCTGTTAAATCGTCAAACGTGTGCTAAATAGCAAATGTGATAATAAGTTATTATAATTCATTGTCTGTGAAATTTCACATGTTAAAATCAGTGATAAAAATAATAATATCACGAAATGAAAATTAAATAAAAGTAGCAATCATTTCCATGCCTGCTGTGCTGGCTGTACAGCGCAGCGAGGGTTCTACTTAGTGCTTACGATTTCTAGTTCATTAACACAGCAAAGACCTTACCCACAGGTTTCCAGAGCGACCTATTTTGTGCGGCCTGCTCCCAAAAGCTCCCAGCAACCTACACCAATGTTCCTACTAACTCCCAGCAACCTATATTCATACATATTCAACCGACTATATTAAATACTAGCTGACCAATCCGCAGCTTCGCACGCGTTGTTTTTTAATAAAAACATTATCCTCCTTCTCCACAGTTGGGTAAAAAGTAGCCTGTGTCACCCGGAGATAGTGTAGCTTCACAAGAGTAAAAGAATTTTTTAAATCGGTCCAGTAGTTTCAGAGCCTATTCAATACAAACAAACAAACAAACAAATCATCATTCTTCAAAATATTACAAAGTTTTTTGTAGATATTGATATATGTTCTTTATATTGTAGAACATACTTTTATTCTATCATCAATAGTTTCCGCAGCGCATGCGACGAAAGATGTTTTAGGGCACTTTTTTACACCTTGGGTTACGTTACTTAAGTTTTAGTGAAGATCCCTAATCATTTCTAGCAATAAATATAGCCTATGTCACTCAAGGTTTTTGAAATCGAGTATTTGAGCCATTTGGCGTCGAGACTATAGGTCCATGGAGTAACTGGGCCCATCGCGTTTTAGAAATTCTTTCTGGGCGTCTGATCGCGTGTGATCCGAGAGCTGGCGCTTATCTAGGTCAACGCATAAGCATTGCAATTCAGCGGGGCAATGCAGCCAGTGTCTTGGGGACACTTCCGCCTTATAGTGATCTGGAGCAGTTGATCTATAGATCGTTTGCAACGGTCTTTAGATGATTCAACTGTTTCTTCTGTATTTTATTGTAAATTATTGTATAAAGTTTTTTTTTCAATAAATTAATAACATAATCAACTGACATTATACTGATCACAAATAAGGCATAATTACTTCATATTGATGTACCTTGTACATACTTCATAGCACCAAGGGCATGAGAGCAGCCTTTCTCATTACCGTTGTCATAATTTCCTCTTCATTCCAATTTATTTCAAGACTAAGATTGAACGAATGATTGAACGAATGTTATTAATATTATCTTCTCTGTGATACTACTACCTGGTAGATAATCTTACCTGCGAGTAAATTCTTTCGCTTGACTTTTAAACCGACTTTAAAAAAGTCAGAGGTTCTATATTCATTTACATTATTTTGCGCATCTTTGCCGAATATATACCAAACGATTTTATTGATTCTTTTTTTACTGATTAGGGTGTAACGCAAGAAAAGTCCCATTGGTGAAGATCTGATGAAGATCTTTAGACCTGGAAAATTAAACTTCTCAACCGACAATAAGACAATAAAGATGGTTTTATTTAGATTTAGGTTTGACCCATAAAAATGAATAATTTTCTGAAATATTATGTCTAATTTAAAGATTTTTTTATTTGGTATAGGTATTATACCTCACCGAAGATCTCAAACGTTGTCTTGAAGATAAAAGAGAAATACATTTATTAGCGAGTTCCACTCACTCATCCCATAGTTATCTCCCTGTGCCTGTAAAAATTGAAGTGTTTATTATTTATTGTACACAGACTACAGCTAAAATCTTACAAAATGGACATGTAACAAAGTGAGTTTAACCCTAATAAGAATTTTCTTCCAGCAAACCTTTAAAGATAGAGATAGTTGGTGGGTTACAGAAAAGGTATATTGAAGTAAAAAAGAGGCACTCCTGGAGTGCCGACAGAAGTGAAAACTTGAACAATTACGAGATACCAATATCCAGAGGTGTCGGTAATGGTAACAGTGTCGCGAGTTCAATGGATTTTTTCCCATCTCACAAAATTCCCAACGCGCCTAACGAAGTTTTCACTTCATATACAGAGGTGTCGGTAACGGTAACAGTGTCGAGAGTTAATAGATTTTTAGGGTTCCATACCTCAAAAAGTAAAAAAGGAACCGTTAAAAGATCACTCTCTTATCCGTCTGTCCGTGTGTCACCACCGATTTTCTCAGGCACGGGTGGACCTAACAAGTTGAAATTTATACTAGATACTAAGGTCTATAATCTCTATTAGGTGTATAAAAATCAAAGGCATGAGTCAACACGATATAAAGATATGGGCAAATTTAGATTTTCGCTTGTAAGTACCAAAATTTACCTTAATTTTCAACTTGTTTTTATTTTTCGGATACTTTACTTTACTTGTGTTGTTAAGACATTGCTTCTAGGTCAACCGGAAGTACCTACCTTATAGGTTTTGGGTCGAAAACCTATATGGGTCTTCCCGTTGACCTAGAATCACGAAATTTGGCAAAAAGCAAGGTAAAGGAAAAATTCCAAAAAATAAAATAAGTTGAAAATTAAAGGATGTCCCCATACATACATAGTTGACGCCAATTGAGATAGTCCTCTGAGTTGTATGGGCGCTCATACAATTTAGAGGACTAGCTTAATCGGCACCACCTCAAATAAAGTAAATAAATAAAATTGTGCTACTGAATAAATTAAATATTTATGTGAGGCTCCCATACAACAGACATGATATATTTTGATGTTTTTATAGATATTGGTACGGAACCCTTCGTGCGCGAGTCCAACTCGCACTTGACCGGTTTTTTTCTCATCTCAAAAACTGCACAACGCGCCTAAAAAAGTTTTCATTTCAAAAAACTACGCGCGTCTATGTATGCACCTGTTATCCTCGTTGTCTATATCTGTATTAGTCTATACTAACTATTATAAAGAGGAAAGATTTGTATATTTTTGTTTTTGTGTGTATATTTGTAATGAATAAACTCAAAAACTTCCAGTCCGATTTCAAAAATTCTTTTAACATTGGAAAGCTACATTCACTTTGAGTAACATAGGCTACTTTTTACCCAACTGCGCAGAAGGAGGGTAATGTTTTTATTGAAAAACTACGCGTGCGAAGCTGCGGATTGGTCAGCTAGTACTTAATATATTTAGAAGTTAAGACTGCACCTTTTCTGGGATAAAACGCTTATCAACTGCTCAAAGTTAGTTTCTGGAACTGTCGATTCCCTTCCAGAAAATAAATACATATAAATAACTACAGTTATACATAATATGTACCTTAAGAAACACATGTTTGTATTCATACCTTATCACTTATTGCATTGTGCAAACATACTAGCCCTAAATGTCTAGTATTAGGTATTAGGAGCTAGGTTCTTGCTCCACATTCAGTTTACATAACACTATGTAACTAGGTAGGTACCTATTTTCTTTCGGTACTAACTGTCTGCAGGAAATCCCATTCTTGTTGTAATAATTATGTAACTGTACACATAATAGGAAACACTTTATAAGTAAATAGGTACCTACATAGTTTTTATTACTTTGGAAGCCTATAAGAGATTGTGACTCTAGAATTTGCGAATGATAAATGTGGGGATTTCAGAATAGGGTATTCTGTATCTTGAAAATCATCTGGTAACTAAAGTTTGACAAGAATAATACTACAAAATAGATATTTATAGAAGTTAACGAGTACAGGAATACGCACACACAGGTCGAGCGACTTGATGTGATCCTCGTACGTGCGTCTATGTATGCACCTGTTATCCTCGTTTTACTAACTAAATTTAGAAGTTAAGACTGCACCTTTTCTTTGATAAAACGCTTATCAACTGCTCCAAGATACTTTCTGGAACTGCCGATTCCCTTCAAGAGTTATTGTCAAATAACTCAGTGACCAGCTCTTGCTTGTGCCTTTTCAGATTTTTTTGTTTTGACACAAAGAGTCATGACATAGAAAGTGCAAAGTACAATACGTTTTCATTACAAAAGAGAAACAGCGCCCAAAAATCACATTCGATGTTTATTTGTTTGTTTGTTACTAAACCACGTCGTAACGGCTGAACCGATTGTGATGAAATTTTGTATATTCTTTTTTATCTATAGAGATGTAGAGAGCATGTACCTGGATTAACGCATAAGCTACTTTTTATCCCATAAATCAGATCCCATGTGAATATTAGAGGAAGTTTAAAAGTAGCGCCAGTTATAGAAAAATTGAGGAGTAAAAGGCTAGCGTGGTACGGGCATGTCATGCGTAGGGAAGAAAATTATGTGACTAAAATAGTGTTAGATATGAGTGTGGATGGATATAGAAGTAGGCAGAAGAAGATATGGATGGACTGTGTGAAGAAGGATATGGGTAGGAAGTGACAACGGAGATGACGGCTGATAGAGAGATGTGGAGGAGCAATACATGTTGGCCGACCCCACGTAATGTGGGAAAAGGGCAGAAAGAAGAAGAGAAGAAATCATGTCCCATGTAATAAAAATAGGGTGTCAAAGTTAAGTCAAGTTGCAACAGCGAGTTTAGCTTTATTTCTAGGTTGCCTACACATTTAGTGGTGTAACGTTAGATGTTTTACATGTTTTAAATGATTTTTGTTTCTCTATGTATTATAAGTATATATGAGCATTATGATACCATAAAAAAGTCTGTGAAGTGTGTTGGAAGAAAACTCTTGTAACAGTTAAGCTCGTTTTTGTACGTGTCCTTTGTCAGTTTTTATGTCTGTAATCTATCTGTGTAGAGTAGATACCTACAATAAAGGATACATTGAAAAACCGAGTAGGTTCTTTTAGCCTTTTTTTCAAACTATATTTTAAGTTATTAAAGCACTTACCGACATGATTTGTTGAACGCGTTACACCACTAAATGTGTAGGCAACCTGCCTACACATTTAGTGGTGTAACGCGTAAAAAGTCGCAGGCAACAGCTAGTTACTACATAAATGTTGTTGATGATTGAGCTATACTACAAGGTTATACCTAAATGTTATAATGTTTACTAAAGTAATTCACTATACATTTCAACATTAACAACAAGATAGAGAATGCAGCTAGTTCAACCAAATTATTAATAACTTCCTGATACTTAGATGACGCTATTTATTATGTGGGCTGGGCTTGCTTCTGTTTGTACCCAAGTCAATACGTTTTTGTGGCACTTGCTAATGTTCCCTTTGTGTCCGAACACCTGCACGATGGAGGACCTACTAACCGCCTCGCCTAATGCTATTGCTGTGGCCAAACACCTCTCCAACATAGTATAAATGAAATCGTAGAACTCTTGACACGCTAAGAAGAAGAAGAATACGTTTTTCCCATCGAACGACCTTTGCTAGCCTACGGACTCAGGCCAAACCGTAACCACCAGAAACGATTTCGAAAACCTCTACTTGTGACTTTCAATTCTTAGATAAAAACATGTGTTGCAACTAATATCTGCTTAATAATAATATTCATGTATTGTTGTGGCCCAGCGGGGCTCATGTTTTGGACTAAATTGTAAAATAAATAAATATATAAATATTGCTGGACATTTCACACAACGCTATCTAGCCCCAAACTAAGCATAGCTTGTACTATGGTAACCAGATAACTGATAGAATATTTATATACTTTTTTTTGTAAATACATACTTATAATACATAGAGAAACAAAAATCATTTAAAACATGTAAAACATCTATTTTAAACATATTACAATAAATATCTATGACTATGACTTGGATGTGGATGGCATAAGCTTGAATAATATTGAATTAACAAAATAAAAATAGTTGAACTTTATAGGTAAATTTGACTTGATTTTAATATTTAGCTTAGTTATTTTCGTTAACATGTTGACTTTACTAAATTATCAGTTAGACTTACTTAGATTTGAATATACTAAAAATGTTGTGTTGTAATAACCTCTTTTAGTAGATGGTTTAATCTATTAATTTTTACCAATTTTATTTTTGTAGAAATTAATGTACTACAATAGTTGTCTGTATACCTAGAACAAACAGTCCAATTAGGTAGGTCCAACTTCGAGAAAGAGGTCAATCGTCGAATCCAACTCGGATGGGCAGCGTTTGGGAAACTT
The DNA here is from genome assembly GCA_918857605.2 of Philereme vetulata. Taxonomy (NCBI): domain Eukaryota; kingdom Metazoa; phylum Arthropoda; class Insecta; order Lepidoptera; family Geometridae; genus Philereme; species Philereme vetulata. Next base: position 12,408,534 of record OU975420.1, on the reverse strand, counting down.
CGCAACGTCTTTTCGTCCAACATACCTCAGTGCCTTAAGACGAAAGTCTACAATCAGTGTGTGTTACCAGTGATGACATATGGAACCGAGACGTGGTCCTTCACTATTGGCCTTATGAATAAGCTCAAAGTCGCTCAACGAGTTATGGAGAGGGCTATGCTCGGGGTTTCTCTACGGGACCGAATCAGAAATGAGGAGATACGTAGGAGAACTCAAGTCACCGACATAGCCCGACGGATTAGCACGTTGAAGTGGCAATGGGCAGGCCATATAGCGCGCAGAACAGATGGCCGATGGGGCCGAAAGGTTCTCGAGTGGAGGCCACGGACCGGCAAGCGCAGCGTAGGACGTCCACCCACAAGATGGGCAGACGACTTGGTAAGAACCGCAGGTCGGCGTTGGATGCAGGCCGCTTCCAACCGCAGTTCCTGGAGATCAATGAGGGAGGCCTTTGTCCAGCAGTGGACGTCCTACGGCTGATATGATGATGATGATGATGAATAGTTGTCTAAACATAATATTAAGTTAACGCAACTTAAATGGAATCAACAGTACCTATAGAGTTCCACCTATTCGGTTTTTCAGTGTACTATTATAATTCCCTCATATTTTATTATTATGTAAGTTTTACAATTAAACGGTTAGACTAATCTGTATATTTAGTGTATATTAATGTAGGAATCTTAAATGGATCATCAAAATTACTACGTATTGATATCGAAGGTCATTCGACCAACAAGATATTATTACCTATCTACTAGTGAAATAATTGCATGCCTTCGATGGATCGCCTTAAGGCTTATCTTGAAACGCGACAATCGAGCCTTAACACCACTTAAAAATGATTTATAATATACAATAAATCAGTATTTTATCTTCTGACAACACTCTGACCATATATCGAAGTAATAAGGACATTCTGTGACTGTGGGTCACTAGTCATATTCGGGAGTCATTAAATCATTTACGGAAATGTTTACGTTCACATTTTATACCATAAGATCCTAACTGATCCTCTGCAGACAAATAAGAAACGACTACTAGTGGTTCGCCCCGAACTGAGATCTCGCTAGTCTCCCAAAAAACAAAAACATATTCTTAGGGCGACTCGCGCAACGATGCTTAAACAACGTATTTAGTGGTTAAATATGATTTAAGGAACTGTCAAATCATACAAATACGTAAAATTTTAACATTTTTAGTCACTAAATACGTTTAGAAATCGTTGTGCAAGCCGGCCTTAATCTTTGACCAATAAAATAGTGCCACGTAATAATAACTAATTACTTGACCCACAGTTTCATTCAAATTACAGGTAACAGGAGTTCATGTATTGTGGATACCTTTTTTGGGGTACAAATTGCTGTTATCCTGGATTTCAGACTTTTGCCTATATTTGTGTCACATAAGCAAATTACAGTACTGTAGGGTCACTGGTGTACCCTGTGAATTTTGTCAATGTTCAGTTTTTATTATGGCTAATATAATAACTCAAAAACTATAAAGAATTTACTAAAAATAAAACCAGAGTTTAAGTGTACTAATAAAGACCTTTGATTTGACGCCTCATTTGACCTAATAGTCTCGTTTTCTTTTTTTTTACCTCTCTTGAACCCCAATATCTCAACAACCACCCCCAACACTTTTAGCTCGTTTAGTCACACCAAAATTGTGTCATCACAACCTACCTATGTATCAAATTTCACGATGATCGGATCCACGCTTCGAAAGTTATCCTCGGACAAACAAACGTACACACATACATATAATGCTGATTTGCCCAAGTTGATTTAGAGATCTCGCTTCGCTCGATCAATTAATAAAATATCCTAGAACATTATTGTTAAAAAAGTGTAATTAATTGAATAAAAATTATTTGTATTATACCAATGTTTGTGGATATATTGAATTTGAAAAGTGAAACAAACCGCCGACCTAGATAAAATAGTAGAATTTTATTTCATCTACGTGTTTCATAATATACGCACAACAATGAAAGGGGATATTTTGATGAGCATAATCTTCTATATATATATATATTGTCCTCCTATATACATATATAAAAGAAAGTCGTGTTAGTTACACTATTTATAACTCAAGAACGGCTGAACCGATTTGGCCGAAAATTGGTGGGGAGATAGCTTAGAACCAGGAGAAGGATAATAGGATACTTTTTGTTCCGTTCTTAGAGCCAGGAGATGGACATAAAACGTCAAAGAGAATACAAATCACTATAAAACGTGGTATAACAAAAACTCATCTGACATGGAATAACAAAACGCAAATGACAGCTAAACGTAATTTAGTCTATGGTTAAGTGTGGTTGTAAAATGATGGCCGGGGACAACAATTGACAATTCTACCAGGGTGACGTATATTGACAGCCCGCGTTATATGCATGTCAAGGCGGTACGAAGTTCGGCGGGTCAACTAGTAATAAATAAATTTGTGAAATGTTTACCATACAAATGTCAAATTTATTTTGGTATGTAAAAACAAACACTATATTAAATTTATGTTGTGCTATTGGATAATGCTTGCCATCTAACCACAGATACTAATTAGTGACGTCTGGAGATATCTCTTGTTGTCCCTTTCTAACCCAAACCCCGCAGCCATTTTCGAAAGAGATATCAAATCTGTCTTTATTTTTGGATGCCGATTGAAAGAGTAGGCAGTAAGTTTTATATCTAACTCTAAGTTTTATGTCCAGTGATCGGACTAGGGTGAGCTATTTTGTGTACTTGCCATATGTAAGAATAATATGGATATTCCCGAAATCCCGGGATTTGCTTTTTAAGTAGAAAAACAACAAAAAGCTATTAAACAAGCCAGGGTCAAAAGAAATTCACCTCACAACAAAACACAACAGGAAGCAAACAAGCGCACTCTAAGAACCGAAGTAATCGAGTGGACATTTGACAACAAGTTACTGTCGGTAAACCATTGAATAGTAGTGGTGCAGAAAGAGACAAAACAGGTGCGTCGCTCCGACAGAAACACCCCGCTATTGTTTTCGTTATCGGCGTATGCGGCTATATCACGAGTTTCAACAAAGCGGCAACGTGTTGCTGATCTAAAATTTACAACGTCGCTCGGGTGCTTATTGGCTTACATAAACCATTTTTTATACTTATTGATAAAAATAATTATCCCGGATAAATCCGGAAAATTCCGGAGGATTAGTCGGAATCTAATGGAATGTCCATATTAACGTCAATGTTTGCGGTCAATGAACCTAAATAGCTCTACCTACTCCGACCAGTGCTAATCACCTAAACTTAGTCGATTTTCTTTAAAATTTTAAAATATAACTAGTAGTTTTTTTTAGAAGTCTTTTTATGTTTTGAGAAAGCGTCACTTGAATATCTTCAGTATATTACCAAAGACCCTGTATTTAACTGATACGTATTTTAAATTGTTTAAATTTATTGCTGCCGTATTTGCGAGTAAAACTGTTTTAAAAGCACTCCATGTTCGGTTCGAAATTATCTCAAATTTTATATTTTCACAACAGTCCTTGATCTTACAAATCGACCTACCACAGAATAATTAATTAATACTACGCTAATACTCTATGTAAGTTTCTTCACAATCTCATCATCGATCTTATTGGAATCGGTAATACGAGTACAGTTCCGTTTCCATTTTTTATCAATTTTATCTACTTTATTCCAGATATAATTATAAGGTAACAACATGTCTACAAAAAGATTTTGAACAAGCTTTTGAAAAAACCGGCCAAGTGCGAGTCGTACTCGCGCACGAAGGGTTCCGTACATAACATCCATCTATAAAAACGGCGCGTTAGTTGTATTACCCGTAAATATTAATGTTATTTTAATTTAATTTTTTATTTAATTGAATAATATAACTTAATATTCTGTGAGTATTTCAAGCGATTACTTGTTGCCGTTATCAATATCGAGCAAAAACGAGCAAAGAAATCACGTTTGTTGTATGGGAACCCCCGTTTAATATTTATTTTATTTAGTTTTCAGTATTTGTTGTTATAGCCGTAACAGAAATACATCATCTGTGAAACTTCAACTAACTATCACAGTTCATGAGACAGATGGTGACAGATGGACAGACAGACAGACAGCGGAGTCTTAGTAACAGGGTCCCGTTTGACCCTTTGGGTACGGTTAACCCTAAAAATGAACTGTAATTTTGCGTCTTACTATTTTATCGATTTCAACAATAGCTAAGTAGATTAGCTAAGTAGGTAGATAATAATGAAATTATACCTATAAGGCTTGATCAAGCGTAGCCTCTAGACTAGCTCATTATTTTCGTAAGTTCCACTTTGTACAGTCTTAATTACTTAGGAACGATAATTGTATCGACATTGCATACTTTCGTGCATTGCATTTGGCTACTGCGTTGGTAATATTGCATTGCGTCCGTAATGTTTAAACATTTTTGACATGCAAATTTAATCCTTAGACTAAGGAGATAGAGTAGGTTGTGTCATAGATAGTAAGCTGTCTATCGATTCTGGCAGTGGGTGTGGTTTTTTCATGATGGTCTTATGTCATATTGTCACGAATTGCGCATTCCATGGTCTGACTGAGAGGCTAAAAAGATTGACTAAAGAGATAAAGGCTGACTAAAGAGACTGAGAGGCTAAAAAGGCACTGAACGTCGCTGAACGAACCGCTACAATGGGCCAATGAGTAGTGGCGACTCTTTAAGCATATATCAGATAGATACTCGTAGATTTGCATATTAGCAAATTATGAATGTAACATCTGAAATAATTAAATTTGAATTTGAATTTATTATTTGAGGTAGTTGACAGATAATACAATCTAGGTCTCTATAAGGTTTAAGCGAGGTGAAGATCTCATCATCATCATCATTTGCAGCCCGACTGTTGGGTATAGGCTTCTCCAAGTGTATGCCATCCACCAAGATCCTACACTAGTCTCATTTATCAACGGCCCGCGACTTTGACGATGTCGCCCATCCATCTCGCTGCCGGACGTCAGACCTTTCTACAGACACTCCTCGGCCTCCATTCAGACGTGTTAGACAAAAATAAATAATTATTTTTTACAAAACTGTCAAAGGCGAATAGATTCTTTTAGCAAACTTATAATATAAGCTCACATGAAGTAACTCACGTCAACGTCTGGAATAGCAAGACCATTCCGTAGCAAACGCGTGTATGAGCGAAGCTATGATTTCTCGCTCTATTTATTGTAGCATTAATCAGCTGTCATGTTGCAGTTTTTCTTGTTTAAATCCGTCACCAAGTTATTTTACTTGCTGAGGGATTGTGACAGTTTTTGTGGGGAAAATGCTTCTTGTATCCAACTTATGTCAAGTATTTGCATTAACTTGCAATTATTGTAGTTAATCTACGTTTCTATAAATAATATAAAATGTAATTTACTCGTAGAGTGATCCACTTTTTTGTTTTTAGAAATGCAGCCAGTTTCTAAGGCACACTTAGCCACTCGTTTGTCGCGCGGCAAGCGCTCAATTTCCTTGTTTGTCACGCAGTGTCGCGACACCGTAGTGCACTGGAACAGCTGCGTTAAAACCATTTTTATGACCCGATCCTGTTTGCATACAAACAAATAATGATATATTTCGTGAAGCTTATCGCGCCGGCGAACCCTGAGCGCAACTTCAATTCGGCCGCGTCAAAAACTTCGGCCTGAATATCGCTATCCCTGTTTAGTGACGAAGTTTAGCCACGCAGAGTGACAGTGATAGCAATAGAACGATTCTAAATTTGATTAGATTTTGACCGTGTTCCGTAATACCAAAAATGATGACTGGAAACTTGTTGTATTTTTCTCATTGTGTTGTTATTCTGTTACTAGACGATATAATCTATGTTCCCATGACTAGGATACGTAAGATGTTGTGGTTTTTAATACGAAACAATTAGGTTGAAAACAGGTCTTTTATGACGTAAAAACATGCAGAATGCGATACGTTTCTTTTTCATTTTAGGTAGATATTTTGATCTAATATATGGTTGGAAACCTAGATAAATACTATTCAAATTAAAATAATACCTTTTTAAGGTAGAAATATGCTCCAATTAGATATGATCTTGGTAGTACGTGTTGTATGGGCGATTGTCCCTCCGATGTCCCCTTATGGATGAAACTATAATTATTTAGAAAAATAGAGTACCTGTAATGGTAAAATAATTAATTAGAAGTTCGAGAATTTTGCTAAAGGGAAAATTCAGGACTTGTAATAGGAATTGATATACATATTCTTTTTGTTATTAAATTTGTTTAATTTTGTTATATTATTATTTTTTGGCTTGATCTGCCAGCATTTCACTTCCGGTACTATTTTATATGATCTAACATGAAAAGTTCTCGAAATTATTCTGATATTATGAAAAGTTTGCTTCTAAGTCATTTTATGTCTATTGTCTTTTCCACTTTACAAAGTAGAGATCTCGCGATGTCCAAAGCAATCGTAACATCTGTGGAGCTCTGTGGAACAGCTCCCGATTCCATTATCTGATCACCATAATATTGCTTTGTGTTCGGAATTATACATTTGTATATATATTTGCAAAGTTTCAAAGGGATACGAGCATTATAAATTCCTAACCACAAATGAGTCATCGAAACTAACAAATGTAAGTTCTCGATAGATCGGTTTCCTAATTTTACTTTTTTCATTGTTACTTTAAAACTTTAAATTCTAGAAAAAAAATCATTTGGAATGAATACTTAAATCCTTTCCTTAGGATATATTTGTATCACTTTAATTTTTGCTACCCTCCTATGGAACCAATATATTAACAACCCCTCCATCGATTCAACTCACCAGCAAACTTTCATAGCATAAGCTATCGACCTCCTGAATTTCATGCAGATCAAATTAACGGTTCGATGGTTATGCTCGAACAAACATACATGCATACAAAAGCAAAATCGCCCAAGTTGCCACTGATCTTCGCTCGCTTCGATGCTTGTTGTTACCTAAAAGGAAGGAAAAAAATAAAGAAAATACATTTACTTGACACACACAGGACAGACCATTCAGAACAGAACAAACATACCTACTTACATGTCGCTTACAAATGATTAAAAGAAAAATAACATAAAAAAATAACAGGAAAATCATAAAATAAATATTGAGTGCATAGGTAGGAGAGTGTTAACCTTAGATAACCCAGTTTGGTCGACATTAACCATGGTCGCCCGCCACTCAAAATTGAACTTCCTATTTCTTGACTCGGCAGGTATTGACATAAACAAATAAATGTACCTTTAATAATGTTATCCACAATAATTTATTAAATCATCTAATGAATTCTTTGCATTTACATCAGCTAAAATCCTTGGTACTTTATTAGTGTATAAGTTACTAGCCGTTGCCCGCGACTTCGTACGCGTTACACTACTAAGTATGTAGATAATCTAGAAATAAACCTAAACTCGGTTTCAACTTGACACCCCATTTTATCCCATGGGAACAGATTTATGGGATAAAAAGTATCCGTGGTAATCCAGGTATAATCTACGTACATATCAAATTTCATGGAAATTGGTTCAGCCGTTACGACGTGATTGAGTAACAAACAAATAAACAAACATCCAAACTTTCGCATTTAAACTATTAGTGTGATTGTGTTGTGTGAAATACTTGTCTGCATCCAGCACCACTCCAAAAATATAATGCAATGAGCCTAAATGATAAATACATAATTTAAATATAATAAAAAATAAAAAAAATATTGCTGGACACTTCACACAGCGCTATATAGCCCTAAATTAAGAAGAGCTATGGGAACCAGATAACTGATAGAATACTTACATACATTTTTTTTTTGTAAATACTTACCTATAATATATAGAGAAACAACCAGACCCGGAATAAATATCTGTCGATCATGCAAACATTTGTTCCGCGACGGGAATCGAACCCGCTACCTCCTGCATCTCAGCCGGCTATACGTCCACTGCGCCACGGAGGTCGTCAAATAAGAAGAAGAATAAGAATTAAGAAATATACTACCATAAAATATGAAGTAACCAAGTGTTTGGCTGTGTCCCTGTAGCCAAGCCAGTCGCTGTCGCCCGGCCGTAGTTCGGTTCAGACTAGTGTTGCCAGGTGTCCCGATTTATAGAAGACATCCCGATTTATCACTAACTTTCTTAATCCGTATCTATTTATTTATTCTATGTACCTTCCTAAGTTATTGGATAGGTCTGGGGGGGGGGGGGGGGGGGGGGATAGAAATACCTACTTCTATAAGGGGTATATTTATTAACAGAATTAATTTACAATTATTCACATGACTATTAAAAAAACAGACCAGCAGATTAAAATATATGATGTTTCACTAAAACTTGTTTTTTGAAAACCAAAATCCTGATTATTTTAACCTTCTGTTCCGAAATCTGATACACTGGACCTGGCAACACTAGTTCAGGCTGTCTCTTTCATACATACTGTGCGTATCTGACGTGTGTAAGGGACGGCCTGACTCGAACGACAGGCGGGCGACAGCGACCGGCTTTTGTAATAAATAAGGCTACGTGTTTGAATATGAGTATGAGTAAGACCTCTCAAGGTAATTTACCAAGTTTAAAATCCTATTTCAATAAACGCCTAATCTCATTGCCTAATTGTGCTAACCAGAGCATGCGATCATTAAAACATTTTTTCTATTATTCTGTAGGTTACGCACTCAATTTTGGTAATGGTGTAGTTATATCCACACCTAGATGTTACGTACACACGGCTACACATCAAGCTATACATTTCCAGTATAAGCTAACCTCTCATTCTACAAAAAGCCTACACAATTCGAGGTCAGCTTATACTAGAAATGTATAGCTTGATGTGTAGCCGTGTGTACGATAATAAATTCACTTTTCTAGAGAAATTCGATGTAGACGAAGTTAATAATCGTCAGCGAGCGGTAATGCTTAGCATTGTCCCTGTTTTAAGATTGATGAGATTTTTTTTATTGAACTTAAGATGGAACCAGCATATGCCCCACCTGATAACTGGTAACCATCGTCTATAACAAAGTTTGCCTCGTAGGTCATGCACCTTAGAACGTGCCCTATGCCGTGTCGTACATAATGACGCCATTTGGCCATCAACTTGAGGCATGTAGGTGAAAAGACTCAAGCTAGCAACACATAAAATGCTAATTAGGGTTTCGTACCTCAAAAGGTAAAAAGGAACCCTTGTAAGATCACTCTCTTGTCCATATGTCCGTCTGTTCGTGTGTCATCATCACCGATTTTCTCACGACGTAGCAAGTTGACATTAGGTGTGTTATATAGTCCCTATTAGGTGTATAAAAATCAAGGTCCTGAGTCAACATGATAAAAAGATATGGGCAAATTTAGATTATCGCGAAAACTTGTAAGCACCAAAATTTACCTTTATTTTCAATTTTTTTTTATTTTAGGGAATTTTCCCTTTGTGGTGCTAGGTTTTGGGTCGAAAACCTATATGGTAGTTCCCGTTGACCTAGAATCACCAAATTTGGCAAAAATCAAGGTCTTACAGCACAAATAAAAGAAAAATTACAAAAAAATAACAAAGTTGAAAATTATAGGGTGTCCCCATACAAACATAGTTGACGCCAATTAAGATAGTCCTGTGAGATGTATGGGCTCTCATACAATTTGGAGGACTAGCTTAGTCGTCACCAACCTCAAATAAGGTCATCATCATCATATCAGCCGTAGGACGTCCACTGCTGGACAAAGGCCTCCCTCATTGATCTCCAGGAACTGCGGTTGGAAGCGGCCTGCATCCAACGCTGACCTGCGGTTCTTACCAAGTCGTCTGCCCATCTTGTGGGTAGACGTCCTACGCTGCGCTTGCCGGTCCGTGGCCTCCACTCGAGAACCTTTCAGCCCCATCGGCCATCTGTTCTGCGCGCTATATGGCCTGCCCATTGCCACTTCAACGTGCTAATCCGTCGGGCTATGTCGGTGACTTGAGTTCTCCTACGTATCTCCTCATTTCTGATTCGATCCCGTAGAGAAACCCCGAGCATAGCCCTCTCCATGCCTCGTTGAGCGACTCTGAGCTTATTCATAAGGTCAATAGTGAAGGACCACGTCTCGGTTCCATATGTCATCACTGGTAACACACACTGATTGAAGACTTTCGTCTTAAGGCACTGAGGTATGTTGGACGAAAAGACGTTGCGAAGTTTCCCAAACGCTGCCCATCCGAGTTGGATTCGACGATTGACCTCTTTCTCGAAGTTGGACCTACCTAATTGGACTGTTTGTCCTAGGTATACATACGCGACGACAACTTCAAGAGCCGAGTTCTCAACCATAACTGGGGCAGGGACGACATGGACATTCGATATGATTTTCGTCTTGTCCATGTTCATTTTAAGTCCTACTCGTTGGGCATCGTGCTGAGCTCTTCCATCGACTTTGCCATGACCACAATATCGTCGGCAAACCGAAGGTGAGTGATGTATTCGCCGTTAATATTGATGCCTAGTCCTTTCCATTCCAGAAGCTTGAAGGCATCTTCCAATGCGGTCATAAATAGTTTCGGAGAGATGACATCTCCCGGTCTTACGCCTCTTTTTAAGGGAATCGCCTTCGAGCTCTGTTCGTGTACTCGGACTGACATAGTGGCGTTTTTATATAAACACTTCAACACTTCGATGTACCGATAGTCAATACGGCATCGTTGGAGAGACTCAAGCACTGCCCATGTTTCGATCGAATCGAAGGCTTTCTCATAGTCCACAAACGCGAGACATAGCGGCAAGTTATACTCTTCGGTCTTCTTTATGACTTGCCGCAGCGTATGTATGTGGTCTATGGTACTGTAGCCTTTACGGAACCCGGCTTGTTCGGGAGGCTGGAAGTCATCAAACCTGCGTTCGAGACGGTTCGCGATGACCCTCGAAAACAGCTTATAAACATGGCTCAAAAGCGAGATGGGTCTGTAATTCTTAAGCAAGGTGTTGTCACCTTTCTTGAGAAATTGAACCACCACGCCCTCGTTCCATGCTTTTAGCAAGGCGGAATTAAAGAGCTTCTGAAGGACTTTAAGTACCGGTGCGCTTTCAGAAGCTCTTAAGCGATTCCGTCCTCACCCGGCGCCTTGTCATTCTTAAGCTGCTTCAAATAAGGTAAATAAATAAAATTGTGCTATTGAAAAAACTAAATATTTAAGTGAGGCTCCCATACAACACTCATGATTTTTTCACGTTTTTATAGATGATACGGAACTCTCCGTGCGCGAGTCTGACTCGCCCTTGGCCGGTTTTGTTTAGTAAGGTTTAGGGGACGGCTCCCCATTATGGAAAGATGATCTGTTAAAGGTTGCTGAGAGCCGTTGGGTGCGGGCCGCACAAGATCGGTCGCTGTGTATAACTAGGGGGCGGGGGGGGGGGGCAAATGTAGAGCAGTGGACATGCTGTGACTGATATGATGGCGATGAACTAAAATCAAGATCTCGAGACTCAAATGTAGAATTTTTGCAGTTTTCAATTACTGTCAAAGATGAATGAATGAATGAAAACACTTTATTATACACAATATATACAAAACAATATAAACAAAATAGAAAACACAAAGCAAATAGTACAATGGGCGGTCATATCGCTTAGAAGCGATCTCCTCCAACCTTTGGATGGAGAGGATTTTGTTATAACAAAGATGTGGTCGGGGGTGTACCTACATTTATGGCCAAACTATTTATGTAGAAAGATCTATGCTTGAGCTGTGATTTAGTTTTGAGTTTATTTCTGGAATAGGTACCTACAGGTCTCACTATGCATTTGTATGTAAGCCTAATGTTTATTGCATAATTTATTGTAAATCAATAATAATATTATAAAGTAACTATGTCTCTCTCTGTTTGTTACATTTTCACGGCCAAACATCTGGACCCATTCCGATGAAATTTGGTATACAGATAGATTATGACCAGGATTAGCTACTTTTTACTCGACTATCCAAAAGGAAGTTGTTGTTTTTATTTAAAAACCACGCGCGCGAAGCCGCGGGACGGCTACCGCCTCGCACAGTTTTTTTATCAAAATAGAACATTGCCTCATCAGGCAGGGGAATGTAGTTTCGTATCAGTGAAAGAATTTTCAAAATTGGTTTAGTGCCTAGTTTCTTAGTCGACCCCCTACAAACACACATACAAACTACAAAATTAGCCTCGTTAAAATTATATATCCACACATGAAACTTCACTTGTAAGTTCGTTTGAACATACAGTATTTATGTTATCTGTGGTATAAATGACATCCCTCGCCTAAAATGTGATAAAAAAAATTACCCTCCTAATTAGATTCACTTCAACTTCAGCATCAGTAGATAAAATAGATAGAATAGATAGATAACTATTTATTGAATTACCACACAAACAAATAATACAAAAATAAGTACTAGGCTAGAATAATAAGGCAATACAATGGGCGGCCTTATCGCCTATCGATAAGATACTTATATAGTAAATAAATAATAAATAAATATTGCTGGACATTTCACACAGCGCTATCTAGCCCCAAACTAAGCAGAGCTTGAGCTTATGGGAATCAGATAACTGATTGAATAATTAAAATACTTTTTTTGTAAATAAAAGTGAGTAATTTAAATATAATATGGCACACAAGAAATTATATTCTACATCTGAAATTCACGTGTACTTATAAGTGTGAAATTGCAACATAGAAAAATCGTGCATGGACACAAATCTGTTAGCTACGTGATAACGGCACCTGTTATTACGTTAGAGTTCCTCAAAAAATAATAAAAAACGAGTGTGCTTTAGACCACATGACTGAAGTAAAACTTTTTTTTCAAAATATTAATTTATAACATTGTTCAATTACAAAATTGTCCACACGTCTGTAGGTCTATCAGTCTATATTCATTCTGGACAGACGCAACTCGCACTCGCACATTACCGTTTAATAATATACGAAACATAACTCTCTCTCTTTCTATCTACACTAACTTATATCTCCCTCTCAACTTCCGTTCGCACTTTTCGTAACGCGTTCAACAGCTTACTCCCCAAGTCAAGCGTGCGTAAAGAAGTTTTACTTTAAAAACACGTGATGATTCACGTCTTGCCAAGTGTACCGCTCAAGACCATTTGACCAACACCGGACCTATCATCAGACAGGTGGAGCAGGGTAGCAACTGAGTGGTGGCCGAGGAATGGCTGTAGAAGGGTAGGACGTCCGGCAGCGACATAGATGGACAACATCGTTAGAGTCGCGGGCCGTCCATGGGTGAGACTAGCGCTGGATCGTGGCGGATGGCACAAACTTGGGGAGGCAAGTGAAAAAAAAAGGAGGCAACTTCACCCAGCAGTGGGTGAAGTCGGGCTGTGGATGATGATGATGAATACTTTGTTTACACATTCGTGATCGTCACTCGCGTCTTGACTCGTCGATATGCTCGCATGGACGAGCGACCGTTTTGACCTGCACAGAAGGAGGGGTATATTATCGCAGAGACTAATTAACAACATCAATAATGAACGCATTAATCCGTGATGTGATGGCATTAAAGTTGCTTTAATATTATTAATGTTTATCAGTTTATTAGTGTTCTTTTAGTCCTTGCGATTATCAAAATGTGCAAGCAGTTTTTTTTTTACTGTTTTACCTGTAAATTCCGTTTATACATTCGCGCTTGCGAGCGAAATATCCTAAAGCTCCCTGTATAGCTAAAAAGGGTTTATTAAACGTCTGTATAAGGAAGTTAGTTTTTTGTGATATTAAACGGAACCCTCCCATATTATCTTAGTAATAATTTTGCACTCTCACCAAGTGACTAATGTCTAGGCCCATTACGAATTCACAAAGATTGAAATAAAGATAATATGGTTTACGCGTCTAGTCTGTCTGTAATTATTTGTTGAAATATAACCTAATATTTTATATCTTACTAGCTGTTGCCCGCAACTTCGTACCCGTTACACTCCTAAATGAACCTAGAAACCTAGAAATAAAGCTAAACTCGCTCTTGCAACTTGACTTGACACCCCATTTGTATCCCATGGGAATAGATTTATGGGATAAAAGGTAGGTAGCTTATGTGGTAATCCAGGTTATAATCTACGTATATACCAAACTAGCTGACCAATCCGCAACTTCGCACGCGTAGTTTTTCAATAAAAACATTACCCTCGTTCTGCGCAGTTTTGTAAAAAGTAGCCTATGTCACCCGGGGATAGTATAGCTTCCCAACAGTGAAAGAGTTTTTTAAATCGGTCCAGTAGTTTCGGAGCCTATTCAATACAAACAAACAAATCTTTCCTCTTTATAATATTAGTATAGATTTCATTGAAATCGGTTCAGCCGTTACGAGGGGATTGAGTAACAAACAAACAAATAAAAAACAAACATCTAAACTTTCACATTTATAATATTAGTGTGAAGTATGACTAGCTATCCGCCCGAGGCTTTGCACGCGTGGTTTATCAAACAAAACCCTCCTTCTACACAGTTGAGTAAAAAGTAGCATATGTTGCAATCCTGGTCATAATCAATTTACGTGCCAAATTCCATCGAAATCGGTCCAGCCGTTTAGTCTTGGAAACGTAACAAACAGACAGACAGCGAGACAGAGTCACTTTCGAATTTAAAATAATGTTTAATTAGGATTATATTTAAATAAATATACTTCCAGTCTGTGGTCTCCACTCGAGAACCTTTCTTCCCCAACGGTTATCGGTTCTACGAGCGATGTGGCCTGCCCATTGCCACTTCAACTTTCTAATTTTGAGAGGTATGTCGGCAATTTTAGTTCTTCTGCCGATTTCCTCATTGCGGATTTTACACGCAAAGAAACCCCGAGCATAGCCCTCTCCATAGCTCGTTGAGCGACCTTGAGCTTGGTCATGAGGCCATGAGTAAAGGACCACGTTTCAGTGCCATAGATCATCACTGGCAACACACACTGGTTGAAGACGCAGCGTAGGCCGGCTCCCCACAAGGTGGACCGACGATTTAGTAAGAATCGCGGGGAGCCATTGGGCGCAAACGGCTGCCAACCGCTCGTTGTGGCGATCTAAGGGGGAGGCCTATGTTCAGCAGTAGATGGCCGGCTGATGATGATGATGATGAAATATACTTCAGCTGCCTTAGAATGACCTCCCGTTTCGGGTCTATTTAACCGACTTCAAAAAAGGAGGAGGTTCTCAATTCAACTGTATTTTTTATGTTTGATAACTCAGAACTTTCGACTTGTTGAACCGATTTTGATGATTCTTTTTTTATTTGAAGCTGTTGCTTTCCGTGTGGTCCCATTTCCATTTAGTTCAGTTCTGACAATGGAACCCATGAGAAGTACCATATAAGTCTCAAATTTGTTTAATTTTTATGTTATGTTTGTTAGCTCAGAACTCTGTCATTTATCAACCAATTTGGAAAATCTTTTATTATTTGAAAGAATATACTTTCAGTTTGGTTCCATATAGATTTCATCAAAATCGGTTTAGTAGTTTGGATTTTACTGTTATCAGTGGTCGGTTATATTTTTGTTAAAAAATTGCTTGTTTTTCTTCTTAGCCTGTGTTATGCGCTGCTTGTTCTGCCTTCTAGAATCTAGATACATACAATAAGTTTACTTTTTTTCAATGAGAACCAAGAAGAAGCAACTGACATTATCATCAAATAATGGCAAAAATCAGTGCAAGGCTATCTGGTATGTAATTGCTATCAATAAAATGCTAATACCAATAAATTAATCATTCAGAGATGAAATTACCTAAGTGTTTAAAGGTGAACTAGTTACATCAAGTAATTTACCGACCACTTTTTGTAGTAGAGTAACTTTTTGTGTCTTGCTTTAATTCCTGTACCTACATAAAGTGAGCTGGGTCCTTCAATTTCTGTCCTCCATTTCTGTATTTTGTAACTTAAATACCTAATAAAGAATTTAATAAGTTACGAAAAATTATTTGCAATGACAATTATGTTAACAAGCTTTTTAATAACTTGCAATATACATATGTAGGTATGTGGCCGGGTGGAATCTTACAACTGAATATTAAATTAGTTACTTTTAACCGATTGAGCTGAAATTAGGTACACATGCTTATTTTGGATAACAATGCATGCTTAGCTATGCGACGTAATTCCAATATGGCGGATCATCCAAGATGACGGACTAGTTATTTATTCTACAGTATGGGTATCAAATTAAAGGGCTTGCTGAGGAGAACACGAAAACTAATACAACGTCATATTAAATCCAAAATATCGAGGCTCATCCAAGATGTATACTATAAATCCAATATGGCGGGACCTCCAAGATGGCGGAGGATGTTTTCTGGTTTTCTGACGTCATTAACTGACTGAATTTATTTTATTATAAAGAGGTAAAATTTGTTATTTGTAAATCTGGTCCTAGATGATATCCAAGCAAGGTCTGATGAAGGAGCCGGAAGGTGGCCATGAGAACTATGTAATAAAACAACGCAACTAGTGTTTAGATTCATTTGAATCTATTTGCGGTTATGAATTTTATTAAAACTTGTTTTGAAAATGTAATCTTTCAACAAAAAACTTATAAAAAAACTCAATTCGAATTCTTTTGTGTAAACACACCAAAATACAATAGCAAAAATCTACAAAAATTAAATAAGCCCTCTTATTCGCTCACACTCTTAGCGCTAAAAGCGATCTATTTCAGACATCATTTGCTTCGAAATGCTTCGACACATCTGCCAAGAGTGAAAAAAGTATAAATTCTAATACTGGCTCTAGACTCTCTCAGACTCAAAAATTTATTCGAGGGTTGGACGATAGTCTAGAGTTAGCTTAAAATTAGTTCTAAACGCGATGATCTGTGTGTTTTCTTATCCCGGGATTTCAAAATAATATTATGATCTTTTACGATACGAAAAGAGTTGATGAAGGGCAACCTTCCACTGTCACTAGCGAAAACTCATCGACATGTGCATCTTACCAACCCTAACCCACGGTGCTCAAACTTGGTCATTAAAGAAGTCTCAAAAGTTCAAACTCGGGGTGTGCCAAAGAGCGATCGAGCGTAGCTTTTTAGGTGTTAAGCGAACCGATCCGCAACACTACTTTACGCCCTAAGGCCGTAATCATCGATGTGGCGTCCAAGGCTGCAAGACTCAAATGAAAGTGGACGGGTCATATCACGCGAATGCATCCTGAAAGGTGGACTAAGATCTCCTCCGACAGGCAACCTACAGGACGACGGCAACAAGGCAGACTACAGAAACGTTGGCGTGATGATATAGATGTGTTCCACTGTCACTTGCAGGAGATTGCTAAATAACGCAAGGAATAGAAGGAAAATGGAAGGGGAGATCTTTGCCCAGTAGAAGGGCAGTGTAGGTTAGTAAAAACAGTTCATTATTAGCCATGTTTTAATTTTTTTAGGGTCCGTACCCAAAGGGTAAAACGGCCCCTATTTCCTATTACTACTATCCTATTATATAAAACCCTATTACTGAGGTTCTGCTGCCTGTCTGTCCGTCTGTCACCAGGCTGTATCTCATGAACCGTGATAGTTAGACAATTGAAATTTCGCAGATGATGTATTTCTGTTGCCGCTATAACAACAAATACTAAAAACAAATTAAATTGAATATTTAAGGGGCTCTCATACAACAAACGAGATTTTTTTGCTCGTTTTAGCTCGACATTGATAACAGCAACAGATAGACGTTTGAAATATTCACAAAATATTTAGTTATATATTCACATTAAAAATAAATAATAATATTAAAATAAAGCAAATATTTAAGGGGGGCTCCCATACAACAAACGTGATTATTTTGCCGTTTTTGGTACGGAACCCTTCGTGCGCGAGCCCGACTCGCACTTGGCTGGTTTTATTTTTTATTTATGTTAGTTAAGGTCTACCTCTACCTCACCTAATGTAAGCGATGGTGAGATCGAAGATGGAGTACGCTTGCCTCGAAAGAACCTATTTACTCTGGACTTAAAGACCCCGAGATTATACTGGTCCGGAAAAACATACGCCGGAAGTGAGTTCCTTACTTGTGCTAACAAGAAAAGTTGAAGCAAATCGTTTGGTAAGGCACGGTTTTATACAAGCATCAAGCTATTATGAAAACGTGTCTCAAATAAAAACGCGGTAATATAGACTGGTACGAATATCTGAATAAGTTTGTGGTCAGACGTCAGGTCAAGAAATCTAATCCAAAAGGTGGCGAGAATATCAATTGCAACCATAAATTTGGCGAACCAAAAACTAGTCTCAATAATAAAACAAATTATTTTAGTAATTGCTTGTTCAAGCGCGAAAAGATAGATATTACTTGTTAATTAAAGTGTACGTACGAAATACATTATTTAGTAGCGACAAAAAATGAGTTGTTTAGTTGAAGGTAACTAAAAAAGCATCACCATATTACGGCCAATACTGAACATAGGCCTCCTCCATAGATTTGAGATGTGACCGATCATGTGCAGCCTGCACCCAACTGCTCCCAGTTTCCTTTATCAGGTTATCTTTCCATCTAGTGCGGGGGCCATCCTACTAATTACTACTAATTGGTCTCCATTCTAAAACCTTACGTAATAATAAATAAAATAAATATGGCTGGACATTTCACACAGTGCTATCCCCAAACTAAGCAGAGCTTGTCCTATGGGAACCAGATAACTGATAGAATACTTATATGCTTTTTTTCTAAATACATACTTATAATATATGTATAGAAAAACATCCAGACCCGGAACAAATATCTGTAGATCATACAAACATTTGTTCCGCGGCGGGAATCGAACCCGCTACCACCTGCGTCTCAGCCGGCTATTCGCCCACTGTACCACGGAGGTCGTCAAATGAGGCTACAGATGGACCGATTGCAATGAGGTTTTATTTTATTTTAAAGCTTGTGTTTGCAAGATGATGCTCAGCCCAAGATTGGTGGAAATTAACACAATCCTTTTCGTCTCTCGTACAATTAACTTCTTGACTTTGACTTTCGATTTTTTCGTTCGTGGTTCAACGCAATGTTTCGCTGTAGAATAGTGAAATTTGTTCCGCTTTTCGTGGTTCGTAAAAACACCAAAACGCCTGTCTGGCACGCTCGTCTACCTCTATATTCTGCGTACCATGAAATAATGTCACGATGTGGTATATAATCAGCGAATGATAGCGTCCGACCTCAAAGATCTTTGACCAAGATTTCTGAGCGTGACCGAGAAGCTACGAATTAAAGTTTAGAATAAACTAACACTATTAGATATTTAGATCACAATGTTTAGATGACGTCATGACATTTGTTTAATTTTATTGTATTTGTTGACATTTTATTGTATTCGTTGATATTTTAATTGCATTCTTTGTAGTTTTTGAATCCATTGTCATTTTTAATAATCATGTTTATAATTTATATTGTTTAATATTGCTTAATAGCCGATTTTGGAGGATCTGAATTTTATATATATTTTGTAATCTGGCTTCTCTAGTTTTATCCATTTTCGCATTGTATAAATGAAAATTATATTTTTACAAGTATTATCTGCGTTCAGTTTTACAACTATGAGCAAATTGTTTGTGGGTTTTGTGTTATCTTTTCTTTTCAGTCGCTTCTTATGAATGCTTTGTGAGTTGTTGTGCCAGCTTATTTGGATGTATTTTCAGATTTTTCTGGTAGTCTGGAGCGTGTAATTAAATGAAACATTTTATATCAAAGTAACTTTGTATATAACTAGCGACCCGCCCAGACCTCGCACGGTGTGCAATGTAGATACTCTCATATTTGTCCGAGTGATTTAACACATGTGTTACCTACTGTATGATCCATTTTTGACGCTTTGTCGTAAAGAGTTCATCGTTACAAAAATATATTTTTACGACATGATTGCAAAACAAAAATTTACTATTCTATACTTTCTATAAACAAAATATGCAACTATACTTAAAAACCTGACAGAAAAAAATCTCTAAATGATGAGTGAAAACTGTATCAAAATAAGTTGCGTAGTTTAGAAGAACTAAGCGCACAAACAGACAGACGCGGATAAATACTTTGTTTTATAGTATCTAAAGATTAGAAGAGAAGATACAGGGTTGGCCACTACCTTATACAAAGGTTCTTATATTTTCAGTGTACATAGAAAACTGATATTCAGTTGCATAATATGATAACTATATAAAATTACTATGTCCCGTTTGCCAGAAGTAAACTCGAATACGAATAGATAGGAACCAACAATTATGAAAGTTTTCTCATTGAAAGCTGCCATATTAGGCTTGATACTCGAATCATGCTTGCTAACACTTTAAGAATACGGTCCTTAGTCATCAAAGATGAATGCGCAATATTTTTTAATTATTTATTAATCGTTCATTTCATTAAATAGCGTCATAACATAACTCATAAGTTTAGGGTGATCTCAATCACAGTAAACCTCGAATAGAAGTCAGATCTCAGTTGGTGCAAAACTAGTGCGTCCCATTAATGTTTTACATTAGAGCTAAATTATCACGTCATTTGTAAATGGATAACAGGTAGTGACCGACCGAAGGTTCGGTTTCGGTTTCGGCCAAGAAATCTAGTTACGGCCTTAGTTTCGGTTACGGCCAAAAAATGGCCGAAACTTTCGGCCGCACCGAAATTTGAAATCTTTCGTGAATAATCGTGCGTCGTTGGTCGAACTTAGGGGCTAACTCGTGCTCGCCCGCCGCGCTGCCGGTTCAGGTCACCGCGTTGAGTTTGTGTTTTGCACGTAAATGAGTTTAGGTAAGTATTTCTTAGTAGTTTTTACTTGTACTTCTGTTATTAATTATTATTGATTTTATTTCAGTGGCAATTATTAGGTATTGAACTTTATTCTGTAGAGTTTTATTTTTAAGCGACAAATAAAAGAGGTTATATTCGATTTCGATTTTACTTGGATTTGCGTGTTCATAGGTAATTGTTGTTGGATTACATTCTGTATCCTTCTTTTAACATTTTTTACCACTCAAACGATTCAGTAGATGCTATGATTTTACAAATAAATGTGTGAAAAATTCACTAGATTTCATTATACAATAGAAATTTTAAATATGTTTAAGTAAGTTTCGTTTTCGGTTTCGGCCGAAACTGAGAGCAAGGCCGAAGGTTCGGTTTCGGTTTCGGCTGAAAAACCTGTTTCGGTCGGACACTAGTAACTGGCAATACTCGAACGACGAAGTATGCAGTATTACAAAGCAACGATTAAGTTGTTCAGAAGGTTGTCGATACATTAGAGCTATAGATAACTTGATTCCTTGTCTGCAAGTATGCAGTATGGGCCAGGGTAGCAAGTCTAAAAGGGCATTTTATTTTTTATATATTATAGGCTTGCGTTTGACCACGATCTCGCCTGATGGTAAGCGATGATGCAGTCTACGATGGTACACGCTTGCTTAGAAGAAACCTATTCACTCGCGTCTTAAAGATACCCAGGTTGTAGCTATCTGGAAACACAGACTCTGGCAAGTCGTTCCACTCTTTGGCGGTGCGCATAATAAAGGTCGAAGAGAACCACTTTGTGCGAATGGGAGGTATTTCTACCATATATCGGTGGCGCACCGCAGAGCGTCTGGTTGTCCGTTGATAGAAAGGAGATGGTGGGATCAGGTTGAAAAGTTCCGCCGCTAACTCCCCGAAATGTACTCGATAAAAAACCGAGAGGCTAGCAACCTTTCGTCGATGCTCTAGGCTAAGGAGCCTTGCATCAACTAGCTCATCGTTGCCTATGAGCTTCTTGGCTCTTCTCTCAATTGATTCTAGAGCTTCAAGTTGCTACTTCGCTGATCCGTCCCAGAGGTGAGAACAGTACTCCAAACACGAACGGACGTGTGCTTGGTACAAGTTAAGCAACTGTCCTGGTGTGAAGTAGTGCCTCACCTTTGCGAGTATACCAAGCTTTTTAGCAGCCAACTGGGATTTTTTGTTATTTGACGTAATGGTCAAATATGGGTTATCGTTCTTATCTCAAGCAGGGTATTTTTGTAAAACTAAAACACAAATGAACAACAATATTTAGCGTTCAGCAACTGTCCCTCCCACGTACGACTTTGTGCGATTCTCGTAATCTGAATTCATGATATTTTTTTATTAAAACAAATTCTCCGACATTTCTATACTTATCTAGTTCCATAGCATCCATAAAAACTAGCAAAAAGAATCACGTTTGTTTTATGGGTGAAATAAAATATTACCATTTTGTGCGACAACAGCGGTATGGGAGATAGGATTGGGGGAGGGATGGGATGTTGGGCGTAGGAGTAATTAGATACATAATATTTATGAATAAATACATAGTTATATAATATATTATGTTATTTGCCAATATTATTAATAAATTCAAATGTTTTTAAGAGGAACTTTTTAAGAGGTCTTCCGTTTCCTCAAACGAAAGAGCTTGAAGCCAAGTGGAGCATTTTAGTTTGCATTTGTGGTGTGTCAAAGAATATATGCCCAGAACTCCATTTATTTTATTGTAAAAGGAGTTATATTTTAATTCAATTATTTATTTTTAAAGCGAATATACAACTAAACATTCTGTGAGTATTTCAAGCGCCTACCTGTTGCCGTTATCATTATCGAACAAAACCGAGCAAAAAAAAATCACGTTTGTTGTATGGGAGCCGCCCTTAAACATTTATTTTATTCTGTTTTTAGTAGGTATGTGTTGTTATAGCGGCAACAGAAATACATCATCTGTGAAAATTTCAACTGTCTAACTATCACGGTTCATGACATACAGCCTGGTGACAGTCGGACAGACAGACAGCGGAGTCTTCGTAATAGGGTCCCGTTTTACCCTTTGGCTACGGAACCCTAAAAAATACAAAGGATATTGGGTGTGGGGGGCTGGGGTTGACTAAAACATCACGACGTCAAGGAGGATGAGGGGGTAAAAAAGTGGCCGAAAAAAACTAACGCGACTTAAGGACGACCTCTTTGATCTCACTGCATAAGCATGCTCTCCTCATTCTTTGAACGCTTCTTTTACTTCTCTCACTCTCTCTCCTGAGCAATTATTATTCCCATCTGATGGTGGGGTCTGCTTTTCTCGTTTTCTCTTTCCTCTTCGCTCTATCCAATGCAAGGTCTTGGGAAACACTGCAGTCTATAAGGTCTTTTTTGCTTCTTTTACTTCATCTTCCTCTTTAAATGTGTCTTTCACTCCGCGATTCTTTTTGAATGCGTCCTTTTCGTCATCTACTCTGAAAGCTTCATTCAGTTCGTCATCCTATTTGATTGTTTTTTTCACTTTGTCTTCCGCTTTGAATGCTTTATGCAAATATACCTATTCCATTCAAATCACAATGTATTAATGAACAAACTAGTCTGCGTAATGTGCCTGAATCTATCTACAATCTAAATAGTTTTAATGACCAATCTAAGGTTCGACTACTTACTTTACATGGCAAGATAATAAGGAGTTGGCAATGTTTTACCAGATCAATCTAAGTAACCACTTTGCCTATTTTATTGTAATGGTAAATATAAATTATCATCTAAAATTCCAATCCATAAGCAAAAGGCCGGTGTCCACTGAAGCTGGAGACAAGATAAGTATAATCTTTATTGCAGACCAAACAAAAATACAATACATAACAAAACAGTTGCTCCAATAGACGAAAACTCAACCTATAAAAAACGGGTAAAAGGTTGTAGCACAGATACTTAATAATATTATATTGTAGTTTTATGACGTAAACAAAAAACCTGAGAAGTGCGAGTCTGACTCGCGCACCGAGGGTTCTGTTTTTTTAATATTTTCGCAGGTTTGGGCAAATAAATACGAGTTCTCACTGTTAGTTTGTTACTTTGTATTTGTGCGACATTTTACAATGGAACGGCACCACGATGCCGGCCAATAATTAAGATATCTACCAAATCTAGGAGTATGTACACACGGCTACACATCAAGCTATACATTTCCAGTATAAGCTGACCTCGCATTCTACGAAAAGCCTACACTATGCGTACACCTCTTATCCTCGCATAGGCGAGGTCAGCTTATACTGGAAATGTATAGCTTGATGTGTAGCCGTGTATACCAAATAATAATGGCGGTCTCTCTCCGTAAGATTCCTGAATTCCCTGACCGCTCGATTCAACTGCTCTCTATCAACTCGCGCCCCCGCTCCTCAAGCGGCGGGCGTTGCAACACTAGGATTCGTTCAGAAACCTTGCCGGGAGCCGACGACCACGAGTTATTCTCTGTGGTCTAAAGGTATGTATGACACGCACGCTACAATGTGATATCAACTACAAACTAACCTTTTTAGATTTCTTCCTTTAATTGTGCTGTTAGACCTTGCTTCTTGACAAATTTTATGTTTTAGGTCAACGGGAAAACGGGAAGTACCCTATAGGTTTTGATTTATTTCGAGGAAAATACACGGCATAAATGGCCGTATTTTTTGTTTTCGTTGACTTAGAAGCTTGTTTTCTTTTCAGCTCCAAGGGACTATAGACCTCCGTATATTCCGAGCAAAGGGGTTATGACAGACGAACAGACATAAAGACAGACAGACAGACGGACGATGAAGTGATCCTGAAAGGGTTTTTTTCTTTTTGAGGTACGGAACCCTATAATCCAAAAGACACCGACTAGAATTTTATCTGTTTTTTTTTTATATATTGGGTATAAAATGCTTGCGTGTGACCACGATCTCGCCTGATGGTAAGCGATGCAGTCTACGATGGTACACGCTTGCCTAGAAGAAACCTATTCACTCGCGACATAAAGATACTCAGGCTGTAGCTATCAGGAAACACAGACTCTGGCAAGGCGTTATACTCCTTGGCGGTGATGTGTATAATAATTATCTAACTAAAAATTGTTGTTAACTTTAGCCTTCACGTATGTACATGTTTAGTTATTGCTCTACTATAGGCACCTAATGTGCGTGACTTTGAAAATAAACCAACCTTTTTACGTACACTCACGGATTCTAATCAATCAGTGTTAACTGTTCAATATATGTATCAAGTTATCAACCTGCTCAATTTTAATGGACTTCATAAAACTGAACATTAATCAATTACTTAGTTATCTCCAAAATATCTCGCTTGCTGTCTTTTCGTTGAAATGACAATGACATGAGGTAGGAAGGCAATGTTGTAATAACATTAGATGATAAATCGTTAAGACTAGCTTTTGCCCACGAATTTTCTCGTAGTATCTATCTCTCTCTGCTAAGTAATTATTATTCCCATCTGATGATGGGGTCTGCTTTTCTCGTCTTCTGTTGCTACTTCGCTCGATCCAAAGCAAGGTCTTTGGAAACACTGCATTCTAAGGAATATATTCTCGTGTAATAGGCAGTATTATATAAAAGTATACTCTTATATCTTAGCGTGTGGATACTTCATAAAAGTTAAATATTATTCATAGCTATATAAGTTTAAAACTGAAACTCGACTACATAATAGCTATGTCGAAGGTATCCTATGTCACCCGGTACCTAATAACGAATTGATTGACACTTCATTCATCAAAATCGGATGTGTATTTTAAGCGCTACGGTGGACATACATTCATAGACTTAGACGACCTCCGTGGCGCAGTGGGCGAATAACCGGCTGAGACGCAGGAGGTAGTGGGTTCGATTCCCGCCGCGGAACAAATGTTTGCATGATCTATATATATTTGTTCCGGGTCTGGTTGTTTCTCTATCTTATAATATAAAAATGAATCGCAAAATGTGTTGGTAAGCGCATAACTCAACAACGCCTGGACCAATTTGGCCAATTCTTTTTTGTTGTATTTCTTATTGTCAGGAGAAGGATCTTATAAAAGAAAAAATTATGAAAATTGCGCGCAAAGTTAGAAAATTTAAGAATACTTAACCACCATATAAAATTATATATAATCTAACCTTAGCGCTTTTATAATACGTTTGACATAGAATTGACAGAATGCGTGCTGCAAATATCGTCAAAGAGGATGTAAAAAAATGAATATCGTTTGAAACAGATGCTTCGGTAGGAGTTATCCCGAGATATATTGTCTATATATATAAAAATTAATTGCTGTTCGTTAGTCTCGCTAAAACTCGAGAACGGGTGGAGCGATTTGGTTAATTTTGGTATTGAATTATTTGTGGAAGTCATTCATTTTCTCATACATAATGATGGCCGGGGACAACAATTGACAATTCTACCAGGGTGACTTATATTGACAGCCCGCGTTATACCTATGCATGTCAAGCCGATACGAAGTTCGGCGGGACCACTAGTATATTTATGTATTTACAATAAGTATTTAAGTATTCTATCAGTTATCTGGCTCCCATAGTACAAGCTCTGCTTAGTTTGGGGCTATATAGCGCTGTGTGAAATGTCCAGCAATATAATATTTATTAATTTATAGACTGCTTAAAACATAACCCATTCTTTTCGCTTTGCCATGGTCGAACCTGAATCGCACTGTTTGTCACTGGCACACCGTTCAGGTATTTTTATTTATTAGGTCTACCAACGATTGCAACAATATTTAATGCTTAACTAAAGATTAATTTAAGTAGGTACTAATTGCACAACCAATTATAAGTAAACACCACATGCACTAAAATATGTAGGTAGTAACAATAACAAAGTAACACTAGTAAATTTTTTACAAACAATGGAATTAGTGAAGTAAAGAAATAAAACCCAAAATTATAAAAATTCATTCAGGTATTTGGGCAGAGTATAAAGGGAATCATCATCATCATATCAGCCGTAGGACGTCCACTGCTGGACAAAGGCCTCCCTCATTGATCTCTAGGAACTGCTGTTGGAAGCGGCCTGCATCCAACACCGACCTGCGGTTCTTACCAACTCGTCTTCCCATCTTGTAGGTGGACGTCCTACGCTGCGCTTGCCGGTCCGTGGCCTCCATTCGAGAACTTTCTGGCCCCATCGGCCAAAAAGGGAATACTTACTAGTAAATGTGGTTAAGGCAGTGTTGAAGCTTGACTATGTACCTATACTAGAAAAAACATAGCTTGATCTCTGGGACAGCTTACAGTAAAATCGCGCCTATGAAGTTCTGAATTTAACAGTACGGACAAACGTACCAGTCAATGTCATACTTTATGGGCATGCTGAGCTAAGTATAGTGATGAACGATGAATCATCGTGACCACAGACTATAAACTATCGATATTTTGTATAAAACTTAATTCAAAATTAATTTATCATTTAATTTAAAAAAAAATAACAATATTGAATATTTAAAAAAAATAACATTATTTACAATAGTGAGTAAATAAAATCTAAATTCTAACCTACTTGTAACATTCCTTCCGACAACTTTGGGGTTCGAGAGAAGTTTGGCCGCGGTGTGTCTTCTTCCGCAAGATGGCGCCAACGCGCCGCCATCTTGTTTGACATGACCCATTCTCCTCAGTACGAGTGCTAACGCCTTTTATACGCCACGTGTTTTCCGTTCTCATCACTTTGTTTTTGTTACTATTGCTGTTAAGTTTATTTATTATTGTTAGTTTCGTTGTTTTTATTGTTTGTTTTCATTGTTTGTTGGCATAATGCCAAAGAAAACGAAGAAAACTGTTTTGAACAGTCAAAGTCGTGGGTTTGTGATTCGCTTGCGTGAATATTTTGAGCGAGAAAACCAAAATGGTGGACCGCTATTACCCATGGCAAAAGTTTGTGACAGAGTTGCAGATGCTCTTGGCATTGGACGTGCGACAGTAATTCGCATCAGTAAAAAAAAATATGGCGAATCTTCAACCGCAGTATTGACTGAAGACGAGGAAAAAAAGCTTTCAACGCCAAATAAAAAATGAAGAAAGGCTGCTCCTGTCACAAAAATTGACGACTTTGACGCCGCTGCGATTTGCAACCATGTATATGGTTATTATACACGGGGCGAATTACCTATATTAAAAAAACTGGAGGCGTCCCTAAAAGACGCAGACTTGTTTAAAGGAAGCTTGCCGTCACTTTATACTTTACTATCACTTTACACGTCATTTTATTACCCAAATCATAATATAATCCAATATACATATAATTATGTCAGACAGCCTTCGTGACGAAGCGGTAGTGAACACGACTGCTGCGCAGGAGGTCGCGGGTTCGATCCTCGCTCAGTGCAAATATTTGTATGCATATGAATATGGGTTATTTCACTGGTCGTGCCTCGGAAAGCACGTTAAGCCGTCGGTCCCGGCTGCCATACGAATATCTAATGGCAGTCGTTACGGGTTGTTGGAGCCCACAAAAGTCCAACAATTGGTCTTACTGCAAAGCTTCTATCGATAATTACTATCGATATTTTTTTCTGTATCATAACAACCCTAAGAACGTCAGTTTAACAAATGTCGCAGAGATCAAGCTATGTTTTTTCAAGTATAGATTGATATAGCACTTATTCTCCGCAAACCTACGCCATTATTATTTACTCAAACAAGATTAGCTCAATCTCTCACATTCCTAAATAATTGTCGCAAATACTAAATATTTCGTAAAATAAATCACTTTAGACATGCAGTAGGTCCTCGTAAGTAGCGCAATGCTAAAGCGCTATTTTAA
This sequence comes from Philereme vetulata, assembly GCA_918857605.2. Taxonomy (NCBI): domain Eukaryota; kingdom Metazoa; phylum Arthropoda; class Insecta; order Lepidoptera; family Geometridae; genus Philereme; species Philereme vetulata. Next base: position 12,380,034 of record OU975420.1, on the reverse strand, counting down.
ATATGGATTGCAATAAGTCATTCAAGTAAGCCTGAGGCGTGGACAATTAAATTTGATTTAAGATTCAAGTACAATCAATTACTCTTAATGTCGACTGGTTTTTTTCTTCAAATGCTTAGAAACAGTTAATAGATAGATTAGTTACATTACGTTAATTAACCAGGAAATGTCATAAAAACTAAAGAGCCTGACGGCGGATTGACAGTTTCCAAATTGACTGATCAAGATCTATATTCAGTACTGCAGAATTTAATTTAAAAAAATAACGACTGTGCTTTAGACCACACGACTGAAGTAAAACTTCTTTTTCGAAATAATAATTTATAAAAATGTTTAAGAAAGAAATGAAATAAAAAAAAACTAGATTATCCTTAGATTATAGATAACTACACCCTTTTGTATCCTGTAACATTTTAATCAAACCCAAAATCGGGTCCAATCTATCAATAATGACAATATTTTGTGTCACCGCACTGGCTGAGTAGCGGTACAAATAATGTTTTAAGGAAATGTCAACCTTATTTCGAGGCGCATACAGTAAGTACATATGTTATTTTCTGCTCCTGCCTGCCATCTGTTGTGGAATAGCTGAACCTTTTCGTAACTCGAAGCTGGTAGATTCAAAATAGGTACGGAACGTCGTAAATACTTTTTTTTTATCTATAGCAAAATTAACTCGATTAAACAGCATGAATGAGTGTTTTGTTTTTGCAGTTTGTATAATTTAGGCTAATTTGGGATAGGCGATATGCAACAAATCAACTGGCTATGAGAGAAAGAGAGAAAGAAATTGTGTGCTCGCACCTCCCCCTCTTGCCCCTAGATACAGTAATATACGAAACGTAACTCTCTCTTTTTCTATCTTCACCAACTTATATTTCCCTCTCAACTTCCGTTCACCCTTTTTGTAACGCATTCATCAGCTAACTCCCCAAGTCAAGCGTGCTGCGTCAAGAAGTTTTACTTCAAAAATCATGCAAGATTAAATTGCACCGGACGGCCGCTATTAGCTTTTTTTTTGCTACCTGGAGATGGATCAAACCTATGGCCCACCTGAAGTTAAGTGGTAACCATCGCTTATAGCAAAGTATTGCCTCGTAGGTTACGCACCTTAGAAACGTGCCCTACGATGCACTGTCCTGCGTTCATCAACTTGAGGCATACAGGTGTAAAGCCTAATTTTTCGACACTTCTTCCTTATGTTACTCTCAGGAACTCAAGGATTCGTTTGACATCCCATTAAACGACCACTCCAGAAGTCATGTCTACGCGTAAGGTGAAAATGGTGTAAGCGATATAATATAAGTATTTCATTTGGATTTAGCGTGAGCAAAATAAAAACGTACACATTTGCGGAAATTTTAATTAGTCATCTAACAAATCACCACCATTATCTGTCAAAATTATGCTTTATTTCAGATTTCAGAAGTAATACATAAAATACTATTTTCTTCCTTTAGGACTTTATTACCTCTGAAATAAAAGCTATGAACTGAATACAGCACAGCGGCGCAGAGCTTAACAAATGGCCATCATTAGTACGAATTACAAACAGAGAACACAATTTGATAGTTAATACACCTAATATAAGCAATCTAGTGTTAGATCGTGTCTTGTTTCTCTATAAAGTATTAAATTATACCAAGTCTTATAACAGCGTTTAGCGACTTTAGGGGGCTCCACACACCAAACGCAGTGCGGGGCGACGCAGTACGGGCGACGCGGTGCGGTTAGAGACCGCCTACACCGCTTACGGTGTGCATTACTGACGAGGCGTGGTTGACGAGCAGTGAAGATTTTACAATATGTCTTGACAGTATTAACGATGACTTATCGGTGCCTAATTCCTCGCTATTCAAAGTAATGACATTCTTAGTTAGGACTTGTCGGACACAAAGTCAAAACTGATAATGTCAGTGCTATGACACTCTCTCTCTCTTCCAAGCTATGTTTCCCACATGGTGGGTCAGCTTTCCTGGTCTAGCGAAACTTGGCACTCTCTCATGTCTTTTGACACTACATCTCTCCACCTTGTCTTGGGTCTACCTCTAGATCTTCGACCGGGAATGGAAAGTTGTAGTGCCAAATTCCCTACGTAGTCAGGTGGCCTCCTCTTCACGTGACCGTACCATCGCAGCCGACTCTCCTGCATCTTGTCAGCGATGTCGCGCACCCCTAGGCTTCTTCGCACGTACTCGTTACGGATTTTATCGAGCCTGGTGACGCCGCACATCCACCTCAGCATCTTCATTTCGGCGACTTGGATGGTATGCACGTTCTTCTGCGTTAAGGCCCACGTTTCGCTTCCATACATTAAGACGGTCTAATGATGATCTTATGAATAAGACCTTTAAGTTTCACGGGCATTCTTTTGTCGCAAGTGACACCGGTTACTTCTCGCCATTTTAGCTACGCTGCGGCTATTCGGTGCTGAATATTACATCAGTGCTATGACACCTATGAATTAATAATTGACAACACTATAATGTACCTACACAATATATATTTTATTTAAATAACATACCTAGAAGACACAAAGCAAATAGTAATTGTGTGCCCATTTGCTGATCTCTAAGTCCTTCTCGCTAACAATGTAGAGCATACCATGTACGGGATGGAGCAAAGGATACACCATCACTGGAAGCTACCACATTGTAGCTGGCGTTCGTGGAAATATTTTTAATAATGTTTATTCCACTAAAAGTACCTACCAAGCTTAGTACCAGTGCCGTTCGTGTAATAGCAAAGGTGCTTTTCAAATAGGTGTTTATCAAATCGGTGCCGTTCGGAATATCGCAAGAGTAGGAGCGGCCGCGACGCACCGCGCCCCCGTCTCGTACCGCGTTCTTCAATCGTGAATCGAGACCCAAGCGTAGATTTTCTGACAGATTCTTATTAGAATACCGACAAAAATCTTTGCCGGAATCTCTTTGCAGTTTTGAGTTGAGTTCTGGCATACAGGCTTTAATCTATACAAACTGCGTTTAACGATTATAAGATTGTAATTTGTAGCGCGTATAACTGACAAAATCAAGATATGAAAATTAATTTCCTATAATTGGTTTATTGCCGCGATTTAATTAATTTACTGATTATATAATCTTTGCTTATTATTGCAAAAGCTAATTGGAAATGTAAAGATTGTAGGTAAGTTTTGTAATAGATATTTAAATGCTGAACGCCCACCAACTAGAGCGTTGTCTTTTGTTTAAATAATCATTATGACGATTTTAATAATCGCTTTCAGCGATATACTATATTTAGAATGAATTAGTTTTTTTTAAGTATTCCTGGTGTACATAAAGCATTATCCTATTCTAAGACGAAGTGTGGGTGAGGTTTTGTGCATGCGGGACGCGTCTATCCGAGGATGCGCCGCGTCGCCCCGTCTCGCTCTTACTATAACAGCTTGTCTTTTATATAATTCACAAATTACATTAAAATAATATTAGATACAAAAGAATGCAAAAGTGCGTTTGTGCTTCATTCAAAAATGAACTATCTATCACTACCTATCAATAATCATCATCAATAAACCAGCTATAGAATTTCCACTGCTATACATGGGCCATCAAAGAGATTTGCACTCTTCAATTCAGTGTCGGTTTTCTATGAGAATATAGTTCTTACTCCCGTGCCACACTTGGTGACTATGTAGGTATTTGCGTAGTTGAAGCCAAGTCCAGCGGATTTCCGTCAGTTCGAATTGCCTAATTTTGTCTACCATTAAGCCTTATTGCACACCGACGCGACGTCAACGCCGCGCCGCGCCGGGCGCCGCGAAACGCGAAAACACGGCGAAAGTCATACATGTCGTTTCGTTGTGATTTAGCAGTTCGTCGGTCGATGTGCTGAGTGCCTAAAACCAATCAAACGATATCATAAAATACCAATATTATAAATTCAAAAGTAACTCTATCTATTTGTTACGTTTCCACGTCAAAACGGCTGGACCGATTTCGATAAAATTCGGTATATAGATACACTATAAATTATAACCGAGATTGAGATATACTTAGGCTACTTTTTATCTGAATGCGCAGGAGGGTGATGTTTTAGTGACAATCCACGCGAGCAAAGCCGAGGGTAAATGCTGGTTTTAATATAAATCTACTAAGCTGAGAGGATTTTTCGGTGCTGGTCCTACACCATCGTAAATCTGAGGTACTAATGCAGGCTCGGCCTTATCCCAGCTAGTGCTGAACCTGGGGCCTAATTCTACTAAACCAATCTCTTCACTAAGACACTGGTATCGTCGCAAAATGGCCAATTTAGATACCTTTTGGTATTCTAATAACACAATCTTTTTGAAGTGAAAACTTCTTTAGGCGCGTTGAGCATTTTTTGAGATAGGAAAAAACCATTGAACTCGCGACCCTGTTACCGACACCTGTCACTGACTACTGAGACTGACTTTCACTGACACCTTTGTATATAAGTATGTGTAGTGTAGTCCGCTTTTATTCAAGTTTTCACTTCTGTCGGCACTCCCGTCGTGCCACTTTTTTTTCAATGATCGCCGTTTGACAATTTTTTTTTTTATAAATAAAGCTCTTTTGACATTCTGCAATTATTATAATTTATCGTAATGACAAGGCTCTCTCACATCTGCAATGTGTAATATCTTTTTTTATGACATGAAATACATTATTTACAATTTAGCATTGACATTAATTGACTTATTTGACATTGTTTTGTTTTGTATTTTATTGATTTTTGTTTTATTTTTTATATTTTTAGTTGACATTTTTTATTAAAATAATTTATTTAGTCCCGATACCTGTATGTTTGAGCTACTGTAATGTTAATTTTATTGATGTATTCTAAATATGACGTAACTTAGTGTTCTTTAATGTACACTGCTGTGGAAAATAAACGAAATGAAATGAAATAGTTGCAATGGTGTATCACAACACTATTAGAAATTTAGCAGCTTATGACAGGAACAACAATCAATTTCGTGAAATAATGGCATACCATAATAATTTATTCTATCTACTTATTAAGATTGTGGGGCCATAGCCCCATAATCTTAATAAGTAGATAGAATTGGGCCCCAGAAGCTTTAGGTACCTACCTACTTGTATAGTTATATCATCTTCAAGCTGTAGTTTTATCGCCAAAAGTTCCTTTATTTTTCGACTTTCACATCCTTGAAACTGGTCGCATCGTTCTTAAAATAAGTCGGTATGTAGGTTTTATTTTAAACGGCTTATTTTACCAAAAAGATAAAATTTTATTCGATTTGCTTCTGGTGTGGTCAATTTTAACTTGTTCTCGAGGCCACAGGATCGATTCCCGGATGTGATATTTTGTTACTGACTCATTTTAGTAAGTGATAAAAAAACTAAGGTAATTACATATTTTACTGGGATATTACCTCGCAAGCGCAATCTTTCACAACTCCACTACTTAATAATGTGTATTATTTTTTATATAGCCAACTATCTCGTAATTCGGACAATTAATGCAAGTATTGCTAGACTGTGTTGCTACAAAACGAAATCAAGGTCTGATTGACAACCATTTTGTAAGTTTAACAAGTCACTGTCACGGCTCGGATGCGTCTAATACTCTGTTGTTTCTGTATGCCACGTCACAGGGATCCCCAGTCGGACTGGGCCGGAAGGGCCCGGGTGGCTCCCCATAAGCCCGGGGGTATGGGTAATAATGATAGATGGAATACTATCGGAAAAAAATTAAATTTACAAACTATTATTATGATCTACAGATATTGGTTCCGGGTCTGGACGTTTTTCTGTATATTTTAAGTATGTATTTACAAAAAAAAAGTATATAAGTATTCTATCAGTTTTCTGGTTCCCATAATACAAGCTCTGCCTAGTTTGGGGCTAGATAGCGTTGTGTGAAATGTCCAGCATTATTTATTTATTTTTATTAATTATCAACGATCTATATTATTGTAAATATAGTTCCAATTACAGTTATACACGGTGTTCTTTAAATCAATGTTTTCCCTGAACAAACGTTGTTCAGACCATGGTCTACTAACAGTTTATAACATCAAATTAAAAAATGTTGCGAACTTAAAACGTCTTTGCAGACTGTTCGTTCAGTGTCCGAAAATATATTTTTCATCCCATCTATTCGAAAAGGGTTCCTCGATAAGTGCGAGCAAAATGGGTCTTTTCGATGCACTTACTAACAGTGACGAAATTACTTTTGAATTTGGAACATTATTTAATTAAAAAGTTTGAACGCAATTCGCTTCGATAAAGTGCTGCCGGTAATAAAATAAGCGCGCCTGCCGACGCGGCATTGAAATAAAAAAATACGCGGGAACTTCTTATTCCTTATTTTATTACTTTTATCAAAATATTACAGACAACTTTAATTTCATTCACACAAATTCAATCAAAGATGAGTTCTAGCCGGAAAAGTAAATATCAACAGCAGAAAGTGTAAAACCAAACACAGAAACTGTCATAAACAATTTACTACCAAACAAATCGAGAGAAAGAGATAATAATCATGATCAATGATGATCAACCAGAGTCTGAAGTTATTACGAATACCAAAGTGATAAATAAGTCAACAGCATTTTCTGTTCCCAACAAAACAGTTAACTTGCGAAATTGCGAAAACGTATCTAATATTAATAAAAATTTTATCTGGTTATGTAAATATAAATGTTCGTCACTACTAAAAGCATCTTTAATTTATTTTCCTCATAGAGAGGGATGAAAATTAGAGTGTGTCCCGAGCGACGTATTTTGAATCCCACGTTACGCTTCTACATCGCTCTCGCCCTCAATAGATTATTTTGCTCCCATGTGACACAATCTACTATTTTAATTTAGTATGTTTTTTTTCTCTTATTTGCGTTGTTGTTGTTTATAATTTATTTCTTTCATACGTAGACTCACATTAAGTAGGGACCTATCTACGTATAGTGATTAATTATGACTAGGGTTTATCTGTGGTATGAGCGTTGGTATTAAAATTACTGTAACAAATATAGAGGCATTTTTCAAATTACGATAGAATCGTAAAGGGCAAGGTTCTATCTAACCACATGCGCTAATTAAAATATCATCACCTAGGGAGGTTATTGATACCTTGTGTACAAGTAGCTTTGGAATATGTTTATTAACCCGAAATGCAATCATTGTCCACACTAATAATATCTATTTGACCAAAACTTTGACAAATTAGATTAATGAAAGAATGAAAATTCTTACAAGCTAGACACGATAATAGTAAAAAAGAAATAAAATAAAACGAATAAATGTAAGCAGAATGGGCGGTCTTATCGATAAACAAAGCGATCTCTTCCAGACAATCTTGCAGAAATGTTTTTCATAGAAGAGAAAAAAATCAGGTGGAAACTCTGTGTACATAACAGTTATTTTGGATCGAACTTTGTAAGTTTTGTAAGTACAGAACTGAAACAGATAATTTAAAGTTGGAAAACAAAGTTGAAATCTTGACAAGAATATTGGTTTATTTCTACTATGTTTTTATGAAAAGTTGTTCAGTTTCGTGAAGTACCTGCCTAGGTAAGAATGTAGACACATAAAAAATGTATTACGTGATTTAATAGTGAGTACCTAACCTAGGTAGGTATGTTTATCTGTACATGCCACAAATATCGCTGGAGAAGTTATTGCTTCCGCATGCTGGACATTTGATCTTCTTGGCGCCTGACCGGCCTGTTACACGACTGCCCAAACAAGTTAAATTTTCCAAAATATACACTTAAAACCCCGTAAAAGAAAATAATTATTACAGCGCCCTCTTGCGAGCACAACACGTATCTAAGAACCATCGCCACTAAGGTTGCCACCTTTTTTTCAAGCAAATAGAGTAAATTTTATATATTAGGCTAAAAAACAGTACAACATCTGAAAATAAAGTACTATTTATTTACCAGACTATTTCTCTTCCATACATATTTTTGAAGTAAAACTACTTTACGCACGCTAGACTTGGGGAGTAAGCTGGTGAATGCGTTACGAAAAGTGCGAACGGAAGCATAAGTTAGTGAAGATAGAAGGAGAGAGAGTTATGTTTCGTATATTTTTAAACGTTAGGCGTCTGACCAGAATGAACATGGACTGATGGACCTACAGACGTGTGGGCAATTTTGTAGGTAATTGAACAATTTTATAAATTCATATTTAGAAAAAGAAGTTTTACTTCAGTCGTGTGGTCTAAAGCACATTGGTTTTTTTTAGAAAAAATAAAGTATTTTTACTTGCTTTACTGCCCTCATGAAGTAATAAAGTACGATTGGCCAAAATAGAGTACAATACTTTATTATAAAGTACTTACGGGTGGCAACCCTAATCGCCACCTTTTACAGAAAACCGTACCTATGTATCTAAACTGGTCAACATAAATAACAAAAGACTGTGCTAAAACTGTAACACCCAATCAAAAATTATATGATTGGGTATTACTTGGTTTTTCGATCGTCGATTTTTTCTTCCCATCTAGTTACACTGTGACTCGTTAGGAACCCACCAAACAGTGGTGTTAGGAGATAAATGGATCATTAGTTATTTGCACACACAAACAACATTTCTCCCTAAACGCATACACCTTCTCTGTTCCGTCGTGGGTAAAAAGGATTGTACCTACCTATGGTTTTTTTTATCTATTTTTTAGGGAACTTGCGTCGTTCTTTACGACGATATCAGTTCCATAATTGTCTACAGTAATTAACAATTACAAAGCATCCTCCTTCAGCAGATAGTTAGTATGTGGACCGGTAGAGCATGTTAGCCGAGTCAGATGTTTATTCAGCTAACACTCTCTGAATCAGGCCCACATCGATCCGGTTCACTTTCAGCGCTCTATACAACCCCTCTCTCACTACTTATTGTTTTACGGCATATAGAGAGGTTATGTCGTAGGAAAAGGATAACGGAGACGTGGCAGTATCATATTAAATGCTGTTTTTGGTTGTCATCTCGAAACTATTTCGCCTCGTCTTATCCGGTTTCTGGAAAACGATCATGGAGACATACCACTATGCTTGTTGTTACTGTCATAAGCTTACAATTTTTTATAGATGTTATCATATCAACAGCGGCGGCGGACATTGAAAAAATATTGTGTCAGTAGATTACCAAAAGGTACCTACTTATAAGGTAAAAGGTTTAGTAGAATTGGGCCCCACGGCTAGGGACTAATCCGTCCGGGTCATCGGCGTTGTCCAAATAAGTTAAAATGTTAGAATTTGTTATGATATGATAACTAAGGCGCTTTCGGAATATTTGTAGTGCTTGCTTAAAATTCCGCCGTGTTTTAGGTACCGCTTAGATTTGTCTCTAAAGTTTGGTAAGATTAAGCCACACATGTTTAGCATACGAAACTATCGATCCACTTTACTCATCATTGCAAAGAGGAAAGTAAAGAGGAAATTATTTGGTGATTCGCAATAACTTTGATTAGCAATTAGCTGAGCACGCGCAGTGGCGTGCGACGCACGCGACGACGGAATGCTGCCGTTATCAGGACACTTAGCCGCATTCACAGACATTACTTGCACTTGCATGATACTTGCCTAGTGATAGATCTCATCTATGATAGGCATCTTATCCACTGCCAGAGCTTAATGTGGTTTTATATCATTCTAATACCAACATAACGTTTATTTCAAGCATCAAGTTATACCTATACAAAAAAATTACTATACAAGGGCTAACTATAGATAGATAGCTATATAGATAACTCTTTATTGAGTTACCACACAAACAGAAATAATACAAAAATAGGTACTAGGCTAAAATAAACAAGGCAATACAATGGGCGGCCTTATCGCTGAAAGCGATCTATTCCAGGCAACCTTTATATATAAATACAATTATAAATATATTATAGACTAACATCACATTATAACATTAGAAATACGAAAGTTTGGATGTTTATTTGTTACTCAATCACGCATACAGGCCAAACCGATTTTTAAGAAATTTGGTATATAGATAGATTCTGACCTGGAATAAAAGTTAGGCTACTTTTTTAACCGACTTAAGAAAAGGAGGATGTTCTCGATTAGTCGGAATCTTTTTTTTTATGTTCCCCGAATACTCGAAGACGCCTGGACCGATTCGAAAAATGATTTTTTTGCTTCCCAGGTGGTCCCATTGGCACCAAGTTAGGCTCTGATGATGGGTTCCCAAAAAAATCGAGAGCAACCCTCAAATTTTATGGGCACGCAATTCGGTTTTATGTTTTTACCTCAGAACTCCGTCATTTATAAACCGATTTTTTTTTTATTTGAAAGTATATACTTTCATAATGGTCTCATAGAAATTTCATCAAAATCAGTTCAGTAGTTTATTTAAGTCGGTTAAGTTTTTGTTAGAAAGTTACTTGTTACTGGCAAACAACGCGTGTGAAGCCGTGGGCGGAAGCTAGTACATAGTAAAATATATAACACAATTAGGGTTTATTCAATGCTAACTTTGGTGTAGGAGTTTTTATACGGCCCGAAGATTTCCATAACTTATAGGTAAGTACTTACACGATAATTGAATTCGGGGTTTGAGCTAAAACAGCTGATCAGTAATGTAAGTTTTATGTATATATATATATATATATATATTAAGTTATACAGTTTTTTATTAGAGATATATTTTTTGTTATTATTTCTTTCATTTGTAAATATACCTACTCTGTGCACCGCTGTCCATTACTGATTCGCTCATTAGGTACTCATTAGGGCTTCTATCCAAAGGTTGCCGCCCAATGTAGGTAAGAACTTACTATATTTAGCATAAATTAGTTTTTTTTTTTATATTTCTTGTGTAAAATAAAGAATGATTCTATTCATTCTATTCTAAGTTATTTTAGCAGATTTTTAGCAATTGTTGCTCAAATTAAAAACATCGAATCTCGAAAAGTTGAGAACAAACATTGTTCGTGTAGGTAAATGAGGAGATTGATTCATATTAACAGCCTACGTCTCAATCCAGGTCATAATCTATCTATCTATATACCTACCAAATTTCATCGAAATCAATTCTACTACTAAAAACGTACAGACAGAATTACATTCGAATGATTTCCTCATTCATACAAATAAACGTAGATCGCTTGTTTAGTAAAAAAAACATATACTTAAATGTGTTAATAATACCAACGTAAATAAGAATAGGTACCTACTATTAATTTATATAATTTCTTGTATCATAACATCAATACCTACCTCTGTAACAGGTTGTTAATATAGATACAAGATACCTATGTAGGTACTTAGATCTCCGATATAGGCAATGCGACCGCGCCCAGTTCAGCTCGACTGGATACAGTCATGATGTGAAGTGAAACAGACAGAAATTGTACAGATTTCGACGTTTGAATTTGACGTTGGCGCTTGCTTGTCATGGTTGTCAATCAACCCTTAAATAGGTATTTATAAAGATTTAGCTTCCGCCCGCGGGTTCGCACGCGTGGTTTGCCAATAAAAAATAGCATATGTGTTAATCCAGGTTATATTCTACGTACATACCAAAATTCATCGAAGTAGGTTCAGCCGTTACACTTGGAAAATTAACAAACAAACAAACATCCTAGTTACTTGCTAGTACTTGTGTATGCGACAGTCCAGAAACGTTATCAAACGTTTGGCATTGTATTGCAGTTATTGGGTCTGTTGGTCGAGAAAGAGAGTGAAAGTTGCGTAACTGAGTACACACGGCTACACATCAAGCTGTGAATTCCAGTATAAGCTGACCTCGCATTGTTTAGGTTTTCATAGAATGAGAGGTCAGCTTATACTGGAAATATATCTTGATGTGTAGCCGTGTGTACAAGAACTTTCGTTTGCAAATGCTGGTGTCTCTATTTATGTACGTATCTACTTCGAATAATATAATAAGCATTGCAATGTTCATAGTATATTAATATATTGTTCCCTAAATATGCGAAAATGATATGCATATATGCATAATAAGCTTAATAAGCATATATATGCATAATAAGCATGCTTATTGTATAGAACAACAAAGAGGAGATATTTTCTCGTCCAAAATTCCCCAGAGCCTGAAGACTAAAGTCTTCAACCAGTGCAGCAGTGTGTGTTGCCAGTGATGACCTATGGCACTGAAACGTGGTCCTTTACTCATGGCCTCATGACCAAGCTCAAGGTCGCTCAACGAGCTATGGAGAGGGCTATGCTCGGGGTTTCTTTGCGTGACAAAATCCGCAATGAGGAAATCCGCAGAAGAACTAAAGTTGCCGACATAGCTCTCAAAATTAGCAAGTTGAAGTGGCAATGGGCAGGCCACATCGCTCGTAGAACTGATAACCGTTGGGGAAGAAAGGTTCTCGAGTGGAGACCACGGACTGGAAGACGCAGCGTAGGCCGGCCCCCCACAAGGTGGACCGACGATCTAGTAAGAATCGCGGGGAGCCGTTGGGCGCAAACGGCTACCAACCGTTCGTTGTGGCGATCTAAGGGGGAGGCCTATGTTCAACAGTGGACGTCTTCAGGCTGATGATGATGATGATGATGATTGTATAGAACGCCGTTTTGAAGTGTTTTTGTTGTAAAAATCGAGAGAATTTTTATTGTTTAATTGATAGAGCGAAGCGAGATCTCCAAATCAACTTGGGCAAATCGACGTTGTATGTATATTTGCTCGAGGATAACTTTCGAAGCGTTTATCTGATCATCATATTTGGTATATACCTAGGTAGGTAGGTACGTAGTGATAGTACAATTTTGGTGTAACTAAATGAGTAAAAATGTGGGGGGTTTGTTAAGATATTGGGGTTCAAGATAGGTAAAAAAATCAAAATGGGATGGAAAATAACTAATGCTCATAGAACTATTGGTTCGCCCCGAACTGAGATGTCGCGAATTTCTCATAAAAACAAAAAAATATTATTTGTAATCTTTGAATATCAAAATAGAGCCACGAAATGATTAACCAACTAACTTGACCTACAGTTTCATTCAAATTACAGGTAACGGGAATTCATGTAATTTGGTTACTTTTTTAGGGGTAGAAATTGCAGTTATTCTGAATTTCAGACTTTTCCCTATATATGTGTCATTAAAGCTACAATCATACCAAATTTCAGCAATGTACTGGCGTTCCCTGTGAATTTTCTCAATTTTTATATTATTGCTATTAACTCAAAAACTATAAAGAATTTAATAAAAATAAACGGAGTGTAAATGTACTAATGAACCTACTACCTTTCATTTGACGTCCCATTTGACGTAATAGTCTCATTTTTTTACCCCTCTAACCCAATATCTCAACAACCCCCCAACATTTTTAGCTCATTTAGTCACACCAAAATTGTGCCATCACTACCTACCTATGTATTAAATTTCACGATGATCAAATCAACGCTTCGAAAGTTATCCTCGGACAAACAAACATACATACATACAACGCCGATTTGCCCAAGTTGATTTAGAGATCTCGCTTCGCTCGATCAATAAAAGGTAGCCTATGTGGTAATCCAGGTTTATAATCTACGTATATATATCAAATAAGTGCCAAATTTCATCGAAATCGTTATTACAAGAGAATGGTTCGTGAAGCGATTGAAATCAAGGAATTTCCAAATTTCAATGTAAAATTCAATCAAAAATGGTTAGAGACTCAGCTTCCTGGAACCCGGTGATTGCTATGGCAGCGTTGCCAGACGTCCCGATTTTGGCGGGACGTCCCAATTTTTAAATGAAAATAAATGTCCCGCGCGGGACAGGCTCAGTCCCGCTTTTCGGGGATAACTCGACCGTGCGTGCAGCGTGCTGAGGAAACTTTAAAAGAAGTTAAATCTTCACAGAAATATCATGATTAAATACCTACTTCATAAAAATAAATTATTCACATACATAGGTATGTCACATGTACTTACAATAGTGTAAGTTACAATTTGTAACGCTCAGCTCACTTCTCAGACTATTGTTTGAAACACCACATTTTTCTAATAAATAAAACTTTTATATTTGAGTTTTGTTTTTTATTTTTTTATTCAGAAAACGAAGAAGACTCAACTACCTAACGATAAGGTAAGCCTGATTTAAAATATCATATTTTTTTAAATACTCTTCTATAAGCTAGTTTTGCTATCTATTGTCACGTAATCATAATTTAAAACTCAAATATAAATATAAATATTGACTTAAAAACTTCTGATTATATACCTACGGTTTTTTTACTATGTCCCGCTTTCGACGAAAGAATCCAATCTTTTTCACTCAAAACGATTCAAAATCCCTGCTTGGCAAACAAAATCTGGCAACGCTGGTACATACCTACATAGTTACTACTTACCGGCTTAATGTATAAAATGCTCTATAAATCTGAATGGCATTCAAACCCATAATCCGCGGTATTTCACCTTTATTGTTAGTTAGGTACCTACTTATTGATTGACCTACATTTTGACCTTTAATAGGTAAGTACACAAAATAACAGAGAGCCTATCTATCTACTAAAACCACACCCAAATCAGATAAGTAGGTAGGAACTGGCTAGTATTAGGTTACCTAATAATTATACTGTGGTACCAGTTACGGTAGTAGAAACTTGTAGTGACTAAGTAGGTAGGTAATTAGGTATATTTAGGACGTACCTAATTTTTTTATCAGGTTATGCTCTGAAAGTTGGTCATTGTTATCTCTATAACGGCTCCGATAATGCGATTTAAGGACTTAAATTAGAAAATAGAATGTGGTTCATTGCATAATCCTACTAATATTATAAACGCGAAAGTTTGTATGTATGGATATTTGTTACTATTTCACGCCGGAACGGCTGAACCGATTGCGATGAAATTTGGTATGTACGTAGATCATAACCTGGATTAACACATAGGCTACTTTTTATTGGCAAACCACGCGTTCGAAGCCGCTGGCAACAGCTAGTATAAAATAAATACCTACAATCTCCATGACAAATGCTTATTTTTAGTTAAAAATAAAAGAGGCCACATTCATAAACGCCATGATGTTGTTTCTATTTAATAATTTAAGAGGCCATAGTTTGGTAGTGAAACAATGGATATCGGGAACGCAATTTTCTTTTTAACAACAAACAGTTTTAAAAAGATTATTTTAATTTTCTCGCATTCGTGCGTGACGGCAAAAGGATTAAATAATAAAATTAAAATATGAACTAAAAACTAAGATAATCGTTCTTAACGAGTGTCTCTCTCTCTCTCTCTCTCTTGGTTTCTGAAATTGTGTTATGTGAGTTACACTGTAAAAAACATAGCTTGATCTCTGCGACATTTGTTAAACTGACATTCCTAGGGTTGTTATGATACAGAAAAAAATATCGATAGTAATTATCGATAGAAGCTTTGCAGTAAGACCAATTGTTGGACTTTTGAGGGCTCCAACAACCCGTAACGACTGCCATTAGATATTCGTATGGCAGCCGGGACCGACGGCTTAACGTGCTTTCCGAGGCACGTCCAGACCAGTGCAAAAACCCATATTCATGCATACAAATATTTGCACTGAGCGAGGATCGAACCCGCGACCTCCTGCGCAGCAGTCGTGTTCACTACCGCTTCGCCACGAAGGCTGCCTGCCATAATTATATATATATATTGGATTATATTATGATTTGAGTAATAAACTGAAACGAATATTTTAATCATCATCATCATATCAGCCGTAGGACGTCCACTGCTGGACAAAGGCCTCCCTCATTGATCTCCAGGAACTGCGGTTGGAAGCGGCCTGCATCCAACGCTTACCTGCGGTTCTTACCAAGTCGTCTGCCCATCTTGTAGGTGGACGTCCTACGCTGCGCTTGCCGGTCCGTAGCCTCCACTCGAGAACCTTCCGGCCCCAACGGCCATCCGTTCTGCGCGCTATATGGCCTGCCCATTGCCACTTCAACGTGCTAATCCGTCGGGCTATGTCGGTGACTTGAGTTCTCCTACGTATCTCCTCATTTCTGATTCGATCCCGTAGAGAAATCCCGAGCATAGCCCTCTCCATAGCTCGTTGAGCGACTCTGAGATTATTCATAAGGCCAATCGTGAAGGACCACGTCTCGGTTCCATATGTCATCACTGGTAACACACACTGATTGAAGACTTTCGTCTTAAGGCACTGAGGTATGTTGGACGAAAAGACGTTGCGAAGTTTCCCAAACGCTGCCCATCCGAGTTGGATTCGACGATTGACCTCTTTCTCGAAGTTGGACCTACCTAATTGGACTGTTTGTCCTAGGTATACATACGCGTCGACAACTTCAAGAGCCGAGTTCTCAACCATAACTGGGGCAGGGACGACATGGACATTCGACATGATTTTCGTCTTGTCCATGTTCATACATAGTCCTACCCGTTGGGAGACTCGATTGAGGCCTTCGAGCATCGTGCTGAGCTCTTCCATCGACTTTGCCATGACCACAATATCGTCGGCAAACCGAAGGTGAGTGATGTATTCGCCGTTATTATTGGTGCCCAGTCCTTTCCATTCCAGAAGCTTGAAGGCATCTTCCAATGCGGTCGTAAACAGTTTCGGAGAGATGACATCTCCCTGTTTTACGCCTCTTTTAAAAACCACTCTTTAAATTTTTCAAAATTCATTTCTTCGTGGTATTTATTGGTCTTCGTATGATATATATACGTATATATTTGAATGCCAATAGGCAATTAGGCACAAAACCAGATGACGTCCCAGCATGAGTTATTATTAATCTTTGCCTTCGGGTACTTTGGTAGTCGATTGTGCCGTATCATCGGTCCAAGCTTTGGATACGGTATGATTGGCGTTTAGCCATGTCTCGTCTAGAAAGACAACTTTGTTCCAATTTGTAATTTTTTTACTTTCCGGAGAAAATTCACTCGAGCAAGAGCAATGTCGGTTCGTTCCATTATAATTTTTCTTTTGTCACTTTTTTTGTAGGAAAATCCAATATTTTTCAAAATCTTCGATAGTGACAGCAAGCTTCCTTTAAACAAGTCTGCGTCTTTTAGGGACGCCGCCAGTTTTTTTTAATAATATAGGTAATTCGCTCCGTGTATAATAACCATATACATGGTTGCAAATCGCAGCGGCGACAAAGTCGTCAATTTTTGTGACAGGAGCAGCCTTTCTTCTTTTTTTATTTGGCGTTGAAAGCTTTTTTTCCTCGTCCTCAGTTAATACTGCGGTTGAAGATTCGCCATATTTTACTGATGCGAATTACTGTCGCACGTCCAATGCTAAGAGCATCTGCAACTCTGTCACAAACTTTTGCCATGGGTAATAGCGGTCCACCATTTTGGTTTTCTCGCTCAAAATATTCACGCAAGCGAATCACAAACTCACGACTTTGACTGTTCAAAACAGTTTTCTTCGTTCTCTTTGGCATTATGCCAACGAACATTGAAAACAAACAATAAAAACAAAAAATAACAACAAAGAAACCAACAATAATAAATAAACTTAACAAATTAACAGCAATAGTAACAAAAACAAAGTGATGAGAACGGAAAACACGTGGCGTATACAAGGCGTTAGCACTCGTACTGAGGAGAAAGGTCCATGTCAAACAAGATGGCGGCGCGTTGGCGCCATCTTGCGCAAGATGACACGCCGCGGCCAAACTTCTCTCGAACCCCAAAGTTGTCGGAAGGAATGTTACGAGTAGGTTAGAATTAAATTTTATTTACTCACTATTGTAAATAATGTTATTTTTTTTAAATATTCAATAATGTTATTTTTTTTAATTAAATGATAAATTATTTTTGAATTAAGTTTTATACAAAATATCGATAGTTTATAGTCTGTGGTCACGATGATTCATCGCAGTCATCACTATAATTAGCTCAGCATGCCCATAAAGTATGACATTGACTGGTACGTTTTTCCGTACTGTTAAATTCAGAACTTCATAGGCGCGATTTTACTGACAGCTGTCCCAGAGATCAAGCTATGTTTTTTCTAGTATAATGTGAGGTAAGGTTATAAAAAGTTATTTGAATTTAGCGCCTTTTCTTTCTCATCGTTCATTCATTCATACCTGATTCAACATAAATTTTAACTCAAGTTTGAACCTTATCTTATAGTAATTAAGGGATACCATATGCGTCGTACTCATTTGTTAACGATGTCCAATCAGGGGACGAGTAACCTTGTCCGATCAGCGGGGCCAACACTATGATCTCATCTAGCTGCTGACTCACCCAAAATGTTGCCACCTTAGCCCTCTTCGGGCTAGATCTAGCTCATTTTGCAGCGGGGAATCCGTTTTTTCACTGTTTAGCCCGAAAGGGGCAATCTAGCCCTATTTGACCCTTCCCTAAGATTTATTCACACTATTAATTTCTAATAAAATAACAATACAAAAATACATTACGCTTTATTGAATTCTGTTTTAGAAAATGTACCTAAATGAAATAGGTGCCTATTATTATACTCGGTACTAGCATCACTTGATAGATAGTTGACTTGATATATAATAAAATAAATAATAATAAATAAATAAATAATGCTGGACATTTCACACAACGCCATCTAGCCGAAACTAAGCAAAGCTTTTACTATGGGGACCAGATACTTGATAGAATATTTATATACTTTTTTTTGTAAATACATACTTATAATACATTTGAAAAATACCCAGACCCGGAACAAATATCTGTAGATCGTGCAAACATTTGTTCTGCTACGGGAATCGAACCCGCAACCTCCTGCGTCTCAGCCGGCTATTCGTCCACTGCACCATAAAGGTTGTCATATAGTAGATAGATAGTTCTATATTTGTTAGGTAAAAAGGGGAGGATTTATTTTTATGCATGTTATATATTGTTGTACATAAAAACCTCAACTGATTCTTCAATAAATGTTTTATTTCTTTTTTATACCTTTTCAGCGCTATTTTTAAACCCTGATTGAGGCAAATCTAATCCGTTTTAGCTTCAAAGTAGCCCTATTTTCTAAAAGTATGGTGGCAACACTGGCAACGCTTCCCCCACCACATAACACAATAACACAACACTGCACCCGGTGGATGGAAGGTTCCCGTGTAACAAGTTCGTTGCCCGTCTACAGTTTGTTATTTGTTAATATAGTGTCGAATAAAACTTTTGTAATTTGTTGTGAGATTTAAGAAACAAATTGAAAACTAGTTCTTTAAAAGGTAATATTGTTTTGAACTAACGATTTCATTTATTTTCCTTAGTATGAATGTGGGTTGGTTCACGGGAAATTCTCTGGTAAATGACGTCATATCATGTCATATAAATTAAATGTTGACGAGGTGACAGATGTCTCTATCCATTAGATATTTCAATTAGATAATAAGTAGGTACTTACCGACTTATGTGTCAAGTGCAATGTTTGACTAAGTATGTCCTCACCTACATAACTACCTACTTGCAACAGTATTTCACAACATTAAACAACTAAGTTGGTAGGTACCTACTTTAGTTATTTAAGTAAGTACCTGCTTACATATAAATTTCAGACCGGATCCTGCCGGATTAGTACTTTGATTAATAAGTATGTACGTCGATCCAATAAAGTACCTACTTGTGTTAGAAAATCAACTTTATTATTAAGCTTTATGGTTATTTAAAACCTATATAGGTAGTCGGCCTTGGTTTAAATTCAGCCGTGTTTACCTCTTTTCCTCTGACGTCACGCCGTCTGGAGTCAGTGGAGGGAGGGCGTGTGACGTGACGTCACACGATAGGTGAACGCGGGAGAATTTAAACCAATACCGACTCATTACAGTATCATCCTCGACCCTCGATACTGGTTGGTTTTATTGTCATCAAGTAGGCAACGGCCACGTCTCGCATCGCTCGCACGCGAGTTACCCGCCTATTTTGCCCAGAAACACGCGCCGCACTTTATTCGGGTTTATCCGATAAGACATTGCCGGATCCAGTAGGTACCTACCCAAACAGTACCGAATCCACCGGATTGCCGGATCAGCCGAACCGGATTGCAATCCCTACCACCTATCTACTACTAATCCACAGTATCTCAGTACCTAGCTTATTCAATCTGGTTATTCTTTATTGTACACAAATAGATTACAGACAAAAACAATATGCAAAATGTACATGCAAAGGCAAGCCTAACCCTAATAAGAGTTTTATTCCAGCAAGCCTTTGAAGATAGAGATATTATTGTTATTGTCTTAAGATGATTAAAACATACCTAACTACTAGTAGAAAATAGGTAGGTACCTTCTCATTCGATCAAAGTTTTATTTGTCACACAAACAAAACTCAGTTGGGATCAAATTAAATGATTTTGTTTAGGAAACTAGATATTGCTATATGTCTTGGACACAAGAATAATTTTTAAAACTTACTTTTCAGGGCTTTAAAATGGCGCCACTGGTGTTAGAGGGAGACACTCTCGGCCAGAAACATCGTCACTACAACAAATTGGTCCAAGAAGCCGTCTCAAACAAACAAGCGATCGAACCAACTATTACTGAAGAAGATGACATAAAAAACCTTCTGAACATCGATGTCGTGTGTAAAACCAGAAATGTTGACTTCTTTCTAGAAGTACTGAAAAGCGAAGATTTCTTGTACGTTTCAAGAGCTATCAAAAACTCGAAATGGCTCATCACAGACAAGCAATACTCCCACATCGTAAATCCAGAATATTTGCACGCAAAATTGTTTCCTGAGATGACATCTAAAGCGATAAATAAGCTGATGCTCAGCATTCGACTAAATTTGAAAGATGAAGATCGTGTCGAAGCCTTCTATAAATATACTGCGGATAGAAACAGCAATGATTCATTCAAATGGTTGCAATACTGTTCTGTAAACTTCATTGAAAACGAACTCATAAAACACGGTCATGACGTACCATTCCATATTTTACGTAGAGTTGTTCAGAAATCTATATCAATATTCGAGGTATTCATGAAAACCTCATTCTACAACAGGTATGAATTAGTGAAGGATGCTGTGTTTCTTTCCACTTGGGACACTGAAAAATATTTAGATGTGCTTGAAGGTATGGGCAGTAGAATCAATCTTTCGTTCAGTCCGAAGGGCACATCTATTTTAATGACAAAATGCCCGAATAGAATTTTAGACAAGTTCGATTTTTACGCAGGAACTCTACACCTACCAACATTCGTCAAACATTTAAAGGAGAAACAAGATATTAAATCTTTTCTGCTGAAACATGCAGACAATGAGAAAATGAAATGGTTCTACACATATAAATATATGGAACACTTTATTAAACTCATGCCTAAAGAGTCCAAATTTGAGTTTGTAAAACGTATCTTTATTGAAAAAGAACCAATAAAGAGTTTAGAATCGTATAATGATGGATTAAGTGGTGGATTTAAGTCATGTTGTTTAATGTCTTCGCCGCAAAGTTCCAACAATCAATTCCAGTGGTATAAATTTGCACCTTTCGATGAGGCATTCACTGATTTGAAAAAACTTATTCGTGCAGAATCATCGCCAGCAGTCAGGAACACGATGCTGCAAGTGCTGTTATCCTGTGCTAGACGAAATACCGCCCATGTGCGTAAAGTTCTAAAATACTACTACGAGAAACATATTAACGAACCTTTTAAGTTCAAAATTCAGTTTGTAAACTATTTTATATCTAAAACAGATACTCATGAGTTTGATAATGAAACCTGGGACTTGCTTAATCAGTTATTTCAAAGTATGGAAGTTTATGTTGATTCAGAAAATAGTACACAATCTTGCATAAAAGCCATTATAATACGGCATGTCATCCGAGGAGAAAAGGTACCAGATATAATCGAAACAAAGTTTACATTTGATACTTTGAAAACGTATGAAAGCCAATTAAAAAAACAGGAACAAAAAGATGCTGTTTTCACATATTTATACAACTATATGGTGGCTAAAAATGATAACCAAAAGTTAACAACGCAATCCGAGCTAGGTGATGCTATAGTACTTTGTGAAAATCTCTTAAATCTTTTAAATGATTGGAAAAAAGAGCTAAAGGAATACCCATTCATAACCAAAAGAATTAAAAATCTTATAACAATCAAGCAACAAAATTCTTGGAATACAGCTATGGATTCGTTATACAACGTCAACAAATCGTGGAGAAAAATAATGTTCAATGAATCAATATCACTGTACCCGAGTGAAGCTGTATGCGTGAACGCCTTGAAGCATGACCCTGCATTGTTATTGCGGCATAAAAGCGAGGTAGAAGCTATTTTGAAAAATGATGCTATATTGTTGACAGGTCTCCTCGGTAAGATACGAACTTACTGGTCCGATTCATTAGCTGAAGAAATGAAAACATCATATCTTAGTCGACTCGATAAACCTGGAGGACACAAAGCTCTTGTAAATGGGCTCTGCACTCTACTCCCCCAAAAACAACTGACTGATGTCGTCAAGAAATATGTACCTTCAGAAAAAAAGATCGATTGGAATAAAGTCGATGAACTCGTCATCAGTCTTCAGAAACACATAGCAAAGAACATTTCAAAGGCTAGACCCCTATCCCCTCTTGAAACAATTATGTGGTATGCTAAAGGGGACTATTTGCAGTACGCAGTACCTTCGCTCAATTCGATTCTTAGTCAACTGAGTGCAAACAAAGTTCGTCAATACATACCTACATTGTTGGATGCACCCGTTTCTTTGCAAAAGTTTGGTGTTCGTTACGCTTTTAGTAAACTTAACTCCGAGGAACTGAAACCTATTTTGACTGATATTTGGAAGTCAACGAAAAACTCTTCTATTCGAACTGTGCTTTTCACACACACGCACGCTCTTTTATGCAAAGAAAAGAATACTGCTCACATCAATGATATTTGGGAACTCTTGGCAATGTTCATTGATAATTTGTCTACTGAAGAAAATAAACTAATTTACAAGAAATTAGGAGAAATACCAGATGTGGAACACGGTATAAGATCTCAGTATTTCATGAAAAGTTACACATTCTTAAAGGCTTTACCGGCAAAAGCTAACTGTGAATCGATTATAAACCACATGGAGTACGTATCACCAACAATGATGGCTTTCTTAGATGACGACTTTGTCGTGAACGTCATGTTTAAGAACATAGATGAGAAGTTCACCAAGAACCACGACAACATGTATGATAATGGTAGAATGGTTGCATCCTTTATGTTGAGTTGTAAAGATGAAAAGGCTGCCGCCCGTCGGTACGAACGTTTTCTCGCCCCACTCCTAGATCGTAACTTACCGATGTGGAATGAGCCCCACGAAGGGCAATATCATGTGAAGATCAACTTAATAGAAATTCTTTCGAAACTTGTGTACTACCTCGATGATTACAACTTGGCAAAGAAAATGAACATTCCCGTGAAAACATTCCAGAACGTACAATCAAAACTAGAAGCAGCATTGGTACCACAAAAGGACTACGTGTTCCTTACATCTTGGAAACTGGCGGTGGAGTTCATAAAATTAGTAGATCATAAAATTTGTAAAGACGTACTATCTAAACTAAGTCTAGAGGAGATGAACGAATCGCATTCCAACGAAAAGCTAGAAAAGCTTTATGCTGAACTGCACGTGAAGATAGCCCCATATTTTGCAAAATCATGCGTCCAACTGCTGAAAGGTGACTTGGAACGTCTATACCCATCAATATACATTTTGTTCTCGCGGGGACTCAAAGACTTTTTCGATTCCTTTTTGTCACACTCGATGATACAATCGGCGCAAAATATAGAATATTATAAATGCATTTTGCAATGTAGTAATGACAAAGAAGTTTATTTTGTAGTATATCCTCTATTACCAAGTTATGTGGACAATGACTACTCAGATGAAGATAAGAAAAATTTAAAAGAATTACGCAAGTTACTGTTCTCACATCCTTCGGAAGAAATTAAAATGCATTATTATCATTTGTATCGTGATAAGGCTGACATAGATGTCGAGAAATAAAAATTAAAACTAAAAAGCACATATCTAGGTATCTGCGAATTTTGAATTAACCTTTTAACTAAGAACTTTATTAACTATCTAAAACTAACTTTGTATTGTCAACGAAGCATTATTATAACGTTTAAATATTTTTTCGGAATAACATCTTAAATTATGCGAAATAAAATATGTAGATATTGTAAGTACTTCAATAATTATTTAAAATAACCTCTTGTACCTACTAAAAACCAGGTAAGTATTATTTAAGGCTTAAATGTAGACAAAATAGGCAATTCGACCAGACGGAAGTCCGTTTTTACGATGTTTTAAACTAAGAAAACATATTTTTATTAATTGATAATGATTATTGAATATACCGATTATAGAGACTTGTAAATCGAAACACGATTAACTAAACTAAGCTCGATAAAAAAAATCGCAAAGTTTTCTCAAAATCATAATATTTTAGTAGGTACCTACGTCTGTCCGGGAAAATATCCTTTTCATTCGTTTGTTTTAGAGAAATATGTATTTCAATAAAGTTTTATTTCCCATGATCCTTAGTAAATACATCGTAGATCCATGCATTTTTTTCTGTAGAAGGGCATATTTTATTTTTAAATTAATACTAATTCCAACTTAGCTTAGCAAGACAAAACCCTTGTCTATAACTACTGTGCTAGGCCTACTGGAGAGACAGTCGGAACGTGCCTGTAATCCGCCGCACTATTCGCTGTAATAATGCTGCTGGCACTCCGCTAGACTTTGCTTCAACTACGCAAATACCTACATAGTCACTAAGTGTGACACGAGAGTAAGAACTTCCTCTTAGAAAATCGACACTGAATTGAAGAGTGCAAATCTCTTTGATGGCCTATGTTTAGCAGTGGACTGATTCTCTATGGCTGATATAATGATGAGGATTATTGATAGGTATATAGTTCATTGTTGAAAGAAGCACAAACGCACTTTTGCATTCTTTTGCACCTCATATTATTTTATTGTGATTTGTGAATTATAAAATGGACAAGCTGTTATAGTATGAGCTGTAAGAGCGAGACGGGGCGACGCCGCGCTTCCTCGGATAGACGCGTCCCGCATGCATATACCAGCAAGTCCCTAACACCACTAAAACTAATTTAGCTAGATCCTAAAAGAATAATCAATTTCATAAACCAAGGTCACTGCTTCATAACTAGAGTATCTTGGTTTGTGTTCATTCTTTAGGTCTCATTCATTTTGTAGTCTGTAGTTAGGACACACTTATTTATTTTCCTGACTTCCCATCTTTCCATTTCCAGATTTTCCAGTGCTAAAGGCAAAGAGAGAGAACATAAATACTGCGAAGGGCCCCTCTGTAAGTAATTTTAACAGAAAATTTAGATTAGCTAGTGAAAAACAAAAATGAGCTATAAATAAAGCCATTAATTATGTACTTTGATTGTTGTATCATTTACCTAGGGTAGTGCCTATTTTTGAGTTAGCGAGGTCGTTGCGGTTTTTATATGCGGGTTTATTTTTAGTTTCGATTCGTATTTGCGTAATAAATACTTACTAAAAAATGTCTAGACGTGAAAATAGGATAGTAGTTTGGTAGGTACCTATCCATTCTGTGAATGAGCGCATCGCCAAATTTACTTTGTAAAGAATATAATTGTCATTTATTCTGTTGTTGTATGTTAATAATTATTTAGATAGGTATGTAGGTAGGTTACTCTATTGAATACATATGTAGGTACTAATAAACAAGTAGGTAACTATGTACATACCAGAAAGAATAAACAACTACCTACTTACTGACCAAAATAAAGAAGAAATAGTTGAATCATCTAAAGACCGTTGTAAACGATCTATAGATAGCTGGACTGCTCTAGATCACTACCAGGTTGAAGTGTCTCCAATACACGAGATGCATTGCCCCGCCGAATTGCAATTTTATGCGTTGATAAGCGCCAGCTCTCGGTTTACACGTCGCTTAGACCAGATGCCCAGAAAGAATTTTGAAAACGCAAAGGGGTCATTGGGTCAAATGGCTCAAATACGTAAGCTCTGTCGATACTTCCATAGTTGCGCTACTTGAGATCTTCGGCTGAATTTGCCACCGCACCGGCACCAACTGCTGTACCAGACAGATGAGATGGCGCAAGGGTATCAACGCACGTGGCGTCCCACACCAAAGGCCTACCCTTCTCCCAAGGTACCCCCCCCCCCCCCCCCCCCCAAGGAGTCATACCGTCAGGCAGCTTACCATCGTCACTTATTAGATCGTTCGGTTCGAGAACGGCTGGAACGTTGACGCTGCAAAAAGCCCGGCGTATGATATCATGACGGGAAATCCTACAAACGGGGAACCCTAAAAAAATAGGATAATTACCTGTTAATCGATTCTACCACACATAACTTTGTATTGGGTAATCTAATTCGGATGATACTTTTTTCATTGAATATAATTAAGTATTGATTTTAGCCACAAAACATTAAAAACATTAAAAACTAATAAAGTGAAAACATTTATTAACAAAAAAAATATCCGACGAAAATAGAAACTGAAAGCAAAAATAAAATAAACTTCTTTAGTCCTAATAACTCAGCACCTAAACTTATGAATGTAATTTATTTTGAGTCAGCACCAAACAAACATACAAGCAAAATATCTTCCTTTCCACAAATTGTCACCTACGGATTATTGTCCTCCTTTCTCAAATATCGCGCACGGCGCGGCGGCGTTAGGTACCTATCTATTTAATTAAAAAGACAAAAGTTCTGAACATTTAACTAGCTTATAAGAGATTATAAGCTCTTAGCTAAAATGGCTTGTAATGAATAATAATATGTTGGTAGGTTAGTGATTTAAAGATACAAACAGCATATTTTTTGGTAAACTGCTTTGTTTTTTGATTGTTTCATCTAGCAATCCTAGTCGTCCACAAATCCATTCTTCTTAAGTAGGACTGATTCTCACTGTTTACTAAGAATATAACCAATGACTATTTTAGACAGGATTTCAAACATAAACCAGTTAAAGAGTGAATAGAATAGCTACCTAATCCCGATTCTGTAAACTGTGAGTTAGTTCCAAGTACTCGTAGGTAGATATTAGTAGATAACTTATCATAAATCGATCTTTTTGATTCCAGAAAATGGCGCTGCAAGATTCAATAAACGAGCCATTAGGCGTGATACACAAAATATACAACAAGCAAGTTACAGATGCTATAGCAGAAAACAAGACAATAGATGAAACTGAATTCATAGCAGGGGAAAATGAACTCTACAACTTGATGAAGATTGATTTAGCGAGCAATCAAAAACATATTGATTTCATACTGAGCGTCCTGAAATGTAAGGATATGCTGTATGTTTCTAGAGCTCTCAATAAAAGCAGGTGGCTAGTAGAAGATCAGTATGAACACATCATTAATCCACAAAACCTGCGTGATGAACTGTTCCCTCAAATGACAACCGAAGCTGGCATCAAACTTACTAAGTTCATCAGGCAACATTTGAAAAACGAATCACGAGTTGAAGTGTTTTTACAAAACGTAACCGATCCTAAATTCGCTGCAAAATGGCTGTCTCGATGCTCAATACCTTTTATTGAGAAAAACGTTCTTACTTTTTTATCGCACTTGGGAGAACTGGAGTTAAAACGACTCTTTGAAAAGTCAGTAACAATTTTCGATGCTGCAACAGCGAAGAATGAGGATAATTGCCGTATTCTACTAAAAGCAGCATCTTTCCTAATAAATAAGCATTTGGAAAAGTATTTAGATGTAGTGGAAAGGGTGTCTAAGCATGAACGACCCAGTTTCAACGCGAAAGCTACAGACACAATAATGAAACAAGCTTCTGAGAGAATCAAAAAGAAGTTCGAAATATACTCAGCACTTATCCACATACCAACATTCGTGAAATATTTTAAAAGCGAAGAGATAAAAGGCTTTTTGTACAAACAAGCTAATGAAGACTTCAGTAATTCGCATCGTCCTCCGCGTTTCTTTAAGTATGCTGCAATTAGACAATTCGTTTTGAGGATGCCTAAAGAAGAACAATTTGATTTTGTCAAAAACCTTTTTATTGACAAAGCTGTGCTACTGATAGCTGAAGATGCTTTAGAAAGAGACACTGAAATGTTTGCTTCAAGAGTATTATGCCACGCAGTATGTGCGATTACTCCCAGTTACGTATGGTATGAATTCGCACCTTTTGATATTGCATTCACAGAAGTAAAAAAGATAATTGAGTTAACACTGAACTTTCGCGAAAAATCTGCAATGTTAAAAATTCTACTGACTTGCGCTAACGGCAATATGCAACATCTCCAAGCCGTCTTGTCTTATTACAATGCTCAACACATAAAAGAAGAAAAGCACCACATAAATGATTTTTTTGACCACGTTGTCTCTTGTACTGATATTCTTAAATACGATGATGCTACTTGGCTTTTACTCGACAGAATTCTCGTCAGCATGGACGTTTACGTCGATCCGACTTGCGCTCAACACAATTGCTTGGAAATTATAATTATTTACCACCTGCTTCACAACAAGCCTATACCCGAGATAATAGGAGACAAGTATTCGTTTAGTACATTTAAAAATTATCAAAAGAAATTAAGCAATCAAAATGGCATTCAAGTTTTTGATTATTTATTCAATCATGCGAAGAAGGCGATTGAAGTTAACGAAATAAACAGCGAAGAAACATTTGGCGTTGCCGTCAAATGGCTCGACTATTTATCAAATCTTTTGAAGGATTGGAATAAGGCTCTGACCAACTACCCATTCATACTTGAAAAAGTTAAAGATTTCATAAAAATAAAAAAGGAGAATAATTGGAAAACAGATCTTAAAGCACTTTACAACAAAAATAAATCTTGGCGTAAACTCATGTTTGAAGAGTCTTTGATTCTGCATCCAACTGAGGAAGTCTATATCAACGCTATTAAACATGACCCTGCATTGCTGGCACGCTACAAGGACGAAGTAGAAACTATTTGCAGCAACGACGCAGTCTCTCTGGGAAAACTGTTGAATAAACTAAGAATATACTGGCCTAACTCTCTGGCGAAAGACTGGTCTAAATCCTACATCACACGACTCGACAAACTGGGCAATCACAAGGCTCTAGTATGTGGAATTTGCACTATACTCCCGCAAAACGAACTTATCGATATCATAAAGAAATATGCTCCTGCAGAAGCGAAAGTAGATTGGAGTAAAACCGATGAACTGACGCTCAGCTTGCAGAGGATTATTGCTAAAAATATGCACATCGCTCGTCCTCAGCCTTCGCCAGAATATATCCTAATGTATGCAAAAGGAGACTACCTGCAGTATGCTCTTCCTTCTCTTCTCGCTATATATTACAACTTGAGCCGCATCGCCAGCAAGGAACAAGTCCCGAAGTTGTTGGATACACCAGTCTCGCTGCAGAAACACGGTCTTCGGCTCGCGTTCTTCAAACTGGACCACGACGAACTCAAAAAACACATGTCCAATATCTGGAAAACTACTAAAAATAGCAGCATTAGAACCGTTATTTTTCAACTTATGTTCGAGCTGTTAAGGAAGGAGAAAAATGATGATAAAGCAAAAGAATTATTTGAGCTGCTGGGAGTTTTCATAGATAATTTGAGCTTCCAAGAAGATGATAAAATATACGGGTTACTGTCCCATGTCAGAGATGTACCTCTGTGTGTGAGATCCGACTTTTTGGTGAAGAGCTACAAGTTTTTGAAAAACCTGATTCAAAATACGAAAAAGAGCAGCAATGATTACCAGTATAATGTGGATAGACTGGCTGAATATACAAGAGATATAATGGAGTACGTGCCCTCAGAGTTCATCGCCGACATCTTGCATGAATTTATAGACGAAAAATTCTTCAAATACGACAAATATCTCCGCGACGTTAGATCGAGCTACGGTATGTTAGCTGTCCTGTCGGCTTATTTGTTGTGCACGACACAGCATAATATTCAAATGCAACGTTACAACGAGATATTAGCTCCTCTTATTAACCGTTCGCTTGACATGTGGAATGACAAATGCGAAGGGAGTTACTTCATCCGTCGTAATTTCCAAGAGCTACTCAAACGTCTATTGGCTGATTTGAACGACTATACCATCAAAAATAAATTGGTCACTCCTTATGTAATGTTCGCGAAAATACAAAACAAGCTGCAGAACTTATCCATATCTGAAAACTATTTAATTTTAACTATGTGGAACTTAACTGTAAAATTGGCAGAACTGGTCCAGGAAACTACTGAAAGTGATAATTGGGAGGAAGTATGTTCAGTGATCGCGCAAGACTTTGGAAAATTTTGCCTCGAGTATTTGAAGGAAGACGTGAAGTCTTACTTCCCTTGCATATACATGCTTTACGCGAAAGCGTTGGGAATGACGTTACAAGACATCCCTCTGGAAGTTCAGTTCGAGATATTTGAACAGATGCTGTTTGATGTTGAATTTATTCAAGCGTACCTTGCGACTATGAAGTTGTTCCCCAAATTTGTTGATGACGATGGCATCGAGAAAAAGGGCGTATTGAAAAAGATTTTACAAGACCATCCGTCGGTTGAAGTGAAAATGCACTATCACAATAATTTTAAGCTCGAGATTTAAAACTTTTACGAGTGTTTGAATTCTTTTCACGACCGACAAATCAATCCGTTGGTTTCTTATACCTAGGCATTTATGTGCATTATGAATTATAAAATAATGAAATGACTTTTGTGATTAATGTTTTGTTTGACTTTACAGTTTTTTTACACGATATTGTATGGTTCAGTAAATGGCTGATGCGAGGTAAGTGAGGTAGAGGTAACTAACCTTGGTTTAATCCGTCTTGCGTTCTCTGTGAAATCTGCAATTCTTATGAATATAAGACATCTCTCATTCTTGCATCTCTTCATCTACCATAAGAATTTATGGTAGATGAAGAGATGTATGTAGTCTTCTTGTGGGATGTAACACGCGGGAGAACGGCGCTGTACGGCATTTTTATTATGTGCTTGCAATGAGGAAGACGAGCGAGTACTCTCCGTCCGAAAAGACGCGTTGACTGCTAGAACCTTGGTATCGTCAATTCGTCGCATCAATCAGCCAATCCTACTAATATTATAAACGCGAAAGTTTGTATGTATGGATGTTTGTTACTCTTTCACGTCGGAACGGCTGAACCGATTGCGATGAAATTTAGTATGTAGGTACGTAGATCATAACCTGGATTAACACAGGCTACTTTTTATTGGCAAATCACGCGTGCGACGCCGCGGATTGGTCAGCTAGTGAGGATATATACATAAAATGCGGTTTAGATGTAGAGGAAAGGAAGCAAATTCGGAATACCGTTTTTTGTTTTAAACGTGTCAAATAAATACCTACAGGTTTAGAAAAATGAAACTGCTGGAATATATAGCTAAATAATCAATAATTATTATTTTAAATTGTAGAAATCAATTGAACGTAATAAATAGTTATTCGAATGACTTACACAAAAACTGGTAATAATCAGTGTTTCAGCTTAGTTGAAGGTATTATGGAATAGAACTATTCCAATTTATATTCACTATGCCTAATTTGCTAATGGTTCTTTTATCAGAGCATTTTCTTAGGTGTAATGTTAGCAGTAAAAAGCACTTGATTTTTTTATAAAACGTTAGGTTCAAAAACGTTTAGAACCTAATATCAGGTATTGCAAATTATCATCATCTTAGGTACTTATTCCAAATTGGCAACATCACGTGGCCTAACTTAATCTCAAATAATTTGTATATAAAAGGGTTTTCTTTCAAATGTTTTCACAAAATGTATAATCCATACAGATATTTACATAATGTTTAAATCATAATATGAGCGATGGCAACGGATTCAACAACTACCCGAAAAAAATTCAAACAGCAACTTTTCACTAATAGCACTCTGGGCGCCATACTAAAAAAGATGGTGATCAGATGTCATACCATATCGATAGATGGCGTCTTATTCTATCTTTGGCCATTGAATTAAACTAGATGGAACCACTGTGACATAATACTTTGTCGCCGATGAAATTAGATTTATGGTCAAGTGGATTGAGGTTGTATATCACCACATTCTCCCGTGGTTAAGAGGTGACATAGTCATGAAAATAAATTGGTGGGCGTCACTCTCTTGCTGAACGACGAGGTCCTGGGCTTTGTGCGTTACTAGAATCCGGAGCACTACTAGCTGGCTCAACAGGTACTTGGATATCTGATTCATTAATAGACTCTGCAGACATCCGACTTGTATCCGATTCTGTTTCGCCATCTTCATTATCAGATGGGGCGTCTCCTGTAGGCGCTAAATACCGATTTGAAACGACCATCTCTCATCCATTCTGGAGCCTGATGTGAGAATGCAGAGGATTAGCCTCGATTAACTCTACTTCCTCAACCATAGGGTCATATTTGCTTCTTCTTACATTATTCCTCATTAGTGCTTTCTGCGCCTCTGTAAGCCAGGTTGGCATTGACTGTCCATTTGATGATCTGCGAGGATGTGTGAACATACGCTCATGAGGTGTACATCCAGTTGCAGTGCACAATAAAGATCTGATGAAGTGAAGCGACTATTCGAGTACAGATTCCCAGCGGTTGATGGACAAATTTAATGATTTTAATGAGAGTTGTACAGTTTTCCATATTATGCCATTGTACCGCTCAGTTTGGCCATTTCCTTGGGGATTATATGGCGTGGTGTAGCTACTAGCTACGCCAATTCCGTGCAAAAAGTTCTTCAGTTCAGCTGATACAAATGCGGTTCCTCTGTCAGAGTGTACGTATGTACACTGCAAATAAATCTGATAACTTCTTTTTAACAGTTTCTGAACTTAGATCAGAGCATGGGAACGCAAAAGGGAATCTGGAGAATTCATCTATTATAGTTAGCATGTAACGGGTGCTAGTATCACATGGTAATGGACCCTTGAAGTATATTGCGATCCTTTCGAATGGAGCAGTTGCCTTGATTAATGTGCCTTTCGTTCTAAGAAATCGTGGTTTTATCTCGGCAAAGATTGTGCATGATCCCGTGATTCGTCGGACATCTTCAACTGAGTATGGTAGATTCTTAGCTATAGATTCCCAGTGATAGAGAATACAATCCCGAGCATGTTTTTCAATCCCGGGCTTACGGGATTTTTGAAGCCTTTTCCCGGGATCCCGGGCCTATCCCGGAATTAGATTATGTGGTTTCTAACTGGGCTAAAATAAAAATAACACGAGTAATTAAAAAAAAATGTCTTTAATGTCTTTGCACAACACAAATCAGAATAATAATAAGAAAAGAAAAAACACAAACCAAAAAATACTATACTTTTGCAAGAAATTAAAAAACAGCACAAAATAACTATTTAGAATTTCGAAAATATAATCGCAGAAATATCAAAGCATCCAATGTTTGACTTCCGAGCATGCTTCGTAGTTTATTGCCAACATAAGCAGCAGCTGAAAACGCTCGTTCAGCTTCTACGCTGGTTGGAGGAATAGACAATAGATACTTATATGCTGTTTCTAAGTGATATCCACGAACTCCTCCATTTTCGAACAGGCTCATTTCACGTCTAATACTATTTGTCAACCCCAATTCATTTTGTACTTGTACTTCAGGATCTGGGGATTTCATACTCTTGTTAATTTCCAGCTGTAACTTTTCCTTTAATGTCAATTGGAGTTGGGAGGTTTCTGACCTTAGCTCATCATCTGTTTGTTATCCTGACCTTGCTTCTTCTTCCGTGTTATCTCGACTATTAAGTCTTTTAACAATACTCTTTATTTGTTTCCTCACTAAAGCCTGTGTCGGAACTGGAAATAAGTCGTGCCATTCCAAATCCGATAATAACTGATTTTCATCATCCATTCGTGGATTTTGTAAATAATTTAACACGCTAGTTAAATCATCACTTCATCGTTGCTTTATACATTCCACTAAGGATGTTTTAATTTTTTTTTGGCAAGTGCTGAGTTTTTGCTAGACAGTTGTTTTATAAGAAATTTCAAAGCGGCATCAACTGTGCATAAATTAGCATCTCGCTGACAGATTGCTTCTACTGTCAATTTAATTGGGGTCAGCACATCAACAATTTTATTTACCAATTCAAAATCAACATCTTCTAAACGAATTGGATGATTGAGATCTATTAGAGCTTTTTGAATGCATGCTTTTAAAAGATAAAATCGCTCCAGCATTGTTAAAAGACTATTCCACCTGGTTTTACAGTCCAAAAGAAGTGACAACTTTTTTACATGTTTAATTTTCACATATTTTTGAAGCACTGTTTCATTTTTCAATGGAGATCTTTTGAAATACACTACAACTTTGCGGATTTTCTATATCAGCTCATTAATATTTTCATATTGTGTTAACTCTGGTACGTGTTCTGGCGCAACAGCATTTTGTGACATTACGATTAAACCTGATTCTTGACAGTCTAAGTCTTCTAAATGGCGTTTATCATCGCTGTCGTCCATATAATCAACAGTCACAGCTGGTTCATTTATAGTATCATCTGAGGTAGGGCTATCTTGCAAATTATTATGTTTTTCATAAAGCACATCACAGACCGCCAAATTGATACCATGTGCGAGACACAGTTGTTGTTCAGTGCAAACAAGCCACCCCACCTTTATCATAACATTCGGTTCATCGGTTACAATAGCCACGATGTCAGTTTCTAGGGAAATGTCAAATTTACTTAGACGCTCTTGCAATATACGAAGACAATTTTCAGCTGTCATACTATCGTAAATAGGAACAAGTCCTAAGTTCCATAATTTTTTATATGAATGAACGTTGACCGCCATATATCGTTTATTGGAAGTTGAAGTCCACTCGTCGAAAGAAAGACTAAATCTTTCACCTGCACTTTTCAAATGTTTTAATTAATTTGTAATTCTGCAGTTACTTGCTTTCTGATTTTTTCACTGTAATTCATAACACGTTTTCGAACAGTGACGGCTGACTTTGGTAAATCCGTGTATTTTGCTAAGAGCAATTTTCTCAAATCATCTGAGGTTATGAATACACTGAATGGAAATCCATCTAATGCAATCATTCTTGCCAAAATATCATCCAGGCTATCGTCGGCACTTTTGGTAAAATAATCATCTAACTTTCGCTTGGCTGGCGGCGGTGCTGTGTTCAGATTTTCAGAATCTTGACTTGTTGAAGCTGATATAGCCTTGATGTTATGTTTTGATAACAAATGTGTATGTAATCCTTTAGTTGATCCACCCAAAGTCTTGAGGATGGCTGGGCATCGCTTACATTTAGCACTATTCCCGTCCTTCGCAACTAAATAATAACTCCACACTGACGTCGTATCACTGTCTTTTTTATGTTTTTAACAAAGTCTCCCGCCATTTGAAATACTTAATTTCAGATAATTGACTTTTAAATTTTAATGACGTAGCCTACGTAACCCGTCACTGACAGAACAATAAATGAAAAAATAAAACCTGATTTGCATATTTATACTTTCGTACAGGGAATCCCCGACGGGAAATACCCGCAATAATATTATGATATGAGATGATCGGGTGATTCCCCTGTTGGTTCGTTGGAGAATTACCTTAAGAGTATTGTATTAAAGTATTCCGAGTGGGGAAGTCCCTTCTAAGTTCTACGACAAACATATTATTAGGACTGTACCTGTGTAGTAAATAGTGGGTACCTACGTATTGTACGAGTTGCTTTTTGTCGTAATGTATTAAAATAATCTAGGCAAGGTTATTTTCAAGGCGCAACGGA
Source organism: Philereme vetulata (assembly GCA_918857605.2). NCBI lineage: Eukaryota > Metazoa > Arthropoda > Insecta > Lepidoptera > Geometridae > Philereme > Philereme vetulata. Next base: position 12,344,431 of record OU975420.1, on the reverse strand, counting down.
CTACGGAATACAAACTAGACTTGTTTGTGGCAATCCCGAAAATCCCGAGATTAGCCAAGTATAGTCCCGGGATTTTCGAGGCCAGAAAACGGTCGGGATTCCGGGATCCCGAGATTTGGGATCCCGGGATTGTATTCTCTACCAGTGAACCATGCGTGTTATACCAGAATGACAAAGATTCTTGTGCAGTTCAAAAATTTCGCTGGCTGATTGTGTTGATGCTGTTATATTTGCACGTGAGAGGGCGTCTGCTACTATATTGTCTTTACCTGGTTGATACATGATATCAAAATCATAGTTAGATAGAAAAAACGCTTTATTGTATACCACACTTAAATTAACAAATTATAATTAAAAACTTAAATCTAGACACGCGATAGTACAATTGGCGGTCTTATCGCTAAAAGCGATCTCTTCCAGACAACCTTTGGATGGACTGGATTTTACGAGAACGTTAAAGGACGGTAGCTTTATAACATAAGCTTTTTATTTAATTGTAGGTATACTTACATAAGCAAAACAGAATAAATAGATACCAGGGTAGGTAATATTAATATAAATATTATACATAAACATTCTATGATATTAAATATTAATATAATAAATAAATACATAATACAATAATAAATATACAATAAATAAAATATGAAACAGCTGTAATACAAACAGTAACAACGACATAATATGTCGTTGTTACAGTTTGTATTTATTATATGATAACAAAATAAGATTACTCAGCTCTCTGATGCAGACAAATAGTGCCTAAACAATAGCGTTTTAAAGATAGGAAGGGATTTGGCAGATCTAATAAAAGAAGGAAGAGAGTTCCATAAACAGATAGCTTGTACAGTAAAGGAGTTGTCATAAAAGTTAGAAGAGTGGATAGGAATTTTAAGTTTCAAGGACTTAGAAGAGCGCAACGGACGAGGATTAGATAGATGGAGATATTCAAAGCATTCTCTAAAATAAGAAGGACTAGAAGGATTAAACAAAATACTGTATAAAAGAGTGAGGATATGAGTATTCCTGCGGTAGCGAATGGGTAGCCACTTGAGCTTCTTGCGAAAATCAGAAACGTGGTCATATTTTCGTAGTCCAAATATAAACCTGATACAAACGTTCTGAAGACGCTCAAGTTTGTCAAAGTGTTTCTGAGTGAGATCCGGATAGCAGGCGTCAGCATAATCAAGAATAGGGAGTAAGAGGGATTGTGCCAGCGCAACTTTGGTGGATGTCGGTAGAAAGTTCCGTAGCCTTCGCAATGATGCCGCCGAAGCAAACAACTTCCGACTTAGTTCGGCTAGATGAGGTCCCCATGACATGTCCTTATCAATAAGTACGCCTAAGTTTTTCACGCAGTTACTTATAGGTATTGGAACGCCATCAAATATAATTGGAGGAAGACCAGCCCAGTCAATCTTAGATGTCATCCTGGAGCTGCCTACAACGATAAACTGCGTTTTCAATGGGTTAACACTGATACCGTATGATTTACTCCATGTGAGTATCCGAGCCAAGTCCTCGTTAATGATTTCAAAACCTATCTCTAAGTTGTTGACGGGTGTTTGTGTGTAAATCTGGAGATCATCTGCGTAAAGGTGGTAGGAAGAGAGTGTGAGAGATCGAATTTATAAAGATAGCGAACAGAAGAGGAGAAAGCACGCCGCCCTGAGGAACACCGGCAGTCAAACTACACCACGAGGAATAAGTGTCATCAATACGAATACGCTGCCGGCGTCCAAACAGGTAACTTTGAAACCAATCAATAGCCGTTGAAGCGATGTTAAGAGATTGAAGAACAGCCAGAAGAATGTCAAAGTCAACATTGTTAAAGGCGTTGCTAAAGTCCAACAATGACAACAAAGTCACATGCCCATTGTCCATACCCTGACGAATGTCATCGGTGATTTTAATCAAGGCCGTCGTGGTGCTATGACCACGACGAAACCCGGATTGGAGAGGATTTATGAGAGAATTTCTAGTAAGGAAATTACTTAGTTGGTGATGGACTAGGCGCTCTAGGACTTTAGAGAGAAATGGAAGGCTAGATATGGGACGGAATTCAGAGAACAAGGATCGGGCTTTTTGAGCAGCGGAATTATCTGGGCATTCTTCCAGACTAAGGGAAACTTTCCGCTAGTTATAGAGAAGTTAAAGATGTGGGTAAGGACATGAATGACTTCGCCGAGTATGGGCACCAGCATATTGCGGATAATGCTGTCATTGCCGACAGCATTGGATGTAATGGATGTTACACTTCTCCCAACATCAGAAACAGAGAATTCATTAAAGAGTACAATAAGTACAAAAGGAGTAGAATTTATAGGAATCGATGAGAGGTGATTAATAGTGACAGATTTTGTTGGTCCATCAATATTAGCAGATGATGAAAAGTGTTTATTAAGCAGGTCAATATCTAAATCTTTAGGCAAGTTGTCAAGACGTGATTTTCCAATCCCTAAAGTTCGGAGAAACTTCCACTACTCCCGTATGACAAAGAGTTAAAGTGCTTCACAGTCACATTCGCACAGTTTAAATCAAGGTTTATTTTGCAAAGCATGCAGGTTAAATGATGTCTAGTAATGACTGTATGCAAGCATTTATCACAAGTGAAGGTCATATCGACGAATTACCACAAGCACATAGATACAATAAATTTTATAAGTTTTGTTCAAAAAAAAAAGCCCCGAAAGGTTAGCACAAGCACAGGTACATCTACCCTAAGTTGGCAAGCACATTAATAATTCCTGGAACTATTACTGATTGCTTGATTCTCTATCGTCGAGTAGCTGAAGGATATAGAAACCCGCCATTAGTCTGAAACTCTTGTTGAAATGAAATCATAGATGGCGCTGGTACTATTTTGCTGGTTTGGTAGCCACAAAATTATAAATAGTCAATAACACAACCAAATCCAAACCAAATAAAAAATGTTCTCAAGAAACTGCACTTAGGGTAGTTAAGAGTTCAGTTTATAATAAAATAATTTGAATTTGGAACTACACTTTATCGAAAATGACTACGTTTCTACCATCTGTTTTATTTTGCACTATTTGTTTACATTTGCGCCAAAAGTTCAAAAGTTACTGGTTTTCACATAAAATAATAGATTTTACCTTTTTATATTCAATTTGAAAGGCAAATAACGTATGTATTTAAATAAGTAGTTCCACTTAGTTCATTCCGATTAGGGTTTCGTTCCCGGGTCCCGGGAATCGGGAAATCCCGGGGAAATGCAATTCCCGGAACCGGGAAAAAATTCTGATTTCCCGGGAATTCCCAGGAATTTTCAAAAGTATGTGATAGGTCTAAAACTTTGTATTTTATAGTCATATTAAACTCAATGTTGTTCTTAAAAAAACCTATCAAATTTTTCTACAGCTTGTCAGCCAGCCATCACTTTGCAGATGAGTAGTTTCGTGGTAATTTTTCGAGGGGAAAAAATGTTTTTCCTTTGTTTTGTCTTTATAGAACTGTCAGAAAAAACTAGATAACACCTATTTGCATTTCTTTGTTTCATTCTCTCTATTATATTCGCTCTTCTTTGTTTTTACGCAGGTGCTGTGCAATTTCGATAACGATCTTTTTGCTTAATTATGCGTACCTATAATATTTAAGTTTCTTTGTCTGCGCCCTTCCCCTCCCCCTTCACCTTGCGCATTTAAGTGTAACTAAACAAACTGGTTCTGTTGTTTTATCAGATCGACCGACCAGTTAGTGACGCGCAGCGCAGTGTGGTGTCCGTGCCCATTAAATTAAGTGACATTTGGCATTCGTTCGCCGGTAATATCTCTTTGTTAGTGAAAGTTTGTGTGTGTGTTGAAACTCTGGTAAGTAAACCCTGTCGAATTGATTGTTTTGTCAATTCAAATTTACTACATATACAATAAGTACATTTAATATTTTCAACTTGTTATAGGTCAACATGGAAGGTCGACTTTTATCCGAAGTATGGAATCATTTCAAGAAAAAAGGGTTAGATAAAGCACAATGTAATCGCTGTCCAAAAATATTGAGTTGTAAAGGCTCATCGACCAGTGGACTTGCAAGGCATTTGTTAATGGTGCATAGCATAAATTTAAAAGATCAACCCAATGAAGCGTCCTCTGAAACAACACGGGCGTTGGCATCTTCACCGGCACCAAGTACCTCCACAAGTTCACCACAACCACCAAAAAAAAGGAAGAGCCACATAACACAGACTTCTATAGTTGAACATATCAAGAAGCCCTATAGTATTGCTGAAATCGTCTCGAAGTTGGCATCTAGTGATGGACTTTCGATTCGGATGATCACGCACAGTGAAGTGATTCGAAGCCTTGTTTCACAAGCTGGCCTAAATATTCCAAAATGCGAGTCGCAGGTTATGAAGATAATTGTAGAATTTGCTGAAGAAAAAAAGCAAGATATCAAGAAAATCTTAAATGAACACGTGAAAAATCATGGACGGCTCAGTATCACGCTCGATGAATGGACCAGTATCAGAAATAGACGCTATTTCAACATAAACTTACACAGCGGAGATGGAAAAGTGTATAATTTGGGTTTGATATACATACCGGGGAAATGTGGAGCACAAGAGATGAGAAGAATTGTTGATACAGTCCTGACGGAATTTGGAATAAACTTCGAAAGAGACATTGTAGCCGTGACAAGTGATGGTCCAAATGTGATGAAAAAGTTTGGCCGCGAAAGTCCAGCAGAAATGGTATTATGCATGAATCATGCTATTCATTTGGCGGTGACAGATGTTCTTTATAGAGAAAAGACCACCAAAGAAAGTAAAACGGATTCCGAAGAATCAGACTCCGACGTCTCCGACTTCGACTCATACGACGATTGTGATCAAGAATTAGTACAATCAGCGGTGGAAATAGGAAACCATGATATCCGACCAGATCTGAAGAAAGTACTGAAAGATACACGAACCATAGTCAATTTGTTTCGCAGAAGTCCATTAAAAAATGCGAAACTTCAAGAATATGTAAGATCAGAACATAACAGGGAAAAATCATTGTGTCGCGACGTTAAAACGAGATGGAACAGCATTGAAACAATGATAAGCCGGTTCGTAGAAGTTAAAAACTGTATCAAAAAAGCTTTGATTGATTTAGATACCGCAAATTTATGGCACGAAGAGAACTTGGCTGTTTTAGAGGATTTACTTAACCTCTTCAGACCTGGGGTACACATATGTGCACCTCAGTAAAGCGTTTTTTTTTACTACTAGCATCATCTCTTAGTAGCTTTTGATACTAACTAGATGACGAGTAAACGTATTAGTTCCTAATAAAACCGCAGCCAGAGCGGGAACATCGTGACAAGTGGATGAAAACTGTATTTGAATTCAAAAGTGCACCGTTTTTTTTTCACTTCGCCGGCGCGGAAACTTCGTAAAACAGGTAAATATGAAAAACATGATAACTGATTGATTTTTTTGTGTGATTTAGTAGGTAAAATGTTGTTTTCTAATATTTTTACGAAAGTTTTAGAAAAATATAGTTTTTTCAGTGAAAAATCATGGTTCTTTTCCAGAGTACACATTTGTGTACCTCGCGTTGTTACTATTGGATTTTTACTAGTATGAAAAAATAGAAACAATTTCTTTTGCTTGGTAGATCATGGATGACGCAGCTATCGCGGCGGTACTTGATGACAGCGACCTGGACATCTCAGGAGGTGAGGATGAGCCAGAGTATTTTCCGCCCGATGCCGATGGACCCTCATCTTCAGAGTCGGAAGAGGAGCAAGTCAGCAATGATGAAATTCCTTCTGAGGAGCCGGCTCGTCAATTCTGGCTGACCAAAGAAATGGTTCCTCGTGGGCCTGACATCAACGAAGACGTACTCCTCAGCCAAGGTACTTCAAAGGCCAACTGCCTCTACTCATTTTTCGAATATCTTAATATCGACTTTTGGAAACTGACCGCAGAGCAAACCAACTTGTATTCTGCACAGGTGCGAGATTTGAAATCAGTTCAAACTAATTACATAGAGATGATACAATTTACGGGTATTCAGATTATCATGGGGACACTGAAGTATCCCCAAGCAAGGCTTTACTGGAGCAGGGAACTCTGTGTGCCCCTCATCAAGGACACGATGACTCGGGATAGGTTTTTTGAACTACGAAACCATATCCACTTTGTAGATAATACTGCGGTACGTACTGATGGCGACAAGCTGTGGAAAATAAGGCCGATTATACAGAAAATCCTTCAAAAATGCTACAGCTTGCCCCGATCATTGCACATGTCTATCGATGAGCAAATGGTGCCGTTTGCTGGACGGTGCGAATACCGGCAATACGTACCATCAAAACCGAATCCACTAGGGCTAAAGAATTTCGTTTTGGCTGCGAGGGATGGTCTGGTGCTGGACTTTGCTATTTATGTGGGTTCAAACACAATACCCCAGGAAGATATGGCACATCTCGGACTAGGAGCTGGAATTGTAAAACTGCTCTGCCGAACGATCGACGAAAACTGCGTGTTGTACACAGATAGGTTCTTTACGAGCCTAAAGCTTGCCAATTATTTGAATGAAAACAAACTGAATGTTTTCTTGACTGGTACTGTCATGAGCAACCGGTTTGGAGATGTATCTAAGAAACTGAAGACAGACAAACAGCTGAAACGTGGTGAATTTGATGAGAAAGTACGAAACGACGAAAAAGTATGCGTGTTGAAATGGAAGGACACGAAAGCCGTCACAATGCTTTCAACTTGCACCGGAAGTGCTCCAATGACTACATGTAAGCGCTGGTGCAAAATTCAAAAGAGAAAGATAGATGTACCACAACCTACTGTGGTGAAAAATTACAACACCTGCATGGGAGGCATCGATCTTTGCGATAGGCTCATAGCCTACTACCGGAGCGACATGCGTACTACTAAGTGGACTGTTAGAGCCTTCAGCCACTTTGTGGACCTAGCCATAGTCAACAGCTGGATTATGTACGGCCGTTGCTGCAACCAGGAGGACGTCGCACCTAAAGACAAGCTCGGGCTATTGCAGTACAGGCTGAATGTAGCAACAGCTATGGTCAAATTTGCTGGTGGGAGGGTTGACCCTGATTTCACATCCAGACCCAGCACAAGTAGGGCAGATGTTGAACAAGTTTCTTCGTCCACTAGATATGAGCAGGGTGAACCCAAAAAGAAACACCGAGCAGTGGTGGCCCTTCCGAACCCTGAGGTTCGGCTGGATGGCGTTGGTCATCTCCCTCGCTTCCTGGAAGACAAGTTCGCATCAAAATGCCGACACCCACACTGTTCCTCACGATGCCGCACCATGTGCACAAAGTGCCAGGTATACCTGTGTGTCACAAAAAATAATTGCTTTGAGGTCTTCCACACCAAAAAGTAGGGTGAAAATTTCTCAAATTTTAGGGATTTTTCTATTGTATAGACCTGAGGTACACATATGTGTACCCATGTTTTTTCCAAAAATATAAAACCATTTTTTTTAAAACTGATCAAAATGTTTTATTTGAACCCTAATTACCCCTATTTTAGCATAAAATAACTTTAATTGCATTTGCATAAGGCTCAGGTTTGAAGAGGATAAAATTTTAAATCCCATCAAATTAGCAGTTGAAGCACTGAGCTCCGGAAAAGCAGATATCTTGATCTGTGAAGCTATCATTACGACTCTTCTAGTAAGACTGAAAAATTTGGAGTCACCTATTGCTTTAGAGTTTTCAGATTTCTTAACGCAAAGAATAAGTGAGAGGAGGGATTCTACTCTATATACCTTAACGCTTTTTCTTCAAAACCCAACAATTAGACGCAATGAATACTTATCACAAAGTGTTGAAACTAAAGAAATAATAATACGCTATGCTGAGCAGCTATTTCGCCGATTATTTCCAGAAAAGTCAGAATCTGAATCGAGCCCGGAAGAATCGCTTCATGCTGTTGCTGAGACGCAAAAAAGAGGCATTAGTTTTGCTGAAGAACTTCAAGACGCTATTCAAAATGTTTTCAAAGGCACTCCTCCATCACGAACTCGATTTCCTAGACTGAAGAAAGACTTCGATCTATACATCTCTTCTGGTAAACGGACACCTAATTTGGAACTGCTATACAACGCTCTGCGCACGATCATGTCTACATCCACCGAAAGCGAACGTACATTTACAGTATCGGGAAATTTTGCTACTAAAATTAGAAGCCGATTAAGCGATAAATCACTCAGCTCTTTAGTTTTTCTTAAGTATTACTTTATGAAATAATTTAAGACTTAAACTGAAATAATGGCTTACGTGACTGTTACATAATAAGGGCATAAGTTAAATTTTGCCAACGATGTGTGGCCGCTGTAAGAGAGTAAATAAAATATTATACGTAACTGCTGCATAGAGTTAAGGTATTTAAACACTCGAATCATTTTATGGTTAAATTAAAATCGGTTACGCTACTTTTGATAAACTACTCTCGTGTTTACATACCTTAATGATGTGCAGTTACGTATAATACTTTATCTACTCTTGTAAAGCCGCCACACATAGATGGCAAAGTTTGTTGGTTATCATAAGAGCGTTTCGCAATACTTAATTACTCCGTTTATATTACGTTTATATCATTGTGTGTGCTAAGAAGTTTTATATTATAAGTTTGATTTTGCATGCCTGAAACAAATAATTAAGTTTCTATTATACTACCTCTGTTTATGATCGATCAAAAATGTTATTAAGAAGAAATAATTATTTCTGAGTCAAATAAATAGCTTATTTAATCCATTATGTGTTTTCTTGACTTTTTGTAGTTAAAAAAAACTAAATTAAAACTTTAAAAATTTCCCGGTTTCCCGGGATTCCCGGGAAATTGAAAATATTATTCCCGGTTCCCGGGAACGAAAAAACCCGGGAAATCCGAAACCCTAATTCCGATCTGTTAGGAAACAGAATTAACCAGACACATATTTTTAAAATTGTTTGGCACAAAATTTGAAATGTTCTACCGGTCTTTTTGAAAAAGTTTTATATTTTTATGAATATTCCTCAATTGTCAGAGATTTCATTAGGATACACTGATTGTCACTAGTTCACTATAATTCATAACACTTTTCGATAAAATAACCACTTTTACTATTTTTAAAACTTTTTTATAAAATTACAACATTTTCAGGTGACCTATCCGCGCAGCGGATCCCAATAATTTCCCATTGTATCTACTTATGGCGGGTTCCTATATCCGTCGGTAACCGACTACGCCTCGTATCTCCTTGAAAAAGTGTCAAACTTTTGACAAGTTTTCAAGGAGACGAGTCGTAGTTGGTTACAGACGGATATAGGAACCCGCCATTAATCGAAATAAACAGAGAGACCCCCTAACACAGGTAATATAATGTATCCTAGATTAAGTTTACCGATAAAAATATTTGTATTTTGTACTCACTTCCGATAGACAACTACCAGCAAGGCCGAAACCACACGGTAGCTGCAAAACAATAGGTAGAAAATTAAATAGCTACTACGTTACTTAAGCCTCTTTATGATTAACCTAAGTTTGATTTCGGATTTTTTAATATTGTTTTTTTTAAATAAAAATAACTTTGTATCAGTGTTTCTGTAGGATTTTTATCTCTCTCAAGTTTCGTAATTCTAGTCAAAACGTAAGTAGGTATACTAAATTTATTAATTAGGCAAATCCAAATTTCAAATCCATTGCTGATTTCTTCCCAGTCTTTTACTGTTAACAGTTTAAGATGTTCATTTCGAAAAGTAACCCATATTTCGTGGCACACGCAGTGTATAATGTTGCTCAAAGTTGTTATCCCAATTCTATAGCAGTAATAGGTAGTTACATATCGGTCATGGTGTTTCCTGATGCGAGGTACCTGAAAAAAAAAGTTGATTAAACAATTATTTTTATTACAGGTGATGTCATTATGAAAAAATGGGCGAATATAAGGGATTATTTCGTGAAATTTCTGCGTACCAAAACTGGCCAAGGATTCCAGAAAAAATATTTACACGCAGAACAATTAAATTTTCTTTTAAAAGTTGTAGACAAAGCAGACACAGATTCAAATTTAACTGACAGAAAATCCTTTGACGTCAAGACCGTATTCATCAACATCAAATATACCAGATCCTCCTCCGCTTACACCTGAGCCTAATAATGAATTACCACCACCCACATTGCCGGCACGGAAGAAGAAATCAAGGGAGTCAGATGTGCTAGAAAGGGAAATCTTGGCCGAATTATAAAAACAGGCTAATAAAGATAACAATCCTGCTCCACTTACCTCAAGGATGAATGAAAAAGAAACTATGCTGCTGTCATTTTTACTTTACATAAAGGATATGAATGAAACAGAAATGATGGATTTGCATATGGAAATTCTAACGTCGATTCGGAATATAAAACAAAAACGAACTCTGAATTTTCGCATCATCTCGGAATCACCATCACCAGCAAGCAGTACAACTAGTTCTAAAAACGTATATCTATCCCAGCTGTCGTTTGCACCAACCTCTGTTACTCAGCTAACAGTTATTTATTTATTTATTTAGAGAAACCAACGGCGATACAAATTGTTTGGTTAAATAGCTTAGAACTAAACGCAAGGCTAATAACAGGTTTCTACGTTTGAACATTGTAAAGAACAGATGTCGGGAACAAAAACAAAAGAAAAATAGCCTATAATAGTTAGCCTAATATAAAGTTACAATCAAAATAGTATTATTCAGTTGTACACTGCACTTATAATAAAAAGAATCTAATGTGAAATTAATTGTGTTAGAAAATAAATACTGAGCATAGGAAAAAGAAAAAATTCGTGTCTAAAAGTTGAAATATGTACCAAAAACACGTTTCAATTAACCCAAGGTTGGTAGGTATTGTAGAAAATTCAAAATAAAACGCATGCAACTTCATAGGTAGGTATTATAAAAAACATGTTAAAAAAAATTAGGCAAATCCTCACCTCCACCGCACTAGAAAGCTCCCATCCACCACCCCGCCTTAAGATTTACCACGTAATGCTTTTATAATCCTACCTCTATAGGTAGGTTTTGAACAATCGAATATATCAATATCTTTGAATTTCTTCTTTTGGGTTGTAACAATACGAACAAAAACAGAATTCTGTAAATAATTGGTGCGACATGTAGGTATGTGGAATAAGCAAGTGTGTCGTGTTCTATAAGATGGAGTTGAGAGTCCTATCTGGCCAACTATTTCAGGGCAATCTATCCGCGAGTGTACAATGTCATACAAAAACATCATGTCCATCACCATTCAATGATCACTAAGAGTCATAAGCTTGTGGTAGAAACAGCCATCCTCATAACTTTTAAAGTACTTCTTTGTCTTATAGTTTAGGAACCTGATAAATTTTTCTTGTACGTGCTCAAGGCGTTGGGTTACCTCACAACAAGTGCTAATTGATATGAACAACCAGTATTCACCAGCTGAAGATAATGACAATGCACTATATGATAACAGTAACCCTCTGCCTGACTCCCGGCCAACAGAAACATATACATTTTCAGAACAAAATGCAGGCGTAAATGTCTATCAAAATTTAATGAATCAGTTTAGTACTGAAGAGTAATTATAATTTTATTTAAGTATATAAAATAAGGAGTAAATTATATTGAGGATAGAAAGGATTATAATTACATACTTGATGTTTTTTTATAAATAAATGTTTCATTTATGATTATAGTGTTTCATTTATGATGGTAGTCGTTTTTAATGACAGATAAATTCCACAAAGCTGAAAAACTTACCTCAACGTCACTACTAGCATTTCTTCCGGTGGTATTGCCATTCTAAATGAAGTATCTTTCTTCTTAATTTTCAGATACAAGTTCTCCAAAAAATAGTTAAATGTTTCTTCGGTCACGCGAAAATAGTTGAAGAATTTTCTTGGGTCCTTTTTTAACTTTTCAAATGGCATATAATATGTTCCTTCTACGTATCTGACTTTTAGTATTGGATGAATCCAAAATTCGACGTCTCTGCGTCTGCGTTTTTGGCGTCGTAGATGTAAAAGATATAACAAATATAGTCGACGGCTTGACGATACCATTGTTATATCTAAACGTAAATTACACTTTACGTGTCGTCATGCTGAAGTCCGTGTCAGTACTGTACCACTCACCGGGCGTAAACCGGCATCGACACCGGCGCAGTGGAAAAACGAAACCCCGGCGCAGGTGCCGGTGCACGGCCATGCCGGTGCCGGGCTGGCTAATGGAAAAACGCCCATTATCTATACAAACGAACCTAAAAATCATATTTGTTGTATGGGAGCCCCCCCTTAAATATGTTTTATTGTAATTTAATTATTTATTTTCATATACAACTAAATATTCTGTGAATATTTCAAGCGTCTACCTGTTGTCGTTATCAATATCGAGAAAAAACCAGCAGAAAAATCATGTTTGTTGTATGGGAGCCCCCCTTAAATATTTATTTTATTCCGTTTTTAGTACTTGTTATAGCGGCAACAGAAATACATCATCTGTGAAAATTGTCTAACCATCACAGTTCATGAGATACAGTCTGGTGGCAGACAGTGAAGTCTTAGTAACTAATAGGGTCCCGTTTTACCCTTTGGGTACGGAACCTTAAAGAGTAATATCAGACAATATAATAACGTCAAAATCGTATTCAAGGTTTTACTCTATGATTGTATTACGTCATCTTCGTGCGTTACAATTGCTTGATTTTACACATATGTAGCTCCTCTCTGCTTTGGTGGAAATCGGCCCTTAGTATAGGGATTAAAATAAAAATACCATATTCTCGACACTGCGTTTCTTGCCTTTACTTAAAACAAAACTATTCTAAAGAACTAAAGTATTCCACGTAACTCATTGAAACTAAACATGTGCCTGTTATTTAAAAAAAACTGCGCTAAGCAGACTACATACTTAACTGTAGTGTAACTTAATTGATTTTATAGTTAACAAATGGTTTGTTATTTATTATAAACTAGCTGAGCCGCCCGCGGCTTCGCATGCGTGGTCATTATAAAAACGGGTGATCCTCCCCAGGATATAATCTATCTCCTTGTCAATTTTCATTACGATCCGTTCTGCCGTTTAGTTATGAAAAGTTAACAAACAAACAGTTACTTTCGCAGTTATTATGTATGTATTATACATATAAACCTTGAATCACTATCTATTGTAGAAAACTGCATTAAAATCCGTTGAGTAGTTTAAAAGATCTAAGTGAACAGACAGCGGTAGCGAAAACACAATAGGGGAGGGGAATATAAGTAAGGATTTACCTGATTTAAAAAAATTTAACACAATTAGGATTTACAAAAATAATTAAAAGAAAATTAAGTTTCTAAGGGTTCACTTAGATCCAAAAAAATTACCAACATGACACTGAATCGACATTTAGGATAAATTGTTTACAGTCTTAGATTAACTAAACATAGAAGAGAAGTTTCACAAAACATGTGTGATTGAGTGTCATTTTTGCATTCGCCGACACGCACACAAGCGCACGAGTAATGCAGTAAACGGACATTTTCACAGCACAAACCTTCATTTTTTTAAAGCCGCTCTCACTACCACCTGGATCATAAAACTCACAATGCGTACGCTGTTTGGACCCATATGTGGCTCCAATTTAATGGCCTATTTTTCACGTGTGTACTTTGTTTCTTTGTGTAGTTTTTCTAAGTTTACATTCAATAATATTTGAGAAACGCCCAGTAGAACAATACTCCTGTGTATTTCAATTCAATTTTGAAGTTAACAGCTAACCGCTCTATACAAACCGCACTGTCTAAAAAATTTTTTGTATGTATATATGAGTTGGTAGATTATCAACTTAAATTATGGATCGAAATAAACTCAGATTTGTTCTGAATTACAGATAATCGTTCTTCAAAGAGTTATCATGTCAGATTAAAACATAAGTGTCCAGACTAGAGGCGGTATTCTAACAAACAACAAGTAAATGGCACTTTATCAATTTGATTAACAGAGTAATTTAGCAAACATTTAGCCTTATTCAACTTAAGCGGGCACTTTGAAATATTCAGAGCACTAAATTCAACATTTGTCGACTCTACATTTGTCTGAATTGTCTTTTTAACTTAGTCTATATCTATAAATATTGCAAAGTTAAAAGCCTGCTTCAGCCAGCATTGAGATTGCCAATCAATTGACGCAACTTACAATTTACATTTCTCTAGTCTGGTCTAGTCTCTTCATCTGATTGACAATTTATTTTCACTAAAAACTAAATATTTATCATGATTGACTTGGTAGATGTACGTGCTGCAAACGTGATAAAAAAAGCACAAAATAGGTAGAGAAGTTTAATACAACGAGCGATAAGAAGCGCACTCGCACACACCATTAACTTCTGTCCCCATCTATTCTGTGCAAAAAGGTTATGTCACCCTCATAATCAAGATACATAGTTTCAAAACGTATAAATTGACACTAATAAAACTAAATTATAACATATAATTTAACAATTGTAGTTATGTCAAAATATATTTTAATTGTAAGTTTTCGAGGCAGTTTTTAGTTCCCCATTCAATCACATTTCTTATTTAATAGTTCCCCATTACATTTATTTGCCTGAGAATCGATTTAACCATTGATTAAAACGGGTATTTATCGCGTATGTACCTTTTTATTTGACTGTTGCAACACAGTCGAAACGTCGGGATATCAAATAAAAAAGGTACATACGCGATAAATACCCGTTTAAATCAATAATTTTATGTACAGTGATCGCAAAAATTGGAAAAATACAATCGATTTAACGTTTTTTGAACAAACCTCACGGAGAACCTCTTCATACGAATGTATTTAAAGCCAGCATAGTGAGTTTTGTTGTTGGGTCAAATAATATATTTAGGAGAAAAAACCGTAGCGCAGCCATCATCATAGAAATGTCCTGTCTTTTACAGTATTTACCTAGAGAAGAGAGAAAAGCAGATACGTCGAGTCTTAAAATTAAATTATTTTTTTTTAATAAAAATTATGAAAAAGATTATTTACTGAATGTAATATAGTAAAGCATCGGCTCCATTGATGAGTAGGATGTACACGCAGAGACTATGCAGTCAGTTCTAACTCGTAGTTGCTAGTTCCGTGTTCCGCATGTATAGCGTGCACCGCGTTGTGCCACGTGGGCGATGCATCCGAGCAGGCCACGTGTGTTGGTGATGTCTTCAAGCCACGCCTCCTTACGTAGCGTGGCCGTGGGTCGCAGTGGATCCGCCTACATTTTCGTGGATCAATCCACTGCGACTTTGACACTTTTTATAAAGCGAAGCTAAGTACACGTGCGTAGCATGCTCGTGCGCAGCAATAGAACCGCGGCTAACTGTTGGTTACTGTTTTTCTCTCAATTTAGCTTTTTGTTTATACAGTGAACTAAAGTATTCGTAAGCATTGAAATTACATTATCCAAAAATGTATCTACACGCCCAATCATACCTTTAACCTAAACTTATCTCTAAGCGCGATCAGATTCACTAAAATACGAAATAAAATTCACTACTTTTTGCAATTGTGTACCAATCAACATTAAAGTAGTGAAATTTACATGATGTCACATATATAAAAAGAAATCTTATTTCTACAGAAAACTAGTACGGTGAAAAGAAATGTGCACTTCGTAGAGGCAACTGAAATATTTAGTTTTGAACCTGTAATAGACGTAACAAATTAACATTTTCACTTGCTTTTTACAATTTTTGTGTTAGGCGTGCTATACACTCCGGTCGGCACATTTTGTTTGGCATTAGGTAGTGTTTGGGTAACAAACCTGCTTTCTTTCGACTAGCCCGATCGGCAAAGGTTTACGTCAGGTCAGAATGTTTGGGTTCATTAGCGAGTTTGTATTGGTTCATAATTTTAGCATTATTGAATTACAGTCAATTGACAAAGCCCGAACGGCATAAATCGATAATTATATTTTCTAAAAAATAAGATATTTCCGATTTGCGAGTCTTTGAGTACCTCGATTTTTCCGAATCGTTACATGCAACCATTATATTACAGTTACTGGCTGTACGCCCGCGACTTCGTCCGCGCGTCCACTTTCCAATCTGGTTGGTTTAAATTGTACCAAAATTATGTTTGATCTTGACGACCAATACATAAACCGCCGCTTGCTCAGAAGTTATTTGTGGTTCCACCAAAACTCCGCGTGCTAGGATGTTACACAGAAAACACTCATTTATTTACATTATAACTAAACTCACCTCCAAAAAGTGATCTTAAATAATAAGTCAGTGAGAACATTCTTTCGGATAAGTTTTTTCTTGGTGAATTTACGTATCTGATGTTATTTTCAACGATAGTGTGCTATATTCTTGTTTTCTTCGTCAAATAGTTGATCGTTAGCGTTTGCTTGTAAAATGTAGTTTATTCTACATACTAGGGTGTAGAGGAGTTTCTAGCGTTTGTAGAGTTGATCTAAAGTTACTGTTCTGTTGGTGGGCGTTTTAATATCGTAGTTGAATTCGGTAAGGTTCGAGACCATTTTGCATTCGGATATAACTTTCCCCAAATTCCCTAACAGAGGAATTAGCTCCTCCCGATGCGTCAGAGCCTCAAGTTCTATCTGTAGGTATGCGTTAAAGAAATCTTGGAGCATGTGTCGCAGTGTCAAATAAATGATTGGTAAGTTCAAGACCTTCTACAAGCGTGATATTATTATTTCTACCGTCCGACTGCAGAATTGTGCCGACCTTATGTGTATAGCACGCTTAACACAGAAAGTGTACGCACATTCTAGAATGCCTAGGCATTATACGAGGTGCATTCAATAAGTACCTAGCCTCATCGCCAGAGGGCGCTGTAGTTTCAAGAGTTTTACCACAGTGTAGCACATTCTTTTTTAATTCTTTTTTCAAATTTTTATTCCATTTACTTCATTTGTTTTAATTTGACAACTTATGGAAGCGAACGTATCGATCGGTTTTACAAAAATGGAAAAAGAGCAATATCGTTCGGTGATTCGATTCCTATTTTTGGAAGGGAAAACGCGCATCGAAATCAAAGAGCGCTTGGATGCTGTGTACGGTGACTCTTCTCCATCGATGGCCACCGTCAAGAATTGGTTCAACGAGTTTGCACGTGGCCGTACGTCGGTTTTTGATGAACCACGTCCAGGTGCACCGAAAACAGCTGCTACGGAGGAAAACATAAAAAAATTCCATGATCTCGTATTGGCAGATCGCCGATTGAAGGTTCAGGAGCTAGCTGAGACTGTAGGCATTTCAGAAGGAACAGTGCATCATATTCGTCACGAGGAACTCGGCATGAGAAAGCTGTCGGCGCGATGGGTGCCGCGTTTACTCACACCGGAAAACAAGTGCAACCGTGAGACCACAACGGAGACGTGTTTGGCGCTGTTTAAGCGGAATCCAGCGGAGTTTTTGCGTCGTTTTGTGACCGTCGATGAAACCTGGATCCACTGGTACACACCAGAGACCAAGGAGCAATCAAAACAATGGATCCAGACCGGGGAACGTGCTCCAAAGAAGGCGAAAACTGTAAAATCGGCCGGAAAAGTTATGGCCACTGTTTTCTGGGATTCGTGTGATCTACATCGATTACTTCGAGAAGGGTAAAACAATTACAGGGCTTTACTATGCCGATTTATTGGGCCGATTCGACGCCGAATTAAAGAAAAAACGACCCCATCTGGCGAAGAAAAAAGTGCTGTTTCACCACGACAACGCACCGGTTCACACGTCTGCCGTTGCCATGGCCAAATTGGTCGAATTACGCTACAAATTGCTGCCTCATCCACAGTATTCTCCAGATTTGACCCCTTGTGACTTCTTTCTGTTTCCTAATCTGAAAAAATCTCTCGCTGGGAATAGATATGGATCAAATGAGGAGGTCATCGCCGCCACGGATGCCTATTTTGCAGAGTTTGACAAAAACTATTTTTCGGACGGGTTAAAAAAGTTGGAGCATCGCTGGGCTAAGTGTATCGAACTAAAAGGAGACTATGTTGAAAAATAAATTGCCACTTTTCCAAAATTTTCGTTTACTTTTTGTAGGCTAAGTATTTATTAAATGACCCTCGTACATAGAAATAAATCGGAACGAAACTAGGATATTGCATAATAATATTATTCTGTCAGATTACAAACAACTTCTTAATTAAAGTAACCATAATTTAACCATGAATACCATGGATAAAAAGTTAATTACTAGTGGCCTCCAGTGTCAAGAGCTTGTAAAACTGAAGACCTCCAACTTAGCTTACTAATGAAAAAATATAACACATACTATTTTATCATGGTGAAATTATAAAATGATCCTCACTTATACCATGATGTAAATATTAAACATCTTTTTAGATAGGGCTGCAGAGGTATCTCCACAACTATGAAACTGAACTCTTATCTGAAACAAATAAAATTCAAATTTCAAGTTAATAACCATTTTATAACAATCTCATACTATTATCTAATAAGAAGCCTATAAGCTTCAAAGGCTTGATGGTAGCTAACTCTTTTTAGAGTTAACTCTTTGTACACACGGTAAACAAAAAGCTGTACATATCCTGTATAAGCTGACCTCTCATTGTACGGAAAGCCTACATAATGCGAGGTCAGCTTATACTGAAAATTATAGCTTGATAAGTAACCATGCATACATGTCATCTTTTTCTGTATTTACCTAACTGCGCAGTAACTTTAATTAATTACCATGAAGACATATTAGAGTGGCCATACCACAACAATTTAAAATTTTACGAAAATTGTATTGGGTTACAATCGCCAGATAGTTTTTTTAGTCTGTGGGGTTTCTAAGACTAGAAGGATAGGGGGGAAAAATATCAATACACATTTCAGTCGCAAGTAAAATGAGCGGCCTTAACGCTAAAAACAACATCTGCTCTCGTTGTACTTATGAATTAAAATGTGTACTTTTTAGAGATGAGTCGACTAACCGATTGGCTAACTAGTTGGTGGAAAAAAGGCAGACTAGTTGGCCAAACCGATCATTGCTTTCGGTGGAGTTTCGGTGGCATCGGCAATGTCGACGGCGCTTCGTTGACAACAGTTGCTCGCACCACCCGTGCGGTAGCTTTACATGTTTCACTAGTATTGTTTACGTACGGGCCCGTACGCAGTACTGGGTGATTTTTAGAAAAATAAAGGTAAAACTATACATTAACGGTTATGAATTCAGTTTAATCTCTCTATTTTATGCATAGGAATATGAATAAAATAATGGACTACAAATATGGCCCGCTTTTCCAACTAGTCGGCCGACTAACTATTTTAAAGAAACTCAAACTTACATAAAAGCAACTTAAAAATATTAGTACGTAGCACGTTGGGTAGGCTCACAGTCCTGAACCCACACTAGGGATTCCCTGTGTCGTCAGGAATAAAGTAAGTACATATCGTTACTGTTCTGACTAAGTGGCGTAACTGACATTTGTAATGTTACTTTTATCTACTTTTGAAGACGAACCGTTCTGTCTAATCAGCGTATCTGTATCTTCTACCTATGTCAAGATGTATGTTTGACGTATCTACATATCGTAAAATTATAAAACATTCGAAGTGTCCTATTCACTATTGGTTGTATGGCCTCTGTGGCTATAGTGTGCCCATTAGTGCTGTGCACTCCCTGAGGTATGCGCGCGGCGAGACGGGGGGGAGAATCGACTGCTGCGCTCTGTCAGTTCGCCGTCAACGCTCGTGGCGGCAGGTAGTGTTATTTGTATCGGACTGTCTATGTCAGACACACATGAGATAAATATTCAAAGATGGGTCGTGCGATAATGTTATCGATTCATTCATAATAAATTTGCAAGACTAATAAACAGAATCTATGTCAGAATAACTTTCGTTAGAATATATAATTGTTTGTAAATATAAAAAATGTTCAATAAAACAAGTCCTTTGAATTATAAGTTTAGTTCTTATTTATCACCTGCATATTTTTAATAAAATATGAGTATATTTAAGTTACATTTTAATCAACTAAGTATAATATATTACAGATAGATAGCCTCCGACCATCGTCCCGCCACAAGTCTTGCCTTAGAAATGCAAACTGATATCGTAAGATATGTCCGACATGTATTGATCTCATGTGAACTCATGCAGTTTTTTCTTTGCCTCCCACCTCGCCGCGCATACCTCAGGGAGTGCACAGCACTAATGGTCACACTATAGTTGTTACCACAGTTATGCCAATGTCAAGTTGACAGGTTAAAAACGGTAAAACGATGGAGTTCCGAATATTGAAATGGTTGGTCAGTGTTTACAGAGTCTCCCTCTGTACTCTGTGTGTGTATTACCAGAATTTAGACTACAAGGTGATTTATTTATTCCTAAAAAGCAGAGACAACACAAATAAGGACATGCAAAACACAAATAAATATTAGGTTGGGGAAAAAGTTTCTTCGCATTTTTTTAAGAAAATTCAAAACATTTTTTAATATAGTTTATTTACATCTAACTAAAGTATGTGGGTACCATTTTGTTCGATAACTTTTCCCATCTTGTAGGTAGGGACATGATCCCATTGCTATAGAAATTTTGGGGCTTCTGATCAAACCGCGACAAGTAGTTTTGGCAGTCCTCTTGTGATGTTAACCTGACACTGCCTGAAGAATTCTGAAGAGACCGAAAACAGGTGGAAATCTGAAGGTGCAAGGTCAGGACTATACGGCGGATGCATTAACACCTCCCAGCCAAACTCTCCTAATTTTTGCTGACTGGCTAAAGATGTGTGAGGTCTAGCGTTATCATGATGAAAAACCACACCCCTTCTGTTGATTAATTCCGGCCGCTTTCTCTCAACTTCTTGATTTAATCTCATCAGTTGTTTGCAGTAGAATTCAGAATCGATGGTCCTGCCTGGTGGTAACAGCTCATAATGGATAATGCCCTTCCAATCCCACCACACACACAGCATCACCTTGTTGCGAGTTAACCCGGGTTTCGCCACAGTCTGTGAAACCTGACCGGCCTTGGACCACGACCTTTTTTGCACGTTCTTGTCGTATGTGATCCACTTCTGCATCACCAGTCTATCAGCTTCTTCAAAAATGGTTCGGTTTCATTACGTCGTAATAAAGAATCACAAATGAGTACACGGTTCATTAGGTTTCTTTCAGTGAGCTCGTGGGGTACCCAAATATCGAGCTTTTTTGTGTACCCAGTTTTTTTTCAAATGCGCCAAACTGTTTTGTTGTCAATTCCCAGTTCTTCAGCTACGTCGTAACTACTGATATGCCGATCTTGCTCCACTTTTTCAAAAATGGCATCAATTTTATCCGTAATAGGGCGACCAGAGCGACGTGCATCTTTGACATCAAAATTTCGGGATTGAAAACGCATAAACCAAATTTGTGTTACTTTCGCAGACACTGCACTAGGTCCATAAACATCGCAATTTTTTTTCGCGGCTTGCGTTGCATTTTTACCTTTTTTGTAGTAAAATTTTAAAATGTATCGACATTAATCATTAGATTCACTCATCTTTACAGTACGAAAAACAAATAAAAATCACACATTTTCCTAATTTTAATTATCTTCTTTAAAATTTAAACTTTGAATGATACCAAAACCAGCCAGATACAAATAGTATAGCCAAAGATATTTTATTACAAGTTCATACATACTATAATGCGAAAAGACTTTTTCCCCAACCTATTATGTATATGTACAAATACAGAACATCTAAACATAGAATTAGTGGGTCGAAGTGTCCTAAGTACACTTACGGCTTTTAGTAATATTTACTAAAATGTCAGAACAGCGACGATATGTACCAATACTCGTGCTACATACAAAGTTAGTAGGATGGTTCTCTAAACTCCACACAGCATAACCTGTGTTGTGGAGTGTAGTCTCTTCGTCGTCTATTTTAGGCATACAAAATGTGTCCAAATAAGAGGCTTATTTTACATCTCTATGTTTTTCTGTTGAGTGTTATTTTTGTATTGTAAAATATTAAACGGTAATAATTTCTTACATTTATAGCACCTAATCCTCATTGGTTCCTTCGTCAGGCGTAGGCGTGTGCCATGTTAGCCGCTCTTCATAGAACTGAATGACGACTTGAGGGCATTTAGTGTTTGCTTGCTTTGCTGGCACCAGATCCGCCTCATCTGTGCCTTGCCATTTCATTAGGAACATCAGCTCCCCACTGCTGTCTGTTGCACCTGGAATTTTTATCATACATTTCAGTATTACTATGAACTACATCTATATATTAATACATGGGAAAATTTTGTACCCATTTTTAAGCTTATTGCGCGCATGTAGTGTGAGATTTGGCTTAGTTAAAGTATATATGGCGAAGGATAAGCGAATGCTAAAATAAACTAAAAAAGCAAATATAACTTTTCATCATCATCATCAGCCCTTCTCATCCACTGCTTCTCTTCGTTGTCGCCATTCGCCTCTGTCCTGTGCTGTTCTAACCCACACACGACCTGCGATTTTTATAATATCGTCGACCCATCTTGCCTGTGGACGACCTACGTTCCTGGTTCCAAGTAAACTTCTGATGAATCACCTTTTACAGAAAACCGTAATTATATATTTCAAACCGTTTTCCAGCTAAATGGGAACACTAGTTTTTTGCACACACACACACAAACTACCTGTTACCCTAACCATGCATTGAAGAAATAGCTTACCAATAATCTTTTCAGGATCCAATCCTCTGTCAAAGCCAGAGGTTTTCTTCTCATCAGTTTTTAATTTCTTTGCGCCTTTTAGGTCTGGCGTAGCGGCGGATTTGCGTTTTTTCATTATATCCTTGTCTGGTTTTACAATTTTGCCCTCTGAAAGAATATGATTTATAGTCATTTTCTTTATTTAAAGTGCTATTTCATTGAACCACAATGAGGTCAATATCCCAAAACAAAACACTATACCATGTCAAGACATGAGCATAGATCTTCAACAGTAATTTAACCTTTGGTATGCTTGAAATATTATTATTATTTGTAATACACAGGCAGCTCTTAGAGCTGATGCGTGTATATCTTATTTATTGTCAGTGCTCTTTAAATATTTGTCCGGTCTGTTTTTGAAAGTGTTCACTGAGGGGACACTGATCATTGACTCTGGTAACCGATTACAAGTGTCCACTGTGATTGGGCAATATGTGCTCCGTTGGTTTGCTGGTACTTGGCCCGCGTTTCAGCTTCAGTGAGTGTCCTCTCAACCTTGCATTATTGTTCATGGTATATAGTGTTTGTGACAAGTCAGGTATGCTGAAGTGGTTGTTTAGAATCTTGTAAGTCTCTATAAGATCTCCGCGCTCTCTACGTAGTTGATTCTACTATGTCACATGTAGATTATGTTTTAGCACCAAAACACATAATACTGATAAATATGTTATTACAGTAGTCCCACAAATCTGGCACTTCAGAAGTCCAGTATGTCCAATAATCCGGCACCCTCCGCTCACACCTCTCTACTTTAGTTCCGCGCTTGCGCACATATTTTATTTATATATTAAGAATTTTCTATACAATCCAATAATCCGACACCCCAGTTTTTAATAGTGCCGGATTAGTGAGACTACTGTATTTATATGAATAATTGTATAGACACATACCAGCTTCTTTCTTCTTTCTAGCCTCTTCAAAGGCCTGGATAAGGTCAGGGCAGTCTAAGTTCTCTTCTGGCTCCCAAGTGTTATCCTCATCACTGTAACCCTTCCATTTCAGGTAGTATTCAACCTAGAACATTGTTATGTACATGTAACAATCCAATCAATAGAGAAGATAAAATGAGCCTGTATGGTTATCAGAGCATCTAATTATATTTTTGTTGATAAGAAAAACGGCGCCAACTTATGCCCTTGAAGATTCCTTCCTACCTTTCCGTTTCTCATGCGGCGGTCCAGAACCTTCTCTACGGAGAACTCCTCCTCTACTTCGGGTTCGCCAGGCTTCTTGTCTGCCATCTGATGCAGAAGGAACACAGATCAGCAATATTACCAAAATGGCAATGGCACAAAATTGATAATCGCTCATTCTTGTTCTTAACCTATACTTTTAGTACTAGTAAAGCACTATTTAGTTCGCTTGGGAAGCGATTAACATAATTACAATTTAATCTAACAACAATACAAGGTATACAACATGCACTCTAAAAGGCTTGGCGTATGTTTCTGGAATTTCCTCCCGCCATTTTGATGCTAAAAGATGCCATACCAGTTTTACTCACACAATTAGGTTTGCTGTAGAGATTTCTTTAGATTTTACTAATCTAGCCTACTTTATTGTTAATATTTCGAGCACGTTACGATAAAGTTTACCTTTTTTTCAAAATAATCACAAATTAAAAACCGGCGTCGATTTCCACAAAGCAAAGCACACGTCGTGAGTGAATGATTTTCTTTTGTTTGATAGACGAACGAACGAACTAATGTTAAATAGACAATATAGAGGCTAGACAGATGCATGCACGATACACTAGGCATGGCATGGCATTCATGGCAAGCACCTTACCAGCTACAGCAACATTGATCGAATCAATCATCATTGATTTTTCAAAGGACATCACTAGCTTAGATTAGAACAAACGAATAAAAAAGAAAAAGTAAAAAAGATTGTCTTTGATTTGATACGGGAAAGTTGTAAATAATTTTCTCAAAAATCTGATTTAGCTAATTTTTTAGAAGCCTTTGTCGCGTAGAAAGTGTTCTGATGATTATAAAGTGAATGCTAAACGTGATGGAAAACTATGAATGGTGTGCCCAATGAAACAAAAAACCATCATTGCGCACGATACCCCAACGCCATTTTGAAGCGAAATTTTGTATGTAAGTGCCAAGTATTTTGCAATATTTTCGCTTCTGGTCATAACAAAAAGGGTGTGTTCTACGACAAATGTTTGAGAAGAATATGTTGCGCAGCCGGGAACATCATAAATTGTGACCATTTCAAAGGACTGTGTTCTTGTCTCGATAGTTGCATCGAGGTGGGTTGCGGTGCCGTTTATTGGAACTCGCATAATTAAATTATTGAGGTGTAAGGGGCTCTCTTTCTTGGGATTGAGAAGATTCCTGTGGGTGCGTGTCACGACTGCATCGTCAATTTCGCTAGTCGTATTTTCGGGAGTGTTTGATGTGAAAGGTTTTGGCGTGGCTAGGCTTATCGCTGCCGTTTCCGACTTTTGCAGATAGTGGTGCGGAGGATGGCCCGGGACCACGGGAGTGTTCTAAATAACTGACGGACGCTGCCGGCGATCAGCTGGCAATACAAGTATGTTCAAAATAATGTAACAAACCCCTCTTTGAAATTGATTTTCATTCTTGCAGTTACATATTTAGTGCCTATCTTAAAATATGTTGAATCTTACATTCATTCAATGAGATTATACTAAAAATACCAGCAGCGATTTGGAATTGGCTACTTTTGTCATGTAGCCTGGCTGACAAATGACTTCTTGGAGTGACATTGAAAATTGTATAATCCTACAAAAAAAAAAAATTTACCTATATACAGTTTCAAGCTCTCACTAGGCGTGTTTTCCTAGTGATTTGGAAAAAAAAATTTCATCAACGTTACTAAAATAAATAAAAACTAGCAAAAACTATATAATATTTTAGTATAAGTAATAAAAACTAATGGCAGAATATATATTACCAAAGTCGCTATGAGACATAGGAAACAGCTAGGTACCTTACTTAAAACACATTAACTCTGGTTTGTTTATCCAACTTTGAACCAAATTAACTAAACAACAAGTTCTAAATCTAAGCACAAACCGATGAGATTTAAACTAATCTGACTCACATTCTTGCTTGATATTTTGTTATGAGTTATACAAATTCTTATAAGCTTATCTGAGGATTAAAACGCAGTGGTGGTAAGTTGCAGCTCTAGCAAGGTAGAGGATACAATGAGACAAGCAGGCCTAGCACAGTAATTACTTTAGGGTTTTCTCTTGATCTCAATGTAAGTTTTCCAAAAAAGAATAAACTTGTCAAAGTCTCGAGCAGGGTGATTGCGAGAATATCAGGGAAGAAAAGTCTACACTTCTAAGACAATAGTATGCGACGCCGACTGCGAGACCAAAACAATCTCATAAGACAGTCCGTTGTGACAGAACTCGGAAATGATATTTGTTGTGCTTGATGTTGTATACATCTTGGAAGTGTAGACAATGTTTCTTCTCTGTAATTATCGCATTTGCTCTGCTTCAGACTATTGAAAATTTTCTTCTTTCTCAGATGAATGTATGTCATCATTATTGGGTGACATTCCATGACAATATTTTGAACAAAAAAACCTAAAAAACCATAAAAAAATTGTTACATACCTATAAGTTGCTAACAGGTTGTATTTTGAAGTTCTTTATTAGTCATTAATGGCTTAACTAGTACAATTCCTTAAAGGTCTTTCTATTTCTTATTTTCTGATCATCATCATCATCCACAGCCAGACTTCACCCACTGTTGGTGGAAGGTTAGGTCTCCCAAAGTTTTCTGCTACGGGGTTTCTATAATTTGTGCAAGATGACTTTATCTCTTTTCTAGATTTTGAAAGAATGTTATTTTATATTTTTTTATTATGATTGTCTCTGTTTTGTATTTGTTATAATAAATCTCTCCTGGACAAATGGTGTAATAGGGTCACTGATTGGTACCCCAGAGATGATAAATGCAATAGAGGGCGTCAACAAACAAGATGGGAAGACAAGATAGAACCCAGTGGAAAGTGTTAGATGAGGTGTGTAGTGTGCCAAGAGGCACACCAAACTTCGGGATATCCTATAATTAAATCTGAACTCACAATTGCTAAAAACATGTAAACCCAAAGTTTGGAATAAATGGCTTATTATTATCATAATAAATCTCTCAGTCCAGTCATAGCAAAGGCCTCTCCAGTAATTCCCATTGGGATATCTCTCAGGCAACCATTCTCCAGTTGGCGCCTGTTGTGATTCTATTGTAAACTCACACTGAATTAACTTATCACCACCATATTAATTTGTGTATTCACAAGCTGAATATGAACAGGTTTGCTGTGAGCAGTCAGGCTTGCAGCAGTTATCCAGTGATCATTCGCATATTCTTTTGATCTTGTTCTATCTAGTTCCATAATTTAAGTTGTCCAACCACCATAAGCATAGTGGCTATTGGGTGTACCATGCGCACAGGCAATTTTGGGTGCAGTCATATAATTGATGGGAAACTCAAAAAAAGCAGTCCACAATTTCTTACAAAAGTTATCTTATGTATCTGTTTCTAATATAAAACCAGAAAACCTCAGTGACAGATGGATGGAAACAAGTGATCACATCAGGTTTCTTCCTAAGAAGGAACTTCAGATTAAACCTACTTCAGGAAATCATTTAAAAATGATATGGAACCAGCAATGTGACCGTTGTCCGCTCCTTAAGTCTAGACATAATTTAGTCACTTCATTTCTAAGGTAAAATTCTATTACTCTTGCAGTATAAAATGCCACGACCTGGCAGTCTCAAAGACCCAGACATAGCGGAGTTGTTCAGCCGCCATGATCCGGAGAAGATATTTGAAGACCTGCGGGAGATTGGGCATGGCTCCTTCGGGGCCGTCTACTATGCCCGCTGCAATCTCACCAAGGAGATTGTGGCTATCAAGAAGATGTCATATCTCGGGAAGCAGAGCGAGGAAAAATGGCAGGATATCTTAAAGGAAATCAAGTAAGACAAAATTCATTAGGGACTGTATCCACCAAAGCTGAGCGTAGAGATGTGTAAAATCAGCTAATAGAATCGCATGTAAATAGTATTGCTTTGCTCAGCTACGTTAGATTAGGTTCCAGCCCTTAAAACCAGGTGCAAATATTACCCTTCTTCACAGTTTGAGTAAAAAAGGGCTATTACAGATATAACTATCAAGCTGTATCTCTGTGTGTACCCGTAACATTGAACCTTCCCAACAGTTATGCCAATTTCAATGCAGTTTTTATTATTTGAAAGTTGGTGGATGATGATGGTTCGTAGTTATGTTTGGTAAACATTTAAGTCTTTCAAGGGAAATGTAATTGTTTTATTATTACCTATGCATTTGTTGAGATAAAACTATCTAGGGGTGTGACTCACGAAATTGTATTTAAATATTTAAAGAGTAAGTGGAATGTATATATTGAGGCTATTTGTTCATTCAGAACTTTTAGTCAAATCTATATTCCAAGATTTCTTTATTTAGAAATATGTATGATAGTGAAATCTTGAAATACATCCATACTAATATTATAAATTCGAAAGTAATTCTGTATGTCTGTTTGTTACGTTTGCACGACTAAACGGTTGGACCGATTTTGATGAAATTTCATTTAGGTACAGATAGATTATGGCCGTGATTAGGTAATGTTTTCATTGACTAATCACACGTACGAAAACTCGGGTGGCAGCTAGGTGTTTTATATATAAAATTCTGATATAGCGATTACTCGTACAATCCGAGAAATGTCGGTCTGAAGTAACCGTAGTACTATTTGTATGAAGGGTTGCACTAGATTCGAATTCTGGTTTCCGAACTTGAGAATATAATTATCCATTTCGAAGCATAGTATTTATCCGTCCGATCCAAATCCGTCATTGTAAAATGCTCTCATAAAATTCGGTTCACCAAGAGAGAGAGGGTGTATCCTGTACTCTGTTTGTCCTGCCTCTTCGTACGCACAATAACAGTGCCAGAACTCGACGGCGATTGAAAGGACCCATAACAAACGACATTAACGCTATTCGTATCTAAGCCGTCTCCTTAGAGTGTTTTGCCGAAACATTATACAACAAACATGAAACAAAAACGTTTGTTTTTATACACAAGCTGTCTCCTGCTTTAAGGAAATGGTTCTGGTTAAAACAAAACATTTCACCCAGATTAAGCTCAAAAAGTAGAGAACAGTACTCATCTACTCCAGTCCATTGATAATAATTTATCTGTAATACATATTGTTTACCACAACAACTTTGCACAAATAATCTCAAAAACCCGAGTGCGACTTGCAAGTGATGACAGATCATGACATTATACCCCTCTCCACCTGCGCGGGCATGTTCTCCATCTGCCTCGGAAAACAAAAAACATTGTGTATGCACAGACCAATGTTTATGCCCCCCCTCTCCATGTTTTTGTGTATTATGTCGAAAAAACACGCGCAAGAGAGGCGGCTTAAAATATGCAACAAAATATTAGAATGCCTCTAGAAATTCAGAGTTTTCTAGATCCTTATTTTCAAGCAACGAAGTACGTTAACACGCTAACGTATAAATTTTTATACGCTACAGATAAATCTTTTTATGAATGTTCATAATGTTTTCTTCCCTAGATTTTTGAAGCAATTGGAACACCCAAACACAATAGAATACAAGGGATGCTACAAGCGCGAGCATACGGCATGGCTTGTCATGGAATACTGCGTTGGGTCCGCCTCTGACATTATCGAGGTAAGAATTTAATTAATTATATTATACCATCCCATCCAGTTCAAACCTAGGAAGGTCTGCTCCTTTCTAAGCGAACACCAACCTTAACTCTTTGAAATAATGGATAAGGACTTTGGAGGTGCATCGATAAGATCTGCTCATCCACCTACCCTCCAGTTTCTTTTTGTCTTGACACCAGCCACCTTAACTCCTTGAAGCAATGGAGAAGGACTTTGGATGAGGGAAAAACGATCTGCACTGACGCGGATTGGCGTGTTTTGTGCATTATTCCCCTTCATACCTGAACCCAGACCTTAATTCTTACGAATTAGACAAATTTTAGGTCTATGAATTATAAAAGGATTAAAGGACATTCTAGCTGGAACATTTATTTTTATGAAACGTATTTAACTAACCTGTGGATAACGTCGTGGAGTACAGTATCAATAGCTCACACATGATATATAATGAACCAGAGCTGGGCAAAATACATGCATTGCGTTAATTAAAATACAAATTTAAAATACTATCTCGCACGTATTTTAAATACGAAATACAAAATATTTTTAAGTCGTGTATTTGAAATATAAATACACAATACAATATTTCAACTATTTTTATTTAAATTAAAAATTACAAAATACAGTCAGGTATTAGGAACTTGACAATTTGAGGTACAGTACAGTTGCAGTGTTGCCAATGTATTAATGTTCAGATGTATTTTGAAGCCATAAGTATTTCTAATACTAACTACAAAATACCTCAGCGTCAGGTATTTGAAATACCAATTACAAATTACATTTTTACGAGGTAATTGAATTACAAATACAAAATACGTATTTGTTACAATTACAAGTAATTCAAATATTCAAATACTGCCCGCCCCTGCCATGTACTAACACATACTGTACTTTACATATAATTAAATAAAAATAAATAAAATAAATATTGCTGGACATTTCACACAGCGCTATCTAGCCCCAAACTAAGCAAGGCTTGTACTATGGGAATACATTTTTGGAAATACATACTTATAATATATAGAGAAACAACCAGACCCGGAACAAATATCTGTAGATCATACAAACATTTGTTCCGTGGTGGGAATCGAACCCGCTACCTTCTGCGTCTCAGCCGGCTATTCGCCCACTGCGCCACGGAGGTCGTAATTATATTGTAGTTGTTTGTTATTTTAATAAATAAATAAGAATTTATATAAATGGTAATATGTTGCAGCTCTAACTGAGCCTGTTCTGACCTGACGTAGATTAGATTAGATAATACTTTATTGCACACCATAAACAACAAAACAATAAAAAGTAACAGCATTCAAATGAATGTATACAATTGGCGGTCTTATCGCTAAGTAGCGTACCGTAATGTCTCGAAAGACACTAAACAGAATATAATGTAGGGATACTTGCATACATAGATCAAGATCTATATATGGAAGTATCCCTACTAAATATTATACGTAGCTGCTGGTAATTTGAACCTGCATTCTGTTTTTGGAAATTAATATTTTTTCATATTAATTTGCTCAAGTTGGCGATTTTTTTCACAACTATATTCAAATTCAAATAACTTTATTTTGGAACAAAAACATGTTAAAACTGTGTTTGCTGTGAATTTCGGAATACTAAATGTTGTATGATTTATTGTGATCCACTTATATACCTGTTTAGTTTACGTCCAGTTTCAAATTAGAAAGTGTGATATTTCCAAAGCCTAGACTCCTTGATCATTAATTCGCAACAGTTGCACAAAGCTGATACATTGACTAATAAAATTGATAAATTCAGTGCAATTTTTGTCGAATATTTGTCGAGGTCCGTGACCCCGTAACCTCTGAATCAATATGATCAGAAGACGATATTCTTGGAATTTAATGATTGAGTATATCGTCATACACCTTTTTAGCCGACTACGGCTAAGCCAAAAGGAAGGGTTATGTTTTTAGCAGATTATAAAAAAAAGCATAAATATTGCTGGACATTTCACACAGCGCTATCTAGCCCCAAACTAAGCAGAGCTTGTACTATGGGAACGAGATAACTGATAGAATACTTATATACATTTTTTTTGTAAATACATACTTATAATATATAAAGAAACAACCAGAACCGGAACAAATATCTGTAGATCATGAAAACATTTGTTCCGCGCCGGGAATCGAACCCGCTACCTCCTGCGTCTCAGCCGGATGATGTATGTTCCACCGTAGCGCATAAACTACTCGTCCGATTTTGATGAATGAGGTGTCAATCGATACGTTTTTATGGTCTGGGTGACATAGGTATTCTGGGGTTTCAGTTTTTAAAATGACGTAGCTTGTTTGCTCGACTACTGTTGTTATATATTTAGCGCGTCGTAAGAGTGGGTTAGTGGAATGAAACTTCCGATTCGGAGATTTGGGTCCCATGCCGTGCACCAATGGATACGCAAAAAAGGGGCAAACGTGATGTTAGGTCTTGCCTCTGACTACCATGTTGTGGGATATCTTAACGGGCATGCATACTGAGTAAGAGATCCGAAGATGTCCCATCAGGGGGGTTAATATTTTTGCTGGACTTTAATAAGGGACATTTCACACAGCGCTACAAACTAGGCAAAGCTTGTGTACTATGGGTACCAGATATAACAAGAGAATGAATACTTAAAATAAATAAGGAAAACGAGGAAGAAGCGGAAGGAAGTGATTAAGCTACAGAAGATAGCTGTCATGTCCTATAAGGAGGTAAAAGAGACCGCCTTGGAACCAGGGAGTATAAATACCTATTGTATTTAATGGTACATATATTATGTATAATAATAGAACGTTTGATTCAGGCAACTATAGGCACATACAAAATATGATTACAAGGCCCTTAACTTACTTACTCTTTACTTTTCCTTTAACTTAACTTTATTTATTACTTATTTACTAGCTTCCGCCAGCGGCTTCGCATGCGTCGTTTGTCAGCAAAACGTAGCCTATGCGTTAATCCTGGTTATAATCTACGTACATACCAAATTTCATCGAAATCGGTTCAGCCGTTACGACGTGAGTACCAACCAAACAAACATCCAAACTTTCACATTTATAATATTAGTGTGATGTAGGTTTATAGTTTTATCTCCAATGTTTCTTTTATGTGCATTCACCACTATAACTAATTCTCTATCTTCAAAGACGACCTCCGTGGTGCAGTGGGCGAATAGCCGGCTGAGACGCAGGAGGTAGCGGGTTCGATTCCCGCCGCGGAACAAATGTTTGCACGATCTACAGATATTTGTTCCGGGTCTGGTTGTTTCTCTATATATTATAAGTATATATTTACAAAAAAAAAATGTATGTAAGTATTCTATCAGTTATCTGGTTCCCATAGTACAAGCTCTGCTTAGTTTGGGGCTAGATGGCGCTGTGTGAAATGTCCAGCAATATTAAAAAAAATATATTATTAAAAAAAAGGTTTGCTGGAATTAAACTCATATTAGGATTAAGTTCGCCTTTGTACATTCCCATTTTGTTAGATTTTTGTCTGTAATCTATTTGACTACAATAAAGAATGAATAGACCAATGTTATGGACGGAATCGCATCAGTTTGACCAGCAGCAGCAAAGCTCTTAAATACGAGAAGATATAAATGCGACCAGGCGTTATTCGTACACTTAATTGTACTATAATTATTTGTAATCGATGACTAATTCGCATCCGAAATCCTGAATTCTGACATTATTCGTGACGTCATTAGTTCTTAGAAAACAACACGAATGAGCACTATCAGTAGGATTTTGAGTCAGCTAAGTTTTATCAAAATATGAGCGCGTATCAATTTATTCAACGTATACAATTGTATTATGTAAAGACCAAAATATAACCGACTTAACCAAACTACTTAACCGATTTTGATGAAATTTCTATGGGACCAATCTGAAAGTATATCCTTTCAATTAAAAAAATAATTTTCATTTTCCAAATTGGTTAATAAATGACGGGTACAAAAAAATTTTAAAATACAACCGAATTGCGAACCACTTTGTTTTGAAGTGAAAATAGGCTCAGCGAACGCTTTTTTGACCGTTCACACAAGTAACATCCTATCCCGATAATGTTCAGTACCTATAATTATAAATAAATAAAATATTGCTGGACATTTCACACAGCGCTATCTAGCCTCAAACTAAGTACTATGGGAACCAGATAACTGATAGAATACTTATATACTTTTTTTTTGTAAATACATAGAAAAACATCCAGACCCGAAACAAATATCTGTAGATCATGCAAACATTTGTTCCGCGGTGGGTATCGAACCCGCTACCTCCTGCGTCTCAGCCGGCTATTCACCCACTGCGCCATAGAGGTCGTCGGTAGGAAATCGATAGCCTTTTTGTATGAAAAAGCATTTGGGATACGCTCTTCTATTACCATATCTTAACTGGTCACTGACCTAAGAAACAACTCGGGGCACAACAAGATTGAGTATAATAATGTACAGTAGAATAACGCCTTCAGAATGCTATTGGGATTGCCGCGACATTGCAACGCGTCAGGAATGTTCGCGAACGCGCACGTCGACGGTTTTCACGCGATCATGCGGAAAAGAATCGCGTCTCTTTTTCACAGATTGCGCGGTAGTCCCAACAGTATTCTGAAGATGATTGCTGGTCGTTTTGATTGCCCTATTCAGAGGCACTGGGTGTGGATAATTACGGGCAATATAAAACACGTAGGTAATTAATTTATTTATTAATTTGTCTCATGTTTATTTTAAATTTAACTTAGCTACTATGAATATTATAATATTGATTTAATTTAATTTAATTATTTTGACTGTACTTTAATTTGTTTTAACTTATTGTGATTATGGATAATATTATCTGAAATAAATGATACAATACAATATAATAAGCCAAGATAAGATATCCATACCAAGATAGCTCGTAAATTATTTCTAAAATTTCCCGCTGGGAATTTGTTTCCTTGTCGTTAGCCCTCAAGTCTCGGAGCAAACACCTCTTGGCAATAATTAATTCGACCTGCATGCCGCCGCACGCGTTTTATGCAAATAAATATTATAATAATGTCATATTGTTTCCTGTTTTCGTCTTGCGTAATATACAGTTGGTTTTGGCGCTTCATACGTTACCTAGGCTTGCAGTCGTAATTAGAGCACGGGTTTTTATGGCGCCGCGCCGTTCAAATCCCTTGCTTAAAGTTTAGGCTCGAATTTTAGAATTGCAGACCTTATTGCAGTTGATGCACCTTAAAAAAACGATTCAATACTCATTAAATTACTTGGTTTTTACAAGTAGCAACTCAATTTAACAACCTTTGTGCTTAATAGCTAACTAAGCTTCAGCTCACAAAACCACATACAGCGATAAGCTCGCCTATTTGTCTTGTGTTTTAATTTTTGTTTTTAATTATCGTTTTTAAATAAAGTGTTTTGGGTACAGCTGGGTAAAGGCCTCTTCGTTATTACGCTACTCTCTGGTTCTGTGTTAAGCGCATTCCGCCAGGGCAGTAAAATTTACCTTTAAAAGTGATCCTTGTGATTTTAATTAATAAAAGTAATTTTTTTATTAATTGCCTTCCCAGAACTCGCGCAACGTCGTCGGCCGACTAAAATAGAATAGAAACCGCTTTATTGTATACCACACTTAAATTAACAAATCATATTTAAAACATTACTAGATACGCGATAGAACAATCTGGCTGCCAGCCAGTGGTCTTCCAACTGGTCTTAAACCTTCACGCGGCTGCCACTCGGTTGCTGCCCTCCTCCATCTTCTCTCCTTGCCAAGTGTCCCGTCCATCTTCATTTTAGCTGATTGATTCTTTTACTCACGACTCGGGTTTTGTGTCGTAGTTCTATATGGTTTTCATTAAATAAAATAAATAAATAAATATTGGTAGACATTTCACACAGCGCTATCTAGCCCAAAATAAGCAGAGCTTGTACTATGGGAACTAGACAACTGATAGAATACTTATATACTTTTTTTTTGTAAATACATACTTATAATATATAGAAAAACATCTAGACCCGGAACAAATATTTGTAGATCATGCAAACATTATTTCCGTGGCGGGAATCGAACCCGCTACCTCCTGCGTCTCAGCCGGCTATTCGCCCACTGCGCTACGGAGGTAGTCAATTTCATTCAATCAAATAGCTGTATCCATCTCCCGCAGGTCCACAAACGGCCGCTCCGCGAAGAGGAAATAGCCGCGATATGCGAAGGTGTGGTCTCCGGCTTATCCTATCTCCACAGCCTGGGAAGAATCCACCGCGACATAAAAGCAGGCAACATACTCCTGACAGAGCAAGGGACGGTGAAGCTGGCTGACTTCGGCAGTGCTAGTATCAAGTGTCCCGCTAACAGCTTCGTGGGGACCCCTTATTGGATGGCTCCGGAGGTTATATTGGCGATGGATGAGGGCCAGTATGATGGGAAGGTAAGTGCGGCATGCCTTTGAATGTTATCATTATAGCTGTATCCAATAGTGCTGATTGCAGACCATCACAATTTATGATGGTGGATTATGAAATGATGTTTAGATAGTCTGCATCACGTCAGTTGAGAGTAAAGGACGTTTAACGTCCTCAAGTTTTTAGCAGCTGGTGTGGTATCGAGTTTATACGACTCGTAAGTCGATAAGTCTACCACCACGGGGAAGAACTACCACCATTCCTATTTCTGCCGCCAATAATAATAATAAATAATTTAATTCGGGCAGCAATAAAATAGTTAGAGGATAGTAATTAACTTATTATACGGCCCACAAAGAAACCTTAGCCTAAAATACCTACTATAATAAAAACTTATATTTATTGACTTCATTAAGACTTACGAGTTATAAAGTGTTGTTATGTTTCAGGTGGACGTGTGGTCATTAGGGATAACGTGTATCGAGCTTGCCGAGCGCAAGCCGCCATACTTCAATATGAACGCTATGTCCGCACTCTACCACATCGCACAGAACGAGTCCCCGCCTTTGCAAGTAAGCTTAGTCCTCATCCATAAATAAATTATGTGGACATTTCACACATTGAGGCTCCCCCATTTTTGTAGTGCCAGAGATGTTTGCTCAGAATCGAACATGGCTTTCACGCCATCATTCGGAAGAAAACAACTATTCTTAAAACTATAATATTTCATAGTTTTTTAGGAAGAAATCTAAAGAATTATCGCACATTAAAACGACCATGCAAAATTTCCAAAACACTTCAGTCGTTTTAGGGCCCGCATACCAAAACTGTATCGAGCTTCAAGCATAGATTTTCGTCAGTTCATTTCTTTTGATTCCAGATTAACAATTTCATCTCAAAATATTGTCAACAAATCTACACTTCGCGTCCCAATTCACGCGTATTGTATAGTTTTAAAAATGGTAAAAAATAATCCCACAAAATAACCGTATCATCATCATACCAGCAGCCATATGACGTCCACTGCCGAATATAGTCCCTCCCTCATAGATTTTAAGAGCCTACACAAAATGAATAATTTCGTATGCTGTGTACTAATCTTAATGTACATTTATATGACCAATTCAGAACCTTCAAGATCCAATCACTTCCTAATCTTCTTCTTCCTGCCTTTCTCCCACATTACGCGGGGTCGGCACAACATGTATTTTTCTTCCATATCTCTCTTATCAGTCGTCATCTCCGTTGTCACTTCTTCCCTACCCTTATAATTCTACACACAGTCCATACATCTCTTCTTTGGCCTTCCTCTACTTCTTTATTTATCCACACTCATATCTAACACTCGTTTAGTCACATGATTTTCTTCCCTCATACCACGCTAGCCTCTTTTTTTTTTTAGCTAGCCGCCATTTACACACTGCTGGGCAAAGGCCTCCCCCAACTCCTTCCACCTATCGCGATTCTTGGCAGATTCCCACCATTCCTTTTCGAATCCACTGATGTCGTCACGCCAACGCTTTCGCGGCCGACCCCGACGTCGCTGTCCATCCTCCGGTACCCAAGGAGTTATGATGTTGGCCCA
Source organism: Philereme vetulata (assembly GCA_918857605.2). NCBI lineage: Eukaryota > Metazoa > Arthropoda > Insecta > Lepidoptera > Geometridae > Philereme > Philereme vetulata. Next base: position 12,307,051 of record OU975420.1, on the reverse strand, counting down.
TTTCTCCGGAAGCATTCGACTTACGTGCCCGGCCCAATCCCACTTGAGCTTCGCGGTTTTGTCTCCCACATCGGCAATGCCAGTTAATGAACGAAGCGTGGTATTCCTCACCCGATCGGTTCTCCGGAATCCTAGGACGCTGCGTTCCATTGCCCTTTGGCAAATCTTGAGCTTGGACTTCTGCAGCTCGGTCAATGACCATGTTTGCGCACCGTAGGTTAGGACCGGCAGGATACACATATCGATGAGTTTGCGCTTCAGACTCAGAGGAAGGTCACCCTTCATGTGCGCCTTCATGGACCAGTAGCTCTTCCAGGCATTTTCGATGCGGCGCTCGATTTCCTTGTCATGCCTGTTTTCGAAGCTTGCTAACTGGCCCAAGTAAATGTACTCATCGACATATAGTATTTACTGCCAATCTACCTCGACCCTACGTTTCGTGGCATTGGTCATTATTTGCGTCTTCGACCGGTTCATTTGCAGTCCAACCTCAAGACTTGCCGCGCTCAGTTCTTGGAGCATTTCTTGTAAGTCATGTGCTGTTTGGGCAAAAAGACAATGTCATCCGCAAAACGCAAGTTAGACGCTTGCCACCGATGTTTATGCCCCTTGTTGCCCAAGATAATGTTCTGAATACCTCCTCGAGGGTGCTTGTAAACAGAATGGGAGAGAGTGGGTCACCCTGCTTGACTCCTTTCTGTATGTGAAATGCTGGACCAGTTGAGTGGAGTTTTATATTGGCTGTGCTTTGGCGGTAAATGATTTTAAGATGATCAATGTACGCTAGCCTCTTACTCCACAATTTTCTATCACTGGCGCTACTTTCAAACTTTATCTAATATACTCATTCCTTATCTTATCCATTCTCGTTACCGCACACATCCATCTCAACATTCGCATTTCCACCGCGTGCGCTCTTCTTTCATCCGTTCCTTTCGTGGCCCAACACTTAGAATCACGGCAGGTCTTATTATCGTCTTGTAAATATTCCCCTTAAGTTTAAGGAGCATTCGAGGATCGCACGTAGTTCCTGTAACCGGTCGCGATTTTATCTATTCCGCATTTATTCTATTTTAACGTCCCGATCTATGTCGCCATCGTCTTAGATCAATGACCCAAGGTACCGGAAGTCGGAGCAGAATGGTACAGTCAACGCATTTGATACCTACCATTTGTCCCAAGACACCACTAGCCTAGAACGTCTAGTTTCCGAGATACGGCTGTTTGAAGTTTGACAGCTGTCATCAGAAATGCAGTTCTCATTGATACCTATCATTTGTCCCAAGACACAACTAGCTTAGAACGTTAGAACGTCCGAGATATGGGTGGTACTTTTAATGCTTTCTGTAATTTTTGTTCTGATGATGTTCACCGATATTTGTGACCTGTGATATGTTCACTGAATAATGTAGCCATACCAGATCACCGACTTTCGAGCTTATAGGTAGGTGTATAGGACTTTTGGAAGTTGGTAAATGGTCAGCGACTTTTGGCGTTGACTGTACCAATCATATCATAATCATACATCAGTATTACACAAAATTAATTGTTCCCTTGCAACCTTCATTCTCAATTATAAAGTTTCACTGCGCTAGTAATTATTTCAAATCACTACATGTCTTGCAGGCGCCGGAATGGACAGACACATTCCGTTATTTCGTCGAGGCCTGTCTTCAGAAGAATCCGCAGGACCGACCTACGTCTACGAAGCTACTCTCACATCCCTTTATTACCAGGTAATTTTTATTTCATTGGAGTCTTGGAAGCCAAAAGGATTGCTGAAGTGGCAGTAGCGGGGCACAAAGCTCGAAGTACTGATGGCCGTTGGGGCAGAAAGGTTCTACAGTGGGGAAATATCAGCGTAGAACGTTTTTCCACTAGATGGAAAGACAAAGTCAAAATTTTTTATTCATGAAAATCACACGGATCACTTTGAAACGTCAATTTGACTGCCTGTTCCTTCGTGACCAAGCCAGGAATGAAAGGCAAGAAACAAGGCTGGTTGTTTCTTTTTTAATGATCCTTTTAGATAACATAACAATACAGAAAATAAATTATGTCTAAATTGTAACATTTTGAGTGTCAATCACACACTCCAAATCGTAAGCAATTTCAATCCCAAGCTTCTCTATCATCTAAATAATGCGATATTTTATAGTAGGCTTTTTTATAAAGATTTTGTTTAATTATGTTTTTAAATTTGTTAATTGTCAATTTTTGTACATCACTTGGGAGTTTGTTATAAAAGCAAACACCTTGTTGCCCTTTAAACGAGCTATTAACCTGGTCGCTGGACTTAACCCTATAGATTTCCAGAGTGGTCGATCTTGTGCCGGTCTGGAAATCTATAGGGTTAGGCCTATGTTCAACAGTGGACGTTGAAATGTGGTTGAAATGATGATGATGTAGTGGCCTAATGCGATGTATCCCGACTTCCGATTTGGAAGTTGTGGGTTGAAAAATGTATGTGCGCATTGACAAGTGTTCAAAACGGTGAAGAAAAACATCGTGTTGACTTTTGTTACTAAATAGTAGTACACGCCTATAGCATTATGAATAAAATGCTAATATAACTTTTGAAACTATCATGGGTATGAACACTATTTTCACATAAACACTAATAAAATAAATAAAATATCAGTACACTGAAAAAGTCGCAAATCATGGCAAATGCTAATAAGGGATCGTTCTTTGATCACGTGAGGTTTTTTTCTGATACTTTTGTACGCCCGCATGTAATGAGTTAGACTACCCCACAACCAACATTACGTGTATTTTTTATTAAAAATTATGTGAGAATTGGTTATAATGAAAAAATTTGATAAACTAGCCTCCGCCAGCGGCTTCGCGCGTTGTTTGCCAACAAAAAGTAGCCTATCCGTTAATCCAGGTTATAATCTATGTGCCTACCAAATTTTATTGAAATCTGTTCAGCCATTGATTGCCGACGTGATTGAGTAACAAACAAACATCAAATTTTCGCTTTTATAATATTAGTGTGAATGAATGAATGAAAACATTTTATTGTACACAATATAAACAAAAAAATACAAACAAAATAGAAAATACAAAGCAAATAGTGCAATGAGCGGTCTTATCGCTTAGAAGCGATCTCTTCCAGACAACCTTTGGATGGAGAGGATTTTGTTATAACAAAGATAATGGTTGATGTGTGATGTGATTCAGATTTTGAAAACTGTACACGGTCGCGCATGGGAGGACAGTCTGCTGAACACTAAATATTGTTATTATGTTTAAACATCAATTCGCTCGCTTAGGATTTCACATGGTCGCACGGAAAATAAACACGTCACAACACCTGCTTTCCCCCCCCCATCCATTGTGATCAATCGTGATGTTATTCTAACCCCTTCCCCCCTGTTCGAACGTGATTAAAGGACGACCCCTAATTGATATGTTTGTTTAGGCCTCGGTCGCCCAACGTGCTGGTGGATCTCATACAAAGGACGAAGGCGGCGGTGCGGGATTTAGATAACCTTAATTATAGGAAGATGAAGAAGATACTGATGGTAGATGGTGACAATGAAAGCGCTATAGGTAAGCAACACTATAATTTTATACTTTTTGGGTGGTTAATAGTATATTTAAAGTCTGCTTTAGCTCTCAGTAATTTGCGATGCTCGTAAATGCCAAACACAAGTATAAGGTGCCATTACCTAGTTTTAAGATCTTATTGTACACTTGCCAATGCACATAAATATGTTGTATCCTATTCAAAGGATTAGAATAATACTGACAGTATAAGAGATTCAAGAAATATATTTTTAGGGTTCCGTACCCAAAGGGTAAAACGGCATCCTATTACTGAGGCTCCGCTGTCTGTCTGTTTTTTTAATTCATTACCAAATAAAATTTTCAATTTTCAAAAAACCTTAATAATGAAACAGCCTGTATAAAATAGGTAAACAAACTATTAATTCAACATGTAAGTAGGTACCTGTTAAACTGACTAAGCGGCATCATCGCAAAGGTGCTGCCTATTTACGTTACAATTTTTTATTGGAATTATATCGATTACTGGATAAATATTCAAGCTACCGGTATTAAACCCACCTCCAAAATCAGTTATTGCGATTCCGGATGTGTATTTTAAATTAATGTCGTACATAACAAAACCTTTGTATGTTGTCGTTGGTTATATACCTGTTGGAAAAGGAAAATTTTGAAGCAATTTGAATTGACTTACTCTCGCTTAATTTATACCTATCGGTCGACTTAGACCACTGTGCGTACAGCTAGTTAGAATAGATATACATAATTTATTCCATTCTCCAGGTGATAACGAAGAAGCAGCCGAGGAAAGGTCAGGCGGGGACAGTTCCAAGTCAAACTCTGCTACTTCTGAGCACAGCGCGGCGGGCGCTTCAAGCCAAAGCTCTTCGTCGGGCAGTCTACGCAGGCGACCGCACCCTGTAACCATAACATTTATTATGTACTAGCTTCCGCCAGCGGCTTCGCACGCGTGGTTTGTCAACAAAAAGTAGCCTATGTGTTAATCCAGGTTATAATCTACGTACATACCAATTTTTATCGAAATCCGTTCAGCCGTTACGACGTGAAAGAGTAACAAACAGCCATATAAACTTTCGTGTTTATAATATTAGTGGGATTTTTTATTATGTACATTTGGGCTATTCTAGATAGGGTACAAAATATTGCACTTTAACACATTGTTCTTGCAAATAAACGTTACGTTATCGTCTTGGGCGTAGTTGGTTAATAAAATTACCCTCCTGCGCAGTCTGGTAAAAATGTCTCAGTCCCAGTCATAATCTATCTGTATACCAAATTTCATCGAAATCGGTCCAGCCATATATTTGTGAAAACGTAACAAACAAAGAGACAGAGTTACTTTTGAATTTTATAATATTAGTATAAATTTGTAGAATCAGTTTAAATCAGATCAATTTCTTCAACATAAAGCTTACTAATTTTCGATGTTCAAGTACTTTAATATTTAGGTACCTCTTATAAATTCACAGATGAACGCGAACCATCATAATCAACATCAACAGCAGCCTCATTACCAGCAAGTGAACCATCAACACACCTCGCACGTCGTCAGGTGAGACATCACTACCATCTCTCTTTCCAACGCTCACTTTAACTTACAAGGAAATAAACTTATCTATTTTTTTTATTTTATCGATTAAAACGGGTGTTTATCGCGTATGTATGTACCTTTTTATTTTATTTTATTGAGCATCTGGTAGACTCGGGACCGTATCATTGGATTGAACTTCATGATCCTAAGGTTCTCTCTAGTGAACGCCACGAAATAACCATTGACACGAAAGAAGAAGTGAACGCCATTATCACATGAAAATAGTTCGTGAAACGATCGAAATCAATAAGTTTTCAAATTTCAATCGGGAAGATGGCTATAGACTCTCACTCAGCGTCCTGGAACCCGATGATTGCTAGGTGTGCGCGTCGTGACTGGTCTTCTCAGTGCGTAGATACGGTTAGTGTAGTGTGTCGTAATATGAACGAGGACATTTCTAATTCTGAAGACCAAGTGAGGGTAGTTGCTGCAGCTGCCATGACTTATCGACGGTAGCTCCAAGTACTCCAGTTAAACCGTGACCACGACTGTTGCAACACAGCCGAAACGTCGGGATAACAAATAAAAAAGGTGCATACGCGATAAATACCCGTTTTAATCAATAATCATGTACAGTGATGGCGAAAGTTTGAAAAATACTAAGGAAACAAACTGCCTATGTAAGTCGTGAAGAAAACGATTTTCAAAAGGCCTTCTTTCAAAAGGTTTCTAAGGGTTACCACACCAATGGATCGATCGCCGATCGATGTAAAATAAGATCAGTCGACGTCGATCGATAGTTCCTACTATGACGCATCGTTTACTGATCTCATTTTACTATCGATCAATGGCATCGATCGTTGCTCGATCGATTGGTGTAGTAACACCCTAATGCTACGGTGGGAGGAGAACGATGGCCCCATCCTAACCTGACCCCAATCATCCTAACTCCTTAAACGGAGAAGGATTTTGGACTGAAGGCGTCTGTATACAGGATCCCAAAGGTTGGCCTCAGTTTAAGAACACATTTTTTATTACAAATCAAATCATTATTGCAGTTAACTTAGTGGCATAACTTAAAAAAATATTATAATTCAATAAAATATCAAAATCAAAGTAAATCACTCGATTCTTTGCCGATTATGAAATCCGCTAAATTAAAAAGTAATTAAATCGTTATGACAATGTTGTCTCACTTTGGACCAGTGTTCTCAAATAAAATATGGTGTCATGAATAATGTTAGTTAGTTTTGTTACAAAATCATGTTTTTCTAATACTCTCACTCTTCTGGGAATATTGGTCCGTGAATTCCTTAGGGTTTTTGTTTAAACCAAAAACCTTTCTAGAAATTTGTGAGTTGAAAATAAATGGATGCATGTTGCAACTTTATTTAGAAACGTGTCATTTGGAAGTTAAAAGTGCCTATATTTCGGGAATGTTTTTTCGTGGTCAAAATTATTAGTTTATCTGTTTTGTCCAACACGAATAATTTTTCATATGCTCAATCTGATGGGATAGATAGGTCAAACGCTGACCGGGTAATGTTAGAAAACAAAGCAGCGTGCTTGTTTATAAAAAAACCCTACTGCCATCTGCCACTGGATAGCAGTAGGTCGGGTTTTTTCTCTATCCGTCTCTATGACCGAGACTAGGAAGCTGATTTTCGATTAGTTGCTTGATGCATGTGTTAAATGTTGTGCTAATATTTCAACTACCTTTGGCAAAGCCTGATCTATTAAACAAAAATGTTTAGTTTACATAAAGTTAAACTATTACCCTGTTACTAATAAACGTGACTTAAACTGGGGATAGTTACACCGTGTTTTGTCTCTTTCAAACAATATTGAAATAGCCTGTACGGACAAAGCACTATGTAAACATATATATCGTCGCTGTTCTGACTAAGTGACATAACTGACATTTTAGAAAATATTACTAAAAGTCGTAAGTGTACTTAGGACACTTCGAATCCTACTAATATTATAAACGCGAAAGTTTGTATGTATGGATGAATGGATGTTTGTTACTCTTTCACACTGGAACTGCTGAACCGATTACGATGAAATTGGTATGTACGTAGATCATAACCTGGATTAACACATAGGCTACTTTTTATTGGCAAAACACGCGTGCGAAGCCGCTGGCAACAGCTAGTAATTTATAATTTTAAGATTACTAGATACGTCATACATACATCTAGACATAGGTAGAAGATACAGATACGCCGATTACACAGATCGGTTCGTCTTCAAAAGTAGGTAAAAGTAACATTACAAATGTCATCAGTTACGCCAAAATGTCGGTTACGTCACTTAGTCAGAACAGCGACGATATGTGCCACCACGTTTAATAGTAATAGAGATAGTGCCTATTTCATGACCTCCGAGTAACTTTAATTCATTATTCATAATATTCAATTTTGCGAAACATGCATGGGTTATAAAAATATGACAAAATGGTATATATCAGCTACTGGATGTACCTGGTCTATTTTACAGCATGCAAAATTACTTATGGCATTAATGGACGGATAAAGTCATTCCGTCTCTATCTGTTTTCATATCAAAACAAAGGACATATATATTTTGTATACTTTGGATAGCATTACTCAGAGATGGTAAAATAGGCACTAGACTGTTAAAATGTTATCATCACCAAATTTTTTTAATAATTTTTACCGTAGATGGTGTTTTTCTATCATTGTTTCATTCAGATCATCTCGCGTATAAAGACTGACAGGGTACAGTATTTGTTGGTAACAATGCATGCAATATTTGTGTCCATAATCTAATCTAAAGAGCCCGCTAGATCCCCCTGCTGGGCAAAGGCCTCCATTCCCTTCTTCCATTCATCCCGGTTCGTCCCGACATCTCCGCCTGGGCCGGCCACGTGGTCTCGCGCCTTGTGTGACCCACATCTTAGCCCACAAGTCATCGCGCATTCGACATACGTGTCCTGCCCAGTCCCACTTCAATTTAGCTGTCTTTTGCGTGACATTGGCGATTTTTGTCTTCTTTTTGTGTCTATAATATCGTAGTAAAATCCGAAGCATATCGCCAACTATGCAAATTTACAAAAATTCAAATACTTTGCTTTGGCATTTTTTTTACAAAGTTGTTTATAATATATCGGCCTGTAGTATACAGAGTGAATTTGTAAACAGTCGAAAATGTTGCAACTTTAGTTTTAGATTGAAATTAATACAGACGATTGTTTTGGATTACGATCAGAGCTGATCAAAATTCGTTCTGTTTTCAAAATCACCTTGTATAGAAGATAGTATGCCTCGTAGATATAGAAATATGTATTACATAGTAGATGGTATACAATAGATATGTAATGCCTCGTAGAAATACGCATATATACTTTAGTAGATTGCATAGTAAACGTTAGCTTCGCACCGCACAGCATCGCTTTACGCACGTTGCACTAGAGCCTTTTACCTTTCAGGCGGCCGGCTGAAGCCCGCAAGCGCTGGCAATGGCTTTACTCATGTTGGTGTTTCCTACGCAGAGACACCGAGAGCCCTATCTCTACGCACGAAGACTACGTCAACCGAGACGCGGTGAGGGAATACGCGAATAGAGATTCCAGATGTGACGACTACGGGGATGACTATGCGAATAGAGAGGCGATACGGGAGGCGCGCGAGAGGGAGAGGGACAGAGAGAGGCAGGCGAACGAGTATAGGGAGTATGTGAACGCGCCGTCGACGTGGTCGCAGCAGGATAGTAGCGATGATAATAGGAATACGCAGCGGAGGCAGAATAGGGGTGAGTTTGTTTTGCACATAATGTTATAGATAGTATGTAACATCTCTTCATAGCACACCATATTGACTCACAGTAAAGCATTTAAATATTGACTTTAAATCGTGTTTAAATTTTTTTTCGTGCGTTGTCGTCTGAATTCAATGTTGAGTTCGTGTAAAGTTGATATGACCTATGGCCTGTAAGTTGGCCAATAAGTATATATCAGTAGCGCTGCTCTTGGCCATAGAGCAGTGTAAGGAAAATTGCAAAAAAAAAACTAATTGCGGAAAAAGGCAGAAGGTTTTAGGTATTTGGGTGCTAGTATCATTCGCTATGATGTCTCATTGTATTGTATTTATTCATCAAGTACATTCACAGGTACTTAGACTAGTCATATCAACAGTAATACAATTATTAAAATTAATAAATTATTACATAACAATATTAAGTATATATCAAATTAATTGATGCTGCAAAAGAATTAGAGGACCATACTATGTTAAATCGCTAAGATCAATTGTCTAGCTAGATCTATTATGGATAAAACATAAACATTTAATCATCCAAATCAATGAAACAACGTACGATACATTATTATACATTATACCTTCTTACTTAGTGACAATTATTTTAATATAATATAGATTAGGCACTTAACCGATGACGTGTATGTGTGTGTATTGATATCTCTTTTATTTAATTTATTTTCTCATTTTATGTGTCGTCTACCTGTTTATATATTACTATTCATCTCCTACCTTATCTGCGGAAACTTTTAATTGGCCTTCTTAGAATAAGTAGCATTTTATTGTTGTTTATTTTCTATTCAAATACCTATTCTGTAACCTAGCTGTAAGTTTTCCTAAAATTCTAAAAATAAAATAAAATTATAAGTTATTCTCCCACACAGCAGTTATACCTAGTCAGGTCATAAATTCTGTCACATGTTTAATATAAAATAAATGAAACAAGTTTATTCATTATGTAACCATTTATATACCAAAATGAGCTTAACAAAACATAGATTCTTATGACACTAAAGTTTATTCAAAATGACCTCCGTGATTTTGAATACAGGCCTTCAACCTGCGCGGCCAGTCGTCTATCGCAGCACGAACGAGGTCCATGTCAATATCAGCGGCTGCCTTAATCAAGGATGTCTTGAGTGACTCCAAAGTGGGATGAGGCTTTGAGCACGCCTTTTCCTCCAAGTGTTGCCATATCTTGTAATTTAACGGATTCAAATCTGGACTGGAGGAGGGCCAGTCTTCGTGCCGGATGAAGTCGATTTCACGCGCCGCCAGCCAGTCTTGTGTGCTCTTCGCTCTATGAGCTGGCGCCGAATCTTGTTGGAATACCCAGTGCCTGTTATTGAACATGGTATGAGAAACAGGTTCCACAAGGTTCGTCAGGACTGTATTTTGATACACAACTGCATTCGTTTTTACACCTTTCTCACAAAAATGTACCTCTGTTAAGCCCCAATAAGAAACTCCCAACCATAACATGAGTGAGGATGGAAAATGACCTCGTTGGACACGCGGAATACGGTTGCTCGCTTCTTCACTACTGTGTGCGTACACCTTATCATTTTGTTTGTTGTAGCTCTCTTCTACGGTAAAATTTTTTTCATCCTAAAAAAGAATTTCCCGATATTTTTTTCCCGCGTACCGCTTCAACAAAGCGCGGCATCTCTTCAGTCTCAGGTCCATTAGACGAGCATTCAAACGATGTCCTGTTTTTCTTCGATATGCCCGAAGCCCTAAGTCTTCATTTAACACCCTTTTCACCGTGGTTCTGCTTAACCCCATCTGAAGCGCCAACAGTTTCTGCTTACGTTTGGGATTTCTTTGAATTCGCGCCTTCACAGCTTTTATCACTGCTGGAGTCCTAACAGACCGAGGGCGACCACTTCTTGACCTGTCATCTACACTAGAGTCTTCATTGTATCGTTTGATGGTGCGATAAACGAATCTTTTGGTTATATTCAAATTTTTCAGTATGTCAAAAATTTAAATTGGCGCGTAACCGCAACGATGCAACGCAGTAACTGCAACACGGTCTCCTTTAAGCGTCCACTCCATATTTAAAAATGAGTAAAATTCTAAAAAGTATACATGTTTATTTTCATGAACAATTCGAAATTCGAATTCTATAAACTTTTTTGTGGCCAGCATTCTAAAAGAAAAGTTTTTACTGTGTGACAATACTTATGACCTGACTAGGTATGTATAACGGTATATAACATGTATAACATTTAACAATATATTATAATATTTTATCCCTTAGATATAATTGTTTCAAAATGTTATCGTGTTATATAAAGTTATATAACTCCGGTGTTGGGAGCACCAATACAGTAAAAGCAGCCTTATTCGCGCATACTTCATTCGCGTTTTCACTATCCGCGGATTAAAAAACTGCGACCCAATTCCTCTATTCGCGGCGAAAGATTTCTTTATTCGCGTATCTAAACGGTATATCGGTACATACATATTAATAAAAAGCATTCTGGTTCCTTTGTAAATGCGTCGGCTAATGGACTACTTAAAAACTTTAACTGCAAACAATGCCGAAATTGTAAATGGTCGAGATGGGTTCAAACAGATAGAATCAAGTGACATTCGGGAGTTGCTTAAATCACAAGATGAACATTTGACTGAAACCGATACGGAGCAAATGTTAAAACCACACCCCGTTGAAGAAGAGGCTTGAACAAGCACTGGAAACGTGACATTTAATTTGAAAAATCTTAGTGATGGCAAATGAGCTTTGTGATTTCTTTATGAAAATTGATCCGTCTATGGAACAAAGTCTTATATTTAAGAGGCAAATTGCTAATGCTACTGCTGAATATCGGTCTGAATTGAAGGAGCTTTTAAAAGGTGCCAAGCAAAAAAAATTACATTATTCTGTAAACCATTGACTAAACCTGAAGATAATAATTAATCTATATGGTCAAAAACTTCAATTAAAATGATTTTTTTATATATTTATTTTTTATTTTGTCGCATATGAACGTACCCGTTACAATAATTTCATATTCACGGTTTCTGTATTCGCGGCATATTTACGGAACATATACTTACCCCGCGAATAAAGAGCTTTTACTGTACATTATGTGGGATGAAAGCAATTTACTCAGTAAGGTCGAAAAGTTCTTGTTCAATGTAAAATAACATTAAATCGTTTTTACAGTCAGCAACAATGTTTCGGCGGCGATGTCGATCGTGTCGGAGCACGGCGCGAACAACTTCGCCACGATACGCACCACCAGTATAGTCACCAAACAGCAGAAGGAGCATAATCAAGTGAGTTACTTCTACAATGCTATCAATAAAAATAAATAATGCTGGACATTAGAAACTGCGCTATTTAGCCCCAAACTAAACAAAGCTTGTACTATGGAAACCAGATAACTGATAGAATACTTAAATTTTTATTTGTTTGTAAATACATACTTATGAAGAGAAGCACCCAGACCCTCAAATATCTTTAGATCATGGAAACATTTGTTCCGCAACGAGAATCGAATCCGTAACCTCTTGCGTCTCGCCCACTGCGCTGCGGAGGTCGTCGTGAATATTAGGTTGGGGAAAAAGTTTCTTCACATTTTTTAAGAAAATTCAAAACATTTATTAATATAGTTTAATTACATTTAACTAAAGTATATAGGTACCTTTTTGTTCGATAACTTTTTGCCATCTTGTAGGTAGGGACATGATGCCATTGCTATAGAAATTTTGGGGCTTCTGATCAAAACACCGCGACAAGTAGTTTTGGCAGTCCTCTCGTGATGTTAACCTGACACTGCCTAAATAATTCTGAAGAGACCGAAACAGGTGGAAATCTGAAGGTGCAAGGTCAGGACTATACGGCGGATGCATTAACACCTCCCAGCCAAACTCTCCTAATTTTTGCTGAGTGGCTAAAGATGTGTGAGGTCTAGCGTTATCATAATGAAAAACCACACCCCTTCTGTTGATTAATTCCGGCCGCTTTCTCTCAACTTGCTTTAATCTCATCAGTTGTTCGCAGTAGAGTTCAGAATCGATGGTCCTGCCTGGTGGTAACAGCTCATAATGAATAATGCCCTTCCAATCCCACCACACACACAGCATCACCTTGTTGCGAGTTAACCCGGGTTTCGCCACAGTCTGTGAAGTCTGACTGGCCTTTGACCACGACCTTTTTCGCACGTTCTTGTCGTACGTGATCCACTTTTCATCACCAATTATCAGCTACTTCAAAAATGGTTCGATTTCATTACGTCGTAATAAAGAATCACAAATGAGTACACGGTTCATTAGGTTTCTTTCAGTGAGTTTCGTGGGGTACCCAAATATCGACCTTTTTTGTGTACCCAGTTTTTTTCAAATGCGCCAAAACTGTTTTGTGGTCAATTCCCAGTTCTTCAGCTACGTCGTAATTACTGACATGCCGATCTTGCTCGACTTTTTCAAAAATGGCATCAATTTTATCCGTAATAGGGCGACCAGAGCGACGTGCATCTTTGACATCAAAATATCCGGATTGTAAACGCTTAAACCAAATTTGTGCTACTCTCACAGACACTGCACTAGGTCCATAAACATCGCAAATTTATTTCGCGGCTTGCGTTGTATTTTTACCTTTTTTGTAGTAAAATTTTAAAATGTATCGAATTTCTTCATTAGATTCACTCATCTACAGCAGGAAAAACAAATAAAAATCACACATTTTGCTAATTTGAATTTGGAATTATCTTCTATAAAATTTAAACTTTGAATAATACCAAAACCAGCCAGATACAAATAGTATAGCCAAAGAGATTTTATTACAAGTTCATACATACTATAATGCGAAAAGACTTTTTCCCCAACCTATTATTACAAAAGTTAGTTTGTGTTTGGAAGTTTATCACCCGTTAACTGAACTGACTGAAAATTTATATCTGTGCCTCGGAATGACATCTATACTACATTGTACGAAAAAAAAGGACAATACGTACAAAAGATCGTATCTAATCGTATTCTATTCACAAAACACTTAAACCCATTGTCTATTAGGATTATTTCTCCTAAACGTCATCGGTTTTTAGAAAATTACAATTTGGTATAACTTATTATAAAAGGTTTTATTACCACACTTCATACAAAAAGACACTGCGGATAGATAAGGAAAATAGTATAAGATGAGATTTAACATTTAAAAAAAACATCAGGCTCATCATATACATCCGTAAAGTTACGAGACTCGTGTATTTTTAATAGAGAAAAACTAATTTGTCCCAAATATCCCAGATATCTGTTGCTCTAAGATGGACAGAGCATTAAAATTTCTGGGTTAAGAAAACAATGCAACAGAAATGTGTTGTACAATTAATTACAACTGTATTTAGCGGATACAAAGTGGGCGCTCTGCCATCTCGTCACATCACCACCTGCATATAAATAGCGGGCTTGTTAATCATTGAACCAGATACACCACTCTCTTCGGCACTAAACATTCACTGACGATTAAAAAATTTATACAAATTTTTAGTATTTTCAAGTAAGAGGTGTCGCAATGGTTTTAAATTTGCGGGAAAATGGCTGAAATAATGGTGAATACTCTAATACAATTTTGTTATTTTAAAATGTTAAACACAAAGAAACATGGGTCCGTTTATCTTTTTGAGTGATGTTTAAGTTTGCTAAAGAACTTTTGGGTTTGAACAATGCATTATCAACTTTTAATCAGTGAAAGTAAACCAAGCGCACTTAAAAATCTGTTCACAATTGTTTGCTGAAATATTTTACTGATTAATAAATTCAACCTCTCTCTCGCTGGTTCCATGGTGTAACGGTTAGCACTCAGGACTCTGAATCCTGCGATCCGAGTTCAAATCTCGGTGGAACCTGTTCTTTTTGTGATGTAAAATATTTTTTTCTCTTCAGGAAATGCACGAACAAATGTCTGGTTATAAACGCATGCGTCGTGAGCACCAAGCCGCGCTAATGAAGTTGGAAGAACGTTGCAAGGCGGATGTGGACGCACATAAGGCTCAGCTTGATAGAGAATACGATGCGTTACTGCAACAGTTGTCGAGGGATCTTGAAAGATTACAGGTAAATATGGAATAGTAAGAAGTTTAGCACTAGAGTTGGCTCTACAGAAAGTATTTATTAATCTTGTGAAGGACGTAGTTAGATTTGTCATGTGAAATATATTTTTCAACACACTTGCTCGTAAAGTGAGCCTTAGTACATCGTTCTTAGGGTCATAAGCTGAACTATTACACACTAGTGCATAATAGAATTATCCCTACAAAGTTAAGTTAGTACCTACTTAACTGCAAATTATATGCGACTAAACAGAACATTTTCAATATAACCGGGTAATACAGTCGCACTTTTAGTGCACTTATAACTTTCTAATTGGAACTTCTCACTACGACCGGCAACAAAGTGTTTAAGCCATGTCAGAGACTCAGCCTGCCTAAAATCTTTGACAGCAGAGTTTACCACTAACTCATACTTCGGAAGTTTTAGGTTGGATTTTTCTCGTACTTAGACTTTGTTAGTTGAATTCTCTAAGCGTTGCAGCACACGAGACAGTCAATAAACGCAGCAACCGAAATGCAGACTGCATTTTTTGTACACTTTATATGAACTCGCCGCACGCCGTTGACAGCGGTTGTCGCATCATGACACGAGACGCCACTCGCTGTGTGGTCATGTGGCCGCCACCGACCGAAAACAAAGAAAAATGTTGAAATGAACAGCAAAAACAAGAGTACAGGATTTTTAAACATTAGCCTTAATTAACGTAACTGTCGCTATTAAGTGGCGTTTTGTATAATGGCGCGTGGCTCGCGTGCAGGGGAGGTATAAAGACATTTGTAAACTTTGAATTCCACTAATCTAATGCTCTAAGTGTAAAAACTCTTTTCCAGACAAAACACGCTCAAGAGTTAGAACGCAAGCAGAAACAGAACGCCGCAGCCGAGAAGAAACTAATCAAAGATATCACGGCGAGGCAAGAGCAGGACCGGAAAGCGTTTGAGACGCAACGCAAACGCGAATACAAAGCTAATAAGGAGCGGTGGAAAAAGGAACTCAGTATGGACGATGCTACGCCCAAGCGACAGAGAGATGCGACGTTACAGTAAGTACAAAAAAATACTTATCTTTTATTGTACTAGACGCCATCGCTCCTGGCAGACGCAAAACGTGGGAGAAGCGACGATAATATTGCTATCTCACTCGCCGAGTACCAATCGATAACACTAGTTACCAGTAATTGTATTGAAAAGAAAACAAACCGGTTTTATAGCTGACCCTTTTAACTTGAACAGCTTCGACAGCTCTGCATAGCGCTTTTTTATACGACTTGATTTACAAATATTGAGATTTCGTACTGAAAACCATTTGTTATCAGAATAAAATATAGCCTTACAGCATTTAGGGATATTTTAGCTTTCTATTAGTGGAATCATTTTCATAATATGTTCAGTACCTAGTTTAGAGATTACTCTATACAAACAACAAACTTTACCATAGTTATTAATCAACAGGTCACAAAAAGACAACTTGAAGCAAGCGGAAGCGGCGGAGGAGGCGCGGTTAGTGCGGTCGCAGCGCGAATACCTCGAGTTGGAGTTGCGCCGGTTCCGCCGGCGTAGGATGCTCGCTGGACATCATAAGGAACAAGAGCTGCTTAGAGAGGTATGCATATTAAATCTTATGAGCATGTCTAAAAGACTTAGACTTGTCTGTAACTATAGGATAGGGAGAGGTTTCGTTACGCCGGTTTCTTATGCGTAGGATGCGCGCTGGACATCATAAGAAGCAAGAGCTACTTAGAGAGGTAACATAATAATTATTATCTTCACTGTTTTGAGTAAGTGTAAATGCGCACATACATTAACGAACAGAAAAATCCATATGTACACGGCTGGGATACTAAACTAAACGATTGGAAGTCAGGGTATATCCCACTTTGGGAACACGGCCTCTCATTCATCGTGGGCAAAACAGCGGCTTAGTTTGCACATTGATTATGCCTTTATAGCTGACTAAACCACGCTCACAAAACGCCGCCACATGAAGCTGGAAGCGGCAAATTAGAAGAGGAAGCACGCGACACCCACTTTTTTACTCTTTTCCTTCACGTTCGGTCGATGGCGGCCACACGAAGCGAGGAGCGGCGTCTCGTGGCATGTAGCGACCACTGGCGTCAACCGTGTACGGCGAGTTCATATAAAATGTACGAAAAATGTAGTCGGCAGCTCCATGGCGGAATTTTGTGGCTGTGGCGCCTGACTCGTCTGCGGTGTAACGCTAAGCTAGTCTAAACCTTCTATATCAAGCCTATACCATCTTAAAACTCCCGTTCTTCAACCAGCAAATAGTTCAACTTGCCGCATTACCTCGGTTGTAAAAAATAATCATAGCTCGACTATTCACTAGTTTAATACAATGTTCAAAATCATATCCAAAGTGCTTAATAATAACATTATTTATAGGAACTAAACAAGAGACAACTACAGTTAGAACAAGCGCATGCGATGCTTTTACGGCATCACGAGAAAACGCAAGAGCTGGAGTATCGACAGCAGAAAGGCGTGCATGCACTTAGGTAAGCTAAACAACTTCCATTTATGCATACAAACCGGAAAATATGTTTTTAATGGTACATCTAGTAACCGTGATGACATTTTAGCGGTGGAGTTTAATGAATAGAATCATCGAGAGGAGAGATATTGACGTAAGGGTGTTACTACGCTACGAAACTTATTTATTTTACTGTGTTTATTTCCACCAAAGCTAAGCTAAGTAGTGGTCAGCGATGAAAATGCGCGACTTGTTCCCTAGTTCGTATTTTTAGCTAGCATTCCTCGTAACTAGTATGTAAACAATTCAGCATCGTAGAACCTTTTTCCACCATGGCTAAGCTACGAAAATCAAGCGATCCTATCAGTGGGTGTGACACACATATATCTCTGGTCTAAAGGCACCCTTAATCAGGGAATGCCGTTTAGTCTATTAAAATAAGCAAAAAAAAGCGTCAACCTCGGATTGAGAAATAATAAGCTGGAAACTCGTAAACACCTTCAGTGTACCGTTCTAAAAGTTGTCTCAAAAGTCTAATGTATGGCAGCGCGCTGCGCGCTCTTAGCTCTCCGCCGAGGTGATGCTTAAAACATAGATTTATAGGTCTACTGGCAACTTCAGTTCAAGCAGATAAAAATCCTAAGTAAATAAATGTTACAGTGATTTATACATTTTCTTAAAATAGGTATGTAAGAATATTACAAATAATCTGTTCTGTTTTAAAAATTTAACAAAGAGTAACATTATTACGACATTGTATCAGTGGCTGAGAACCACTGGGTGGGTACAAACGGCGCCCAAGAATGAGAAAATTGGCAAGAGATAGAGAGTCCATTATCCAGAAACGGATAGTCTCAAAAAATTGTAAATTTATGTTAAGTTTATAACAGACATTTCTAATAACAAACAATGTACTTAATAACCTGTTTTTTATCTTATATAAGGAGCTTTGCGTCGTTTAACGACGATGTCACCTTATTTTTAAAATATTTAGAAGGAAATAAAGGCTATTGCTCAAAAAGTTTTAACAGTAATAAAGTTTTACTTAGAAATCTTTCGCGATTTATTTCAATCATTATTATAAATACATTACTCACTCTGATTCACGAATTGAGCCGATACATTGTCGGTCGTAACACCGATAAAACGGTACGACATAAATCCCGTATCTATAATAATGATAGTAATAAAGTAATCATGGTACAATTTCAGGGAAGAACAATTATCAAATCAGCATGCAACAGAGTTAGCGAATCAAAGAGAGTACATGCAGCGAGCGGAACACGAGCTACGGAAGAAGCACGCGCTCGAACTCAAACAGCAGCCGAAAAGTCTCAAGGTATGGAGTACACAAATTAGTGTCTTATTCAGTGAAATCATAAGAGTTTATGGTCAAATGAATGGGGTGGCCAGGCTGGCACGAACAACCTAGAAAATAAATAAATACTGCTGGACATTTCACACAGCGCAATCTAACCCCAATCTAAGCTTGTACTATGATAACCAGATACTTCTATACCTTTTTTTTGTAATGTAAAGAAACAACCACATATCACATCATGCAAACATTTGTTCCGCGGTGGGAATCGAACCCGCAAACTCCTACGTCTCCGCCATCTATTCGCCCACTTCGCCACGGAAGTCGTCAGTAATATAGTCAGACGAAATGAATGGGGCGGGCAGGCTGGCATGAAAAAACCAGAAAAGTCTACAGAAGAATATTGTATAATTTATAACAGACTTCAAAAAAGGTTCTCAATCCGTCCATTCTAAAAAGATTTTTTTAAATATATTTTCACTCTTTACCACATTGTCCGAATTTTCTTTTTTTATTAGAAAGGGTCCCTGAGTCAGAGGTGGTCCCATAAAATTTGATCAAGATCTGATATGGGATCCATAGGAAAATCATAAAACTCTTCAATTTGCAACAAAGGTTGGTGCATTTTGTGCAGAGGTTAGTTCAATTTACGAATAAGTGTGTGGGTCTCTTTGGTTCAAATTTTAATACAGATGAGGCTCCAAATTCAAATCACTTTATGCCCGCGAGGGCATAATGAAATTTAGTACAACTTTACTCCGGGCTCAGCCGTAGGGATTTAATCACCTGCTTTCGTTAAGTTACTTGTATGTTTGCTAAAATGTTATTTACTCTATCCCTATGTAGAGAGAATCGTTTCTAGAGTGTTCAGGCTAGTCTGGCAGTTGGAAGAAAACCTCGATGAACATATCTTGAGCAAGTTGGAGATGTTTTAAATCCAGGTATCAGTCACCTAAACCGAAGAGCAAGTATGAAGAAAGTGATTAAAAAAACGTTTATTTCAGGCAGAACAGTGAAAGGGCCAAAAAGTGGTATGTTAGGATTGTGGAAATTTGTGGTCTTTGTATAAACAGGCATATGCATAAGGATTCATTTGAACTATCCAAGGTGTAGAGTTTGCTAGAGATCTTCATTTCTTAAAGTTATGTATGTTTTGATTATTATTATTATATATTGATTATTAATTATGATAATGTTATTCAAACCTATTTCTACAACTAGAAGGGATACAAGTAACTTTTAACAACAATAACAGATAACAGAAAAAACCAAACTTTTTTGATGAAAATTCTATGGGACCAATCTGAAAGTATATCCATTCAAATAAAAATGGAATTTTTCAAATCGGTATATAAATGACGAAGTTCTAAGGAAAAACAACCGAATTGAGGACCTCCTCCTTTTTTTGAAGTCGTTACTAAGTGCATTGAATCTTACAGGCTTATATCTAATTTCAGCAAAAAGAAATGCAGATTCGCAAGCAATTCCGTGAAACATGCAAGATACAAACGCGCCAGTACAAGGAACTCAAGGCGCTAATATTGCAAACCACCGCTAAGGTAAACTAACATCAATTATTTAGTCTGATCGGGAAGTTAACATAAATAAATAATGCTGGATATTTAATACATCGCTATGTATTCCCAAACTAAGCCAAACTATGGGAACTATTGGGAACCAGATAAATTACATATTTGTTTGGCCTTCTCTTTTTTTGACAAGGAAAAAATATCTGTAGATGATACAAACATTTGTTCCGCAACGGAAATTGAACCCGCAACTTCCTGCGTCTGAGTCGGCTATTCCTTATTCGCCCACAGCGCTTCGGAGGTCGTCCAAATCATGTGAGCTTGTGATTATTATCTTATCTTCTGTTGTCTGTTTAGTAGTTCTGTAGTGTGTAGCAATCGCACACACAAAACGTGTGCAAACATGCCGCTGCACTTGTTGTAGAAGCAGTTAATTAATGTATGGAGTGTATGGAGCCTTGTATGGAGTATCGGGGGTTAGATTAGAAAATTCTTTATTGCTCTAATAAAATAATATATGCGAACTTAATGATAATTAGCATTTTCTTCTAGCTAAACTTTGTGTAGTGTAGATAAAGTGGTAGTGCCAGAAAATATATACATATATATACTCGTATATATGTAAACAAACTAATATCTAAGGTACCATAAAATAAACTTAAATGGAAGCTAATTATACAGTGTTTTTTTTAACTGTAACAGTACGGCAGCAACCATAACCAGAGGAGATACAGGTGCAGTTTCTTTTAAAACATCAGCTCGTTTTCGAAGAAAAACATTTTGGCATTAAACTTTTTTTGGTCAAGTGTGAGTAGCGCCTTAAAATTAATCAAGTTGGTAAATTTTTTTTGATGCCGATCGATGCAGTCCTTTGTAAGGATTATTTTATTGTATCGGATGAAAAAAATCTGAACAGCGGAAGTTAGTCAAACTTGATAAAAAGTATTCTCATACAACAGGACAAACAAAATTCCTCCAACAAACATTTTATTAGATTCTAATTGCACATTAAAGAAGTATTAATACTGTAGCGATTAAGAAGTTTAGGAACTCCATGCTCTCATGAGCAATTCAAAAACATTTCAAATTTGACTAACTTCCGCTGTTCAGATTTGTTTCATCCGATACAATAAAATTTTCCTTACAAAGGACTGCATCGATCGGCATAAAAAAAATTACTAACTTGATTCATTTTAAGGCGCTACTCACACTTGACCAAAAAAAATTTAATGCCAAAATGTTTTTTTTCGAAAATGAGCTGATGTTTTAAAAGAAACTGCTCCTGTATCTCCTCTGGTTATGGGTGCTGCCGTACTGTTAAAGTTAAAAAAAACACTGTATATTAGAATAATTTATAAAAAATAATAATAATACACATACTCATACATAAACGAAATACATAAATGTACCTACATAAAATGCTCAATTTTGCTGGCTATTTGTAATTACTCTGTCGATTAACATTAACTTGTTTCAGGAACAACAAAAGGAAGTGATAAAGTCTCTAAAGGACGAGAAGAGACGCAAGTTGGTATTACTCGGCGAGCAATACGACCAGAGCATCACGGAGATGCTTCAGAAGCAGACCGTCAGACTGGATGAAAGCCAAATGGTAACCCTTCACATATATATAACAACTTTTGAAACTTTTTCTTAGAAAATTTTCGTGGTTGATTTCAATAATTATTATTATAAATACGGGATTTATCACGTACTTACCGTCTTATCGGTGTTTCGGCCGTCAATGTTGTTCGGAGCGGATCGCACTCACACTGATGGAGGTTCACGAATTGAACCGAAACATTGTCGGTCGGAAGACTATAAGACGGTACGTGATAAATCCCGTATTTATATTAATAACTTTTGAAACTGTCATGGTTAATGAACACTATTTCCAATAAATATCGGGATACTCAGAAACTCACAAATCATGGTAAATATATCCCGTTTTTAGTGAAAATAGACTTCACATTTCAGGGTTCACAGACAGACATGGAGAAAGTAAGTTAAGTTCGACTAACAGTTACCGAAAAAAACTTGTTTTTTAGGGTACCTCCTTTATGGAAGTTGGTGTAATTTTTTTTACTCACGCAATCAATTGTGTAGCGTATCGTTGAATAAGTCTTGCAAATGGTTTCCTTAACACTTTTTTTGTTAAAGAACGATTCTAAAAGTGGCCAATTTCGCTCAGATTGGTTTACACTCACTCTGATGACATGTCATCAATCGACGTTTAAAGTCGACGAAATAGTTAAAAAATTATATCGTAAATTACTTCTTGGAATGCTGGTTTAACATATAATTGGACTGCAGTTTTGACTTTTCATGAATCCCTGTGTCCGTTATCGCGTTGGTCACGCCATAACTTGAGAACGACTTTTGTGTATTGTATTTTTTGTGTCTTTGAGTAGGTCCCTCGATGATTTAGATTCACAATTGAACACGGTAGGTGGTGCTGTTGTCTAGATCTAGGAATTGCGGACGACGTCGCGGGCATACAACTAAATAGTTTTAAAATAAAATTTTGCATCGATCTAAATACGTTGTTTAGAAGTAAACCACACGATAAAACTAGGGTCTTACCACGAAAATGTTAAACACCCGCTAAACACTGTTTAAAAATCCTGAACAAAAATTGGTAAGGATTTTTGTAAACACGCGTTAAACAGTTTTTAACTTTTTTTGTGATAACAAGAATTGGGTTTCCAGATGGAATGTCAGCAGTTGAAGATGCAATTGGAGCATGAACTGGACATGCTCACCGCGTACCAGAGCAAGAGCAAGATGCAGGCGGAGGCGCAGCGGAACCGCGAGCGCAGGGAGCTAGAGGAGAGGGTCGCGGTCAGGCGCGCGCTGCTTGAACAAAAGGTTATATTATAATTACTCATTTAAACGGGTATCTATCGCGTATGTACCTTTTTTATTTGTTATCCCGATGTTTCGACTGTGTTGCCAGAGCCGTGGTGGCGGGCAGACTCTTAATCAGTAATTATGTACAGTGATCGCGAAAGTTTGAAAAAGGTTATATTATATTGGTACCTTAGGGACCAGGATGATGAATAGAATATATGTACAACGTGTTTTGTTATGACCACAAAATGAAAACACGGGTAGGGCGAATGGCTAGTATTGTTGTAAAATAGGATTTTTCAAATTCATTACAATAGAAAATTATTAATTTTCAAACAACCTTAATATCAATGAAACAGACTGTATAAAAGGTAAATAAATAATATTCATCATGTAAGTAGGAATCTGTTAAAATGACTAAGCGGCATCGGCGCAAAGGCGCCGCCGATTTACCTTAAAAATTGTTTATTGGAATTGTATCGATTACTCGATAAATATTCAAGCTACCGGTATTAAACCCACCTCTAAAATCAGTTATTACGGTTTCGCATGTGTGTTTTAAATTAATGTCGTACATAACAAAACAGGTTGTATATTTGACACACAAAGAAAACATAATGGACAATAAACAAAATAGGTAAACAAAACAGGAAAAAATAACAATGGAATGAGATAATTACAACTAATTACTACCTAGCCAACCAGTAGGTAGGTAGGTACTAACCAGTCCCGCTTCGTGCCACGCGTGGCTAAATAGATTCTGCCCCAGTAGTCCGGGGAAGTACTACCATCGTACCTATTTCTGCTACCGGTTGCCGGTTAAATTACAGGCACATGAGGTTTTACACCTGTATACCTCAAGTTGATGGATGCAGGGCAGTGCATCGTAGGGCACGTTTCTCAGATGCGTGACCTACTAGGCAAAACTTTGTTATAGGCGATCAGGTGCCATAGGCTGGTTCCAACTCCAGGTGGTATAAAAAAAAGAAGTGTTGTCTACTAGCTCATTGGAAGTTGACTTGCAGATGGAGTCTGAATGCGCGCAGTTCTTGGCGGAGAGGGCGGAGCGCACGCGCATGCTGCACGAGAGGCACGAGCACGAGCTCGACCACTTCGACAACGAGAGCGCGCGCCTCGGATTCAGGTATAGTCACAACGCAACTTGTATTGCAGCGACAAAACTCGACTCAACATTATACAATTGAAGTATTCCAAATACCAATATGTTCCGAAGTTCTTTTAGTATGCCCGGGTTAACTGGTAGATAATGCTATCTGTTTTTGTAAAACAATTACTGTAACTATGCACGCGTTTTTTGACAATAAAAATACCCTATGATACCATTCAGGTCATAATCTACCTATTTCTAAAATTTCATCGAAATCGGTTCAGCCGTCAATCGTTGTGATTGAGTAAGAAACAAACATCTAAACTTTTCATGTATAATATTAGTGTGATTTCTTTTTCAGTGCTTTGGCGATCGCCGAAGGCAGTCGGGAGGGCTACGGCGAAGAGGAGCAATCCCTATCAGGCTCGATGCTCTCGCTCGCACACAGCAATTCCTCCGCAAGCTTCGCAGCCGGCTCGCTCTAACCACCGTTATATAATACGTTCCACGAGACGAGGTAAACATTCGCGAACAGCGTTGATCCTTATACGCTGCAAATAGAGTTTATTTTACGTTGTTCAAGCAAAATGTTTATAACAAAGTGTGAAATGTCTCTACGAGATGGTTTTACAAACGTTTAGCGTTGATCTGTAATGCGCTTCAAGAGTTTATTTCACGTTGTTTTAGCTAAAATTATTGCAATTGACAATATTCAAGTGTTAGATGTGTCTACACAAAATGAAGTGAAAATTCAGCATTATTCTATAATGCGAATAGAGTTTATTTTACGTTGTTCAAAGTGTATCTATGTGACCTTTGTTTATAATCAAAGACATTGTATGCATACAGTTTAGGGTTTATATTTCTTTGTCACAAAATCTATTCCATTCATTCGATAATTTTTATATCGTCTCATGGAACAATAACCTTCGATCGAGTTGTAAATGGACGGGTCATACTATCCAGTACAAAATACGTTTAAAATTACTTTGCTTTTGTCATAGAGTACGTTAAATTCCTGAAAAGTTGGCCAAAACTGAGAGAAGCTTTTTAACTCGGTTTAGAATAAGACGTTAACATATTGGCCTATCCTGTTAATAACTGGTTCGAAGCCCTAATCCTCTACCTTGAAATGCGAAGAATGTCTAATAAAATTTTTGAAAAACGACAGGGTATCATAAAGGGTCCCGGCGGAAGCAATAGTAACGAAGGGTATCATAAAGGGTCCCGGCGGAAGCAATCGTAACGAAGGCGCTGGCTATACATGAATCAAGACTCAAGCGTATGCTATTTAGAAAGCATTCAGTTAAAAATGTCCCTAAAATCTTCGTTGGGATCTTGATTCAGTTTATTTCTGGAGTACAGACTTCATTGCCTGTTTCATATGACCGACAAAAAAATATATTCCAATATTTTTTAACATGTAAACGGAACGATAAAGAAGATTAATATGCCAAATAAAGTTTTATAAATTTTGTGTAACAGGCACTAAGGCACGTGGATCTTATAAACGATTAAGCCGTTTCAGGTTTTACTCGTTAGCGAATAGCGCTTCCGCTCGGGTGTACCGTTGTCTACAACACTGATAGCTTTGAGGCCTATAATGTAGATATCATGACTACATCAAGACTCTTGGTTAGATTTTTGACAGTTCCTATAATCGAAAACTCAAAAAATGTATGCTTGAGAATATGAGCCATTTATTCGCATTTCGAAGGTAGTATGCTGCTGCCAAAATATTGCCAATGTTGTTGAATGCCTGTAGGCATTTGTCTGCTTGCTTAGAATATTATAATAACATGTTCGATTTGTAGAGCGCGCGTTCTGCTCGGTTACTAAATTGCAACTGCCGGCGATGGCGTCCGAGAGTGAGGTTCGTCGCAGTTTACTGGTTCGATTATTCTAAATACTAATCGACCGTGTACACAAGGACCAAAAAACAAACGCGATCAAAAATAGACAAACATTTTTCATTTAAAAATGTCGTACTCGTTACTTTGTTGGTTGATTCTCTTTTGTCTTGTGGTCCGCATAATCGAAACACAAGTACAGTATGACCTCTTTAATCCGAACTCCGAAAATTTACCCCCCGTTCGGATTCGTGGAGCGTTCGGATTATAGTACACAGAATTTATAGGATATTTTTTATGAAATAAAACGAATAGTATGTACATATTGTGAAATCGATATTTATTAAACTTTTTTAATGAAATCCAATATTTTTGTTTGTCGGGAGTTATTTAATGACATATAAAAAGCTTTGTCTCGTAATTTATGTAAAAGCATTTTGTCTGGTAAAGGAATGTCCACTTGGTCAGCCCATTCAAGACATGTATTTAAGGCAGACATCGCGCTTGAATTGGAAACGCTTGCTACTGGTTCAACGTGCGACATTTCTTCACTTGTATCATGTTCATCGCCAGTAAGAGGTTCAGTTTCATTTAGATCATCATTGCATAATAAGAAGTCATTTATTTCAGCCTCAGAAAAGTCTCTATTAACGAAAATTGCTAAAGGAATGTCGTCTTCGGGTTCAAAGCCATCGTTTGTATGTTCTTCGACGTTTAATTGAGGCCACAAGGGAGACCAAGATTTTTTTATTAGGTTCGTATTCAACTGATGCCAACACTCAGCTAAAAAGAAAACAGCGTCTTTCATATTGATCTTCTTAAGGATATCGGATACAGTACATTCAGAATCCAATTCCTGTTGTGCAAAAACTTACAGCAAAAGTTTTTTCTTTTAAAATTCACCTTGATATTTTGAATAACGTTTTGGTCCATAGGCTGGATGAGAGCTGTGCAATTAGGTGGCATGTATAAAACTGTGAAATTTTCATCAATGGATTGCAGGTCTTCATCTAGCGGATGTGCCAGCGCATTATCGAGAAGCAATATCGCTTTCAGTAGTTCATTCTTCTTAGATAAGAATTTTTTTACTTTGGGGATAAAGTATCCTTTAATCCACTCTAGAAATATAGGTCTTGTGCCCCATGTAATGTACTGGTAAATTTCGTACAGCTGCAAAGGCACGTGGCTTTTGTGCTTTGCCAATGACCAACAAAGGCAGTTTATGCGTCCCAGCAGCATTCGCACAGGGCATGAATGTTATTCTTTCTTTGGAAATTTTAGAACCTGGGGCATTACTCTTTATCAGATGCCAGCGTTTTGTCTGGTATTGTTTTCCAATACAAACCAGACTCATCCGCATTATAAATTTGCTCTGCGGATAATTCTTTCTCCTTTATAATATCCATGAATTTGTCCTGGAATGGTTTTACGGCGCCTTCGTTGTTTGATAACTTCTCCCCGGTTATTTTTAGTTGACGTATTCCGTGACTCTTTTTAAATTTTTCCAGCCAACCTTTACTGGCCGAAAACTCTTCTCGCCCAAGCCTTTCATGAAAGTATTTCGCCTTCTCCATCAAAATATCTCCTGACAAGGGAACATTTTTTCGTCGTTGTTCTATAAACCACGTGAACAATGCATCTTCAAGTTGCGGATTTTCCGGCGTTTTTAACGTGAGCTCCTGGACCCTTTTCAGTTCTCACAACATAAGATCGTATCTGTTCTTCCTTTTTCTTAATATTAAAATATGGTAGATTTGCCCACACCATATTTCTGCGTAAGAAAACTAAAAGAAATACCTTCCTTGAGTTTTTTCCAAAATTTCGCATTTCTGAGAAATAGTCAGGGTAACGTGTTTCCTTTTCTTTGACGTCGAAGCCATGATGTAAAAACACAAATATGTAACTTTCGAGATGCACGAGAGACGCAATAGCAACACAAAATGGCGGACGAGTTACAATAACAAATGCGCGTGACACCTACTCTACACTCGGCAAGCAACTGGCGAGACGGCGCGTGAAAGCGGGCGGGGATAGGGGCGTTCGGATTACAGAGGTGTTCGGATTAAAGAGGTCCTACTGTATCGATTTTTGGATAGTTTTGAATGAACTGTCAAAAACTTTTATATGCAAGAATTTTATATTAGTTGTTCTGAAAGGACCAGTATTCTAAAACACATATTACATTTGTAAACCTACCTCATAAAATCAGAGCATTTCTTATGAAAAGTGAGACTTATTATTCGAAACTAATAATCAAATAAAAAGTACTATAAGCTTTAGCAAGTGGCTTTGCAGGCGTGGTGTGTCAATGTATATGTCTCATTCCAGGTCTATGCCAAATTTCATCACACGGTCCAGCCGTTTAGTCGTGAAGACGTAACCAACAGACAGACATGGATACTTTCGAATTTATAATATTAGTATGGATTGTTAGTTATATTTTGGCAGCGGCATTTCCCACTTCACTGAGACTGTTCGCCCTCCCACGGAAAGCAGTGACCGGCGTGTTCAAGTACTTTGCTATTGTCACTTTTTGAGATGAGTTTATTTGCAGGTGTCACACACAAAAGTAAAACAAAATGTCAAAATTCATAATTCATAACCAATTCACCTACCATCTAATTTTGTACCTAAAATAAGTTTTATTTTAGGTAAAAATATAGATGGTAGGTGGTTTATAAACAAATAATATTTTTGTGTTTCACCGTATAAGTATTCTGTTTTCCATGCGCTGTAGCTGAATTGTTACGGTTATTTAGATTGGTCTATGAATCTACACACTTCGTCCGCGTTATTAAAAAAGATGGTTTTGGCTTGTCTGTCTTTGAGGAATTAATAGAAAAATAGTCAACAAAGTGTAACTAACAATGAGCTGTTTATATTCAACTAGCTGCCGCTCGCGCCTTTGCACACCTCATTTCTATCCTACGGGAATTAATGTAGGGGGTGAAAAGTAGCCTATTCTAGGTCATCATCAACCTATGCTCCATATTCCAAAATAGAAAGAATCAATGACAATAGCAAAAGTCCTTGAACACCGGTATGGCCAAGATGGCAATAACAGCAATATGAAGCAATTGTAGGTAATTTATTTAGTGATTATGAATGTTCTGTTACGTCTTCCAAGTGAATATACGATGCAGTATTTGTGTGATGTGATTAGGGAGGGCATTTCCTATTTCTATTACACTATTAAGTTTGTTGCACTCCGTTAATATAAGAATTTGTGGTTGGGACGACAAGACACCTTAATTTTACAGCTTAAATTTGCCCGTCGCCTCGACCACTTGAAGTTTACTCACAGCGAGACGTTTTGCTTTGGCGTAAGGCTAACTTTAGAGCAATGCGTATGGTCCGTGCGGTCACACTCCGCGTGGAGCCCGCTAGTAGTCAATATCTAAAGCACTGCGGACTATATGCAT
This sequence comes from Philereme vetulata, assembly GCA_918857605.2. NCBI lineage: Eukaryota > Metazoa > Arthropoda > Insecta > Lepidoptera > Geometridae > Philereme > Philereme vetulata. The sequence goes on along the minus strand of OU975420.1, from coordinate 12,277,580 downwards.
GCGGACGGTCCGTACGGACCATGCAGTAGTTGGGCACGCGATTTATAACAGTAAGATGTACCAGTGAGATTGAATCATGGGTAATTTAAGTGTTACAACTACTGTGATTTTGTATAAATCTAAAAATGTTGAGAAACTATGGCCTATAATTTAAATCCAATAACAAGGCCAGTGCTACGATAAAAACTCAAAACTGAATCGAGACTCGAGCATAGATTTGGTTTTGTTCATTGGAATCTGTCGAAATATTTTTTTAAAATCTACTCAAACATTACAGCGTACTTAGATAATGCGATTTATAAATTAATTTTGACCTGTTCATAAAAAGTATTATAACCTTCTTTGAATTGCCAGAAAAGTTGTTTGAAGCATATTTTCTGTACTCTTCATACATACAGACAATCCTGAGATACAACTATGCGCCGGCGCATGATGTATGATGAGTCGCCTGTAATCGTAATTTCGTTATTCAGAGAGTATGTACAAAAGAATACAGGCATAGCAGTTCCTCATATGTTGACTGTACAAAATCACATTGTATGGGCGTTTTGCACTAGGTGATGATAGTAAAAAAAGCTTTTGGACAGATGTTTTAAGATATCTATAACTTTTGAGACCAACTGCCTGTCTTGTCGGCTCAACTGTCTGTCTCAATGTGTTTCTGGCATACAAGTGTAAATAAAAACATGTAAATCATTTTGTAAGTTTAACGAACACAGACACGGTTGCGCGTATTTGTTGATGATAAATAGCTTATTTACTATAGTGGAGATTCCAACTGCAATGTGCTTGTAAAATTTAGATAAAAATTAACTATACAATGAAACGGCTCCGCCAACTTCCACCAAAAAAGGCAAACATAGCCATGAATCAGGCAACATCAGCTTTCAATTAAAATATCGTTTTAAAATCGGAGAGCTACAATGCCACAGACAGACAAACCGAATGTTAGACAGATTCCAGTAAAAATTAATGTATAATAAGTAATTTTGTGAAAGATAATTTTTCAAACTTACCATCGATCCGAAGAAGTCACAGTTGTACAGCTTGAAACGCCTCAAACGAGATTATTGTGCTTGAAAAAGCTTTTTGTAATGCCTGAGACATATTGTAGCACAACTAACGGCCTATCCCACCAAGCTTTTTCTGAACCTAAGCTTATTTACAAGTGTTGACGTATCTGTCACAATTGATGCTCTTTGACAGATGTTTTCATACAGCAATTATTATTTAACCTTGATTTTGATAAAGGTTTTTTTATACACTTAGCATTCAAAGCTAAGTAACACTTAGCATAAGTGTTGCCACATATGTTCTCATTTCGACGATTTTTGACAGATGTTTTTATAAGCTTGATAAGGTTGCCAATTGACAGAACTTTGTGGGGTAGGTCCTAAAAGTGTATTTGTCGAATGAGTGCAGTGAGAATGTAATGCTTTGTATTAGGTGTAACACATTGTGATGTCGTTCCGTCGTTTTTAAACAAATACATACTGATAAGTTAAGTCTTCTCGTGACAAAGTCACGTTATTCATTCATTTGGACCAGTAGGTGGTGGGGCTCTGAGGGCAGAGGAACAAGCTCGGTATGTTCTGTGAGGGAGCTCCTCACTCACACTAGATATGGTTTTGTATAATATCGTTAGACCGTCTACGTCGGACTGTAACATTTAGTCTCTAGACGACAATTGCTACAAACTGTATTTGACTATTCAATATTTAATCTCTTAATATACGACAATTGTTACTACGTTTTTATTTGAATGATTACTACTGGTAGATTATAAAATTGAAAAGAACGGTAAATTACTAATAGCCATCACTAATTTTAATAGCCATCATCAATAAGATGTAAACAGTTTAAAGCGACACCTGTATGTAACCTACTGTTTAAAAGCGACGGAAGGAAACTCTTGTAAACGAAACTTTAGTATTCCTGTTTCTACTCCTCGTGTATAAATACGTAGTATGTAATGTTTCCATAGTGGTTCTAGCTAATTTTTCATCTTTATCTACTGTCGTACAAGATTGAAAAATTCCAATGTAAAACCGACGACGTTTTGAGGTCAAATTTGAAGGTGAACTTTGTAGTGTGAACGGGGTGTTATCCTCAAAGTGTACGCTTATAAATAATTTGACGGAATGGCATTAGTTTAGATGTAGAGTCGCTGTGCGCCGAGCCCAGCGCCCGCCTCCCACACACGACATGTGACCGAAAGACATGTTATATAAACTTACAATTAGATAGTCAAAATTCTAATATTCATATCATTAGTTTTTACTTTAGGAACGATTTTGCATGTGATTGAATTATTGTTAGTTGATTTTTTTAGAGCGGACTGACTTCGTTTATTGGCCTATTGATTTTGTAATGGTTTTATTAACGTTTATATAAAATTAAACGCTTATTTTAGAATGTTTTAGGGTTTAAAATTGTAACACGCTTTATTTGTCTGAATAAACGATGCAGGTGCTGTGAAACGCGAACTGTCTAACCGACTGCCAGTTATGTTTTGTAAATATATAAAGTTATATATATAGATATGTATTAGCGAGCACATAATTGCCTTAATATCTGGGGGGGCGCGCGGAGCTCGGCGTTTTGTATATAAAGAACAATAATATTATAAATTAAAATAAAACTATAATACATAGTTTGTTACTTTTGTAAGGTGCGATGGTTTGTTTGTGTACAATGAAAGTGAAGGGTCCCCGGGCGGGGGCCTATGTGCTATTTTCTTTAATTTAGTGCCCAAATACACAATGTATTTTCAAACTAAGCTTACCAGTCAATATATAGGTAAATACAATTTATTATTATTTAATTTAACTATTGTATTAGTCATAAATATCCAAATTTAGTTAATGCTATTTTAAAAAAAAGTATTTTTTATTTTATTGATTTGTTCGTAAATCACATTGCTTTGTAAGCAGAAGCATCACACGATGTGATCGTATTATTGTCGTTAGTGATACAGTCCGTGCGACCTTATCGAGATACATTTAAACTTTTAATATAGTAGTTGAACAATCTGTACGTAAATTATTGTAACGCGATGTCACGCGTTGTTCCTTAATAATATTCGCTTGGATTCTATAGATAACGCTGGGGAATAACGGGTGACATTGCGACCTAAGAATAAGTAGCATTCACACTATCCTCTCCTGAATCGACCAAGTAAATGACAATAATCTCTAGACACAGCCTAACTGAGGTCGTCATCCTCTATTTAATATTCTTAGAAGAGTTGCAGCAGCTACTCAATCCGTAAGTATAAAAATTATATACTTGTTTATGTTCCTAATCACATTCCACAGTTTTAAACTTCATTTATTCACAACTTTTTTTGTGAAAGTCTAGGAAAACATAATTGTGATAGAAACGTTTCGTATAGATCGAAACTCTATGTGAGCACTAATCACAAATAAAGTGGCGCACTCAATTTTAACCGAGCTTTCGTTTAGCTGCTGCACCCCAAAACGAACATCATAGAAAAATCGGCAATCGAAGCACTATGGAATTGAAATAAGGTGTAACTTCGCTTGCGTGCTAGATGGTCGGTACTTAAAGTTAGGCGCGTAGTATTTCGCTGCTATAGCCTTGTCCCGTGCAGTCATTTTAAACTTCTAACACAAAATTTAATCTCTACCTAGACACGGTTGCAACTGCACGGGGAGTTAGGAGTATAAAATAGTACGTAGGCGCATCTTTTCCTCTCCGTATACCCACCACTTAGCCGTCTAGAGTAACATACAGTCGCGATGGACAAATAATTATAACGATATAGAAGTACCAAACTTAGTTAAAATCACATTTATGTACATTTAATAAAATAATTTTGATATTTTACCATTGTATAGGCGTTTATCACCGATAGTTAGTATGTGAGGGTGTGACAAGGTGCCTGGAGCCGATTACTGCTTTTATAGTTTGCTATTGTTTGCGGCTAGCTCAGTGCACCGTTGTTTTAATTTTATTCTTTTGTTATATTATATTTAAATAACACTGACTTGTAGTTTAAAAATTATTATCATTAATATTGTAATATAATCTTATTAATGAAAAAATCAAACTGAAAATAAATAAAATAGAAAAAAAATACTTTTTTTATTATCAAACCCATCTTACCGATATTATAACAACTAGGAGAGGACATAAAAAAACACAGTGACTGTTTGAAAAACTACTTCATTTTCGATAAATAAGTAAAGAAATCTATAATATTTAATAACAATACATAAGAAAGGTTACAACTATACAAAATTGATCTTACAATATTTTATATTTAGATTTTATATAAATGCTTTACACATATAGTAAGGATAAAATAACACGATTAATCCTACAACTAGAAAAAATAACTGCAGTGCACGAAGCTAAATACCATGTTTTTTTGATAAAAAAGGCATCGTAAAGTTTCAATAGCCCTATAAAACGTTTGTGCATTCAGTTGCCTTTCAATGGCATTTTAAATGTTTTAGTAATTCCTGATTCAGTACAAATATTTACACATAAAGGAATTACGTTCATGGACATAGAAGATAATGGTGACTCCAGCGCCATAATGTTAATTGTGTGCGCGATTTGATAAATTCTTTGAAGTTATCACGCCGCCTAATGGCGCTGATCGGCGCGAATGTTGCAAATGTATGACAGTCTGTTTCACAAAAGACGTCGCTTGACCTTGGCGCTAGAGTCTATGTTTTAAGGGTCGAAAACAAACGGATAATCGTTAGTTCTACAAACGGCCGCGGGACCTTTTGTGAAACTTACTCAAATCACGAATTTACAAGCGAATCAGTCCACTCTGACTACGTTATATGGAAGTTACAACAGTTGTGTTCATATTTTTTACGTCCATGGTTTCGTTTTTTCTTGGCCAAATTGTCAAACCCATTGATTATAATACGAGTACTTATATATAAAATTGTCGATATAAGTTGAATGCGACTCTGGCTCCTAAAAACGTATGTTTTATGGTAAGTTTATAAAATGTTATCAGGTGAACCTTAGCAATTTTCATTGACAGACATTTTTTTTTTTATCTTCTAGGGTTGGTTTAAAATTGTAACCGCAAACAAACAGGTGGTTAGTGGCACAAAATAGACGGGTACAGAAGTTATATTCAAGTTCGACCGATTTATAGTGCCACCAATTTATCTGTAGAACGGCCAAAAGCGGAAATACTGACGCCATTTTGAAAACGTCATTTTGTTGTTAGTACAGAAAATAACCATTCATAAAATTACTTGTATATTTTAATGATTTCGAGGCCAAATGGCTAAAAATCCTCACTGATTAGCCAGGTCCGTTGTCTTCTTATATATATATATATATATATATACACCAAAATCACAAATCAAAATGACGACACCAGGGCCTTCAGGAGTAACACAACCAACAAAAAGGAAAATGGAAGACATTTTGGTAGACCCAGATACCAATCAGGTTATTGAGGACGCCAAAAAGCCCAGAATCGAGTTGAGCCTCGACAAGAAATTTCAATGTATAAAGAGTATTGTTGACATGTACAAGTCAATATTATTGGAATTGTTCCCAAAGAGGAGTAAGAAGGCAAAGGCAAGTAACTCTATGGACCTAGATGAGGCAAGAGTCACCTACGCTGAAGCCAGTAGCTGTATCACTCTTGGGAACCATATAATCAGCATCATTTTTACAATTCATAATATTAAAAGACAGAGGACCAAGAATGTGAGCACCAACATGGTTGTGAAGGCGGCGTCTACATCATTCAAGGTGCAGTATCTCGGGAAGGACTACCCCATTCCAAACGACCGAATAGAGAATATGTGGGAAAACGTGGTCAAGGGGAATGGGCTGATATACAAGGACTTTGCACCCGAAGACAGAAAACTGGTACGGTACAATGGGGCCATACCTGGATATGTTTTCGGCCTACGCTCTGCGGGTCAACGAACTTAGACTTGGGCATAACAACATGCCGATCTCTAAGTCGGATGGCCAGCACAAAAGTTTCCCCGTCAGCAAGTATGGCCTCTCAGGAGCTATATATATATATAAGAAGACAACGGACCTGACTAATCGGTGAGCATTTTTAGCCAATATACATATATCTTTTACTAGCTTACTACTGAAGTAAGAGAATACATGTTTTAAGTTGTTTATTTTTGTAATAGGTGGCAACATTTTTCGATCGTTGCGCCATCGCTACATTCTACAGATAAGTTGGTTGCACTGTATTTCGAGATACTCGTATGCGCGCGTGTGCCTGCTTTCGTTAGTACTAAACTGAACTTCTGTACCTATGTATTTTGTGGTACTGGGCAACCTCAATGGACATAAAATATGGCTGAAAAGTTTAGAATATGTGAGTATGACTGTATTTGTTGTTTGAGTAAAAAAATTTTGACTGTTTTGTCGAAGGAAAAAATAGATAACTCTTTAGTGTAATTACCACACAGAAACACTATAACACTAAAATAAAACTAAAAAGGCAATACAATGGGCCACCTTATCGCTGAGAGCGATCTCTTCCAGGTAACCTTTGGATGAAAATATAATGCAAGAGATGAGGGAATCTCTTCTAGCATATGACTGAAACAATTATTTACAACGTTATTTGAACGAGATAGGGTTTATTTGAATAATAAACCAGTGGAAAATTGCAGCAATTCTGCTTATGATCGGCTCTGAGCCATAGATACCATTCCAATGGCAGTTGCATTTGCATGTTCTACTAATAATCAGTTCTCATCGCTGCGGTTTTATAATTAGTGTGAAGTACAATATTGCACACATGCCCAAACAAAAAAATCGCATTGAAATCAGCCCATTCTTATCGAAGCTAAAATGCCACGGACAGACAAACAAAAGTTTATACTTATAACACCCTTTTTTTGCGTCAGGGATTAACAATTAGCAGAAAATCGTAGCAACTATAAATAAGGCTGTGGCATAACTTTATGCTGCTGTCTATAATATCGCATTCGGAATCACGTTTATTTACATTGTCTAAACTTCTCAGCCATTCCGGAAGTCTATAGTGACCACTTAGGGTGAATCATCATAAGTTTCATTAGCATGGTAAAATAATATTGTGTTCGTTCCTCAACCATTCGTTAAAGAGAAAATTTTAGATGATTTGATGTAAATTAGACCTTTTATAGCTAGGACAATAAAAAAACTTACGACAGAAAATCAGCGCTTATAACTATGGCGAGAGTAAAGTTACTATTCCGACTGCACGTGCCACGACTGCACACAGTCGTCTGCAGCAGCACTACTGTTATGTATGTATTTCTATGAGACGTTCCGAACGCTGCGGCAACTGCACGTGCAATCGGCAGTTGCAGTCGACGGCGTCGTTCGGAATAGTAGCTTTATGCTGAGTGGATACCCATTTACTGATGTAACACAGTATTTACCTAGTTCTCTTTTGTTTATGTTTTCCGTCTCTATTATTTCAATGTAACTTTTTTTTATGTCCTGTTTGAAAGTGCTAATGTAGGTAGTGAATAAATTATTGTCTATCCGTCTGTTTCACCACCTCTGAGTAATGCTATCCAACGGATTAAAATATATACGTCTTGTTTGGACAGGCGTGCCAACAGATAGAGAGAATGATTTTTGACGTGAATACTCCAAAATTTAATAACACCACTGAATAGCTAAAGCATCAAAGATTTCGTTACGGTAAGTGGGGACTGTGACGCATCGCGCGCGGTGGAGAAGAAGCGCCGCCATTTTGAGGTAAATTTGCTGCGTTTCGAGATTCCTTTTAGTATGACCCGAAGGACTTCTTAGTGTTCAAAGATTATAACATGCATAAAATAGCGTATTTTATGTTATATAGAAAATATTACCTGTTACGTACACGTATTCACGTAGAACTCACTGCGGTGTCCATGACAGCCACACCCCATTTTTATCCGTCCAGTAGAGTTACTCGGAAGTCGTGAAATAGGCACTGTCTATTTCCGAAACTAAAATGCATTATGAAACACCTGTATGAAGTGGTAACTTTAGAGCGAGCGTAGTGTTATTGGCGTGTTTACTGCGTGGGGGAGAACTGAGTCGGTTCGAGGATGCGGCAGTGCATTTCGCGTATGAGCGGCACGGTGTAGGCGACGCACTCGTCCCAGCCGGGGTTGCGCCATGTGCTCTCGCGGGTCTCGCGGCGGGCCTGCAGGTTCTTGTAGCCTGTAGGAGTTTATCAAACTTTCAACTAAATTATGTGCATAAACCGAACAAGTGCGAGTCTGAATCGCGCAACTAATATTTTTTTATGCTTTAAATTTTTTTGTGATGATAACTACCGCCCGCGGCTTCGCATGCGTGATTTGTCAATAAAAGATTACCCTCCTTCTGCGTATTCGGACAATAGTAAAATTCCAAGTATCTATCTCATCATCATATCAGCCAAAGGGCGTCCACTGCTGAACAGGCCTCCCCATAAATATCCAGAGCGATCGATCTTGTACGGTCTGCACCCAACGGCTTCCAGCAACCTTTATCTGGTCGTCTTTCCTGGTACCTTTTAGGTATCACAACTTATAGTGTTTCCATTTCTTTATTTTCTCGATGACAGCTCCTGTGAAAACTTGAACGAGCGTCCTTTTTACATTATGTATGCATTATTTTATAAAAATATGACGCTTACGCACGTACAAGGTTATTCCAGAGTCGGAGAATCTGATAGGGATGGAGCTATCGATAAACGTAACACGATAACAGACCCGATATTTTTTCAAAATGTAAGAAACTAAACTACTGCCGGATACTTTTGTATCACCGTGTTTGTACAACACGGAGGAACACAAAATACACAACGTAACGTATGGATAATGTGAAAAAACTCAGCGAACAGAAATGTAGTGGCTAGCACGACCGTCTTGTTGCTAGTGACAGATTAAAACAAACCCAAAATGGCGGTGGGCCATTGAGTGTTCCCACCTTGAAAAAATATATTTGAATGATTTGTTGTATTTGTCTTTGTTCAAAATATAATAAATATATGCGATCGATATCATTACTTATTTGGTCACAACACTACAACTATCAAATTAGATTTGTCATCGAGAAAATAAAGAAATGGAAATACTATAGGTATCTTTATACCTAGTCAGGTCATAAATTCTGTCACATGTTTAATATAAAATAATTGAAACAAGTTTATTCATTATGTAACCATTTATATACCAAAATGAACTTAACAAAACATAGATTCTTATGACACTAAAGTTTATTCAAAATGACCTCAGTGATTTTGAATACAGGCCTTCAATCTGCGCGGCCAGTCGTCTTTCGCAGCACGAACGAGGTCCATGTCAATATCGGCGGCTGCCTTAATTAAGGATGTCATGAGTGACTCCAAATTGGGATGAGGCTTTTAGCACGCCTTTTCCTCCAAGTGTTGCCATATCATGTAATCTAACGGTTTCAAATCTGGACTGGAGGAGGGCCAGTCTTCGTGCCGGATGAAGTCGATTTCACGCGCCGCCAGCCACTCTTGTGTGCTCTTCGCTCTATGAGCTGGCGCCGAATCTTGTTGGAATACCCAGTGCCTGTTATTGAACATGGTATGAGAAACAGGTTCCACAAGGTTCGTCAGGACTGTATTTTGATAAACAACTGCATTCGTTTTTACACCTTTCTCACAAAAATGTACCTCTGTTAAGCCCCAATAAGAAACTCCTAACCATGCCATGAGCGAGGATGGAAAATGACCTCGTTGGACACGCGGAATACGGTTGTTCGCTTCTTCACTACTGTGTGCGTACACCTTATCATTTTGTTTGTTGTAGCTCTCTTCTACGGTAAAAAAATTTTCATCCGAAAAAAGAATTTCCCGATATTTTTTCCCGCGTACCGCTTCAACAAAGCGCGGCATCTCTTCAGTCTCATGTCCATTAGACGAGCATTCAAACGATGTCCTGTTTTTCTTCGATATGCCCGAAGCCCTAAGTCTTCATTTAACACCCTTTTCACCGTGGTTCTGCTTAACCCCATCTGAAGAGCCAACAGTTTCTGCTTAAGTTTGGGATTTCTTTGAATTCGCGCCACCACAGCTTTTATCACTGCCGGAGTCCTAACAGACCGAGGGCGACCACTTCTTGACCTGTCATCTACACTAGAGACTTCATTGTATCGTTTGATGGTGCGATAAACGAATCTTTTGGTTATATTCAAATTTTTCAGTATGTCAAAAATTTGAATTGGCGCGTAACCGCAACGATGCAACGCAATAACTGCAACACGGTCTTCTTTAAGCGTCCACTCCATATTTAAAAATGAGTAAAATTCTAAAAAGTATACATTTTTATTTTCATGAACAATTCGAATTCTATAAACTTTTTTGTGGCCAGCATTCTAAAAGAAAAGTTTTTACTGTGTGACAATACTTATGACCTGACTAGGTATATACAAAATATATCGAAATCGGTCCAGCCGTTTAGTCGCGAAAACGTAACAAGCAGACCGACAGAGTCACTTTCGAATTTATAGTATTAGTAAGGATAACTAGAAATGAACAATTTACACATTTGTTTCCTTTACTTGTGCTGCTTCTTGACAAATTTCATGAGTCTAGGTCAACAGGAACTACCCTTTAGGTTTTGATCATGCCTAAATATGCGGCATAAATAGCTATATTTTGTGATTGCGTTGCCTTAAAAAGTTTCGTAATTACTACAAAAAAAAAATAAACAACTGTTTAACGTGTATTTAAAAAATTCCTTACCTATTTTTGTACAGGATTTTACTAAACATGCGCTAATTAGTGTTTAACTTTTTTTGTGGTAAGACCCTTGATTTTTTGCAGCTCCAAGGGACCGTAAACATTCCGAGCAGGATCCCAGTGTTTTTCAGCAATTTATTGTACGCAAAAGTTAGTAGGTTTATAATAGCGTACTTACACCAAATATGGTGAACGTTGTAAAGTCGTCCGATCTGCGAGAAGTATCCAGCGAAGGCCTCATTCTGCGCGCGCCGGTAGCTGAGACCGCGGGCCCAGTTGTTGCCCCACTCTATCATGGTGCCGGGTTTCAAGCTGGAATAATACTACATTATTATACAACGGCTGTAAGCGATCTATTATATACTTTTACCATTATACACATATTTATTTTAAAACTCGTTTATATAAAATAAATTTTTGACTACAAGTATCTTACAAAAAACAAAGTAAAAAATATATTTATAAAATATATTTAATATCGCCGTAGGCGGATATTATATTCCGCCTAGCGCCACGCGAATCGCGTGACGCGATGCGCTTGCGTTCCGTCGAAACCAATCACAGCCGACCGCTGTTGTTCCGTTTTGTGTCGCTATTCACGACCGGATGCGACATAAAATAACATTAAATATAGGTAAATAGTTAATTCATTAAACACGGTGTCCTTTAAATCACTGTTTTCCCAGAACAAACGTTGTTCAGATCATGGTCTACTAACAGTTTATAGCATCTAATAAGAGAATAAAGAAAAAAAATCTCGTCCTTCTCAAATAAGTCTAACTTTGTTCAACTTTGTAAAAACTAACCATGTCATAATGTTCATAGGGTTCATAGGAGTAGGTTCACAACCTACTCCTTAGTTAGATAGGTACCTAGTAACTACCGGTCAGCGCGCTGACTATGTTGTAGGGCGTAACGTTAAATAGACGAGAAGACATGAGAGAGATGAGCTCACTAATCTCCGAGCGGACTGGACTATCTTAGCGCTTGAAAGAAGTGTCTGGAAAGAATGGCTGATAATGATAATTAATTATATAATGAATTAACTATTCACCTACCTACCCAACTAACGCGTGACTTGAGCGCAGTAAATCACAAGGGTGTCCATATTTTCTCGTAGTTAGCTTGTAAAGTTTAACGTCATTTTAGTGGAAATTTTCAACTGATATGGATTTAGAATTGCTTCCTTTATTTTTCATGAACTCAGTACAAAATGTAGTCAGCAGTTCAGCACCATGTATAAATAAATAAAAAAATTTACTAATTCATAAAATTTGAAGTAGATAGTGCATTTGTTGGTAGTTGAGGTTAAAGGTATACCTGTAGGAACGAATCTCGTAAATGTTGTTGGGCTCACGCGGCTCTCCATTGGGCCAGAAGCTGAACGCAAGTAGATACTGCAAATGGCGAGAGCGTACTAAGCCTCCGCGTTCTTTCTCCAATGTGCTGTATTCCTGAAAAATATTACTTATTAGCATGTTAAATTAGTAACAAGACATACTTATGATTTGCCTAAAGCGCGTCACAAACGATAAAGATGCTATTTTATGGTATTCGATTGCATGGAGAGCGATGATAAAATATCGCTCGCCAAGCGATCCAATGAACTATCCATCCACACATGACGAAGCTTGCATCTTCTTGCACCTGTCGGACTTCTATATCAGTCATTGCATCATCTTATTTGTCCTATCATGGCATTGTCAAATACGCAAAAAGTAGACTTAATTGAAGCATACTTCCTCAACCGACGAAGCCCAACTAATGCGTTGAAGTGGTACCAGGAACGCCATCCAGACCGCGATCATCATCTTATTTGTCCTATCATAGCATTGTCAAATACGCAAAAAGTAGACTTATTTGACTTCCTCAATCGCGGTCTGGATAGCGTTCCTGATACCACTTCAATGCATTAGTTGGGCTTCGTCGGTTGAGGAAGTATGCTTTAATTAAGTCTACTTTTTGCGTATTTGACAATGCCATGATATGATAAATAAGATGATGCAATGAATGATATAAAAGTCCGACAGATGCAAGAACCATGTTCGAAATTCCAAATTGTTCTGAAATACGAAATGTTTTTTAATTGCTCATGGAGTTCCTAAACTTCTTAATCGCTACAGTATTAATACTTCTTTAATGTGCAATTAGAAGCCAATAAAATGTTTGTTAGAGGAATTTTGCTTTGTCCTGTTGTATGAGAATAGATTTTATCAAATTTGACTAACTTCCGCTGCTCAGATTTTTTTCATCCGATACAATAAAACGATCCTTACATAGAAGAAAGAATGGGCTGAAAAAAATAATAAAAACTTACAATATTTTCTCTAAACAGCTTCTTAGCAATGTCAATCTTCTCGAAACCGCCGACATAACGCCATAAGTGCAACGCTTGGTCCATATCTCCAACTGACACTGTCCATGATCCAACCAACTCACAGCCAAGGTCAGCTTTACGGGACTCAACAAATTCCACTGATGTTTTGCTGTGGATTTTAATTTAAAAAATATTAACACAATAAATGGCTAGAACACAAGAATGGCTGCAGATCGCAAACAGATGTAAGTGTCTCCAAGCCACTGGCAGCATTGTACAGAAGAATTGTAATTAACAACCATAGGCAGATAATTCTTTAGCATGACTTTAACATGAAAGGTATCAATTTATTATTGTTATTACTGTTAAAAAAAATATTCTCATAAAATAATTATGCATTCACTTAATATGAGAACTTAAAAAAAACTAAATAGGTGCTTAAAACTATGACAGTATGCGAGCGCGTTAAAATGACAATAAAATTAAGTAGGTACATTATTTCTCTTTGTTTCCTTTAATATTTGTATGGAGTGGGTAGTTTTGTATTACTCTAACGAAAACACACCACTACGTTCTGCGATGACATTTCAGTACCAGCGAAGTGTAGTGAGCGAGTTTACATACAAGGATCGGCAACAACTAGATGCGACAACGCCGTTTAAGTATGAATTAAGTTTGAGTTTATTACTTTACTAGTAAGTCAGTATATATGGGTCAACTATATGTATTTACTAAACTAAACTAACATTTTTACAAACTACAACTACAAATGTCTGTAAACTACCGAGAAAACCTTGTATCTGTCAATCATTAAGTATACTTTGCCTGTATAATTAAGTACAGAGAAGTACCTATCTAATCACACTAATATTATAAACGCGAAAGTTTGGATGTTTGTTTGTTTGTTAATCAATCACGCTGTAATGGCAGAACCAATTTTTATTAAATTTGGTATTTACGTAAATTATAACCTGGATCACCACATAGGCTACCATTTATCCCATAAATCAATTCCCATGGGATAAAAATGGGGTGTCAAGTTGCAACAGCGAGTTTAGCTTTGGTTATCTACACATTTAGTAGGGTAATGCGTACAAAGTCGAGGGCAACTGCTAGTATATTAGAGATCTATTTCTTATTAGCTACCAATAAAGGTGAATTAAAACCCTTAGATTATGTGTACAACATAAGTTTACCTTTGTATGTAGGGAATGCCATCTACATAAGAATAAGAATCATTTGATTATTTTGTATGCAACAACATTGACAGAAGTCAACATTTACATCAATGGGCTTGGTGTTATGATCAGGCTGCTCAAGCAGTGGTACTAGTTATCTATTAGATATCAATGACTGACCACCTGGGTTCAAGGTTTTGCAGATAATTTCTTTGTAAACATGTAGTACATACAGAGCCACATAATTTATTCCAAGGCATTATATTGCTGTATGATGTGTTCTATTTCCAGATGTTGCATATTACGCAATATGCCGACTCTGCTGACTTTCGGCCTACATAAGCTTGTTTATTGTATGTATACGTACTAGTTTTTCAAGTATTTCTCCATACAATCCGGTCTGATGTTGTGTGTATGTAGCGCATATACGATTTCCTTGTCGCTGAGCATACGGCTGTGGGACTCCTTTGTCGGTTCGATCTTCCGAACCAGCAGCTTTGAAATCCATCCATCGTCGGCATTTAACCGTGCACTTGTCGTCGATAACAACCTAGAAAATTACGTTGTTAGAGTAACTTTTTATACCGGACGGCGACAGACTCATACAAAACACTGCAAAAATACCTCGAACTCTTCGTTATTGATGAAACTAAATTAAACACTCTGTTAAGAGAATTCATATTTGATGCTTTAACAACACACGCTTATTTATAGCTGATAAACGACGGTGTTATGTTGGTTTTCTTTTGATAACACTAAATTAATTGACAAAATCACTTGAAGGTTACTCAATTAAAATAGGTTCATTTCGTTTTGGCTAAGCAGCGACATCTATTGAGGGTGACCTAAAACTTTTTGACAGCAGACAGCTGATTATTGACAGCTTGACAGCTGTTTTAAATAATTTTCGAGAAACGTGTAATGGAATCAAACGAGAATAGAAATTGATAGAAATAGTGAAATAGTAGTGTGGGATTACAATGATATAAAAACGAAAATTAGACAAGAAAAGAGAGAAGTCCTAACAATATGTACTAATAACAATTAGCTGTTTAATGTACCACGAAACTTATATAGTAACGGACAAACGGAACGTAACTCAATGGCTGACTGAATGTTTCCAATTCCAAGATTTGTTTGACAGTTCGTTACTTTGCTTGCATTGCTGACAAAATTATTTTTGTCTGTTTTCCAATACGAAACGAATGATTACATTTTTATATCATTGAAAAACTCGCCCGAGATTAAAGTTTTTACAGGACTTCTTACTACGGCTGGCAGTCCTCGTCATGGGTGAGTAAACATAAACAAAGCGAATGTCTACAAAACTTGTTTTGTGGGCGGTTTTTGTCGGTGCGGTCGAGTAATTATATTTTGTGCAGCTTCCAGCGAGGTGACGAAGCTTCAGCAGCACCTGTCGCTGCTGAAGGAAGAGTATGGGAAGCTGCAGAGTCATTGTGCAGAGGTGGAGAGGAAGTACACTCTTGCTGCGGCCTCGGCCGGCGATCTTAGCGAGACGAGTTTCGTCGCGAGACTGCTGATGACTGTGGCGCAGCTATACGGGAGGGAGACCTATTCAGACATTGCTATCAAACTCCAGAGCAAGTCTATGCCGGGACATAAGTTTGTTCTCAACGCTCGGTCCGATGACTGGAATGAGGAAGCGTTAAAGGATCTTGATGAGTTAGGTATGTTTTTTAACAGTTGCATTACTAAATTGTCACTAGAATATTGTCAATCTCTCAGAACTACCACAGTATGAAACTGCAGTTTTACATTTCACAAAAGGAACGAGGAAGGAAATTTGTTGGTGGGTGTTTATTTTTATTTGTTATGGACCTACTAGTCTACTACTACCTACTAGTTACACAATTTAACAAATTAAAATCTTTAAATTCTCCATACATACCTATTGTTGTGTCCCATGTCCTGGTCCTGGCAGTTTTTATTCTAAGAAGATTAAATAACATTTCAGACTGGTCAACACTCCCAGATGATGTTGGCTCGGCCCTCCTCAAATGGCTATATACGGATGTGGTAGACCTGACTAGGGGAGATACCTTTGCAATGCAGCTAATGAAGTCTGCAGCTAACTTCAAACTTTATGGTCTGGTCGGGAAGTGTGAGCAAGCGCTTATTGCTACTGTTGGTGTCAGGTAAATCATTTATTAGGGCAATGTTTAATTTTTTGTTCACTTTTGCTTTTTGAACAATGAAGCCACCAAATAATCATGAAATCTAAAAATTTATCATTCAATGCAATGATCTAAGATTTTATTACAGAAGTTTTAGGACTATGTATCATTTGATAGGAACACCAAAAAGCTGTAAAGAAAAAAGAATACTAGCTGCTGGATTATAGGGTTTTTTGTTATATAGGTACAGTGGGTTGTGACTTGCACTGCAGACAAGCATTGGGCAAATTTATTATTTTATTTTAAGTCCGCTACAGCAGCTATGGTTCCTGATTGGTGCTGCATGGCAAAGGCCTAGTCGTACGATTCCAGCTCATCCTGCCATGGCATAAATAAAAAGGAATCCGTGTCCAGCAGTTAGTTTAATCAAAATGAAAACTGTACTGAAATTTTCAAATTTTAGAATCTATCTTTAACATGCTATTAATGCCAATTTGCTTATTGAAAAAGCAGTGAAATACTATTATTGATTTTTTACAATGTTTATCTAGGGGAAATACTGGTAATTTCTATTCAATATACTATATGTAAGAACTCGGAATTACTTGATGGGTTTTTCTTAAGAAGTACACAAAAACATTTGGTTCCTTAGTAGTGAAGAATTAGGATATTACTTGACATTTTAGAAGTATATTTTATCATAAAATGGGATAACTATTTCTTAGTCTGGGTAATTGTTATCAACCAGCCGATTATGAAAACAGTGTTTTATTCTAGTGTCAGGAGTTATTTAGTATGAGTCACAAATAAATTATTATTTCAAGTGTCCCTTTCTACTTCAACAGTGAGCTATTAATAAAGACGCTTTTCAAATAAGAATTTAAATGATTGAAGAAATAATACATTTGCATAATATTTGGACTGAAAGATTATTTGATCTGGATTGATTAATACAAACTCGATACATGAAAACTTATGAGTTCCTGTTACTAGTTACTATAATAAGCTTTTTACTCCTGTTTTGGTACCAGGCTCATAGATACCTACTATATTGGTTTAGATATGGTTTTATGTTCACTGTATGTACTTTCTGTGTTTGTTACTTGTGACTTAGCTTGTGGAAAGGTCTCCCTGCCGAAGTTTTCCCCAGGGACTACAGTATAGGATTCTTCAAAAAGGGTGTTTTGAATATTTTAAAGGGTCAGCAACGCTCGAGTAATACCTTACCATCAGGCATAGGCTACGATAACCGCTTACCATCAGGTGGGCCGTATGCTTGTTTGCTACCTTAGTAGTAAAAAAAAATATGATTTCACATATATGCTATGAATTTGAGACTTGGTTGGCCTATATATTGTGATGACAAGGTCAGTAAGTAGCTCATACAAACCTTTATACTTTCAGATCTTGTGTTAAGTTCTACTCAGCGGCTGATGAAATTGGAGCAAGTGCCTTAAAAGAACACTGTTCTGGACTGATATCAGCACATTGGGATGATCTCACAGGTAATCTATTTATTAATATGGGAAGAGAAAACTTTGTACCCCTATTTAGGGTTCCGTACCCAAAGGGTCAAACAGGACCCTATTACTAAGACTGCTGTCTGTCTGTCTTTCCCTCCCTCTGTCACCAGTCTGTATTTCATGAACCGTGATAGTTAGACAGTTGAAATTTTCACAGATTTCTGTTACCGCTAAAAAAAATACTAACCTAAAACTAAAAATACTACTACAACAAATACTAAAAACAGAATAAAATAAATATTTAATGGGGGGCTCCCATGCAACAAACGGGATTGTTTTTCTCGTACAGGTACAGGTAGACGCTTGAAATGTTCACAGATTATTGAGTTATATAAAGTTACTTTAAAAATAAATAAGTAAATTAAAATAAAACAAATATTTAGGGGGGGGGGCTCCCATACAACAAACGGGATTTTTTAGCTTGTTTTTGCTTGACATATTCATAGAATATTTAGTTAATTTAGTCACTTTATAAATAAAAAATAAAATTAATAGTTACGGGGGGGGGGGGGGGGGGGGTTCCCATACAACAAACGTGATTTTTTCCGGTTTTATGGATAATGGTACGGAACCCTTCGTGCGCGAGTCCGACACGCACTTGGCCGGTTGTTTAAGCTTAATATTGCACTCACGGAGAAATATGAAATTTGGTATAGTTTAAGTTTACATAGAGGAGGAGCGAATGCTAAAATTATGCTAAAAAAAAGCAGTTGACGTCCTATAACTGATAGCACGGTGATGACGATGTTTCCATTAGTCCCCAAACCAACTCATGATAGATACAGGAACGAGGGCTGTCCTACGAAGGACTGTAAGCGTATGAAAATATACATACAGGACTAGCTGACCAATCCGCAGCTTCGCACGCGTAGTTTTTCAATAAAAACATTATGCAATAAAAACACTGCGCAGTTGGGTAAAAAGTAGCCTATGTCATCCGGGGATAGTGTAGCTTCCCAACAGTTAAATAATTTGTTAAATCGGTGCAGTAGTTTCGGAGCCAATTCAATACAAATAAACAAACAAATTTTTCCTCTTTATAATATTAGTTTCGATAAGCTTCCGTACGCGGCTTCGCGCGCGTGGTTTGTCAATAAAAAGTAGCCTATATCTATCCAGAAGGTCAATTCTCGTAACATAAAATACAAAAATTCAAGCTTCGATCTAGTCTCGATATGTCTCGACTTGCGCGATGATGCCTAAATGTATTTAATGCACAGTTCTCATGTCATTTAGTGGCTAAATATATGTAATACTAGTTGACCCGCCGAACTTAGTACCGGCTTGACATGCATATAACGCGGGCTGTCAATATACGTCACCCTGGTAGAATTATCACTTGTTGTCCCCGGCCATCATTAAGAATGAGAAAATGATTTTTTTCGCTATTTCTTTTTTCGTGTTTTTTTCCGATATTTTAGTAGTTATTCTGCTATTTGGGGCGGAGCCAAATCCAAGAAATCAAAGATCATCAAAATCGGTCCAGCCTTTCTTGAGTTATAAATGGTGTTACTGACCCGATTTACAACCATATTTAACCATAGACAAAATTATGTTTAGCTGTCATTTGCGTTTTGTTATTCCGTGTCAGATGCGTTTTTGTTATACTACGTTTTATAGTGACTTGTATTTTCTTTGACGTTTTATGTCACGTCACGCGGGAACGCGGTCGAACGGGATAAAAAGTATCCTAAGTCCGTTTCCTGGTTCTAAGCTACCTCCTGACTAAGTCAGTCTAAATCTCAAAAATTGTATTCACGTAGCTGACAATATAGTTGTATGGGTTGACTGACATGCGATTATAGACTTTACATAAATCAAGATCATATTGTGAGGGGGAATCACACAGTGGGGCAGAATCACACTTAACACTAATATTATAAATGTGAAGGTTCGGATGTTTGTTTATTTATTTGTTTGTTTGTTACTCAATCACGTCGTAACGGCTGAACCGATTTCGATGAAATTTGGTATATACGTAGATTATAACCTGGATTACCACATATGCTACCTTTTATCCCATAAATCAGGTCGCATGGGATAAAAATGTGGTGTCAAGTCAAGTTGCAACAGCGAGTTTAGCTTTATTTCTAGGTTACCTACACATTTTGTAGTGTAACGCTTACGAAGTCGCGGGCAACAGCTAGTACTAAAATATTTTAAATCCATAACTCAATATACATAGTTTTGGTAAAATTATGTCATGTTTTTAAAATTTTATTACTTGTATCGGTCCAGCCGTTTAGCAGTAAAAACTAACAAACAGACAGACAGTGACATTCGAATTTGTAAATTAAAGTCAGGCCATTTTAATAGGTAACATTTGACGTCTCTTGACGTCTGTCAGTTCGGTACAACTCGTACCGAACTCGTACTCGTATCGGCCATTATTACAATAAATATGTAATCGTAATTGAAAAAAAATATACAATTGTGCAGGATTAAGAAAACGAAACAATATATTATTTTATGCCCGCCGTTACAAGGTTACGTTGTTGAATTTTGATGAACTGTCAAATGTTACCTATTAAAATGGCCTGATTTTAAGTATGGATTATAACGATGGTGGAATGACATCGTCAACGTTAAAAAACACTGCATACGCACAAAGCGGTACTCTTCCACCTTTATTATGCGCACCGCCAAGGAGTGGAACGCCTTGCCAGAGTCTGTGTTTCCTGATAACTACAACCTATGGGTCTTCAAGTCGCGAGTGAATAGGTTTCTTCTAGGCAAGCGTGTACCATCGTAGACTGCATCATCGCTTACCATCAGGCGAGATCGTGGTCAAACGCTAGTCTATAATTAATAAAAAAAACACACTGGAGGGGACTCGCGAGAGACCGGCGTGATAAAAAGGAGGCCTATTACCCAACAGTGAGTGCAGACGGCCTGAAATAATGATAATGACGGATTCATTAATGTGTTTTATTTACAGGGGAAGACTTCGCCCACATGTCGTCAGCACTCCTATACAGGATGTTGAAGAGTAAAACGACGCAGCCGCTCCACGGAGCCGTGCGGTTGCAGAGAGAGGACGTCGTGTTCTTATGCCTCGTCGAAAACAACGCGAACGTGAGTACATAGCTATTAGAGAAATATATGTTACAGTGATAACTCATAACCGGTCAGATTTTGACTGCGAAAATCAATCAAAACTTATTTTAACGAACTACTGCCATCCAGTGTATCTTGTTGGCAGTAGGTATTTTACTTACCATAAAACAAAATTAACACTGAAGAGCCCGTGTTTAAAAAATTCCTATTCAAAAATTGGTAAGGAATTAACGTTTCTGGGGTAACGAGGTCAATGTTTAAGGTAATTTTTGAACGTTTTCGTCCAATAATCCCCTTCAGGCACTCAAAGAGGATTCTGTCTAAAGTAAGTTTGGACGGACGACCTCATTTAGCTACACACATCAGTATCTAACCACCCGTTTTGAACAGAGTTTCTTGCCTGTAAAGTTTACCATGACGCAGGAGGTAGTGGGTTCGATTCCCACCGCGGAACAAATGTTTGCATAATCTACAGATATTTATTCCGGGTCTGGTTGTTTTAAAAAAAATATGTATATAGGTATTCTATCAGTTATCTGGTTCCCATAGTACAAGCTCTGCTTAGTTTAGGGCTAGATAGCGCTTTGTGAAATGTCCAGCAATATTTATTTGTTTAATGTTTCTGTTGGTATACAATAAACTTTAGTTTTCAATAGTACCCCCGTAGTCTAAAATAGTTATACAACTTATTTAAAGTAAAGTAACTTGTTTAAAATATGTGATTTAAAAACGTAGGATTTACTGGAGTACGAAATAGCGGTGCAATGCGGTTGGTAATCGCCCCGCCCCGCGCCGCGTTTGATTTGTCTCATAGATGTATGTAAATTTAAAACCGAATCGGCACACTTTCGGTGCTTCAATGAATGAATTAATGTAAATTCTTTAATATACCTTACAAGCTAGATACAACTGTGTATAATGGGCGGTATAATCGCTAAAAAGCGATCTCTTCCACATTAAGTCAGCCGACCATCTTTTTATATTCTCCTATGCAGAGATAGTCTTTTAGTTGTATTTCTGATGGGTTAATTTTTTAACAAAACAATTGGAATGCTTTCTTTAAGGTACTTATACAAAACAATAAGTTAGAGAAGAAACATCTCACAAACACTAGCTTCAAAATATAAAAACCACATTGAAATCTGTCTGTCCGTTTGAGATCTCTAACAGATATAATCCTGATAAGTTTGAAGTACCTCTCTTTTGACGTCAAGGATTGAAATACAAAGAAATAGAAAAAAAACTAAAACAAAGCAGGAATGATTTATTGTTCATTAATATATTTAAAATACCTACATAAGTTTTATTATTTGCAGCAGATTGCTTGCCAGCGCACCGTAACAATGTATATTTTTGGAAATCATCCAAAAAAACGCACTGAGAATCACCGTATAAAGGGAACTGTTGCAGGTTCAAATCCCGTCCAGTGCGTAATCTAGACATGATTATAAACCTTAAAATTTTCACTTATTTTTTTATATTTGTAAGTGGAATAAGCTTGTGGCCCACCTGATGTTAAGTGATAACCACCGCTTATAACAAAGCATTGCCTGGTAGGTTACTCCCCTTAGGAGCGTGCCCTACGATGCACTGCCCTGCGTCCATCAACTTGAGGCATGCAGGTAAAGCCTCATGTGCCGGTAATCTCACCAGCAACCATACCCTTTAAACCGAAACACAGCAATTTTGGCGGCTCCCGACTGCGCCATTTATGACGCTATATGGAAATAGTTTTTTTTTTTTAAATTGAATATGAAGCCTAAATAAATTATTTTATGGATTTTATTATTATTCACAAAACTAGCGAACTATGTATTACAAAATAAAGTATTTCTACTTTTGACTAGTAGAATGCCAAGCACCGACTCTTTGGAAATTAAATAATATTAAAAATATTCATTCAAATATACAAAACTTAATAATTAATGATATTTGGCTCTAAATCAATATTTAGATGTTGAAATGATGTATTATTATTGGTAGAGTATTTAGTTCAACTTAGGAATAATAAAAATCTAAATTTAAACAGTGTGTTCTAAATGTATAAAGAAAAATGGAACAGGATGGTTAAAAATCCTGAAACTGAAAATATTACGGTGAAATATGGTTGGAATAATAAGTGATCAGGACGTGCTCAGCTAAGTCACTGTTCCTCACTTTTGAGAATTTTATATATACATACGAATCCGCACATTATGGTACTAAAAAAAATACTGTCGTAATATGTTCATTTTCAAAGACAGTGACACACTTAATTACAATAACACTGAGGCCGATTCCGTTTGGCACAAACTAAACTATTTTCTTTTAGTTTTTTTGTCGTCACACAACCAAACTAATATAACGTTTGACAGCACTAAAATTATTGCCATCAATTTTTTGTTTCATACGGAAAGAGACATCTGTAATTTTAGTCCTGGATTTTAGTGGTTGGTGCTGACAAACCTACGTTTAGTTTGTGGCAAAAGAATTGCCCACAATGTTATACTATTTGCTAGATTATATAGAAAGGACCCGCGCCCGATTGTCAAATGGCATTGTGAACCGTAGCCAATGAATAACTGAGCACGTGCTAAACTGTTATTCTAGTTCAGACTTAGAGTATTTTCAAATCGGTCTGCTAGAGATATTCCCAACTAGAGTAGCGCGCACGAGCCTCCACCGCGTGAAGATTACTCTTAGGGCGCGTTAATGGAGACGGCGCGTTGTGCGGCCCCAGCAACGCTTGATGACAGCATGAACGCTCTCATACATTGCCATATGTTTGAGTTGACAGCAGCGGGACAACGCGCCGCGTCTTCATAAACGACCCCGTTAGAGCCTATGCACACGGCGTATTTTAAACGCGGATACGACGCGCGTTTTCGTCGCCGAAAACACGTGTTTACACCCCAAAAAGCAGATTGCAGCATTTGTATCGATGCAAATGCGTTAGAAGCGATATAAACGCACGCGAGTCGCGCGTTCGAATCTCTTCTGTATCGCGTTTGTGATGCCGTAAGTGCGTGAAGAGCGCGTTTGAAATGCGCCCTGTGCATAGGCTCTCAAATAACGAACGCGCGACAACAGCACGTTTTCGACGCGTTTGTATCGATACCAACGCGAGACTGAATTTGTGAGGTTTACTGGCGATCGTTTTCGGCGCGTCGTCTGCTCGTTTCAAATACGCCGTGTGTAACGTTCTAAGTAAAGGTAATTTCGCTTTGACGTGGGGCGCACAATAGACTGGAAGATATCTACCTCAATACTAGTAATCCCATCACAGTTATAATTGCAAATACACTGCTGGCTAAACCCCCAGCGTTATTACACAAATCCCCTCTACAGTAGCAATGTTCTGTTCTGGTCACTCGCTCCACATCGCCCGGACTTTCGATACACCCTTCATTGTAGACTTCGTTTATTTTCTTGACAGCCTTCCAACCGTCTTTTTGTCGCTCTTGGTAGTCGCTTTGTATTTGTTGTGCGCAGCCACGCTCGTAGATTTTTGCTGGAATTAAAAAATCTATTTTAGTCGATTTAAAGGTCACATCGCATGAACTAAAAAATAATTTCAGTTGTCTATTTAAATGGCGCTGTGTGTATGACAGTTGAAAGTTCGTTATTTATGTATAGTCAATAATGTAATTTCAGAGCCATCTAGTAGCGTCACGGAAAGCTTGATTCACGGCCTTGAAAACACCTAATTGGAAAACAAATGGTTACTTCTCTATTTAGCCGTGTGATAAAATTGTAGTAATGAAAATACATACTTTCTTATGACTTATAAATTATGTATATCAGAAATGGGTATAAAGGAGAACGGGCATAAGTGTATGGAAGCTGATCTACCTTGCAATAAAAATGAGTCATATGTCAATATAAAGGTAATTCTATGTATTTTCATATGTAGAAAGTCGCATTTCTCTAAGTATTGTCCGATCTGAGTTCTACTAAAAATTGAATCTGATAATATTTAGTGCCAAACATTGAATATCGTGGTAATTAAAAAAACATTTTGTGTAATGTAATGATTTTATTTAAGTTAGGTAAGTAGTAATACAAATAAAAACAACATCTACTTAAAAAATCAAAACAATATGTTATTAAACATTATCATCATCATCATCATCGATGAGAATACTGTTAAGGAACAATGCAGGTTCATTGAACCCTTCATGACGGGCATAACCTACGTACCATATAATTGACAGTACATGGGCACAAGTACCTATAGTACGTCGCCCTGTCAAGCAGGTACAATAATATTGTGTAATATTGTTATTAATATTATTGATTAATATATAACAAAAATATTTCCTGGCTCGGACATGTCGAGACTGTATACGTCCACGTAATAGCCAAGCCTCTTCGTTGATATCATATTGTGCCAAGTCTTCTAGAGCGTTATCTCTATACGTCTCGATTATATAAAGACCATTTTGTAAGTGCTCGCTACAATATGATCGAGCGAGCTTTAACTGGTAAGTTCCCAAGGCAAAATGTATGACTTGTTCTTCACTAAGCCTTGGGAAGTTTTCTATTTCATTTGCTTCGATTCGCATGAAGTCTGCTCTCCTATAATTCAATCTCTTTGCTTCCACATAATTGTGCAATGTGTTTGGTATGTGTATTTTAGCTCTTATTGAATTCAAAAAGGCTGCTGCCTGTGAACTATCTTCGATGGGGGCGTGGAAGTGGTTTAGAATGGCTGCAGCTATTTTGAAGTCAACAAACATTTTTGGCAACGTTTTATTAAAATAGTTTTGACGCAAAAGTTTAAAATCTCGCTTAAATCTCCCATTTACTACTTCCACCACCCATCGGCACATGGTGACCAAACGAGACTGATTAGCTTGTTCTGTAGTGAGTTGATTTTCTCTTCTGTCTTTAGTTGGTGGCACATGATGTTCGTAGCCACAAGCTTCTATATCCTGCAAACTATCTCTAAATCCTCTGTCTAGGATAAACGCATCATTACGTTCGAGTAACCAATGCAGCGGCTCATCTTCGTTATTCATTATTTCACTCATGATCTGGGCATCGGTTCTGGTAGCGGCAAATGGCCCTTTGACATCTAATATATAGCCGTCCGTGAATACCATTAAAAACGGCTTCAACAAGTTTTGATATTTGTGTAAGCTGTATGACAGCCGTTGAAACAAAAAGTTGGAGCTTTTGTTAATATATATATATGTACCGTCACATATAATTATGGCTTTGATGTTTTCATCGTTTCCAAATAAAGCCCTTGGAATTGTTAAGTTTCTTTGAAGGATATCATTTCTGGTAATGTGGTCCACACCTAGATGCAGCACAACGTAATCGTTGCTCAGACATTCTCGAACTATAGGCAAAAAACGTTCTAGTTTTCGACGAGACATATGAAATAACGTTGCCAGTCTCTCATCAGAGTCTCCAGTTCTAAGTTTTGTTAAATAGATGCCTAATGCAGTTCTAGGCTGGTTACAACGTTCATTTAGTGACGGAGTTTGTTCTAATATAGCTTCGAACTGATCGTAAGTGCGCCCAGTCCATAAGTGCATCTCTTCATTAGACAAGGTGCCTCTGTTTTCGAAGTCGATTCTGGGCTGGTTGTTAGCAGCCATTCTCATCAAGTCACAGAGCGATGTAAACTGAGCGTCATTAAAATCATGTGTCACATTACACATTTGTGGCAGGTTGCTCCATTCATTATTTTGTAAGTGTTCTGTACACACCCTAGCGCTATCAGGAATAAAAAGCTTGCTCTCACAAAATACATTAATTCTTATCGCGTTTGGTATATGATTACGGGTAATATTAGCACAGTTGTTGTAAATACAATGCACCGAAGTGTTCGGTGCCCTCGTGTATTCTTGAGAGTGCAATGTACCAGGCGCTCGCGCCGCTTGCTGTGCAGGTCTATGATCACGCTCAGTCCTCTGCCAACATCGGTGACACAAGCTTCGAGTACTGTCGAACACCACCTGAAAATAATAACAATTATTACTTAAAATAAATAAATCCTATGCCTAACTACTCAATATAATAAAAATAAAAGGTAACTAACCTCCAACACAGCATGTTGTTGTATAAACGCGGCGAATTCTGGTCGTTCCCTTTGCAGGTTATCAGCCAAGATATGCTGCTGGTACCGTCCGCGGTAAAGTCCTCGACGACACATCACACAGTTTCGAAAAACTTCCATTATCGGTAGGCAGTTCAAAAGTCAATAAGTCGAGCCAAAGTTAACACATTAGGGAAAGAAACAGGGTCCAAAAGAAAGCCAGGGTCAGTAAAAACAGAGAAAGAAGTTCAAACACAGCACTATCGTAACAAGACGTGACGTAGCCACTCACTTGATGCGATGCGACTGATTATTGTAGCCGTCCGGCGCGGCGCGTACACAACCGTTCCCCTCCCCCGCGTACGCATCCCTCTCCCCACGGCCCTTACATCGCTCTTCTCCCTTCTCGCTCTTGCTACTGCATTGTATAGGAGCCTTTATGTATGGATATAGTAATCGTGAAACCGTTGTTTTATGTTCTTTAAAACAAAATATGCTGGTGTTTGCATGGCTGTAACTCAAAACGGACAGACTTTTGGGGAAAGTTCCAATAGTATATTTTGATGTACTATTGTATGCCAATTCGAAAATGTGCTGCTCATTTTTATTGGACTGTAGACCAGGATGCCCGTTCTCCTTTGTGTATTTTAGTATTTTTAATTATATTTAAGAACTAGTTGACCAATCCGCAACTTCGCACGCGTAGTTTTTCATTAAAAACTTTACCCTCCTTCTGTGCAGTTGGATAAAAAGTAGCCTATGTTACTCTGGAATAATGTAGCATTCTAAATTGCAATGGTGAAAGAATTTTTGAAATTCGCCCAGAAGTTTTTGAGTTTATTCGTTACAAACATAAAAATACAAATATTTCTCCTCTTTATAATGTTAGTATATATAAGCAAACATTTACAAATATGTCAAAAATACAAAACCCACCGTTAAGCCAGTTAACTGCCTGTTTATTAGATTTTCAGTTTCTTAGTTTATCCATCAGAGGCAAAGAAAGTCTACAAACTTTACTAGAATATAATACTTATGTGTCGTAGAATAGTTTATCGTTGCAGTGGGTTGTATGCATTTCCTACTGCGATTGTTGCTAAGTATTAACTTTATTCAGAGAATTAAAAACAAAGTTAAATTCTAATAACAGGACAATAACTTCATACAAGTAGAGCAGCTGTATTCTATATTCATCTAAACTCATAATATATCAATTTTCAATTCTAATTATTACTTCTAAAATATACATGACTTAACACTCATCCTCTTAAAGTTGGTCATTGTAAGTGTACACGACTCCCTAAATGCGTTAGTAAAAAAATAGAATGAAGCTCATTGCATTCATAATAAGCTGAAATTAAATACAACCTCTATGACAAATCCTTATTTCTATTTAAAAATGGAACTGGCCACTTTCATTATATGCGATGATGAAATACAATCTCCATGACTAATCCTTCTTTCTATTTAAAAATAGAACAGGCCAGGTTGTGAAAAGAAAACAATGGAAACCGGGAACACAAATTTTCTTTTTAGCAACAAGCAACAATATGAAATTTATACAATTCCTGATGAATAGTTATGTGTTAAATTCGGGTGTACGCGATCAATGACATCCTCGACTCATAATAATATACTTTTAATCATTGCAATAACACGGATATTTGTACATTCTTGTGCAGAGTGTATTTAAGTACATATAAGTAAGAATAAGTATTTAAGTAGGTATTTAAAACGTTAAAAAATGATTTTATGACTTTTAGAAGTTCAATGTTTTACAAAAAAGTAATAGGTAATAAAAATCTGTTATTTTCGGTGAAAATAAAGCTGAAATTCATTAGCTGTTTTAACTGCGTAACTTGAAGTTAAACATCTCCTAAAGTTTAAGAAAAATCCCAAATCCTAGACACATTTGATTTTAGGCTAAGTAAAAAGGTTATGGTATTTCACATGCTGCCTTTTAGCCTATTTATCATATAGCTAACTACCATACTTTTCTAACTTAATATAATTACCATTCACCATTAATTAGCTCTGCCATTTAGAGGAACTGATAATGCACGAGTAAGAGCAATTTCCTTACTGCATGTACCTTTTTCGAAAATACGCGGACGCGTGGTTTGCCAATATAATATACTAGCTGACCAATCCGCAGCTTCGCACGCGTATTTTTTCCATAAAAAACATTACCCTCCTGCGCATTTAGCTAAAAAGTAATCTATGTCACCCGGGGATAGCTTTTGGGATGTAGCTTCCCAACAGTGAAAGATTTTTTAAATCGGTTCAGTATTTTTGAGTTTATTCATTACAAACATAACACACACACACAAAAATACAAATCTTTCCTCTTTTTAATATTAGTATAGATTAGCTGACCCGCCCGCGGCTTCGCGCGCGTGGTTTGTCAATAATAATATTACCCTCCTGTGCAGTCGGGTAAAACGTAGCATAGTATGTCTCAATCTCGGTTATAAACTCTTTATATACCAAATTTTATCGGAATCAGTCCAGCCGTTTAGTCGTGAAAACGCAACAGATATACAGAGTTACTTTTGAATTTGTAATATTAGTGTGGGTTCGTTATGTTGCGGTTTTCAAGGAATGCTATTTACATGTTTTTTTTAATATCTTTCATAATATGTTTCCAATCCAAAAATAGCTATAAGTAAATGCAGCTGAAATTAAATAAATGATGACATAAAGTTAAAATACAGAACTGATATTAACATTAATATACCATTTCAGGAACGGTTTTGTTTGATTCTAAAATGTATTTATTTATTTAATACTTTATTGCACAAAAATACAATATACATTTACAAAAGGTGGGCTTAATGCTAATAGCATTTTCTACCTGCCAACCTCAGAGGTAACAAAAAAGGTTGGCGTGCTAACTTATGTATCTACTATTTGAGAATCCACTAGTCTGGACCTAGCTAACTTTAGTAATATTATTAAAACGAACTTGATCTCGCCTGGTTTGGACAAATTGGAATAACAAATAGGCTATTTTTTTGACACCTCTACATCATGGGAGCAATAGACAGCCCACTCTGCAGAGGATGTCTCACCGAAGAAGAATCAGCAGCCCACGTAGTCCTGGAACGCGCGGGGGTAACAGCACAACGTGCAGAAATCCTGGACAAGCCAAGGTCACTCCGTGAAGCCTGCGAAGACCCCAGGAAACTTCTGCGCTTCTGGTCCAGTAGCTCTGGTAGTTCCAGAGCCATTTAGGAGCTCAAGTGTTCGAATTTATTTAAAAAACTATTATAGGCAATACCATTATTTAACGATTATGATTGTTGTTCATGTCATAAATCGCCAAATTTTCAATGTTGTTGTCATAGCAACGGCGGTCATTGAAAAAAAAATGGTGTAGAATATATAGCTATATAAATATAAAGCTATCTATAGTGGGCATTTTGCGACGATACCATTGTCATAGTGAAGCGATTGGTTTAGCAGTATAGGCCCCTGATCCGTGTACGGCCCGCGACTTGAACTATGTCGTCGACTCACCTCACAACTAGAAGCCCGACGCTCCTAACTATCCTCGGTTACCACTCAGTCGTATTATTTTAATTCTATCAAGCGAACTTTATTTGCAAATTTACTTTTCCTCCCTGTATACATGTACAATTACGTTTAGAGCGATAGCCAAACCAACGTCAGGTTTTTCCCGACAATAAACAAACAAGGTTAGTTCAAAACAAGGTTTTTATCCTTAAAAATGAGAAGGAATGACAGGAAATTTTTTGTAGTAGGTAACAATATTATTAAGTAAGTCCATAATCTATACTAATATTATAAATTCGAAAGTAACAGATTCTATTATATTTAGTGTACAAATTATGACCGGGATTGGGACATAGGCTACTTTTAACCCGATTGCGCAGGAACCCTACCCGTTTTTATTACCAAACCACGCGTGCGTAACCGCGGGTAGTAGCTAGTTCATTATAGTTTATCTAATATGTTTGTGAAGAACTATGAACCAACTGTCCTCCCTAATAAATTTCTTGAGCTGCATATCTTGTGCAGAATGCTCCCAAGAAATGAATGGCTAGAAGTTTCTCTTTTAAATCTTCCCACCTGCTTCTATCCTTCGTGATGGCCCAACATTCCGTCTCATAGGAATTGAGATCTGTTTGCTGTAATGCTCCCTTGGCCCACTCTAATCGCGTCTTCCATAAAGCCTTAATGCAGGTTTTAGCCAGATTAGCTCTCCCACGCATTCTGCGGACATTCTACTGTTCATTTTAAATTCATGCGTAACTTGATTATCATTATTCTAATTTTGCATGTAGGTGGTAGGAAGGTAGGAGCTTTTGTTATATTCCATTAACGACATTGCTAATAAATCTAAGGATTAAGCAATTAATGTAGCCTGATAACCTAATAACCGCGATACGACCAAATAAAGTGCGATTTCGATGGCTAAGCCGTTGCCCTGGTTTCCCTTACTTGACGCTGAGTGGTCTCTCCGTGACGGTAATTGCGCCATTTGTGCTAATGCTGTAACGTGGCTTTTATTTGTACGATATACTCAATATTTGCCCGTTCTCAACATTTGATAAATGTATGCTCCAATATACTCTACATTTGGAAACAAAAAACAACGAGTGTGCCACACGATTGAAGTAAAACTTCTTTTTCAAAATATTAATTTATGAAATTGTTCAATTACAAAATTGTCCACACGTCTGTAGATCGATCAGTCTATGTTCATTCTGGACAGAAGCAACTCGCACTCGCACATTAACGTTTAAAAATATACGAAACGTAACTCTCTCTCTTTCTATCTTCACTAACTTATATTTCCCTCTCAACTTCCGCTCGCACTTTTCGTAACGCATTCACCAGCTTACTCCCTAAGTTAATCATGCGTAAAGAAGTTTTACTTCAATAATCCAACGTCATATCTGCTACCTCTTGTTTACTTTGTATTGTTTATTGGAAGTTTAAAAAAAAATGTGTTTGTCTGACGACGTTCTATATAGTTAGTTATTGCCATTAAAAGTTTATCCCTTTGTCATGGCGTATGCAACTGCGCCAAAATATCGGGATACTCAATAACTCACAAATCATAGTATACATATCCCGTTTTTAGTGAACATTACTTTTGCATCGGTAATTTTATTCGTAATTGTACACAAATTGATTACAGACATAAAACTTACAAAAAGGACATTGTACAAAGGCGAGCTTAACCCGAACAAGAGTTTTCCTCCGGCAAACATTTGATGATAAAGATAGCTAATTTATAGTGGTAGTCATTTTTATTTTCCTGTATTGTAAGTTAGATCATCAAAAATTCTTAGCTTCTTGTTTGCATTGTCTTCATTCGACGTAACCTATTGTTTTGTTCGATGAAATTTTATTCGTGAAGGTTATAAAGTTGGAGGTTAATGCCATTAGATGTATGTACCACATTCTTCCGAACAGCTGTAAAATACCACTTTGTAAAAATAACTCTTTACATCTGTCTTTTATTCAACTTATTAGTAATAGCTTGATCTTTATACAATTCTCGGATATAGCATTGTCCAAATCATCGGTAATGTCTAATTCATGATATGTCTTACTAATTTTTCCATCGATATTGAAACTGAATAAGTTTTTTTGTTGCAAAATTATTTATAAGTAGCCGGCTGAGTGAGACGCAGGTTGCGGGTTCGATTCCAGCCATACAAGTTTTGCTTAGTTTGGAGCTATATAGCGCTGCTTGAAATGTCCAGCATTATTTATTTATCTAATTAAATTATTCGATAGTAGGTATTAGTAAATAATTAAGCATTTCACAACTAGCAGTCATTATACGTATATATTCATATAACAGTTATTATAGTTAACATAGTATATATAAATAATGATTAGTAGATTTATAAGAATTTAACATACGTCATTAACCTAACTAAAAAGTTTAAATTCTTAAGTCGATAGCATTATATGGTAGAGCAACGACGCCCTGCCGTCATACCATACAGTGAAAACTAGTACGGGGGGGTAGTCACTTGACTATGTATTCATCACAACTGCAAACTTAAGTTACACTAGGAAACATGATTGTATATAGTTTAAGTCTAGATTTTAAGTTTGTAAACTTACTTTATCGAAATAAATTTTACTTTACTATACTTTAAAAAAATAGACAATTTCACGACGGTGACGTGGTAACCGGATATCAGAAGTATTTTATTTCTAGGTTGTATACGATACCAATTAAGAATTTAATCAATATCTGATAAACGTCGCGGGGTTTTTGAAGAACAGAGTGTACTTATTTAGCGTGAGAATCAGAGATTTGAAGCCATTTTGACATTCCAAAACGCCAAGCAAAGGGAAAAGTAGTGCCGCTAACGAGCTCGCCCCGGACCTTTAAATTACCGACTTGCGGCGGAGCCGAATCGACGTTCGGCTACAGACGTATCTGCGATACAACGGACGACGGTACTTTTCCCGCAATGCGTCTGCGTCCGTCTGTAATACCACAGACCGTGGGAAACCACCTTTAGGGCTGGATTTTAGATTGTAGTTTGCTCAGCACATGTACACCCTCTCAGCTTTATCAGCCTTTTTAGCTGTAAAGAATGATACTCACTTGCAAACTGTGTAGTTGTTATCCTCTTGTAGCACATAGAAGAGCTATCACAATCCGTGATAAATAACTCGCTGTAGTCGAAATGTTCGCAGAGTGGTTTGTGGTAGGTATCGGATATTGCTTCGCACTTGTAGCAACGGAGGCCCGATGTCACTGAAATTATAAGAAATGCCGTTTTGGTAAGGCAGATTGGAGAAAGATACGAGAAAGAAATGTCTTGCTGTGATAGAAAAGGTTAGGTAGATTATTGCTTAAAACGTAACGATCGATTTATTAGGTAAACCTAGACGTACCTTATTTATTATAAATAAATAAAGTAAAAATATTTATTTCAGACCACGAGATCAGTTTTATTAATAAGAACATAAAGACACATTATTAGTCACACAACAATAATAAAAAAACGAGTGTGCTTTAGACCACACGACTGAAGTAAAACTTCTTTAGCTCCATCTGTATGTATGTATATTTCTATCTTCACTAACTTATATCTCCCTCTCAACTTCCGTTCGCCGCGACCGATCACACTTTTCGTAACACTCTCGTCACGCATTCGCCAGCTTACTCCCCAAGGCAAGCGTGCGTAAAGAAGTTTTACTTCAAAAACTAAAACAAAATGTCTTCGCACTCAAGAGTGACCAACCTAGGTGGGTTTGATCACTCTTGACTCGAAATTATAAGTGGAATTATTAATGGGCGATAGTTTAGCGCTTGACCACGACCTCACCTAATGCTAAGCGATGGTGTGGTCGAAGATGGAGCACGTTTGTCTAGAAAAAAACCTGTTCATTCTGGACTTGAAGACTCCGAGATTATAGTAGACTTAATGGGACAGCCATGTTCAAAACGTTACTGGACCTCTTAGACATATCCTTTCCTGTCCCTCACAACTCGTATTGTTGTGAGCGCCTGCACTCTTCGAAGGGCAGAGAGAGAGGTATTATTGACTCAGTAGGCAAATTTGTGAGGATGTACCACTAGACAGATCACTAGAATAAATAATATTTTATTTGCAACATACTTAAATTTAATACATAAAAAACAAATAAAAACAAGTAAAGTAAAAAAAACACTAAAAAACAAATCTTACTTTAAACACAAAGTATGGTTATAAAATGGTCCATAACTCTCAGCATGCGCTGGTTGCAACAACCAGCGCAGCGTTGCTGCTGGTTGTTGCAACCAGCAGCAACGCTGCGCTGGGCTTCCGTTAAGGCCATTTTACTTATTGCTTTAAATTTTACTTTTACATAATTGATTTATTTTTCTTATTTTACTTGTTATAGACCAAACATTACAATTGGTAGAAAGGTGTTTGTCTTTGGCATAGTACTTTTAGCATTCCGTAACATTTTACAAACGGATCACGCCGGCCGGCGCGGCTACCCGCTACGCTACATAACCATGTCTTTGTAATCTAACGAGGTTTTAAATCTCTGACAGTCCAGGGTTAGTAGATTTTATTTTATTTATTTAAATTTTACACAGCCATTACAGTAACACCAAAGCGGCAGTGCAAAACCTTAATATCTAGTACTTATAAACTACTTATTTACACTTAAACTAGATAGGTCCTTCTTAGAAAATGCAAGACCATATCTGTGAATTTTTTTAGATACTTTCCACTTCCACCAAATTTCTTTAAAAAGAATTAAACTAATTAATTTGTAATTGGTGTGGGTCTCATTGCAAAACCGATTTATCTTGAGCTATTTGAGACGCCAACCTAAATTAACAGCGATCGTTTGGAGCAATTAAAACAATATGTCTGATGATTTTATAACATTTTTGCAGTCCAGACAATGACAAAATACCGCAGTACAATAAAAATAGTGATATTAATAAAAAACTCAAATACAAATCTTGTAGGATCGGTCGATAACGAAGGTCATAATTATCATTTATTATGTTCTACCACAGATTATTTCTACACATTATTATTGGGTAAAATCCCAGACGGAATAAAAACAAAGCTAAGACGATCTCTAGATTGACTTGATTTGGAGAAACCCATTTTTGGATATCAAAGTTTTGGTGAAAGTGACTAGTATAACATTACCGAGAACCTGCCCTATCCCACTATTTAACTACTACTAATACTCGTATCTATCGTACTATCTCGTATGGTATAATTAGACAATATCACAATGCAAATGATAACAGTGTTAAAACGTCTTTATAAAACACAGTGTTTTGTCTTTTGCATTGGCACGCAGTATCAAACCCGATCGAAAGAAACAAAACACGATGTAAAAGTTCAAAGGATAATGGTGCCTTTCCACCAGAGCTGTGCGAGGAAGCTAAGCGGTGAGCGAGGAAAAAATCATTTGCCCGGCCTCGCACAGCGCAGCTATTCTATTGGTGGATTTTTGACACAATTCCGTAGCTCAGCAACGTAGCAGTAGGCAGCTTAATGCGTGTTTATTAGTAAGGTGGTACTTGCACTTGTTGTGTATGCAAATTAACTGTATGGCAGACAAAAAACTTATCTATTTCCTTTCGATCGACTTCCGAATAATTTGATAATTATAGCCTTCAAAACGCCTACCAAATACGTGACAAAATTCTGAACCTTTGAATGACAATGAGGTTCGATGCCCATATGATGTTAATTTAACGTTATTTTAGCTGTATACGGCTAGACGCGAGTTTTACTAGCTATTGTAATTTAATTTGTATACTGTGGCAGTTTGTCTGTAACTTATGAATGAAGCCTTGACGAAGACGAAGTTAAAGAGGGCTTAGCACTATTTTTTAGTAGGTACTCAAAAGTCTTGTGAAAATTTTACTTTGAGCTGGTTTACTGGTTTTCTACTAAAATCCTATTAATCCTCTATTCATTATCATCATCTCCATACAAAGTTAGTCTGGAAAATATTGTGATTAGGGTTCCGTACTTCAAAAGGAAAAAGGAACCTTTATAGGAACACTTCGTTGTCCGTCTGTCTGTCTGCCCGTCTGTCAAAACCCTTTTTCTCGGGAACGCGTAGAGGTATCAGGTTGACATTAATATGAAATACGTATGTCTACGGTCCCTTAGAGCTGTAAAAAATGAAGCTTCTAAGTCAAAACAATCAAAAAATTCGGCCAGTTTTGTCGCATATTTTGCTCGAAAATAAATCAAAACCTTTAGGGTATCTCCTGTTGAACTAGAATCATGAAATTAGGCAAGAAGACATAAGTAGTAAAAAAGTTTTATATTTAAAAAACCGCGTACGAATCGGTTCATACGTTTGGGTAATAAAAAAGATAAATAAATACAGTTATGTTTGAACACAGTGTGTGTTTAAATTAATTGTTATTTACAATAACGATTGAAAAATAATGTTTGATAACGCGAGAAGGTCAAAAGGGAATTAAAAACGTATGTTGCTGATAATTGAGCTCAATTTTAACACTTATTGGTACAAGTTATAGTAAAAATACATATTTTATATTATGTATAACATACATAACTATTTATATATATTCTGTATATACTTGTCTGAACTTCTGGAAGGAGAATTTTGTTACGACGTGTG
The DNA here is from genome assembly GCA_918857605.2 of Philereme vetulata. Lineage (NCBI taxonomy): Eukaryota > Metazoa > Arthropoda > Insecta > Lepidoptera > Geometridae > Philereme > Philereme vetulata. The sequence goes on along the minus strand of OU975420.1, from coordinate 12,240,503 downwards.
TAGTTGAAGAGTGTGTATTTTATTTATTAGGCATACGCATACACAACAGAATATAATCACAATATAAAGCACAATAAACATTTTAATCTAGATACAGTTCGTAGATATGTCATAGGTACGAGCTGTTTACCTGCGACTTCGTTGGACCTAATTTTAGTCCCTGGTATTAAACCCAGTACTATTTTTAGACATCGTTTTGGAAAAAGGCCGCGAAATTGTCATAACAGCGCCAATTCCGAGCTCTTTGGTCAACCATCATGTCAAAGAGTTCAGAAAAAATACATTTTGACGACCTCTCAACTCATATTTTTTCATCTGTGGTGCAGTTCGAGTTTTTCTAGACTTTGATTAATTGTAAAAATTTTATGGAAAAAAATCGTAGTTTTTCCAAAAAACTATCCTATGTCTTCAGTATTTCCTTGTTAAGTTTCATAAAAATCGGTCCAGCCGCTTAGCCGCGAAAACGTAACAAACAGAGACAAAGTTACTTACTTTCGAATTTATAATATTACATCTGTTACACTAATCGCTAAATATATTTAATTTATGTAAGTTTTAAAATGTTTAAGTCATTTTTATCTATCGAGGATAATCAATTGTTAGTTTGGCATTAAAATGTGATATGCCACAAGACATCCTTGACCGCGTATTGTGTTACCATAACGGTAAAACTCACCTTATTGATAAATACATAAGTGATATCCTATACTAATATTATAAACGCGAAAGTTTTTATGTATGGATGTTTGTTACTCTTTCACGCCGGAACGGCTGAACCGATTGCGATGAATTTTGATATGTACGTAGATCATAACCTGGATTAACACATAGGCTACTTTTTATTGGCAAACCACGCGTGCGAAGCCGCGGATTGGTCAACTAGTCTAAGAATAAAAATGTAATGTAGGTACAGGAAAATATTATAAACAAATGTTCAGTTCGTAAAGTAACAATCATAGTTATGGAATTTCCTTGTTTTGTATCTCTGAAAATAACGATTCTTAATAACACTCCCTCTACAACTGATCATTTTCATAATAAAGCCTTCAAACTTAACGTTTGCATTTAACATAGCAACCTGTATTTCACACTTACTTTTCCAAAACATTGTGAAAATCATTAACAACTCGGTCAAATCCATTTTCATGACTGCAGCCTTCCCCAAATGTCGCATTTATCCACACCACAAAACTTTATTGCTGGCTATGTGAACTTCATTACACCAAAACTACACACGACTTGTTACGTATGTTTTTTTATATCTTTCACGACGCATGTGGTCGCCGACGGCTAGTGTACGACTGAAATTGGCACTTCTACTACACTTAAGTCATGAATCACAGGAAGGGAACTCAGCAACAAAACGGGACATGTCTAAATATCGAGGAAATAAGGCTCTTAAACTGCCTTGTATTAAGCTTATTCACCCGATCGAAACAGGCGCCGGCGCGCGACTAACATTTTGGCGGTTCTGTTTAGTTTTTCTATTTGTTTTGCTATATTCGCTCCCGGATTTGGACGAGCAACTTTTTATTAAAATTCGCAGAATGTGACTGATCTCGCTGCACGTTTAATGCGTTGAAAACTTCATCTCTAAACGTTATAAAAAGCTCTGCGGTGTTCATCGGCAACGGAAATCACTAGAACTATTTGGCAAAATATTATTTCTAGTGCGTATTTATAATCCTATGTTTCTAGTTCGTCTCAATGGGATATTATTTTATTTTCGCTTAGCTATTGCATCACTCTTGGCGCTTCTCTGTCGTTGTTTAATTTTTTTCACCCATTCATTGTCTGTCACTGATTCTTTCTTTGTCAATCTGAGTTAGGTAAGAGGACTACCACGCACCTCCTATTTAAGATACAGTTCAAACCTATTCGGCAGATACATAACTTGTTTTTTCGCTATTATCACAGAATATATTTTTGTTGCTTATCACGATTGATATAAAAAGAATACTTCTAAAAGTTGAGAAAACAAGCTGTGTATTGAATGGTGTTTGAACTGCATCGCCTCAATTAGTAAGTCATGGTAAGACATCAGGTAGTATATTTCTCTACCTAGATATCAAATTTTTATAATCATCATCCACAGCCTGACTACCCACTGTTGAGTACAGTTCTCCCTTAGTTTCTGCCGGCCTCCACTAACCTGAGCCATTCTCATCCAGGTACGGGCCTGAGATCAGTTTCAGTTTCCATATCTTTAATAACCGATTTTTTGAATTTACTGGCACTATCATGACCATCATTTCTAAAGGTGATAATAAATTGCTGATCTGTTTTTACACTGCTCATGTCTGTAAGATTAAATAAAGCTGACGTAGCGAATAGTCTTCATCATGCTTAACTCTGTTTATTATTGTTTACTATTCATCGTCTATTGAACCTGTGTGTTCAACTAAAATATTTTCTTGTTTACGACAGTTACTGCAAATAATTTAAAGCCTGTTTTTATACTATACACAGAAGTGTATCTGGGCATACTTGTGTTGATAAACTTAATCTGGATAACACTGATAAAATATTTCGATTGATTGGAAAGAGTGACACAACTCGTACTTTCTGATTTGGTAATACATTTTTTGCTGGTTAGCATACCAGACTATAACTAGACTCAAACTTTAATCGAGATAAACTCGTAGATTTTTGTCAGGTTTCTTTGAATACATTAAAAAAATGTTGCAACTGTCTTGATTAACACTTCAATTCAAATAATACCTTTCTTCGTGTGTGTTTCTAAGTCATATAACTTGTAGATCTAGTCTATATGTTGCCGTTAGCTTAAATAAAACCTCAAGATTGTTTCACCAAAATACGTAAAAAGTTAATTTACGAACGTAGTACATTATGCATTGAACCGTTGTTTTGAAACAAACCTACTACATGTTATCATTCCCTTTGACATACTTTGCTAATGTGATAAAAATACAGTTCGCTTGTAGTTCGCAATTTTTGTACCATAGTGTAGTAAATTCAATCAAAGAGATAAATAGATAATTGAACTTATGGATAAATAAAAACGAAATCGGTCACAGAATGGTGGAAGACCAAGAGGCAGACTAGCCGCTCGATCGATTTCCGGATGACAACGTAGCTGGGAATCAATGTACGAGGCCAGCGGGAGATTGGACAAAAGGGCATTATAAAGAGGATCCTTTTATGAGGACAACCATCAACCTATACATTGATGAATACTAGGTGTTCTATTGGTGCATTCTTGTAAAGTTAATAAGATTAAAGGCCTTCAAAACATCTGCTTGTGAATAATGCGCACTTGTTTAAAACTATTGATTGTGATAGGATTCAGTGCATGATGTTACAACTCATTCATGAGTCATGATATTCTTTTGAGAGAAGTATTTGCTTTGATGACTTCAATGATTCATTTTAAATTTTGATTTTCATTTATCTGCCATATATACTCCATTTTTGCAAAAATTTATGGGAACATAACGATTCCAACGACACTACAGACGTCTGACGACCAGACATCAGAGGTTCAGAATCAATTCTGGATTAAAGAAACTCGCATACATACAAACACACATGTAAACGAAAAATTTACATTTTGTCTAAAGCGTTCCTTGCGGCTGATTTGTTGCAAACAGTGAAACCTATTGCTATTTGCAAAGCAAAAGGATATCACAGTGTAGTTACTGTTGAATTATTAACGATGTTCCGGTGCCGATTTTTATAACGTACTTGTCGCCTAGTAGAGTGTGATTGGTTTTGATAAGAGTATACATAGAAATACCAATACTCGTGATCGTCACTCGTGTCTTGAGGACCTAATATAAATGTTTCTAGTTTGCTAAAATATAAAAATCTTTATTTCACTAAAGTCTATGGTGTGATGACAATAAAATATCTAGATACTACAAAGGTGCATCCACCATCAGCATAATCGGCCCGCGTCGACCCCACTGAATTGCTAGGCATCGCCTCTCTCCCAATCCTGTGTCAGTCTAAACCACGGATAAATCCCCAACGCAAAGAGAGGGGTGTGACGCCTACCTCTGTCTGTGCGTGTGTCTGTCTGTGGCATCGTAGTTCCCAAACGGACGGACCGATTTGACGCGTTTTTTTTAATAGAAAGCTAGTTTAACTGGGCTGTTTCTTAGCTATGCGAGCTTTTAAACCACGACGCAAAAAGCGAGGGACAGGGGTTTTTTAAATGTTGTGATTTTGTACACACGGCTACACATCAAGCTATACATTTCCAGTATAAGCTGACCTCGCATCGTGCAGGCTTTTCGTAGAATGAGAGGTCAGCTTATACTGGAAATATATAGCTTGATGTGTAGCCGTGTGTACTTGTGTAATGACTAAAAAATGGCATACGATGCCAAAATATTATACTCATCCTTTCTTACTATACACAATATGTTGCAACCAGTAATCGATAACATCAGAATGTTTTTAAACCCTCTTTTGGATTCTTTTCCAGAAATCTAGCCTCCAAATCTGGACATCTTGATATCAATGAAGGCACTTATCTTCTCAGGTTACAGCACGCGTACACACAGATAAAAGATTCATTGAGAACCAACATGTTAAATTTTATAGTTCAATGTTTAAGCTACCCTACCACATCCTGTCGGGTACGTGGAGGAAACGACTTCTGTCTGAAAAAACTTAATAGAGCATATCCTATGAGAATATTTTATGGTTACTCTTCTAAGTATTTCACTGACATACTTCAAAGGAAATTCTGTTTCTGCTTAAAATATATTCGAAAGTATTTGGTTCTGGCTAAATATTTCCCGCCTTCCGTTCTCTTCATTCAAGTACATTTGAAATGGAGTCTGGATTTCTATCTGCTTCAGATTGGCGCCAATGACGTCATGAAGTGTCGGTAGTCTGAATCTTTTGTCTCGCACTCGAAGCTTTAGCCATTCATAACGCAATTGACTGAACAAATAAAATAAAGCGATCAACGGCTTAGCGCAAATTACTTTATCGATGTAATGCCTTACAGATTGCCATGATACTCATGTTTCAAGGATTAGGAATGTCCATGTGTTCAGAGAGGTTCTAATTAAACGTTATAACCGAAATGAATCATTGTAGTTTATTCACCGAAATAAACATATATTGAGTGGGTAGATTCAGATTAAAGTCGTATGGAAAGGGAATTTTTCATGTGTCATTTGTCAGAGTGATATGAAGTCCGAACAAACAGAGGATTCAACATCAATTCGAGTACATCATCCGATAAAAAGAACTTCCCATCTTACAACTGGACCTGTCGATATTATTGACCGTTTTACTACTGGTAGTACAGCTGGTAGTAACACAGGCAACAAAGGCATCATACACCTTATATTTTAAGGGGATATGTAAAAAAAATTAAGCCGCGATATGAAAAAAAGTAACTGTCGTATTCAATAACTAAAAATGCTACTGATTTCATATTTGAGCAATATTTACTTGAGGATTTAAACTACATAAATGAAAGTGAGAAACGCAATTGGTGAATTTTTTCTAGATACAATTATTTGTCAAAATCGGCTTTTCTAAAACACTAATATCGTTCAATCTCCGACTCTAGAAAAGATTTAAAGATTTTTTTTACATAGTTATGTAGGTAATTATGGTACCTAAATTAATTATTATTAAATTATTAAATCTTTATTATCAGACACCGAGATCCATAGTTACGAGTAGGTAAAATAAAGTTACAAACACAAGAAAATAAAACAAAATAAAAATCCAATACAAAAGATAAAAATTGTTACTAAAATTAAGTAATAATTATTATTAATTATTGGAAAAGCATTTTTTTTTAATCTGTTGGTTCTCATGCAATTAGAGATTTTAGTCACTTCCGTCATTTACTCCTGCGACAATGCGTTGCGACTATGATACATGTTTGTCTCGTTCTTCACCTAACAAGTAAATAGCACTGTCTCTTTTTTGCATTTCCGGATGCTCTGCCCAATCGTCATCGAAATTTGTATATCGTCATAAATCTAAATCAAAGAAAATAACGAAAGACACAAGACTAATATAGCTCAATTTTACGAGTATCTACGTTGTAGGTATTTACATACCCACGTAGACATTTGGAGTCAATTTACCTAAAATATAACACAATAAACATCTTGCTGAACACAAACTAGAAAGGTAAAATTAATTGAAAATACACAAATGAAAATTGGTCATCAACCTTTATTGATTTAGCGAGGACTTAGGAGTGTCGCATGCCGTGTCCTACATCTATTTGCTGGAAAATTGTCGGTTCGTCTATACTCGGGTATTAATAATGAAAATGGCTCTTGTTATTTACTATTTTGTGTAGTCATGAGGTTTATTTCAGCTTAGTATGATCACACAAAGATTTGGTTAATAGTTCATTTATGTACAACAATATATGAATAAACTAACTAGATAATCCGTAACTTACGGATTATCTAAGTCAACATCGGTGCATTCAACATGGACACTCACTACTATAGTAATAGTTAACGACGGTAGAAAAGGCAAACATTACATTATGGTGTTTAGAGCTACATAAATAGTACATTGTAACACAAGGGTGTAAACAATTTGTACACCCGGTATATTTTGGCGTACGAGCGAGAACACCAATCGAGGGTGTTATTGATCGCTTACACCCGAGTGTAACGCATTTTTTTCATCACGAATGCGAGGAAATTAAAAAAAGTATTTATGTAAATTGGTTGAAATTTGCGTTCCCAGTATCCATTGGTTTTTTCGCTACTAAACTATGGCCTCTTTCATTTTTAAAATAGAAATAAGATTTTGTCATGGAGGTTGTATTTCATTATAATATAATATGAATGTGGTCTCCTTAATTTTTAAATAGACAAATGTTTGTCATGGAGATTGTATTTAATTTTAGCATTTATTAATGTATCCTCTGTTATTTTTAAATATAAATTAGCTGACCAATCCGCAGCTTCGCACGCGTAGTTTTTCAATAAAAACATTACCCTTCTTCTGCACAGTTGGGTAAAATGTAGCCTATGTAACCCGGGGATAGTGTAGCTTCCCAACAGTGAAAGAATTTTTTAAATCGGTCCAGTAGTTTCGGAGCCTATTCAATACAAACAAACAAATTATTCCTCTTTATAATATTAGTATAGATAAGGATTTGTCATGAAGATTGTATTTAATTTTAGCTTATTATGAATGCAATAAGTGTCATTCTATTTTCAAATTTACTTACGGCCTTATGGCCGTAAATTGCATTTACGCAGTACGATATCGAGTTGACAATGACCAACTTTCAGAGCATTAGTGTTGAAAAAAATATATAAAAGCAATATGCAGCTCTTTCTTGCTGACTAAAAACAAGCCAACCTAGCCTTGTTTATTTCTCTAGAAAAGACACATGACCTCTACGTTTATTTGGATGACTACTATCATGATTTGTTAGGTCACTGAAATGGCCCTAAAATGTGTTGGTCTTGTAATGAATCAAATGTTGAACGATGTTAACCTCTACAAATAATTCTCCAAAACCTAGTAAATAAAATAAATTAATAAATATTGCACAGCGCTATCTAGCCCCAAACTAAGCAGAGCTTGTACTATGGGAACCAGATAACTGATAGAATACCTACATACATTTTTTTTGGTAAATACATACTTATAATATATAGAGAAACAACCAGACCTGAAACAAATATCTGTAGATCATGCAAACATTTGTTCCGCGGTGGAAATCGAACCCGCTACCTTCTACGTCTCAGCCGGCTATTCGCCCACTGCACCACGGAGGTCGCCGGAGGATCTAATCTACTAATAGACTAGATCTATGTAGAGTCTATGAAAAGGCACTAGAAATAAGTATACCCTATGAAGAGATACTTATTTCTAGCGCATATTTTCCTTTCCATTAGTATAATTACAAGTTACTTTCCCGCTAAAACTATTATTCACGAGAGTTATTGCGGCAAACAAATTCGAAATGATCTCCTCTATTAAACCTGCCATTATCTAATAGAGCTCGTGAGATTTATTTCTGCTTCATTATTATAAAATTAATATATAATACTAGCTGACTCGCCGAACTTCGTACCGCCTTGATATGCATATGACGCGGGCTGCCAATGTCGCCTCGGTATAATTGTCAATCGGCCATCACTAGCTGCATCTATGTATGAGAAAATGAATTTTATGCATAATTTGTTTTTGCGTGCATTTTTCCAATATTTTAATAGTTATTCTGCTATTCGGGACGGGAGACAAATCCAACAAATCAAAAATCATCTAAATCGGTCCAGCCGTTACTGAGTGAATGGTGTAACTAACCCGACTTTGTTTTATATATATAGATTTTAAGAAAACACTTACCTAGTTACATACGAGTTACTTCAAGCATATTAATCACAATCGTTATAGAGGACTAGTTCCAAAATATGATAATAAAACTGATTTTTTACACACCGTTGAGTTTGTTGTAAGATATCGAAAGTTATATTTTGCAATTCATCTGTTTGACAATACTTGAGTATTAGGCTCAATATCCACCAAAGCGATGCAAAAATTATGTAATACCACAACGAAATAAACACCGTTGTTCTAACTAAGTCTTCGATCAACTCTTCAATTTTATAAGCATCTATAAAGTTTACAAATTCAAAAATTTTTACATACATTTTTCTTATATCACATTCATTATTGCAAAGCGAAGATATAGCACCTTCGATTTCACTATCCTACTTTCAATAAACTTATATTATCTTAGACTATTGATGTATTTCATCAGGTTGAATACGACAATGACTCCCATAATATCGGTGTAGCCCTCGTGGGTGGTCTTCGGCGATGAGTTACACAGTTCGCTGCGGCAGTAGCAGTATCTGCAAAAGAAAAATAAAACATTAATACTTAGATACTGAATAAAAGATTTATATTCAGATTCAGGTAATATTCAGGTTTACCTGTAATACTTGAATCTTTTGCTGTTATCGAGATATGATAATTCCTAAAATGTTTTATGGTTCGTGGACATAATACACATTTTTTGTGTTAGGTTAGTATACTCGTACTGAGTCTTTGGCGTAGAGATATGCGGTTATAGAGGTACATCATACACATACACAGTACAAAAGCTGCTGCACAGTAAAACATTACTGAATTTAAGTGGTTTTAAACACAGCACCCTTCGATTGAGACACGAAGAAAAAAAACGACAATGCAAAATTGTAAAATATGTTGCCTTTTATATGATTTTCCTTAATGTATGTTTTGCATCTGCATTGTTCGACCTTTGCCAAATATTGTCTAGTTGTTGATCAAACCAAAGGCAACTGACCTGTTCTCTGTGACCCTCTCGCCCTTGTCGTCACCGCTGAGGCAGCCTGCTTTGTACGGCTCCAGAATCTCCATTTTCGGAGACCACCGCCCGTTTTTGTAGTCCTGGTATTCGTGCTTCTGTGACGCGCAGTCTCGAAGCTCGCCTTTTATTCGTACTGGAAGTTAAATTTCGACATGTAATTTGCACGCCATTAAGCCTGAGTTATATGGTGATTGATGGCTATTTCTGTGACATCTTTATAATCCTACCCATGTGCTGGCGTATAATCTTATCTTTATTATGCTACACACAGGATAAAAGTAATCCTTCATGCATAGTTTTGTAAGTTTTTTCCGAATCCTCAACCCACAATAGGATTCTCTGTAAAGTGGGTATCTGGAACTACGAGTACCATTGTACTTTGAGATATTCATTCATTTATTCATCGACTATTGGGCAATTAGCTTCTTTAACGTGTGCTATTTCTTTGCTTCTTGCTAGTGCTTTGGTTTCTGGTAAGTATTTTAGTTTTCAGCAGAGATTTTCTCCGCTACGATATGATACGATACGATTCAAATGAGTGCTTACCTAGATTACCTAGTTACGGTAGATATCCAGTTAATATTTCTAGTCTGTCGTAACGTGTGATTTCATAACAGGATAATTATGTAGTTTACTCGTTAAACTTGTTGCCTGCCGGTTGACAATTTCTAAATAAACATCGCCAAGTTTTTACTCTTTACGTGAAAAGGGTCAGTTACACCCACTCTGAATATAATAAAATCGATGACGTCTGATAATGTTTTAAACAGTTCTCATTGTTTTTTTAAAGATAATTGATTAAGCGAATCTCTAAATCAACTTTGGCATATCGGCGTTGTATGTATGTATGTTTGTTTGTCCGAGGATAACTTTCGAAGCGTTGATCCGATACATAGGTATCGGTGTTGGGGGTTGTTGAGATATCGGGTTCAAGAGGGGTAAAAAAATGAAAATGAGGCTATTAGATCAACTAGGACGTCAAATGAAAGGTATTCAATAGTACATTTTGACTCCGTATTTATTTTTCGTAATATCTTTATAGTTTTTGAGTTATTTTATTAGCCATAATAAAAACTAAATTTTGACAAAATTCACAGGGTACACCAGTGACCCCACAGTGCCTTAATTTGGCTTAAGTGACACAAATATAGGCAAAAGGCTATATTTAGGCTGAAATCCAGAATCACTGCAATTTGTACCCCAAAATAGAGAATCCACATTACATGAACTCCCGTTGTCTGTAATTTGAATGAAACTGTAGGTAAAGTTGTTTAGTTATATATTGGTGGCACTATTTTGATAATCAAAGATTACAAATAATATTTTTTTGTTTTAATCGGAGACTCGCGAGATCTCAGTGCGGGGCGAACCACTAGTATTGATTATTCCTCTTGATTACAGATTAAGCTACTTGGGAAAATATAATATATCGCTGGTTTCTGCTTTGGGTGGGACGTTTTCATTACTCTAGAGTCGTAACAGGTTATTTAATAATTACTTTCTTCGACGCAAAAGCAGTAAATGTTACGTATTCATAAGACCAAAGAAGGAAGGAAATAATCTAGTCAATGCCATTTAAAGTTTGTTTACTATGCATCTATCTACATACCACTGAGCATTGTGAACAGTAGAAATATATATATATATAGGTGGTAGAGAACTGTTACAGAACTTCAAGATTCCTGGTACAGGTCACACCTACCTACAACAGCATTCTTGGTACAGATCAGTACGAATCTTATTTATTCATCCAAAACTCTCCACCCACATTAGTGTAGTGTAGAGTATGTGTATTGTATACAGAGTAAATTTAAAAACAGTTGACATTTTTAAATTTTATTTTAATTCATCATCATCATATCAGCCTTAGGACGTCCACTGCTGGACAAAGGTCTCCCTCATTGATCTCCAGGAACTGCGGTTGGAAGCGGCCTGCATCCAACGCCCGCCTGCGGCGATATTTTAATTATTTTATTTTAATTTTTAAATTAATAATTTGTGTTTATTTTAATCCAATATTGAAGTTGAAAATCTACTGTTATAACAAACCGCCTGTCATAAGCCGCAATGTATAAGAAGTTAGATTTTCAACTTCATTATTGAATTGAAATTAATACAGATCATGTCGAGGGTGTTTTGGATTAGGTACGAACAGAGCCGTTCTTTTTAAAATATGACGACTGTTTTCAAATTTACCCTGTACAGGCTGCCCAGAGCAATCATGCGCTGGTCTCACCTATCCAACAATGTTAATATAGACTGTCATAGTTAAAAGTACCTCCATTCTGAATATCGAGATTTATTTCCTGCTTCATGCACATAGTCGAATACGGGCAGTCGACAACAAACTTATCGGAGTAATCGAAGTGCACGCAAAGTCGTTTTGTGGTGTTGTAGTAATGCCCTGGTGGTGGGTTGATCAGGCACTGGTAACATTGTAGTGATGATACTTCTGAAAAAAATAAAGAGTAATAAGAATAACTTCTTCCAGAAAATCCCGGGACTGTACTTGGCTGATCTCGGGATTTCTGGGATTGCCAGAAACAAGTCTAGTTTGTATTTCGTATTTCGTTGCGCCTTGACAATAATTTTGCCTAAATTATATTAATAGCATTTATTACATAACGACAAAAACAACCCTTAGATATGCTTTGATATTTCTGCGATTATATTTTCGAAATTCTAAATAGTTTTTTTTGTGTTGTCTTTTTGATTTCGTTCAAAAGTATAGTTTTTTTGTTGTGTCTTTTTTCTTTTCTTATTGTGATTTTTGTTGTGCAGACATTAAAAACATTTTTTTAAATTACTCAAGTTTTTTTTTTCATTTGAGCCCAAATAGAAACCACATAGTCCAATCCCGGGATAGGCTCGAGATCCCGGGATTGAAAAACATGCTCGGAATCGTATTCTCTACTTGTGGGCTAGGAGCACCTAGGGCTAGAGTGTGGGTCCCACAAGGCGCAAGACCGTGCGGCCGTCCCAGGCGGAGATGGCGGTGACGAACTTAATGTGCACGGTGCGAACTGGTCGACAGAAGTACTAGACTGGAGGCAGTGGGATCCAGCGGGCTTTTTAGATTAGATTAGAAGAATAACTTCGTTTTGTCATATCTTGGTCTTCTTTTAGAGCAATGAGTGTTGTAGAAAAGAGTCGTGTGATTGATGGTGAAAGAACCAGTCTAGTAAATGGTTCAGTTCGTGTGACATAGGTTCCCTTCTCGCAGAACAAATTAAAAATTACATCAAAGATATAATAGTAGGATACAGCATCTACTTGTAAATTACATATGCATTACTTAATGTACGTTTTTTAAAAAATAATACACTGTGACATATTTATTATCAGAGATGGTTGCAAGTTGCGCAATTTATTTAGTTAGATAAGGTTCGAATAAAAGTAAGAAAATATTCTTCAATAAAATATTATATTGTCTTCAGTAATACTACAATTACATCGCGTCAGTAATAGTCGCTACTTAATTATTTTTCCGTATTGTATCTTAGTTGTATAAAATATTGTATCCCGTACCGGCTGTTTCAATCAGTTAAAGATCAAGGTAATGCTGATCAAGTGATCAGTCTTGACTTCTTAACCTATTAAACGTAATAAACCCAGACATATTCTACGATTTTATTATCATTTGTAGACAATTTGAATGAAGTGGAAACAAAAAGTTTTATTCTGATTTGTTTTACAAAACTTTTAATGCTAGGACAATTTAAGTATTGTCTATATTTTAACTACCTACAATGTTCTGCATCCACACTGAATATTGGGGAGACCGGAAAGGAATCGCCCATACAACACGTACTACCAAGATCATTTCTAATTGGAGCACATTTCTACCTTAATAAGGTATTATTTTAAGTTGAATGGTATTTATCTAGGTTCCCAACCATATATTAGAACAAAATACTTACCTAAAAAGAAATAGAAGCGTATCGCATTCTGCATGTTTTTACGTCATAAAAGACCTGTTTTCAACCTAATTGTTTCGTATTAAAAACAACAACATTTTACGTATCCTAGTCATGGGAACATAGATTATATCGTTTAATTACAGAATAACAACACAATGAGAAAAATACAACAAGTTTTCAGTCATCATTTTTGGTATTACGGAACACGGTCAAAATATAATCGAATTTAGAATCATTTATTTGCTATCACTGTCGCTCTGCGTGACTAAACTTCGTCACTAAACAGGGATAGCGTTATTCAGGCCGAAGTTTTTGACGCGGCCGAATTGAAGTTGCGCTCGGGGTTCGCCGGCTTCTTAAGTTTAAACCTATTGTTTATCATGAAGTGAAATATATATTTTCTTTTGCGAATAAATTCTTTAACCATAAAATAAAGTATGGTTTGTAGGTAATGCAATTCAATACAATAATATAAAATCAGAGGTGTTCATTTAGGGTAAATGAACACCTCTGATTTTATTGATCGATCGAAGTGAGATCCCTCTAGGGAAAATCGGCGTTTTATGTATGTATGTTTCTTTGTCCGAGAATAACTTTCGAAGCGTTTATCCAATCACCGTGAAATTTGGTATATAGGTAGGTAGTGATGGCACAATTTTGGTGTGAACAAATTGTTCTAAAAATATGAGGTATTGTTGAGATATTGGGGTTCAAGTGGGGTAAAAAAAACAAAATGGGACTATCCGGTCAAGTGGCACGTCTAATAAAATGTCTTTGTAAGTACACGTCGATCCCGTTTTTATTTTTAGTTTAAACCTTGTAGTTTTTAGTTATTAGCCATAATAAAAACTGATTTTTGTCAAAATTCACAGGGTACACCAGTGACCCTACAGTGCTGAAATTTGGTATGCGTGTAGCTTTAGTGAGACAAATATAGAGAAAAGTCTGAAATCCAGAATAACTGCAATTTCTACCCAAAAAAAGATAATCCAATTAACATAAACTCCCGTTACCTGTAATTTGAATGAAACTGTAGGTCAAGACAGATGGTTGCGCATTTCGTGGCACTATTTTATTAGTCAAATGATCTCTAAACGTTTTTAACGGCTAAACATGTTTTAATTTTACGTATTTGTATGATTTGACAACTCCTTAAATCATATTTAGCCACTAATACATTTAGGCATCGTTGCAAGAGTCGCCCTAAGAATATTTTTTTTACGTTTTGGGAGACACGCGAGAAATCAGTTCGGGGCGAACCACCGTAGTAGTATATATTTCGCTCGTTTATGTTCTAAGTTTTATGTACGTTACATGCTAGTCACGATCTACATAATTCTAATCGATTCAGGTCGTTGACATCAGAACACATGTTCAGCTTATGAAAGGCTAGTAGATTATTTTGCTATCGTTATTATCTCTCATTAGTTATATTCAGTTATTCATTGCTTTTTGTTGTTGTATTCAGAAAGTGTGAATCACTCGGTTTATCAACTCCTACGCACATTACGCATCCCGGTGAATGATCTTGGTCGGACTCTCAAGCCTTGTTCTTTCATATAACATACATACATCATTTAAATCTATTTAAAAAGCCATAATATAAAGGTAGGAATACAAATAGATCCAAAAAGAGCCGCCACAGAAAAAGATTATCCGGATGACAACTCTGTAACAATCTTGATGTATCTATTTAACTTATTTGCTCTCTTTTCTTCGTGCTTTCATCACATGCTGCTTATTACCTCCGTGGCGCAGTGGGCGTATAGCCGGCTGAGACGCAGGAGGTAGCGGGTTCAATTCCCGCCACGGAACAAATGTTTTTTTTTTAAAGAATAATGTTTGCATGATCTACATATATTTGTTCCGTGTCTGGGTGTTTTCTATATAGTATAAGTATGTATTTACAAAAAAAAAGAAGCATATAAGTATTCTATCAGTTATCTGGATCCCATAGTACAATCTCTGCCTAGTTTGGGGCTAGATAGCGCTGTGTGAAATGTCCAGCATTATTTATTTATTTTTATTTTATATAGTCGATTATTAATTTAAACTACAATACTGTTTTAAGACGCTGTAATAATAAAATGAATAAGGTTCAAGTGTTTAAATATTTGCAGACGCTTCTGACGTTGAACTCGCTTGCAAGTTTACATTAATTTCATATTTCACACACACACATATTTCATAAGTCATAATTTTGCAAATACGGTCCAAGTGTCGACTTATACTAATTTATTTTAATTGTTTACATTTTAAAACTGCCTGTGTCGATCTCTTGAACTTGTCATTCTAATACAAACCTCGTACACTCGTTACTAACGAGGTTACCCCTTTTAATCTAGATGGTATCGGATTTAAAATTGAATGATGTTGCGTTGTATATTTTTGTGTGTATTCTTCATGATATGTTTTGCAATACCGCCAGACTATTATTCGGACAGGCAGGAAGAATACAGCGAGGACACTAGTAGTAATTCCGAAAATCGCAGTAATTTCCATAAAACTGAAGAACTATCAGTTAACACTGTAACTACAAACGTCCCTAATGACTCTGAACAAGAGGATATGGATGACGATGATTTTTTTGAAGTGTCTGTCGCTACACCTAAATCGCACAAAAAGCATACAAGTAATCAAACTAGGACTAATTCCAGGACAGAAACCTTAACCAGAGCTGAAAGCAGTGGTCAAGATTATTCTAAATTTCTAAGACAAAATTCTAATACTAGTAGCACAATGACTAGTACATCTGAAGCTATAGACATTTTACAAAATTACGAATATTTTTATGATGAGGGTTACCTAAGATCATATTGTCCTAAACATCTCAGAGAGGAATTAGATGAAAAAGAAAAAAACATGACAAGTCAACATCAAACGGTTATAAAAAGCAGTGATGTTAACGAGAGTTTTCCGCATTTCGATAATAAGACTCTAAAATATATGGCCGATTTTTTTAATTTAGAACCTGCTCCAAGCAAATTAACTTACAAAGATGAAGTTAATGTTGACAAAGACAAAATCTGGTACGTCCCAGAAAAATACCCATGCTGGGAATTGCCCGTTATTTATGGAGAACTAGGTCGAAAGAAGAGAGTTTCTGAGATATTTCTTGTTTACTCCAGTAGACTCAAAAACGTTATAGACGAGAATCCAACAGAAGCCCCCGTGTCTAAAAAATCTTTTTTCCCTGACCCGGCAAAAGTAATTAACAAATGGTGTGCGGTATCACCTTGTTTCGGTGATCACACATTGTGTCTATTCTCATCTAAAACATATTCTCACTTATGTGATAAAGAATACACAGTATTTTCACCAACGATGTTGGAACAGATAGCTTTGGTAAATACTGTAAATTCTATGCGGAATAGAATCGCTAGAGGCGCGGCAGAGGAATATAGTCATTTACCCCCTGCCGCTAATATGAAACAAGTCATATATGACAATGATTTGGAAGAAATGGCTAAAACTTGGCTCCGACAATGCTTACCCGGTGTGGCTCCATGTTCTTCTATGAGCAATCAGTATATTACGCAACTAGAATGCACCAAATATGCAGAATATTGTTGCTACAAATCTTACAAAGGCGGGCCCATAACAAACTGGTAATTTTACTTATTTTATTTGATGTATTGATAATAATTCACTGATTTACTAATATTTTTTTTATGTTTTTAGCATACCGTCTTATGAATGTTTTATAATGCCTGTAATTGGCTGCATACATGCTTGGTTTTTGAGTGCTGGGAAAACATTGAGTGGCACCGATGTGGGGTGTGGTCACATCTCTCCCGATACTTTTAATACAGTGCAGCTAATATGGGCAGACACTTGTAAAATTGGATGTGCTTTTGACCATAAACAGAATGGTGACGTTAGAGTGGTCTGCAATTTTGCACCAGGTGCACCTTTTTTTATTGAGAGCAATTATTTCTGTGGCCTAATTGCCCATCAAGATACAACAAAAAAATATTCGATTAGCGACAGTGATGACATCACAGACCTAAATTTTCTCGAGTCTCGACAAATCAAACTAAAGAAAGTCGATGTCACAGAAGAAAATTATGACAATCATTTAGTTTTCAAAAAAATGCCCCAGATTTTGAGGACATCTGATTTGGACAGTCTAAGCTATAGTTATAAAAATGGTTGGGTGAGAGAGAAGTTGCAGGACTTCACGAACGGAACCAAGGGTATGATTGCACGAATGGTCACCAAATACACTTTCGTAGAATATGACGACTCAAGATGTGATACAGATGTGCCCATTTATGTGATCGGTGAACCAGGCTCTTTATGTGTGGAGAGGGGTAGGAGATTTAACGCCCTGTGCTATGACTTCGGTGATCCTACTCCTGGGTACAGATTGGTTGCAATTTTAGCGCCTATCGCTCTATTCTCTCTTATCCTCTATGACTTATTTAGTAGTGTGGTAAGGCAAACAAATAACTGAATCATATTTGAATGCTCGTATGTACTCCTCGATTATTCTTTGACATAATAATTGTTTTAATTAATGTAAGTTTCTTTAAATGCAACTGTGTATTTTTTTGTAAAATTACCTACTCTACGCTAGTATACAATTGTCATCGATTATTTAACAAGCGGCCAGTCAATATCTTCTGCCTGTGACTCATCGAGTTTATGTCGAGTATGTTATACGCGTTTTGCATTTATTTTGAGTTTACCGAAACAAAGTAGGTAACCTATTCCATGATTCATACTGGTTTGTGCCTTTTGTGAACCTAACTTTTTGTAGAATAGGTATGTATATTGAAAAATAAATTTAGCTCAGTCTAAGTAAATAGATATTTAATTGCCTGACACGATGATAAGATTAATATAGATTTAGATACCGTCTTCGGGAGGTTAAACAGCAATACGCTACGAACCTGTGACTGTTTTGATTCACGCAACACGGAAGGGGTACTTTATACCCAACCTATAGGTTCTTTCTAGGCAAGCGTGCTCCATCTTCGATCACACCTTCACTTACCATCAGGTGAGGTAGTGGTCAAGCGCTTGGCTATCATCAATAAAATAAAAAAAAACCTAGCAATATTCTTGTGTGCATATGTTTCTTCTTTTGCTTTCTTACTGTTAATATTTGTTGTTACAACAGTTTGTTTTACTATTGGTTGTATGTATCACATAAATATAGTTCATTTATTTATTTTAAAAGGAACGTATAACTATTTTATTATAGTACACAAAATGCAGTCTTTCTTTACTAAAATAACTTCCTGTGTGTACTTTTTGCGTTATGTTTTCGTGGTTTCCTCGAAACAAATCAAACGGCACACGGAATGGAACCCGGAACAAATTTATAAATACTTTTCCTGACTATGCGTAATGAGTTAATTGCTATTGTATAATAAAAATAGCTAACTGCAATGTTCGTCAGCTGTGGATTGAAAATAATTGCCATGAACTTGTAGTATACTTTCAATGACTGTTGTTAATTAGTGTAGTTTAGATAATTATCTTGCCACCAGGCCCTGATAAAATATCTATGAGTATCAACTGATAGATCTGAATGACTTAGTTTCTTGACCATCATCAATAAGATGACTAAGGTATAATGAAATTAAGCCCGCAGTGGTAGATCTTGAAGCATGTTTCTAATTTGGAATATCTTGCCTTACATAACAAGGAGCTAATAACAGCATTTACGCAATACACACAGTTAGTATAAGATACCTACATGATTGTTTTGCGAACAACTTTTACCAACCTGTTGCTATCAAGGACAATATGCTTAGCACCACCACTGGTAGGTATTGTTCCATGGCTCAGCGTTTGTTCTTTGGTATTGATAGTTTCTCGTTCATCAGCTTATGATTTTTTCGGTTCTGGAAAAGTAAAGTAATATTTTACTTAGGGATATGCAGAGGAGAAGCTGCGAGATTGGCAATATTTATATCTACCACCGATCACGAAAATGTATGTTTTTTTTAAAATTATTGTAGTGAAATAGATCGGGACATGTAATCTTTAGGACGTTATTAAAAGTTGGAACAACTTTTCATCATTATTTTCCAGCCCTTTTTCCACATTAAGTGGGGTCGGAACAACCTCTATCAGCCGACATCTCAGTACTCCTTCTTTCTTATCCCTATCATCTTTCACATAATCCATTCATGTCTTTTTGGCTTTACTTATATATCTATCCACATTAATGTGGGTTCAAATATTCGTTCACTTGAAATAAATGACAGTTACTATGTGCTCTAAAAGCAAACCTGGCTTATAAAAGCTACAGCAGACCAAACGTTTCGTACCTTTATTCAATTATTTTCAAGTAGTTCCTTGCGTACATTGTATTCCCAGTAAAAAAACCACTCGACGATGGCAAACGTCCTAAGAATTTGCACGATACATTACTGCTAAATGCTAAAACCGAATCGTCAGTAATAACAAATAATGCCTATTCATTTGCGATGCCTTTGATTACAGAGGTGAATAGCTTCGTGCGTGTAGGCGGAATGTCGTCCATAATAGGTGAAGGATGAAGCTTAATCATGCATTTACTGTCAGTCTCTGATTAATATCGTAAACCGTTTTAAGAATACATTTGGTCAGTAGGCGGAGTTACTGTTAACCACTAATGTAATGAATGAATGAATTTATGAGACTAGGCGATTATAGAACTGCCTCAAATTCGAGCTCGAGTTTGGATTTTGAGTTCATTTCCAGAATGCGGCCTGCAATATCGTTTTCTGCAGCAATTGTATTCTTAATCAGTAGGTATGCAATACATGCCTAAACAGTTTCCTGTGCATAATCAAATTCTCCTGTAGAATACAGAAAGATTCTGATTCTTCAAAAAACTGCTCTAAACCTCAACTGTTTCTTATCATCATACGAAGTTGGAATTCGCTACAGAATATATCAACGTTTATAAATAGGACGAATTGGTAAGGGATATGCAACACTTTAGCTTTTTGCTTGGTATTCCTCGGAGGATGTCGTCATGCAAGCCTGCCTTAGTCACCAACCGGTTGAAATGCCTGCCTACGCAGCTACGAGCCTTCAATGACTCCACACCATAGACTTTGTCAATGTTTATTATTTAAAAAAAATCCGTTTTCGGTACGATCTAGGTGCGGTTACCGCTCATGGTATATAATATAGAATGAAAGAAACGTTTATTTGTGAAGCAATGTCAAGTAATTTTATCTAGAGATCTAAACTAAAAACCCATAATTATATGAAATTGTGTCACAATGAAATTGCAAATGCTGGCGAACAAAGATGCTCTTTGCGATGACAAAAAAATAATGTAAGTTCATAAAAACATTTTTACCTAATTCTCACGTATTGTAATATGTTTCGCAATAACTTAACACATTGGTATAAAATCAACAATGTATGCGAAATGAACCACTCGATTTGAAATCGATTATATATCGTGTACTACAGGGTGCTTCGAATATTTATGTTAACCTGAAAGGGTCTTACAAGAACAATGTCTGTTGATCGACTTTTTGAATATCGATGTTTTTTTTATTGAAGATGGTAAAAATTCAGTTGAACAGAGAACAAACAACGCGGATAATCGCCGTAAACCGACAATGTGGCTGGCCCATTAGAATCACTCTCATTCGGGTTAAATAGATACATATTTTGAAGGGCCCTGTATAGCAGCTATCGATAGCCCAATTCTGTAACACGTGGTATCAAAACAAGTTTATTATAATTGCGCTGTTTCGCCCTGGTCTTTTCAAGGTCCTACGCTTGTGGCCTTTCCCTGCTCACGACTTTACCAACGAATTAAAGCAGTGAAAATTTATTTAAGCTTGACCTAGCATTTATGAACACTTTGTTTAACCTGGAGGCTAAGTTGAGAAACGTTAAAAAGGAAAAATGTTACAAGAATGCTAATGTCTGTCTAGTCATATTTTGCAAAAAATTATATTCATGCTCTTCCAAACCAATATTCTTGTATCAAAGATGTTTTTTGAGAAAATATAACATAACAGTTACAGTCACAGATCCAGAAGTAAAACTTTTTTTATATACTACTAGCATCCGACCGTGTCTTCGCTCGTAGTTTGTCAATAAAAACAATGCTGTCCTTCTGCGCAGTCAGGTAAGAATCTATTTATATACAAAGTCATTGTCAAATCAGCCCAGCCCTCTATATTCTATCCATCTCTGCTTTTGCCTTACCAGCAGCGATAAGAAACAAAATATTATGACATATTATGACAAATTTGATTTGCTTACCGCTGGTATAGCAAAAGCAGAGATAGATACAAATAGCCACTACAGGTTGAGCCAAGCAGTTGTGTCACGGGGAATAAACGGAATATAGGATTTGGCCATTAGTCATGAAAACATAGACAGACAGAGACAGGAGAGCAGGATTTGGCATAGGATAGAGATAAGTAGAGGGATGAGATGTAGGCCTTTACACAACAGTAAGATAGTACCTGCAGGCCAGTAAAATAACCTGTTAATGTTATCCTATTAATCTTAATATTATGCTCGTAGTCCTTCTAAATCCACAGCATACAATATACTGTGTCATACAGCACGCTATACACATAAATCAGAATATGACGTTACACTTTTAAGCTGGTCACGTTTTCCATTGCAACGTTCCAATCCGCAATACAAATATTACTCTTATTTCACTTACAATAGCTGCAGACTGTGTCTACCTTTTAAAAATTGCAAAACTCCGCACCTCATTGCTCTGACAGAGCGGTCAGTGGTCACTTGGTCAGCCATGAAGTGCGCTTTGAAAACGTGATGCGCAACCATATGGTAATGTCTCAAGAACAGGTCCTCAACAAAGCAATGAGACAAATCGTTTATGGAACCTATGTGTCTGGATTGCCAAATCTATAGTCGGTCGAGTTTTTACTTCTTTGTGATCAAGTTTTGCCATTAAGCAATACTAGTCGCAATTGTGTTTTAGTATGTATGTATAGTAAGTATACATCGTAAGTGTACATCGTCCGTCGTATCTTTAATGGATACTTTCTGGATACTACTTCTAAAAGATATGATCACTAAAGTAAGTTCCTATGAGCTATTTCTATTTCTTATATTGGAGTTTTTAGGACTATCCAAGGCCTTCGATATTATGACATCTATAGTGTCAATTTTTGGTTGATCAATCATGTCCTGAACATTTTTCAATTGATTTTATGATTTTTTACCCATCTGTTGTGATCTGATTTATACCGCGCATCTTCATTGCACATACAAAAATCATACTGTTTGTACCACATCTTCTTACTAGGTTCTATTTGATAAGGAAGTTCGATAAAGATCATTGGGCGTTTTTGACCCACTTTTTTTTTTTCGCGCACAGTGTTCAAATCACTTTTAAAGTAAAGTATTCAATTCCACTTTTCTAAATATGTAAATTTTTTTTATGTATCTGCTGGAGGAAAAATGTTATGTAACAGTATGTATGTGAGTCTAACTATAATTCTATTAGACTAAAAACTAAAGATTTTACTGTCAGCATTGTGAAAATGTATGTACAAGCATAAGAAAAATGTTTGTATCGCATAACAGATTGTATGTCTCTCTCGCTCGCACTTTCGACAGGTAGAAAATAACAGTAAGGTATCGAAGTGCGCGTGCGACGCGCCGCCTGCGCCCCACCCGCTCTGACCGCCCCGCAGTCGTACGTCATCCTTCGTTTCGATCTGTGCGTTTAAACTCGTGTTTCCGATTTTTGCATTTTATTGATTACTTGAGCGTGTTTTATGGACCCCTGATTTTGCTTGACGATTGGTTTACATTAACATGGAAAGACAAAATAGTTGCGTGTCGTGTAATCGATCTGTTTTACGTCGACGAAAACACATATTGACAGTTCTCTTTTTGGAAAGACAAAGGGATCTTGTAGATTTATTATTGCAAGAAATAATACCACGTGAGGTAAGTACACTACACTGTCATCGTATGTGTATGACTCGTCGCGTGCTCTTGATTGTACAAATGTTGCTTTGCTCAATGTAATGGCTCATTTTACTTCTTGATAAATGGAGGAATATATATTTTTTTTTTCAATTGTTTCAGATTACTTTTAATGGCTCACGGGCCATGTGCCATGCTTGTTGGTCAAGGTTAGATCGTCGTTTAGGGAATCAACCCGTACAAAATGAACAAGTACAAAATATACCAGTACAAGATCAGCCAGTTGAAGAGCAACCAGTGCAAGATCAAGTACAATTGCAGCCTAGTTTTGTTACGCCTAGAGGATATAAGCGAGCATCGAATACAGCGAGACATTGTATTTTTACAAACTGTAGAAATGTAGTGGCCCATAATGTTCCACTATATGCTAAGTTCCAACTCTTACACAATCACAATTTTTAT
Source organism: Philereme vetulata (assembly GCA_918857605.2). NCBI lineage: Eukaryota > Metazoa > Arthropoda > Insecta > Lepidoptera > Geometridae > Philereme > Philereme vetulata. The sequence continues at coordinate 12,216,923 of OU975420.1, read as the reverse complement.
ATACCAGAATTAGCTCGGGTTTGCAATGCTCATTTTATGAGGAATGATTGGGTAGACTTGCTCAACACTACATCCCACGAAAACTTTGACAGTACTCATGTTGTTGGTATGATGAATTTATATAAATGGGGTATCGAACAAAGAAGCAACCTTGATTTCGAAAATATTGAAGAAATAGAGGACAATGAATTTCACTTTTGGACGGGACTAACAAAATATCAATTTAATGTTATTTTGAACCAAACGCCTTCACTGGGTGATCGATCAGTTCATCCTGCCACAGTTCTTGGAATTTTTTTAACAAAAATAAGAACCGGTGAACCAGATGAGCGATTAGCCACTAAATTCAATATGTCGAGGAGAACCCTAGAAAGGAAGTTGGCGATAGCAAGAGAATGCTTAAGTAATGATTTTGTTCCACAGCATTTGGGCTTAAATCATATTACTAGGGAAGATGTGGTGGCCAAGAATCTTGCAATTCCAAGCCATTTTTTTGGTGGTAACTATAATGAACCGGCGGCCATTCTCGTATGTGATGGAACATATATTTATCTACAAAAGAGTTCGAATTTCCTTTTCCAGCGCAAAACTTACAGTCTTCATAAGTTTCGGAACTTAGTAAAACCCTTCCTTATAGTATGTACCGACGGCTACATAGTAGATGTTACGGGGCCTTACACTGCGACTACTTCGGACGCAAGCATTATGCGTGACCTGATGCAAGAAGATTCTCCGATTCATGGGTTCTTGAGAGTTAATGATGTTTTTATATTGGATCGTGGATTTCGGGATTCGATTGATAAAATTGAGGAATGCGGGTATAATCCTCACATGCCGCCTACAAGAGTAAGAGGAGAACAACTGACGACACTAGATGCTAATAAATCTAGATTAATAACAATGATCCGGTGGGTAGTGGAAACCATTAACGGCAGATTCAAGAAAGATTTTAAAATCTTCCGCCATGTATATTTTAACGTTGCCATGAGAAACATGATGGTCGACTTCAAAATAACTGCGGCCATAATTAATGCTACTCGCCATCCATATGAGGACCATATGTATGCGGAACAATTCATAAGAATTATAAATGAACGAATGAATGAACCCAATGAGATGGCAGAATATGTGATTAACCATAATTTAAACAGGCAGAGAGTAGCGTTTGTGCGACTCGATGGCAATGATCCGGATTTTGATGACTTTCCTCGGCTTACATTTGACGAATTAATATTGTTTACGTTGGGATCATACCACTTGAGAATCGCAAGATCGTATTGCCACGAGCACATGCGTGAGGATGGTGTATACACTATCGAACTATACCGGCACCAAGAAATGATTGAAAATAAGATATTGATAAGAGGCAGAATACAGTCACGACACGTCCGTGCAAAGCAGTACTACACCTATATTTTAGTAGATCCTACCCATATTGGAAGAAATAGCATCCAACAGTATTACTGCTCGTGTATACACGGCCGTCGCACTGTCGGAAGCTGTGCACATGTTGTAAGCGTCGTATACTTTCTGTCATGGGCCAGGCATCAAGACGTGATAGACGCGCCTGCAGCCTTTTTAGATGAATTAACTATAGATTTTGATAATGCAGAATAAAAATATTATTACCGCAAAATGGATTTTATTTTCGTATTCCTGGAAATTGTTCAAAACAACTGTTTTACAAAGTATTTTTACAGTCAGGCCAATAGTTTTTACTTAGTTCATTATAAAAATGCTATAATAATAATTTAAAAATGCTATAATAATTATTTTAAAAATGCTATAATATTAATTAAAAAAATTTTTTTTGCGGTTCTCCCATATCCTGCAATAATGCGACCCATACCATTAAGTAACATATACATTTAACTACATACCTAGCCCTGTTTCGTTTTTGTGCGCCGTGGGTCATATGTCCGAACAAAATGCCCAATGACCTTTAATTTTATACTATTACATTCTCTTAGAACTACATAAATAAAACTTGAAATAAAACATACTTTGCCCCGCCCGATCAAGTCTCTAATTTATATTAACCTCCTAAGTGTTTGTAATAAATCTGGTTCGTAACTTACGTAATTGCATGTTTCCAATCTCGATAGGCCTACCTACTTATTATACCATGCTGTAGGCTAAGGACGTAGCACCTTGATTTGACTTGTTTTAAAGACGAATTACGGGTTCCGTAAAGGCTACAGTACCATAGACCACATACATACGCTGCGGCAAGTCATACAGAAGACCGAAGAGTATAACTTGCCGCTATGTCTCGCGTTTGTGGACTATGAGAAAGCCTTCGATTCGATCGAAACATGGGCAGTGCTTGAGTCTCTCCAACGATGCCGTATTGACTATCGGTACATCGAAGTGTTGAAGTGTTTGTATAAAAACGCCACTATGTCAGTCCGAGTACACGAACAGAGCTCGAAGGCGATTCCCTTAAAAAGAGGCGTAAGACAGGGAGATGTAATCTCTCCGAAACTGTTTACGACCGCATTGGAAGATGCCTTCAAGCTTCTGGAATGGAAAGGACTGGGCATCAATATTAACGGCGAATACATCACTCACCTTCGGTTTGCCGACGATATTGTGGTCATGGCAAAGTCGATGGAAGAGCTCAGCACAATGCTCGAAGGCCTCAATCGAGTCTCCCAACGGGTAGGACTTAAAATGAACATGGACAAGACGAAAATCATGTCGAATGTCCATGTCGTCCCTGCCCCATTTATGGTTGAGAACTCGGCTCTTGAAGTTGTCGACGCGTCGACGGATGGGCAGCGTTTGGGAAACTTCGCAACGTCTTTTCGTCCAACATACCTCAGTGCCTTAAGACAAAAGTCTTCAATCAGTGTGTGTTACCAGTGATGACATATGGAACCGAGACGTGGTCCTTCACTATTGGCCTTATGAATAAGCTCAGAGTCGCTCAACGAGCTATGGAGAGGGCTATGCTCGGGGTTTCTCTACGGGATCGAATCAGAAATGAGGAGATACGTAGGAGAACTCAAGTCACCGACATAGCCCGACGGATTAGCACGTTGAAGTGGCAATGGGCAGGCCATATAGCGCGCAGAACAGATGGCCGATGGGGCCGAAAGGTTCTCGAGTGGAGGCCACGGACCGGCAAGCGCAGCGTAGGACGTCCACCCACAAGATGGGCAGACGACTTGGTAAGAACCGCAGGTCGGCGTTGGATGCAGGCCGCTTCCAACCACAGTCCCTGGAGATCAATGAGGGAGGCCTTTGTCCAGCAGTGGACGTCCTACGGCTGATATGATGATGATGATGATGAAGAAATACGAATAATCCTAGGCAAATCAGCAGTTATGTTAATTGGAATTAAATCTGAGGCAGAAAAATTTAATCGAAAATTGGACTCAAGATCGTACTTTAGAAAGACCCTGATATTGATGATGAAACTTGAAACTACTGGTAATAACACAAAAGACAGCCTGAACTTATAATGTAGTATATCCTAGCCTCTGCCACCTATAGAAAGAGAGAAAGAGGGAGGTAGAGAGTGTATGAGAAGAGCCGAAGATCTGGGTCAGTGGCGCACCTTGGGAGGGACCTTCGTCCAGCAGTAGACTGCTATAGGCTGATGCTCATGATATTAGTGCGAACATCTTCTGTCTGCTTTATCTATCCTTCAATATTCCGCTCCGCGCGACAAAGTTAAGAAATATAATACTGGATTTTGGTTACATTTTCTGTCACTACAAATACAGGTACACGATAGATTGTCAAATTAGCAAGGCGAACTTGACCTGCGCTTACGCACTGCCGGCCGTGCCTCTTACTGGTTGTGGTTTCTTAATCTGCATTGAAATAATATGCTTCGTTGCATCGGACTGTCGCGCTTATTATATACTTTTATATATTTGTTGTGAATAGACCTTTACGATGCAGTTTCGCGTACTATATATAGCAGCATTACATAATTATATTACATGCTACTTTTGCATGTTTTGTGGTTTTGTGTAACCTTCTTAATTCACTAATATATTTCTGAAATCCACCACCATAGCAGGGTACAGAGCGACCAATATTGCATGGCCTGCACCCAGCAGCTCCTAGCAACCTTTATCAGGTCGTCTTTCCATCTAGTCGTCCTACTGTCGGCGATTCTACGGTGCCCTTTCCAGTGCGTGGTCTCTACTTGCGAACTTTTATGCCCCAACGTCCGACAGTTCTTCGAGCCTAATCCTTCAATTTATTGCCTCTTTACACTTAGTATTTAATACTTTCTGTGTGGGTAATTCAACAAAGATATTCAAAACAGAAATACGTTGCATTAGAGATGGCGGAATACCAATATGTATTTATCTATTTCGTATAGTTTGCGCATTCACATAAACCTATTTTAATTTGAGTGGCTAGAGGCTTGACCAATACATTAAGAATAACTTTGTCAAGGCTTTAAACCAGACTGGCGTCCATCATAATATTTCATTCAGTGAAATGACTCGTAAAATTATCTATGTTACGAGAAATAATACATAATATATGTCAAACGTTTTCTAAGTACATATTTGGAAACATAAGTTGGCAAATACCAGAAGTTAGCACAGATTTATGAAACTTTTGTATTTTTAGGGCAAGTAATTAACTTTATTGTGTGATAAGATTTTATATAGGATGTTTGATAATAATACTCCATCCAAAGGTTGCCTGGAAGAGATCGCTTTTAGCGATAAGGCCGCCCATTGTATTGCCTTATTTATTTTAACCCAGTACTTATTTTTTTATTATTTCTGTTTGTGTGGTAATTCAATAAAGAGTTATCTATCTATCTAATACGCACAAAAATGAAAGGGTTATTTTGATGAACATAATAAATAAATTTCTGAAATGTCTACCATAGAAATGTGAAATTTATTTTGACATATAAAAACACTTTATTAAACTTATGTTGTGCCATTGCATAACCACAGATGTATTGGTGACGTCTCGATATATCTCTTGTTGTCCCTTTCTAACTCCAAAACCCGCAGGCATTTCCGAAAAAGATATCAAATCGGCCTTTAATTTTGAATGTCGATTGCAATAGTAGGCAGTAAGTTTTATATCGAATTAATCACCTAAACTTAGTCGATTTTCTTTACAATTTGATAATATAACTACAGTGTAAACTCTATATAACGACACTCAAGGGACTGAGCATATTTTGACGTTATAGAGAGTTGTCGTTAAATGGAGAGAAGTAAAATCTGTATTAGAAAAAGAAAACGTTTATTTCTGATTTGTCTTGTTAAATAGTACCTACAATAAAAATCTGTTTTAATTTGAACGCTATTGCGTATAGTCTGTTATTATAAGAATATGACAACGTATAGATAAAATCCATCACTTCTACTAACAACAGTCTGCAGCTACACGTGCAAGCAATCCCATTTTGTAAACAAGAGAACGGATTTCTTAGAAGGTTTGGTGTGTATGATGCCGACAGTCGAGTTTATTATGGTCTAGAATAATAAAACGACAAAAGGATATACACAGCTGCGCAGTTTTTACTAATTTGGCAACTTAAAAAGAACTTTTTATTAGAAATTGTTGTCGTTATTGAGAGTGGGTGTAATGCTATACAGAGTGTACCATTGTATGCAAGACAAGCTAAACCAACCAAAGCTGAGTGATGTCGACGCTTTAGAGAGTTTGTCGTTAAAACGAGTGACGTAACATGGAGTTTACACTGTAGTGGTTTTTTTTATCGAGAAGTATTTTTTTTTAATTATTAAGAAACCGTTGCTTGAATGTGTCGTAATATTATTTCAATCTTCCTGCTCATGCCCCACATTACGTGGGGTCACCACATAGTGTTTTCTTCCTCCATATTCCTCTATCAGACGTCTAATCAGACTATTGCTTCATAGCCGCTGGTTACTATAATAATAATATAATCTTCATTACGAGCTTTAAAATGCTATTGATTTATCTTCTCGTCAAACGAGCCACTAGTTTATTGCTTCACTAATGCACGCGTAGATTTGGTTTAATCGTAATAAATTCGACATTGAGTGTCAAGTTCATTGTAATCGGTGCATGAATTGCTATTGCCGGAAAGTACCTACAAAACCAAAAGGATAACTAGTTTTGTGAATAACCGAGTTATTCGGAGTGGCTCTATTGATTTACGACTGTTTTAGATGATTGACGAACGTCTAAGAACATGACTCATTTTAATATAACAAGCCGTTTAGCCCTAAGGGTGTGCCAAATAATAATTCATACATACTTACATACATACACCCTAAAAACATTTATCGAGACTAATGTCGTGAGTTAAGTCTCAGAAAATGTTTCATCACAAAGTAATAATATACTAAGTATGTAGTTAGTCTTGTGTTTTTCGTTAATTGGCAAACGTACACAATTTTGTTTGGAATAAAATATCTACATCTACCAAAATATATTGTGTATGATGATGAATGAATGAATTAACGAATGAAAATACTTTATTATACCTTACAATCTAGACAAAACAGTTAAAAAGAAATAAAAAAAACAAATACATGATACAATAAATACAATACATACATAATATAATTGAAAGCATAATGATGATGATCATGGTCGGTTTTTTATATTGCTTGGGTCCAGTCTCGCCAATGTTCTTTACACTCTTCGATTTAACTCGGCCAACATTCGCCGATTGCTGGGTATTTATCAACTTCGTTATCACGCCGCCACTCTACGGTTCCGTGGATATATTATCATAAGATTTTCTCAAAAAATCCGTTCAATTTGATATTGTATGGTAGATTTTTAAACTGTACTTTTTGTTATAATTCATGAAAAGTACGCGTTACACTATTAAGTTAAGATATGAATCAGCGCTTTATACTTTTCAACAACATAAGGATCTTGTATGGTTTTACAACTTTCAAAGTCCTTGTGTGCACGGAATGAAGGTCTTTAAAAAGTACCTTTTGAATTTGTATTTACGTGGAATCTCGTTCGATCGAAACTTGTTGCCAGCGAATAGTTGTCGAAATACGGCCGTAATTTATATTTTGTTGTTTTAGCTTAATGTTACGCCCCTTCTCCGTATAAACTAAGGTGCCATATTCGGCTTACTTGATAGTAAGCAGTTACCGTAGCCCGACCCTTTAAAATCTTTAAAACTCGCTTTTTGAAGGGCCCCATACTGTAGTCCCTAGGGAAAACCTAGGAGGTCATTCCCCAAGCTAAGTGTTCGCGGTGTTCGTTTATTACGAAACAGACATGATTTGAACCCGCAACCTTCTTGATACGGGGGATGTCGATATGCCCATCTGGTTTGTCATTTTTAAGATTATTTTAAATAACTTAAGATTTTGCCGTGTCGGAAGACACTTTGAAAATAAATACCAATAAATAAAAATATTTAAAAACCCGGGATAAACCGTAATAAACTTTTACAGCTGAGGTCCTCTCCATCAAAAAGGAAAAGTGAGTATATCTTCGGATCGGCTGACCTGATCTACATCACACTTAGCTAAGAACCGCCCCATTTAAACTAGCTTTTATAAAAAAAACGTGTTCGATCTGTCCATCCGTTTGGGAACTATGATGCCACAGACAGACACACAGGTATTTTGGAATATAGGCGTCAAACTTTTAACACTCCTCTCTTTGCGTCGGGGGTTCCCCAAATTGTGCAATCAAAAAAAAAAGAGCAGGTTACAGGTGCCATAAATAACTAGAAGGTGCTACAATAGACAATTACAAACTTCGATTCGTACCGAATGTGTCAAGGCCCTGCTGTAATCTCATTTGCATCAGGTTACCTAATTTTATATTTTCTTTCATCATCACACCATAGAACAATTGTAGGACACAAAAATTTGTGCATTAAAATCTGTGTTAATCGTCTTATAAAAAACTTTCTAGCATATAATTTTCAACTTGTACGTCCCTACGTAAACAACGCTTTGGTAACATTATGTTAACCCGATATTTGGTGGTTCTACCCATGACAACTACAAAAAACCACTTTTCTAATAACAAAATGTCAAACTACATCAACATTTCTCAGGACAAATTAATTTTGCTAATCCTCTTCGAATCAGCTGTTTCTTGGTTTATCACCTTACTACCCTTAAACTTAAAGTAAAAAAATGTTGGTTTTTGCACCTAAAACAGCTGTTTGCCTTGCTTCACTTAAATGATTATAATCCTACTTATTCAATTGATTTGTTTTTATAACTTCTAACTGGTTCCTTTGTCATTGATTTAATAGGAGCACTATTCCTGAACATATACTTACTGGTCTCTTACACAGCGCATCCAATTTTCTTTTATCTTAATCGTAGAATATGAACTTAAATAAAAAAATCATATAAACAAAATACAAACTTACACATCTACAGTATTCCTATGCTTTCCAATCACATCAGTAATCTAGTTACACCATAACTAGTTTGACACTTCACCATGATCGTAAACAAACACGTGTGCTCGAGTTCGAGAGGCGCATACGGTAGGTACATGTATCGCGGTGCGTACTCCAAAGCTGACTGACTTCGAATGGCTGGCTTCAATGCCAAGATTGTTCAGTTCGCCGGTTCCTCGCAAGGACTTGTGTCATAGTAAGCCGCGGTGACTACTGCGGGCTAAACTATGTTTCCATCGCTCGAATATCTGACTAGCTAAGTAGCTAACCTAAAACAGTGTAGGTATTTCAGTATAAAACGTCGAATTGTGGACAAAACATTGTTCGTGTTAGTGAGAACATTATCCTCTTTTTGGGTTTAACGAACATAATTTTGGTTGAAGACACCACACAAATACATTTTGTCGGTTTTCGATATAATGCCATACCTATCAGGGAGAAGTCCAAAGCCTCCCAAGTATCATGATGATCTCATCCAATGCTTCTAAAATTACTAAGTCTTGAAGAGAAGTTCTTGAAGTTCAAGAAAGCTATTTATCTCGAAAATTATGAAATTGTCTGCGCTCTACATAAGCTACGCTTCATATAGAATCGTACTCTATATCTAGCTAAGATTTCTTAGCTCCATTTTAGACTAAAATGGAGCTAAGAAATGTTAGCTAGAATTTTTAACACTAATATTTTTAGTGGTGAAAGACAAGTTTTACAGTGAGTAGGGCACGCACGCTGCGTGAATGATTGTATACCGACTTAAGTAATTACGCAATAATTGACTTTATACAGTATTCAATAGAGTTCGATTTTAAATGAGAATGTAGAGTTGCAGCAACTGTACTAAAAACTACCAAGACGAAATAATCTGTCGTTAAAATTCATAATTTCATCTATTCTCATAATTCTTTATTATAATTCTAATTATGCGTTTACATTAAATTCGGCGATCACTCGTAACTTCATAAGCATTAGGGCACGTTTATGAAGAACAACGCTTCTATATGAACGCTCTCATGGTGGCCAATGCCCATTATGTTTGAGTTGACAGCGCGTCTCCATAAGCGTGCCCTAAGCCTAGCCTTTTTGTGTGGACATAATAAATTATCTATATTGGTTAACGAAATCTTTTAATTTATACCTACCTATATTTTTTATTTGTTTATTCGTTATATGTTATATTTCTCATCTTATGACATCAATAGTATATTAAACAGTTTTATCTAATAAACATTCGTCGGAAACTAATGACTTTATTATCACTACAAAACTCATTATTTGTGATGAACTTTGTCATTATTGGGCGCTGATACTGTTGTGCTAAAAACTGTGTAGCAACACAGTTTTTTAACTTTTTGCAGTTGTCAACGTTCTTTTTTGTTTTTGTTACCTGTGTGTTTTTGTACTAAATAAAATATTTGATTTAGGTATTATGATTTATTTCGTTAAACATATTTTAATCTAATTATATATAATATTAAGTTTCAAAAAGATCCTTATGATAGCAATGAATGAAGATTATTTCGCTTTGACCTAATGATTGAAGGTATGTAAATATGCACACGTAATTTTTGTTGAGCATGCTACCGGTCTTGAACAGCGAGCAATCAGAAGGACCGACACTATTAGCGCTAACAAGGTTGCAATAACAATAGGCGAATTCCATTTAACAATACAAACAATTAAAGCACACTGAAACACAATTAGAATTATCCTGACCTCTGCTGACCCTCATTCGATAAATTTTCTTAATTTTGGGCTTCTTTGCCAGAGTTCCTTGATCTCTACCTTAGTTAAGTACAATGAATTCGTAGCCTTAGAAACAAGCGATTATCATATTTTGTTAAATTTTTAGTCCGTCTTCATTAAAGTGATATATCTGTTCTAAGCGTTTTTTGCGAGAACTAATTTGATAGTCTAATTTCGTATAGCAACATCTTAGAACTTATTTTAAAAGCGAATTAAAATTCCCTAAAGCTCGATTTAAACACAGTCATTTTCACAGATATAAAATGGAGCTGGTTTGGTTTTGGTTAAGTTTACATTAAGGAGCTTGAAACTTGTCATGCTTAAATGAACATGATTAAATTGCTGTTTTAAAATAGCCCTCCAGCTGGGCTATTTTAAACGTTGGAAAGCTATATCGATCTGATATATGGATCGGATTGACCATAAAGCTCGGATACCTTCCCGACTCGGATTCCATGTTTAACAATCACAAAATAGCGTTCTCTGATTCGAAATCGAATCCGTAATAACTGTAGGACTGATACCTTTCCGACGTTTTAAAATAACTTGCGGTATCTGTTTTCAAAACTTTGCATCCAGGATTTACTCTCCCATTTCATGTAGCCACTTACAAAACGTATTATTATAGCTGCCCACTTTAGATCTCATCATAAGATGGTTACGCCAATCGCTATCTTCCGTTCCAAAGTGATTGCCGGTGATCGCTGTCACTAGCAAGTGCACGACAATCAACCAATTGTCGATGCACAAATTATCTAACCGTATCTAAGGTCAACTATTAATATCACATTTGTGTTGTAGTACAACTACTAATACTCAGTTGAAGTTAGATATGTGGTTTATTGATGTCGCGGATTATATAGGAGGGTCCTAGGGGTGCTCGTTGGGGAGAAGGGCAAGAGGCAGACCAGTCGTTCTGATAGGTTCTGATAGTCTAATAAACGTAGCTGGCTATGTATGGACAAGGCTGATGATACATGCAATTCAAAATAGAAAAAACGCGTCGAAGACAAATCCTTCGCCAGGTGAACAATTAATTAAATGCTAATTAGCATTAAGTTCGCCTATGTGTTATTTTATTACTGCAATAAAGATTTTTCTAATTTAGATTTTTAGAGTTTTATAGATATTATAAAATATGTTTGTATATGTATAAGATTATAATATTATTATTATTATTTATATATATATTTTTTAAAGATATATTAATTTTTAAAAACTTAAAGATATACATTTTTCATGTAAACATCAACGTTATCATCATCGAAATTTAAACTGTATCGGATTTCAGATTAAATTTATTGAAACTTTGACCCTGCTGGTGCATTGGTTAACAAATTATATATTCTGTTTCTCATAACTGACGCGTCTGGGGAGTGTCTGTTTGTGGAGTAATTGTGCATTTATTGAGTTGTTACGATTTGCAGGATTTCCTGCGAATCAGCCATGTTAATTTCAGAGGCGATGAACGCTATCCATTCTATCAAACATTATTGACTTAGTTTTATAGCGTTTTATATGGTTTTAAGTTTACTATCAGTAGTTGATAGTTTATGTAGAAGATATCCTATTATACCATTCCTGTGCCATTATGTTCTTAAATTATTGTCACATTCGCATAAATATCGTGGGCTTAATAATAGAATTTGTATTAAAAGTCCAATTAGTAAACAATTTAACTTGAGAAAGAAACAATCGTGTCACTATTTTTTTTTTGGGTCTAAAATGAGAGTAAATTTATAGTTAACCTTCTATGAACTTTTTTTTTATTTTGCGGATAGTTCATAAAATAATGGACTCTCGAATTTACAGGTCGCAGTTTTTTGGAGTTACTCTAATAATTAAACCGTTGAATGTGACTAATAGAAAAAAAAAACTACTGGATACTAAAACTTTTATTCTTATCGCGAATATGTGAAGTGTTGTGGAAGCGTTGATAATTGAATCGCGTCTCATAGTTACAAGTACGTTGCACTCTCTCTGATTCATGAATAACTTTGCTTTAGAATTACAATTTGGCGTGATAATAATAGCCTTAATAGCTAGACTAATTGGCGATTACCATATTGAAGTTATGCTACTATTATTTGCATATTTCTGCATAAATATACGGTACTAATGACCCACCCCATTGCGTAGTCGCACGAGTACGTAATAGTTGTATATCTATCTAAAACTATCACAACTACATATATTAGATTTAACTTGCACACCGACCCCGGCTCCGCACGGGTAGTATGAAGAGTATGTAGTACCTTTATATATCGATAATTTTCTTACTGTGAATATTTTCACCAAAATAAAATATAGGTAACCTTAGCATTCACGGATAGTGTAGCTTCCAATCACAGAAATATTTTTAATCAGTTCGGTAAGTTTTTAACATCCCAAACAAACATACAAACTTACCTCTGACATTAGTAAGATGAAATCTTTAACCAAATTCCTATAGTAGAGGTAGTCAAATAAGACGTTATTTTATTCCAAATATTGATGACGTAGTGCATAATTTCTAAGCAAAAGCTATGTGTAATTCAAAAGGTTTTTATGTGATAGAAACCAGTAAGTCCGGTGAGGTCATCTTATTAGCAAGATAATCTGGGATTATGTTGTCATGATCTGAAACTACAAGGTCTTCTACCTTGAAAAGATACACGAACTCATCCAATGTGTTCGTCCTCTTTATAGTAATTACTTAGTGTAGTGTGCTTATAGTATTTTGTTGTTTATCCTACTCTGCCAAAGACAGGGATTAGTGAAATGGTTTAGGGAGATCTTTGCCCAGCAGTAATTGAGACGTGATGCAGAAAAAAACAATATTGTTTAATATACTTACTAGTGCTGCCTATCTAACATACAGATTTGTGGTTCCAACACATCAATTTATTTATTGACAAGTAAATAATGAGATTGGATCCCTAGCCAAGAATTTGGACGAATTTAAAGATAAAGAGATCCTCCGATTTTTGAGATGTGGCTATGCTAATATTAGATACCTGTAATTGAAAATCATCGTTATCCGTGTTATTTGATGTTCAATGTTACATTTCAGTCATTGAAGTAGGTGTTTTTACTCGAATGGCACTTATACAACTTATGTACTAATGTTTTCAGTAAATTGTTCCCATATTTCGCTCTTTTGTAAACATCTCTTCTATACGCTAATTGTAGTAACATTGACATGGATTCCACTGCTTTTGTTCATGCACATTTGTGTTATGATGAGTAAATATGTTTGTGATTTAAACAGCATCTTAAATAGCAGAGAAAAAAAGAAAATACATTTATTTGTAGACAAATACAAATACATTTATTTACTAAAAGTTTACAAAAGATATGAGTGTTGACTTAAGTTGCCAATGGTCCCCGCACTAGGTCTGGCCTGTATCGCGGGAAACCGGATTACGATGAAAACGCTCACCGTCTATCAAATTACAGAACAAGAATCTTATAAAATTACAAGCAAACAAAAGAAGAAAATAATAAAATTTAAAATTAACACACAAAATGAAAAACCAAAATACTAAAAACAGTTGATCTCAGCTCAGCTAGTATGATAAAACAATAAAACAAAGATAATATGCACATTAAATAACAAAAAGAACAGTGAAATTCATGGAGCCAAAGTTTTATGATGGCATATAAATTTTTTAAATGTATCACTTATACACCTTAAATACGTAATAAGATAAGATTACGTATATAATAGTATATTATGCAATTAGTGAATAAAGGACGGATTTAAAGCGAGGGCCATAGATGAATCACGAGCAAGTGAAGGATTCTAACGACTGAATCACGACCGTAGGGAGTGATTCATGTCATTTCATCATGGGATGTCATTCATGGGAGTGAGATGTTAGAATCCAGGACATCTACTCTTTTTCTCCGAAACGAAACTTCGCAAACGAACGAAAATTAAACGAAGATTCGTTTCTAACTCTACTCTAATTCATTTGCGGATTCACACACGAAGTTCGGATCCATAGACAATTTTCGTGAACGAACGGAACGAACAATATTCTGTAGGTTCTTTTTAATGTCAAGTACGCAATGTTACGGTTTTCACTTTATCTTTTAATTATTATACTGTCTTGGTTTATTTTTAAGTTTTACATTTAGCATGTAGTATATTAGGCATTTCTTGTAATATTTATACAGAAACTTTTATAAAACCAGTTAAAATTACATTTTTGACAAAATCCACCGCGACACTATAAACAACCTTTTCACAGACATTGTTATCCGACTACTTTGAAGAGTACTATTTCATGCGAAAAATAGGTAGTAACGTATGACAACCAAAAATATCCGTCTAATTACACTCAAAAATAAATAAACATGTCATTAGGATTTTTTGCTTGAATTCTTTGAAAAGTTTTCTGAAGTTTGTTTTTCAAGTGTTGTGATAAAAATCATGTATTCAAGTGCTTTTTTACATACTTCGCAATCGCGATACACATTCCGTAAGAAAGTTTCAAGCTGTTACTGCCGCAGTGAGCATTTTGAATCTCTACAAGTTCTTTGTTTTAATTTCGGAAACTTTGTAAGTAAACATCATAATTATTTATTTTCTCACTAAAAATATCGCTTTATTCTAATATTGACCATTTACTAACACTTCTTTCAGTTTAAAATGGCTCCAGCTACTCCCGAGCAAATCGACACTCTTCTCAATTTCTTAGACGAGCATAAAGATTTAGCTCGCGGGAGATTGAGGAGTGTCGAAGGCAAAGTCCAGGCAAAGAGGCAGGAGAGCGACGCGAGTGATTCATGCATGGCCCTCTATATAAATCCGTTATATTCAAGAGTTGGATGCTATACTTAACATCATGACTACTAGAAAAAAAAACATTTAAGCGAAAACAGTTTTTATTTTAATGCTAAAGTCCTTGTCGAAAAGGTCGACCTATCTAATCTCGAGTAGTTATTTGCACAAGGAGTTTGAATCGAGTATTTTTTGCACAAGGAGGTTGTAAGTATAGCATTGAGATGGAGGTCGAATATATTGGTGTGTTTTAAATTCAAACACCAAAATAGTGATTCAAAGTGGTTTTATTCACTGTTTTCAGTGAAAAAATAAGCTTCTTAGTGGTAAAATTGTATAAACAAAGGTACGACTCAACTTTTAAAGGGGGCTATAACTGACTAGCATTTTTAAAATATAATAGGTTGGGGAAAAAGTCTTTTCGCATTATAGTATGTATGAACTTGTAATAAAATCTCTTTGGCTATACTATTTGTATCTGGCTGGTTTTGGTATCATTCAAAGTTTAAATTTTAAAGAAAATAATTCCAAATTCTAATTAGGAAAATGTGTGATTTTTTTTTGGTTTTCGTACTGTAAAGTTGAGTGAATCTAATGAAGAAATTCGATACATTTTAAAATTTTACTACAAAAAAGGTAAAAATGCAACGCAAGCCACGAAAAAAATTTGCAATGTTTATGGACCTAGTGCAGTGTCTGTGAGAGTAGCACTAATTTTGTTTAAGCGTTTACAATCAGGAAATTTTGATATCAAAGATGCACGTCGCTCTGGTCGCCCTATTACGGATAAAATTGATGCCATTTTTTAAAAAGTGGAGCAAGATCGGCATATCAGTAGTTACGACGTAGCTGAAGAACTGGGAATTGATCACACAACAGTTTTGACGCATTTGAAAAAAACTGGGTACACAAAAAAGGTCGATATTTGGGTACCCCACGAGCTCACTGAAAGAAACCTAATGAACCGTGTACTCATTTATGATTCTTTATTACGACGTAATGAAACCGAACCATTTTTGAAGAAGCTGATAACTGGTGATGAAAAGTGGATCACGTACTACAAGAACGTGCGAAAAAGGTCGTGGTCAAAGGCCGGTCAGGCTTCACAGACTGTGGCGAAACCCGGGTTAACTCGCAACAAGGTGATGATGTGTGTGTGGTGGGATTGGAAGGGCATTATTAATTATGAGCTGTTACCACCAGGCAGGACCATCGATTCAGAAATTTACTGCGAACAACTGATGAGATTAAAGCAAGAAGATGAGAGAAAGCGGCCGGAATTAATCAACAGAAGGGGTGTGGTTTTTCATCATGATAACGCTAGACCTCACACATCTTTAGCCACTCAGCAAAAATTAAGAGAGTTTGGCTGGGAGGTGTTAATGCATCCGCCGTATAGTCCTGACCTAGCACTTTCAGATTTCCGCCTGTTTCAGTCTCTTCAGAATTCTTTAGGCAGTGTCAGGTTAACATCACGAGAGTACTGCCAAAACTACTTGTCGCGGTATTTTGATCAGAAGCCCCAAAATTTCTATAGCAATGGGATGATGTCCCTACCTACAAGATGGCAAAAAGTTATCGAGCTAAATGGTACCTACATACTTTAGTTAAATGTAAATAAACTATATTAAAAAATGTTTTGGATTTTCTTAAAAAATGCGAAGAAACTTTTTCCCAACCTAATAAATGAATGAAAATCATACAACATTTTATGTTATGACTTGCAAGTACAAATTAAAGTTAAGTAAAAGTATTAAAGATATCGCAAAACAAAACTGCGAACAGAGCGTGCTAATTTTTGATGCACATACAGTAAATTTAACGCAAAGACACGCTCGCTGCAATTTTGCATTCACTCAAGAATTTTCACTGAAGTCTTTCTCTATTATTGCGATCCCATAATCTCGTTAGATATGACACAATATATTGCGTAACGTGAAAGTGATCTATTGTTATTCTTCGGGTAACGCTGACGATGCGTGTGTGACGTGAATTCAAATCGTGCTTCACATTGCAAGTGTTTTGATTCGGGAAGTACAGTCATTTTAAGTGTATTGAAACGTTTGCAGTGTAGCTTACTTAGACGTTCTTATCAGATCAGCTAAATTTAGTGAAGAATACCTACTTGATCGACGAGGCATGGATAACTGAGCGCTTCCGTGCTTCGGGGGGCACGTTAAGATATCGGCCCGGCTATAAAAGCGGACGCTTTCGGGCTGCCCACCTTACTTTTAACACACACAATCCTGAACAGTCCTAGTAGCATGCATGACCGCCTCAGAAATGTTAGCCCTTGGACTCAAGTCAGTACCAGTAGCCTCGAACAGATGCTTAGCAGTTATTTTGATCTCGTTTTATCGTGTCAATAGTTCTTCTAATTCATACTAATATTATAAATGCGAAAGTAACTGATTGTTTGTTTGTAAGTTTGTTTGTTACCTTTTCACGACTAAAGCGCTGAACGGATCGTAATGAAATTTGGCAAGAAGATAAATTATATCATGTGGAAGGACATAGGCTAAATTTTCTTTCAAAAAATAATCTATAACCGTCGTTCATTGACGTGAAGAAGAACATTGACGTCATTGACTACGCATAAATCTGTGACCTCCTTTATTGACAAAACCCCTATACAGCTGCAACCACCTGACATGTTATAGTTATAAGTTTAGATTTCTTTAATGACAAGGCCACTTTACAGCTGCTTTAATTAACTAATTTTATTTCTTTAATGTTCTTCTGACAAAGCCAGTATTCAACCGCGTCTAAAATATTATTGTATTATTAAAATATTATTTAGGTAAATGTTTTCCTAACATTTTTTATGTAATGAAGTTGACCTAATTAAGTGTTCTTTATGCCCCTATGGTTTGAAATAAATAAATATGAAGTCATTTACATGAAGGTGTCGCGTCACTTTGACATTTCATTCTGCATTTGATTTCTTTGATAATTTATATGGCAGAACAAATTTTACCGGGTCAGCTAGTATTTTATAAGATAAATATTTGGTAACATTGACGGCGCGTCAGGAGTGAACCAGATCAAATCTTCCCTCTTGCAGGTGGTCGGGCTCAAAGATCACAACAGCAGGTGTTGCATTGTGCAGGGTCACTACAATCGCACTGCTTTAGGCTAGGATCTCTGAACCCCCATTTACACAAGTTGTTTAATTCAATATAACTTATCTATCACTTTACAAATCTGTGCGATCAGCATTTACGTTTGTTGTTGACTGTACCGCGGGCGAACTGATTTATAGTCAGTACTCAGTACTGAAGATGGATGTCGGGTTGTTTATTATGATGCAGCTGCGCATGTCTGTGTAATCAACTTGATGACAATGTTGTTCAATAAGTAGGCTGAACATATCGGTCAAAGAAAAACAAGGCCGGTCAAATACGAGAAGGGCTCGAGTACCGAGGGCTCCGAACCTAGATAGGTTTTTTTTTTATTTAAATTTTATTAGGGACTTTTACCTACAACATGGTATAACAGCCCCATCGTACCCTTTATTAATTTACAACACTATTAAATCATATTAAATACTATTATATCTTAACGTATCTCACGTACATTGATAGAATCACCGATGCATAAAAGCTCCAGCTAGCAGATTAGCCGCTTCTGTAGTAGGTTCTGCTAAGATGTTCACAAATGTATCTATGTCAGGTCTGTTCAAATTTCAAAGATAGGTTTATTTATGTTAATTAAGTAATAAAGTATTTATGCCAAGAAAACTACCAAGAAAACTTTTAAGACCGTACCTAAAAAACTGTTCTAGATAGAGACTTCGTTATAGTTTTCCTATAATCTATGAATTAATGTCTGATTTATCACTTCGCAAACTTTGGAAATTCAGGCACCGACCGTTAGTGTGCGATCGATGTTTTTTTCAACATTTTTTATCATAGCTACAAAACTGTACAAAATAAAAACCTAACAAAATGCTTTTGGTAAATCAATCTCTTTATATAATACCCTACTTGACCTAGTAACCCTATTTTGAAATGTTGACCCCAGCATTTAGACTTTTTTAGGCATCAAAATGAAAATATTTTTGAATATTTTTACTTGCAAAAGAAAAAAAAATCAAAATTATTTATTTGGAACATAAACAAAGTACAAAAGACAAATGAAAACGTCAAAAGTTAAAAATAAAAAAACTGAGAAGCAGTGTAAGCGCCCTCTTCCAAAACCAAACCGAACAACGTTCCAGCTTAAAACAAGTCGATACTAGTAAATGTTTATTCTAAATATGATTATGATTTTAAGTTGAATACTGCGTTTGTGTGAGTATGTGTGTGGTGAGTGTTTGTGTGGTGTGTTTGTGTGGTAAAAAAATTAGTATTATTTATAGCCTTTGTCCAGCAGTGGACATCCTACGGCTGATATGATAGTATTATTTATAACTATTCCAAATTTCAAGCCGATATGTGAACATAGTTGTTGAGATAATCAACTGTAACGTACGGACCGACGGGCGGACGGACAAAATCGCACATCTAAGGGTTCCTTTTTTAGCATGTTGGTCCGGAACCCTAAAAACACTGTATAATTAACCTACTATATTAAGTTGGTTAAAAAGGGGCCTCCGTAAGTTTTTTTCTTAGTATGCGCTACAATATCGTATATTTTTATACTTTTGTCAAATAAAGAAAAACGATTGACGCACTAACAATAAGAGGAAATATGCACTTCTTGTTTTGGCAACTACATCTGCTCAACTATCTGAGTTTTCCTAAGCTCTATGATTATTTTTCAATTAAATTAAATTATTTATTTCTTAGACATGTATGTTTCTCATTTTGTTAGTAGACAGGTAATTGCATTTAAATAATCTAAAATAACATAAAAATCTTCACAATAATCAAACAAATATTAATAGGATTTTTAAAACCATCTCAATAATCTTGGAATTTTCCGTAAGTTCTCGGAAATAAAAAAAATACTATTTGAAATAATAATAAATTCCAATTCAGACAATTAATTCCTGGGTCAAACAAATAAATAATGAAAGTTCAAGTAAAAACGGTCTAACATGTTCAAAGCCAGCTTTGATTTTTTTTAACCTTTTGATCCGTATAACTGTTTTGGTATTTTGTTATAAGATAAGATGACCTCACAAGCCCGTGGCCCTGATAAGCGGTTACCACTACCTTTAACAATTGCATCTGGGTATAGGATACGCTGCTTCCCGCATTTATATTCCTTCAAATATTTTTAGTACTAAGACGTGCCCTAAAGTAGCCCTAAACTTTAGAACAATCAAATAAAGGAATGCCAAATGATATATACGTGTCCGTTGCTTCGCGATATGTTTCTTCTAACAGTTCTTTGTTAGTCTATCGTTTTCAGAAGTACTTATACATGAAGTGCGAATGGCCGGCGATCACCCCACTAGCAATTATAGTTTATCGCTCCGTTTAACACAGTTTCGATTATGCTAACTGCTTACACTCGATCTAATGATTCACTGCTGTTATGATACATTAGAAAACGTAATTACTTCAGAGAAGTATTGTACTCAGTTCATGTACGTATGAGACGGGCTAGGTCCAACGATTGGATAGACGTTTTTAAATGTTGGTCTGGTTTTAATAGTCGCTAAGCCGTGTCTGTGACCTTAATGGGGCGTGATAACCTCTGCACTGATTTGATCATAAGATTCTGCGAACTAACTAATACAGTAGATTAGAATCTAAAACCTCGGATCTACTATGGCATATTTGTTGCACACAATGCTTCGTCGTAATCATTAAAATTTCCCACGCATTTATAAAATGCATGTGTTTGAGACGTTGAATTAGGCACATTATCCTATTAATTTGCTACCTATGAGTCTATACGGTAAAATTCCATTCCTTGACCGAATTTGGGTCATCAATACACTACCTATTTTCTTTACTTACGCTCATTTTCCTTTGCCACAGCTCACAGACATAGTAAACGCGATGTCGTCCCGAGGCGAGCTACCCCTAGAGCTGGCTCTACGAGGCCGCAGTGAATCCATAGCCACGACTCTGCTGCAGCACTGCGCCGACGCCGACGCGAGAGGCCCTCGAGGCAGGACCCTGCTACATCGAGCGGTGGATTCTAGAGATGCCTTCTCTGCCAAGTTCCTGGTTGATAACGGTGCTGACCCGAATCTGACTACAAAGTAAGTAATATCACTGACATAACATTTACTGCGTTCATGGATAAAGATGTCCACGAGCAGAAACTGGACATTTACAAAGTTATGGTTTTCATTGTAGCATCATCCCTCTGACTTGGTTAGGCTGCCAATGTAAAATGAGACGTACCGCTTGATTTCTAATCGTATGGCAATGGATCTATCCCTCTAATTATCTACTTTCCATTTAAAGGGTCCAATTACTTTGTAGTCAGTACATAAACATTAGTCCATAAAAGAAAGCACGCAGTATTATGTCACACACCGACTGTCCTTCTTTCGACACAATCTAAACATCAAAGTAGTTCTTACTCTTCTACTTATAAACTTTTGATTCTGAAATATAAGCAATTAAGTATTAATCGAGGTATAAATGATAAATTATATTTAATCTGCTTATATCTCGGTAGTTGGCCAGCTCATTAGAGACCAACCATATAAAGCAATAACAAATGTACCTATATCATTTCTTCGCCGAATTCCGTTTTTTTTTTGTTATATTGAAAACAATTATTATGAGAAGAGAATAGAAATAGAGGAAGGTCAAAGAAGAGATGGATGGAATGTGTGAAATATGATATTGATAAAGTAGTGAGTACTGATATGACGGCTGATAATGGAATATGGAACAAAGGTATGTTATGCCGACCCCATGTCATGTGGTAAGAAGGCAGAGAAAGATGTATATAAAATATATTTATTAATTAATGATTCTTATTTCAGAGAGGAAGGCGACACAGCTCTACACCTCATCGCTTCGCTAACCGCCAGTTCCTGTGATGAGGAGACGATGGAACAGATGGCAGAAATTGCTGATGTTATGGTACAGAAGAGCGCTAACATCAACCAGCAAAATAGGAAAGGATTGTAAGTACACCCGTCCTTTTATCCAACATAAAAACAATTAATTATATAAATTTAATTCATTTATAAAAATTTAGATATATGTCTATGTATATATGACAAACTCTGTGGCGCGGTTAGCGTATAACCGACTGAGCCACAAGATATTGCGGATTCAATTCCCGCCGCGAGACAAATGTTCGCAATACCTGTCGGTGGTGATTTTAGTGTGGTGTGAAAATCTGGATTCTGAATTTATCCTGAAATTCAGATCCCAATCCAACACGTGAAATTACGGGCAACCGCCCCAGTACGGTAGACTTACATAAAAAGTCATCTATATTTCATGCATTAAAATTATTATTTTAAATCGTCATAAACTATATATTTTTCATGTACAGCACAGCACTTCACCTTGCTGTCATATCGCGGAACCAGCGGATATTCGACCTCCTCCTCAAACAGCCAACACTGGACACCAACCTACGAACACTATCCGACGAACACCCCCCTCTTTACTACGCTTTAGTGGACGACAGGCGAGCCTCTATCTCTTCCAGTGAGACCTTAGTAATGAACGGGTCTAACCCGTTCGATACTCCTGTTACTAATAAGAATGCGTTTACTGAAGACCCGGTGGAGGGGAAGACTGATTGTGTGGTGGAGAGAGGGTTTGCTGCTAAGCTACTGGAGAAAGGATGTGTTCCTAATCCGTTGTACTCGGGATCGGGGGATAGTTTGCTCCATATCTTGGCGCAAGGATGGTTCGAGGTATGTCATTGTAAAGATTATATATTTCAGAATTTACTGATTCTTAAATGTAATAATAATTTACTCTCTTGTTTTTGTACGACCTGACGATGGAACAAGCATATGGCCCATCTGATGCATTCAAAGCATTTCCTCATAGGTCACGTACCTTAGAAACGTACCCTATGATGCACTGCCTTGCGTCCATCAACTTGAGGCTACAGCTGTAATGCCTCATGTATGTAATTTCACCAGCAACCATACCCTGCAAACCGAAACAGCAATGCTGCTTGGCGGTAGAAATAGGTATGGTGGTAGTACTTTTACGAGCGCTCTTAAACTCTTCTCTCATTTCTTCGCTAGGATTCCGCAGTATTCCTAGCATCGCATCTAAACGGAGAGTTGAACCACACGAACGAGGGCGGTGTGAGCGCGTTGCACGCAGCGTGCGCCAACGGACTGGCTCGACTCACCACGGCGCTGCTAGAGCACGGCGCCAGGCCGAATCTGCAAACTGCCTACGGAGACCAAGAGGACACTGTTTATAGGTGAGCGTACACAAGAACACTAATTTAGAGACATACTTCTTTTTTTATACTGCGTGTCACCGCTTTTAAGACATTAATTTTAAACACGGGTATGGCTAATGACTAGTATTGTTGTATAATACATAGTTTTTTTTTTTCAATTTCGTTACCATGATGTTTTATATTTTCGGTCTACCCTAATTTAAAGTCCTAAACACATCAATGATATAGCCTGTATAAAATAGTTAAACAAATCATTATAAAATTCATTACCATATATCATTTTAAATTTTCAAACAACATTAGTAACATAGTCTAAAATTTTAATGAAACAGCCTGTATAAAATAGGTAAACAAATCATATTCATTCATCATGTAAGTAGGCACCTGTTAAACTGATTAAGCGGCATCGGCGCAAAGGTGCCGCCGATTTACCTTAAAAATTGTTTATTGGAAATGTATCGATTACTGTATAAATATTCAAGCTACCAGCTTAAACCAATCTCTAAAATTAGTTAATACGATTCTGCATGTTTTAAATTAATGTCATTTAGACACACAAGCTGACGGGCCTCCTGATGTGAAGTGGTCACCGCCGCCTATAAATTCCTGCAGGACTCGAGGTACTGTAGTCGCGTTGCCTAAAACTTAATGCCTTATTTACACCTCTTGAAGTCGTTCATTCACTTAAATTCAATAATGACGCTGAAAACCGACCTTCTTAGGATTCTAGACCAAAATGGTAAAAACTATACCCTTATGGTGTGACTTAGTCCGTCCGTCTGTCATAGCTGATTATATCAGCAACTACTGAATCTATCAACTTGAAATTGGAAATACTTAGTTATAAATAATATTGGTAAGTAAATAAAT
This sequence comes from Philereme vetulata, assembly GCA_918857605.2. Lineage (NCBI taxonomy): Eukaryota > Metazoa > Arthropoda > Insecta > Lepidoptera > Geometridae > Philereme > Philereme vetulata. Next base: position 12,192,870 of record OU975420.1, on the reverse strand, counting down.
TATTGCCAAAAGTGCCAAAATGCCCCACCATGTCAAAATTTCAAAGTAGAGTTTAGTCAAGTGGGGTATCATATACCTAAAAGAACTTAATTTACATATTTCAAAAAAACTTTTTTGTGTTATATATTTTTGAAGTTATTATGAAAAATTATCATTATACCTTCTAAAACTAGATATTAAACTAGACGGAGTACTCAAAGATAGTTCGTTTTCAGACAAAGTCCCCTCCACATGGCGATACTAAGCAACCACGAGGGCGCCGTCCTAGCGATCATAGAACACAAGAAGCTGATCGATAAAGGCGACATGCCGGCCACGGATAAGAGCAACGTCACTCTCTCGCCTAATCTCAACCTGAAGAACAGCGAGGGAGACACGCCAGTCAGTTTGGCGCTTACTGAAGGTAAGTCAAACTATTTTTTCATAAGAAGTTGCTAAATAACTTTCACAGCTATTTGCATTTTGTCTCCATACCCTGTATCTCAAGAATCACCCGGTGACTATATAGTAAAAAGTTATAAATTGCTCTCAAGAACAATGACAGCGTCAACTGCTAATCCAGTTGACATAATGCAGAGTCCCTTTTGCTGCTATAGCACACATCATATCTACCCTTATGTTTAAAATTAATCATTATGTAATGTTGGTTTTTGTTTTTGTATTTACTGTTTAATTCATTATTTTTAATCATCTTTCTTTCTCTCTTGTATCTCACTCATCTGTTGTAAATATATTTAGCAAATAAATTATTTTCCTTGTCTATTAATTAGGTCTATTCTCTCAAGAATTATAAATGCTCTCAAGAATTGACAAATCTTTTTCTGACTGATTTTATAATAGAGAATAGGAGAGATACATTATTATAAACAAGTTTGCCCATAAAAAGTAGCCTATATCACAATCCAGGGCATAACCTCTTGTCTGTTTAGTCCGGGATCCTGAATACCCTCGTCGCCTGTTTAATCCAAGATCCGGGACAACATGAACTTTGTTACTTTTTACCTTTTTAAATATACTGTATATGTGCGCTTTAAAGCAACACATTTGGTGGAAAATCAATCCCACTCTTGTTTGAAAAGACACAAAATGAGTCTAAAACTGTTTAACAATCTTTCCTAGGTCACAAGAATCTAGTGGCGCCTTTGATCGAAGGCGGCGCAGATCCGAACATTAGAAACGGGAAAGGTTTCACGCTTCTTCACCAGGCTATAGTAGAAGAGGACTCCAGGACAGCTATCTATTTACTCGACCATGGGGCAGATATGGACGCTTTGTAAGTATAGAAATGGTGACTCTTAAAAGGCCGAAAGGGTTTCCACAGGGTTTCAAAATGAACACCCTCAATGCAAAAGTAGATATTGCCGGCTGTGCCACATAAAAGTTCTTATTTTTTTAGTTTAGATACATTTTTGTTTGACAATGACCTAATGGTAAGCGATGATGTGGTCCAAGATGAAACACGAAGATCTAGAAGTAACCTATTTACTCTACTATACCTTAAAGAGGCCCGGATTGTATTCTTTAGGAAAAACAGACGACGGTAAAGTGGTCCATACCTTAGCTGTACGCATCAAGAACGTAGAACCAAAACGGTGTGTGCGAATGGGTGGTATATTAACTAGGTACGGATAGTACGGAGCCGTGCGCCTGCTTGTCCTTTGATAGAAAGGAGATGGTGGGATCAGATCGTATAGTTTCTGTGCACATTCCCCATAATGTATTCTGTAAAAGATCTATAAGCTTGCAATTTTACGGCGGTGTTCGAGACTTTCGTGTCTTAGTCGCCACCATATATTGCTCACCTATAAGCCTAAAACCCCTACGTTCTATCGAGTGTAAAACACCTTATTACAGGACAGAAGCCGGTGAAACGCCACTCCAATTGGCAATCCATTGCCGTCTTGGTCTTGTAGTTGAAGCTCTTTGTGTAAGAGGAGTGGATATGAGCAAATTGGATGCCAATGGAGTACCACCGTTGTGGGCCGCTCTTGACTCTGGACAGGAGGAAGTTGCTAGCGTAAGTTTAACTTTATTACAACTCTCTTAGAGCTGATGTTTTTAGTCTCAGTCTAGTTATTAAAGCTCTATGTGTTAGAGGAGTGGATATGATCATATTGGATGCTAATGGAGTACCACTGTTGTGGGCCGCTCTTGACTCTGGACAGTAGGAAGTTGAACCTTATTACAATGACTTCAAAGTTCATATTTGTGTCTGCCGTCTGTATCTTATAGTTGAATCGCGTATTGCTATGCCTTTAATGTTGATATGTATTTCGATAGAAGATTAAAATTACATATCATAATCGTAATTACACTTTTTATGATTTGAAACATGTTTCAAGCGATATAACATATGTTTTCTTTACCAGATTCTGGTCAGAAATGGCGCTGACGCTGACTGCTGGGGTCCCGGCCCAGATGGAAGCTTACAAACTTTACTACACAAGTTAGATTCATTCTTAATCATATTCAAAAATATTTTTCTAATAAAGTAGATGGAAAATCGCGTCTTTAATATTTTAAAAAGAGAACCAACATCTAACTAGATATCGAATTAACATTTCACCTATATTTTTACGTATTATAACCCGACCAAATTGCATTGCAGAGCGATAGATGAGAACAAAGAGGCGTTAGCGACATTCCTAATCCGGTCGGGTTGCGATGTGGAATCCGCGCGAAGGCTGGGCGAAGGTGGCGAGGGCGCCAGTGTAGTATCCGACTCGCATAGCCCCTTACATCTGTGCTGTACGTGGGGACTCACCGACGTTATACAGGTACACGGTGCATATACACGGGGAAATTAAAATCACTGTTTAAATGACAGGCACATGAGACTTTTCACCTGTACATCTCAGAGTGACTAGCGGCCGTGACCACTTTAATTTACTTTTCGCTAATTTGCTTCATCATATCATCAATACGACATTCACTGCTGAACATGTGCCTCCCCTGCTAGATGATAAATGGTGGCTGGGAGCCGTTGGGTGCAAGCTGCACAATATTTGTCGCTCTGGAAATCTATGAATGACTATGTTCAGTATTAACTATAATGAAGCGAAATTAAGAAGTCGTTAATTTTTTAGATAATGCTGCAACCAAATCGTTTTACGAAACTGAAATTATACTAAATGTGTATACATCAGATACAGAAATGATGTATATAACATCAAAACTATCATATATTAGTAAACCGCTCTATTTATTCTTCCAGACCCTTCTAGAACACGGCGCGAATATAAACTCAAAAGACGCAGAAGGAAAGACTCCCCTCCACATCGCGATAGAGAACCAACACGCGGCGATCATCTCTCTCCTTCTCTCCCAGCCGGGTATCGACTTGTCGGCAAGAGACAACAAGGGTGTGTCGCCCTTCGCGGCCGCACTCACTGCGAGGAATAATAAGGCTGCTCAGGCGATATTGGAGAAGAATCCTTCAGCTGCTGAACAGGTACTTACCTAAAATAAATACAAGCATACATACATAGACTGCTAAAAAGATAACCCTTCCTTTTGGCTTTGCCGTAGTCGAGTGAATAGATATAAGAAAACTACACATATCAGCCTTATATCATATCAGGACAATCAGCCTTATATTAGATCTTCGCTTACCTTTAAAAATATCATGGTTACACTGAATTAATGGTACATTTTACGTCATTACTATCCGAAGCGAAGGTATTTTATCACTTTTTAAATAGACGCGCATTCCTCCCTATTAGATAATCTTGAAACAAGTATGGTACGCCCTCCTAATTATACTACGTGTTTTATTATGTACGACATTAATTTAAAACACACATCCTGAATTGTATTATCTGATTTCAGAGGTGGGCTTAATACTGGTAGCTTGATTATTTATCCAGTAATCGATACATTTCCAATAAACAATTCTTAACGAAAATCGGCGGCGCTTTTGCGGCGGTGCCGCTTAGTCAGTTTAATAAGTACCTACTTACATGATGAATGAATATGTTTTATTTACCTATTTTAAACAGGCTGTTTCATTCATATTTTAGGCTATATTACTAAGGTTGGTTGAAAATATAAAATAATCTATGGTAATCAATTTGAAAATAAACTATTTTAAACAATTCTAGCCATTAGCCCTACCCGTGTTTTCATTTAATGTCGTACATAATAAAACACGTGGTATAAATAAGTATACTCTACAACACAATACTCTCAAGGTCTAGTGGCTACATGGAGCTGTCTCGACAGAATATCAGCGCTTACCATTACGGCGGCATAATGCTGAGTCGAATCCCATTTACTGCTGTAGCACACAGTACCTACCAAGTTATCCCTTGTATATGTTAATTTTTACGTTTATACTATTTAATTGTTTCTCTGTTTTTTTTTTGTATTTTCTCTGTCTTAAAATATAACTGTATTGTATATTGTGTGCTAATGTAGTGAATAAATGATTGCGTATGTCTATACTGTGTTTCCTTCCTAGGTCGACAAAAAAGGTCGTAACTTCCTTCACGTGGCCATCCAAAAGTGCGATATGGAGAGCGTTATGTTCCTTCTGTCAGTAGAAGTGGACGTGAACTCGCGAGTTCAAGACGCGACTCTAGCGCCGCCGCTGCACCTGGCGGCGAACGCGGGCAACGAGGTGCTTCTGAGGAGCCTGCTGCTCGCTGGAGCTAGGCCTAATGATAGAGATGCTCATAAGTAAGTTCGATCCTATCAAAATATGCAACTATCTGAGTTTCTTAATAATATTTTTTTTTGTTAAAAAATTACTTTTTCTAAACAAGCTTTTATAAAATTCATAATCGGACGGAACCGCAAGCAGATTCAAATGAGCCCAAACATTAGTAGCCTACTATAATCCATTCAGAAGTTCCGTTGTCTAGCATCCGTCTCCATCATGAGACCACCTCCAGGGTACCATATTATTGCATTGTCACTGAAGTTACATATTCAGCTCAATCGGTTGAGGGGAACGAGTTTAAAATTCAGTTACAAGATTTCACCCGGACAAACATACATACATACATTGCAAATTAATAAAAAGCTTGTAAAAAGTAGCCTATGTCTCAATCCAGGTCATAATTTACATATGTACCGAATTTCGTCGAAATCGGTCCAGCCGTTAAGTGGTAAAAAGTAAGAAACTGAGAGACAGTTACTATCACATTTTTATTACTATATAGTATGGATGTAAAATGACAGTCTCGCGATTTTAATATCTATCTACCAAAAGTACTGACCGGACACCCAGCCAAGCCTTTCTTATTACTTTTGAGTCTATATTGAGCTAATTATGGAAAACTTTAATTGCTCATTTCTTCTCGGTTCTTCTAAATTTAGCTTCAATAGATTTGCTTTGAAAAGAGCTAGTCTACACTACTTAGCTACCTAGGTGAGTTGGATAATGGAGGTGAAAATTTAGTGGGTTTCATAGTATTTCCCCTTATTTAAGACCAGCAGATTAAGTGATCGATAAAGTTTGAAAACCATGAATCTCGTTTATCAGACGAACAGCCCTCCACGTGGCAGCGGCCGCGGGACACGCGAGCATCGTCTCCGCGCTGGTAAGCGGCGGCGCGGAGTACAGTGCGCTGGACGCGGCCGGGGACAACGCGCTGCACGTGTGTGCGCGCGACGGACACGCGCAGGCTGCGCGCGCTCTGCTAGCCGACACCGATCTAGATGCAGCCGCTACTAACCTTAAAGGTAAAACTACAGGACTTTGGCTCGCTTCGCTCTTCCCTGATTGTTCTCACTGATGGAGCATCAGACGCAGCTGCTTCTATCCTTAAAGGTAAAACTACATCGATGTGGCTCGCTTTATATGCTTCACCATTTATAGAATAGGGGCTCGCTTCGCTCTTGCCTGGCCATTCTTACTGATGGAGCCTTAGACGCAGCTGCTTCTAACTTTAAAGGCACTAAGATCTCTTTTACAAATTGTGACTCACTTCGCTCTTAGCCAACCTTTCAGACCTTTATACCTTTCAACAAAACATGCACTTAATTAGTGCTTCGCTACGCTTGTCGTTTAAACCAGCTTATCCATATCTTTTATCGTCGACACGGACGAAGACGCAGATACAACTTGAAAGCTGTTACGTGTGATTATTTGTTCTACATTTGTTCATTTCACAAACATTACATTTGTGGCTCGCTTTGCTCGCAGTAGAGCAACTCTAGGTTATTTCTTCAGCAATAGTGTTTTAAACTACTTATAATCTTATTAATAAGCATATTTATAGGAGGCCGCATTGGAAAGAGCAAAATGGAAGAAACTGTATCATTGCACCGAGAAGAGCTAAGCTCTTTAATAGAATAATGTTTTATCTTATTCGTTATACTACATTGGTAGAGAAAATAAATAAACTTATCTGTAAATTAATACGTGAAAATAAAACTTTGTTCTTCTTTTTGTGCTCATTGCGCGCACGGACTAGTGTGAGATTCGGAATAGTTTAAGTTTATATGGAGAAGAAAGGGCAAAACTAAAATTAAGCTACTTAAAAATGAATTACGATCTAATTTCGACCAGTGTGCGGGAAATTTGAGGTTATAATTTGTTATTTATCCAGGTCGTAACCCGTTGCACGAGCTGTGTTGGTGCAAGAAGGACAACGCTGCGACAATCTGCGAGATATTCCTAGAGTTCATGCCGGATTACCCCATCAATAAAACTGATCTCCAAGTGAGTACAGCACTCTCAGTTATCTTACTAAATTATGTTCTTGGTATCGTGTTTCTTGCACTGAACAAATGATTTTATATTTATGATTCAAAAGTGTATTTCGTATTTTTTTATAGTGTAGCATTCTATTTGTGAAATAATTTTCTGAATCAGTTCAGTAAGTAGTGTGCGTCAAAATGGCGGTGCCATGTCTAGTAGGTATTGGAAAATTATTTTCACCTGTATTTAGTACCTCAATAGATTTGAAAAGATGCGTTGTAATTTCCGAGTATTAGCATGGAGCCGCAATCCTAACGGAGGACACTAAGTCTTTCTTGAATATTTTATAATCTATTGAGGAGCAAATGTTTTACTAAAGGTACCAAATAAGTACTAAATACTGGTGAAAATAATTTTCCAATACAGGAGTTGGCACCGCCATTTTGATGAACCCCAGTAGTTTCTGAGGTTAATGAAAATTAAATATTTATTTATTGCTACATAAACAACCTTATAGTCACCTAGTTACTTATTCCTTAAACATTATGAAAACGAGTTTAAGCAGATATAGTTGCACTAAGCAAGGCCTGTATATGCGGGGACCTGAGCACGATTAACAAATTAAAATTTATTTATAACCTCAGTCCCAGATAACTAACAAACAACTAACTTTAATATGAATATAGATGTAGAAGTATGTACATGTAACATGTGGTTTTCCCCCTTTAGGGTAACACTCCGCTACTCCTCGCGTACATGAACGGGCAGGGAGCGATGTGCCGCGTGCTGGTGAAGGCGGGGGCGTGTCTCGCGCAGGAGAACAAGGACGGACTCTCCATATTCAACTATCAAGTAAACTATTTATTCTCTTAATCCCAAAGGTCCAAATGCCTATATATGTTACCGGAAACGTATACCATGCCGAGTCAATTAAGGAAAAAAAATCGTAAAATAAATCTCAAAGATTTAATACATACATTTCCTAGAAAATTATTTTCTAGGTATTGTATGCAATTCCTAAATGATATTAGGTTGTGTATAAAATGAACACTATACCTTAGAATCTGTGAATAAAATAAAAATCACAGTAATAACGCTTTGTTACAAAAAAACCATTGCCGCAGTAAGTTTTTTTATAACCAACATACGTCCCGAATTTAAAACATTTTAAATTGCTGTTTATGAAATGCATAAAATTCCTGGGAAAAGTGTATGATATAAGAATATTTCATACATTTCCTATCGATTTTAGGCATTGTATACAATGATGAATAACATACATATCCGATTGTCGGTCAACATCTAGGTATTCCACTAAATGTACCTATATCATATTGCAACACCCTACCTACTGGGTACATTATGAAGTGCTGGAATTTGACTAGTCAATAATATCTGACATGTAATTTCTCAATAACTTTAATACACTTTATGAACGCAATAAAAATGCAAATCTATACTAATAAAGGGTGGGCCATAAATTTTTGCAAATAGCAACACTTGATTTCTCGAAAACCGTTAGAGGGAGGGGTGCGCGGGGTGCGGGGAATGATGCGCCGCTTCATGCAATTTTAGTCACGACGGAGCGCTTCACGGGCGAACAGTGTGCTTTTTGTGTAAAAGAATTTTACAAAAACAACAACTCCTACGTTACTGTACGACGCCTATTTAGAGTTGAATACGCATTACGCCGTATAAGTGAGTGCCCAAGTGTTAATTTAATTAAAGAAGTTCGAGCAAACAGGATCGACAACGAATATTAAACAAAAAGGGCGGCCACGTTCAAGAAGAAGCGAAGAAAACATTCGGGAGGTTGAAATTTTCGTAAGGAACGATCCAGAATCATCTACGCGTAAGCGTTCGGCGGCTCTAGCAATACCAAGAACTAGTCTGCGGCGAATTTTACATTTAGACCTTAAACTACACCCATGTAAACTTCAAATTGTGCAGAAGATGAAGCCAAACGATTACATTCAACGTAAGTTATTGGCTGACACTATGCTGGAACGATTCTCTAGCCTTGAGAATGTATTGTTTACGGACGAGGCCCATTTTCACATCAATGGGCACGTAAATAAGCACAATAGTCGGTACTGGAGCACGGAAAACCCTCGCCTTAAACACCAAAAGCCCCTTCATTCACCTAAAACGACAGTATGGGCTGCCATATCAGCAAAAGGCATAATCGGTCCGTGTTGCGAGAGTTTTTGACACCTCAGTTACATGAATTTGAAGGATACAACAGCAGGACTTGGATGCAACAAGATGGAGCAACATGCCATGCGTCAAATGTGACTTTACCGGTGGTCAAAGAAATGTTTCCTAACAAATTAATTTCTCGCAGAGGTGATATCCCATGGCCTCCAAGAAGCCCAGACCTTACACCTTGCGATTTTTTCTTGTGGGGATATCTGAAGAGTCGAGTGTACCACAATAAACCAACGACCCTATCCCAATTGAAAGAAAACATCTACGAGGAGATAGCCGCGATTCCTCGTAGCATGTGTCAACGAGTTTTCCAAAATTTACGTAGTCGGTTGCAAGAGTGCCAGCGACGAGACAGGACACATCTCGACGGTGTCATTTTTAAAAAATAAATTTCAATAAATGTTTATTACGTTACATAAATCATCAACAAAATAATATTACCAGTTTTATTTTTATTCAGGTTTCAAATGTGCAAAAATTTATAGCCCAGCCTTTATTATAAAAAGGAAAGATTTGTATTTTTGTGTATGTGTATGTTTGTAATGAATAAACTCAAAAACTACTGGTCCGATTTCAAAAATTCTTTCACCATTAGAATGCTACATTATCTCTGAGTAACATAGGCTACTTTTTATCCAACTGCGCAGAGGGAGAGTAATGTTTTTATTGAAAAACTACGCGTGCGAAGCTGCAGATGGGTCAGTTAGTACAAAATAAAAATACTGAATGTAAGATATAGATTAGCTTAATCTGATAATCTTTTATGCGTAATCATCTTGGTCGACGCAAGCGTCTATGCATTTCATGACTGAATTGGTCAAGGCATTTCCAATTAAACGCGAAGATAATAATCATCTACATATCAGCCGTAGGACGTCCACTGCTGGACAAAGGCCTCCCTCATTGATCTCCAGGAACTGCGGTTGGAAGCGGCCTGCATCCAACGCCGACCTGCGGTTCTTACCAAGTCGTCTGCCCATCTTTTAGGTGGACGTCCTACGCTGTGCTTGCCGGTCCGTGGCCTCCACTCGAGAACCTTCCGGCCCTATCGACCATCTGTTCTGCGCGCTATATGGCCTGCCCATTGCCACTTCAACGTGCTAATCCGTCGGGCTATGTCGGTGACTTGGGTTCTCCTACGTATCTCCTCATTTCTGATTCGATCCCGTAGAGAAACCCCGAGCATAGCCCTCTCCATAGCTCGTTGAGCGACTCTGAGCTTATTCAGAAGGCCAATAGTGAAGGACCACGTCTCGGTTCCATGATTGAAGACTTTCGTCTTAAGGCACTGAGGTATGTTGGACGAAAAGACGTTGCGAAGTTTCCCAAACGCTGCCCATCCGAGTTGGATTCGACGATTGACCTCTTTCTCGAAGTTGGACCTACCTAATTGGACTGTTTGTCCTAGGTATACATATGTACGTCGACAACTTCGAGAGCCGAGTTCTCAACCATAACTGGGGCAGGCACGACATGGACATTCGACATAATTTTCGTCTTGTCCATGTTCATTTTTTAAGTCCTACCCGTTGGGAGGCTCGATTGAGGCCTTCGAGCATCGTGCTGAGCTCTTCCATCGACTTTGCCATGACCACAATATCGTCGGCAAACCGAAGGTGAGTGATGTATTCGCCGTTAATATTGATGCCCAGTCCTTTCCATTCCAGAAGCTTGAAGGCATCTTCCAATGCGGTCGTAAACAGTTTCGGAGAGATGACATCTCCCTGTCTTACGCCTCTTTTTAAGGGAATCGCCTTCGAGCTCTGTTCGTGTACTCGGATTGACATTGTGGCGTTTTTATACAAACACTTCAACACTTCGATGTACCGATAGTCAATACGGCATCGTTGGAGAGACTCAAGCACTGCCCATGTTTCGATCGAATCGAAGGCTTTCTCATAGTCCACAAACGCGAGACATAGCGGCAAGTTATACTCTTCTGTCTTCTGTATGACTTGCCGCAGCGTATGTATGTGGTCTATGGTACTGTAGCCTTTACGGAACCCGGCTTGTTCGGGAGGCTGGAAGTCATCAAACCTACGTTCGAGACGGTTCGCGATGACCCTTGAAAACAGCTTACAAACATGGCTCAAAAGCGAGATGGGTCTGTAATTCTTAAGCAAGGTGTTGGCACCTTTCTTGATGAACAGAACCACGACGCCCTCGTTCCATGCTTTTGGCGTCGTACCTTCAAGCAAGGCGGAATTAAAGAGCTTCTGAAGGACTTTAAGTACCGGTGATCCACCCGCTTTCAGAAGCTCTGTAGTGATTCCGTCCTCACCCGGCGCCTTGTCGTTCTTAAGCTGCTTCAAGGCCATCCTGATCTCATACAGGCTGATGTCCGGAATAACTTCGGTATAATGTCGGATCAGTTTGGCTCTTGGGTCGTTGGCCGCACTGCAAACAGGTTTAGTCACCGAATCGTAGAGCCGTCCATAGAACCTTTCGACTTCCCTTAACACTTCCGCTTTACTTGACGTTATGCTGCCATCTTCCCTCTTCAGCTTTGTCATGCGGCTCTGCCCAATAGAATTATCTCTCGCGAACACTTTGGAGCCTTTATTCCGCTCTATCGTATCTTTAATACGTGATGTATTAAAGGTACGAATATCGTGCCGCAAGGATTTCCAAATCTTTCTATTGAGCTGCCTATGTGACTGAGCATCATCGGGAGACTGCAGTCGCAAAGAACGTCGTTTAGCCATGAGGTTAAGAGTGTCATCAGAGAGTTTCTGAGGTCTATTGGTACGGGGGGTCATAAAGAACTGGGACTCCACCGTATGGACGGTTTCTACGAACCTGTTATTGATCTCGTCCACTGATGCATCTACTTCTAAACAGTCAAAGCGATTTGCAAGTTCGAGTTGAAAGCTCTCGAGGTTTTGGATATATGCGCGAGTGGGTCGGAGCAAATGGGACCTTTCAAGTTTAACGTTCATATTCAATGTGGTTCTAACAATTCGGTGATCACTGCCGGTTTTCACCCTGTGAATCACAGAGACATCATTGAATATCCGTTTCTTGTTGGTCAAGATGAAATCAATCTCATTTCTCGTGGAACCGTTGGGACTCATTCAGGTCCATTTCCTGTGAGGCGGCTTCTGGAAAAAAGAATTCATCATAAAGAGTCCCTCTTTCTCCAGAAAATCGGCCAGCCTCTGTCCCCTGGGTTTCCGTTGCCCATATCCAAATTGCCCCACTCTCAACTCATCATCGCTTCTCATGCCTAGCTTTGCATTGAAGTCCCCCATAACAACAATAAAGTGAGTTTTGTTCGTATGTATGGATCTACTGATGTCCTCATACATAGACTCTACTTCTTCATCTGGGTGTGAAGAGGTCGGCGCATATACCTGAACGATCTTCAGCGAATATCGCTTAGATATTCTGAGTGTCAGGTACGCGACCCTGCTCGACACACTGTCGATGGTGATAATGTTGTTGATGAGTGACTTGTGAACGAGAAACCCAACACCACCTTGGGACAGTTGGTCGCCCTCCCGGTAGTATAGTAGGTTACCAGACTTAAGGGATATCGTGTCCTCGCCCTCTCTACGGACTTCTGATAACCCCAAAATGTCCCAGTGTAATCTACTAATTTATTTTTCTTCTTCTTCTTCTAAATTCTTCTTAAACGCGAAGATACGGGTTCAAATCGCGCTGGATCAGAATTTTTGATACAGGTAGCAAAGCTAATTGGTAATTGGTAATAATTTGAAAGATTCAAATTTTGACAAGATAATAAATTTTATATTTTTAGGGTTCCCTTATGGTTTTGTCATGTCCGTCTGTCTGTTCTCAACACTTTAATGATATAATAGCTCGTTTATGAAATAAAACTTCAGTGGTCATTTTTAGGGTTCCATACCCAAAGGGTAAAACGGCACCTTATTACTGAGGCTCTGTCTCTCTGTCTGTCTGTCCGTCTGTCACCAGGCTAAATGTCATGAACCGTGATAGTTAGACAGTTGAAATTAAATAAATAAATATTACTGGACATTTCACACAGAGCTATCTAGCCCCAAACTAAGCTTAACTTGTACTATGGGAACCAGATAACTGATACAATAATAATATACATAATTTTTTGTAAATACATACTTATTATATATAGAAAAATATCCAGACCCGGAACAAATATCTGTAGGTCATGCAATCATTTGTTCCGCGGCGGGATTCGAACCCGCTACCTCCTGCGTCTCAGCTGGCTATTCGCCCACTGTGCCACGGAGGTCGAATTTTCACAGATGATGTATTTCTGTTGCCGCTCTAACAACAAATACTAAAAACAGAATAAAATAAATATTTAAGGGGGGCTCCCATACAACAAACGTGATTTTTTTGCTCGTTTTAGCTCGATATTGATAACGGCAACGGGTAGATGCTTTAAATATTCACAGAATTCTTAGTTATATGTTCATTTTAAAAATAAATAATTAATGTAAAATAAAAAAAATATTTAAGGGGGGCTCCCATACAACAAACGTGATTTTTTTGCTGTTTTTATAGACCATTGTACGGAACCCTTCGTGCGAGAGTACGACTCGCACTTGGCAGGTTTTATTAAAATAGTCGTGAATGATGATCACTTTTTTTTTAGTTTCTTGGAGTTAAAAGTTAAAACAGCTCCATCGATTCTGTTATTTTTTAACTATACTAGTTGCACACTGTGCTCTAATACAACCATATTTTTTCTTTAATGTTAGATATCTAGCTTAAAAAGAGGTACAAAGTTTGTCTTCACGTATTAATATAAGAATTGTTATTTTCGTAGGTGGCTACCAAACAGCTGCTCCATAGATTGCTGGACGCTCTACCCGCCGAAGCGCCGTGGGCCGAGAGCGACCTCTGCCAGGAATGCGGGACCAAGTTCACTCTCACCATGAGGAAACATCACTGGTACACTAACATACATATTAGTATTTTTCAAACCTTCTCGATCAATGTACATAATTACTTATTCAAATAAATAAATTTTGCTGGACATGTCACACAACGCTATCTAGCCCCAAACTATGCAGAGCTTGTACTATGGGAACCAGATAACTGATAGAATACTTATATACTTTTTTTTTGTAATTATATACTTATCATATATAGGTATATGAGTCATCAATTGTAAGGATAACTATTCACCATTTGTCGGGTTACTAGCTATCCTCTATCGGGCATCACGTCGGGCAGTGTCTGGTCAATAGTCTTTGTTTCCTAGTCCAAGTATGACATATATGTAGTTGTATGACATTATAGTACCCAGCTATTGAATCCAGGAAATCTATGTTTCATAATCAGTTGGTCAATTGATCTCTGTATTTCCTTTCAGTCGCCACTGCGGACGAATGCTATGCAACAAATGCTCAAGCCAAGACGTCCCTATACTGAAGTTCGGCATGACCAAGCCCCAACGAGTCTGCGAGATATGTTTCAACGTTTTACAAGTTGGCGCCAGTTAGTAACCGGTTTATACCGGTGTGATATTAAAGCGACGATTATATTAAATGCGGAAATACCGTCATTTTACTTTGCGTGTATTGTGTAGGCGGCTGGCAATTGGTCGAAATATTCCAGAGTAATTATACTTGGTAATTGTGTAAACTAAAAGTGAGAGACTTTGTTTTTTATCTCGCCGTTCCGGGAGCATTGCCGTCGCAAAGTCACGTGGCGCGTACCTACTGTAAAGTCGCAAACAACGAAGACTCGCAACGGTTATTAGGTATGACGCTATTCTGTAACCATTCTTGAAATATCTATAATTTGCAACTCCAATTACTTATCCAATCTTGCAATGAAGTAGTTTAATGTGTCGCTGTAATAAATAAACCTGCGCGTCTGTTCAGACGGGCCACCACCACACCACAGCGACATAAATGTGGCCGGGCATTAGCGAGTGAGTGGGAACCACAAAGTTGCGATGTCGTCGTTATTGACCGCGACTCAGTGGAACGCGACTGCAAAATGTGGTACTTGCGAATGTAACTTTACGTTTCCATGCGATTTTGTGGCCGGCCACATTTTTGTCGGTGTGGTTGACGCCCGTCTGAACGGACGCTAAGACCTTTTGCTGTCTAAACGGAGCCCGTAGCCAAATTACATTTGCTTCGAATCGATTCGATTTCTACATAGGTTTGTTGTAGAATATATCACGTGGTATTTCCATAGCATATGTCAAATCCCATACATTTTCGGACTTATCGAGTAGCGTCATCGCTAATCGAATGTGACTTGGCTAAGCCCTCAGGTGTACCTACGGCGGAAGATGAAGAAACGTTTTGTTTTTTATCTTCTTCTTTCTTGTCAATGGATGTTTGACTTCTAAATTTTAGCCCAATAGAGAGCAAACTTCCTCTCGGAACTCCATCGTTTTACCGTTTTTAACCTGTCAACTTGACATTGGCATAATTGTGGCAACAACTAGCCACAGGCCATACAACCAATAGTGAATAGTGAGCAAACTTCCGCACCCCTCTGTTGCGTGGTACGTGCATTTATTTTTTACGAATGTTCAGAAAACCATACGTGAATGAATGAATGAAAACACGTTATTGCACACCACCACAGACATAAACATAAATATAAAATACACATAGCAAAACGTACAATGGGCGGTCTTATCGCCTAGAAGCGATTTCTTCCAGACAACCTTTGAATGGAGATCTTATATTCTTTATGTATGTAATCTTTTGTGTAAATGTATTTCTAATTCGAGGCCTATCGCCTTTTTATCTTGATTTTATTCAAAATATTTTCACAATGTTATGTCGCCTTAAAGGTTTTATTTTAAAGTAATTGATAAGATTGGTCACAATGATATAATTACTCGTAAAATGTATCGGATATAAAGGCCTGTCCATTAGTATTACAAGTAGTGCCTGGCTTTTGTCAGACATTTTATATAAATAATTAAGCCAAAGTAATGACAAGAGTTTTGTGTCTCATATTATTCTTGTTTTTTTTCATATAAGTACCCATTTTTTTCATGTTATTTTGTTACTATTTTCAGCGGTGTCAATTTCCATTTGAAGCTTAGCATAAAAATATAAAAAATAATGGAGGCGCTATATTGTTAGTCAAGCGTCGAGTAATTTTGATATTGATGAATTAAATTACAAATGCAAGTTATCATATCAACGACTGACTGATGTTATTGAACTTGTGTTTGACACTTTGAAAATGGCTGTCAGTGTTTTAGAATTTTAGTTCCATTTCTAAACACTTTTGCCAAGCTGTAGGATTTTGACAAGGAGTTTATATTATTAGGACATGTGCATTATAATCTTAGTTTTATGTATTAATTTGTTGATGTGAGATGTTATTTTCTATTTTATTGGCATTTGTTTTGACACATTCCAAGATTTAGTAAAATTGTACTATCAGGGCACATAATTGTGTTTAGTGTGAATAAGTTGCAATTTGCAATTTTTATGACTTTGTGCCATTTCACTCACTTGTGATGTTCTAGAGCTCATTTTGTGTTATTTGTGATTATGAAATTATGTATTTACTTTCAAAAGTTTTATATTTGCTACAATTAAATATTGTAATCCATATGTATTTTGTTTGATTTAATCTTTAGGGTGAGGAGAGGTAATTACGAGACATCCGATATTTCGGGAAAAAAATAAGACTAAAACCTGAATAGAACATCTTTTTCAACACACTTGCTCGTAAAGTGTGCCATAGTACATCGTTATTAGGGCCTTAAACCGAACTATAACACACTAGTGCTTAATAGAATTATCCCTACAAAGTTAAGTTAGTACCTAACTGCAAATTATAATAGGTTGGGGAAAAAGTCTTTTCGCATTATAGTATGTATGAACTTGTAATAAAATCTGTTTGGCTATACTATTTGTATCTGGCTGGTTTTGGTATCATTCAAAGTTTAAATTTTAAAGAAGATAATTCCAAATTCAAATTAGGAAAATGTGTGATTTTTATTTGTTTTTCGTACTGTAAAGATGAGTGAATCTAATGAAGAAATTCGATCATTTTAAAATTTTACTACAAAAAAGGTAAAAATACAACGCAAGCCGCGAAAAAAATTGGCGATGTTTATGGACCTAGAGCAGTTTCTGTGAGAGTAGCACAAATTTGGTTTAAGCGTTTTCAATCCGGAAATTTTGATGTCATTATGCACGTCGCTCTGGTCGCCCTATTACGGATAAAATTGATGCCATTTTTTAAAAAGTGGAGCAAGATCGGCATATCAGTAGTTACGACGTAACTGAAGAACTGGGAATTGACCACAAAACAGTTTTGTCGCATTTGAAAAAAACTGGGTACACAAAAAAGCTCGATATTTGGGTACCCCACGAGCTCACTGAAAGAAACCTAATGAACCGTGTACTCATTTGTGATTCTTTATTACGACGTAATGAAACCGAACCATTTTTAAAGAAGCTGATAACTGGTGATGAAAAGTGGATCACGTACGACAAGAACGTGCGAAAAAGGTCGTGGTCAAAGGCCGGTCAGGCTTCACAGACTGTGGCGAAACCCGGGTTAACTCGCAACAAGGTGATGCTGTGTGTGTGGTGGGATTGGAAGGGCATTATTCATTATAAGCTGTTACCACCAGGCAGGACCATCGATTCTGAACTCTACTGCAAACAACTGATGAGATTAAAACAAGTTTGTTCGGTTTCTTCAGAATTCTGTAGGCAGTGTCAGGTTAACATCACGAGAGGACTGCCAGAACTACTTGTCGCGGTATTTTAATCAGAAGCCCCAAAATTTCTATAGCAATGGGATCATGTCCCTACCTACAAGATGGCAAATAGTTATCGAAGAAAATGGTACCTACATACTTTAGTTAAATGTAAATGAACTATATTAAAAAATGTTTTGAATTATCTTAAAAAATGCGTAGAAACTTTTTCCCCAACCTAATATGCGAGTAAACAGAGCATTTTTAATTTAACCGGGTAATACAGTATTTGTAACAACAAAGAGGTTTTATGCCGCTGGAAATCCTATTACATTTTGTGAATAAATAAATGTATCCATAATTAAGACGAAAAAAACATTTATTATTATCAAATTACTTATAATTCACAATAATTTGTTACAAAATGTTTGCATTTTATCACTAAAATTATAATTTTGAAGTATGGCTTTAAGTAATCAATCAACTTACATTTGGCGCGTGCAAAAAAAAACTTGCGCGCCATTTCCCATTTTTTTGTTTGTATCGCATTTGTTGCTGTGTGGTAAATGATTGTAAAAATGTCAAGTTTTAGTACAGTTGATTAACATTTGATAGATTTAACCCCGCCAGAAATACTAAATGCAGCACAAAATGCAAATGAAAGCCTAATACCTGCAAAATCTAGAGCAAAGTACTTAGCTGCTTACGATAGTTTCATACAATGGAAAAGCAACAAAAAAACCCAGTTATTTTCTGAAAATGTGTTTTGGCGTAGTTCTCTGAATTCGCCAATACATTTAAACCCAGCTCCCTGTGGTGCATCTATTCCATGATATGATATGCATGGTTAAGCTCAAACATTGTGTTGATATCAAAACGTACTGTAACCCACCATGTACCTACATCTCGTAGCATGAGTTATTTGGTGCCTTCTCCTTCCAGTAATTTGTGTGATTTATCTTTGTCGCCGCAATTTACACAAGAAGTCAATGAAGATACTAAAGAAGTGGCAAGTACCAATGTAAGACAAACTGTGAAATTGCCATCAAAAACAATCCAATATCGTTTTGAAAATTGTACATTCACCAATTGTTTTAATAATTAAACGATTTACGCAATACATGTTTGTTTTTTCCTCATAAGTGTGTTGAAAAAGTGCGTATGAAACTCGTGAGCAGCTAGCTCACTAGACACTCGGCTAACTTACGCCTTCGCCTACGGTTCGGGCTACAAACCACAGCCTCGTGTATAAAATGAGCAACTTAGCTCACTTGTATCATTATAATATACTAACCATAATTCAGTTTAAAATGTAATGGATAAGTTATGTTTTTTTTTGGTTATCTTTACTAATAGTGATCAAGAATTATTTAACTAAATATTTTTGATCAAAATATATAGCGCGAAATTTTTACGTCAGCGTTGACAAACTTTGATAACTGTCGCTCGCTTGTACCCCGCGCTCGCGCACACACGGCCTCCCGCCCCACGCCGTTGCGTGGGTTGTCCTTGCGCGGGCGATCGGGGAAAGTCTAGAATTTTGAATCTTTATTAGGAAATTGATAATAATACAGAGTAGATTGCAAGTCAATAGATATTATTAACAATTTCAGTACTTAGTGTGACATGACAATAAAGATACAATTAGGTACTTTACTAAGAAGAAGAGGCCTACAGATCATATACTCAGCCAGTAAATAAAAATCGTTTCTGAACTGTGATTATTTATTTACAAATAAACATAACTCCAACCTTCAATCAACATAAATTAGCTAAACTCTACCTTCTACCCGATGCACCAGCTATTTCAAATCATGTGGCATGAATAAAGAAATAGCTTTAACGGGCAGAATAACTTTAAATTACTTTAACCTCTTGAACAGGTCTTTGGTGACGCAATGATCGAGGACGTGCAGGTAGTCAATGAGTTCCTCCTCGCAGGTCTCTGCGGTGTTGGAACGGGAGTTGACACGGTCATTGCATTCCTGGTACTTGGCCCAGTGGTTTTGAGCGTCTTGTTTGGTGGCGCATTCCTCCTGCAATTATATTGAAGATTTAGTATTAAAGGTAAAGATCATTGTATTTTACAATGAATTGTAGGCTATAAACATGAACAAGTGATGAGAATTTCTTTACTAATTACCAGTACAGGATTTTCTACATAACTTGTAAGTCTAAAAGTATGTAACTATTATGACCATTAGCTGCAGTAGAGGTACTATATAGTTGGACAAGGTAAAATAATGAAAAAAATAAGTTTGTAATTGATAACCTTTCAGAATCTCCAACAAGGTTTCGCTTTGTAAATATTTGTTCATTTTCACATGCATGATTTTGATTTCCAATCATGAAAACTCTAGATTTGAAGAGACAAAAACATAAATAAATAATCATGGTTTAAATAAACTAACTCCAGTTTATTGGATATTAATAGATAAGTGAGCAGGGAATTCAGCTCTGGACTATGATGACATCAAAGTAGTCATTGGTAGGGTCATCTGTAAATCATAACAAAACCAACAGATATACTGGGGCTGAAGAGACATAACATAACCTCATCCTCTTCACGGTCATGAAAACTGATAAGGATTGGTTGGGGTAAAGGTTAGTAATTTAGGAAAAAGAACACGCGATGAACAGACAACATAAACTTACCCTTAGCTGGACCTGGGGGTCAACCAATTCTTCCTCGGCAGCTTCCTCTTCGTCCGCCTTGACCACGGGGAAAACCACTTTTTCAGACATAGTGCCTGCAAACAAATAATCACTTAAAGTCAGAAACTTTAACAAGACAGTTAGATCTAAGAAGACTACTCCAAACTTGAGGAAATCCTCGAAAAATCGTAAAATTACCGAAATCGATGATGCAACAACTACTGAGTACTGAACTGACAGCAAAATTCATTTAGTGTTGCCTGCCAAGTAAGAATAAGAAAATAAATTTATCTAAAAATAGCAGACTTTTACCCGATTACCAACAAATAAATTATAAATGGATTTTTATTTATTATATGTTTAGCAAGTAATAAATCAATCACATTTATCAACCATGTTTTGTATGTACATAATTATATGAAATAAATATTAACTTTAAGATGTAGCTACATACGGGTAAGACCGATAAAACGGGATTAATGCATTTGACTTCCAGCGTCCGATAAATAAAAAATAAAATCTATTATTATATTACCCTATAGTTTTTCTTTTTTCTTGGCTTAGTATATTATTTTTCTAGTAGGTTATCTGTACAAATATTTGTAAAACATATGATTAATATTTATTTTTTAATAAAATAATGTGTGATCGCAACTTTTTTAATTATCTAATTACTAGTTTTAATTATTTCACAATGTATGTATACAAGGAAGGTGCTAAAAAAGATTCTAGGCCTGGTGCGCCGAGAAGATGGCACTCTGCGAGTGAGGAAGACTCGGGTGGTAGCGGAACTGGTGGTCGAGCCCAACATCATAGGCGAAATAAAATCTCATCGATTACGCTGGCTTGGTCACGTTAAGCGAATGGGGGACGATCGTGCTGCCAAACGTGTCCACCTAGAAATGCAAGCGACCCAGATATCGCTGGAAGGATGAGGTGGAAAAAGACCTTCGCGCTCTTCAAGCGTCAGACTGGCAACAAGTGGCACAGAATCGGGACCAGTGGCGTCTTTTAGTGTCGGAGGCTTATGACCCGCTTCGGGGTTGATGCGCCAGGATAGAAAGTAGTAAGTATGTATACATACATTGTGAAAATAATTAAAATTAGTCGGCAAATGAGTAGTCTTCGTTTCAATATCTGGCACTCATTTTTAGATATAAAATGTCATTTACTTACATGCTAGACAACATAGCGGCGAAGTTA
Organism: Philereme vetulata; assembly: GCA_918857605.2. NCBI lineage: Eukaryota > Metazoa > Arthropoda > Insecta > Lepidoptera > Geometridae > Philereme > Philereme vetulata. The sequence continues at coordinate 12,171,511 of OU975420.1, read as the reverse complement.
ATGCCCATGAAGTATCGGGTTTTTTTGCAGCAATTTTATACGACAGCTGTCAATAAAAAACTCCATACTTCATTACAAACATTTATCGAGATTTTGTGTAAAGTCAACAGAACGCTTTATTTTTATTACTGTTTTATGTGCTTAAAAAAATAACAAACGCGTTTAAGTTAAATAGGGTGTAATTATAATACATATGGGTCAAGCAACGTCTATAATATAGCGTGAGTAATTTTATCTAGACGAAATTTCAGCTTTTAACTTGCTGTCACCATGGAGAGAGCTTGCTGTAGGAATTTATATTTTATTTAGATTTTTCTGTGTTAATTTAGTGAAAGTCGTACTAAACTGATGTTTATTACAACGAAAAACCCTATACTGACTCATGCGAGATGATATATCATCATATTCCGGATTGTCAAAGTTCTACAAATTGTAATTTTTTCTTGATTATTGTTTTTATACTATTTCAGGTTTGTTTTCACTAAAATTGTGTTATTAACACTAATCTAAAGCTATTCTTTCAGGTCCCAACAATATTCGATAGCCTTGCAATACAAAATGTTGATGATACTTTGTTATTGCCAAAAAGTAGAGGTTATGTTATAAAATTCATTTTTACTATAATAACTTACAGAATGAATGGAGGTATGGAGCATAAAACTCCGGGGCACAATGCCCTGCCACACAAGGCAAAAAACTACAAATTGCTTATGGACCCTTGCTTGATAAAAGGAGCAACTGTAGTTAAACGATATGATGGAGTTGTTCCCGGAGATACTAGCTATCCATCGGTGCAGTGCAGGGACCCTCGGTCTCAGATGTCCAGGAAATGGAATAAAACTGAGCCAGCTGACCTGCCTGTTCCTAGGTAAGGTTTAACCAGACTTCATATTTGCAAACACTTGACAATTCCCAAACAAACATTTGTGTTGATCATTTTGGAGTTCTTCTAATTGTAAATACTGTTGTATTTACTTAAGATGAGTTTGATAAATTCATTGGATTTGAGCTTTAGAAGTCTGAAAGAATATCTTAGATTAAAATAATCTTTTAATGAAATTCCTATGATATCTATTATTTGACAAACATTGCATTTAATTAATAGGTACTCCACCTTTATTCCAGTCCTTATAGTGTCCAATGTTTGGTTTAGAGATAGAGTTTTGTGAGTTGAATGACCGCAATTACATCAAAATTTATGTGCAATTTTTAATAAAAAACTTGGAAAATTAAGAAATTGCTCTTTGATTTTATTGCAGTATTATTGACAGTGGTGCCAACATAATATAATTTTTTGACGTGTACGCCAATGGCGGGATATTTGAAATATTGTGTTTTTCAGGTTCAAAATTGATGACAAATATGTGGGAACCCCCCCACAGATAGAAATAACTATAAGTAATTTGAATGATAATATTGATAAAGCATTTTTATCCGATATGATGAATAAAATTGGTCCTTTTGAGGAATTGACTATCTATTACCATCCACAATCAAACCGGCACTTGGGATTTGCTAGAGTATTATTTCAAGAGGTGAAATCTGCAAAGCTATGTATAGAAAAATACAATGGGAAATCAGTAATGGGCAAGGTAAGTCATTTTAAATACAATTTTACTATTATTAGAAATACGTTATTTATCACGTACCGTCTTATCGGTGTTTCGACCGACAATGTTACGGTTCAATTCGTGAACCTTCATCAGGGTGAGTGCGATCCGCTCCAAATAACGTCTCGCCTCGCACTGCGCGCCGCTGCCCTCTGCGCGCGAGTGGACGGGCGGGGTGGTGGGGATTGGGTCAACGAAGGCCCAATGTGTTGACCGGCTGTGTCATCATCATTATCATTTAGACATTATCAATGGATAAGATTATGTCTATAGAACCTAGTTTAAGGGCGGCTTCGGCGCGATACAACATATCAAAAAGCACTCTACACGATATAATATCAGCGTTAAACCGTGGGGAAGAGGTATCGTTAAAACCGAAGATCGGAAGATTCACTAACACTTGAGTACGAGAAGTTTTAGTGAAGCACGTAAAAGATTCATCTTACAGATGTCTACCACTGATGAAAAAGGAGTTCCTGAAGTTAGCTTTCGACTTGGTTGAATCCATGAAGATTCCTCATCGCTTTATAAAGATAAAGGCACTGCGGGTATTTCATGAAGAGACATCCAGAACTTTCTCTAAAAACACATGAGCATGATGCGAGCCGTAGGTTTTGACAAACCACAAGTTGATCTCTATTATGACAACCTTGAAAAACTGGTTGAAGAAAAAGAAAACGAAAAGAAAACAATGAAAACTAAATTCAAAAATCTAAGGAAGAGAACAGGCAGCAATCCAAAATTGAGAAGTTCAAAGGAAAAGAAGCCAAAGGAGTAAAAGAAAAGGAAAACAGTGAAAATAAAGCCAAAGAAAAGCAAACGCTAGCTGAGATATGTGATAATGAAAGAAGTACTTGCGTGGTGTGCTTGGAAAACAACGACGAAGACTGGATACAGAGCTCCAGCTGCCATGGGTGGGCGCATGAAGCATGCGCTGATATTACTGAGTGCTCTGATGGCTACTTATGTGATCGATGCCAGATGTTTTAAAACTGCTAGGGGTTCGACGCGTCCGGTACTAGGTGCCACTTTCAGTGATCGTGTTTTTAATTAACAAAGTTTAAGCTGATTTTTTATAATTTATTTATGCAGAAGTTGCGTTTATGTTCTTTAATGTTGATTTTAAAATTTGTTGGCGTGTATAATTAATAAAGAAAGTTACGATTTTGAAAAACATTTTCTTTAATTTCTCAAAAAACCTTAGGTGTCCGCCACTAGGGGACTTCCCCCTGTTCATAATAATGATTGAAATCAATCACGAAAGTAAAAAACAATTTCACTAATATAGTAATAAAATGAATATGCACAAAATCTACTCTGCATGTCATATATTTATGGTAAAATAAGGTTGAGCATAATTAAAGGTTCATAATTTATCAGTTTATAAAAACTATTCTCTGAGCTACTTTCTAAAACAGTTTTACTAACTATTGTGTCAATTTTAGGTCTTAGATGCCTTCCACGATTCATTCGGGAAGAAATGCCAGGAAATGTATGAAGCCAAGGCGGGTGACAAAAAGTCTGGTTTGTTTCCATTACATCCAAAACCGTTGCAAGATAATGAAATTCCAAAACCGCCTAAAGCTGAGCCACCACCACCACCAATTGTTGTTAAGAAACCGGAGGAAGCTAAGCTATCTGATAAGGTATAACTTAAATTACGTTACACTTACAGTAAATATATAAATTAAATGAGTTTGTCGCTAGAGCTGGTCTTTATTGCACAAACTTTGTTATTAATTTGTATATGTATAGGCGAATTTAATGCCAGAAAGCATTCTCTTAACTCTTTAAGTAATGTTCAGAAAACTATTTTATAAGTGCACAATAGGTAGTATAAAAAGTTCATTAATTTAATGGTGATCCTGCACAGGCTATCACGCTAATATTAAAAATGCGAAAGTTTGGACGATTGTTTGTTGGTTTGTTACTGAATCACGTCATAACGGCTGAGCCGATTTAGATGAAATTTAGTATGTACGTAGATTATACCTGGATCAACACATATTACTTTTTATCCGATAAATCCCTTGTTATTATAAAAATGGGGTTTCAAGTCAAGTTGCAACAGCGAGTTGCGAGTTTATCTTTTTTTCTAGGTTACCTACACATATAGAAGAGTAACGCGTATGAAGTCGCGGGCAACAGCGGTTATACCTATAATAATATAACAATTGGACAAATATGTAAAAATGTTATTATTTAACGTTATTTATCTGCTGTGTGGGAGCACCATTAGATAAATGAATTTGTTCACTTAGAGCAAGATCACAGTGCGCATAAAATACCTAATTGTAACAAATATCATACCTGTGTATCAATTAAAGAATTTGATTTGAATAAGTGCATATACCTAAATATTAAAAGACAACAAATTTTCAGTACACCTATATTCCAATACATTTTATTATCATTTTCTTCCAGCTCCACTGCCAGAGCCAATACCTACATTTCAATAAATACTTATATAAGTCCTCAACTATTTCCAGGAGCAATCATACTCATCTCGATACAAAGATGGCGAGCACAGCGATAGCAACAACCGATGGTCGGACGAAGAGCGGGAGCACACACACAGACACAGGCATCGGAGCAGGAGCGAGAGGGAACGAGATAAAGATAGAGACAGGGATAGAGAACGAGACGGCAGGTGAGACTCTCAATACTATTCATCCACACTAATACTATACAATTTAAAGTAACTTTATCTCTGTCTAACTAAACGTGGATTGTGTCTACTTTTTAGGGTTCCATACCCAAAGGGTAAAACGGGACCCTATTACTAAGACTCCGCTGTCTGTCTGTCTGTATGTCACCAGGCTGTATCTCATGAACCGTGATAGTTATACAGTTGAAATTTTCACAGATGTTGCCGCTATAACAACAAATACCAATTTTCACAGCTGATGTATTTATGTGGCCGCTATAACAATACATATAAAAAACAAAATAAAATAAATATTTAAGGGGGGCTCCCATACAACAAACGTGGTAATGGTACGGAACCACGTGCGCGAGTCTGACTCGCACCTGGCAGGTTTTATTATTAATAAACCACGCGTGTTAAGCGGTCGAATGTATATTTATGGTCTTTTAATTGCTGTGAATTCATTTAAATTTGTTACCAACGGAAATCGGAATATATTTTTTTATTTTATAAATGTTTTAAGTAAATTGTGTATATCAGGGGCAATTTTAAAGGCATAAACTAAATTTACTGACAACTGTCATTCACTGTCCATACGAAACAAAAAAGGATGACAGTATTTTTAGTGCTGTTAAACCTTAATTAAATTTGGGTTGTGCTACAGAATTGCCCCAATTTCAGGAGTTATAGAATATACGGTAATGGTAATTCTGAGTGCTGAACCACTAAATATTACTAACCTATGTAAAGCTTTTCCTAATAATGAACTAATCTGTTTATATTACTGTGTCGCAAGCTGCAAAAAAAAGCACAAACGGAAATGCAGACGAAAGTAAGTGAATCCTAATACTCGTAGAATTGATTTTAAAGCGTAGGTATTTGCGTGATTTTTTTCATTGAAATATTTGTGATCGCTGAACATTCTGTTGTCAAAATTAGCAAGTGCATTAATTTTTCGATTTCGTTTGTCATGATTGACGGCACTAAAATCATTGACATCCATTTTTGTTCATTCGGACAAAGAGTGACAGTTGTAATATTAGTGCTGTAAATCCTAAATTTAGTTCTCGAACATCGCAGCGTTAAGATAAACTTAGATAAACATGAATGAAAAAGTCCCGCGGGATATACGGTTCTAGAGCGACGTATATGCACGATAAACTATTTGCACCGTGATTTTGAGTATGGGTTGCCCTTAATTGTGATGTTGAATTTAGTACTTTATACTATTGCCGTTCTAAGAGGCCCGATTTGACGTTGTCAAAATACAGAGAGTAGAGGTGGGAACTAGAGAAAATCGTTTGCGAGAAAAACCGATTCATGAGACATTGATTAATTGTACTAAGAGTTTGTTATCGTTTAGTTTAGGTTAAAATAATATTGAACTAGCTTGGTTATATATACATAACTTGTATAGTTTTTAATTCAAGAAAATATTGACGATAATGGTAAGTAGATTATATTAGAAAATTATTTATAGCACTTAAAATAATGATGAAAACCCCTCATTGTGGATGCATCAACATCTATAATCGATTCTTATGTATAAAACATAAAAAAATATTAAAATCGATTTTGTTTGTTTCCGAAGTGGTTAAAAACGATCGCAACTATCTTAAGTTTACTCTTCGATTTTTTTGTTATAATCTATTTTGTTTGGTTCCCAATTGGTTAAAACGATCGCAACTCTACGGCATGATACAATAATGCATGATCCCAATCATACAATATTGGAATAGCGTCGGATATCATAATAATTTTGGCATTACATATGGTTGTTTTCTTCAACTTCTTGTGTAGACGAGTGTCGACGTTCGTTCAAAGTTATCACGGCGAGAAAAATGACAGACTTCAAATCGGGCTTGTAATAACGGCGCAAGTTTAGTACAAATATTTTTTTCCTCTCTCATGATGGCAGTAGTTACTTCTGAGTTCTTTTCTGTGTGTTAGGTGCTTTGATCGCCATGTAAAGGGCCTAGCATGAGAGGCACATTTTTACTATCTCGCATCACATTACGCTAAAATAATATTTTCCCCTATTCTTCCATAGAGGAATTATGGAAGAGGAATTGGAGGAAAAGAATTGAATGCGCCTTACATAGCTTAACCTTAAAAATGTAATTTGTAGACACAGAGACAGAGAACAGCGCTACTCTCGCACCACGAGTGAGACAAGCGAAGAGACGCGCGCGCTGCCCACTCCGTACGCATCGAGCCATACGGAGATACCGTACACGCCGGCCGGCCCGCTGCCGTACGATCCGTACTATCAACCAGGGTACGAATTATACTAATACTACTTTTACTACAACTCAACTACCCTCCATCACTGACGGTCTTATCAGGAAGCTACCTTGTTCCATATTGCTTTAAATAGCCATTCGGTCCAAGTTCTCAAGAAAACGTTGAAGTCATTCGGTAAAATATTAATGTCCATACCAGCTATTTTCTAGGTTTACAATACTGCTTGGTAAAGGGTTAATTTATTAAATGTATGCACAGTGTTTTGATACCTGTCATTAACACTAATATTATAAATTTTAAAATAACTCTGCCTATCGGTCTGTTTGTTATGTTTTCACGACTAAACGGCTGAACGAATTTTGATAAAGTTTGATATATAGGCTACTTATCTTTATATAGTATAAAATGAAGCTTCCGCTATCTGTTACCTTAGATCTTTTAAATTACTCAACGGATTTTAATGTAGTTTTCAGCAATAGATAGAGTGATTCAAGAGGAAGGTTTATACATTACTCTTTTTGTTTGTTACCTTTACACGACTAAACGGCTGAATGGATAGTAATGAAGTTTTGCAAGGAGATAGATTATATCCTGGGAAAGGACATAGGCTACTGTTTAGCCAACTACGCAAAATGAGGGTAATGTTTTATTAAAAAAATAATGTAAATATAATGATGTGTTGCAGTTATGGCTACAGTTACGGACCGGGCGCGACACCAGGCAGCAGTAGTGGGATGTGGTGGGGAGACTGGCGACATCCACACCATTCATCACATCACTCACACGTAAGACACAGTATATACCTTAACTCCACTGGATAAGGTGGATAATATTTATTCATTACATCTATAATGTAAGTCACATTTTATACCCTAACTCCACTGAATAAGGCGTAAAATGCAAAAAAATATCTACCAAATATTTCATGAAAGCATTCTATAAACTTAGCTGTAATTTATAAGCTTTCAGAAACATAATATTCATAAACCCCATTGTCTGTAATGTGTGTCGAATTTGCACTGTGGTGTGGTTTTTCAAACTAACATAAAATTATCAAACAATCATCCCATATCATAAAAGATCTGATGGTTAACTTGAGACGTTATAGCGGATGAAAAAACCTACATCGAGAAAAAGAGGTGCCTCAAATATACAATTTATGGGGTTTCGATTTCAAAAACCTCTTTAAGGGTGGTATAAAAGTCTTTAGACCACGTCTACCTTTAGGCCTAAAATCTCCAACAAAGTAATAGTTCTTTTAATAAATCTAAGACTTATTAGATCATTTTGAACAGGCACCAGAGTTAAACACCATCTCATACGAACCTACATATATTTTATCTACAAAAACTAATTTTTCAAACTTCCGCGATCACCGTACTTAATTATTGATTATGTTGCAACAGTCGTGGTCTCGGGTTGACTCGCAACACAGCCGAAACGTCGGGATAACAAATAAACAAGGTACATACACGACAAATACTCGTTTTAATCAACAATTATGTACAAAAATTAAATCAAATCAAATTAATTAATTGCGTAGTACGGGTGGGAACAGGGTGTTTAGTGTTACGTGTACGTACAGACAGCCATATTCAGCGTATTACGTATGCAATGTCGAGTTTGATATATGATCATTTTAATTATTTAATATTATATCGTGTCTATTAACTTTTTGTGTGAACAAATCTGGATCAATAATTTTTTTATTTATTTATAATTTGTAATAACAATGTCAAGACTATTACGACGAGGTTAGAGATTAGATAGATAATTTTTTTTTATACTAAACAAAAATTACAGAACACAATAAAAAAAACAAGACACTTAAAAACAATTGTATGTACAATGGGGGGCGGTCTTATCGCTTAAAGCGATTTCTTCCAAACAATCTTAGAATGGAGAGGACTATATTTCATTGCTAATCGCACCAGTCTCAAGCTAACTTCACTTCTGGTTTAACTACTTCTGTCCTTGTCTTGTAAATACATCTAATCCATCATTTTGTGTGTCACTCATAATAAATAACCAATAGAAATACGAGGAGTCGAGCCGATCGTCCGACCGTACGTCGGACCGACACGAGCGCCGGAGCCTCTCTAACGCTATCTCTAAAAAAGAAGAGAGAGACACGAAGAAAGAACCATCGCCTGAAGTCCTCGAACAGGAGAAGGAAAAGGTCTGATGTAGTTTTAGGGATGGATTGTAGATGGCGCTTGTCCTAATTTATTCAGTAAAGGTTTGAGGTAGTAGCGTTCAGTAGCATGGAACTATGTAATATCATAGCATGGTTTAATAAGGTAATTTCTCGTGAATTATTTTCAAAATGTAGAAAATTGGTCGTTTTAATAAGAAGTTGTAGACTGTTGAAAGATTGTAACTGTAGATGGCGCTCAGTAATTATTGAATTATTTATTATGTTCTATAGACGCGTAGAATTCATATTTTTATAGAGACTAGTGATATACTTAGTTTATTGTACACTAGCTGACAAGCCAACGGCTTTGCACGAGTACTAAAAAAATGTGTTTGTAATTCTTCTCCTTAACGATTTTTTTTTGTACTTATGGGTTCACCTTTTTTTTATTATTGATGCTAGTCAAGCGCTTGACCAGTACCTCACCCGGTGGTAAGTGATGGTGTGATCGAAGATGGAGCACGCTTGCCTAGAAAGAACCAATTCACTCTGGACTTGAAAACTCCAGAGAGACTCCAGACCTGCATGGTTCTTAGCTATAGTTGGACCTGGTAGGTGGCGCTATTGTCGAAGTCTACATTTTAAAATTATAGGTAGTAGTAGATTAAATTATATTTCACTGGCAATCTAGTAAAATGTAAATCCTAGCTAGCGCCTTTTAAAGTTGTTTACGACCTCTAAGCATCTATATAATTGTTGAAAATTTATATACCTAATGGAATATCTGCAACATCATAGTATTAACATCTGTTTAATTTGTAACGTAATTCTATCCATTATTTTATTAATAATAGTATCAAATCAAGGTAAGTTCAGCATGTTCCTCATAATTGTATTGCATGTAAATGTGTATCATCTAACTTAATCCGTATCATCATCATCATTTTCAGCCCGTGTCGACCCACTACTGGGCATAGGCCTCTCTTTGTTTCTGCCATTCTTCCCGATCCTGTGTCAGTCTGAACCACGTACGACCCACGGTCTTATGGATGTCGTCGACCCATCTCGCTGGTGGACGTCCCCTATTTCGATGCCCAGTTCTCGGCCTCCACTCTGTTAGGGCCTTAGTCCACCTGTCGTCACTACGTCTGGCCAAGTGTCCTGCCCAACTCCACTTGAGTCCCAATATTCGCTTGCTGACGTCTTGTACTTTAGTCTGTTTGCGAATTTCAGTATTGGGAACTCGATCTATCCGTATCATTCACGATTTAATTACACCAAGCGCAAAATCTGTTTCTTTATTGCAAATAATAATAATATATCTTAAAAGCCGGTGAAACCGAATGCGTGAGCGTGGCGTGTGCGTGACTTGAGCGTGTAAGCGGTTGTAATGTATGATGCTCTGAGGAAGATGTCAAACCGCCTGCGTGACGTGCACACGCATCTGGTTTGCACACGCCTTTAAAAACCTAACTTAATCATGCCGGGGCCCCTTTATTTGTTATCATTTAGTGACCAACTCCTTTGAAAATTGTTGATAGCATTATATATTGCAGCGTAGGACAGCCCTAGATGGAAAGATGAACTGATAAAGGTGGGAGCCGTTGGGTGCAGGCCGTAATAGATCGGTCGTGGAAATCTATGGGGGAGGTCTATTCTTTATTGAACACAACAAAATACATTACAAAATATAGAAATATTTCTACAATTCTTGAAAGAAACTGTTGGTTACCGGGATTTTCAAGATACAGAAAAGTGGGGCTAATCTTGCTCTAGCATCTTTTTGGTTAAATTTTGACCCTTATTTCATATAACAGGAGCCTCCACCCGAGGTGAAGGTAGTTGAACCGGAGCCCCACCCGCCTGAAGATATAGACGACGCTAAGGAACCCGAGTCTAAACCACCTCCGCCCGCAGAAGACCCTAAAAACTTCGATCTCGATACTAGGCAAGTAGCATCTATACTAGACGCCAACGCTCCTGGGAGACGGGGTCATAAAACGTGGCACAAGCAACGGTGATATTGCTATCTCGCTCTTGCGGCCCTTACGGGAACCGTTAGTGATGCGCCGAGTACCTATCGATAACACTAATTACCAGCACCTAGTTGTATTAAAAGGAAACAAACATGTTTATTGGTTGACCACGTCTGCCATGAACTTTGGCGTATACTAGTTATTTTGAAAATGCGCCAGCGAGAAAAAAAAAACTGTTCCAAACATAGCTAAATGTGCCTCCATATTGTCTAATTTAGATGATTTTTTTTGTCGGTTTTCGACTTAACTCGTCTTGGTATGTACATCTTTGTAAGGTTTTTGTATGTAATCTCAAGTTTGGAAACTTGGGAAAGACATTATCCATTTTGACATCTCGGCTTCGTCTTTTAACATCTAATTTTGCCCCCGCTGCCTAAAATAAATCTGACTTTCATTTAAACTAATGTATCTCGATCAATTTAATCAGTATGACTAGCCGGGCGAACATCCGCGCTGCGCCAATATTTTGTCGACACTTATATCGTGGATTTGTCTCGTATTCTCACGAGAAAGAGTGAGACAAAACAGAGGACAAAATATTATCGTGGCGCGCATGTTAGCCTGGTAGTGGTCTCAGACCCTCGTTAAACTATAATAGAGTTGAAATTGCAAATGTTATACCTAAAAAACTAGTCTTTTTTTATTCTACTTATATGGCAAACGAGCATGCAGTCCACCAGATGTTAAGTGGCTACTGCAGCCCATGGATATCCACATAGAATTCAAAACAAGCTATTATGTTGTCTTGTTCTCTATGTGGATACGTTGCCATACTATAGGACTTAGCTGGTATGCCTATGTGCCAGTAATTACATGAACATACCATTACCATCTAACCGGAACACAGCAGCACAAGTACTGCTATTTGGCGGCTGATAAAGGTGAGGCGGTGGTGTCCACTTCCTCGAGCCCGTTCACAAAAGCTCTACCACCGGTAGTTATTCCTTTCTAAGTATTTTCATTGTATATTTGTATTGCAAACAAGCAAATCTTTAAAGTATTGTTCTTTCAGCTCTTTGTATTGGCCCTCTTACTGTGCCCGCAAACGGTTTTAGCAGTAATCAAATACACAACAAAAAATGCTGAACAATATTTATCTACGATTCACAAATTAACTGTAACTTACAGAATAGCATTGCTTCTGAAAGGCGCGACGGGTGGTGGAGGTATGGCTCCCCCATTCCTCGCGTTCGGCACGTCGCCGGACGACAATGATGATAAACTGTTACCCGCGAAGATACCAGATCTGGACTCACAGGGACCGCCTAGCGATGATGAAGGTATTACTTGGATTTCAGTCTTCGTCACATCGAATAATATTATCATTTGAAACATCCAATTTGGAAAGTTTCGGCATAGTATCTCCCCCCCCCCCCCCCCCCAACCCCCCGATCCGCTTTCAAGTCATCACTTTGCAATCTTTATGTCTAATTATCTCCATAACGTATGCAATATGTCATTTTTTGTTCGTCTATCTATATGTTCCTGAGTCACGTATAAAAGTTTCAAAGATCGAGGCGATATTGAAAAAAAAGCGGATCGGGACTATGCCTAATGCCAGCTTGCATACAAAAAAGGTCAAACCCCTTAGCCGTAACTATTGAACTTAGTATAAGAACTGAACTGTTAGATATGATAATATTGTTTAAAATATAATTCGTCAACTTTTTGTTACAAGAGGTAAAAGTTCCCAGTTTAAGGATTAATTTGGGTTAACTTTAAAAGGTGGACAAATTTTAACGAAAATCTCTGCCCGTACCCATAAAAATTGATAAATCACCTTCTCATACATAACGGCGTCTTTATATGTATAGTGTGGTTTGTAAGGAACAGTGGGCAAAACAACCTTTTTTCACATTTCACCAAAATATTGTAGTAAAGATTATCTTTAAAAAAATTTGATGGCAGTTTCTGGCAGTGAAGACCTAGAGAGCGTGGTGTCGGTGGCAACTAAGAAAGACTTCGATCCGGAACCGCTGTCGCAAACACCCTCGCCTTATCTCTCGAGAGAGTTCTACTTGGAATGTATCAAGATCACTGTTGAGAAGGTAAATTTAGTCTTACCTTTTCTCTTCAATAGATTGCCATAGGGCCGGCCACATAAAGTCGTTTGGAATATCGAAGGCAGCAAATTTTGTATGAATTTGCTGCCTCCGAAATTCCGAAACGGTATTCATAAACGGAATTCCGACTGTATGCAGTAGGCCTAAGTTAAAATAAAAAAAAATTGTTACGAGAAAGTTATGTTTGTGTGGAGTAAAAAACCTAGGAAATTTTATTACAACCATATGAGTTTTAACGAAATATTTACCTACACCATTTTATTTATATTTTATTTAGATGATATTACCAGGCGGGTAGATAAGAGTAGAATTTATGATAAAAGTTCCAACATTTTATACTGAACTATGTATATAAACATAACAAAAATAATGAGACAGGAGAATACAGATTAATAAATAAGGCTGGACATTTTAAAGAACGCGATCTATCCCCTAACTATGCAAAGCTTGTACATACTATGGAAACCAGATAACTGATAGAATACTTATAATATTTTTTTTATTCCCCTGATTTTTTATTCTCCTTATAAAACATTTTTTTATTGTTGTGTAAAAATCACGCAACAATAAAAAAAACTATAACTACATAATGTAATCCCTTACAGCGAGCGAAAGAGATAGAAAGAGAGGAGCACCGCAAGCGATTAATGGCGTTAGACAAGATCGGCAGCGATATATCATCTTCCGAAGACGAGCTGCTAACGGGGGAAGAACCGAGGAAGTCGCCTGCAGCGCCGGACAGACACATACACGAAGACAATTTGGATGATGATCAGGTATTACTGGTTTACTGTTCCTGCACATGCCCAAACATATATTTAGTTTACTAATTTAGATGTACAGTTGTCTCGATTGATTTTATTTACGCATGAGTTCCGATTTACTCGATTAAGCCATTGGTTATTCTGCTACATCATATATTTTCAGATATATCAAAATAAAATTTAGCCTATATCACTCAAGGGTAGCATAGCTTTCTATAAGTAAAAGATTTTTGAAAATCGGTTCTGTAGTCCCGGAGATAACCAAACAAATATACTCACAAATTTTACTTATATATAAAATACCAGCTGACTAATCCGCAGCTTCGCACGCGTAGTTTTTCAATAAAAACATTACCCTCCTTCTGCGCAGTTGTGTAAAAAGTAGCCTATGTCACCCGGGGATAGTGTAGCTTCCCAACAGTGAAAGAATCTTTTAAATTGGTCGAGTAGTTTCGGATCATATTCAATACAAATAAACAAATTTTTCCTCTTTATAATATAAGTAAAATATAAGTATAGACCAGTGATTCCTAAAAGGTGGTCCGCGGAACCCTGGGGTCCCGTGAATGGGTCACAGGGGTTCCGCGGTCAGTCCAGAGAGTTAAAGTTGAATTGTACTTAAACATGAATACCCGGCAATCGTTGAGAAAGCTGTCCTGGTTCTGATTAAGTTTGTGAAGACTTACCGATGCGAGATTGGTTTGCGTTCAATTGTCAGACATAAAGCCTAATTTTACGGCTATTTTATGAAATAATGTGAAAAAATTTCATTCTTCACAATAAATAATTACCTAGCTACATTGTATTTCTTTGTTACAATAAATTCTTTGCAATACTTATAATAATTATTTTCATTTATAATTTGTTCATTCTTCTAGTCTAACATGAATATATTCAAACTACAACGTAAAAACTTTAGTTATCAAAATAGCAGCCAGGTAGGGTTCCGCCAAAAAAGTATGATCAATTGAGGTTCCATGGCCAAATAAAATTGGGAACCTCTGGTATAGACTATGCAAAAAAACGTAGGCCTGTACAGAATGAATGTGTGGGGACTTGCTAGTCAGAAGCAAGCAAGATACGTACGGGTAATAGATCTGAAGATATCCATTATGGGGTTTAAAGAAGTCGTGCGTCTATTATTATTAATTTATTTTATTGGAGATTGAACATTATAAAATTGCAAATTTGTTTGTAGATGTCGCTATCGTCACTGTCATCGACGGAAGCGAAGATCGAGGAGCAAGTGCCGGCGGAGGCGTTCTACTACCCGCCCGCGCCCGCACCCGCGCCCGCGCTCGCCCCCCCTCCACACGCGCACTACTACCAACACATGTGGCCGCCTACTGGTAACTATAGCTTGACTAAGCAGTTTAGATCACATTGAAGCCGGAAAATAATGTTCATCAAACACAAAAACTAACAAAATCTATTGTTACGCACCGGGGGTTCGGGATAAAATAATTAAAACCAATTTAATCAAAATGTATTAAACACTTAAATCACAATAACACAAACTAAAACATATAACAGTAATTCACAATAAATTGTTTAAAATCGTTAGAATTCGAAAAACGTTTAATACCCCTGGCGCGTAATCTCTACTAATTCCTCGAACATTCGTGTTTACTCCCGTGGGCGCGTGACGCGTTTGGTTCTACTGTTATTTTGTCAAACTGACTATTGCTTATTCTGTAATATGCTCAGGCGTAACACTTATGTGAAATACACGTGACGCCTTAGGGTTTTTTGTAAATAAATCTGTTCAAAAATAGCTGTATTTCGAATCACGCTAAAATAGATATCATCGCACTAACAAGCGTTCCGAGTCACCGTGAGCGCGACAACGATGTCCCGTGAATCGTCATAGATGACGTCATTACATCCGCCATTTTGCGCTAACAACGTCCTTGCTCTAAAGTCTAAGCCGATATCACCGTGAGCCTCCCTGTCAAAAGTGACGTGACAGTTGGTTGGTTGTTTGCTTGTGAGTAATAGTTTTGTGGTTGGTTGGTTTTAATGTTGTTAAGTAAATAAAGGAACACTGACTTGCAGCGCGTTCATGAGCCTTCCGAATCAGTCGGCACTCAACTGTCATCAGCGCGTTATCTGAATTGGTACGCAAAATAACTACGTGAACACTAGCAGCAATTATGTCGTGATTCGGAATGCAGGGCTAATCTCCCATCACTTTTGCATAAAGTTATGTGTTCTCACCGTAACTTGGCATGCGAAATTTCAGCATAGATAATGCTTATTTTCGAATTAATCTCCTCAATAAATGACTACATGTCATTTTTTTCTTCTTCATACGAGTCAACGGTTCACTTTACAATCACATGATGGATGAATACAAATTAGCCACTATCAACCACTTTGGTTTAGTCGCCCTTTGTGGAGATGGTATGGCACAAAGGACAGTTGGCTGAGGCATACTAAAGGGCCGCACTGGTTAACGGTCTGCCGGTGGATATCGGCCTGTCAGTTAATTGCAACAGACCGCACACTCGCAGTTCCTTTTAAGAACTGTAAGTTCATTCTATGCCGGTTTTGAACGGTAGGCCGCCCCATAGGATCAGAAAACGCAGGCGAACAGTTATTCAGTAAGATCCCTTTAGGATCTTTAGGATGGGTTTCCCGTAGTTTCAGCTAGTTACTGAAGGGTCCCGCATTCCCCATCTACATAGATGCTTCCTGCACCAGCCATAAAAAATCATGATTTTCATTTCAGGTTTGACGTCATCTCCTGCACGATTATTGTTCCAAATAGAAACTCTTTATCATTTTATCTTAAACATTTGTCTTATACAAACCAATTTTAGGAGTTGTAAAGTTCCTTATGAAAGGGCTCGCCCGGTGAAGTACTACCACCATACCTGTTTTTGCGGCCAAGCAGCATTTCTGTGTTTCGGTTGGAAGGGTATGGTTGTGGGTGAAATAACAGGCACATGAGGCCATGGCATGTCACATTAGGTTTACACCTGTATAAAATTAAAAAAGGATATTAATGAAATAGTGTTGTTTTCAGCCTACCCTCCTCCCGGTTATGTTGGGTCAGAATTAGCGTTGGCGTATCCGAGTGGGTTCGCGCAGGCGGGGCCGCAGCTGCTACCCCACCACTACCAGTCGTATCCACAGCAACCGGCGCCGGTAGAGGTACGTGCAACTACACCTATCTTCAAGTTTCTGTAACAAATCCTATTACATAACCCTATGGCTGATCTTTTAAACCTAAGGCCCTTATCACACTGGCACTGAGGAAACTATGGCCTTTTTCATTTATTAAAAGAAATAAGGATTTTTCATGGTGGGTTAAGAATGTCGCCTCGTTCATTTAATATGAAAGTGATGTCATGGAGATAATATTTAATTTTAGCATTCGTGAATGTTACATCTTTTTTTTTAAATAGAAATAAAGATTTGCCACAGAGATTGTATTTAATTTTAGCATTTTATGAATGCAATAAGTATCATTCTATTTTCAAATTTACTTGCTCCGTAAATTATCAAGTTGAGTCGAATTTAAGAATAGAATAATTTATTTGAGAGTATGTCCATAGGTAATACCAAAGCATAAAAGTAATAAATACAAATGAAGCCTATGTATACTAAAAGAATTGTGATAATGTACAGGAACTGGACAACCCGTACTTCCCGACGATAAACAGCGTCATCGACCGGGTAACGACCGAGCTCAAGATGATTCTCAAGAAGGATTTCAACAAGAAGATGGTTGAGAGCACAGCGTTCAAGAACTTCGAAGTGTGGTGGGACGAGCAGAGTCGGAAGGCCAGCAAGCCGAAGGAGGACGCTAGTCAACCTTTGCAGGTAATTACTAGTCCTACTACTGCTACTACTAGTAGTACTAGTATCTTTAAGGTTTGACAGTGCTTTATTTATTACTATTAGTATCTAACTTTTTGTCGTATAAATAAATAAAACTAAATTAAAAAAAACCGCAAGTGGAATCTAGTAACTAATATAACCAAATTTTCTAACAGGATATCTCAAACAAGAAAGAAGAGACAGTGGACTCTATAAAAACCATAATGGAATCCAGAGACAGTCCGCTAGAGCTGGGCGGGTACGGAGCGGGCATCGGGCTGGGCCTTCGCGCCGCTATACCGAAGATGCCAAGCTTTAGGAAGAAGAGAAAGATACCTTCACCCGTCGTTATGGACGAGGACTCTTCGAGAAGGCTCAGTGATCAGGTAAGAAAGAAAAAACTACTTTTATACGCGCTTCTTTGGGCATAAAATCGCATATTTCGGTTGCTTGCATTCTACAATCGGCCTTTTTGGACCGTAAATCGCACAGCACAAGGTAGATAATCTCATAGCTGGCGATTGTAAGCATCATTATACCGAAGATGCTTAGCTTTAGAAAGAGGAGGAAGATCCCTTTGCTCATTGTTATGGGCAAGGACTCTTCTTGGAGGCTCAGCGAACAACTAAGAAACAAAAGCATCTTTATTTAGGCCTAAAGTAGAATAATTTAAATGTATGAGCACTAGACCATAATCTGCACTGGATATGATAGAAAGCCGTTGTTATGTGACTACGGATACGATAATCAAACACTTTACTAGGACTTTATTTCCAGTGTAATATGACACTAAATCACAAACCTGGCTGACTGTGATGTCACTCTTAAGCCATAATCCTAAATCCATTCCAATGTTATAAATTTCAAACGCACTATGTCTTTCTGTTTGTTTGTTACGTTTCCACAACTAAACGGCTGGTCCGATTTTGATGAAATTTGGTTTATAGTAAAACTAGTTGACCAATCCGCAGCTTCGCACGCGTAGTTTTTCAATAAAACATTACCCTCCTTCTGCACAGTTGGGTAAATAGTAGCCTATGTCACCCGAGGATAGTGTAGCTTCCCAACAGTGAAAGAATTTTTTAAATCGGTCCAGTGGTTTTGGAGCCTATTCAATACTAAAAAACTAACAAACAAATCTTTCCTCTTTATAATATTAATATAGATTATGACCTGGATTAAGATTACTTACTTTTTATTGACAAATCACGCGTGCGGAAGCTAGTCAGCTATAATTCACGTCTACATCTATGGTGCTTTATTCTTGTTTACTCAAATAGTATTGATTCTTTCAGGAGGAAATGGTGCAGAATTCGGACGAAGAGAAAGAATTGCCGACTAGTCCTAGAAATAGGACGACTGGCTCATACCTCTCAAGGAGCAGGCGACGGCAGTCTAGTAGTTCATCTAGGTGTGATATATTTTATATATTTTTAAATGTATATATAAATCGTCTATATATGTATCAAAAATTTACTACTGAGATATAGGTCGCGTCATGTAAAAGTCGCGTCTGTGAATTGTTTTTTAAATTAGAGACTAGGAAAGGCACCTCGCAGTATTATAATATTGTGAACTCATCAGAATGTGACAAGCACTGGGTCTTTATATTTGACATGGAAAGAATTTTGCTTATGGATTTTCGTAATGAAATGACTGGCCATGTCCACACAGTAGTTGTTCAAAGTCACGATTAAATTTTTGTTAAAAATTATTTATCGTTTTTAGGTCATCATCATCATCGTCATCGAGTCGTTCATCATCGTCATCAGTTGAGTCGGAGAGGAAAGTGTCGGTCGCGCCACGAATATACTCCGATTCTGATGATGACGGCACGGACCTGGACGAGTCTGAGGTATTCTAATCCTTACTAATATTATTAATTCTCTGTTTCTCTGGCTGTCTGTTTATTACGTTTTCACCACTACTGCAACGGCTGGACCTATTTCGATGAAATTTGCTTTAAAAATACCTAAAATAAATAGATATATTATGACTGGGATTGAGACAATCAGATCAGTTTTATCTATGTTGCCATTTGTAGCATAACTTTTCAAATATTTGAGCTTAAATACTCATAATATTATTCGGCGGTAACTTAATCTAATTAGCCGATATTAAAATCCATCTTACTTTAATCTCTGTCTTGTTTTTAGTTCAAGGTTGTGACTAATAAAGAAAGGCTGGTTGCGAACAAAGAAAAGCTGAGAAGGGTATACTCATCGTCATCCGACAGCGAAGAGGAACAAAGCAGAAGAGGTAAGACGATTTTCCATCTTTTTATCGTTATAGTTTTATAATATCTTCCAAGTGTTGGAACAATATGCCACCATCAATTAGAAATTCCAAAAGTTGCAACAGCTTTAGAAAAAAACTAAAAATATTTCTAATGGAAGCTCAAATACAACATGGTAACATCAATGTCGACCTCTCTTTGATCTAGTCATCCAATAACTCTTTTTACATAAGTTTAACTAAATCAATATATTTTAAATAGTTACCCATATTTATTTATATATATAACAATTTACCATAACCTTAGAAATCGTAAGAAAATGTTTATATATATAGGTATGTAATATTATTTTAGTAAAGTATGTATAGAAAATTTATATTTTTATTTAAACAAAACTCTACACACCTTTTATTTAATCACTTCTTTATTTATTTATTTTTTTATTTTTCTACGTAGCTGCTGTACTACCTATTGCTTCTGGTTTCAGCTGAAAATCAGCGTTGGGTGCTTAACATCCAATATTATGCTGAGCTGAACGCCATTTTGGTACGCAGACACATGAGTCGAACTTGTTTTATTGGATTCAATTGTATCTACTGTTCCTTTAAATTATTTCATGTGTCATTTTGTGTGTACCAAATAAATGATTATTCTATTCTATTCTATAATGGCGTTTTGGATTCGAAATCGAATCCGACAAAACTGTTGAACCGATCCAACAGCTTTCCGTAGCCTAAATTGCCTGGAAGGTGGACTTTTACTGTTGACAGCGAGCTGCTTGATTTTTGCGAGTTATAAACTTACAAAATGTTTTCAGAAAAAACTCCAATACCGGACGTGGAAGCGTCTGCATCAGAGGGCGAGATGCGGCTGTCGGACGCGGAGGCGCGGCTCGGCTCCCCCATACTCTCCCCCGAGGAACCCAACGAACTCGAGAAGGACAAGATCCTAGACAGGCTCTATTCCGATTCAGAAGAAGAGAGAGAATATCAAGTAAGACTTTGTAATTACACCTTCAAACCGATCACAGATCTGCTTTGCGGCAGAAATAAGTACGGTGGCAGTACTTCCCCGGGCGAGGCCTTTCACAAAAAACTACTACTGCTAGTTACAGTAGAAGTGTAACCGGTTGTTTGTTCCACAGGAGAAGAGAAGACGGAACACAGAGTACATGGAGCAGATCGAACGAGAGTTCTTGGAGGAGCAGAGACTGAACATGCAGCAGGCCGAGAAACCACCCGACGACAGGTAATGCTTTCAACTTTTAGCCTCACATAATAAGGCTTATTTTACTACAACAGTAAACATTCTAGACGACCTCCGTGGCACAGTGGGCGAATAGTCGGCTCGGACGCAGGAGGCAGCGGGTTCGATTCTCGCAGCGGAACAAATGTTTGCATGATATACATATATTTGCTTCGAACCTGGATGTTTTTGAAGTGAAACTCCTTTACGCACGCTTGACTTGGGGAGTTGGTGAATGCGTGACGAGAGCGTTACGAAAAGTGTGATCGGGTGAGGCGAACGGAAGTTGAGAGGGAGATATAAGTTAGTGAAAATAGAAAGAGAGAGAGAGAGTTACGTTTCGTACATTACTGTAAGGGCAAGAGAGATAGGTGCGAGCACACATTTTCTTTCTCTCATAGCCAGTTACGTTTGGTATATCTAAGACACAGTGCAGGTCTATCGTCTGAATCACACTATGAGCAAGAGAAAGCAGTGCGCGCGCACATTTTCTTTCTCTCTTCCTCTCAAGTGCATGAAATATATATATCTCAGTCAGTAGTTCGCGTTCTTGAACAATTTTATAAATGCAACTAACGGTTTTGTGTTTTGATAGCTAAAATCTATCTATTCTAATATTATAAGAGAGTAAAATTTGTGAGTTCGTTTGTTGAATCTCCGAAATTACTGATTAAATTCTGAAAATTATTTTACAAATAGAAGGCTACATTATCCCGGAGTGCTAAGGCTATATATTATTTTAATTAAAATATGTGAAAAGTCGGGGCGAATCAACTAGTATATTATAAATACAAAATCTGTTGAGCTATCAACATTATCTGTTATTTTCTTTAATAGAAAACCTGAAACGAAGTCAGAAGAGTCCCTCGCAAGCCCTACTAACTTCAAAAACCACCTGAAATCACCCGACAAGAGCAAAGCGGAGTCGCTGGAAGAAGGCGAGATCTCCTCCGAGGAGGAATCACTGCAAGCGCGGCGGAAGAAGGACAGGAAGAAGAAGAAGGGAGAAAAGAGGAACCGGGTAGTGTCGCTCAGCGATAATAGCACCGCTGAAGGTGCCAGTGTTAATGGCATTAAAGATGTAAGTATCCTTACTTAGCCGGCTTGCACAACGACCCCTAAACGTATATTGCGACTGAACATGTTTAAGTTTTTGACGTATTTGTATGATTAGACAAATCCTTAAATCATATATAGCCACTAAATACGGTTTGCCATCGTTGCGCAAGTCGCCCTTAATATTATCAATTCGAAAGTAACTCTGCCCCCCTGTCTGTCTGTTTGATGCGTTTTCACGAATAAACGGCTTGGCCGATTTCGATAAAATTTGTTATATAGATGATTATGACTGGGATTAAGACATAGGCTTCTTTTACCCGATTACGTAGAGGGAGGGTATTGTTTTTATTGAGAAACCGCGCGTGCGAAGAAGTGGGCGGGTCAGCTAGTGTTTTATAAATTAGTGGCTTCAGCCAGCGGCTGCGCGCGCGTTGTTTGTCAACAATAAGTAGGCTATGTGCTAATCCAGGTATACGTACATCCCAAATTTCATCGAAATCAGTTCAGCCGTTACGACGTGATTGAGTAACAAATAAATAAATAAACATCCAAACTTTTGCATTTATATTAGTGTGATGTTATTATTATGGGTCGTTTGGAGAAAGCGAGATCTCTTTTGAAGTACGAGAAGGGTTATGTGATGTATGTTTCTTATTCAAATTGTTGTTCGTTGTTGTAAAGGCTATTTGTTTATTTTTACGTATTCAATTAACAATACAAATTACAATGTGATCAACATACTTTGTATTCCTGATAAAGGAATGGTTATAATACAAGTCTTCATTCCTGATGACTGTCACTCGAATGGGAAGTCTGGGTTCTTGATCATTCCTACGGTTCTTTATTTTTGACATTTCTTGATCATTCATACGGTTATTTATTTTTGACATTTCTTGATCATTCTTACGGTTCTTTATTTTTGACATTTCTTGATCATTCCTACGGTTCTTTATTTTTGACATTTCTTGATCATTCCTACGGTTATTTATTTTTGTCATTTCTTGATCATTCATACGGTTCTTTATTTTTGACATTTCTTGGTCATTCCTAAGGTTCTTTATTTTTGACATTAATAATCAACAAGCCGATAAATAACACCTCAATAACGTTTATATTTGTCAGTATTTCCAGGCGGGTAGCGCGCTCTCGGAGACCTCGTCGCCTCAGTCGCAAGCGTCGCAAGCGTCGCAGGCGTCGCAAGTGGCGCTCGACCACTCCTACTGCCGTCCGATACCAGACGAACTCAAACCTAACTCTAACCACTTGCAGCACGATCATGGTATGTCTAATAATTAATCGCCTATTGTATAAAGTCCGGATGAAACTTCACGTCAGAGGTTCGGCCGAATCGAGACAAAAGGATAGTTTTGACACGGTCACAAGGTTCAATATCTGTTACAGGTTACACGTGGATGGAGGAACCGCAGCAGGAAGCAGTATCGCCTCTACCCGAGTCACCGTCAACGCCTTCCATACCATCCGCGAAGAAGGAAGGCAAGAGGCCGTATAAAAGAAAACACGAGACCAAGAAACTCGCTGAGATACAGAATAAGTAAGCAATTACACCAAACTTTATAGGAAATTAAGTACAGTACTCTCACGCTAATCCGCCGCTCGATTATCCGATAAATACTATAATCCGCCGCTCGATTATCCGATAAGTCCGCCGTTATTATCCGTCTTGATTAAACTCTGTAATCCGCCGACACTGAAAGTCTTTGTCTCGATAATCCGCCGTCTTACCTCTCTTTCATGCGTAAGACAAACATATTTCTATACTCCGCCGCACAGTGCTAAGCAACCACTCATTAGTCTCATTTAACTGATAATATGAGCCTCATTTAACTGATGATGAGCTTTTAATGATACTGTTGACAACTCATCAGACGAAGAAGTCATGTTTCATGCCGTCAACACTGTCAAACCTGAAGATGCCCTGAATAGCGTAGATATTTGTATAAAATGGGCCCAAGAAAATAGAAAGACATGCGATATGGTTGCAAATTTATGTAAAATGCTTGATGAAGTTATCAAGAAGATTTTGGTAAAAACAAGCAAAATTAGAGACATTTTTGTATACTCATTTTAGTGACATGATAAAATAGTTTAGAAAATAATTTGGACATTTTACAATAAATAAAAGCCAATATTTATTTTTAATTTACTTAAAATCCATTTTCATGGATTTGAAAGTCCATCAAAGTGGACTGACAAAGTCAACACGCCATTTTCACACGATCTCTTTTCTCTTGTAGACAAATAAGAGAGATTTTTTTACTGTAAAAAAAATTAAGTGATGTTTTTCAGTAGTTTTGCAATAAACCTGGTTAAAATAGTTATACGTCTATTAACCTATGTTGTCTTACTGCTCGGCAAAGGTCTCCGTCAAGTCAAGGTTTCCAGCTGTCTCTATCCTGTGCGATACTCCACCACCTGCTCGAAGGCAACAAGATCATCTTGCAAACGTCTTGTTTTGTCATTTTAGATATTACTAGTTGTTGCCCGCGACTTCGTATACGGTACACTACTTAATGTGTAGGTAACCTAGAAATAAAGCTAAACTCGCTCTTGCATCTTGACTTGACACCCCATTTTTATCCCATGGGACCTGATTTATGGGATAAAAAGTAGCATATGTGTTAATTCAGGTTCTAATCTACGTACATACTAAATTTCATCGAAATCGGTTCAGCCATTACGACGTGATTGAGTAACAAACATACAAATATATAAACATGAAACTTTCGCATTTATAATATTAGTGTAATAATGTATTTATAACGTTCGTATCGTAGATTGTATGACACACCCGACTACGAGGCAGTCCTGCATCCGAACGTGACGTTCAAGCCGCGCGATATAATGGGAGAGATGCAGATAATGTACGAGTTCCTGACGCGCGGCATCGATCGCGAGGACGTGCAGTACCTGCGGCGCGCGTACGAGGCGCTGCTGGCCGAGGACTCGCAGGGCTACTGGCTCAACGACACGCACTGGGTCGACCATCCCCCCACCGACGTCTGCTACACTCCGCCCAACAAAAAGTCGAAACGATGGAATTATATTTATGAAGATTTACAGGTTAGTTCCAGTAGTTCACTTTAAAGTTTAAATTCGTACCGTTAAAACTTAAAGGTTCTAAGCAAGTAAATAATGACGGAGTTTATTTTTGAGACCATAAATAATAGATAAATAAAGTGTTTTTTTAATCCAAAAAACGTTATTTTTGTGTTTTTGTGCCTAACATGTTATCGTAACATGTTAGGCACCTAACATTTAAAACCTTAAAGCTTACCGCCCTGCCGCACGCACTATACGCGCTCTGTGGACTGGTTCATTGACCTGGCCAGATCATTGAATGGCTCGTAAGTTTTTAGTAATCTGTGGCATCGTACATTAAGCTAGTTCTCTTGTGTCGACCAGCATATTCATCGATATTCTCGAGATTTTGATAATGTAACAAGAAATTATATCGTTACATTTATGTTTTATTTGCGTGTAGAAACCGTCTCTTCAATATAATTAGTTTCAATCGCAACACCTTATATAGACAATGGATAGACATGAATAGAAATTCTCTTTTCTACTCATGTCTATCAATAAACTCCTATAGTTTCAATTATTGAAAATCGATTGGTGAAACTAATGTTTATGCTAAAGCATTACATTAGGCGTTACTTAATCAGCCGTTTCATTGTCCGTGGTTTGTGAAAACGGGTGTTAAAGTTTAAAATGTTTTCTAAAAGTACAGTTTGAATCACTAGTCAATTCGCAGACATCATTTGTCATTATAAAAAGTGCTCTTATTTTTTGTCCTTCTTTCTAACTCTTATTTCTATGTGTTTGAGATATTCTGATCTTATTATTACTGGTTTATATACGTAATTTGGTATATCGGTTTGAATTTATTTTACCATTTCCTTACATTATGCTATTTTTATTAAAAAAAACATTATCCATTTCTGATCCAATTATCAGTCATAATGGCATTCTTGGCATTTCCTGTACAATGTGACAACATTGTTATGGTAAAATGCGGATAACAGAGGGATCAAGTATTGAAAATTAGAGTATAAATATCACGTTTGCGTCAACAAGATACAGATAGATAACAGATAAACACACATACCTTGGTTCACAACTTAAATCCCTCTGTCCCCATTTTACACGAGGGTAGACCAGGGGTTCCTAAACTCTATAAGATAACTGAGCACCCACCTTTAATTTAATGGAACCTCATATTAAATGAATCCTGGCTGAATTCTCGCTAACTATCTACCTACTTACATAACAGTAGTGCGTTCTTTTCATCACATATTTGGCGCTATTTGTGCTTATCTGTGGTATTATTTAACAGCCAAAAATAAAAATCATTTCGCGGAACCCTGGTGACTTTTCTACGGAGCCCACTTTAGGGATCGTTGGGGGTAGACAGAAGCAAGTCCAAATTGTTAACCTGTATATATATATCCTGTCAGGGTCACTCAAGCGGGTCAGCGCGAACAGAAGGCTACTACAAGATGGACCTGCGAATAAAAGCGAAGTACAAGTACCACCACGGTAGAACGGCCGCGCCCACGCTCAGCTCGCAAGCGGAGGACAAACTCAAGGCGTCCAAAATGCAACTGCTCTCGAGAGAGGCGAGGTCCAACCAGAGGAGGCTGCTCACTGCCTTCGGTAAAATAAATACTCAATTGCTCAGAATCGGTCGCTCTGGATCTATGGGGAGGTCTCCCCATTCTCTCCGCATTCTGCAGCTGATAGATAGATAGATAATTTCTTTATTACACACCATTAAAAATAAAACAAACAAAAGAGAATACACAATTAAATCAAAGGTACAATGGGCGGCCTTATCGCTAAAAGCCTTGAAAGCTTGATGTCTTATGGTTGGTATGATAATGAGTACAATACCTAAAGAATACACAAATTCATATTAGATGTTGCTTCAGCTTCGGCATCAAAAACTTTTGTAGTCTACGAAGGTAGTAGAGTAGCAACCTCGGTTTGCTGGTGATATGATGGGCATGTCCGGTATGGATTATAAGCGATGATACTTACAGTCGGGGCAACACTAGGGACTTGGTCGTCACTTGCATGGGTTACAACTAAGCGTTATGATTTCGGTTTCACCTGTAATAGTCGTTGAGCCATGTCGGAGGTTTATAAACTCCAACACCAAGTTTGGCCGCTTGAAACTAAACTTTATAGTATTGGAAATACGACATGTTATTATTTTACAGGTACAGATACGGATTCGGATCTACTGAAGTTCAATCAGCTCAAGTTCAGGAAAAAGCAGCTCAAATTCGCCAAATCCGGTATTCACGACTGGGGATTGTTTGCACAGGTACGTCATAAATTATCAATCAATGCGTTTATATGAATGTGTCTATTAATTGAAGAAAACTGAATCTAAATTGGTTGAGTGATGTTATGATTTTTGATATTATGTCAATCAGGCAAAAGGGACAAAGAACTCGTTCGTGCCTGCGTCTAAATGTTCATCCATGGCGTAATAAAATTCTACTAGGGGTAGCCAGTAGCAACTCCTGATAATCTGTGTGCAACGTGCCTACTTTTTGCTTAAGTTACCAATACTACGTAACAACTGACATTACGTACGATGTGAAAGTGACAGCGCAATGACCTCTACATTTGAATGAAAAATCGGTACTCTTTTTTCCACTGACTTTCGATTTAGAAAGAAAAAACTAGTTCCAACTAACGTAATAGATGGCGCTGTCTGGAGATGCGTTCCCAAAAAAATATGGTGTTATTATTATTATAATCAGCCCACTGTGTCCCACTGCTGGGCAAAGGCCTCCCCCCATTCTTTCCAGACACTTCTTTTAAGCGCTAAGATAATCCATAGATGGTAATAGAAAACTTAGTATAGATTCCTTGGTATAGATGGTATATATGCCAAAATCTCTTACACAATTTCAAAATTTGTCTAAAACAATCTCACTTCATCTGTTAAACAAACACAAACGTTTGTTTTTTTACTTCAAGTTCCTCGGAAAATAATGTTGACACGGCAATGACGATTGACTTTCCTTTGTCAATCAGAGCATGACAGAGCAACGCCATCTGTTAGCAGTTATACAAACATGACCGTGAAATCCCCTCATTGTCATAGAAGAATTAACGTCTGTTCCAACGCATCTGTTTATTGTTATGTTGAATAATTTCAGGAGGCGATAGCGGCTGACGAGATGGTGATAGAGTACGTGGGTCAGATGATCCGTCCGATCGTGGCGGATGTGCGCGAGGCGCAGTACGAGGCGACCGGCATCGGCTCCTCGTATCTCTTCCGGATAGATCTGGACACGATCATTGATGCCACCAAATGCGGCAATTTGGCGAGGTTCATCAATCATAGCTGTAATGTAAGTATCAATTTAACAAAAATTCTCTTAAATACACAAGTTCCTTTTCCTTACAGACTTTTTTCCTGTTATTATTATAAATATGGGATTTATCACGTACCGTTTTATCGGTATTTCGCAGACAATGTTTCGGTTCGATTCGTGAACTCTCTTCAGAGCGAAAGATGTTGAGATGAACCACGAAAGTTTTCTAAGTGAATTTATTCGTATTCTTTGGCAATAAATTGTTGTTCTTGTTACGTTTACGAGTGAAGTTTAACTTGGCTCTATAGTCATAGCAAGGGTCATCTAGGATCGTCCTATCTGTTTAGCATAGATATGGATATGTCTTAGATCTCAATAATTAAATTATAAATAAATAATGCTGGACATACACACAACGCTATCTAGCCCCAAACTAAGTCAAGCTTATATTATGGGAACCAGATTACTGATACAATACTTATGTACATTTTTTATTTAAATACATACGTAAATATGTAAATAATATACAACCTGTTTTGTTATGTACGACATTAATTTAAAACACACATACGATTTTAGAGGTTGGTTAAATAACGGTTGCTTGAATATTTATCCAGTAATCGATACATTTCCTATATTTTTTACGTAAATCGGCGGCGCCTTTGCGACGATTCTGCTTAGTCAGTTTATCAGGTGCCTACTTGCATGAGGAATGAATATGATTTGTTTACCTATTTCATTGATATTTTAGAATTTGATATTAAAATTGTTTGTAAATTTAAAATTTTCTATGGTATTTAATTAAAAAAAAGCCTATTTTACAACAATACTAGCCATTAGCCTTACTCGTGTTTTCATTTAATGTCGTACATAATAAAACACCCGGAACAAATATCTGTAGATCATACCAAAATTTGTTCCGCGACGGGAATCGAACCCGCAACCTGCTGCTTCTTAGCCAGCTCTTCGCTGACGGCGACACGGAATTATTCTGACTATGTATTGTTTTTAATACGTTTTGTATTCGCCCAACATGGCAGATCTCGAAGAGGCGCCCTTAGTTTTAAGCTTATGGTCCTAATAATAGTGTCGAGTTTAGATTGATGATGGTTAACGAAAGTTGATGTTCTCCACAGCCGAACTGCTACGCCAAGATCATCACAATAGAGTCTCAGAAGAAGATCGTCATCTACTCGAAGCAGCCGATCGCAGTCGACGAGGAGATCACATACGATTACAAGTTCCCTCTAGAGGACGAGAAGATTCCTTGTCTGTGCGGCGCGCAGCAGTGCCGCGGATTCCTAAACTAGACCTTCATATCTATGGAACAAAGTCTCAACTAGCCTGAATTATGTGAATATTTATGTATGTGTTTTTAACGAATATTGTTTGTTTACCGTACATACGTGCGAGAATTAAATCATAGGTAATAATAATAAACAAATCAACTCTAAGTGATGCCCTTTACAAATAGCTTTTAAAGATCGGTCTTCTGTTATACAGGGTTTTAGTAATATGTGAACCAACTTTACACAAATTTGAAGAACAGGGCCCGTATACAAGTTACATTCGCTTTGAATCGATTCGATTTCTACATAGGTTTGTTGTCGATATATCACGTGACATTTCCATAGCAAGTGTCAAATCCCATACATTTTCGGACTTATCGACTAGCGTCATCGCTAATCGAATGTAACTTGGTTCAGATTTGCGCCCTTAAATAAGTGTCGCCGCACATGAGCCACGCGCTACAGCCACAAAACGCCGACCAAACAGGAAATCCGCAGCCGCTTCGAGCTTCAGATGGCTGTGGCGTGTGAATCGTGTACGGCGACACCTACAGCAAGGCCGATACACAAAAAGGCCTTGCTGTTGCATATAATCTACGCTCTAATGTATGAAAAAGATAAAAGCCGATGATCTGGCATGCTAGTCACTGGCACTGCCATGTAATAGCGTTCTGGTGTCGAGATGATGCCTGTGTGTCGCCGGCGCCGTGAGGATAGTATTGAAGCACCAATCGCATGTGTTCATCATTCAACGCAAAACGCAAATATATAAAGTATATAATTATCGAATATTTATAATCATGGATTTAACAATAGTGATTGTCATTTGGTGGCTATTGAGGTTGTATGTAGCTAAATGTTTTTGTATTTTTTATAACTTAGATATTCAAATGGTCTGGATGAAGGTCTACTCAAACAGATGTTATATTGCGCTTTGTACGTTATCAGCAGTGGTTAGATGTTGCTTTTTTGACGTGATAACGTCTTATAAATCTCTTCTCTTCCACTCGTTATCACGTAACATCATCGTCCGTAAACCGACTTTACAGACAACCAGTTTTTTTTTATTATATAGACTCATGATTTTTGATTTGGTTTTGATGAGACTGATAAAAAGTGAATGACAAATACCTTTGATCTGCTTTTCATGTATTTGTTTGATTAGACCCTATTTTGATTTTATAGCCCGTTGAATGAGCTAGTTATTGTATAGGTTGTTTTAAAAACTGCTTCAGAATCACTGCTAGGTGATGTTGAGCGTGTGAATGTTTAGATCGTATGCGTCAATGAAATTGTAATTATTAGTTAAATGAGAAAGCTTGTATATGTTGACTGAGTCTAGGTAATCCATTAGACAGATTGTCCCAGTGTATTTGTGCTGTATATTATTTTTGTAAAAAGATCTCTGTGTTTCATGTTTGTAGTACACTATTAAAGTACATGAATTTTATAGTAGATATCTGGATCCTTACCGAATCAT
The DNA here is from genome assembly GCA_918857605.2 of Philereme vetulata. Classification (NCBI taxonomy): domain Eukaryota; kingdom Metazoa; phylum Arthropoda; class Insecta; order Lepidoptera; family Geometridae; genus Philereme; species Philereme vetulata. Next base: position 12,140,520 of record OU975420.1, on the reverse strand, counting down.
TTTGTATTTTTAACATTTTGTCAATCAAATTCTACGAGATTAGGTGAGGGGTAATTGTGGTAGAAGCTGTAGACTAATCAGCGTTCTCAATTTCCACTGCATATTAATGTAAAATGTATAAGATTGTAAATAAACGATTCCAAACGTAATACTATTTTCATTGTAATAAATCGATATTTTAGACATGTTGGAAGACATATACGTATAGGACATATAGAATGCTTGACGGTTAACAGGAGCCCATTACCGTAACATAAAAAAACGAGTGTGCTTTAGACCACACAACTGAAGTAAAACTTCTTTTTCAAAATATATATATATAAATAAAAATGAATTTCCGAAATGTTTGTATGCGCATAACTTCCAAACGACTGCACCAAATTGGATAACCCTTTCTTGTCAGGAGGTCTGTATTTAAAAAAATGATAGCAAATGTTTTATAAAAATCTCCAAAAGAACGGCTAGACCGATTTCTATGAAATTTAGAATATAGATCTATGATCGAGATTGAAACATAGGTTACTTTACCCGACTGCGCAGAAGGGTAATGATTTTATGGATAAACCACGCGTGCGAAGTCGAGGGCGGATCAAATAGTTAATTTATAAAATTGTTCAACGAAATGAAATTACGAAAAATAATAACGAATTCACCGTTCGCGTTACGCTAGCAAACTACTAACTACTGACTGAGATATATGTGTATATTTCATGCACTGGCTATGAGAGGAAAAGAGAAATAAAATGTGCGCGCGTACATTTTCTTGCTCCTACAGTGTGATACAGACAATAGACCTGCACTGTCATAGATATACGAAACTTAACTCTCTCTCTCTTTCTATCTTTACTAACTTATATCTCCCTCTCAACTTCCATTCTCCTTGCCCGATCAGACTTCGTAACGCTTTCGTCACGCATTCACCAGTTTTTTTTTTGTGGCGTCGCACTGGTAGTGCATTTGTCATTGGCAAATAAAAAAAAATAAGGGAAACAGAATAAATACAAAACCTGGGTTATATACACTAAACTAGGAAAGGATCAGGAGAGGATACATTAATGAGAAATTATACAAGATAAAGAGATATTTACAAAATTGACATTCACAAATTTGTGATTTTATATACTAATATTATTTGTACAAATGAAAGATTCTAAACATTGGTACACGGATGGATCTAAGGAGGAGAGAAGGATTTTAATATTTGAAGGAAGCGGAACATGAAGGGATACAAGATCTTTGTAAAATTAAACATGGTCATTGTTAATACACGAAAAGAAAATGTGATTTACATCACCAAATTTATCTCCACAACTACAAGATGGGTCATCTAAGATTTTCATCCGCGCTAGATGAGCTGGCGTGCACGTGTGCCCTAGTCGCATTCTTATTATGATAGTAGTGGCACGTTTACCGAGTTTCATTTTAAAAAACCATTTTGGGTTTGATGGGAATCATTGTTTGAATTTGCTTATAATATCTACCCTTAGTATTGCTGGAGTCGTCCCAATCTGTATTCCAACTTTCCATAATATAAACCTTGGGCAGAGAAATTAGATCCTGAGAAAAGTTTTTGTAATGGAAACGGTCTCCGCACTCCACAGCTTCATTAGCTAATTTATCAGCATATTCATTACCCAATATACCGCAATGGCTAGGTATCCACGCAAAATTAACAGTAAATCCTTTCGCATTACCTACATTGTAACAGTTTCATCCTAGCTTCCAGTGCCGTCTTTACCTATAGTGCAGGGGGTGCGGTGCACCCGGGCGCCGGGGTCACGGGGGGCGCCGCGCGCCGCCGAGCGCCTCCGGGCCCGGTAATTTTTTCATTACCTAAATAACCTGGTCCACGTAAAAAGAGCTCCGGTTTGTATACATTTTCTATAGCATACGCGGTTCTTCATAAATAAATCGTCTCTTTATCTACAAAAGCCGCGCCCCACATGAGCGACTTAAAATAAACCTTACACTACATAATTTTAAAGATTATAATTATGGCAACATCTCTTCGCTAATCGCTATCAAGGCGCCTGCCGACACCTGTTTTGCTTTGTTTGAAAACGCCGAACACGCCTCACCTCACGTTGCGATCTCGGTTTTTCAGTATAAAAAATAGGGTTGAAATTGCCTTGTTCAAACGTTTTGCAGGCGGCATTCTACAAAGGACTGGATGCGCGCGTGCCGCTTTGTTCTGTAATTTTGCGAAGTAAGCTTTAACACAATTAATTAAGACTTATATTTCAATAAACGTGTACATATTAAATCAAATTAAAAGTTGCGTGCGGCATTATGTCAAAGGACTGTATGTATGCGTGTCGCGGTGCCTACTTGTAAATGAAATACCGGTGACCAAGACGTGCCGAGCCAAGGTGCTGCATAGGGTTCCGTCTCTCACCTAATATTCATTCATGCATAAACGAGCTTCCTTATAAGTTTTGAAGCTTTTAAAACTTCACTAGTTGGTTTTCTTCACGACTTTTGACTTTATTTAGGTAGGTATTATAGGTGTGCGAGAGCACTACCAGGAAATACGCTAAGACGATTATTTTTTTATAGGTAGTTATGTCTTATTTTTTATATTACCTATCTATAACAGCATTCTAGGTACAAATAGTTTTTAAGATAAACCGCGGGCAGAATGACATGAACGAAATAAGTAAAGGTTCCTTAACTGAGTTTACTTTGGAACCCTAAAAGACGGCTTTCTTTTGATTAAAATGATTTTGAGGTGTCAATTGCTAATTAGTTGACACAATTATTTCGACTACCGAGGTCAGAGGTCGCGAAAAAATAACAATATAGCGAGTGACAGTGTAATGTGTTGTGTACCAACTTTACTTGCAAACAAATTTTTTGGTTTACCTATCCTAATACCCAGTGCCGTCTTTACCTATAGTGCAGGGGGTGCGGTGCACCCGGGCGCCGGGGTCACGGGGGGCGCCGCGCGCCGCCGAGCGCCTCCGGGCCCGGTAATTTCATTACCTAAATAACCTGGTCCACGTAAAAAGAGTTCCGGTTTGTATACATTTTCTATGGCATACGCGGTTCTTCATAAATAAATCGTCTCTTTATCTACAAAAGCCGCGCCCCACATGAGCGACTTAAAATAAACCTTACACTACATAATTTTAAAGATTATAATTATGGCAACATCTCTTCGCTAATCGCTATCAAGGCGCCTGCCGACACCTGTTTTGCTTTGTTTGAAAACGCCGAACACGCCTCACCTCACGTTGCGATCTCGGTTTTTCAGTATAAAAAATAGGGTTGAAATTGCCTTGTTCAAACGTTTTGCAGGCGGCATTCTACAAAGGACTGGATGCGCGCGTGCCGCTTTGTTCTGTAATTTTGCGAAGTAAGCTTTAACGCAATTAATTAAGACTTATATTTCAATAAACGTGTACATATTAAATCAAATTAAAAGTTGCGTGCGGCATTATGTCAAAGGACTGTATGTATGCGTGTCGCGGTGCCTACTTCGGATTTTGGACTTAAACCCACGCGCATTTTATGTAACTTGTGCGGTACACAGCCTAAATTTGATAGTAAATGACGCTGCAAAGAGTTCACTCGAAATTGTCAATTTCTTTTCAATTGTGCAAGAAATTTATGTTTTTTTCTCTGCATCAACAGTACGTTGGCAAATATTTACCAAAGAAGTGCCTACTTTAACCCTTAAACCACTATCAAATACCCGGTGGGAAAGCAGGGTTGTAGCAGTTAAAGCTCTACGGTTTAACCTAGGAAAAACATACGATGCTTTGTATACGATATTTTCCGACATGAGCAAAGACGCGGAGACCAGAAATATGGCAAATTCACTATTAGCAAAAATTAAGTTTTTTAAATTCGTCTGCTCTCTAATTATTTGGTGCGATGTTTTAACCAAAATTAATATAGCGAGTAAGGCTCTTCAAAAGTCAGACGTTATATTGTCAGAAGCAGTTAAATTAATTGGACAAGCAAAACTAAGTTTGTCTGAATTACGAAATGAGTCGTCTTTTGGAGAGTTCCTTAATAGCGCAAAAGCAGTAGCGGAAGAAGTCGAGGCAACGACAGAATTTCCTGTACCTGCCCGCCCTCGTGCTCGTAGGCGGTTTTTTAATTATGAGGCGGAGGATGAACCGATAACAGACGCCGAAACCCATTTTAAAGTAAACTTTTACTACTACCTGTTAGATACCGCAATTAATAAGTTCGACGAAAGATTCGAACTTATGAATAAAAATAATGAAATTTTTTCGTTTCTTCAACATCTAATACAATGGAAGGATTTGGACTCGAATACGAAAAAAGCACATTGTGCTAATTTGGAAAATAACCTGTCCTATGCTAATACTTCAGATGTGGAGAAGATGGAGCTCTTTCATGAAATAGAATTATTGCCAATGTTTATTGAGGATTCCACTACGCCATTGGATAATTATTAAATTAATTACATTTTAAATTATTTATTTATGAATAATTTAATAACGGTATTCCCTAATCTGTCCATAGCACTTCGCATATACCTTACCTTGCCAGTCACGGTAGCCCATAGTGAAAGATCGTTTTCTAAACTAAAAATAATAAAAAATTATCTGAGATCGACTCTGGCACAAAGTAGATTGACAAATTTATCCTTAATTAGCATAGAACATGATATTAAAATCGATGTCAGTGACATAGTGAGGGATTTTGCAAATGCAAAAGCACGTAAAGTTGCTTTTTTTTAAATTATTACATAGTACATGTAATCATTTAAAAAAAAGCAACTTTACGTGCTTATAAAACAAAGTCACTTTCGTTGTCTGTCCGTCCCTATGTATGCTTAGATCTTTAAGGCGGGCAGAGTTCCTAATTTTGCGAAACGAGTCATTTTCGAACGCCGAGATTGGCGTCGCTGGACAATGTTGCAATCTATAAAAAATACACAAGATAGCTAAAGAAGTAAACTAAAAGTATCGCCGAATAGGTTTTTGAAATATTGCTTTAATAAATCAACCGCTACCCTCTCGAAATAACTTTTGATCGCTGAGATCTCAGGATTTACAGATCCGACCACTATTACTTTAAAACAAGTATTTAGATCTATAACTAAGCTAAAAGTATCGCCGAGTAGATTTTTTATTTAAGTTAGAATTTTTAAATAACAAGCAAAAATGTACCAAAATTTGCACGTGGCGGTGCGTAAGCGACAAAAAGAGAGTAATACGATAATGAACCTTATTTAGTATGCAGAGCGTTCGAGTATGGCATATCAGGGCATCAAAATAAAATGGCCTGATACCACCTCGCCTTAAGTATTATAAATGTGCTTGTACTTATAGGTACCTATGTGTTATTATAATATATAAAATGTTTATTTTTGATATTAAACTTCTTTAAAAAATGTTAGAATCTGTTATTCTTGTTACCTAACTCCTTTTGTCCGTAAAATTCATTTAACTCGTGTACAGTGGGCCTCACAGCATCCAGGGGAATTTGATCAGATTGGATCATGGTCACCACTTAGGTACTCGCGTGAATGTACCGGTTTCATCGCGATATCTACTCATTACTAGAGGGCGCCAGGGTGATGATTGCACCCGGGCGCTACATGAGCTAGAGACGGCACTGCTAATACCTACCTATGTACAGTGTAGTGGTGTGCGCAGCAAACGGTAAGTTCCAGTGGTTTAATACCATTTCTATATTATTATTTATTATGTACCTACCTTGATGAAACTTAGTTGTTTTAAAAAATTAGGTTACGTGATATTTGTGTGTAACCGACCGACACAAATAGGTAGATACCTATCACGTGTTGTGGAATAGATTTTAGAAATAACTGATTGTATGTAGTTGTCTGGTCTGTCTGTAGGTAGGTACGTACCTACTCCTGACTCTATTACCGAGTGCTTCGCGGATCGGACTGCGTTGCCAGGGGTCGCAGGATTCAATCCCAGAATCCCAGGTTCTCAGGGGGAAGATACATTTTTGAGGGAAAACTTAATAATCATGCTGAATGGTTATTCATTAATCTTTGATTGACCGTTAATTAGGTACGTACCTCCTATATATTAATCAGAATTAACACAGATAGACTGTATTAATTTATATCGATAGTGTTTTTACTATGTCTTAGGTAGCTAGGTACCTAGTTACCTACTTACTAAGGTACCTGATGTTACTAAGATACTTTTAAATATATATAGGTAGGTACTTACATTAAGTACCTAGGCCTACTTACATAATATTTTTTATTAATTTTAGATGTCTGACGGCGATGGAAAAAAGAAACTTTCTGGTGCAGAGAGTCGAAAAAGAAAGTTGGAGAAGGAAGAATCTCTAAAAAAGAATACTAGTTCCATTGAAAAATTTCTATTTCGATCCGATCCATCCTTACACAAAAATCTGAAGACATATGAAAACCAAGATAATTCTACAAGCGAAGTCATCTCGTCAACGCCGTGTCCGCCGCTACTGCCTTCGTCGTCGGCAGCAGTTCAAGAAAACCTACCTTCTAGTACCGAAGCATCTCCAGAGTACATACTTCGAGAAGATATAATTAATGACCTCGCGTTATGGCCACAGGTATTGTCCGACCAGCAGAGGGTGTTTTTAACTGAGCGTGGACCAGTCCAGCTAAAACAGAGTTCTTATCCTATAAATAGTTCTAAGAGATCTTTTTCGAATAGTTATTATACTAAAAAGCTGTTAAATAATGAAACTGTTTCAAGAAACTGGCTGGTATACTCTAAATCGACTGATTCAGTGTATTGTTTTTATTGTAAACTGTTCCATGCTGATAGAACCCCTTTCAATGATGAAATAGGTTACAAAGATTGGCAGCATTTGTCTAGAGCTTTAGAACGTCATGAAAAGAGCGACACTCACTTGTCATGTGTTAAACAGCAAATTACACTAAAAACTTATATTTTGAAAGAAAAGTCGGTAGATTTCATGAACCAGGTTATAATTGAACGAGAAAAAAACGTTGGGTAGCAGTACTGGAACGAATAATTAATATCATTCATTTTTTAGCTAGACAATGTCTGGCTTTACGCGGATCGTCAGAAAAACTGTACGATTCTGATAATGGCAATTTTCTAAAGTTGGTTGAATACGCCTCTAATTTTGATAATATACTTGCGGAACACATTGCCATTATTCAAAAAAGTGAGACACGCATAACTCATTACCTCGGACATAATATTCAGAATGAAATTATACAATTATTAGGAGAAAAGATAAAAAATACTATTATTTTGGAATTGAAACAATCCAAATATTTTTCAATCATTTTAGATTGTACACCAGATATTTCACACGAAGAACAAATATCGGTTGTTGTACGGTACGTTCTTTTAAATGAAAACAGTAGCAAGGCTGAAATAAAAGAACACTTTCTGGGTTTTTTTCCTATTACAGACACCACTGGTCAGGGCTTAACTCAATTTGTGTTAGATTTTTTCACGTCAAACGAAATTGATGTACAAGATTTGCGCGGCCAAGGCTACGATAATGGTGCAAACATGAAAGGGAAAAATATAGGTCTACAAAAACGGATTTTGGACTTAAACCCACGCGCATTTTATGTACCTTGTGCGGCACACAGCCTAAATTTGATAGTAAATGACGCTGCAAAGAGTTCACTCGAAATTGTCAATTTCTTTTCAATTGTGCAAGAAATTTATGTTTTTTTCTCTGCATCAACAGTACGTTGGCAAATATTTACCAAAGAAGTGCCTACTTTAACCCTTAAACCACTATCAAATACCCGATGGGAAAGCAGGGTTGTAGCAGTTAAAGCTCTACGGTTTAACCTAGGAAAAACATACGATGCTTTGTATACGATATTTTCCGACATGAGCAAAGACGCGGAGACCAGAAATATGGCAAATTCACTATTAGCAAAAATTAAGTCTTAAATTCGTCTGCTCTCTAATTATTTGGTGCGATGTTTTAACCAAAATTAATATAGCGAGTAGAGTCATGTAGGTCAAGTGTGCGCAGCGTCTAAGTGTGCGCATTCAAAATATCTCGAAAACTATATAGAACCAAGGAATAGCAGCCCCCTTCTCCAGTACCCCGCGGGACGTCCTGTAAAGCGCTGGTATCACAGCGGTTGCTCGCGCGCCATTTTGATCTGACAGGTAAATGAAGATTTTTGCTAAAATATTTACGATATTTTGCCACATTTGACGCGTAATCTTTTGTAGTCATGTAAACTTTTTGAACATATCCTATTTGCTATCGAGTGCAACATAATATCTTGTTTGTTATTTGCCAGTGTTTAAGTTGATATGATGACGCAATAATCAACGACATTCATACAATTCTGTTTCGATGGTTTGGGTTAAGTGTGCGCAGAAGACTGTCGTGTAAGTGTGCGCATGCGCACACTTACCCCACTTGCATATCTTTGTACATGCGTTGCTATGTTTTGTTTCAGACTACAAGTTTACTTGAGGAAGAAGAGAAATTAGGCAAAAAGAAAATACGACTAGATTTAAAAGAAAGACTAAAAACTAAGAAAAAATAGGAAGAAGAGGAATTAGCCAAAAAGAAAATACGACTAAATTTAAAAGAAATACTAAAAACTAAGAAAAAAAGAGGAAAAAGAGAAATTCGCCGAAAAGAAAATACGACTAGATTTAAAAGAAATACTAAAAACTAAGAAAAAAGAGGAAGAAGAGAAATTAGCCAAAAAGAAAATACGACTATATTTAAAATAAATACTAAAAACTAAGAAAAATGAGGAAGAAGAGAAATTATCCAAAAGAAAATACGACTAGATTTAAAAGAAATACTAAAAACTAAGAAACAAGAGGAAGAAGAGAAATTAGACAAAAAGAAAATACGACTACATTTAAAAGAAATACTAACACAACAACTAATACTAACGAACAGTGCACCAGCTTCGAACTTTTATTTGTGATACATGTATGACGCGAAGTAACTAAGGATTTCTAAGTTCAAGTTGATCTCATATTTTGATTTAAAATGATTATTATGTTAATTACTTTAAGTATATATGATGAAAATTTTAATGAATATATATTATTGTTTATGTTCTAAAAATATATAGCTCAATATTTCTTTTTTTGCTGTTGCGTACACTTACCCACAGTGCTGCGTACAAATACCCCTATACTGGGGGTAAGTGTGCGCGTATGGAACGGTCCTTGTTTTCTATAGTTTCTTAAAATATAAGCTACTGACAATACTATTATTATGTCTAAGTTGATTACAAATAAATAGTCTTACTAATTAACACAGTTTTGTTTCATTCTACAAATAATTTTCGAGTTTTTGAAGCGTCAAAGTTTAAATGCGCACACTTGACCCACATGACTCTAAGGCTCTTCAAAAGTCAGACGTTATATTGTCAGAAGCAGTTAAATTAATTGGACAAGCAAAACTAAGTTTGTCTGAATTACGAAATGAGTCGTCTTTTGGAGAGTTCCTTAATAGCGCAAAAGCAGTAGCGGAAGAAGTCGAGGCAACGACAGAATTTCCTGTACCTGCCCGCCCTCGTGCTCGTAGGCGGTTTTTTAATTATGAGGCGGAGGATGAACCGATAACAGACGCCGAAACCCATTTTAAAGTAAACTTTTACTACTACCTGTTAGATACCGCAATTAATAAGTTCGACGAAAGATTCGAACTTATGAATAAAAATAATGAAATTTTTTCGTTTCTTCAACATCTAATACAATGGAAGGATTTGGACTCGAATACGAAAAAAGCACATTGTGCTAATTTGGAAAATAACCTGTCCTATGCTAATACTTCAGATGTGGAGAAGATGGAGCTCTTTCATGAAATAGAATTATTGCCAATGTTTATTGAGGATTCCACTACGCCATTGGATATTTTAAATTATTTATTTATGAATAATTTAATAACGGTATTCCCTAATCTGTCCATAGCACTTCGCATATACCTTACCTTGCCAGTCACGGTAGCCCATAGTGAAAGATCGTTTTCTAAACTAAAAATAATAAAAAATTATCTGAGATCGACTCTGGCACAAAGTAGATTGACAAATTTATCCTTAATTAGCATAGAACATGATATTAAAATCGATGTCAGTGACATAGTGAGGGATTTTGCAAATGCAAAAGCACGTAAAGTTGCTTTTTTTTAAATTATTACATAGTACATGTAATCATTTAAAAAAAAGCAACTTTACGTGCTTATAAAACAAAGTCACTTTCGTTGTCTGTCCGTCCCTATGTATGCTTAGATCTTTAAGGCGGGCAGAGTTCCTAATTTTGCGAAACGAGTCATTTTCGAACGCCGAGATTGGCGTCGCTGGACAATGTTGCAATCTATAAAAAATACACAAGATAGCTAAAGAAGTAAACTAAAAGTATCGCCGAATAGGTTTTTGAAATATTGCTTTAATAAATCAACCGCTACCCTCTCGAAATAACTTTTGATCGCTGAGATCTCAGGATTTACAGATCCGACCACTATTACTTTAAAACAAGTATTTAGATCTATAACTAAGCTAAAAGTATCGCCGAGTAGATTTTTTATTTAAGTTAGAATTTTTAAATAACAAGCAAAAATGTACCAAAATTTGCACGTGGCGGTGCGTAAGCGACAAAAAGAGAGTAATACGATAATGAACCTTATTTAGTATGCAGAGCGTTCGAGTATGGCATATCAGGGCATCAAAATAAAATGGCCTGATACCACCTCGCCTTAAGTATTATAAATGTGCTTGTACTTATAGGTACCTATGTGTTATTATAATATATAAAATGTTTATTTTTGATATTAAACTTCTTTAAAAAATGTTATAATCTGTTATTCTTGTTACCTAACTCCTTTTGTCCGTAAAATTCATTTAACTCGTGTACAGTGGGCCTCACAGCATCCAGGGGAATTTGATCAGATTGGATCATGGTCACCACTTAGGTACTCGCGTGAATGTACCGGTTTCATCGCGATATCTACTCATTACTAGAGGGCGCCAGGGTGATGATTGCACCTGGGCGCTACATGAGCTAGAGACGGCACTGCTAGCTTCTAATATAAGTGGAAAGTGTAGTTTAGAGCGAAAAGGATATTTAATAAGTGATTGTAACATTCACCAGTTACTCCCCAAGTCAAGCGTGCGTAAAGAAGTATTACTTCAAAATAGTAAAATTCGAGTATCGATGTAGTCTCGATATGTAAAATGTCCTATAGTTTTTTTTTGTGGCGTATTGTTTGTTATATATAGCTTGATACGCGGGACATTGACATTACATAATAGATTGACATTTCTAGAGTTGGGATAGTGGTGGAGAAAATCGATTATCGAACGATGTTGAAATGAAATGTTGATGGTTGTCATTAAACGAAAATAAAACAAGAAATATGTGTCAATGTTTTTTATTACACATAATTTAATAAAGTGGTGCACAACCCATGTCACTGTCATCCATCATCGTAGTCAGATTCGGACTCACTTGAGCAATCCTGTAGATTTATTATTAGCTCTTGATCAGACAAATTGTCAAATCGAATATCGCGCTCCCAATATTCATCTATGATTTTTTGCACTTATAAACCACTTTTTTCCAGTCCTCTGGCGTGACATTTTCGCAGGCATTGTGCAGTAATGTGAGCATTTTATTTGCCGTAAAAGGAGGTTTAGCATTATTTCTGGCTGCGTGACCTTTGACGTGGGCCCATATCAGTTCAATCGCGTTATATTGACAGTGATATGGTGGCAAACGGATGACTGTATGGTCTTTTTCCTTAGCGATCTCATCTAAAATGTAAGTTGGCGTACGGGGTTTGTGTATTTTAACTAATTTTAGTAATTCATTTATCAGCATCGTCTCGTTGGCTTCTATGCCTTTGCTTTGCAGATATGCGATTAGTTCCATTTTTTCGTTGCTGGACGTCGGCGGTTTGTTTTTTTGCACTGAGTGGTACGGAGCGTTGTCCATGATTATCACATGCAGCTCGTTTAAATAATTTAATAGTATCAAAAACCATTTCTTAAATTTTTCGAAATTAATTTCGTCATGATATTCTGTGGTTTTCTTCGACTTGAATGCCAGAAGGCAATTAGGCACAAAATCTGAAGAAGTCCCAGCATGAGCAATTATGAGTCTCTGTCCTTTGCCTTCGGGTACTTTGGTGGTAGATTCCGCTTTGTCATCTGTCCACGATCTTGAAACTGTGTGGTTTGCGTTGAGCCATGTTTCGTCCAAAAAAACCACTTTCTCCCAGTCTGTTATATTTTTTGCTTTGCGCAAAAAGTGAACCCGGGCAAGCGCAATATCTGTTCGCTCCATTAAAATCTTTCTTTTATCGCTCTTTTTATACGCAAATCCGATTTTTTTCAAAACTTTGGCAAGTAATGGATTGCTTCCATATAATAAATAAATTTTCGTTTTTAAGGGAGATGGCTAATTTTTTCAGCGTCGGATACTCACCCCGTGTAATGTGGTTGCGAATAGCAGCGGTGTCAAAATCATCAATTTCTGTCACTGGAGAAGCTTTCTTTCTCTTTTTATTTGGTGTAGACTTTTTATTTGGTATTTTTCGGCGTCCTCTATCACCTGGCTTGAAGTCTCGCCATATTTCTCCCTGCTGATGCGCGAAACAGTAGCTCGTCCGATACCAAGAGCGTCTGCAACTCTATCACACACTTGTCCCAATGGCAGAAGGGGACCGCCATTTTGGTTCTCGCGTTCAAAATAATCACGCAAGCGAACTACAAACTCGCGGCATTCACTGTTTAGAACAGTCTTTTTCGTTCTTTTTGGCATTTTTCCAATCAGGCAACAGGTAAAAACAACTAACAGGTAACAACAAAAGAACAAATAACAGTAATAACAACAAAACGAAGATAATAACACAGGAATGACAATACGGAAAAACATAGCGTAAGTAGCGTATACAAGGCGTGATGTTTAAAACAAGATGGCGACCGCCCAGGCCTTCCACGCCTTAGGGGGCGGGGGACGGGGACGTCTCACGGTGTGCTTAGTATTACCATCCTAAATAATATATTGATTATATTTTTTGAAGATAACATATTATTAACTACAACTTTTTAAATAATTAAGTACACACGGCTACACATCAAGCTATACATTTCCAGTATAAGCTGACCTCGCATCGCGTAAGCTTTTCGTAGAATGAGTGATACTTACAATGTAAATACATTATACTAGAAAAAACATAGCTTGATCTCTGGGACAGCTGTCAGTAAAATCGTGCCTATGAAGTTCTGAATTTAACAGTACGGACAAACGTACCAGTCAATGTCATACTTTATGGGCATGCTGAGCTAATTATAGTGATGAGCGATGAATCATCGTGACCACAGACTATAAACTATTGATATTTTATATAAAACTTAATTCAAAATTAAATTATCATTTAATTAAAAAAAATAACATTATTTACAATAGTGAGTAAATAAAATCTAAATTCTAACCTACTCGTAACATTCCTTCCGACAACTTTGGGGTTCGAGAGAAGTTAGGCCGCGGCGTGTCTTCTTCCGCAAGATGGCGCCAACGCGCCGCCATCTAGTTTGACATGACCCATTCTCCTCAGTACGAGTGCTAACGCCTTGTATACGCCACGTGTTTTCCGTTCTCATCACTTTGTTTTTGTTACTATTGCTGTTAATTTGTTAAGTTTATTTATTATTGTTAGTTTCTTTGTTGTTATTGTTTGTTGGCATAATGCCAAAGAGAACGAAGAAAACTGTTTTGAACAGTCAAAGTCTTGAGTTTGTGATTCGCTTGCATGAATATTTTGAGCGAGAAAACCAAAATGGTGGACCGCTATTACCCATGGCAAAAGTTTGTGACAGAGTTGCAGATGCTCTTGGCATTGGACGTGCGACAGTAATTCGCATCAGTGAAGAAAAATATGGCGAATCTTCAACCGCAGTATTGACTGAAGACTAGGAAAAAAAGCTTTCAACGCCAAATAAAAAAAGAAAAAAGGCTGCTCCTGTCACAAAAATTGACGACTTTGACGCCGCTGCGATTCGCAACCTCCATATCACTGCCAGTAAAATCCGATTGAGCTTATCTGGGCCCAAGTAAAAGGTTTGTTTGCTCGAATTTCAGTTAGATAGATTCTTTATGTATTAACTCCTGTATAATTTATGATATTAAAATATGTTTTTCTTTCACGGTTACGCTGCTAGACATAACACAACACCGCCTTTCACGGCAAATAAAATGTTGCAGTTACTAAACACTGCGGTTGAAAATGTGTCTGTAGAAGATTGGAAAAAGGTAGTTACCGTTACGTTCGATTTGATAATATTTGCGAACAAGAGTTCATTATAAATTTACAAGATTGCTCTAGCGATTCTGAAAGTGATTCGGATATTGATTTGGGGTGTTTGTGGTTGAAATATTCGTTTAATTTTATTACCCAAATCATAATATAATCCAATATACATATAATTATGGCAGACAGCCTTCGTGGCGAAGCGGTAGTGAACACGACTGCTGCGCAGGAGGTCGCGGGTTCGATTCTCGCTCAGTGCAAATATTTGTATGCACGAATATAGGTTTTTGCACTGGTCTGGTCGTGCCTCGGAAAGCACGTTAAGCCGTCGGTCCCGGCTGCAATACGAATATCTAATGGCAGTCGTTACGGGTTATTGGAGCCCTCAAAAGTCCAACAATTGGTCTTACTGCAAAGCTTCTATCGATAATTACTATCGATATTTTTTTCTGTATCATAACAACCCTAGGAATGTCAGTTTAACAAATGTCGCAGAGACCAAGCTATGTTTTTTCAAGTATAATGTTTTGACGGAATCAAAATATGGAACTTCATGCGCGTGATCACTACGTGTATGTCAACGTCAATGTCCCGCGTATCAAGCTATATTTAACAAACTGTAAACAGTATTCACGTACAATGGCATGAGTTGACTGGCATGCGACTACAGACTATATCAATCAAGCTAGTATTGTAACATGAATAGAGCAGAATGCCAAAATATTCTCATAAAAATAAACATGGACGATAATGTGGGTGCCATATCGATACAAATGTGTGTGTCACCCATTCCTATAGCGAAAATGAGAAGGTTATGTTCCAGGCTCGGTTATGAGGTTTTCGAACACCTTTGAATGCAAATTTATACAAAACAGTCCTTCGAACGTTTTATCAGGAATCCCCCCACTGACCCATTTCTATGACACATCCTGTGAAACAGTAGAATCGTTACAACCTAGCTTATAAAGAAATAGATACCTCTCACTTGCACGGCCTCGATTAAGCTGCAACGGCCTCAGAGGCCAACAGCGAGATAAGTCCATTCGAAAAAAAAAAATCACTTGCACATCATTGCATGCAATAGTGTGCTAGTAAGAGCTAATGATTTTCAGCGCCATTTTAAAGTCAGGCCTTTTTAATAGGTAACATTTGACAGTTCATCAAAATTCAATAATTGTAACCTTGTACCGGCGGGCATAAAATAATATATTCTTTCGTTTTGTTAGAACTGCACAATTGCTTAACTTTTTTTAATTACGATTACATATTTATTGTAATAATGACCGATACGAGTACGAGTTCGGTACGCGTTGTACCGAACTGACAGACGTCAAATTTTACCTATTAAAATGACCTGACTTTAGATTAATTTCTATAATTAACCAGGTTATTAAATTTGTTTTTTAAAGTAGTCTTGTTACACTCTGTATGTAGGATACTAGTTCAATAAGTCACAATAAATGCATAATTAAAACTGTTTATTATATTAAAATATAAATTATAATTACATAAGAATAAGAACAAGCGTAGCTTACACAAAGTTAATCTAAACAGACGCTAAGTCACATTAAATCACAGTAAATTGGTCTTACATAAGTCTTATAAATTCAAACACGGTATATTAAAACTTACATGTCCTTAAAAATAAATATAAATAATAAGTACATACGTTGTATGCAAACAAAAATTCTAAAAGTTAGTAACTAAAACCAAATTAAAACAATACAAAGTCTTCAAACGAACTGACAAGAACGGTCATTATCAAAATATCATTATAAAATGAGCAGACTGAATACAAAACCTAGCAGCAACTAACTTTTACTCAGGTATTTACATCTACTTACCTCATAGCATTTATATCTACAAAAATTGCAATTTGTAACTCGGTGGTAAGTAAAAAATGTGCGCTCAACATGATAATAGGAACATCCCAGCGATTCCACGCTGGACGAGTGTAGCCAACAATTGCAGGTTCAAATCCTGTTTTATTTGTAATTTTTGGGATGATCATTATTATAAATACGGGATTTATCACGAACCGTCTCATCGGTGTATCAACCGACAATGTTTCGGTTCAATGTACGAGGCGAGCCGTTATTCGGAGCGGATCGCACTCTGATGAAGGGTCACGAATTGAACCGAAAGATTGTCGGTCGATACACCGATAAGTGCCACGTTAAAGTGGCAATGGGCAGGCCATATAGCGCGCAGAACAGATGGCCGATGGGGCCGGAAGGTTCTCGAGTGGAGGCCACGGACGGGCAAGCGCAGCGTAGGACGTCCACCTACAAGATGGGCAGATGACTTGGTAAGAACCGCAGGTCGGCTTTGGATGCAGGCCACTTCCAACCGCAGTTCCTGGAGATTAATGAGGGCATTTGTCCAGCAGTGGATGTCCTACGGCTGATATGATGATGATACCGATAAGACGGTACGTGATAAATCCGGTATTTATAATAATGATCGAAATCAATCACGAAAGTTTTGGGATGATTTTAAAAATGATATAGGAAATACTTGTTTCAGTTCAATCGACCTTCGATTATAACCAAGCCAAGTAAATACTCAAAAAGCCCAACCTACGTTGCCTCTAACTTACTGGATGGTAGTACAAAGTAATAGTTTGAACACCTGACGTAACTAATTGATATTTAATCTTTGAGCGTTTACCTATAGGCATTTGCTATGCGGGCACTATACAAGGTGAATTTGTAATCCAAAACAAAAATCTGTTTAGTTCAATCCAATATTCAAGTTAAAAACCCACCGTTCTATAGACTGACTAAATGCACCCTACTAAAGTTTATGCTAACACATAAAATGTGTTTAACTTTCCCTTGACTAATCTAAACCATACACAATTATCTATGTTATGTTGACTCTTTCATCAGTTCCACATTTATTATACATTATGTTGGTATTCAGTGATGCGGTGGTGCCCACCCAGTCTAGGAAACCGCAGTCTGGCAATAAGTGCTTACAAAGCGAATTCTGACTATTTGTCACTTCTGCTCGAACCTCACTTGTCTCGTAAACATCTCCGCGCACAAATCGTTCGTACATTTAGACGAGCCGGTCTTCCCTTCACTCTCCGTCGAATCAGAGTCAAACTCCAGCGAAGTCACAGGGGATTTCCTTCCCAGAGACGGGCGTTTCATCTCCACCTCCGTAGTCAAAATCTGCTTTATTATATCGTCTTGTTCTTGCCTGTTCTTAGAGCGTAACTGTTTCGCTCTAGTTCTGATATCGGCGAGGAATCCAGTCGTCGCTTCGACACTTTCTTGGGATACGTCGTTGGGGGAGGGCGTCTGATCTGTCAGGGATTGCGCTAGAGATGTCGTGCTTCCCTTTGTATCTGAAGCTATAGTGTCCAGGGACTCTATCGATGCGCCTACACTTCTAAACGCGGCCATGCCTTCGATCACGGAGACGTTGTAACCTTCGTCGTCTTTCGTCTGTACGATTATACCGTTGGGAGCGGTGCCCAGTAACGAAGGCTCTTTGGCCTTCAGTTGGTATATCTCGGGTGCGTAACATTCGGACGCAGAGGACGCTAACGAATGGTTATCGCAAGTGCAGGGCGGCGCTCTGTACGCCTCGTCGTTAAGATAAATAATAGTAACTTTCTCATATCCTAGAAGGTACAAGAACGGTGTCACGAATTCCCAGCTGTGTATCGCTGAGCTCCATTTGGGGTCGTCGTTGCGCGTCCTCTTGCCGTGTTCGTCGACGAAGATGCCACATTCGGCGTAACACAGGAGGATTTCGACCGGTTTCTGACGTATTAGAAGTATAGCTTTAGGATGAGAGTGCTTCTTGGCGGCCGCGGCGACCGTCGTCTCGTCTGTCGCGAACGTTTCTAAAGCTCCTGAAGGTAGGTTGATTTTCAAAGGTTTTTCTCCCGCTATGTAGAGACAGCTGGTGGTGAGGAGTAGGGAGTAGGGCGCGCGGTCGACGGTGAGCGAGCGAGCAATCTTGAACTCCGAGACGGACGCGTCGAAGCGCAGGACGTACACGCGGCGCCCGCACGCGACGCTCGCGCACGGACCATCCATCGAGTCCGCGGCTATTACCTACAATAAAACAATAATAACGTTTTACATGCATTCAATATAAGTGCCTTTTTAAGACTAGAATTTAGTAGCCACTTTCAATCTAGGTCAAGTATAATTTTAATAACAAATAAATACCCTCTAAAAAGAAATAAAAACATTTTCAGCTGAGATCCTTTCACCTACTTAATAGGAAAAGTGCTGATAATCTTCGGATCGGCTAGTCAAACGAAGATCAGTCGATCTTCGTCACACATACCTAACAACCACCCCCAGTTAAACAAACTTACTATTAAAAACCGCATCTGAATCGGTCCAGACGTTTATGAGCTACGATGTCACAGACAGACAGACAGATGTATGCGTCTAACTTATAACACCCCTCTTTTTTCGTCGGGGGTTAATACAAAAACCATTATTACAATATATTGTAGATCATATATTGATTAAAAATCATCAAATAACAGTTAATGAAAATTTTGCGATGTCAATTTAAATAGTTGATGGATCATGAAACAATTCTTACTTTCAACAAATGCGGCGGCGTCGAATCCGGAAGGCGAACCTTACTGACTTCGACAGTAGGGTGCAAATTGCCTGCTCTCCTTAACGCTGAGCCCAGCGCTAGCAATCCTCCTTGCACCAGCAGGCCGCTGTACAGCAGGAGCGCTCGTCCGTTGACGGCGGCGATGGCGGTGACTGCGGGGGTAGCGCGGCGCGGGGGGGATACGTCCGACTGCCACTCTATGCGGATCGCGCCGCGGAGCGAGTGCAGCCCGTCGGTGCAGCCTGCGGAACTCAATTACATTTATTGTACTGCTCAAAAAATGCTCAACTAAAAGCTTGATTTTGTCACCTCAAATTATAGCAATATAATTATGGTTATCGGTCCCACTTAATAACACAAAGGTCAAGGTAATTCAATATGATCAAAAAAGTCACAAATGTGGGATCAACCATAAATGCGTATGAACCGTACCTAAGTGCGGACGAATTGTCAAAGTAGTTCAATCTCAAAGACATTGGTTCCTCTTTATTATTATTTTCTTAAAACAGGTAAAAAGTATCTATTCCTTTAACTTTCAGTATAAATTAAGCCTACAATTTCACCGGCACCCTGTACTCTTAAAAACGGTACGGTGGTTGTATTTCTCCGGACAAACTCTTAACCAAGGAGATACTACTAATTATCACTGATTGCCAAAATAGTTTACATAAAAGTAATTGGTTCTGTCACTTTTTTTCTACATACCTATTGCCGTTGCGTTCGGCGCTACAAACAGCGCCGCAGTCGGCTTGGCGTCGTGCTGCGATATCGTCATTGGAGAGTACGCCAGCGACACCGGCGCCGGCGCAGCCTGCAGCTTCGAGAGCCACGACGATCGCTCGGAGAGGTGAGAACACACTATCGACGCGATTGAGCTTTTTTCAGGGTTTTCGAGTTTAATCTTAAATAAATCAGAAATTCTAGAATCATTAAATAAATCTTATATAAGCCGTATGTAAATAACGCCAATGGGTAGTAGTCAATAATCAATGCTACAGTTAGTGCATTTGCAAAACGTTAATTAACGAAGGTGACACAGTGTTCCAGAAGATTATCCTTATATTATATTACATATTTTGTAAAATATCACATTTCACATGCGCTCCTAATAACGCTTGTCTGGTAAACAAATATTTTCAAACTGAAGTAAATGCTAGATCCCATTCAAAAACTTGATATGCAACTGATAAATTTGACTAATTGACCCTAAAAAATAATCCCCTTACGTCATTCAGAGGTTAATCAACAAGATAATTTATTTTACGTCAAGACAAGTACATCCATAATATTGTTACGCCGAGCATATCACAGTGTTCCGTATCGGAATTGATTAAATAGATTACACAATTTGGAGGTTATATCAATCCTCATGTTTCCTTGATATACCTACACGCATTGGCTGAGCGATGTGACATACCAAGGTGACTGTCAACGCGTCCCCGCGGGCCGAACAGTCCTCAGGCGCTTCTCTCAGGGCAAGCAAATTAGTGTACAGTGCCGTCTGGTAGTTAAGTGGTAGTTTTCGCGCGTGTTACACCCCAGAAGTAGACGACATACCTACATTTACCATCTACCACAGCAGCCTACGGATAGAGGAATTGCGGAGTTCCTGAGGGCACGCGCAACGCAAGACGGTGCAATCCAAGATGAGTCGCTTTCGCATCAGCCTTTATTGAATTCCCGTACACACAGAATAGGTAATACCTATTGAATCAAGCCGTATCACAGAATAAACAATATCTACTAGTCGGGGATAAGCTTACATAGCTTATATTAGAAGTATTTCTGGATATACCGCTTACGAGTTTACAACCTGTTTTGTTATGTACGACTTTAATTTAAACATACGCCCGGAATCGTAATTACATATTTTAGAGATGGCTTTTATACGGGTAGCTTGAATATTTATACAGTAATCGATACATTTCCAATAAACCACTTTAAACGTAAATCGGCGGTGCCTTTTCGACGATGCCGCTTAGTCAGTTTAACAGGTGCCTACTTACATGATGATTGAATATGATTTGTTTACCTATTTTATACAGGCTGTTTCATTTATATTTTATGACTTGGTATTAAGATTGTTTGATTGTAAAAAAAAACTATGGTATGAATTTGAAAAAATCTATTTTATTACAATACTAGCCATTAGCCCTACCCGTGTTTTCATTTATTGTCGTACATAACAAAACACGTAGTTCAGGGATGCGGCAGAGCTCGGAGGCCGGAGGTTTTGCTTGGCTACAAGTGCGAATACTTCAAGCTACTTTTTAGCGGTTAAGCGTTTTATTGTGAACGATAATGTGAATTAGAATGTGTGTGTTTAAGTTTGTGTTATTGTGATTTAAGTTATTAATAAATGCGTTATTTTGGTTAAATTGGTTTACACATTTTATCCCAAACCCCCAGCTCATTACAATATAAAGGATAAACTCACAGTGAAAGCCCTGTTAGCTTCATTTTGGGGCAAGTTTTTAACATCAGCGTTGAGAAGTCTCGCACGTATTTCTCTCTCCCCACTCTTCAGCACCAGTTTACCGTCTTCACAGCGCGCGTGCATCCTTTCTCGGGTGTCATCGGCCCTGCGATATAAATTATACTTGCTCATATTATAAATTCGATAGTAACTGTCTCTCTGTCTGTTTGTGACGTTTTCACGAGTAAACGGCTGGACCAATTTCGATTAAATTTGGTATACAGATAGATTAAGACCGGGATTGGGACGTAGGCTACTTTTCACCTAACTGCGCAGGAGGGTAATGTTTTTATTGACACGCGTGCGAAGCCGCGGATGGTGCAGCTAGTTAACAACAAATAGTATTTTATTTATAGTGTTATCCGAACACATACGGAAAATCTAATCAATTTTAAAAATCTTAGTTAACAACAAATTATATTGTAAGGAAAATCCCTCCTACGTCACCGTACCTCTGCGCAGTTTATACCGAGCGCCTTTTTTCAAGTGTGCAATCATTATTTTAAAGTGATTTTGGTTTTGCTAAATGCGATAACTTTTCTGTTTGTTTCATTTTTGAACCTGCAACCTCGTGCGGCTCAGCTGACTATTCGCCCTCTATGCCACGTAGATCGTCAATTAGGTGGAAAGTCATCAGTAACTTACCAAACAATGAGAAGCGTATCATCTTTCGGTCCATCGGGAGTGTCTATACTTTTAATTCTGTAAATATTAATTCATAATGTTAATAACAAAATAAAATATAGTTATTTTGCCAAAACCAAAGTTCAACATCACCATCACCATGACAGCTATAAGACGTCCACTACTAAAAATAGGCTTTCCCCGTAGATTTCCAGAGCGACCGATCGTGTGCGTTCTTCACCCAACGGCTCCCAGCAACCATTTCTCACTATCACTGTTATAGTTAGGGTCCGTCCCACGCTCTTTATTGCGTTGGTCTCCACTAGAGAACTTTTCTGCTTCAACGCCGTTAGTTATCCGAGCTATAATATTACCACATAATAGTTACTGTACTTAAGTTTAGTACAACGAGCGAAAACAGACGCACAAACCGTGATCCTCGTACGCGCGCGTCTGTGTGTGCGTGCAACTGTTTTGGCGGCTCGTTGTACTAAACTTAACTTCTGTCCCTAACTATTTCGTAACATACCCATTGAAAACTTTATTTGGTTTCCTCGGTGTAGGCGGTAGACCATTGATATCAAAACTAGAGTTGCTAGAGGCCAGTTTGGCTCTCAGTCTATCAACTTCATCACGGAGCTCTCTGTAACAAAAATACTAATAAATACCCTAACACAAGCAAAGCTAGTACCTTATTTATAAATACAATTATGGACCATCTTTAATCGGCAATATAATGACCTCCGTGGCGCAGGAGGCAAATAGCCGGCTGAGACGCCGGAGGTTGCGTCTCGGGCGGGTCGCGGCGGGTTCAATTCCCGCCGCGGAACAAATGTTTGCATGATCTACAGATATTTTTTCCGGGTCTGGGTGTTTCTCTAGATATTATACGTATTCTATCGGCCATCTGGTTCCAATAGTACAAGCTTTGCTTAGTTTGGGGCTAGATAACGCTGTGTGAAATGTCCAGCATTATTTATTATAAAAAAAAAGTTACGCGACCTGTGACGCTTACATTTATTTGTTTTTTTTTTAATTTGTTTTTAATGTTGTTGTGTCTAGTAGTAAAGTTGTAAGGTACGAGTATAATAAAGAAGTTTCCTCAGGGCCATCAGAAACAGAAGTGCAATGGTATCAAAGTAAATATTTTCAGATCATACAAACATTTATCCCGCACCGGGTATCGAATCCCCAACCTCTTCGGCCTCAGCCGCCTATTTGCTTACCGTGCTCAGATGTAATGTGTTTCTTGTATGACTTGAGATGGAACAAGTTCAGGGCCAGCCTGATGTTAGTGTGCCATCGCCCCTAACAAAGTGTTACCTTGTTACGCGCATTAAAAACGTGCCTACCTTATATTGCACTGCCCTACGTCCATCAACTTAGGCAGACAGATGTAAAGCATCATGTGCCTATAATTTCACCGGCAACCATACCCTTCAAACCGAAACACAGCAATGCTGCTTGGCGGCAGAAATAGGTATGGTGGTAGTAATTCTCTGGGTGAGAAAGAAAGAAAGAAAACATATTTATTTGCTCCCACAGACAGTGTACAATAATAAAATAACACAGACAATGGTGGTGTTGCGTGGGGACAAAATGGTCCCAGTCTCAGCATGGGCTGCTTCGAACCTTGTTAGGTACGATGCAGCGCTGGTTTTCTGCCAGGGCCTAAGTGAGGACACTAACACTGGTAAACGAGTACTTATATCTAGTCAGGTCATAAGTATTGTCACACAGTAAAAACTTTGCTTTTAGAATGCTGGTCACAAAAAAGTTTATAGAATTCGAATTTCGAATTGTTCATGAAAATAAATATACTTTTCAGAATTTTACTCATTTTTAAATATGGAGTGGACGCTTAAAGAAGACCGTGTTGCAGTTATTGCGTTGCATCGTTGCGGTTACGCGCCAATTCAAATTTTTGACATACTGAAAAATTTGAATATAACCAAAAGATTCGTTTATCGAACCATCAAACGATACAATGAAGACTCTAGTGTAGATGACAGGTCAAGAAGTGGTCGCCCTCGGTCTGTTAGGACTCCAGCAGTGATAAAAGCTGTGAAGGCGCGAATTAAAAAAAATCCCTAACGTAAGCAGAAACTGTTGGCCCTTCAGATGGGGTTAAGCAGAACCACGGTGAAAAGGGTGTTAAATGAAGACTTCGGCATATCGAAGAAAAACAGGACATCGTTTGAATGATCGTCTAATGGACCTGAGATTGAAGAGACGCCGCGCTTTGTTGAAGCGATACGCGGGAAAAAAATATCGGGAAATTCTTTTTTCGGATGAAAAAATTTTTACCGTAGAAGAGAGCTACAACAAACAAAATGATAAGGTGTACGCACACAGTAGTGAAGAAGCGAGCAACCGTATTCCGCGTGTTCAACGAGGTCATTTTCCATCCTCGCTCATGGTATGGTTGAGAGTTTCTTATTAGGGCTTAACAGAGGTAGATTTTTGTGAGAAAGGTGTAAAAACGAATGCAGTTGTGTATCAAAATACAGTCCTGACGAACCTTGTGGAACCTGTTTCTCATACCATGTTCAATAACAGGCACTGGGTATTCCAACAAGATTCGGCGCCAGCTCATAGAGCGAAGAGCACACAAGACTGGCTGGCGGCGCGTGAAATCGACTTCATCCGGCACGAAGACTGGCCCTCCTCCAGTCCAGATTTGAATCCGTTAGATTACAAGATATGGCAACACTTGGAGGAAAAGGCGTGCTCAAAGCCTCATCCCAATTTGGAGTCACTCAAGACATCCTTGATTAAGGCAGCCGCCGATATTGACATGGACCTCGTTCGTGCTGCGATAGACGACTGGCTGCGCAGATTGAAGGCCTGTATTCAAAATCACGGAGGTCATTTTGAATAAACTTTAGTGTCATAAGAATCTATGTTATGTTTAAGTTCATTTTGGTATATAAATGGTTACATAATGAATAAACTTGTTTCAATTATTTTATATTAAACATGTGACAGAATTTATGACCTGACTAGGTATAATACTAAATAAATATTGCTAGTCACCATTATATAAATTAAACTAAGTTATCTATGACGGTGCCTAATAAGATAACACATACATATTACATACATGTTCGGATTTAAAAATAATAAAACAATATAAACATACACAGCATAAACTACATACCATGATAATACATACAAAAAAAGCGTTTTAAACATGGGATAAGTGTTCAGAATGAATAATGTATTTGTGTTGAGGCTGCTGGAAATTGTGTGACATTGAATTATCGAGGATTGTTGATAGGTGAGTAAAAGCCAGGTGGGAGTTCTTCCGGGCTCGTCGTGCATACACAGAAGGTGAGTAGAAAGAAAAAGGTGTTTGTGCGAGTATATTATTTACATTGGCATGATTGCTCTTTAAACAAATTTGTTCTGAGCTCTTTCCTGAAGACATTAACTGTTTTCAGAGCACGTAGTGGCGGAGGCAAATCATTCCAACACCGAGTAGCGGCAAATTTGAAGGATCCACGGAATGCCACGCATCTGTGCTTCGGCGTGGCAAAGATAAAGGTACATGCTCGGCTTGGGTATCTGGAATGGGCATGTGCCCACACAAACTTATCAAAGAGATACTTAGGATGTTGCAAGTTGATAACTCCAAAGAGTAAGACCGCTAGTTGAAGCTTTCTACGCGCTGTCATTTTTAGCAAATTGGACGAGTTTATAAAAGGTGTGATATGAGCACGTGGTGGTACGTGAAAACAAAAGCGGGCACAGGCGTTTTGAACACGTTGGATGAGTTTCTCAGTCCTATTCAACAGACATGGTCCATAGACCACATCGCAGTAGTTTAGTTTGGAAAGTATGAGCGACTCACATAGATTGATCCTCACTGCCTCACTTAGGAATGATCGTATCTTATAGAGAGGCTTCAGCTTATAGAAACAATTGCGTACACTCTCAGCAACGTGTTTCTCGAAGTGTAGGTTGCTGTCCATTATCAGCCGAAGATTTTTGGTTTCCGAGACACCGTCCACCAATTCTCCGTCAACCAATATATTACAAGAACTGCATGGAACTCTTTGCACTTTTTGTCTGGTACCAACAAGCATAAATTTGGATTTTTTCGGGTTGATGACCAGGGAATTATATCTAGACCAACTTGAAATTTGGGATAAAGCTGAATTTTTGTTTACAGCAATATCAAGATCAGAAGGTGAGAATGCGAGGTAAAGTTGCAGGTCATCGGCGTAGAGATGATACTTACAGTGAGTTATGGCATTTATAATATCTGCGCTATATAATACAAATAAAATTGGTCCCAAGATAGATCCTTGTGGTACACCCCTGGGCACTAACTGTAAAGAGGACTGAAACTTACTACCATCTGGCATTGTAAGTTCCACCAACTGTTGTCTACGATTTAAATAGCTATAAAACCAGTTCATAGCCTGTGCATCAAATTCATAGAAAGAAAGTTTGGAAAGTAGGAGAGAGACATTTATAGAATCAAACGCACGAGAAAAATCAAGAAGCACCAGAATGTTGATTAGACCCTGGTCTTGAACCTCAAGTAGATTGTCAACAACATCAAGAAGAGCAGTTGAGGTGCTGTGGCCCTTGCGAAAACCAGATTGAGCCTGAGGAAGAATATTGTTGTCTTCTAAGTATTTAGTAAGCTGCATCCTCACTGCCTTTTCAAGAATCTTAGACAAGCAGGGCAGCAGACTGATAGACCTAACGTCTTGGCAGGTTGAGGGATTAGATTTTTTCGGGATTGGCCTTACTATCGCCACCTTTCAGCACTCAGGAAAAACCCCGCTCATCAGTGAACTATTTACTATTGCAGTGATTGCTTTCAAAGACTCAGGTAAGGTCAAACAAAGCATCTCTGGTGAGATGAAATCCACTCCTTGTGCGTTTGATTTGAGATTGCCTATTATAGCTAGTACTATGTCTTCACTTACAGGACTTAGCGAAAAGATCTCAGAGCTATACCTGTGGTGTTCGTAGAAGGTGAGCTGTGAGATGGTGATATAATCTTCACCAGGCACATTGAGGAAGTGAGAATTTATTAGATCCTGATTGTTGAACTGCGTTGGAAGCTCAGCTGTCTGTTTTTTATTAGGTAAGATTGTATTTTTTAAGTTTTTCCATATTTTTTTTAGAATTTATTAGGTTATTATTTATATGATCTGTAAAGTAGGCCTTTTTCTCACTAATTATAGCGGCAATCACAAGATGCTTTATTTCCTTATAAGAGGTTTTAAGTACTTCTGTTCGAACGGATCTGTGTCTAGCATGGTAGTTGTCACGTATTCTTATCATACATTTAACTGTGTCTGTAATCCAAGGGAGGGCAGCTTCTTTAAATTTAGTAGTTTTAAGAGGTGCATGCAAATCAAAAAGTAGCATTATAATGCTAGAAAATGACGTAACTAACTCATTCACATCTTTTGAGTGATCAAAATACCCCCAGTTAACGCTATTGAGATCATTGTTAAAAAGATCTAATATAATGCTTTTCAATGACCTATATGTAACCAGGCGAGGGCATTCACAGGGAACTCGACTACTCTTGATGGTCAACACCTACCTTGTCCAGTGTGGAGGACTCTCAACAGACTGCGTACCAGATCTTATGCGTAAATAGGGGTATTATTGACAAATCGGCGACGCAATGCCAATGTAGTGCGCAGCTCCAAACATATGCACATGTCCTTGCATGCCCATCCTGCCCTACCACCTGCGCGATGGGACAACTGATGACCTGCTCCGACGCTACGTACTGCTCAAAATGGCTATAGTTTTGAGACATCGACACGAAAGAAGAAGAAAACTCTTGATAAACGTTAAAAATGGTACCTGTTAGCTCGTCGCAGAGGCGGCGAAGCGTTGTTCCGGCGACCGGATCTTCCGAACAACTTATTACTCAGAGAACACTTCTTGCGACCAGCTTCCTCTACTTTGGCCTAAAGATAAACACAAATTAAATTACTTATGACAGTTCAAATAAAGTTATTACTTCGTAAACATGCGAGAAAACTTCAAAACGCGCACTTGATACATTACAAACTCAATAATACAATGTTTTTAGGGTTCCGTACCCAAAGGGTAAAACGGGACCTTATTACGAAGACTCCGCTGTCTGCCTGTCCGTCTGTCACCAGGCTGTATCTCATGAACCGTGATAGTGAGACAGTTGACATTTTCACAGATGATGTATTTCTATTGCCTCTATGACAACAAATACTAAAAACAGTATAAAATAAATATT
The DNA here is from genome assembly GCA_918857605.2 of Philereme vetulata. Taxonomy (NCBI): domain Eukaryota; kingdom Metazoa; phylum Arthropoda; class Insecta; order Lepidoptera; family Geometridae; genus Philereme; species Philereme vetulata. The sequence continues at coordinate 12,112,336 of OU975420.1, read as the reverse complement.
GACGGGGCGGCTCCCCGTGATTTTTTTCCCGGGCTACAACAAACGTGATTTTTTTCCGTTTTTATAGATAATGGTACGGAACCCTTCGTGCGCGAGTTCGACTCGCACTTGGCCGGTTTTTATTGATTTAGTCATTATGAAGCGCGACTCCAGACCCTTGTGCTTTAAGAAAATAGCATCGATCTAGGGCTTCGACTAAACTTTGACAGTTTAGTGTCAAACTAAACTGTCAAAGTTTAGTCGAAGCCCAGAATGAAACTAGTTAACCAATTTTAGGATCGATGCTATTTTCTTAAAGCACAAGGGTCTGGAGGACTTCATAATGACTAAATAAGCAATAATGAATATCCTTTTTAGTTGAATACGGTTAGAGTGACATTTATCATGATAGGCCCTTGAAATAGATTGCTTTAGTTTTTGCCAACAGAATTGCCCCTCTTGCTGCGTATTTGACTTGGATTAGCTTGCCGTGTTGTATGAGGTAACTTACTTGTAAGAAGTCGATGAGTTTAGCCTGCTGTCGTAACGTGGCGTCAGTTTTAGTTTCCCGAGTGCGCCACCACGCCGTCGCGGCCTCGGCAGCCTCTCTCGCGGCGTCCAATTCTTCCTGTTTATAATCATTCATTTATTACACAGACAATAAAAATAAATATTTATTGCTTTTAAAAAATCTGTACACGTGATGACTGCGACGTGCGACGCAACTGCGCAGTATTTTGTATGTGTTTTGTATTTTGTAACGACGAAAAACGACACCCTGCGGGTAAAAATATTCATGACCGTCGACAGATGTACAACTGACACCGGACATCATTGCTGGTTTAAACGGGTATTTATCGCGTATGCTGTGGCGTAGCTAAGTAACCAAAAGCCCTGGGAAAAAGAATAAACTAGGGCCCCAACTAAACTATTTAAAATCGTTTGTTCCGTATTCGTCGTATTCCAGATTTGTCGTAATCCAGATTCGTCGAACTACAGTCGACTCCATAATAAAATTAAAAACCAAATACAAATTGTAACTTTCTCTTGGAATCTGGTTTATTTATATTCCGAAAGTGGGAGAAATTATCACTAGTTCAACTTATAGGTTGTAAGTCAGAGTCCGAGGGGCCCCCTGAGCTTGGGGGCCCCGGGGCACTGCCCCGTCTAGCACACATAGCTACGCCACTGCGCGTATGTACCTTTTTTTATTTGTTATCCCGACGTTTCGAGTGTGTTGCTGATGCCGTGGTCACGAGCGAGTGATGGCAGCTGCAGCAACTACCCTCACTTGGTCTTCAGAATTAGAAATGTCCTCGTTCATATTACGACACACTACACTAACCGTATCTACGCACTGAGACGACCGATCACTACGCGCACACCGTCTGACACTGGACAGATTTATTGCAGACAGCCATCTCCGCCATACACTTTTTAGTTGGACTGGGTTAAGAAGAGATGAATCAATGTAAATTCCTTATATGTAGCAATGAAATTATAGTTTTTCGTAATGACGACCTCCGTGGCGCAGTGGGCGCATAGCCGGCCGAGACGCAGGAGGTAGCGGGTTCGATTCCCGCCGCGGAATAAAAGGTATATAAGTATTCTACCAGTTATCTGGTTCCCATAGTACAAGCTCTGCTTAGTTCGGGGCTAGATATCGCTGTGTGTAATGTCCAGCAATATTAATAATAAAATATTATATAGTGATTTACAACTATGCACGATAAGGCCCTCTTATCGAGATTATGGAAAAGCACATTTTAAATATGTAATAGATTGATACCTGTGTGTCTTGCAGCTTGGCTTGGAGTTGCAGCGCGTCGGAGTGGTGCTCGTGCGCGCGCGTCCGCAGCGACGCACATTCCTCCTGCAAACAATATTACATTATTGATAGATACGTACAAATACAAATACGAATACTAATTATATTTATTTTGTGCCATATTCATATGTCTTCAATAATAAGAGAGGATAGACTAGTAGTGAAAAAAAAAACAATTGAAACCGAGATCGCAAATTTTCATTTTAGCAATAAACTTTTATAAAAAGACTTAATTTCCTCGCATTCATGATGAAAGCTTATTTGTAAATACTCGTGTGTAAGCGATCAATAACACCCTAATTTAGCGTCTTCGCTCGCACATACGCTAAAATATGTACAGATACAAAGTACTATACTTAATACATTTATTGCTTTCAAATGGTGTTACACAAAGTTGTTACAGGTAGATAATTTCACATACGAACCCTGAAGGCAGACCATGTTTTTCTTAAAATATTTATTATTCTTTTTAAGCATGTTTTTAGTTTTACATACTTATCATAGTGTACATACTTTACGCATGAATTATTTTTTTTATTGTTATACTAGTATACCTGCAGATCGCGAATCCGCCTGGCCGCGCTGGTCAGCGCCGCGGTACTTGAACTCTGGTCGCCCTCGAGGTTAGCCACGAGCGCTTCCAGCTCCGCCACTCGCGACTCGCGGTTCTCTAGCTTCTCCTGCAAAAAGGTCAATGCACTGAATTCATTGCTCGAGTATAATAATCATTCTGGTATAAGAATTCCTTTTAAACGTACGAGACACACAACCCTCTTTTATGTTCCTTTCAGCCGCACCAACTATGCTCAAAACTCTGTCATCTGTCGCACGCTAGATAGCTACAACAAGGATTTTTCGTCAATAGACATCTTCTCTAATAGCAAAGCATATTTTAAGAAACAAATTATATCTGTTCTTAGTCATATATAGCGTATTCAGAAATTCACTCAACACACACTACACTCCCCCCATCACCCCCTCAAGTATACACATGTACACAGCATCCCTACCTCTCTTTTGTTCTTCAAATGCGTACCTACTAATTTACTAAATACCTTGAAACTTTAATTAATATACTATGTTTTTTAATTCTCTAGGTGACTAATTTCTTCAAAGTTAAGTCTATAAATTGAGAATCTGTTATTGACATTAAGCATTAGTTATAAGGATTGTTTACATTGTTAACAAGTGCTGTTGATTCTGTAATGAATAAATAAAAAATAAAAAAAATGAATGCTACATTTGCCAAATAAATATTATTCTTAAGTTTGTTTGCATGTTTGGGTCGTTTTTATTATTATTATAAACTCGTTAACCAGCTAAAGCTTTTTAAATGTAAATTGGAAGGGAACTAGGGTTCATATAGTTTTTTTATCTAGTTCCCATAGTACAAGCTTTGCTTTCTTTGGGCTAGATAGCGCTGTGTGAATTGTCCTGCATTATTTATTTATTTAGATAGCTTAGTTCCCGACCTAACATAACATTCAAGTTATTTTTTCGTGAGCACAACAGCGGGCAGAAGATACTTTGTTTTATATAACTGAAGACATTCGAGACGTTATATAAAAAATACAATTGTCATTTTCTTCAAAGTAATTGATAGGAGCCTAGAGGTGGTACCTAGATATTGAACTGTATCGTAAAGACATAAGGTTGATATTCTTTACCCTCAGCAGCTGCAGCTGACAATGCGCGTGGCTCGCCTGTTCCCTCGCCTCCTCGTGTTGGCTGGAGGCGTAGTTCGCGGCCGCGCTGAACTCTGAGGCTTGCTTCTGAGCCACTTCCAACTTCGATCTACACTGTTCTAGCTCTGTGCGGAGGCGTTGGATTTCATCCTGTGGAAAAATTAACTTCTAAAACAATAGACCTTTCGCCATTATCGTTTGTAATAAAGGATAAAAAATAAGATAGTTCAGAGAACATCTTTTTCTAAAAGTATTAAAATAGCAAACATTTTTGTAGATGTTTATGGTTATCAGAACAAACTGTGAATACAAGTTGCAGTATTAGCTGGGTAAGGGTCGCTACCGCCTACTCCATCTCAAATCCCGTGTTAGGTATCAAGAGGCAAATACAACAGGTCTGCCAAGTACCTAGCAGCATCTTCTCAGCATCATCATATCAGCCATCCAGGACGTCCACTGCTGACCGTAGGCCTACCCCACAGTTTTCTAGATCGATCTTGTCTTATCCTCTAGGCCAGAGGTTCCCAAACTTTTTTTCCCAGAGACCACTTTCAAAATTTTGCAGGTTCCTGTGGATCCACTGCAGTTACATTCCTACCATATTCCCAGTCGACAAAAAATGTGAAGACTAGATCTAACTGTGGAAATTTGCGTTACGGCTGAGTTCCAGCCACGAATTAATAGTTTTCGCTTTTCAAGTCTCGACACGTACTGAATATGGAATATGAAAGTTTTTACAAGTAACAGTCGCTGAGCTTCTTAAAATATTATCTGCCTACATTGATAGGTGAAGTCAAGCCAACATTTTAGTTCTTCACTATCGAAACCAGATAAATTTTCGTGGACCCCGCTTACGAATTGTGAACCCCCATTTTTTTATCAAGCCAATGTAGACCCCCGTCGAGTCTCCCGTGGACCCCTGGGGGTCCACCTGGACCACTTTGGGAATCAATGCTCTAGGCTATGTCAGTAACCTCGAGCCTTCATACGAAGTCTACAGTGAGGGACCACTTGTTGCATTGTCCTCACCTTTCAGATGAGTCAGACGTGGAAATATGCGGCTTAGTCGGCCGCAGTGGCAATATTTGTTTGTATGTATTTATGTGACAGATATTGCCAGCACCGCGGAAGCTGCACGTGCAGTCGGCAGTTGCAGTCGACAGCGGCGCTCGAAATACTACCTTTAGCTAATTAAACCGCAGATTTCTACACGATTGCATATAGCTGCTATGGAAATACACGTGTAACGCAGTGTTACCTCGAGATCTTTGTTCTTGAGCTCGTGAATGTCGGCCAACTTCTCCAGATCCGTGAGTTGCTCCTCCAGCATCCCACATGCTTCCTGTAACGCTTTGTTGTTCTGCAACAAATTAAACAATTTACTAAATCGATTTTTATATTTATATGAATTACAGTGATTCTACTTTGCACTTAACCTCTTTTGCGTAAAACTTAGGGTAGCACAAAGCCTAGGCGCGGTTTGTGGAATACCACCAAATAATCAAAATAGAATATCAAGAGACAAATAAACTGATAATACGAGCTATTAGAATGATCACTGGGTTCATATGCTACACGGATTTAATCACAATACCATTTTCTGAGTCACACTACCTCAGAATGTCTGTCTGTAGCGTAGAAAAATAACAGGAACCAAGCAAATCAGCCTAAAAATCTATACAATCTATTCACTGACGTTCAAAACGTTAATGGTTTAAACTGTTTACATTAACGTATAACATATTCAAATGCATTTATTGTTAAACTAAAAATACAGATTACACAGAGCGCGCTGAAAAATTCAGTATTAAAACTGTAGTCTAAAAACAAAGACCAAAGAAGATATTGACTTGAAAACATAAAGAATGTTAAAATAAGAATAACCTGTGTAGTTTCCTCAATTAGATAGAACATAAGCAACACTACGCTAAATTGTTTAGTAAAACACGCGTTGTAAATTCCACGCGTTTTTTTACGCACAGCATCAAGTGATATGGATAACACTTGCACAAGATTGAAAGATAACTCTCAAAACGACGATTAAACCCAGGTGATAAGATAGATAAACTGTGTGTATCCCACTCATCTCAATGCGTCTACAAATATATCTAGTAGATAAAAATATTAAAGAAATCTTTTATAGAAACGGTCCAATTGCAGGCACATGAGACTTATTACATGTATGTCTTAGGGTTACGGGCGCAAAGCAACGTCTTGTAGGCCAAGATTAGTTAGACGTAATATGTGAGTTAATATAACTGTTACAAGCAGGGTTATAACAGTTGCAGAGCCGCAGAAATGAAAAATTAATTGATTTGGGTACCAAATAATAAGCTAGGCGTGTGTGACTTTACACAAGCCACTATTTAATATATCATTTACTAGTATACAGCGGATTTAGCTGTAATTGTACCTATTCAGATCCCTTTTTTGGTCATTTTCTGCGATTCTTACGCTGGTAAAATCGTAATAAGACGGTACGTGATAAATCCCGTATTTATAATAATGGTAAAATCGTATTTATAAGTTTTTATTCGCTATCTCTAGAGATGAATAATATGACCTTTCTTTTATACCGTGATATCCGCACAGTTGTGATTCCTGATTAATTAAATGGTACCGGTAGTAGTTCATATAAATGTGATATTTGTGATAGCAACCTTAACATCAGGAGGCCCATGGACAATGGACATTTACAGCGTCGCTAACTGGTATCACCCTGCATGTATAAAGATTGAAGTAAAAACTTGTAGATGGATGATTTCCAAAAAGTTTGTTTAATAAAAAAACTATTTTATCTAAACACTCTACGTGTAAGAAATACTTTTTGTAAATCATCGTTCTATAAGTTTTTATTTAAATGTTCAAACAAGCAGGGTTAACAGTTAGCGACCATCAACCATCAACTCGTAAAAATAATCCTATTGATTGATGGTATCATGGCCTAGTATCTGTACGATTTAGAAGCAATATCTATAACTTTTTTTTCAGTATTTAACCCGGCTTGCACAACGGTCCCTAAACGTATTTAGCGACTAAACATGTTTAAATTTGACGTATTTGTATGATTTGACAACTCCCTAAATCATATTTCGTCAATAAATGCGAGGCATCGTTGCGCAAGTCGCCCCTTAAGAGTATAATGTTACCAAAATAAACAGATTATTTATAGAATTAATGAGGTTTTCGGCAGCGCGACACCTCCCCTGCATCAGATCGGTCGCCAGCGCGAACCGCACACGGCGCGCCCACGGCCAGTCGCGCGCCCGCCACGGCGCCGCTGAGATACCGCCCCACCAGTTGCGGAGATAAGCCGGCTTTGGGCGAATCGGCGGTTTGTCCCCTTTACGCATGTAATTGTCCATCATTTAAGTTAAGTCGTTTTTAAGTGTTAACTCAATAAATACAGTTTTGTCCAAATGTACTTTCCTTATCTACGTTCGATTCTATTCACAATATTGAAGACAGCAATTTGTCTGTGCTATACTACACTGGACAGCAAATAAACCAGGCCACCCGATACTTTGGAACTCTGATTCGATTTTCTCAAAAAGTATAAAACTTACAACTATCTAAGTTACACCTACAGAAAGTGCATTTCATGATGATTAAAATGAATGGAAACTCATTTTCAATTGATTAAAACTTTGTTAAGGATTTTTAAAAAGAGAAGTAATTTTTCAGTCGTGTTGATCGTTAGTAACAATAAAATTAAAAAAAATTAAAGCCAACAACAAAAAAAGTAATTGATCAATATTTAGTACAAGTATATGCCCTTGCTCGGATAACTGCTAGCATCCTCGAGAATTCATCGATCTCACGAGCCAGAGGATGAAATCTAGAGGAATTGCATTCCACTCCTCTTAAATTGCGATTCGAAGCCACCATTCGAAGCCATGATGGAGCAGGTACTCGGGCTCGAACCCGACGGTTTAGCTCATCCCATAAGTGTTCTATCGGATTCAAGTCCGGGCTTCGAGCTAACCAGTCCATCGTACGAACGCCGACGTCGCGTAGATACTGGGTCACCAGCACATGAGCAACATGAGGCCGTGCATTATCATGCATCAACAGCATATCCTGCCCGATATATCCTCCGTAAGTTACCACATGGTCTTCGAGGATTTCAGTAATGTAGCGATGTGAAGTCAATACGGCCCGTCGATTCGATTAAAATTAACGCTGTATGTGCGGTTAACGAGATGCCGGCCCAGATCATTACAGATCCTCCTCCATAAGCAACAGTTTCCTCGATGCAACACTGAGAATAACGTTCTCCAGGGCGACGATATACTCTCTGACGTCGATCACTTCCACGTAGACTCACCCTGGTCCCATCAGTTAAGAGTACATTACCCCACTGCTCCACCGTCCAACCCAATCCAATTATGCTCTCGAGCAAATTCAAGTCGTGCTCGAAGGTGGGCTACCGTTAATGCTGGACCTGTTGCAGCTTTCTTTGGAGTCAGGTTCTGTTCAGCAAATCTCCTTCTGACGGTATTCGAACATATGACCACTTGGCGCTCGTCACGCAGACTTTCTTAGACTTGAACTGCGTTGAGGCGGCGATTTCGCAGAACAGGAAGATGGATATAACGATAATATGTTGCTGATGTAGCCCTAGGTCTGCCCGTACCTGGACGGCGATCGAATGCTCCGGTTTCTAGGAATCGTCTGTAAACTCGTTGCACCAAAAATCTGCTAATTCGAAGTCATCGAGCGACCTCACGTTGCGCAGCGCCTGCTTGAAGTAGTCCTACAGCTTGGGCTGCTTTCTCAGGTGTCGTTTCCACAATTGACCGAAAAGTCGCAAAAATAAACGCATCTGAGCAAACGACAGAATGAACTAAAGAAATGATAAGAAATATCCGACTACCCTCGTAGAAAAAAAGAATGCTAATCGCAAACTCTAGTCAAAACAGAACAAATCGTTAGCATTGTGTTTGTTGCTCGATTACAATGCAAGTTGACGGTAGGTCCTTTAGCATGAAACACACTTTCTGTACGTGTATAACTAAGATAATTGTAAGTTTTAAGCTACAGTTACACATGCTCATTACTAGCACGAAAGCATGCTTTTATTGAGCAAATGCTCATTAGTAGCATGTGTATTGAAACATTGCTAATAATGAGCATGCTCATTTCGAGTTTGCTCAAAAATCGACGGTCGTGCGATTTTTGGGTATGCTACCGGCAGCACGGGTGGAGGGGGAGGGGGGGGGGGGAGTGCTTTTAGCGCGTGTGAACAGGTTTGCTTATTGACCTTGACTGTGAAAATCATTAAAACCAAAATTACGCGATACGCTAAATTAGTTATGAGAAAATCGAATCAGAGTTCCAAAGTAGCGGGTAGCCCGGTTTATTTGCTGTCGAGTGTATTTCGGCGTTATATCGTAATAGCTCTTTTGCACTACACTTTTAGATAGGTACGAAATCTTGGTTTGAAAAACATCACAGAATGACAGCCACTGTTAAAACTCAACAATTTTAACTGCTTTTTTAATGCTCTTCAAAATTATGTTCATAGAAATAGCCTTTAATAGTAAAATAAATGTATGCTTATCGAATTCTGCATCACAAAAAGCGATTGCACGATCACATAAACATTAAAATCAACACATAAAATTCACTAAACAATTTTTTTGTCAATTTGCGAGCGCAATGTGTTCTCACACCGACTATTATGAACTAAATGCATATTCTACTGGAACTAATTCATAATATTATGGAGATATTGTTTTGAAATTTGTATGAACAACAAACTAAAAATATTTATACAAGCAATGTATAAGTTGTGCTATTGAATGGTGAAGTTGATGTATCAAGGTATCGTGTTTTGATGCACTGAAAAATGAAACAACATTTACGTCAGACGAGATGAATGCTTCGATATATTTTTTTTTAAATATGGCTGGATATTTCACACATCGCTATCTAGCCACAAACTAAGTAGAGCTTGTCCTATGGGTACCAGATAACTTATAGAATACCTTTTTTTTTGTAAATACATACTTATAATATATTGAGAAACAACCAGACACGGAACAAATATCTGTAGATCATACAAACATTTGTTCCGCGGCGGGAATCGAACCCGCTACCTCCTGCGTCTCAGCCGGCTATTCGCCCACTGCACCACGGAGATATATCACCGATTTCGATTCGGTTTGTGATAAATGCACCACAAACATGGTACAATTTTCAAACAAATATGTTGTGTTTCAAACCTACTTGCCATTATTTGTATTATAAATAAAAAATAAAATATGTTTATTTCAAGCCAGATGACTCATAAAGGGTACAAATAAATGGAAATATTAATAGAAGTTTGAAATAACGGGCTCGATTCCCGCTCCGGGACAAATATTTGCATGGTCTACAGATATTTGTTACTGGTTTAGGTATTAAAAGGGGAAAAATGAAATGTTTACTATAGATATGTGAAATTTATTTTGGCATGTAAAAACAAACATTTTATTTAAACTTATGTTGTGCTATTGCATAATGCTTGCCATTTAACCACAGATACTGTATTGGTGACGTCTCGAGATATCTCTTGTTGTCACTTTCTAACGCAAAACCAACAGCCATTTCCAAAAGATATATCAAATCGGCTTTATTTTTGGATGTCGATCGCAAGAGTAGGCAGTAAGTTTTATATAGAATTAATCGCCTAAACTTAGTCGATTCTCTTTAAAATTTGATAATATTACTAGTAGTTTTTTGTCGTGAAGTCTTTTTTTTTAAGTTTTGAGAAACCGTCACATGAATATCGTCAGTATATTACCAACACCCTGTATATTATAAGCAGTGATCGGAGTAGGTAGAGCTGTTTAGGTTCGTTGGCCGCAAACATTGATGTTAATATGGATATTCCATTAGATTCCGACTAATCCTCCGGAATTGCTTGAAGCTGCATCGTATTATAGAAAATATTATGAAGAAATAATGAATGTTGTTTCTCGATTAAACAGCTTTATATAATGGCAATACGAAATGCGAAAAATATTCTAGAAAAAGAGAATCTACGGAATCAATTAGTGTATATAGAAAATCATTATACTATTATTTTACTTTCTTTAAAAGAGTTGCAGAAACGAAATTTAACATTAAGCGACTCATTTTTGGCTTTTGATCAAGTCAGAGCTGCTTTAAATGAGTGTGATTCTGATAGAATAAAAATAAAAATTGAAAAAGTTTTGGATAGGAATTCTGACATTGATATCCTCAGAGGATTTGAAGAAAAATTGTCAAAAAATGAAGTAAATGATGAAATTTTGTCATATAAATTTGTTCCACTAACATCCACAGATGTCGAACGCTCCTTTTCTACATATAAATGGGTGTTAGATGTAAAAAGAAATAGACTAAAATTAGAAAATTTAGAAAAAATAATGGTAATATATTTTAACTTAGGTCACTTAGGTACTCAATCTTCTACTGAAGCTGAAGACGAACTAGAGCTTTGAGCTTCAGTCACAGATGTCGAACGCTCCTTTTCTACATATAAATGGGTGTTAGATGGAACAAATTTGTAGACAAAATTTCACCATTTACTTCATTTTTTGTCAATTTTTCTCCACTCTCTCTCTCTCCAACTCTCCAAGAATGACATTTTTTGTTTGAATAAGTAAATTATTGTTTAACGTGTTGATCAATTTAATCAGGATTTTATTGTAAATACATATAGCTTGTTCTGTTTGTATATTTTAATTTTTTGAGGAACAAATAATTTGTACGGTAATATGTTCTTGTACAACTTTAGAATGATAATGTTAAATGATTGTTGAGTCTTGTATGAATATAAGAAATTATTACATAAAAAATATATGTGGGTTAATGAATCAAGTTTCTATCTATTTAGTATACTATCCTTAAACCCGTCCTTATACTTGCCCGTCGGAGAGGAAGTGTATTCTTTCATTACTCCTTAAGGCGTAAATAACTTTTTATTATTTTTCTACTTAAAAAGCAAAACCCGGGATTTTGGGAATATCCATATTATTCCTACATATGGCAAGTACACAAAATAGCTCTACCTAGTCCGATCACTGATTATAAGTATGAAATTACAAGTGTTCATGTATTCTATCCGTTATCCTGGTTCCCACAGTACAAGCTTTGCTTAGTTTGGGGCTAGATAGCGCTGTGGGAAATGTCCAGATTTTTTTTTATTTGAACTTACTTGTACTAAGTGTGTGTTGTCGGCGCGCAGTATGTGATTCTCGTCTCTCATCTGCGCGCGCTCGCGGGAGGACATCTCCTCCTGTTCCTCCGCGTGCATTCTGCGCTTCTCACTGTACTGCAGCTCGCACTTCAGTTTGCGGATGTCGTTGCGAGATCTGTACAATCAAATTGATAACAATGACAGAAACCGCTTAAATTAACAAACTATATTTATTTATTGATCAAATAAATACTTGGTACATATTATGGTTATCAATGTCTTAAAACCTATGTAAGGTTTAACTAGACACTAGGTTCTCGTAATCTCGATGTATAATGTTATTTAAATTACCTTAGTTACTAGGTATGATACTAATACAATACAGATGTAAAACATATAGACACGCGGAAATACAAGTGGCGATCTTATCGCTAAAAGCGATCTCTTTCAGACAAACTGTGCATATGTCGCAGGCATTTTGTGTGAATACGCCGTTTACATAGGGCGTCGTCAGTTTAGAAACTCTCGCTGTTATGTAATATGCCGACGGCAAAATGTATATTGCCGTGTCATTATAAATTATGCCTAATCATTAGATTGACGATTTAAACGCCATCTACATAATGCCGCGGCAAATTTATAATTTATTTATTTCAGTGAACTTTTTTACATTTGACTAAAACAATGTGTGTTTATAAGCTGTTTTCGAGGGTCATCGCGAACCGTCTCGAACGCAGGTTTGATGACATCCAGCCTCCCGAACAAGCCGGGTTCCGTAAAGGCCTTCGATTCGATCGAAACATGGGCAGTGCTTGAGTCTCTCCAACGATGCCGTATTGACTATCGGTACATCGAAGTGTTGAAGTGTTTGTATAAAAACGCCACTATGTCAGTCCGAGTACACGAACAGAGCTCGAAGGCGATTCCCTTAAAAAGAGGCGTATCTAAGACAGGGAGATGTAATCTCTCCGAAACTGTTTACGAACGCATTGGAAGATGACTTCAAGCTTCTGGAATGGAAAGGACTGGGCATCAATATTAACGGCGAATACATCACTCACCTTCGGTTTGCCGACGATATTGTGGTCATGGCAAAGTCGATGGAAGAGCTCAGCACGATGCTCGAAGGCCTCAATCGAGTCTCAAACGGGTAGGACTTAAAATGAACATGGACAAGACGAAAATCATGTCGAATGTCCATGTCGTCCCTGCCCCAGTTATGGTTGAGAACTCGGCTCTTGAAGTTGTCGACGCGTATGTATACCTAGGACAAACAGTCCAATTAGGTAGGTCCAACTTCGAGAAAGAGGTCAATCGTCGAATCCAACTCGGATGAGCAGCGTTTGGGAAACTTCGTAACGTCTTTTCGTCCAACATACCTCAGTGCCTTTAGTAGAAAGTCTTCAATCAGTGTGTGTTACCAGTGATGACATATGGAACCGACACGTGGTCCTTCACTATTGGCCTTATGAATAAGCTCAGAGTCGCTCAACGAGCTATGGAGAGGGCTATGCTCGGGGTTTCTCTACGGGATCGAATCAGAAATGAGGAGATACGTAGGAGAACTCAAGTCACCGACATAGCCCGACGGATTAGCACGTTGAAGTGGCAATGGACAGGCCATATAGCGCGCAGAACAGATGGCCGATGGGGCCGAAAGGTTCTCGAGTGGAGGCCACGGACTGGCAAGCGCAGCGTAGGACGTCCACCCACAAGATGGGCAGACGACTTGGTAAGAACCGCAGGTCGGCGTTGGATGCAGGCCGATTCCAACCGCAGTTCCTGGAGATCAATGAGGGAGGCCTTTGTCCAGCAGTGGACGTCCTACGGCTGATATGATGATGATGAATGTGAACACTGGAAAATGCATTAGTAGAATACTGTGTCGCAGTTTCCAGCGCCCGTACATACAAATAAATGAGTGTGACGTTCCTGATATAGGTAGGTATACAATTTACCCATTTCCAAAAAAATGTTTTAAATAAAAATTTTATTGAGAAGATTTTTGAGGTTATCCGGCACCTACAAAATGCTAAGGTGTCCATAGAATCTGGTTCTCGGAAAACCCCTGCACAGTATTATTGGTCAATAATACATAATACTTATTTATTTATTTAAAAAAACTGAGTGTGGAGGAACAGGGGGGAGACCTTTGCCCAGCAGCGGGAAAATATAGGTTAAATAAAAAAAAACTAAACCTATTGCCAGACACACCGGTCTGCTGCCGCTACGTTAGAATTATGTATTATTGGTCAATAATACATAATTCTTTTTTTATTATCAAAAAAAAATTAACGACCTACTGTCATACGGTATGTCTGCTGCCGCTACGTTAAAATAAATAGATATTTATTTCAAATAAAGTCTATTATGTGTTATTGGTCAATAATACATAATTCTTTTTTATTCATTAAAAAAATATGTATATTAGTATTCTATCTGGTTCCCATAGTAGGCAAAATAAGCAAAGCTTGTACTTTGCTTATTTTGGGGCTAGACGGCGCTGTGTGAAATGTACAGCATTATTTATTTATTTATTATGTTACAATCACAACTAAACGGCTGGACGACGAAACAAATCTCTGTAGACGATGCAAACATTTGTTCCGAGGCGGGAATCAAACCCGCAACCTACTGCGCCTTAGATTAGTTATTTGACATGTATAAGATTGAGGAAGAATCCTGTATTTTTCATTCTTCATCTTACCTGTCTACTTCATTTTGCAAAACATCATGACTTTTCTGAAGCTTCTCCAATCTCTCCTTCAGTCGTTCAACGTCCTTACTCGCTCTCTCGTGTTGCGGCTTCAATGTTTCTATCTCACTCTGTAGCGTATTAGCCTTCAGTTCTGCAGCTTTCTTCGCTTCTAAAGCCGCGTTGAGACGTTCTTCGAATCGCTTCGCCTCGCGCGTCGTGGATTTCATTTCTACAGATAATTCGTTGTATTCTCTTTCCTGTTGAAATGATGACAATGTAAGACAATTTGCCAGACATGAAGCAGTGTTAGTCAGACACACTAGACATAAAAATAGATTGTATCTACCAAAGCACAACTCGACATTTTTTAACAGTAACGCTCATTGCATGGCAGTAAAAGTATTTAATAAATTACCAGACGAATTAAAAGATTTACCGTTGACTTTATTTAAACGCCGAATTAATAAATGGTTATCATCCAAATGTTTTTACACTATTGTGGAATATTTTAATTATAAGTACTAGACATGACATTATTTTATTTTATTGGCATCTTTTATGTTGTGTAGGAATAGTTAATTTTAATTATTTTATGTAATATTTGCACACCAGAACATTATCTGGTAGAATGTTAAGGGGATCTTAATAAGGTATTATTTTAATTTGAATAGTGTTTATCTAGGTTCCCAACCATATATTAGATCAATATACTTACCTAAAATGAAATAGAATCGTATCGCATTCTGCATGTTTTTACGTCATAAAATACCTGTTTTCAACCTAATTGTTTCGTATTCAAAACAACAACATCTTACGTATCCTAGTCATGGGGACATAGATTATATCGTCTAGTTACAGAATAACAACACAATGAGAAAAATACAACAAGTTTTCAGTCATCATTTTTGGTATTACGGAACACGGTCAAAATCTAATCAAATTTAGAATCATTCCATTGCTATCACTGTCGCTCTGCGTGGCTAAACTTCGTCAATAAACAGGGATAGCGAAATTCCGGACGAAGTATTTGACGCGGCCGAATTAAAGTTGCGCTCAGGGTTCGCCGGCGCGTTAAGAGCTTAAATTGTATACATTAAGACCAGTGTAAAATTGTACCAACTAACTTTATGCGAATAAATTATCTTTTTCTTTTAATTCTATAACAAGAAGGATTTGTTATTGCTGAACAGTACATTCTTTAATTAAACCAAAGTCACTGACGTAGCCCAAAGGATTAGCAAGCTGAAGTGGCAGTGAGCACATATATACATAGCTTAAAGAACGCTTGGGCAGAAAGGTTCTCGAGTGGATACCACGCACAGAAAATCACAGGACGGCCCCTTACTAGATGGAAAGACGACGTGATATAGGTTGCTGGGAGCCGTTGGGTGCAGGGTGCACAAGAGCAGTCGCTCTGGAAAGCTATTGGGGAGACCTATGTTCAGTTGACGTCTATGGCTGATTGATTGATTGATTGAAAATACTTTATTGCACTTATAAAACTAGTACAAAGGCGAACTTAATGCTAAAGAGCATTCTCTTCCAGATAACCTTTGTGTATTGTAGACAAAGATGTGTAGGTAGTGCACAGAAAAGGTAAAAAAGAAAATTTGCATAGGACTAATAAATATAGCATAATATAGGTACATACTACTTAAATAAACCTACTTAAATACTTTATATGATAGACTAAACTATACCAATATCGAATTAAAATACATACATAACAATAGAAGAGAAGTGTTATGGAAATATTAAGTTGCTCATTTTTGGTCGGTTTGACCGAGAAGGTGCCTATAGATTCTCAATCTGAATGCTTCCACTGAAGTAGCCTCGAAATAGTTTGGTGGCATATTATTCCAGAGACGAGTAGCGGTTATGGTGTAAGAGTCAGAGTAAGTAGCCGTGTTATGCTGTGGAGTAATTAGTTGGAAACTACGAGACGATCGCACAGGTCTGTCCTCAGTTGATACGGATGCAAATCGCTCTCTGAGGTAGCTGGGAGATAGAGGGTTGCGAAGAATATTATATAAGAGGGATAGCATGTGCGCATCTCGACGAGCTCTGATGTCAAGCCATTTTAGCTGCTGACGAAATACCGAGACATGATCATATTTTCGTAGGCCGTAGATATAGCGAATGCAAAGATTCTGCAGACGCTCCAACCTGTTCAGTTGCTCTTCCGTAGCATCGGGATAGCATACATCTGCATAATCTAGGATGGGTAAGAGTAACGCATTAACCAGTGTGGACCTCGTAGATTGGGGCAAGAAATTTTTTAGGCGTTTCAGAGTATGCATGGTACCATACATCCTCCTACTAATCTGGGTAATATGGTGGTCCCATGACAAATTATGGGTAATGAAAAGGCCTAAATTCTTAACCTCCTTGCAGAACTGCAGTGGAATATTATTATATTTAACCGGAGGAAGAGTGTTAAGATTAATTTTGACAATCTGTCTGTTACCACCAATTATTATCACCTGCGTCTTGTTGGGATTAATTAGTAGACCAAATTTTTGAGTCCAGTCATACACAGCGCTTAGATCATTAGTGAGATTTTCAATTCCAGATAGAATTTGATCGGGATAACAACTGAGATATAACTGAACATCATCGGCATATAGGTGATAGGATGTGTGATGTATTACCGATACCAGGGTGTTGATAAAAAGAGAGAAGAGGAGGGGTGAAAGAACGCCTCCTTGAGGTACACCTGCTTCGATTTTACACCAGTCAGAGGACAGATCATTAATTCGCACACATTGTTCGCGTCCGCAAAGATATGAGCTGAACCATGTTAAAGAAGACTGAGAAAGATTAATAGAGCGTAAGACGGCCAGCAAAATTTCGTGGTCCACACAGTTGAAAGCGTTACTAAAGTCTAACAAGGAAAGAAGAGTGAGTTTACGGTTGTCGATAGCAAGCCTGATGTCGTCTGTAATTTTAATAAGGGCAGTGCAGGTACTGTGTGCAGGGCGAAAGCCTGACTGAAACGGACTAAGAAGATTATTACTGTGGAGAAAAGATGAAAGCTGGCGATGCACAACTTTTTCAAGAATTTTAGAAAGGAAAGGGAGAATTGATATTGGGCGATAGTCTTTAAGTTCAGTTATGTTAGACTTTTTGGGAATGGGTATGATGAAAGCTTTCTTCCATATAGTAGGGAAATTGCTACTTGTGAGGGAAAAGTTAATAATATGAGTGATATATGGAAGAGTCAGTTCAAGTATTGGAGTTAGCATCTTTAAACCGATTCCATCATGACCAACCGCCTTGCTGCTAATGCTAGCAATAATCTTTGCAACATCACTTTCATCTACCTGCCCAAAAGAAAAAGAAGTAAAATTTTCTAGCGGCTGCCTAGCTAACTGCATTATGGTGTCAGCCTTAACAATGTTGTCAATTTTAAACGGAACAACTGAAAAATGGTTGTTGAGAGCATTGATATCGACCGTTGGGTTGACAGCAGCCTTACTCTTCCCAAATCCTAAGTTGTTGAGCACTTTCCAGATGTTATTTGGAGTACAGTTCTCAATGGCTCCGTAGATGTTACGACGCTTAGCATTCCTAATCTCCTGATTGCACCGGTTTCTCGCCTTTTTATAGCGAAGAAAAGTTTCTTCATTAGAGTCTCTCCTATATTTGCGGTATAGTTTATTACGCCTAGCCATTAATTTGCGGATATATTCAGTCAACCAAGGTGCGGGAGGTCTTTTCATGCGAACCGCCTTGAAAGGAGCATGCTTATCATATAGCGATGTTAGTATGCCATTGAATATTGTGATTTTTTCATCAACATCGCTAGCAGATAAGAGTTGAGACCATTCGGTGGCACTTGTATCAGTACGGAGCTTATCAAGATCCATAGCGGCAAAGTTACGTTGCATTATGATCTTAGGTTTTATTTTGTGTGTTCTAATTTTAAATGATGCAAATATAAGGTCATGATGTGAAAATCCCGGGGCTGGAAATTGACCATAAGTAGAAACGCGTTTGTGATCTCGTGTAATTATGAGGTCCAGTTTAGTGTGCCTATCATTGATATGATGCGTAGGATCTAAATCTAAGATGTTAAGGTTGAAAGAAGATGTAATATTGACTAATTGTTTACATCTAATATCATTTTTTAAAAGGCAGGTATTAAAATCTCCCATTAAAATTATCTGATCGTACAGAGGCACAAAAGTTTCAAGCAACTGGTCGAGAGAATTAAAATAGTCAACTGTAGGGGGCGCATAAACCACTCCCAATAGTACTTTACCAGTGCTCACCTGTACCTCAACAAATAGATGCTCCATAGAAGCAGAGTAAGCAGAAGGCGAACTGGAGATAATTTTATAATGAAGACATTTTATTCTGTGGACTTTTGCTGTTCAAGATACAAATTGGAGCTTACCTTCCGCCATCTTGCTAGATTCGATGATCTGGCTTCTTGTTTCAGTGCTATTATTTCCTCGGATTTAGCCTGAAAATTATAACCTTTTTTGTAATGAATCATGTAAAGGTGCATGCAAATGGTTAAATCTTTCGTAGAACGTATTTTAAGTAGCACCTGCGATATAACAATATTGTTGTATTTACAACATTGGTACGGGACAGGATACAGTTTGGAATGACAGATACAGGTCGAAACACCGATAAGACGGTACGTGATAAATCCAGTATTTATAATAATGATTGAAATCAATCACGAAAGTTTTCTAATTAAAAAGACAGATACAGTTAAACAAAATGTTTTTTT
The DNA here is from genome assembly GCA_918857605.2 of Philereme vetulata. Taxonomy (NCBI): domain Eukaryota; kingdom Metazoa; phylum Arthropoda; class Insecta; order Lepidoptera; family Geometridae; genus Philereme; species Philereme vetulata. The sequence continues at coordinate 12,093,235 of OU975420.1, read as the reverse complement.
GTCAAAAAATTCTTCACTTAAAGCTGACTCGTGTAAGTCATAAGATGCATACTATTATAGTACCCCTTACAAGTTTAAGAGGTTTTAATATATTGAAGATTTATAAATTAACTAATATGTACAGGATAAGAACTGTTTCCTCTCTTCTATTCTTTATGTGCGTCTCGCTTCCTCTGTATCTCTCCTAGCTACTTGTCAACTTACCTGCAACTGAGCCTCAGCTCTCTCCAGCTGTTCCTTCAATAGCGCTACCTGTCCACTAGCAGCGTCCCCCACAGTGCCCACACTCTCCGTATCGCTCTGTGCGTCTCGCTTCCTCTCGCCTCTGTCTCGCTCTTCCTCTGCGCTTCTGTTGGCCTCTTCGGCTTCGTTCTGTGAGCATCGGACGCAGGCGCGCGTTTCCAGTGAGGTCACTTCGCGTTCTAGTTGCCGGACTAACTGTTCTAGGGAGGTGACCTAGAGAAAATGAAAAAAACACAAGAAAATGAGAAAACAAATACTTTATAGTAGATTATTAAACTAGGGGATAAAGCAGTGTCTTGCGTCACGGGCGCTGTATTGAACCCCGAACGTAACGAAGGATTCTAGAGTTAACCAGAGAATTAACTAGAATTAAATATTATGTCGCGCTTGCATGTGAGGAATGATAGAGATCCATCAGTATCATTCGACACACGAAAGACTGAAAAAAAGAACACTCGTTCTGTGTACGAATGTTTGCCGTGGACCTTTAATATGGCCGCAGACTCCCATCTGACTCGATAGGATTACGTCATAATTCAGTTAAGTTTTAACAGTTGAGAATCGATGTGTTTTACTCCTGGGTTTTAACAGGTTTATCCAGTTGCGTGACTTTTCATATATCGCCCATCTTCTAATAGAATAAAAATAGCCAACATAATTCTACTACATAATCTCACTTTTTATTAGTACAAGGGCAGTAAGCGATCTATTGTACACACCCGAGATATTTTGGCGTACGAGCGAGAACGCTGATCGAGGGTGTCATTGATCGCTCACAGCCGCGTATAACACACTAGCTGACCAATCCGCAGCTTCGCACGCGTGGTTTTTCATTAAAAACATTACCCTCTTTTTGCGCAGTTGGGTTAAAGCATCCTATGTCACCCGGGGATAGTGTAGCTTGCCAAGAGTGAAAGATTTTTTTAAATCGGTCCAGTAGTTTCGGAGCCTATTCAATACAAACAAACAAACAATTTTTTTTTTCATATATAGTATAGATAACTTTTCATCACTTGACGTATTGTAGGAATAGTTACCTTCTCGCGATGCCTGGCGTCGTCGTGCATAGCGCCGGCGGCGCGGCTCTCGGCGGCCTCGAGGCGCTCGTTCAGCCGCGCCTCGGTGCGTGCGCATTGCTCTTCCATCGAGGCCTCGCGTCGCACAGACTCTTCTATACCGCGTTCCAACTCCTAGTACGTACAAATTGAATACACTTTAAAAAACTTCCAGTCTTGCATCTTCTTGTCCCCAAGTGATTTCCTGGTAGTCGTTCTATCTTTGCTATCGAACGACCTTTGTTAACCTACGTACCCAGACAAATCCATAATCCCTGCTTTAATGCATACCTCTGCTCGCATGGTCTGCTATTGATAACATTTCAAATAACTCATAGGAGCAACGTCATTTGTGTATACGATAAACTTGATTCAAAACGACCACGAACCCTCCAATAAAATAAAGGAATAATCCTATATTATAATGTAACTAGGGTTTTTTTGTACCTTTCATCTAAAAATTGGTCTGATTAGCATGTTCACAAACACATAATTCACTTTTCTACCTACATCTGTGGTATCCTTGAACGTAAGTAAAAGATAAAATAAGTTAAAAACAAAACAAAAATGCAAAGAGAAAACAATAAATTAAATTATATTATTTCTGCGGAAAATGTGTACAGTTACACAAGATTTATCACAGGTGGATCCAGTAGGTCGTGATTTTGTTAGTGATTTTGAAAAAGGTGAAAGACGAGAGACAAAAATATGAGCGTTTTTATATGCTATTTAAGTTTACTTACGTGGACTTGAGCAACTAAGGTTGATACGCGAAGTTTCTCCTGCGCAAGCTTAGATTGAACTTCGTTTAGTTGATCCGAGGAGGCGTCGACCAATCGCTGTTTTTCGCTAAGAGATTGCTGCGCAGAAGAAAATAAATTATAAAACATCATATGATTTATGACAAATATTTGTTCCTGGTTTGGGTGTTACGCTAGCATGGTAGGTACATATAGTTTTTTTTTTGTATTCACGACACAGAGAATTCTGGTGTGGAGTCTTTGTTTATGGCTTGAGTGTTATTTTATTGTAATTTTGTTATGGATTTAGGTTTCACAGTTGTGATAGTAGTACCATAACAGTAATTGAATATCTATTATTATGTTCATGCCATCTATTGAGATTTGTTTCAACTCATTTTCTTTTCTTAGAGGTGAATGATGCTATTTGTAGAAAATATTTTATTTATTTAGAGAAACCAACGGCGATGCAAATTGTTTGGATAAATAGCTGAGGACCAAACGTAAGGCTAATAATAAATTTCTACGTTTGAACATTATAAAGAAAGATGTCGGGAACAAAAACAAAACAAAAACAGCCTATTAGTTAGCCTATTTTAGAGTTACAATCAAAATAGTATTAGTAGGTTGCACTGCACTTATAATAAAAAGAATCTAATGTGAAAATATTGTGTTTTATATGGTTTGAACCATATAAATAACACGAAAAGAAAGCAAATAACTGAAATGTAGATAACCTACTTGTTTATTCTTTCGAGTTTGTTTTGTACATAAATATGGCTATTCAATCATAACTACTAAGTGATAACCAGCCGTACCCCATCACTCAGCGTATGTATAAATATAATGAGTTATTATAGGAACATTCGTATGGTCTAATGGTCAAACTCTGTCAGAAGATTTGTTAGAAATTAAATAGGATAATAATTAAGTATAAGTATTATAGATTTTACAAATGTGTGTTGTGTGTGTAGGCAAGCATATCAAGTGATCATGTATATATCTTTCTGTGAGCAAATAAAAACAATGAATTAGATAAATAAAGACTGTGTAAAGGAAAAAGAAAAATTCGCTTCTAAAAGTTGAGATATGTTCCAAAAACACGTTTCAATTGACCCAAGGTAGGTAGGTGTTTTAGTGTAGAAATTGAATGTAGAAATTCAAAATTCAAATATTACCTGCATAGAAGACATTTGTTTCCTACCAACGTCCAACTCAGCTTGCAAAGACTTGTACTGGGCCTGCAGCTTGTCATAATCGTCGTTGAGAGTAGCGAGTCGTTTCTCCATGTGCTCCCGCGCGCGCGTCTCCCGCGCCAGGCTCGCTTCGGCGTTGGCTATTCTGATGCCGGCTTCGCGGATATCATTCTCGCCGCCGCTTAGCGTCTGTCGACGGATCGCGCGCTCTTTTGCTACTGAATCCTATAATATCGACTTGTTTACACAAAAATATACATATCAAGAAAACAACTACGAAAATACTTGTAAAACTTTCATGATTTACTTTAATCATTATTATAAATACAGGATTTAATACGCAGTGGGCTTGCGGAGCGTAGTGCGAAGCGAGACGCAGCTCGGGGCGGATCGCACTCACCCTGAAAAAGGTTCACGAATTTAACCGAAATATTAAATAATAAATAAATATTGCTGGACCATTCACACAACGCTATCTAGCCCCAAACTAAGCAGAGCTTGTATTATGGGAACCAGATAACTGAAAGAATACTAATTTTTTTTTTGTAAATACATACTTATAATACCTATATAGAAAAACAACCAGACCCGGAACAAATATCTGTAAATCATGCAAACATTTGTTCCGCGGCAAGAATCGAACCCGCTACCTCCTGCGTCTCAGCCGGCTATTCACTAACAGCGCTACGGAGGTCGTCATTATCGGTCGAAACACCGGTAAAACGGTACGTGATAAATCCCGTATTTGTAATAATGACGAAAATACTTGTTTTTAACGCTAAACTAGATCTATGTCTACAAATATGAATACGGAATAATAATTCTAAATACAAAAACCAGAGATAAACTAGTAATAAAAGGAATGAGAAAGTTTTTGTGTATAGGTATTTGTTGCTCTATGTGAAACCATTAAGCTGTTTGGGTGTTACGAGGTATTAATGAAAGTACATATTGAATTACATATTCAACATATTTGAATTTGTCAAAACAAAACTTAAAAAATTTCGTTTCGGTTCAATTCGTGAACCATCAGATGATTTTTGATGAAGATGTTAATTAATTTGGTAAAAAACAAAATAACATTATCAAAGCAATTGTTTTAAATAGTTCAAGTTTTTAATAACTACACTATGACTACATTATACTATGACATCATCTACTGTAGACTCACAACAGCGCGCACGTTCATTTCAGTAAGCCGTCTGTGGCGCAATGATTGCGCCTGCTCTAAGATATCCTGATGCAGACATACAAGTTAAGTTTTAACTAAAAATAACTAGTGGTGCACCCCGAACTGAGATCTCGCGAGTCTCCCAAGACACAAACGAAAATATTCTTAGGGCGACTCGCGCAACAATGCCTAAACGTATTTAGTGGCTAAATATGATTTAAGGAGTTGTCAAATCAAACAAATACATAAAATTTAATCATGTTTAGTCGCTAAATACGTTTAGGGATCGTTGTGCAAGCCGGTCTTAATCTTTGACCAAAACAGTGCCACGAAATACGTAATCAACTTACCTGACCTACAGTTTCATTCAAATTACAGATAACGGGAGTTCATGTAATGTGGTTATACTTTTTTGGGGTACAAATTGCAGTTATTCTGGATTTCAGACTTTTGCCTCTATTTGTGTCACTTAAGCTACACGCATACCAAATTACAGCACTGTGGGGTCACTGGTGTACCCTGTGAATTTAGTCAAAGTTCATTATATATTATGGGTAATATACTCAAAAACTATAAGGAATTTACTAAAAACAAAAACGGAGTCTATATACTAATTAAGACCTTTCATTGGACGTCCCACTTGACCAAATAGTCTCAATTTCATTTTTTTTAACCCCTCTTGAACCCCAATATCTTAACAACCCCCCAACATTTTTAGCTTATTTCGCCGCACCAAAATTGTGCCATCACTACCTACCTATGTATCAAATTTCACGATGATCGGATCAACGCTTCGAAAGTTATCTTCAGACAAACAAACATACATACATACATACAATGGCGATTTGCCCAAGTTGATTTAGAGATCTCACTTAGCTCGATAAAAATAGTTGAATACATGTCAAGTACAAGTAGTGTAGGCGCTTATTTCAAGTACAAAGTATTTCAAGCGATAAGGTCACCCATTGCACCGCCGTGTTTAAGTTGTCTAGACATAGACATGCTTTTATTCAAACTTTAGGATCACTAGGAACGCTTAGTTACGTCAGGTTACAAACATTTGTTTGTACATAAAAAAGCATAAACGCATAAAGTGAAAGATGCAGCTGTGTAAGGGCTTTGTCAAACAATATTAAAATTTAAATAACAACAAATAATTAAAATTAGAGCGGCTGTAAAAAGGCCTTGTCCGATAAAATTGAAATGTATTGCAGCTGTACAGGGCTTTGTCAAAACTAAAACTATTCATTCCAAATTTCTGAGTCTAAGATAATTTCGTAGTGATATTTATAAATATCACTTTACGAAAAAAGCATATTAAAGACTTTATGATGCTTTAATATGCTTTTTTCGTAAAGTGATATTTATTTTATATATATCTTGAATGCATTTTCTTTTAATTCTATGACATGTTTGGGTCATCATCATCATCATATCAGCCGTAGGACGTCCACTGCTGGACAAAGGCCTCCCTCATTGATCTCCAGGAACTGCGGTTGGAAGCGGCCTGCATCCAACGCCGACCTGCGGTTCTTACCAAGTCGTCTTCCCATCTTGTAGGTGGACGTCCTACGCTGCGCTTGCCGGTCCGTGGCCTCCATTCGAGAACTTTCCGGCCCCATCGGCCATCTGTTCTGCGCGCTATATGGCCTGCCCATTGCCACTTCAACGTGCTAATCCGTCGGGCTATGTCGGTGACTTGAGTTCTCCTACGTATCTCCTCATTTCTGATTCGATCCCGTAGAGAAACCCCGAGCATAGCCCTCTCCATAGCTCGTTGAGCGACTCTGAGCTTATTCATAAGGCCAATAGTGAAGGACCACGTCTCGGTTCCATATGTCATCACTGGTAACACACACTGATTGTAGACTTTCGTCTTAAGGCACTGAGGTATGTTGGACGAAAAGACGTTGCGAAGTTTCCCAAACGCTGCCCATCCGAGTTGGATTCGACGATTGACCTCTTTCTCGAAGTTGGACCTACTTAATTGGACTGTTTGTCCTAGGTATACATACGCGTCGACAACTTCAAGAGCGGAGTTCTCAACCATAACTGGGGCAGGGACGACATGGACATTCGACATGATTTTCGTCTTGTCCATGTTCATTTTAAGCCCTACCCGTTGGGAGACTTGATTGAGGCCTTCGAGCATCGTGCTGAGCTCTTCCATCGACTTTGCCATGACCACAATATCGTCGGCAAACCGAAGGTGAGTGATGTATTCGCCGTTAATATTGATGCCCAGTTCTTTCCATTCCAGAAGCTTGAAGACATCTCCCTGTCTTACGCCTCTTTTTAAGAGAATCGCCTTCTAGCTCTGTTCTTGTACTCGGACTGACATAGTGGCGTCATTATACAAACACTTCAATACTTCGATGTACCGATAGTCAATACGGCATCGTTGGAGAGACTCAAGCACTGCCCATGTTTCGATCGAATCGAAGGCTTTCTCATAGTCCACAAACGCGAGACATAGCGGCAAGTTATACTCTACGGTCTTCTGTATGACTTGCCGCAGCGTATGTATGTGGTCTATGGTACTGTAGCCTTTACGGAACCCGGCTTGTTCGGGAGGCTGGAAGTCATCAAACCTGTGTTCGAGACAGTTCGCGATGACCCTTAAAAACAGCTTATAAACATGGCTCAAAAGCGAGATGGGTATGTAATTCTTAAGCAAGGTGTTGTCACCTTTCTTGAAGAACAGAACCACCACGCCCCCGTTCCATGCTTTTGGCGTCGTACCTTCAAGCAAGGCGGAATTAAAGAGCTTCTGAAGGACTTTAAGTACCGGTGATCCACCCGCTTTCAGAAGCTCTGAAGTGATTCCGTCCTCACCCGGCGCCTTGTCGTTCTTAAGCTGCTTCAAGGCCATCCTGATCTCATACAGGCTGATGTCCGGATTATCTTCGGTATAATGTATAATTTAATATAGTTCGGTATAATTTAATTTATGTGAATGATGTTTCAGTAGATTGTAAGGATATTGACATGGTCTTTTTTGCTGACGACACAAGTTTAATTATTAAGGACGAAACAAATGATGGTATTAGTTATAAGTTTAGACATGTTATGCCCAATATTGAAAAATGGTTTTCAGTAAATAATTTGTTGTTGAATATTGATAAAACACATGTAATTGAGTTTTGGTTAGGAACTAGCATATCGACGCATACATCAGTACGAGATACATTACAGGATTTGTCTTTGCCCAGTGCAGATCGTATAAAGTTTTTGGGAGTTTGGCTAGATAAAAAACTGTCATGGGCAGTACATATAGATGAATTGACAAAGAGGCTTGGACCAGCAACCTATGATATCAAAAAAATAAAGGAGCTCGGGGGTATTAAAGCGGCAAGGGATGTGTATTTTGCCTACTTTCATTCATTAATGTCCTATGGGGTAATGTTTTAGGGCACAGCAGCCGAGTCTTATAGAGTATTTGTATTAAAAGCGTTCGATAAGGTATATTTTAGGTAAGAAAAGAATTGATTCTTGTAGAGATAGTTTTAGAGAATTAGGTATTATGACTTTGACATGTGAATTTATTTACCAAAATATTGTTTATGTACGCGAAAACTTACGACATATGGCTTTAAAAGAGAGTTTACATAATTATAACACAAGACACAAAAAAAATATTGCAACGTCATGTATAAGACTGGCTAAAACAAAAAAAAAAGTTTTGTTTACGTATCTATTATGCTGTACAATAATATTCCAATTGACATACGAAATAAGAGTGACATTGAATTTTTAAAGTGTGTAAAAAATAATTTACTATTTAAAAGTTATTATACAATTGACGAAGCTTTGACGGATAAATACATATTCTGTAGTCATAATAATCCTGGGTTAAAACAGGTTATACTTACGTTTATTTATATCCTTAATTTACGTGGATTTAATAAGTACTGTTATGTATTAATTAGGTACTATTATAATTTTTGGTGTTAGTTTTGTAGAAAATGTATTAGGTGTGTGTAGTGATACAGTGTGATTCGTTACGATAAGTTATTCTATAATAATATACTATTGTTATGACATGTATCTAAGTACATGTAAATGTCAAAAGATAAATAAACATTATCTATATCATTGTCGGGTCAGTTTGGCTCTTGGGTCGTTGGCCGCACTGCAAACAGGTTTAGTGACCGAATCGTAGAGCCGTCCATAGAACCTTTCGACTTCCCTTAACACATATAGCCTACTTTTATCCAGACACAAATATATCAAATCGCACTCGCCACGCAGGCGACGCTTCCTTAGAATTTCATATATCACAACCGCTGCGTGCAGTGTGCAGGCAGTAAAATTGACGTTTCAAAGTGATCCTTGTGATTTTCAAGAATTATTTAATATTGACTATTGCACGCACACGCATTCGGTTTGCACAGTCCTTTACGGCTGGTCTATCCTATTTTATAAGATGCTACCTGACCAATCAGCAGCTTCACATTATCAATAAAAACATTAGGTACCCTTCTTCTGCGCAGTTGGGTAAAAAGTAGCCTATGTTACTCAGGAATAATGTAGCAAATAGTAACGGTAAAAGAATTTTTGAAATCGAACCCGTAGCTTTTGAGTTTATTCGTTACAAACATACAAATCTTTCCTCTTTATAATATTAGTATAGAAGTATAGATAGCTGTTAAGTGAATCTGCCTATTTCGGGGAAACAGGCGTGATTTTGTTTGTATATAAGGGATTGTCTTACCTTATAATGTTGATGCTGAGCCTTTTGCACGTCGGCCGAAGATAGTGCTCTCGATAACTCTCCCTGCAACTCTTCTATTCTAGATTCCAACCTAGAAATAATAGTCATTCAAAATTTTCATATTTATTAATTGATTCATGTGTTCTTAGATAACCTAAGAAGTTCAAGACATCAGTTCCACTGGGTCTTCATTATATTGTTGATTGTACGTATTCAAATAAACTGTTATAAACTGTTACAGATACGCAAGGATATTGCTACTTACAAAAGATTATTTGTAAAAACTAGCTCTCAGCTAGTATAATACTATAATAAAAGATTATAGTATTATGTAACGTTTTGTCGAATTAAATTAACTAGTGGTTCGCCCCGAACTGAGATCCCACGAAACTCCCAAAAAAAAAACAAAAAAAATCTTAGGGCGACATGCGCAACGATACCTAAACGTATTTAGTGGCTAAATATGTTTTAAGGAGTTATCCAATCATGCAAATACGTCAAATTTAATGTGTTTAGTCGCTAAATAGGTTTAGTGATCGTTGCCGGCCTTAATCTTTGAATAAAAAAATAGTGCCACGTTATAAACAACCAACATACTTGACCTACATTTTCATTCAAATCACAAGTAACGGGAGTTCATGTTAATTGGTTACACTTTTTAGGGGTAGAAATTGCTGTTATTCTGGATTTCAACTTTTCCCTACATTTGTGCCCCTAAAACTACACGCATACCAAATTTCAGCACTGAGGGGGTCACTGGTGTACCCTGTGAATTTCGTCAAAGTTCAGTTTTTATTATCTCAAAATCTACAAGTAATAAACTAACAATAAAAACGGGGTCAAAATGTACTAACAAAGACCTTTTATTAGACGTTCCATTTGACCTAATAGTTTCATTTTGTACATCAAATTTCACGATGATCAGATCATAGCTTCGAAAGTTATCCTCGGACAAACAAACATACATACATAAATACACACATACATACAACGCCGATTTGTCCAAGTTGATTTGGAGAACTCGCTTCGATCGATCAACTACTGCCATCAACCCAAAGTCCTACTTTATTAATATAGATGGTTGATGTTAGAAGGGTATCCACAATACGCTCGAATGGGGGCGTCAGTCCCCCCGTCTTATTCCCCCGTTCTATAATAAGAAGTAATACGAACCTGATGTGATCTGCTCTAACTGCGTCTCTCTCTGCCATAGCTCGTTCTGCCTCGGCCTTTGCGCTCCTAGCCTCGGTCGTGCTACGCTCGGACGCGGCTGTGCTTAGTTCTTGGTTAGTTCGGTGGAGAGCCATCCGCTCCTCTTTTTCCACTTCTACTTGGCGTTCTAGTCGTCTGTAACAAAGTTTGTTTTTGATACGAGTGTGTTATAAAATTGTATGTAACTGTTTTACTTGATTTTAGTTGGGCTCTATATTTTTTTTTCACAAGTAGTTTAAGTTAGGTTGTTTGTGTTACCTGTTCTGCAAGCTGAGTGCAGTGATCTCGGCTTGCAGCCTCGCCCGCTGCCTCTCCGCCTCGGCGTCTGCGTCGCGGCGCGTCTTCTCCGCGACGGCGCTCGCGCTCGTCTCGGCGGCCGCTAGTTTCTTCTGTAGCGACACTATCTCACGGCTACGCATCGCTGCTAGCTTTTCTGCAGATCTGGAAATTTAATTACCTGTTTATGAACAACTAGCTGACTAATCCGCAGCTTCGCACGCGTAGTTTTTCAATAAAAACATTACCCTCCTTCAGCGCAGTTGGGTAAAAAGTAGCCTATGTCAGCCGGGGATAGTGTAGCTTCCCATCAGTGAAAGAATTTTTTAAATCGGTCTAGTTTGTTTCGGAGCATATTCAATACAAACAATAAAAATCTTTCCTCTTTATAATATTAGTATAGACTAGCGGTCCGTTCCGGCTTCGCACGGCTGGACATATATTTTTTTAAACATTATTTATGTATTATTTTTTTTAATTTTTTACACTCTAGGTTACATTATTGAAGTTTTAGTAGAGCTCCCTAATTTTTGTCTAGTAATAAATATAGCCTTTTTACTCAAGGATAATATAGCATTCCAATGGTTAAAGAATTTTTGAAATCGGACCCGAAGTTATTGAGTTTATTCGTTACAAAATAAAAAAAATTCCTGTTTTTAATATTAGTATAGATGAAAAGTAAGAAAGTTCGTACGAGCCGGTGCCCAATACTAATGTCGTTTTTTGTTGATTTTAAGACTGCCCGAATGCCTTCCAATATAAACAAGATCGACATTTTTACGTGCCCTTAAAACAGTAAATGGGCATCATACCACATCTTTACATAGTATAAAATGAAATCGATTCCACTTTCTGTTACCTTAGATCTTTTAAACTACTCAACGGATTTTAATGTAGTTTTCAGCAATAGATAGAGTGATTCAAGAGGAAGGTTTATATGTATAACACATAAATAGTAAGTAATTGTTTGTTTGTTACCTTTTCATAAATAAACGGCTGAACGGATCGTAATGAAATTTGGCAAGGAAATAGATTATATCCTGGGGAAGGGTATATGCTACTTTTTACCCGAGTGCGCAAAGGAGGGTAATGTTTTTTTGAAATACCAGGCATGCGAATAGCATTTTTAAACTTCATGCAACAAATTTTTGATAGATTAACGTTCTGTCCCAGAGGAGTGTTCTTAAAATGGTGAAAGAATATTAATGATTTCCATTTCACAATACCTTACATTTTATTGGCACAACGGAGAGACACTTACTTGAATGTTGCCAAGTCTATAGTAGTGCAGTCGTGAGAGGCATTGAACCCAGCTGTGCTGTCCTCATTATCTTCAGGTGCTATGTACGAGTATCCTACAAAAAAAAATAATAACAACAAAATTACATGACGAGCGCATTAACAAACTCGTATTACTAGGTAAGTTACATATGAACTTATAAAACCTCACAGAGAGCTTTTAATCACATTTGATATTATAAATGCGAAAGTTTGGATGTTTATTTATTACTCATTCACGTCGTAACAGCTGAAGCGATTGCGATGAAATTTGGTATATAGATAGATTATGACCTGGATTCAAACATATAGACCGGGAGATGATGAGACAAAATGTCAGATCATTTGTACCAGTATGGCGACCATTCAGGGGTCCAATTACGTAATGACAAAAAGGAAAATGATGGTCATAGTACCGGCGGCCCAATCGCGTAAAACGTGTCGGATAAATTACGAGTGTCGAACGATTTCTTCCACAAAACTTCTTGTATTTTCCGATAATCAATAAAAAAAGAAGTAGGCGGTAGCGTAATGCCATACTTCTCCGGTGTGACTTACAGACCGCCATACCGACGAGAACACATTAATTAAAAAAAAACAATTCAACCATTTGTACCAAGCTAATTTTTGCACAGATAATCATCGTCGAGTAGTCATTCACGAAAATCACCATGCCATACTTTTTCCGACGGTTCCAAATGGCCGCCATACCCGCCGCATAGGAGTATTTTTTTATGGCGGTATGGCGGCCATTTGGAACCGTCGGAAAAGTATGGCATGGTGATTTTCGTGAATGGCTACTGAACGATGATTAACTATTGATGAATTATATGATTAGTCTGCTTTTTTTAAATGCAACGCCCGAATTTTTACTCTCTAGCTATGCGGATTACGCGCAAAACGTGTGCTAATCGTTACGTACAGCTGAGCGGGTACTAAAAACGAAAACACGATTCGGGTGAGATTCGTACTGGCGGAGATGCATTTTTAAAAGTGCTATGCAAGTGCGGCGACACACAAACATTGTGTGCGACTTAGCAACGGTGGCCAGATAAGAAAAAAAGTTCGCAGTCAAAGTGTTAAAATGCCGCGGCGCTGGTCTTCCGCTGAATTCCGTTTAAACTACCTCTCAATTACGTGGTTTAATTTAAAATCTTGGAGCCGTCAAATCTTGTATTTTTTAAAAAAGCACTTTCTTTAGTCAACTTACTTAGACATTGCCTAAAATTGAGCTGTCTTTTAATGATTTTTTAACGTTTAATGTGGTTTCACTGATAGTGTCACTTCGTTACTACAACTTGATAGAAATATGGTAGAGTTTGGATGTGAATTAAAATATTGGATAGAAATAATGTCTTCATATTTAACACACGAGATCGATGAAAACTCAAACTACCAAGTGGGTATATACAATTGCTGTGTAGCGCAATTATGTGGCGACTGTGGCGGGCAACTCTAAGATTCTTTTTAATAAAGGCTCCCTTCGTAACCTAAGATGCTTATCCAGCTATTATACACGTGAACACCCAGTACACACGACACACTAATATTATGATTGTGAAAGTTTGGATGTTAGTTTATTTATTTGTTTGTTTGTTCACGTCGTAACGGCTGAACCGATTTCGATGAAATTTGGTATATACGTAGATTATAACCTGGATTATCATATAGGCTACCTTTTACCCCATAAATCAGTTCCCTTGGGATAAAAATGGAGTGTCAAGTCAAGTTGCAACAGCGATTTTAGCTTTGTCTAGGTTACCTACACATGTATTAGTGTAACGCGTACGAAGTCGCGGGCAACCACTGGTACGCTATAATTTCTCACCAACAAACGGCAGTTGTCCGGCGAAGGGCGGGCGGGTACGGAAGGGCGCGGCGGAGGGGGGCGACGTCACGCGCGGGGGCTCCGAGAAGTACGACGTGTCTTCCACGCCGCGGACGCAGGGGACCCACGGCGGCGCCTGGTTTACACAAACAAATAATGTTAATTCCTTACCAATTCCATTACACGTTTCTCGTAATTAGGAAATGTTCAATACACAAAGCAAATAATACAATGTGATCTCATCGCAAGCAATTACTTGCATACAGACTTTGGATGGATACTTTTTGTGAATACTTTGTTGCTCGCTGCGCGGGTTACGGGCTAGTATTAGGGTTTCGTACCCAAAGGGTAAAACGGCACCTTATTACTGAGGCTCCGCTTTCTGTCTGTCCGTTTGTCACCTGTATCTCATAAACCGTGATAGTTAGACAGTTGAAAATTTCACAGATGATGTATTTCTGTTACGGCTATAACAACAAATACTAAAAACAGAATATAATAGATAGATAGATAGATAACTCTTTATTGAATTATCACACAAACAGAAATAATAAAAAAAAAATAAGTACTGGGTTAAAATAAATAAGGCAATACAATGGGCGGCCTTATCGCTAAAAGCGATCTCTTCCAGGCAACCTTTGGTTTGAGCGAAATTTTTAAAAATTACGGAGCGCGGTGTACTTTAGCGGATACATTACATTTACACATAATATATTTTAAGATATAATAATAATATGAAGTATTAATATTATTAAAATTAAATAATATTATTAAAGTAATAGATATTTAAGGGGGGGCCCCCATACAACAAACGTGATTTTTTGCTCGTTTTAGCTCGATATTGATAACGACAACAGGTAAACACTTGAAATATTCACAGAATGTTTAGTTATATATTCACTTTCAAAATAAATAATTAAAACAAAACAAATATTTAAGGGGGGCTCCCATACAACAAACGTGATTTTTTTGCCGTTTTTATAGATAATGGTACGGAACCCTTCGTGCGCCAGTCCGACTCGCACTTGGCCGGTTTTTAATCCCTATTATTGCTACGGGCACTTTTATGGAGAGGCGGTGCGTCACGAGATTATCTGTTCATGGAGAGGCGGTAGGTTTATGAAATATAGAGACACCTGCGACGGGGCCCGCGTCGTTGCCCGCGTCGTCACACGCGCAAATACAAACATATGACGATATATTGCCTCGTTTACAGAGACGCGGAGCGTTACGCGAAACCTATCTTTGCGATAACGCATGCGCCGTCGCGACTAACGCTGCGTGCGCTACAGAGATGCCCGCCGCGTGATCCACCGCGAACAACGACGCTACATATTAAGCAAACTCTACTGCATAATCTCTCTCATCATCATCACCATCCACAGCCTGACTTCACCCATTGTTGGGTATAGGCCTCCCCAAGTTTGTGCCATCCACCACGATCCTGCGCTAGTCTCACCCACTGACGGCCCGCGACCTTTACGATGTCGTCCACCCATCTATACCCGCTCCTCGGCCACCATTCAGTTACTGTCCTGCTCCATCTGTCATACATGGCTATATATATTCAAATCATATTATAAACGTAGAAACCTGTTATTAGCCTTACGTTTAGTTCTAAGCTATTTGTCCAAACAAATTGTATGCCCGTTGATTTCTCTAAATAAATAAAAATAAAAAATATATATATCTTAGAGTTGACAGCGCGACGTGACGTCACACCATACGTCGCGCGTCATGCCGCATCCCATAAACGTGACATAACTCCTATGCATTGGCATGTACCAAATGTAATACGAGGAAATCGAGTCAATGGACTCTTTGAAATGATTTAGTAAATTTCATTAAAAAGGAATTTTGACTTTGAATGACGACATAAAAGGAATTTTGAATTGAAGTTGTTCCTTCCAGATTATCCGAATTCATGAATTAATCATCATCATATCAGCCGTAGGACGTCCACTGCTGGACAAAGGCCTCCCTCATTGATCTCCAGGAACTGCGGTTGGAAGCGGCCTGCATCCAACGCCGACCTGCGGTTCTTACCAAGTCGTCTGCCCATATTGTGGGTGGACGTCCTACGCTGCGCTTGCCGGTCCGTGGCCTCCACTCGAGAACCTTTCGGCCCCATCGGCCATCTGTTCTGCGCGCTATATGGCCTGCCCATTGCCACTTCAACATGCTAATCCGTCGGGCTATGTCGGTGACTTGAGTTCTCCTACGTATCTCCTCATTTCTGATTCGATCCCGTAGAGAAACCCCGAGCATAGCCCTCTCCATAGCTCGTTGAGCGACTCTGAGCTTATTCATAAGGCCAATAGTGAAGGACCACGTCTCGGTTCCATATGTCATCACTGGTAACACACACTAATTGTAGACTTTCGTCTTAAGGCACTGAGGTATGTTGGACGAAAAGACGTTGCGAAGTTTCCCAAACGCTGCCCATCCGAGTTGGATTCGACGATTGACCTCTTTCTAGAAGTTGGACCTACTTAATTGGACTGTTTGTCCTAGGTATACATACGCGTCGACAACTTCAAGAGCAGAGTTCTCAACCATAACTGGGGCAGGGACGACATGGACATTCGACATGATTTTCGTCTTGTCCATGTTCATTTTAAGTCCTACCCGTTGGGAGACTCGATTGAGGCCTTCGAGCATCGTGCTGAGCTCTTCCATCGACTTTGCCATGACCACAATATCGTCGGCAAACCGAAGGTGAGTGATGTATTCGCCGTTAATATTGATGCCCAGTCCTTTCCATTCCAGAAGCTTGAAGGCATCTTCCAATGCGGTCGTAAACAGTTTCGGAGAAATGACATCTCCCTGTCTTACGCCTCTTTTTAAGGGAATCGCCTTCGAGCTCTGTTCGTGTACTCGGACTGACATAGTGGCGTTTTTATACAAACACTTCAACACTTCGATGTACCGATAGTCAATACGGCATCGTTGGAGAGACTCAAGCACTGCCCATGTTTCGATCGAATCGAAGGCTTTCTCATAGTCCACAAACGCGAGACATAGCGGCAAGTTATACTCTTCGGTCTTCTGTATGACTTGCCGCAGCGTATGTATGTGGTCTATGGTACTGTAGCCTTTACGAAATCCGGCTTGTTCGGGAGGCTGGAAGTCATCAAACCTGCGTTCGAGACGGTTCGCGATGACTCTCGAAAACAGCTTATAAAAATGGCTCAAAAGCGAAATGGGTCTGTAATTCTTAAGCAAGGTGTTGTCACCTTTCTTGAAGAACAGAACCACCACGCCCCCGTTCCATGCTTTTGGCGTCGTACCTTCAAGCAAGGCGGAATTAAAAAGCTTCTGAAGGACTTTAAGTACCGGTGATCCACCCGCTTTCAGAAGCTCTGAAGTGATTCCGTCCTCACCCGGCGCCTTGTCGTTCTTAAGCTGCTTCAAGGCTATCCTGATCTCATACAGGCTGATGTCCGGAATATCTTCGGTATAATGTCGGGTCAGTTTGGCTTTTGGGTCGTTGGCCGCACTGCAAACAGGTTTAGTGACCGAATCGTAGAGCCGTCCATAGAACCTTTCGACTTCCCTTAACACTTCCGCTTTACTTGACGTTATGCTGCCATCTTCCCTCTTCAGCTTCGTCATGCGGCTCTGCCCAATAGAATTATCTCTCGCGAACACTTTGGAGCCTTTATTCCGCTCTATCGTATCTTTAATACGAGATGTTTTAAAGGTACGAATATCGTGCCGCAAGGATTTCCAAATCTTTCTATTGAGCTGCCTATGTGACTGAGCATCATCGGGAGACTGCAGTCGCAAAGAACGTCGTTCAGCCATGAGGTTAAGGGTGTCATCAAAGAGTTTCTGAGGTCTATTGGTACGGGGGGTCTTAAAGAACTGGGACCCCACCGTATGGACGGTTTCTACGAACCTGTTATTGATCTCGTCCACTGATGCATCTACTTCTAGACAGTCAAAGCGATTTGCAAGTTCGAGTTGAAAGCTCTCGAGGTTTTGGATATGTGCGCGAGTGGGTCGGAGCGTAGACTTCATCAAACGGGACCTTTCAAGTTTAACGTTCATATTCAATGTGGCTCTAACAATTCGGTGATCACTGCCGGTTTTCACCCTGTGAATCACAGAGACATCATTGAATATCCGTTTCTTGTTGGTCAAGATGAAATCAATCTCATTTCTCGTGGAACCGTTGGGACTCATCCAGGTCCATTTCCTGTGAGGCGGCTTCTGGAAAAAAGAATTCATCATAAAGAGTACTTCTTTCTCCAGAAAATCGGCCAGCCTCTGTCCCCTGGGGTTCCGTTGCCCATATCCAACTTGCCCCACTCTCAACTCATCATCGCTTCTCATGCCTAGTTTTGCATTGAAGTCCCCCATAACAACAATAAAGTGAGTTTTGTTCGTATGTATGGCTCTACTGATGTCCTCATACATAGACTCTACTTCTTCATCTGGATGTGAAGAGGTCGGCGCATATACCTGAACGACCTTCAGCGAATATCGCTTAGATATTCTGAGTGTCAGGTACGCGACCCTGCTCGACACACTGTCGATGGTGATAATGTTGTTGATGAGTGACTTGTGAACGAGAAATCCAACACCACCTTGGGACTGTTGGTTCCTCCCGGTAGTATAGTAGGTTACCAGACTTAAGGGATATCGTGTCCTCGCCCTCTCTACGGACTTCTGATAACCCCAAAATGTCCCAGTGTAATCTACTAATTTCTTTTTCCAGCTCAACAATCTTTTCGTCTGTCCTCAAAGTGCGGATGTTGTGTGTTACCAGGGCCAGTGGTCGTCGTAGGGTTTGGTAGCCGATCGTCTCCCGGGGATTCTTAGCACCCCTGGCCCCGCCGTTACTGTGACTGCTACCGTAGCCAGGATTAGCGGGGCCGCCGGGGACTCGGGGCCTGGTTTTATGTTGTAAATCCATGAGGGGGTTGTTGCCATACTCGCCACGCTTGGCAGGCGGGTTGGCGAGCCCAGTATAGGTATTGAAAACACGAAAAGACGCTGCTGCCCATCTTTCGGAGGTATCACTTAGCAGACTCCTACTGTATCCACGGGCAAGAGCGGAGGGGCAACATTCTATTGCCGGCGCCCCACGGCAGCCGCATGAATTAATACGTACCCGCAATCTGCGTTCTTCCACTACTCTCCAGTTGAAAACTCCAGCCCATAATTCCAACTTCTTTAGTAACTCGTTTACGGTACGAGCTGTACGATTATGGAATGACTTGCCCGTTTCCATCAGACATACTAAATCTTTACCTATTGTTAAAAGTGAGGTCTGCCAACTATATTTAACGGCTTCTTTAGAGTAAACATTGTTTTTCCTTTCGATATTTATTGTAAAAGTATATGTGTATTTTATATTTATTTATGTAAGTATATTTTAGGTTTAGGTATTTATTGTAACACCACCTCCTCGCACACCGTTGCCTGGAAGAGATCGCTTTTAGCGATAAGGCCGCCCATTGTATCACCATGTATTAGTCTTTAAGTTTTCTAGGTTAAGTTATTTTAATTTGGTGTGATAAAGAATTATTTATCTATCTATCTACGTATTCGTTCTCTTAACGCAGAGTTATTGGTTAACATAAAACCCCTTAGTTTCAGGGTAAGTACCTTATAATACTAACCTGATCTCTAATAGTATGCACGGAGACGTCAGTCAGAGCGGCGTGCTGCAGCGTATCGAGGTAGTTGAACCGCCGCGCTGGCTGCACGCGCAGCAAGCCCCCCACCAACGACCGCCATTCGCTCGACGGACCATTCGGAGCCGGCAAGAACGGAGGTTCAGGGTTCGGGTCTCGTTCGTAACTGTTGATTAATACTACATTGATAAACAAGGAAAAAAAGGTCGTTATATAACAGTTTGTTGCTAAAAAGAAAATTTGCGTTTCCGGTATCCATTGATTTTTAAATATAAATAAGGATTTGTCACGGAGACTGTATTTCATTTTAGCTTATTATGAATGCAATGTGTCTCATTTTATTATCAAATTATTTACTAGGGCCGTAAATAGCTTTTACGGATCCTATATGAGGTTTACAGCGACCAACTTTCCGAGAATGTGGGATACAAAACAATAAACTCTAATTAGGGTTAAGTTCGCCTTCGTACGTGTCCTTTTTGTAAGATTTTTTTGACAGTAATCAATTTATGTACAATAAATAGCAGCTTAGAGCTTTTTGGCTAATAAACGTAATTAACAGCCAACAACAGATTAATCTTTGAAAAATTACAAAAAAATTATAAGCTTTCAAGGAGAAACGTGTCGTTACCAGTTACCGATGTTTATAAAAACCGGGGATTAGACCAACACTAAGAAACAACAAGTTTGAAAGTAAGTGTTACCTCTGTATGTTACTGAGTATTTTCGCCACTGAATCTTCATCGTCCGAAGAGAAAGGCAACCGAAGTGTAACCAGCTCGAACGCGACCACGCCGAGTGACCAGTAGTCGCACGCAGACTGGACAAACAAACACATTCATCATTATTGTGTCTAACATGTATACAGGGTGTCCCGGAAAAAGTTTTTTAAGCTGAAAGGAATGATTCTGACCAAGAAAATTGTCAACTTTTCATGTTTCAATGTATTTAGAAAACTTTTTTACATAAATTGTATCTGTTTACTGTATGTAATGAATGAAATTCAAGAATAAAAATAATTCAACGTTTAATTTTACAGGTTTTTTACTCTTGTGTTGACTTCAAATCAGTTGTTTTATTAGACTTTGCGCCTTCCCTAGAACGTATCTTAAGCAAACGTAATGTTTGACTTAAGGTTTTTGGCCCTAAACACCTGATACACAGAACTTTAACCATAATCAGCTGATTTTTGATTTGATTCTTCAATCACCCGCCCATTATGCTTACATTTATATTTTTTTTATTTCTTTTTAAACTTTTGTTGTGTCTAGATTGTAATGAAAATAATTTTCAATCAGCTGATTTTTGATTAAAATCATGGGATTCACAAAAGTCGTAGAACATTAGTTCTGGGACATTCTGTATAAGGATCAGGGAAGTATTATCAAAATACGAAAATTATTTTTAAAAAAACGTTCCATAATTTTCTTCAAAAATTAATATAAATTCGGGAGTTGTGATATACGATCGACGTAAAGCGGAGGAGATCGCACTCACCATGAGTTCAAATGTGGACCAAAAATTGACGGTCGATTACCCACGTATTTATAATAATGAATATAAATTAAGTTCCAACATTCGAAGACATTATGTTATAAATTTTCATAAATTTCAAATTAATCAAGCAAACCATAAAGCAACAATGAGCATCTTATTTTTACAAACACTTGTGTGTTGCGAGTGCTGCGAACAAAACTATTGCAAATTATTTTACCTCTCACTTCTACCTACCATGCTGTTAAATACAATATATGTGCAACTACAATAAGTGCCTTTTCATACGTTCCAGTTGCCGGGTAGCCGGCGCCGGGTACACGGCAACCCGGCTACCCGGCGACGAAGTGTATGACCGTATGTACGTTAGCTATTACACGTACCGGCGTAATTTGGCCGGCAAGCGGTCGCCGGGTGCACGCCGGATCCACCACTGTGCGTCCGGTGGCTGCCTACCGGTTAGCCGGCGGCCGCACTCACAGTGTAAGCTTTCATACCGGCCGGCCAGTCGCGCATGTACAACCACGGAGAGCAAGACGCGTTTTGTCTAGCACCCTCGTGTCGTAAATAGTACCTAATTAAGTTTTTGCAAAATGGAGGTAGATACCTATTATATTGGTGGCGATTCTGTTGTTTACGCTGACTATCTAAAATTGTGTAAAATACGAACTGTCTTGTTTTGTTTACGCTAAAGATCAAATTAGAATGGCATTTAAAGTGACATTTCTAAAAATTAAGTAATTTTACTAAGATAGCGTGGTTTTGGGGTAGTTTTAGTCAGCAGTCAAACTGGTGCTGATCAAAACTAGCAAGCAAACACGCCATCTTAGTAAAAATTACTTAATTTTATAAATGTCACTTTAAATGTCATTCTAATTTGATCTTTAGCATAAACAAAATAAGACCGTTCGAATTTTACACAATTTTAGTTAATCAGCGTAAACAACATAATCGCCACCATTGTTGTATTTTGCGTTTTGTAGTAAGTCTGAAATGGTATAAAATGCTGCACACCGTTCTCTTTTCATGTTAATCGGATGAACCCAATAATCTCTTGACTTCCTTTTCTGGCGGCGGTATCTTCGGTACAAAATCCCCATTACAATTAATTGTTTTCGTTTCATTTTTAGCGAAGAGATAAAATTAAATTATTCACGCAGTCACTAAGCGACTGTACTTGCGTTGACAGTTTACACGCTACTGCATACAAAATCGGGTCGTGTGAAAGCTAGATGTGTTACCGGATAGTCGGCACCGGCTACCCGGCTACAGGGACGTGTGAAAAGGCACTCAGGCTACCTAGGTCAATATGCAAGAACTAATTCAAAACTTAATCAAGACTCATCGAATTTTGACAGCTTTTTCATTGGAAGTAATCAAAAAGTAGTAGAAGAGCTCTTTGTGAAAGAGCTCGCCCGGGGAATTACTACCACCATATATATTTCTACCGCCAAGCAGCACATAAGGGTTTACAATTTGTATGGCTCAAGGTGATGGATTCAGGGCAATGCATTGTAGGCATAGGGCAAGTTTCTTAATAGCATGAACTACAATACATTGTTATAGGCGAAGGTTACCACGTAACATGAGGTGAGCCAAGTGCTTGTTCCATCAAAAAATACTTCGCTGCTGCACTATCTTTGTTTCTTAATCATAATTTATAAACTAGAAATAAAGATAAGCTCGCTGTTGCCCCTTGTAGACTCCATAAAGTTAGTAAATCGTTAAAGGGCAAGGTGTACGCTTTTATAACATACTCCCAAGTGATGTACAAAAATTGATAAATAACAAATTTAAAAATGTAATTAAACAAAATCTTTATAGGAAAGCCTACTATAAAATATCGGAATATTTATTTTAGATGATAGAGAAGCTTGGGATTGAAATTGCTCCAACACGTTCAAAACTGTTACAATTTAGACGTAATTTATTTTCATTAATATTCTAAAAGGATCATTAAAAAAATCTGCCTTGTTTTTTGCCTTTCTTTCCTGGCTTGGTTGCGAAAGAGCAGGCAGTAAAATTGACGTTCCAAAGTGAACTTGACGTGAAGGTTTTTATTTTGTTTTATTTTCGGGTTTCAGCTGAAAATCAGCGTTAGGTGCATAACATCCTATATTACGTTGAGCTGAACGCTATTTTGGTACGCATACACATGTCGAACTGTTTTAATTATTGAAATTGTACCTACTGTTCTTTATAATCGTTTACTGTGTTATTTTGTGTGTACCAAATAAATGATTATTCTATTCTAAATTAAAATAAATATTTGAGTCTTGATTCAAACTTGAGCACAGTCCTAGACAGGCCATGGTGTGTGTTAATAACAACATTTCAGACAACCCTCTATCTACAACCTGCAAGTGAAGCTAGTACACACGGCTACACATCAAGCTATACGGTTCCAGTATAAGCTGACCTCTCATTTTACGAAAAGCCTACACAATGCGAGGTCAGCTTATACTGGAAATGTATAGCTTGATGTGTAGCCGTGTGTACGTACCAAACCAGCTTCACTCGCGATTATTAATTTAGGAAGCGTAAGCGTTAGGAGTCCCACACGTTTATCGACGTAAAATTGGTTTATGACATATATTGGGGCTAGATAGCGCTGTGTGAAATATCCACAATTATTTATTGTGATAATTTCTAATATTGGTTGCTGCATGTTTTCGAAAGATCTATAAGATTAATCAATAATCCGAAATAAAGGCTAAGGTCTTTTTGAATACTCTGCTGACGAATGTGTTAATCCCCATCTTTAGATCTACTCAGTATGCAGACTCCATGAAGATATCTTACTAGTGGGTAGTCTGAGGCATGTCCAAATATTACTATTAATGCATGCCTAATTTAAAAAAAATTACTAACAAAAAAATCTTAAAATAAATTTATGGAAAGATAGATAATAAAAAGTAGTTCTGTTATTAATTCATGGTTGCGTTTGTTTTCGTCACCATGCGATAAATTTACAAAATGTCAATAGTTTATTCCAAGCCCGTAGATATTGGCTGATAATAATGGGGTGTTTAAAATTGTCTCCGCTCAGCTCTATTGAAGGCATTGCGAGAACATTCAGTCATGATAGAGTGTGTGATGGACTTGATGAGGTCTGACCATCTCGTCGGAGAGCGACCACGCGGTCTCTTGCCCTCCAAGCTAGAATTGCTAGATTAGGAAATGTAAGTGATATGTCAGCCGATGAAACATCAAGAAACAAATGTAAGCTGGAACCCACAATGGCCTGCGTAACGATGCCGCGGCAGTATGCGGAACAGACGGTGTGCGTGGTCGCGCAGTGCGCGGCGGCGAGCAGCTCCGGCGCCACGTAGTCCGCGGTGCCGGCGGGTAGCGCGCACGCGGACGCGTCCGACAGCCGCGCGCACGAACCGAAGTCGCCTAGTTTTATGTGACCGCATCTGTGGACACCCAAATACTAACTAGTACACTTATACTTTGTTCGCCGAAAAAACGCTCTTTTTATTTTAGTTTTTACTAGCTGACCAATCCGCAGCTTCGCACGCGTAGTTTTTCAATAAAACATTACCCTCCTTCTGCGCAGTTGGGTAAAAAGTAGCCTATGTCACCCGGGGATAGTGTAGCTTCCCAACAGTAAAAGATTTTTTTAAATCGGTTCAGTAGTTTCGGAACCTATTCAATACAAACAAACAAACAAATCTTTCCTCTTTATAATATTAATATTACTCGTGCGCGATAACTTGGGACCTGCTAGAAATGCGACTCCCCGACCGCTTCCCCTGCACTTCCCCGATGGCGCCCGTATTGTACCGTTCGCATCACTATTTTATACTAGGGTTTTTAGTCTCGTACTGGCCTACGTCACGTAACGACGCGCTCTGGAATTCTTTTAGTTTTCGTTTGTGTTATTGTTTTGTTGTTGTAGTTTTTGTTGTTATAGTTTGTGTCATTGTTTTGTTGTTGTAGTTTTTGTTGTAATAGTAAATGTTGTAAATTTATCGGATACCTCTTCGTCAAGTGATTATAGTGAGACTGAGGACGAAGAACCATCTCTAGAAGGCATAAATCCACCAAATAGTGACGAAGATGAGATAATGTAAATACATAATAGATAAAATCAATGTATAAACTTAAACATTGTATTTTTATTTTATTCAAATAGTGTAAAAAAGATTAGATAAAAAGCAGCGTCCTCCCTGAGTAACATAATAAATTAGGTTAAAAAAAACAAAGACGAAGCCGCGGGCGGCTGCTTGTTATGTTCGCTTTTTTGCGGGCGGTACAAACACGCCAATATGACGTTACCGCGCTCAGGTCCCAACTTATCGCGCACGGGTAATATAGATAGATAATACGACTTATGCCTGTAATTTCGATGCCTTCGAGACAGATTGGTGTGATTTGGGAGGCAGCAAAGTCCTGGAAGACAATGGGGGAGATCTTTGCCCAGCAGTAGGAAGACACAGGTTAAATAAAATGATTAACCATCGCCTATAACAAAGTATTGCCTTATAGGTCACGAACCTTAGGGTACCGAACGTACCCTACGATGCACTGCTCTGCATCCATCAACTTGAGGCATATAGTTGTAAAGCCTAATGTGCCTGTAATTTAATCAGCAACCATACCCTTTAAACCGAAACAAAGTGATGCTGCTTGGCAGCAATAACAGGGCACCATACATGCTCTTTCTTGCACAATTGTATGGATGTGAAAAGGACCCACTATCACCATGAGCAATCATGACTGGTCAGTGGGCGTGACCATTATTTAAAAATTTTATGGTGCGTAGATGCTACAAGTTACCTATTTATAATATTCATAACCTAACTATACGTCCACACTGCACTAGAGACTATAGTACTCATCACCATTAAGCTACATTTTATTTTGAAATCCATGCTAAGCCGGGCCAACTAGAATAAATGATTGAACTATTCATTTTAAAACATTAGAGGAAAAGATTTGGTACATCTTTTGGGACCCTTTTTAATGCACTAGAGATTTAGTAACAATGAGTACCTTATCTACAGAAAACTGAAATTAATGTTGCACATACATATATTGGATGGAAGATAATAAAAAAATACTTTTTACCTATCTAGTAGAATATTATGTGGTTTCACATCTCTATGCACATATCCCATGCCATGAAGTGCTTTCAGCGCGTGCGCAACCTCACACACATAGAACGCCGCGTCCTTCTCCGAGAGAGGGTGGTTCCGTCGCGAGAGCAGGCCGGCTAGGTCTCCACCGGAACAGAGCTCCATTACTAGGTATAGATTACTGTTATCCTGAAATAGTAAATGTCAATATGATACATTGTTATGTACCTACCTAAAACTTTATCTATCCATCCATATGACGACTTCCGTGGCGCAGTGGGCGAATACCCGACTGAGACGCAAGAGGTAGCGGGTTCGATTCCCACTACGGAACAAATGTTGGCATGATCTTTAGATATTTGTTTCGGATCTGGTTGTTTCTCTATATATTACATGGGGCACACTAAAAGTTTTGCACTTCTAGCTAATCGGAATTATTTCAATTTCGAATGTTTTGAAACGTTGCAACCTTCTTAGTAAAAAAAAAATGGCGGGAAATCATTTGTCAATTGTTTTTTATCACACACCAAAGTTCTACGTACGCAACGAAAATGGAATTAAGTCGAAAAAATTTTAGAGCGATGATTTTTTATGATTTTAAAAGTTCTCTCTCTCCGCAATACTGCGCCGCTCATCTTCAAAATGCTTTTGGGAGAGAAGCACCTTGTTTGAGCCCCGTAAGGCGATGATTTGACATCACAGGGTGCTAGGTCGGGGCTACCCCGACCTAGCACCCTGTGATGTCTGTATTTTCCCCAAAATTAAAGATTTGATGAGAGGTTTCACTTTTACCAACTCCGAAGAGGCAGTGATAGGGTTCAATCAGCACGTAGAAAACATACCTTCAGATCTGTGGTCCTCCTGTTTTAAAAAATGGTTCGATCACATGAAAAATATTTTTTAAATGTAAAGGAGAGTATTTTGAAAAGCAATAAACATAATATTTCGGTTATAACATGTTGTTTTTCAAGTTACACAAAACTTTTAGTGTGACCTACGTATAAGTATGTATTTACAAAAAAAAAGTATCTAAGTATTCTATCAGTTATCTGGTCCCATAGTACAAGCTTTGCTTAGTTTGGGGCTAGACGGCACTGTGTGTAATGTCCAGCATTATTTATTTACTTATTTATATCTTTATGAGAGAAAATATATGTTTTATTTAATATCAATGACACAAAATATAGATCCACTAACTTAGCATGACTATCCTAGACAATATTATAGAAGATACATGTCATATTACAGTAAGGTTTGTAAATTTTTTTTTTCATCATGCAAGCTTTGAAAGTTGGTCAGTGTAAACTCAATATCGGCTATGTAAATAGCTCCTTCCATCTTGTTGAGTTACATCCTTTCATCTTTCAAGTTTCTTTTATTTCAAATGTTGTTGAAACTCATAGCACAGAATTATAATACAACGCACAGAAGACGCATCTGTATATATTTTAGTGAAGAGTGGATCTGAGTTGCAAAGATTTCCTGAAAGCTACACAACAGGTAACCCTAGTGCAAGGTTAGGACTATAAAAATGTACCTGGAAAGCATACTGGAGCCTCGGCATCCAAGCACTGGTAGCAATAGCGAGGACATCTCTCTCGTCTTCTGCACCAGTAACCTTTTTCCTGGCAAGTTCTTTGCGGACAGTCTTCAGTGCATACACATCATGAGTTTGTTTCTCTCTCACCATCTGTATTTAGACAAAAGAATATTGAATAATGACTTATTTACACATTTGAATACTTGCAGGAAGAATTGTATGTAGAATTTCTAGGTAATATTAAACAAGAAAAATATTAACTAATAAAAGTTTTAGTACATTCAAGAGTAGGAAACTTAAGTGTATAATATTTTAAAGGTTTATCTTCTTACCAACAGATATAGGATATATTATGGATCTTTCAAAAATCCTGCAATTGCTAGGATGACCAAGCGTTATGAAAGCAATATATACAGTGGTGGTCATCTAATTAGAAATACCTAGTCACTTGACATTTTTATAAAGTAACTAACATTACTATAGCATTTAATAGGAGGTAATTTTTTTTTCACTACTTCACAATGTACACACGGCTACACATCAAGCTATAATTATCCAATATAAGCTGACCTCACATTGTGTAGGCTTTTCGTAGAATAAGAAGTCAGCTTATACTGGAAATGTATAGCTTGATGTGTAGCCGTGTGTACATTAATATTCCTAGTTTAATGACAAGCAATAATATTTGACAACCAAAACGACAACAAAAATAAATATCAGTGAAACAAACCGTATCAATATCGTTAGGACTGGCAGAATGGACAACTAATTAGAAACATTATATGACTTGGTTCGAAATTTGAATTTTTAAATTGAAATACAGTTCTTTCTTACAATTGTCAATCACATTGTGAATATTGCCGCCGTTTCTAACTCATTACGAAAAGTTACTATTTTTTGTTATTTTATTAAAAATGGGTAATAATAAGAGCTGTGATGCAGCAACGAGAAAAATTATAGTGAATTTTCATTTAAAACAAAAATGGAGTTACAGAAAAATCGCCGATTATTTGGAATGTTCCGTAAATATGGTATTTAACGCCCTCGCACATATCAAACTACACGGAACATCGGATAACGTGCCAAGAAAACTTCGGCCCAGGAAGACTACAGTTCATGAAGACTGGCTTATGCTTCGATTAGCTAAAGCGGACCCCTTTAAAGGATCCAATGTTATAAGAAAAGAGGTATTTTCAGAAGACGATCCTCGACACGTGTCCACTAAACTAGTTCGGAGATGGTTGGTTGAAGGAAAATTGTTAGGAAGGATCGCTAGAAAAGTACCACTACTAACCAAGCAACATAGAGAAAATCGTGTAGCATTCGCTCGCAAATATGGCAGTTGAACTATTCATCAATGGAAAAAAGTTTTGTTTTCGGATGAAACTAAAATTAATTTAATTAATTCCGATGGAAAACGATATGTACGACGACCAATAAACGAGGCATTGAATAACAAGTACACTAAAAAGACAGTTAAGCACGGTGGTGGAAATGTAATGGTGTGGGGATGTTTCTCAGGGTACGGGATTGGTCCCGTGAGAAAGATTGAAAGACAGATGGATCAATATCGATACAAAAAGATCTCAGAAGAGACAATGATTCCATATTCCGAAGAAAATTTGCCTGTAACTTGGATATATCAGGATGACAACGACCCGAAGCACACAGCACGCAGCGTTAAAGAGTTTCTCATGGAACAATCCGTGACAGTGTTAGAGTGGCCTGCCCATAGTCCGGATTTAAATCCCATAGAAAATTTGTCAAAGTCAAAATCTTTTATTCATTAAAATCACAAGGATCACTTTGAAACGTCAATTTTACTGCCTGTTACTTCGCGACCAAGCCAGGAAAGAAAGGCAAGAAACAAGGCTGGTTGTTTTTTTTAATGATCCTTTTAGAATACATTACAATACAGAAAATAAATTACGTCTAAATTGTAACATTATAAACGAGTTGGAGCAATTTCAATCCCAAGCTTCTCTATCATCTAAATAATCCGATATTTTATAGTAGGCTTTTTTATAAAGATTTTGTTTAATTGCGTTTTTAAATTTGTTAATTGTCAATTTTTGTACATCACTTGGGAGTTTGTTATAAAAGCGAACACCTTGCCCTTTAAACCATTTACTAACTTTATGGAGTCTACAAGGGGCAACAGCGAGTTTATCTTTTTTTCTAGTATTAAAATTATGATTATCGCTATTTTTTAGTTAATTAATATTTTTGTGAACATACATCAGATTTTCATAGGTGTATGACAAGGGAATGTCATAATATTTATTTCTATGAACTTATTGCGTAATGATTCTCTGGGGCCCATATTATAAATTGCACGAACAGCCCTCTTCTGCAGCACAAAAACAGTATTTATATCTGCAGCACTCCCCCACAGCACACTATAAAGTCCAAACTGTCGCAGAAACATGTCACTAATATTCATGGACTTTACAGTGCATTTGAAAATGCTTGGAGAAGTATTCCTGTAGAAACCTGTAATAAATTGGTTGAATCAATGCCACGTTGCTGCAAAGCTGTAATCGAGAACAGAGGCTACCCTACCAAATACTAATTGTCTAATGATGTAGTATTTTTAGTATTTTTCAAAACTATTAGGGTTTTATTCAATTTAATAATGATTTAAGCAATGATTTTTTGATGTTTCTATTAGTTGTCTAGCTTGTATCTAGTATTTTATTTTAATATTAATATAAGTTTCAGTTTTTGAAAAACAACCGTTGTATTCTATTAATATAATGGTATAAACAATGCAATATAATATCCGATGCATCGATTTTAATACGTAGGAGCACTCAATGATACGTTAAAAATTTGTTAGAAAGGGAATTTGCAATAAAAACATAACTATAATATAATATATAAACCCAGGTGGGTGTTTCTAATTAGATTTCCACCACTGTATATAGCATCTTTCACCATGTGCTTCAGCTTGCTATAGTTTATGTATAATAAAATTTAGTATATTAATAAGCATATTATAGCCAGGACCATTTATTTATTTGAACTTAATTTATTTACGTCATGATCCAGTCTTTACAATAGTATTTGTAGATAGATAAAACAAGGAATTATGAACTTACATGAACTTCTCCAAAATATCCCCGGCCAATCGTTTGCAGTACTTCAAAATCAGAGAGACAGACTCTGATCCTTCGCAGGTCTGCCAATGTACTGCGATCTGAAAATATTATAATAAATCGCATCTACAAATACTGTGTGATGCACTGTGCGATATTATAATAAATAAATAGCTATAGAAATCATGCCAAAGGTCTCCTGTGGCCTATAAGATAACAAACAACTCTGTGTTTTGGTGGTATGTTTTTGATGATTTTACATATAACATTTTTTTGTGATACCAAAAAGAGACTGTATACTACCTACTTATTTTGTTAGAATATGGTCCATTAACCCATATCAGCTTTACCAACCTCCTGCCAGGCAAAGTTCGGGTACAAACATTTCGGGTTGACTTACATTTGTCCACAAACACCCGCACAAGCTCGTCAGTCTTCTTGATAGGATCGTCATTGCACTCGTCGTACAGGGCTGTGAGTGCATCCAGTAAAGCCTCACGGTCTATCGTCTTTTTGATGAATTTTGTTGAACCACTAGTCACTTTGCCTAGGATTTGGCGGTTTAGCCGTGTTATTCGCACTGCAATGGCTTCGTTTGAAGGTTCCATTTTGTCGTCGAGTTCACAATTCTGCTGAGCTCGTCGATGAAAAGTTACAATTTACGAGCTTCCCCCATGCTTTATTTATTTTTCATAGAATTTAGTTGGACCAAACCGTACATAGCTCAGTACATTAACGCCGTTATTTTGAATTGTAAATCAAAGATCAAAGGCCAATGACATTTACAGTCTGACATTTATATATAGGGTTGCTAGTGACTAAAATAAACAGCGCTCTCTATTATTGAGTAGCGGAAGCTCGGTGACAATCCCAATCAATTTGCTTCAAAAATTGCTTCTAGATAGAGTTTGCTGTTTGAATGTTTGACATGAATTTTTGTCTGCTACTTCTACTAGACTAAAATAAAAGTTCGGATGTTTGGTTTTTCATAATTTGTTATGTTTGTGACCGCATTGTACTTCGATATAATATAATTGCTTTTCGTTTTCGCATTGATCTACAAATTTTCGATTATTTCAGATAGGTACGCACAAATTCCAGACACACGCGCTCCGACGACCGACGCCGTGACGACAACGCGGCGCGTGAGTTCGATTCCCACAACGTTGTGGTGTGGTATTTAATGCACCTAGATCAATTCATGTCCTTATAAATGGGTGGTTCGTACTGATACCACAGCCTCTAGACCCCTATATATTGCTGTGGTAGTACGTATGTAGTGACATGGGTTGTGGGTTGTTAAGTAAACGTGTAGGTACATATTTATTTGGGTAAAATTTAGCTATGCCGTTAATAATAAAAAACAACAATTCAGAATATCTGCGTAACGATGACATAAGTTTCTCGTTTTTCCAAAGCAATCAATGCTTACTTAATACCTACCATAAAGTTTGGATAGGTACTCAAATGAAAAGTAGGTACTACCTAAAATCTCGTCATATAAAATTGAGATTTCTGTGGCGGACTGTCCATCTGATGTGGTAATAAATCAAATTCGTCAAAAATCAATTCGTCGTAAATAAGTCAACAGATTTATTTAAGCTACCTATACCTATTCTTCCTACGTATTCTATTTCTTTGTCGATTCTATTAATTTGTACTGTCTGTTAATCCTGTCTGCCGGTAGTTCCCTATATCGGCTGGGTCTTCTTTCTTGTTTATGAGGATTAATCCGAATTAGCCCATGAGCTGAGGATTTTTTCTTCTGTTAGGATTTTGTTAAATAAACTTTTTAATGGTGGTGTAAGTACCTATACATTTTGATAGTTGTATTAACTCGTTAGATAAAAAGTTATCGGAACCTGGACTCTTGTCAGATTTTAGTTTCATGATTTGTTTCTGGCTCTATGGTATTTTCGGTCTGGGTTTGCTCTTCTCTAACTTCTGGTGTCCTTGCCTCATGGACCTCTCTGTCTTCTGTTGTAGTACTATACCTACAGTGTCCTGTAGCTATATTTATGAGTTTAGTTCCACTAGTTTGCTTTTAGTTAGAGTTTTTGTTTTGTTTTAGCTTTGTGATTCAAGTTTTTTCTTTATTTAATATTTTGCGCTTCCTTTATTATAAGAAATTTTAAAAATATGTATATATAGCCTGTGAGTATTTTAATCTTTTTTATTATTGTTGTGTTTGTGTTTTATAAAGTAGTTTCAGTTGTTGTTTTTTTTCTATATTATCTTTGTTTTGTAGGTCATGGCGTTTCTTTATTACTAGGTTTGATTCTTCACTTAAGATTTCGCTTTTCTTGGATAAGTTGCTACATTGTTGATTTGTGTACCTTAAGCTGTTGTTTATTGGTTTATGTATTTTTTTAAAGTAAAATCGGTAAATGTTTTATTTTTATTTTCATTTATTTTATAATCTTCCTACTTAACTATAGTTTTTTTAATTTATTACATATGTTTATTTTAAGGGTTTAAGAATGATTATCGATGCTAAGAACAGATGGATTATACTCATAAATTCACCACTGCCCAATAATACCCATTCCATTCCACGGGTTCTACTGGTATAGTCATAAATAAAAAAACAGGTAGTTTCTATTTTTTTCCCGAACCTTTTGGGTAGATTACGTTTCCACAAAAAAAAGTCTTACGGCCGTTTGAGGAAATAATAGTTATCAGATGAAAATAACGTATGTACCTGTACCTATACCTTCCCATAGTACGCATTATAGATTTGTATATAAACGTACCTACCTAGCAGTGTTGCCAACCCTACCCGAATGAAAAACAGCATATTGAGCATAAAAAAACAGTAGCATGGTGTTATTCAGAAGATGAGGATTTTTTAAAGTAAAACTCCTTTAAGCATGCTTCACTTGGAGAGTAAGCTGGTGAATGCGTTACGAAAAGTGCGAACGGAAGTTGAGAGGGAGATATAAGTTAGTGAAGCTAGAAAGAGAGAGTTACTTTTCGTATATTTTTAAACATGCGATTTGCGTCTGTCCAAAATGAACATAGACTGATCCACCTACAGTCAGATGGATAATTTTGTAATTGAACAAATTTATAAATTAATATTTTGAAAAAGAAGTTTGGCTTCAGTCGTGTGGTTTAAAGCACACTCGTTTTTTAGAGTATGAATAAACGAAGCTTGAATCACCGAAATAAAACTAAAAAAACGTATTCTACGGTTTTCCTTTCAACAAGCTGTCTAATTGCTTCACATATTCATTCACATAACCAATGACATTTCTATTACAGTTTTTTTATTTCCATGGTGTAGGTATGTAGCGAACGGTAGGGTGTTTACTTTTAGTGAAAACTAAAAAAAAACAGTAGAAGTACGGATAAAAACAAAAAACAGTTATGACATTGAAAATACAGTAACAGTAAGGTCGGGAGCACTGGTACCTAGTATTAAAAATTACGTAGGTTAGGTACTCTACAATTGGTAAAATACGTACAAGAATTTACTTAGCCTTATTCAGATCGATGTGATATAGAGAATCAATTCGCAAGTCGTCATCAAAATACCTTTCCGATCATCGGTAAGCCCGAGTCTACACTACTGAAAAATATTTACTTAATTTTAAAAGACGGTCTGTTGTCTTTACTACTACCACAGATTATATAATAGTCTTTTTCTTACTACGTACGTACTTACTTTCATTATATACAAATATACTCTATGGTACTTACCTACTATTATTTATGTACCTACCGCAAATACATTGTTAAAAGGTGTCGCATAAGATTGGTTGTTTTGGAGGAATCCATGATGGGAGGCCGAGGCCGATGTTCAGGAGTAGGTGGACGATATTCCTATAGATATGGTGTGGATCATTGTAGCCTGTTTTGGAGATTACTGGGTTATATCGCCTATTCGTACTATTTTCTCTAGCCCCCCCCCCCATACCCCTCCCTCTCCCCAAAATTTCGTAGATATCAAAACCTAAAGTAGGTAATCCTGTACATTTTATTCTAGGTAAGTACCTAATTTAATTTCGGGTATGTAGCTAACTAACTTCCTATTTGCTTTATGTACAAACAAAAAATATTAGTGTCTATTATTCATAGTTGTTGAAGCGCGTTGAAGTCTTTTGTATGGAAACAGAGTTTTAGGCAAAATTCTTGATGCGCGTAACTCTTTGTGCGTCGACTACTGAAGAGCACGTTACATCAGCGACTACCTATCACAGAAGTCAGAGCATTTATTTGTCAAAATAAAGGTACCTACATACATTAGATATAACGTAATATTTCACCATCTAGATAGGTAGGTAAGTAGTAGGTTCCTATTGCCTGTCCGTTATCTTTGTGGCCCAAATTTTGTGTCCGAGTTAAATGACCTAAAAAGTATCCACAATAGTATTGTTCTATAGAGTTAGAAGAATTAATTTAAGAAACTAATTTCTTCTTCCAGCTCAACAATCTTTTCGTCTGTCGTCAAAGTGCGGATGTTGTGTGTTACCAGGGCCAGTGGTCGTCGTAGGGTTTGGTAGCCGATCGCTTCCCGGGGATTCTTAGCACCCCTGGCCCCGCCGTTACCGTGACTGCTACCGTAGCCAGAATTAGCGGGGCCGCCGGGGACTCGGGGCCTGGTTTTATGTTGTTATATCATAAAGGGGTTGTTGCCATACTCGCCACGCTTGGCAGGCGGGTTGGCGAGCGCAGTATAGGTATTGAAAACACGAAAAGACGCTGCTGCCCATCTTTCGGAGGTATCCCTTAGCAGATTCCTACTGCATCCACGGGCAAGAGCGGAGGGACAACATTCTACTGCCGGCGCCCCACGGCAAGAAGAATTATCAAAGCTGAGTAGACCCAACTAGTTTGCGAGCAGTTAGTCAACCAACTTATGTCTGTGGTTGGATTTGTAAACAGGTAATTATAATGTTCTACAAAATGACTAAATATTTGTTATATTTTTTTCTTATTCCAATTCTAGAGTGAATATAAGAGATCTGCACTGACGTCCCGCACTGGGATGTATTGTGCACTAACCCCCTACTAACCTTTATTTATTTACCCTGGTTTTTTTATCATAAACTTCCGTCCTACAATGTGTACGCAGCCTAGCAGCCTAAGTTTCCAACAAGTAGCTTGTTTATAAAACGTGCCGATTGCGTTTCGCGCGCAGTTTTATCCTTACTCAGCTTGAGCGCGCAATCATTTGAAATTAGAACAATTTGGCACGTTTATTTTTCATAAATTCACTTTTCCGTCGAGTGTGTTACCAAAGAGTTCGGATAAATTAAGGAGAGCAAAAAGTTTTGTTGCCTATTTTTTGACAATGGCGTTCCTCCAAGGACCTTCTTTGAAACAGTCGGAGATGATAAAGCAGGAATTAGGTGAGGGTCCTGGGGACATGGAGAGATGCGTGCGGGATCTCAGGAGTATGCTAGCAGCTTCGCCGTATTTGCCTGATCCAGATAGTTTTGGTAAGTTCTATTCTCTACGTTATTACATTTCTCTCTAGATATTTTGTGTAAATGTAAAGTGATGCTGATGATGATGATAATGATGATGGGTGGCATTAGTTAAAAAAATCTAAATCTTTTTATTGATTAAAATCACAAGGATCACTTTGAAACTCAATTTTACTGCCTGTTCCTTCGCGACCAAGCCAGTTATTTTTAGTATGTAAGGTATAATTAAAAGGGTACCGCAGTCGAACTATGAACTCTTACTCTCGCCATGTCGGACAAGTTACAGCCGTTTGATTCATAAACTATTGGAGTTAGAAAGCTGAAATTTGACATGATGATACATTTAAATGACGTGTAGTAAACTATGAAATAAAATGTAAAATCTAGATTTATAGGGTACTTCTCGTCTATGTACGGGATGTTTTTATGCACACGCACCACATCGTTTGGGGTCGTTTGGGGCATAGGTTTTCCAAAAACAATATAACGTTCTCAACAAAAACTTACCGATGTACTTTTATGTTATAAGTATATGTACCTGTGTAATCTTTGTACTATTAAGGACGTCATATCGGTACAACAGCCTATGTTTTTTATTTCTAGCTGCGTCCTGCGTGGAATTCCTTTGCGTTCGTCACCCCCATGCAATGCAACTCGATGTTGTAGCGAATCGAGATGCGCTCACTTCAGCTTGCTAATCCTTTGTGCTATGTCGGTGACTTTGGTTCGTCACGAATCTCCTCATATTTAGTTTGTTCTCGTGTACCTACATTAAAATTAATTAGGGACTCTTGCGGTCAGAAATGAAACTTATGTTAAATACTTATGTTAACTTATGTGAAAGTTATGGTTGAAAAAATCACATAAAGGTACGTATGAAAAATAGTTTACGTCCTATTCTCAGACCTACCGAATATACACAAATAAATTCCCAAGATTCGGTCAAGCCGTTTCGGAGGAGTTTTGTTACAAACACTGTGACACGAGAATTTTATATATTAGATGTACCTATGTAGTAGAAACCGAAGAAACAATTGTAATGTTTTTAGTGTTCCGAGCCCTTGATCCATTGAACCAAAATGCGTGTTTGCGACAATTGGTGACAATAGTTCTCACGGGTTGCTTCACAGACTCCATGTCTGTACGTTCGGTGCATGCTAATTCACCTCAGAAAATTAGATACAGTCAAACAATAAGAAAATCTCTTTAAACTTTCGCGATCATCGTATTTAATTACGAATATTGTATAGCCGCGACCACGGCTGTTGCAATTGAGACGAAACGTCTCACGTCGCGATAATAAATAAAATACGCGATAAATATCCGTTTAGTTATTAATCATTAGTAGGTAATTAAAAAAATATCTTTCTAATATGTATTTTTCATCATCACCTTTTCCTTCCTTTTCATTCTGTTGTAGATCACAAATTGGATTTAATTTAATGTTAAAAATGTTGGTATGTAACAAGTAAAAACCGTATTAACGTACTTATAAAAAATAAAAATTAATTATGATATTTTATTAATTTCCTAACTATTCTTATATGTTTATTTTATACTTTATTGCAATTGTAACAATAATTACAAAATATAATGATATTTTTTACATTTTATGTGCAATAAGGTATCCTAATTCCTTATAGTAAAGATGGTTTGATTGATTAATTGACAATTCTTTATTGCACAAGCATTCTCTTCCAGTTAAACTTTGCGTAGTGTTGAAAAAATATAAAATATAACAATAATGGTTGATCTGCTACAAAACTTATCTTCTGTGAATCTTTTAGTATTCTGTTTAGAACCTTACGCATTTTACAAACTTTTGCATTACGTTTGCTGACTGTACGTGTACTCACTACCTTGACCAAGTTAGGGGAATGATTGTCGGATAATAATAATTTACGCAAAGGGCGTATAAATAATAATTTATTAGATTTTCACGCGTAATTATGTTTAATTTATGGCATCTTGGCTGCTATGCGTATACTAAAAGGTAGGGATAAAATTTGGTCTTGTTTTCAAAAATGACTGGACTGTTAGGCTGGACAAAAGCATCAAGAAAGAAGTCTGTAAAAATTAAATAAAATCAAAAAACTTAATTAGGCAGGTTACCTATCAGCAGTCTAAGTACATAATTTATCAATCGACAAACTAACGTTTAAATTAACGATAAAATCGTTGCGACTGTAGACTCGTTAAGTCGTTACAGATGCTATTTTTACAATAAGTAGGTATAACTAATGGTTCGCCCCGAACTGAGATCTCTTGAATCTCCAAAAAACAAAATATATTACTAATCTTAGGGCGACTTGCACAACGATGCTTAAACGTATTTAGTGGCTAAATATGATTTAAGAAATCATACAAATACGTCAAATATAAACTTAGTTAGTTGCTAAATACGTTAGTGATCTTTGTGCATGCCGGCTTTGACTAATAAATTAGTGCCACGATATAGAAACCAATTAACTTGACCTACAGTTTCATTCAAATTAGAGGTTCATGATTTGGTTACTCTTTTTAGGGGTAGAAATTGCAGTTATTCTAGATTTCAGACTTGTGATATTTGCGTCACTAAAGCTACATCTAAGAATGTTGAATTTTAACTAATAGGTAAGGCTAGGATTATTTCATTAAGATGCAATGTATGTTTTAATAAATACCTAAAAATAGCACTTACAAATATTTAATAGTTTCAATTTCATGCACAAATCTTTTAAATCAAACCACAAATTTTACGTCTTTCGATATACCTAAGTATATAAACAGGAAAAAGATTTGATTCAAAAAAGTACATGTTAGATGTCTGTCTATACCTACGTATTGTATTTGTACATATTGTATGTGTTGACAGATACCGCATTTCTGGAGGTGTTCGTCTGCGGCTGCCGGATGAACATGGAGCGCGCGAGGAACAAGCTGGAATCCTTCTGCGTAGCCCGATCCCGCCATCGCGATCTCTACGAGCGCTGCTCTCTGAACGAACCTCCGCTCAAAGACGTCTGCAATTTCATGTGAGTATCTTGCGACAAGATAGATAGACTACTCTTTTTTTGCACTTCAAACAAAATTACATTTACAAAGAATAAACAAAAATAACGGTAAGTACAATGGTCAGTCTTATCGATAAAAGCAAATAGAAATATAAAGAACAGTCCGGAATAAACCAATTAAAAAAAATTAAAAACGTTATAAATATTTTTTATCAAGCGATTAGGTTTATATAAAAAATATAAAGTCAAAGTGGCAAGTCACTCTTTAGTGTGCAACTATTTTGGTTTTTATTTAATTTTAATTTTAGTTTTTATTAAAAAAAAATTTGTCAGCGTTTTACACCAACGGGGTCGGGAAACGCCCAATGACCTTCTCAAGAGTATTTTCATCCTGTTACTTACTACCTCAACTTCTTACCTAACCAGCGGTACTTCTCTAGAAGTCTCAGCAATCGACTCCAGTGCCGTAACTAGGGCGGTGCCAGCGGTGCCCAGGCACAGGGCGCAGACCCTGGAGGGGCGCAGAAATGACTAGACCAGTATCTAGTTTTGTTTCATGTATGGTAGTTAGTAGGTACATTTTGTTTTATTGCGAATATGGTGTAGACGCGCCCTCTGTACTATCTATATCTATATGGCGTTTTTCAAGCGATCTTGAAACAACAACACTTGTAAAGGTGGTTTTATATTTGTCTGATGTGTCGTGACGTGACGCGTCAGAACGGTATCGGTTTCATACATTTAGTACTAGCTGGTGCCCGCGACTTCGTCTGCGCAGGATTAGTATTTCGAACAATATGTTTATAAATTGTAGCCTATGTGTTATTCTGATGTATAAGCTATATTATTGTAAAGTTTCATTAAAATCCATTCAGTAGTTTTTGCGTGAAAGAGTAACAAACATC
The DNA here is from genome assembly GCA_918857605.2 of Philereme vetulata. Lineage (NCBI taxonomy): Eukaryota > Metazoa > Arthropoda > Insecta > Lepidoptera > Geometridae > Philereme > Philereme vetulata. The sequence goes on along the minus strand of OU975420.1, from coordinate 12,053,331 downwards.
CATCCATCCATCCATACAAACTTTCGCGTTTATAATATTAGTAGGATGGTAACGTTCACACTAGTGCGTAACGTGTTGTGTTGTGATGGCTTATGTATGGAACCGATACAGTTCTGACGCGTCAGGTCACAACACATCAGACAAATATAAATCCACCTTGTCTTGCTCGCAATATTACATACACAAACAAAAGTACCTATACCGTAACTATGAGACAATTTCTGTCTATATTCATTTGGAGGGCGCCACTTCTAACTTAGAAGTTCTAAGCAAATCTGTCAATCTAGCTGAGGAGATGTACATATAGTTCACGTTACGCTGTCATTGCTGTCAGCCACATTCATTGGTCCTCCCTTTATCTTTGATTTTATTCATTAACTACGTGCGGCGTTACTGACGCACTAGCGTGCGAGAGACAGATAGAAAATTCATCGTTCGACAAGAGTGAAAAGGATGACTTACAAAACTAAACGATTCACAAACGTTCCATTCTGCCGCGCCGTCCCACCCAATGTTCGGGGATTCCCCGATACATCGAGAATCACGCATTCAGATAGCCGGCCGGGGGCACTCGGATTGATTGTCTTGCTTCTCAACCATGGTCATTATTTGTATAAAATTTCATTAGTTTAAAGTAAAATTGTGTGTGAGAGTGAATAAGTTTATTGTTGATTTGTTGTTCGTTGATAAACTCGTTTGGGTAAGTTAGAAAATTGTATTTAAAAGTTTTACAAAGAAAGTTGTATATAAGTATATTTTTTCGGTTAAAATTTTTACGTTAATAGTGAAATTAACTGAAAATATTTTAAGGTCGGTGGGAGTAAGTAGGAGCGGCCTGTGCCCAGCAGTAGGACATTTAATACGCTGATAATATCAATAAATATTTATGACTTGTAAATGTTATTACTTTATATTATTATTAAGTGTTATTACTTTCCTAAGTAGGTATTTTTAGGTGGCATTTTTATGTTGACCATTTTTATGCTCGAGTTCGGTTCGACACACAAGTATACATATAGACAGGTACTTGTGTTGAGTTCCGAACTACTCGTATATACTAGACTAGGCCTGATTAGCGATTCTTCTTTCAGAAATATTACCTGCCGGCTACCGTAAGCTAAGCACGCATGCTATAACAAACAACATGTCTCAAAAACGTCCATCCGGTTCTGAATTTCGTAAGAGAAAACGCGTGAGAGAGATGGAAGCAAAAAAAATGGGAAATACGTTACGAAAGTGGACAGTCACACAACCAGAAAACAGTCAGGAAGATGTGTCCAATAATGACGTTTTGGCCCACCCTGGTATGTCTGGAACTAGATCTGGAAACAATTTAAAGATAGAATATAAAGAAGACAGCCCAGTCAGCCCATTCCAGCAAGACTTGACCTTGCCCATCACCACTAGTCCAAGTTCTGAAATTCAAATTAAAGAAGCAACTGCAACTGATAAGATCCAGTTAGACATAAACGATCCTGTTTCATGGTTACCATTAACTGACCACATTCGTTGTTTCCTTGTTGAGAAAGGTCCTGATCAAGGAAAAGGTAGTCAAAATATTTCTTCAACTGAAGACGCAGGACGAAAATTTCATATGCATTGGTTTACAAAAAAGATGAGCAATGGCGAGATGGTACCAAGGCCTTGGTTGATTTACAGTAAAAAAAGAGATGCAATATTTTGTTTCCCATGTATACTTTTCGGTTCTTCCTCGACTAAGCAAATAATGCCGGCACTGGCTGATGCACAAAAAGGATTTAATGATTGGCGTCATTTAAGTCCACGTATTCCTGAGCACGAAAACTCTACATTTCATAGAGAAAATTGTATTAAGTGGAAAATGCTTGAACAGCAAATAAAAAGTAAGACCACAATAGATGCATCCTTACAAAAGGCTATTGATCAAGAAACAAATAAGTGGAGACATATTTTAAAAGTGTGTACTAGCATAATTTTGTTTTGCGCGGAAAATAATTTACCCCTCAGAGGCTCTCATGAGCATATTGGAGAATCAGGATCTGGAGTTTTCTTAAGTGCCGTGGATATGATTTCAAAATTCGATCCTGAACTTAGAGCGCACATCGAATCGCTTAATAAAGGAAATATTTCATATTTTACGCCTTATATTCAAAACGAGCTTGTAGATATTCTTGCCTCTGAGGTCAAAAAACAAATTTTAGACGACGTTCGTGCGGCAAAATACTTTTCCATACTTTTTGATTGTACGCCAGACGTATCGCATCAAGAACAGATGTCACAAATATTGAGATTCGTAAAAGTATCCGAGCAGAAAGTTACAATCGAAGAACGATTCATAGATTTCATCCAGTCTCATGAAAAATCGGGCGAGGGATTGTCGAAAGAGATTTTAGAGAAATTAAAAGTTGATGGATTGAATATTCAAGATCTTCGTGGCCAAGGCTACGACAATGGTAGTAATATGGCCGGTAAATATAACGGAGTCCAAGCCAAAATAAAACAAATTAATGAAAATGCTGATTACGTGCCGTGCGCAGCGCATTCTTTGAATTTATCTGGCGTACACGCTGCTAGTGTGACACCTGACATGATCACATTTTTTCGATTAATCCAGAAAATATTTGTGTTTTTTTCGAGTTCAACGGTCAGATGGGAAACTTTAATGAAACACTTAAATATTTCATTGAAAAAACACGCCGACACTAGATGGGCCTCTAAAGCTAGGGCCGTCAAAGCTTTGAACACGCAAATACCCCAAATCAGGTGTGTGCTAAAGATTCTAACTACCAATGATTATAATGCGGAAACAATCGCTACAGCTAAAAGTATAATGGACCTAATTAATTATAAATTCATATGTACTCTGCAAATTTGGGATCAAATTTTGGAATCTGTTGACAGAGTGAATGTAGCTCTACAGTCTAAAACCATTACTATCGACAAAGCCTCTGAATTAATCAAGGGATTAACAAGCCAGATTCAGAATATTCGCGACACTGTGGACATTGTTTTCGAAAAGGCAAAAAGAATTTGTGAACAATGTGACATTGAAGACAATTTTCCTGAAAAGCGACGAAAGCGAGTAAAAAGACACGATTTAAGTGAAAGTTCAGACGCCGGCTACTACATTACTCAGCAACAAAGTTTCAAAATTCAGATAAATGAAGCAATAGATACAATAATTTCTGAATTAAAATGGCGATTCGAAAAACTACGCGACATACACCACTCTTTCGGTTTTTTGACCGTAAAACACATAACTACATATTCGGTTGAAGAACTAAAAAAACATGCAGCTGATTTGAGTATCAAATATTCTGCAGATATAAATGCCACAGAATTTTGGGCCGAAATAGAAACTTTGAAGAGTCAAGTTGAAGCGACTACATTATTTGATAAATGTGAATGTCAGTCAAGTATGGGTCTTCTCAAAGCTATAGTGGAACTGGATTTAAAGGAAATGTTTCCCAATGTAGTAGTCGCTATAAAGATATTTTTAACGATGCCAGTGACTGTAGCTTCCTGCGAGAGATCATTCAGTAAGCTCAAATTAATAAAGACGTACCTGCGCTCGACGATGGGCCAAGAAAGATTGTCTGGCCTAGCGATTTTGTCGATTGAACGCGACATAGCACGGCTCCTGTCGTATGACAATGTAATCAAGGACTTCGCAATAAGAAAAGCGCGGAAAGTAAATCTTTGAGTAGGTAGCTGTCCTTTTCTTGTGATTACGGTTTACCTTAGCCTTGGGTCTTTACTATCGAGTACTTTGTGTCATTTCTGTATTTGAGCAAATATTTTTGAATAAACAATTTTTATCTTAAAGAAATCTACTAAGTACCTATACCTTCGTAAACAAAAAATAGATAGATTTATTTTTATGCACATTTGTCCACTTTATTGTCAGAGCCTGGTTAGAGCATTTTTCAAGGGCGCAGTTTTGAAAGCTCGCACCGGGCGCATAAAAGGCTAGTTACGGCACTGAATACAGTTATCAACCTGGAATCTTCTCTAACTTGTTTACAAACTGGCTTGGAGCGTTATTGACCCTTTGCGTACTTAGTACTTACCTAGGTACCTAACTTATCGATTGCATCTCTTCGCATTAGGTACTACGAAGCAAAATAAAAGCTAAGAGGTGCAGAATCACGACTTTAGAATGAAAATACATACTTGAATCTGTCTAGTACTTTGCTTTTTAACTGATTTGCAAAACATTTGAGGACTCTAAGCTCCGAAGCACGGACAGTTGTGGAAATTCATATTTTTTATAAATAATCTTATGGTCAGAATCGTTCAGGATTTCAAAGTCCCTTGTATAGCCATTGAGAACGATTCCGTGATTTTTGAGAGTAATAACTAAACGAATTTAATTAAACGAATTTTAGTAATCCCGAAATATCAAACAATCCTAGTAAAGTATCAGGCAGGCAGTCTAAGCCGAACAAGTAATTATTTAAATTTTCCTTGGTTTACATAGAAGAATCAACGTTATAGCAACGTACCTATAGGCAGGTATAGGGTATTAAGTGGTAGGCAACGCGACTGCAGTACCACGAGTCCTGCAGGAGTTTATAGGCGGCGGTGACCACTTAACATCAGGAGGCCCGTCAGCTTGGGTGTCTACAAGTTTAATATATAAAAAAAACGTCTCTTAGAAAGGTTTCCTCATAAAATTGTAGTTTTGTAATTTCCATAAGATAATATAATACCTATCCATTAAAAAAATTTAAAAAAATCCATTCAAAATTGTTTATTTGCAACTATGTATTATCACGATATATACAAGCATGTTAATAAACGTTGGCAGCTGCAAAAGTTATATAAAACTGAGTAGCAGTGCCAGCGCCGTCCTCCTTAACATAAAGATAAGTTCCTAAAAGTATTGTGGTACAAGATAGGGTACAGATGCAAAATATAAACAAATTAAGTAAAAAGAATAAAATTACAAACCTTACAAGTCTTAAAACCAAATAATGAAATAAAATATTACCATTTTGTGCGACAACAGCGGTATGGGAGATAGGATTGGGGGAGGGATGGGATGTTGGGCGTAGGAGTAATTAGGTACATAATATTTATGAATAAATACATAATTAGATAATTAGCGGTTTTGTTAGTTATCCTGTACGGAACCAGGTGACCAGGGCGGGCGATCCCGGCTTCGTACCTACTTCATGTGCGCTGTAATCTGTTGATCCGGAACTTCTTTCTAGTTTAATGATGGTGATGATGACTTGAATGAAACTCCAGAGGCTTGACTTCTTGAGACTTGGCGCTGTTGCTAGGAGACGACTGAGTGGCATGATGCTTGGTTCACAAATTTTGCAGAAAACGGCACTCATTATAAGCAAAAAAGTCTCCCCGCAATAGCGTTGCCACCCCAACTACATTTACTGTTTTAACTTATTGCAAAGCTTATATTTGTTTAGTGACCTTTTGAACTTGCGACCTTTCGTGTCCTTGACCTACATTCCATTTCCTTCGTATGACATGGTCTTCCCGTCATCCTATATGCCCTAGCTTACATCTACCAATGTTGCAGGATTCATATAAGCCTACCTCTCGCGTAGGAATTCTATTGCCATATCATAAACCTTTGTGCGAGGGTTCTAGCTGGGATTTTAACTATTACCTGATTTAGAGGATTCTAGTATAAGTAGTCTGTGTTTATCTATGTTCTTACGGTCACCAATGACATTCCTATGTACAATTCAAACTGTTATTTTCATTACTTTATTGCGTTATTACTGTCCCTAAGTTACTGTTCTGTAGTATTTGTTTCACTTACAGCTAGGTATATAATAACAAACTTACCATATACTTACATCTATACCTAAGCTGTAAAGACTTTATTTCCTTTACTAGCTATTCAGTGCCAATGACCTATATACCTAGTCAGGTCATAAGTATTGTCACACAGTAAAAACTTTTCTTTTAGAATGCTGGCCACAAAAAAGTTTATTGAATTCGAATTTCGAATTGTTCATGAAAATAAAAATGTATAAGTACTTTTTAGAATTTTACTCATTTTTAAATATGGAGTGGACGCTTAAAGAAGACCGTGTTGCAGTTATTGCGTTGCATCGTTGCGGTTACGCGCCAATTCAAATTTTTGACATACTGAAAAATTTGAATATAACCAAAAGATTCATTTATCGCACCATCAAACGATACAATGAAGACTCTAGTGTAGATGACAGGTCAGTGCGAGGCGTGACGTTATTCGGAGCGGATCGCACTCACCCTGATGAAGGTTCACGAATTGAACCGAAACATTGTCGGTCGAAACACCGATAAGACGGTACGTGATAAATCCCGTATTTATAATAATGACAGGTCAAGAAGTAGTCGCCCTCGGTCTGTTAGGACTCCAGCAGTGATAAAAGCTGTGAAGGCGCGAATTCAAAGAAATCCCAAACGTAAGCAGAAACTGTTGGCCCTTCAGATGGGGTTAAGCAGAACCACGGTGAAAAGGGTGTTAAATGAAGACTTAGGGCTTCGGGCATATCGAAGAAAAACAGGACATCGTTTGAATGCTCGTCTAATGGACCTCAGACTGAAGAGATGCCGCGCTTTGTTGAAGCGGTACGCGGGAAAAAAATATCGGGAAATTCTTTTTTCGGATGAAAAAATTTTATCCGTAGAAGAGAGCTACAACAAACAAAATGATAAGGTGTACGCACACAGTAGTGAAGAAGCGAGCAACCGTATTCCGCGTGTCCAACGAGGTCATTTTCCATCCTCGCTCATGGTATGGTTGGGAGTTTCTTATTGGGGCTTAACAGAGGTACATTTTTGTGAGAAAGGTGTAAAAACGAATGCAGTTGTGTATCAAAATACAGTCCTGACGAACCTTGTGGAACCTGTTTCTCATACCATGTTCAATATCAGGCACTGGGTATTCCAACAAGATTCGGCGCCAGCTCATAGAGCGAAGAGCACACAAGACTGGCTGGCGGCGCGTGAAATCGACTTCATCCGGCACGAAGACTGGCCCTCCTCCAGTTCAGATTTGAATCCGTTAGATTACAAGATATGGCAACACTTGGAGGAAAAGGCGTGCTCAAAGCCTCATCCCATTTTGGAGTCACTCAAGACATCCTTGATTAAGGCAGCCGCCGATATTGACATGGACCTCGTTCGTGCTGCGATAGACGACTGGCCGCGCAGATTGAAAGCCTGTATTCAAAATCACGGAGGTCATTTTGAATAAACTTTAGTGTCATAAGAATCTACGTTTTGTTAAGTTCATTTTGGTATATAAATGGTTACATAATGAATAAACTTGTTTCAATTATTTTATATTAAACATGTGACAGAATTTATGACCTGACTAGGTATAATGCCTAGTCTTATATTGTAACTTAACTGTTTGATTCTACTTCAATTTTATTTTATTTGCCTCAAAAAACTTATTACCTACTAACTTATATAATTCAAATCTGTTTTATTTCCGAAAGTGCAAAAAGTGTCAAGAAATATATTTTTTGTAAAAATAAATAAGTAGCAAATCTTAGTTTATTTATGGTTTTCCCATAAAATACTAAACTCTTTTAAGTGTACTATATTTTTAATATTTTATTTTTAAAAATCCAATTTTATCCGAAATAATTTTGGCAACCCTATGCCAGCTTTATCTCAAAAAGTACAATAACATCTTACGACTTTCGATAAGTATTTTGATTCAATATATTGATAGTTTAGTATTTAGATATTTAGACTTTGTAGTCTTAATACCTACCTAAGCTTTTAGTAGGTATAAGAACCAATATTATTACTTACTTACCTATTGGTTATTTTATACCAAATTAACGAATATTCTTAGTTACTCTGTTAAAAAGTAAGTCAGATGAACAACTTGGGATTTTAAACAACAACAAACAATTGTTTTGGAGAAGAGGTAAAGAACTGTAGTATCGCGTGAACATGTCATGTTCCTACGTAAAACTGCTATCATCATCATCCACAGTCTGACATCACCCATTGTTGGGTGTAGACCTCCCCAAGTTTGTGCCATCCACCACGATCGTGCGCAGGTCTCACCCACTGACGGCCCGTGACCTTTACGATGTCGTCCACCCATCTCACTGCTAGACGTCTTACTCTTCTATACCCGCTCCTCGGCCACCATTCAGTCACCGTCCTGTTCCATCTGTCATCACCACGTCAAGTGGTGATCATCATCAAGTGTCCCGCCCAAGACTATTTGAGCTCCATAACTCATGACCCTTCGTTCGTCTACGGATCTCGACGTTTGGAACTCAATCTAACAGTCTGATGCCGACCATGGTACGCTCCATGGCTCTCTGTGCAACTCTTAACCTGTCCACAGCCTCCTGCGTGAGCGTCCATGTCTCGGCACCGTAGGTCGTGGTGGGCAGAACACATTGGTCGAAGAAGCGGATCTTCAGACACTGTGGAGTTTTAGGCGACTTAAGGATGTCGTCTAACTTGCCTAATGCAGCCCATCCCAATTGGATCCTTTTAGAGATCTCCTTCTGCTGATTCTCTTTACCAAACGATAGAATTTGTCCAAGATCAACGTACCTACTGGTCTACTGTCTCCAGCCTCTCATTTCCCACTGTTACAATGGGGACTGTGACGCCGGAGACATTCGAGATCACCTTTGTCTTGGACAAAACTGCTACACTTACATTATAACTAAAGATCTCAATATGTTAATCAAGTTATGTCGCTGACTGACTGTATGTTCTGATGTAAAAAATAATTCATATTTTTACAGTGATATTCTAACCCTACCCAAGCTGACGGACGAAGGACTTCGCGTGACGATCTTCAGGGTGAAGCCGAACTACCCTGAGAGTTCAGCCGATATTGCAGCGACCGTGCGCGCTATTCTACTCGTCAGTGATGTCAGGATGAGGGATGAGTCGATGATCGCTGGAGATGTCTATATATATGAAGTGAGTTTAAAGTTTGAGGTTTTACTATCTATGGAGGCCTATGTTCAGCAGTGGGCATCCTATCCTATAGTTTTTATCTCCTAGCACAAATTGCATTACCAACCTTGAACCTTGCGCATGAATTCGTTGAATATTCAAAATGAATGAGCTGATTCACTATCTGGCGTCTCGGTCGTGTTGATTCACGTTTTTGTTTAACTACTTACACAGGTATATCATTTACATCACAGCTGTGTGTGCTTGTTTTAATGCCCTTAACACGATAAGTGCGAAACAGGGCTTGAAACACCCTGTCCGTGTCTCGTCTTTATAGCGGTAAGAAAAAACTTAAACGTGTCTGTCGTGCGGGAGGCATAACTACCATCTGGTTCAGTGTAGGAAAGAGATAACTATATATCTGAGATGTGCTAGTTATTCCTAGTTCTATGGTATAGCAACCTCAATGCCGGGTTTCTTAGACCTCGTACTGCACACAAAAAAACCGTACACTTTGTCTTATTTGGCGCCAAAAACAGGATTTTGGTCTCCTACGAGCGGTGGGGTTTAATATGCCTCGTGCCGCCACAATATCTGGTTTAGTACAAGGTTTAAAACGACCCGTAACGCAGTAATAGAAAGTACAGATAAATCTGTGCCGCTGGGAACGCGTTAAAAGCACTTGATTAGGCAAATAAGATTAACTTATTTTTTGACAGAACTCTCATAAAAACTAAGAAAATATCTCATATTGTGACTATTTTAACCACATACAATAAAACAAACAACTATGGTGCTTACATCTTTAAATAAGCTAGTATAAACATATGTTCCAGATATTAATACGAGGCAAAAACCTGTTATTTATTACTTGTTTTTCTGCTATTTACGCGTACTTTTCCATACATCTTAAATAAGTGTGATGCGATACCGGCTTAGTAACATAAATAGGTTGTTTTAATAACCATGAGTATGATGAACGTAATAATAATGTAAACAAAACTGACATAAATATTTTGCAACTTTTGAAAGAATTTTATTTATTTATTTATACTTAGATTCACAGTTACATTACCATATATTATAAACTAATTAACATAGTGCTGGACTTAAACCAAACTGAATCTACATTATGTAATACTCAACTTACAAAGACCCGGCAAAGTAGCTCGCCTGTTAACTTTAACATACTTACTTACTTACTTACATATATATATATATATTTAAATTAAATATTTACATGAAAAAATACTAACAAGAAATAGTTTGCAAGAAAAAGTGAATATTAACATTTTTTAGAATATAAATTAATGAAAAAAGTGCCTCTTGAGCTACAATGTTTGCCTGATTGCATTTGAAGTGTGTGTGTGTGTGTGTGAGTGTGTGTTTATGTGTGTATAGTGTACCTAGTGTGTGTGGTGTAGGATGTATTTTACAGTGTTTACATCTTGTTTGTCGAGTACAAAATATATATACATAAATATAAATATTCTATACTACCTAACCCCAAACTAAGCAGAGCTTGTACTATGGGAACCAGATAACGGAAAGATTACATAAATAGGTACTTTTTTGTAAATACATACTTATAATATGTACATAGAAAACAACCAGACCCGGAACAAATATCTGTAGATCATGCAAACATTTGTTCCGGGGCGGGAATCGAACCCGCTACCTTTTGCGTCTCAGCCGGCTATACGCCCACTGCGCCATGGAGGTCCTCAACATACTATTGAGCTTGTCGTATATCTTGAAAAAAAAAAGATTAGGAAAATATCATCAGTTTTACGAATTCCTAAGTAGGCTACTTGTATGTATCTTAGGAACGGACTTTAGTACTTAATATGAAATATCAAGCTAGTTCATATTGATATTAGAATGGCCATACCCGTGGTTACCAGATATTTTGGCTCATATTTCAAACTGCAACGATGACCTCCATACTATGTACATATGGCTACACATCAAGCTATAAATTTCCAGTATAAGCTGACTTCTCATTCTACGAAAAGCCTACACAATGTGAGGTCAGCTTATACTGGAAATGTATAGCTTGATGTGTAGCCGTGTGTACATACGAGTACTAATCATAATCATGAAATTTGTACACACGGCTACACATCAAGGTATACATTTCCAGTATAAGCTGACCTCTCATTCTACGAAAAGCCTACACAATGTGAGGTCAGCTTATACTGGAAATGTATAGCTTGATGTGTAGCCGTGTGTACATACGAGTACTAATCATAATCATGAAATTTGTACACACGGCTACACATCAAGCTATACATTTCCAGTATAAGCTGACCTCTCATTCTACGAAAAGCCTACACAATGTGAGGTCAGCTTATACTGGAAATGAATAGCTTGATGTGTAGCCGTGTGTACATACTAATCATAATCAAAATATCGATATGTATACTTCATTAAACACCACAAAAGAAGCAAACAAATAGAAAATACAAAGTTAAGAGAACAATAACGAATAAAAACCTACGTAACGTATCTAATAATAATCGTATTAATTTTATTATCTAATAATAATCGTATTAATTTTATTATCTAATAATAATCGTATTAATTTTATTATCTAATAATAATCGTATTAATTTTATTATCTAATAATAATCGTATTAATTTTATTATCTAATAATAATCGTATTAATTTTATTATCTAATAATAATCGTATTAATTTTATTATCTAATAATAATCGTATTAATTTTATTATCTAATAATAATCGTATTAATTTTATTATCTAATAATAATTGTATTAATTTTATTATCTAATAATAATCGTATTAATTTTATTATCTAATAATAATCGTATTAATTTTATTATCTAATAATAATCGTATTAATTTTAAACAGACCATTTTACATTTTGTCGCGATAATGTGCATCAAACTTTCGTATTTCAACCTACAATTACTAAAGGATAAAGGATACTAAGGTCTTCAAGTCACGAGTAAACAGGTTTCTTCTAGGCAAGCGTCCATCGATCGTAGACCGCATCGCTAACCATCAGGCAAGATTAAAATAAAACCGGCCAAACGGACTCGCGCACGAAAGGTTCCGTTCATCTATAAAAACGGCAAAAAAATCATGTCTGTTGTATGGAACCTCCTTAAATATTTGTTTTATTTTAATTTAATTATTTATTTGTAAAGTGAATATATAATTAAATATTCTGTGAACATTTCAAGCGTCTACCTGTTGCCGTTATCAATACGAGCAAAAACGAGCAAAAAAATCACGTTTGTTGTATGGGAGCCCCTCTTAAACATTTATTTTATTTTGTTTTTAATATTTGTTGTTATAGCGGCAACAGAAATACATCATCTGTGAAAATTTCAACTGTCTAACTATCACGGTTCATGAGATACAGCCTGGTGACAGATGGACAGACAGACGGACAGACAGACAGCGGAGTCTTAGTAATAGGGTCCCGTTTTACCCTTTGGGTACGGAACCCTAAACAAATTAGCCTATTGACCGTGTGTTTGATGTTTAAAGAAAAAGTTCAAACTGATATTTAAACCTCCTTTCTTGTAGTGTTCTCAAGTGAGAGGCTCCCTGGTGGCTCACGTGGCCGCAGCCGCCGGTTCCATCAGGCGAAGCATCCAGCTAGCACAGGCCGCGTACCCACAGCGGCTGAAGAGGATCCACGTGGTCGGAGCCCCTCCATTCCTCGCATCTTCCCTGGCACTTATGAGGAACTTGGTCAATGAGAAGGTCAAGGGACGGGTAAGTGAATAGGAACACACAAAATTACCTCATAGAATGTGGATGACTTCCTACAGCACACAATTAGTAACTATAACGTCTTCTTATTAGTGTTGAGAATTACAAGTTTAGAAAAACCAAAATTTTTAAAATTCAAAAATTTATAAAAACAAGTAAAATTCATACGTTATGCTTATGCCATCTTATTATAAATTGATCAGTTTTTCAATAAATGGTTGGCGGTAGAGAAAGATCTTACTTAAAACTTATCTCACTCTACAAGTGAAGTAGTAGTTAGGTAATTATTGTGAAATTAGTTTGATTCCAAATGAAATTGGCAATATTATCTTTATTTTTTTTTATGTTATTTTTGGGGAAACAGGCTTACGGCCCACCTGATGGTAAGCGGTCACCGTCGCCTATTGACACCGGCAACACCCGGGGTATTGTCGATGCGTTCCCTACACTGTAGAAACCTCTTTACATTTCTCTTGAAGCGTGCCATGTCGTAGCCTAATGGAAAAACCTCAGATGGTAGCTCATTCCACATCTTGCAAGTATGGGGTAGAAAAGATCGCGTGAAGCGTGTGGTACGCGATACCAATTGTCGATTATATGTGGATGAGCTTTATTACGTTGTCGAGAAGTGCGGTGGTAAAATCTCGACGACGGGATGAGATCAAATAGCTCCTCAGAACATTCCCCATAATACAGGCGGTAGAATACACTGAGCGATCCGATGTCACGGCGTTGACTCAGCGGTTCCAGCCTGTCGGCGAGTTTGGGATCACCGATACGGTTCTAATGGCTCTTCTCTGAAAGGAGTTAAAACGAAGCAATTGGTACTTTGGAGCTCCGTGCCAAAGATGGGAACAGTATTCTACGTGCGGCCGAACTTGCGCTTTGTATAGCAATAGCCGTTGTTGTGCCTTAAAATACTGTTTGGCACGGTTAAGGACTCCAAGTTTTTTTGAGGTGAGCACAGCTTTTGCTTCTAAGTGACTCCCATATTAGAAATTTCGACTCCCAGAATCCCTATACAAGCCGAGATGGGGAGAGGAATGCCCTGGAACCGTGGAGCTATTGTGAAAGGGGCCTTCTTTGTGGTGAACGCACAGACTTGCGTATTGGTTGGGTTAAAGGCACGTTAAAGGTGACCAGATTGAAATGAATTGTCACTCATGCTCTGAAAGTTGGTCATTTTAAACTATATTCGCAATGAAAAAATTATGTTAAATTATACTCAGGCGTAAGCAATCAATAACACCCGAGACTAATCGAGGGTTATTTATTTATATTCGTTCATATTGCAAACTAAACTATATTCATAACGACCACCTCCGTGGCGCAGTGTGCGAATACCCGGCTGAGACGCAGGAGGGTTCGATTCCCGCCGCGGAACAAATGTTTGCATGATCTACAGATATATGTTCCGAGTCTGGATGTATTTCTATGTATTCTAAGTATGTATTTACAAAAAAAAAGTATGTAAGTATTCTACCAGTTATCTGGTTCCCATAGTACAAGCTCTGCTTGTATGATAGCGCTGTGTAAAAATTCCAGCAATATTTAATATGTATTATTTATTTAATGAAAAATTATGTGTATACTCAGGTGTAAGCGATCAATATAACACACGAGACTAATTATGGGTAATTTATATTTTTATAGGTATATTGCAAACTATATTCGTAATGAAAAATTATGCCTATACCTACTCATGTGTAAGCGATCAATAAATAATTAAAACAAATATTGCTGGACATTCCACACAGCGCTATCTAGCCCCAAACTAAGCAGAGCTTGTACTATGGGAACCAGATAACTGATAGAATATCTCTTATATACTTACATTTTTTTTTGTAAATACATAGGTACTTAGAATACATATGTAAACACCCAGACACGGAACAAATATCTGTAGATCATGCAAACATTAGTTCTGCGGTGGGAATCGAAGCGAAGCGTCTGAGCCAGCTATACGCCCACTGTGCTACGGAGGTCGTCGATAACACCCGAGACTAATCGAGGGTAATATATATTCGTATATTATAATTTTTCATTAAGAATATAGTAAACAATGACCAACTGTCAGAGCATGAGTGATGAATAATAAATTATAACCTATCGGACTCAGAAATAGTGCAATTTACCAGTGAAATAATGTTCACAATTGGTTTAGTAATTTCTCAAATTACCCCCTACAAACATACACACAACAAACTTTACCTATTTATAATATTAGTAAGTAAAGATTTTCAAATGTAGGATTTATTTAACATCGTCTGTCCCTTGACGACCTCCGTGGTGCAGTGGGCGAATAGCCGGCTGAGACGCAGGAGGTAGCGGGTTCGATTCCCACCGCAGAACAAATGTTTGCATGATCTACAGATATTTGTTCTGAGTCTGGGTGTTTCTCTATATATTATAAGTATGTATTTACAAAAAAAAATGTATATAAGTATTCTATCAGTTACCTGGTTTCCATCACTATCTGCTAGATAGCGCTGTGTGAAATGTCCAGCAAAATTTATTTATTTATTTTCATTTTTAAATCAGCCACACACGTTTACTACGAGTAGGTATGATAATTGATAATATAAACTGTACACAAAGTATGACGTTCTCGCTGCCATCGATAATAGGTATTTGTTTTGGAAAATGTTTGGTTACCTGTCACTGAGTTGTATTTAAAGGAAATAAATTATGCTCTTGAATATCATGTAATAAAATAAAATGCTGAGCAGGGCCTCTCCCAAACGTGGATAAAGAAGTGAAAGAAGCATTTATGGAGGACTAGCCCGCGGCTTCGCACGCTTGGTTTTTCAATAAAAACATTACCCTCCTTTTGCGCAGTCGGATAAAAAGTAGCCTATGTCTCAATCCCAGTCATAATCTATCAATATACCAAATTTTATCGAAATCGGTTCAGCCGTTTAGTCGTGAAAACGTAACAAACAGATAGACAAGGAGACAGAGTTACATTAATCAGTTAGGAATAACCTTCGAATTTTTAATATTAGTATGGATGTCAATAGCAATCTTTTTATCTCGTATTTCCTGTTTATCTTGCGTCTTTTTCTCCAGAGCGGCCGTCACTTGCTCGACCTATGGATTAATGACAGGAAACTAAAAACAGATTTTCTTGTTACTAAACTCGGAGGAAGCTTGCTCTGAGATAATAAATAATTGATGAAAAGTCATACCTACATTGTATAGATACATCGACAAAACCAGTCTTTGTCCTTCGGTTCCCAATTTGTTTACAAAATATATTGTCGCTTCCTGGCGGCTGACCTAGGAACTGATTTTAGGAAGCATTTCGCTTTACCTAAAATAACATAGGTACCTACATACTGGCCTCGGTTACTTTTGTTATTGTAGGGTTGACGGTCGGACATCAAAACTTTCATTGCTGACCGTCAAAGGCGCGGCCGTCAACCCTACAAATAAAATATTTTCAAGTCGCCTTTTCCCTATTCTTATTTTGTTTAGTAAAATCCACAAAACTAAAGTATTAGATACTAGCTGACCAATCCGCAGCTTCGCACGCGTAGTTTTTCAATAAAAACATTACCCTCCTGCGCAGTTGGGTAAAAAGTAGCCTATGTCACCAGGGGATAGTGTAGCTTCCCAACAGTGAAAGTTTTTTTTAAATCGGTCCAGTAGTTTCGAAGCATATTCAATACAAACAAACAAATCTTTCTTCTTTATATTATTAATATAAACATGTAAAATTTATGATAAAACTTACATATTATACCACCTATACCTAAATGTCCACATCTTACATTGATTCTTACAGTAATCTGTCATAGTTACTAATATTAAAAGGGTAATTTACGCGTTTTTACCTTTTTAGGGTTCCGTACCTCAAAAGGTAAAAAAAGGAACCCTTATAAGATCACTTTCTTGTCCGTCTGTCTGTCCGTGTGTCACCACCTATTTTCTCAGGAACAGGTGGACCTAGAAAGTTCAAATTTATACCAGATACGTGTCTATAGTCCCTATTAGTGTATAATAAGATCTTGAGTCCAGACAATTAAACAATATGGGTATATTTAGATTTTCGTGAAAACTTGTGAGTACCTACCAAAATTTACCTTCATTATTAACTTATTTTATTTTTCGGAATTTTCTCCTAACTTGTGCTGTAAGACCTTGCTTCTAACCAAAATTGTCAATTTTAGGTCAACCGGAAGTACCCTATAGGTTTTGGGTCGAAAACCTATATGGTAGTTCCCGTTGACCTAGAATCACGAAATTTGGCAAAAAGCAAGGTCTTATAGCACAAATAAAGAGAACATTTCAAAAAATAAAAATGTTAAAAATTAAAGTGTGTCGCCATACATACATAGTTGACGCCAATTAAGATAATCCTCTGAGTTGTATGGGCGCTCATACAATTTAAAGGACTAGCTTAATCGGCACCAACCTCAAATAAGGTAAATAAATAAAATTGTGCTATTGAATAAAATAAATATTTAAGTTAGGCTCCCATACAACAGACATGATTTTTTTGCCGTTCTTATAGATAATGGTACGGAACCCTTCGTGCGCGAGTCCGACTCGCACTTGGCCGGTTTTATTGTTTATTATCCTGACGTTTCGACTGTGTTGCAACAGTAAATAATAGTAATTATGTACAGTGATCGCGAAACTTTAAAAAAAATACTAATCCGTCATTAATTTACGCACATAATAAGCATGCTCCAATTAATATGTTTTTTTTTATTTCAGTACTATCTTCACGACAAAGTAGACGAGCTCCTAGACCACATTTCAGCTCGCGTGTTGCCCGCCGAGTGGGGTGGCGAAGAGGAATCCTTTGAAGTCATCACCAAGAAGTGGAGGAAGAGGATAGATGAGAGCAGAGACTTTATCCGTAACCTCAACGAAGCCTGCCAAAGAGCTCCTCAACCCATCTCCGATACGGATATCTATGGGACAGTTGGAGCATTTCGGAAACTTGATATCGATTAGAACTCATTGATACAGTTTTAGACTTATTCAATAGGTTAGTCTAAGACTAGGATACAAGAATAAATAACCAAGAGATAAAGAAATAAAAGCAAAAATCAGCTACACTATAATACGATCACATCACTAGTGCTCGTGACAGCCAATCAGAGCACAACACGGGATCAAATCGCGATGTGTGATAGGCTGAGGAAATGTAAGGTAGGGAGGAGTAAACGAAAATAATAATTATGGAATAAAATAATTTTGTTAATAATTTTTAGACGTTAGAAAAAATACGTAAAATAAACAGAATTTTGGTAATACACAGAAAAAAAACAGTTCTTGATTTATATAATTGATTGTCTCCGAAATAAATATTCATAGTAGTAAATATTTTATCGTTCTTATCAATAAGGTAATTAATGTCCTATTACTAAATAAATTATACCTATGTGATACGAGCTATGGAGAGGGCTATGCTCGGGGTTTCTCTACGGGATCGAATCAGAAATGAGGAGATACGTAGGAGAACTCAAGTCACCGACATAGCCAGACGGATTAGCACGTTGAAGTGGCAATGGGCAGGCCATATAGCGCGCAGAACAGATGGCCTATGGGGCCGGAAAGTTCTCGAATGGAGGCCACGGACCGGAAAGCGCAGCGTAGGACGTCCACCTACAAGATGGGAAGACGACTTGGTAAGAACCGCTGGTCGGCGTTGGATGCAGGCCGCTTCCAACCACAGTTCCTGGAGATCAATGAGGGAGACCTTTGTCCAGCAGTGGACGTCCTACGGCTGATATGATGATGATGAAGATGTGATATATAACCTACCTATGGGCATTTGATCTGAGTATAAGTTGTTGGAAAGACGACCTAAGGTTGCTGGGAGCCGTTGGGTGCAGGTCGCTCTAAAAATCTAGGAGAGAAGCATATGTACAGCAGTGGACGTCCTGGGACCTGTGGCTGGTATGATGATGATAAGCTGTTGCTAAGCCACATGTATAATAGTAGGCTAGTTCAGTAACAATAGGAATATGCAATCAGATACACCATAACATTTTATTAATCTTTTATTTAAATCCTTGTTACATAATAATGCTTTGAATAAAACCGGCCAAGTGCGAGTCGGACTCGCGCACGAAGGGTTCCGTACTATTATCTATAAATACGGCAAAAAAATCACGTTTGTTGTATGGGTACCTTCCTTAAATATTTGTTTTATTTTTATTTAATAATTTATTTTTAAAGTGAATTTATAACTAAATATTCTGTGAATATTTCAAGCATCTAACTGTTGTCGTTATCAATATCGAGCAAAAACAAGCAAAAAAATCTCGTGGTTGTATAGTCCCCCTTAAATATTTATTTTATTCTGTTTTAGTATTTGTTGGTATAGCGGCAACAGAAATACATGATCTGTGAAAATTTCAACTATCACGGTTCATAAGACACAGCCTGGTGACAGGCAGACAGACAGCGAAGTCTTAGTAATAGAATAGGGTCCCGTTTTGCCCTTTCGGTACGAAACCCTAAAAAGCCGGATTTATGGATATATGGATAGAATACGATTATATGTAAACCCACTTTATACTGTTATTTAAAATTAACAAGTTATTCAAGTTGATAGGTTATTTACACTTAGGTATACCTACACCGAATCTAAAATAATTAAATTTTTTATCAGTGTCTGGACCAAAATAGGTAGGTAGAATCATTGATCCACAGAATTTAAATATTATTTCTTCTTTAAAGACTGCTTTTCATGTACTTACTTCATTAACATAATTGTACCAATACCTAAGTAATAATCTGATTAATATAAAAAACAGGTGTTTTGAAAATGACTTAAACTAAAGATATTTTTTTACGAAAACAGGGGGAAATTAACATCTCTAATTTACCTGCCTGTATCAGCTTTTTAATAATGCTTTAAAAAATATTTTGCGTTTCGTCTAAAATGAATATTGATAAGATTTGAAACTACCTACTACGACAAAAGTCAAAACAAGTCACATTTTTGTACGTCTTTGGGCAAGTTTTTGAAGACGCGGCGCGTCCTGTCGCACTGTCAATTCGAACGAACGTATATGGCCATTGGCCATTTATGAGAGTGTGGGAGTTTTGCGACATCACAAGTCGAAGAATTGAAACGACCGACGGTGTAAACGTTAACAACACTATATTATCAATGTTCTAAACTAGATACATGAGAGAACCAGCGCTAGGGAAGGTAAATCTTGGATAATGTGAAACACAATCTTTTTCCAGTCCCAACGCGCGTGTGGCAGATCTACCATCTTACCTGGGGATGCCCCTGCGTACTAGTGTTGCCAATCGATAGTGGACTATCGATAGTCTATCGATATTCACGAAAATTCAATAGTATCGATAGGTGTATCTATAATCGTAATATGAGGCAATAGTAGGTATCGTTTTCGTCCAATACTATCGATTGTATGCATAGTATTAAACGTCAATGGTGACGAAACCATCGATAGAATCGATACTATCGATAGTATTGCATAAAAGCTATCAATACTATCGATAGTTGTGTGCTATCGATAGATATCGACTTGTATACATATATTGACAAATACTATCAAAATATATGCTACTACCGACAGTACACAACTATCGATAGTATCAATAGTGTCGATAGTTTTTATGTAATACTATCGATAGTATCGATACTGTCGATAATTTAGTCACCATTGACGTTTAATACTATCGATACTATCGATAGTATTGGACGAAATCGATACTATTGCCTCATATCATGCTATTGTTAGTATCGATACTATCGATAGAAAAATCGATAGTGTTACTGATTTATGACGTCAACTATCGATCGGGAAACTATCGATATTTCAGCAACACTACTGCGTACTAGTGATGTAGATATGTAGATGTAGAACGCCACAAGTCTAAGCGTTCATACAGAAATTCTTGCTTGCGTAGCGTTGTTCGCGCATGCGGCGTTGGTCGCGGCGTAAACGAGGCAACATATCGCCTCGTGTTTGTATTTGCGCGTGTGACGCCGCGGACAACGACGCGGGCCTCGTCGCAGATGTCGCCACGTTTCACATACCTAGCGTACCAAGGACGTGCCGGCCGCGTCTCCATAAACGAGTCTACTAAAGTCAGGCCATTTTAATAGGTAGCATTTGACAATTCATCAAAATTCAACAACGAAACCTTATAACGGCGGGCATAAAATAATAATATATATTATTTCGTTTTGTTAGAACTGCACAATTGCTTAACTTTTTTCAATTACGATTACATATTTATTGTACCTATTAATGAATAATGACCGTTACGAGTACGAGTTCGGTACGAGTTGTACCGAACTGACAGACGTCAACAGACGTCAAATGTTACTTATTAAATCTAATAAAATGGCCCGACTTTAATTACTATTTGTAATTAATCATGAAGAAGCTATCATTAAATGCGTTTTTGATCAATGAAGATCAATGATCTCTGCATCAATAAAAATACACCAAATGCACCTCAGCAAAACAAATCGATACAAAATGCGATTATTTCTCCTAAACATTTCGATTTCAGAATAATTGGAACACTTGCCCGGAATTTATTAAAAACTGAAAGTGCTTTTTACTGTGCGTATTTTTGAACTCAAGACTAGATGGCTATATTTAATTTTGAAATCCGTGCTAAGCCGGGGCGGGTTAACCAAATAGTTAAAAATAAAAATTCAATTAATCCTGAAACAATTGCAACTAGCTGTTGCACACGACTTCGTATGCGTTACACTACTAAATGTGCAGGGGCGCCGATCACAACCTTTTAGAAAACCATCATGTTTTGGAGCTTGTAGCAACATTACTTCGATTTGAACCACAAAACTTTTAAACATTGAATCCTAAGAATGTTGTGTATTTAGTGCTTTCTTGTGATTACACCACGTTCAGTATAAAACATTGCGGAAATAAACACGATTTGCTTACTTTTTGGAATAATTTTACGCTTTATTTGAGCTCTAATGTGAAATGATTTGAGTGAACGGATATATGGTGACGTCACCAAAATTGCTACGCCTTTACAATATTATATTAGAGTAAGCTTACTAATTGAGGGTCATGGTACGAAATGCCAGTTTAATATTATTTTAATATTGCTTTATGAGATTGAGGTTGCCCACCTGTAAGTAGGTATCTAAGTACCTGTTGTAAAGCCGGTAGGTCAGATCAAAGAAAGTATAGGCTAATGTAGTACGTAAGTAGGTAACTGGGGACTATAATATAGGGACTATACCTACTTATAAAAGTAGGTAGTAAGGTAAGTAAGTGCGCAGATGCTAAAAATAAAAATTCAAAGTTACATAGATTAGATTGACAAATTCGACGGTGCCTAAGCTCATACGATGGATAGATAATGATCGCTAAAATATGAAGCTATTTATTCAAACTAGTTAAATACTGTTCATGGTTGTTTTTTTAGAATAGCACCTCCGGCTCTCGCTCGTTTACAAATTTCTTTAGCTGACTGTACTCTACTCTACCCGCATGTCCTACCTGAATTGGCTTAAAACGGTTCTTCAAAAAAACACAATGATCTCGGTGTTACCTATGTTTGTTTGAATTTATGAATAGGTAATAATACCTACATAATCTTAAAGCTAAACATTCCTATGTATAGATAAGTCACACCTATAAAAGATACCTACATAAGTAAAAATATCACGTGTATGTCTTAATGTGCCGATTTTATTAGCAAACAATTATTTTAAGATGTGAAATTTTCTATTCAGGATATCGACTAAGCACACCTAAGTACATTTTTAGAAAATGTTTGAACTCGGCTAAATGCAGCAGATAACGTTTTTAGCGCCATCTATTGTCGAGTAGATTTATTGTGGTTTGCTACCACCGCCGACTGTATTGCCATGATACGCTTCAGGTAGTTTCGTCGTCAGCTGAATTGTCATGCTAAGTCATTTTGTCTGTCGCGTCATTATAGCGGCTGTCATTGTCAAATACGTGGCCTCGCGAAAAAACAACAAGCTGGTTCATTTTAAATCAGAAAATTACAATTTACACGTAAAATTACACATAAATAGCAATTATCAACAATGCGCTACTGCAGCCCCTGGAGATCTCTGTGTTTAGCCACAATCATAGCGGCTAGTATATTCAGCACAGCTCACAGTTACACCATCACAGTAGACGCTCACGCAGAAGAATGCTTTTTCGAAAATGTAGAAGCTGACACGAAGATGGGTGAGTTTGAACCTAGACTCCTTCTCCGATACTCATTGAAGCTAGTTTATTTTCCTTATCAGTTGTCTTTACGGGCTAAACTATAGTGGACACAACTCTTGTCATAGTTAATTTCTATAGCCGGCGATGTATTGAAGACATCTTGATGATAACACGATCCTCAATCAATATATCTAAAACATATCATTCTCATTTTATCTGGATTTTTTTCTAACGAAACTTTTAACCTCGTTTCTTTCAGGCCTCACTTTCGAAATAGCAGAGGGTGGTTTCCTTGACATTGATGTCACTATTTCTGGACCTGATGGTAAAGTGATACATCAAGGAGAGCGAGAGTCTTCCGGCATGTATGCCTTCTCTGCTACTGTTCCAGGCAGATATACCTACTGTTTCAGCAACAAAATGTCTACTATGACACCTAAGGTATGATTATAGATACAGATGTCAATAAGATTGGATCAAAACATGGGAACTTCTAGCTTTATTGAATGAGCAAAGCGAAATATCCAAATCGTCTTAGCAAATCAGTATTGTATATTTGTTTGTCCGAGGATAACTTTGGGAAGGAAGCTTCGTGGAATTTGGTACAAGTATAAGTAGGTAATGATGGCACAATCCTGGTGCGCCTAATGAGGGGATTATTGAGATATTAGGGTTCAAGGGGGGTAAAAAAAATACAAAATGAGACAATCAGGTCAAATGGGAAGTCTAATGAAAGGTTGAACATTTCAACCCTGTTTTCATGTTGAGTTTTAACTTTGTAGTTTTTATGTACCTAGTCAGGTCATAAGTATTGTCACACAGTAAAAACTTTTCTTTTAGAATGCTGGCCACAAAAAAGTTTATAGAATTCGAATTTCGAATTGTTCATGAAAATAAAAATGTATACTTTTTAGAATTTTACTCATTTTTAAATATGGAGTGGACGCTTGAAGAAGACCGTGTTGCAGTTATTGCGTTGCATCGTTGCGGTTACGCTCCAATTCAAATTTTTGACATACTGAAAAATTTGAATATAACCAAAAGATTCGTTTATCGCACCATCAAACGATACAATGAAGACTAGTGTAGATGATAGGTCAAGAAGTGGTCGCCCTCAGTCTGTTAGGACTCCAGCAGTGATAAAAGCTGTGAAGGCGCGAATTCAAAGAAATCCCAAACATAAGCAGAAACTGTTGGCCCTTCAGATGGGGTTAAGCAGAACCACGGTGAAAAGGGTGTTAAATGAAGACTTAGGGCTTCGGGCATATCGAAGAAAAACAGGATATCGTTTGAATGCTCGTCTAATGAACCTGAGACTGAAGAGATGCCGCGCTTTGTTGAAGTGGTACGCGGGAAAAAAATATTGGGAAATTCTTTTTTTGGACGAAAAAATTTTTACCGTAGTAGAGAGCTACAACAAACAAAATGATAAGGTGTACGCACACAGTAGTGAAGAAGCGAGCAACCGTATTCCGCGTGTCCAACGAGGTCATTTTCCATCCTCGCTCATGGAATGGTTGGGAGTTTCTTATAGGGGCTTAACAGAGGTACATTTTTGTGAGAAAGGTGTAAAAACGAATGCAGTTGTGTATCAAAATACAGTCCTGACGAACCTTGTGGAACCTGTTTCTCATACCATGTTCAATAACAGATATGTGACAGAATTTATGACCTGACTAGGTATAGTCATAATAAAAACTGAAATTTGACGAAGTTCACATGGTACACCAGTAACTCTACAGTGCTGAAATTCGGTATTTGTGTAGCTTTAATGTCACAAATATAGGATAAGTCTGAAATCCAGAATAGCTGCAATTCCTACTCTTTAACTCTTAGATTTATAATGTGCTTTTTTTTTTGGTATACATATGAGCCGATGAATATAAGTGTGATAGTAAATGTATATCGAAAGTACTACGAACTAACATTGTTGTAAAATTATACAAAAAATATATTAATATTAAATGAAAAGAGTGTGCTTTTAGACCACACGATTGAAGTAAATCTTCTTTTTCAAAATATTAATTTATAAAATTGTTCAAGAACGAAATGAAATTACGATAAATAATCAAGAATTCACCATTCGTGTAACTCTAACAAACTCGCAAACGAACTACTGACTGAGATATATATATATTCGTGCACTGGCTATGAGAGAAAGAGAAATAAAATGTGTGCTCGCACTTCTCTCGTACAAAACGTAACTCTCTCTCTTTCTATCTCAACTCACTTCTCAGCTTCCGTTCGCCTCGCCCGATCATACTTTTCGTAACGCTCTCATCACGCATTCACCAGCTTACTCCCCATGTCAAGCGTGCGTGAAGAAGTTTTACTTCAAAAATTATAATACTCATAATATTCTTAGAGCTCTCGTTATGTTTTGCTTAACAGGGCCCTTAATGATTGTGTACCTTATTACCAATCTAATTACCACCTATTATTACATTATGGAATACAATAAATGATTGAGTTTTAGCTCTGGCTGTCAATAAACTGAAAAAATCAGTATTAAGTCATATCTTATAAATATTTATTATCTGTTGGTTTGGCATAGTCTATTCTTTGTCTTGCCAAAAGTGGATACAAGTATAATTTTTGTATTAACTATATTGTGATTTAAGGGTAATTCCAGTTCATCAATAAACAATCATGTATATTTCTTGTTACAGGTCGTAATGTTCAATCTAGAAGTTGGAGAATCGCAGGCAAAGCCTAAAGAGGGTGAGGCTGAAGTAGACCACAACAAACTGGAGGACATGATCAAAGAGCTCGGCACCACATTGAAGACTGTAAAGCATGAACAGGAATACATGCAGGTATATACACATTTTTCTTGTTTTTATGTCTAGATCAGGTTTTTCCAAACTTTTTTACCTGGCAAGTTATAAAAAATATTTTCATACCCTCTCCCTCTGTATTTTTTACTATATTGTATTTACCTCTGAGCACGCCTTGGTTAGTAAAATATGAGTGATCGAACAAATAGTACTTAGTTCGCCTGATTGGATTAAATCTGAGTGTCATTAACTTTGTTATCTATCTCTCTACCGGCCGGTTGGGCGCCCCACCGGTTGGGAAGTCCTGGTCAAGATAGAAGAATATCTCATTGATCTGGCACTTCATAATACCGTCACGTCTAGTAATCTGGCTCTAGAACTGGATGCGGGTATAAGAATTCCATTATGTTCTGTGTGAATCTGTGCGAGAACGTTTTTGTACAAGGACAAGATTGTACTGTATAATGTATTATATTACTAGCTGACACGCGTGGTTTATCAATAAAAACATTACCCTCCTTCTGCGCAGTCGGGTAAAAAGTAGCCTATGTCTCATCCCAGTCCAGTCATTTAGTTGTGAAAATGTAACAAATCGACAGAGCTACTTTCGATTAGAGGGGACCTTTATCTATAATCCTGTAATTTATTAAGTAATACAAGTATTTGGACCAAATAAGAGTTTTACTGAAGGCTCCTAAAGGTGTCCTGCCTAAATATATTTTTAGCTGACATATCTTCAAATACCTATGTATTTTACTGGGTCTGAGTGGTTTTGGTACATGATGTTCACAATTTCTGATTGGACTAATGGAAATAGAGAAAAGAAGCTATAGACTAACAGGGAAATTGATGAAATTGGATACTGGACGCCACAGACAGACTATACCAAACATTAACCTAGACCTAATGGCCTGATACCCAAGGTGCAGGGAATCCTCAGGGATCAAGACTATGTGATTAAATAGTTAGTGTTGTTCCGAATCACTAACTTACTATACTTACTAATTTTATGGATAAGTTTTTGGTAGCAAATAAATATTTTTTTATTATGAATTCACATGCCATCTGAAAGTCTCGTGACTTGGACCAATAAGGTTCGTTATTAGCTTGTACAAACTTATTTCATGCAATTGTTTCCGACAGGTGCGCGACCGCATCCATCGCTCTATCAATGAGAGCACCAACTCCCGGGTGGTGCTGTGGTCAATCTTCGAAGCCTCAGTCCTACTCATCATGACCCTTGGGCAGGTGTACTATCTCAAGAGGTTCTTTGAAGTACAACGAGTGGTCTAGAGTGCACTATAATTCTTCTTTTGTGTTAATGTTTTTAAGTTTTAATGCTACAAAGTTGACCAATAAAGATAAAAAACACTATTGTACTACACATAAAACTTAAGAATAATTGCGCAGTACAATCTGCGGTCTTTTAGCTATGATTTCTTTTAGAGATTTTATCCTATAGTCCTATTACTCATACTAGCATTAAACCTTTGATATATTGATCATAAAAGAAGATTATGTACTGAATAATTCTTATGCGATGTATGAATAGTCTGTATATATGTTTCTTTGCGAACAAAAATCAATTCTGTGTTGGAAAGTCTATTATTTTTTTATATCCCTGTTCTCGGTGACTTATATTAATAACATACCTAGATGTATTCTAATTTAATATAATTATTACAATGATGTATATAGTACATGATTTTACACACCAAATGTTTGCAAAGAAATATGTTTCCTAGCTACCTCGCTCCCAATCATTTCATAGATTATTTATTTCACAGTCTTGTAAAACGTGTTTCATTGCATCATGACATCTGTGTAAACAAGGTAACTTCTTAAAATGTATTGTAATATGAAACTTGTGCGCTCTATCACAATGGTTCAGTTTGCTATTTAAGACGTTGTAGGAAAACGTTACTACGTGGATCCCTTTTAGAATATGAATAAGGCTCGATTCACACTGAGATGGCAGCGGCCGGCAGCGAAGCGGCGAGCGGATTCGATGTATTCCATAAATTTCCATATAGTACGTGTATAGTATGTATTCTATGTAGTTAAAATTTTTGCAGCATTTTTTTATTTTATCTTCTTTACTACAATGCATAGTATTGCCACTATTGACCCGTCAGAGGCGGTCGTGGGTGGTTCTGATATGAAGCGGGTCGATATTCAGCGCGCGACCTCGCGTCTGCTCTTGCCGAGCTAGGCGCTCCCGGCCGCTGCCATCTCGGTGTGAATAGAGCCTTATACATATTCTAAAAGGAATCATATTTTCTCGCAAGGTTTATTGGTGGGAGGGAGGTGTGTTTCGATCTGAAGTGTGCCTGGACGCGAACGTTGTTTACATGAAATAAATTAATATTGTTTGTAACTTTTGTATTACTCTTCATTAATGTTTAGGATCCCTAGTTTTCCGCTACTTCATGGGTTAGGATGGGTTCACATAGTGCTTAGTTTACATCCTCAACTTTTACATATTTGATCGAGCGAAGCGAGATCTCCAAATCAACTTGGATAAATCAGCGTTGTATGTATGTAACTTTCGAAGCGTTTTATCCTATCATCGTGAAATTTGATACATAGGTAGTGATGGCGTGACTGAATGAGCTAAAAATGTGAGACGGTTGGTGAAATATTGGGGTACAAAAAAAGAAAATGAGACTATTAGGTCAAATGGGACTTAAAATGAAAGATCTTCATTAATACATTTCGACCCCGTTTTTATTTTTAGTTTAGTCCTTACAGTTTTTAAGTACAAACAAAAACTAAACTTTATCGAAATTCACAGGGTACATCAGTAACACAGTGCTGAAATTTGGTATTCGTGTAGCTTTAGTGACACAAATATAGGCAAAAGTCTGAAATCTAGAATAACTGCAATTTGTGCCCCCAAAAAGGATAACCAAAATACATGAACTCCCGTTACCTATAATTTGAATGAAACTGTAGGTCAAGTTTTTGATTATTTATGTCGGGGCACTATTTTGATAGTCAAAGATTACGAATAGTATTACTAATACTTATTAGGTATCCGAGATAGTAAGGATTACTTAGAAGAATAACGGTTATTCTTCTAAGATGGACCCCTAATAACCTACTAATAGAACTACAAATCTCTACAGTTCTAAATATGTATTTAAAGGAGTCATGTCATCTTATTCCATGTTTAATAAAATGCAAAGGTACACTTACTTTAACAATTTATTAGTACACCACCAATATCCTACTGGTGTAAGGCACGTTGTGCGTTGTTTGAGAGAGACATTTCATAGGCCGAAAAATCGTCACTTTAATTCGAATCCTTACGTGGTACAAAAACCCTGAACTAGTAAAAAAATGTCACTCAAGCAATAAATATGATTTTAAAATTAAATCACTTCAGTATGTTGCGGTTTACATCCCCCCCCTCCCCCCCCCCCCCCCGCACATTAAAACGCACCGCATTTTTTCTGAAAGTTGACCGCCTTATACAGCTTATCACATTTCTGGTAGAAAGGCAATCTAAGAATATATAGAATACGTGCGGTGTGCGATTTAAAACCGGAAGATCTGACAAAGTAATCTGAACCTTATTACCTTACGTTTATCGTCTTTGGTAAAAGCACAGATAAATAAAATACGTAAAAGTAATAGTATTCAATTTAGTTATGTAATGGTACTGTATCATCGCAAACTATACAGGTACATAGGTACAGATGTTAAGTTTAGTACATCAAGTCTTCGTACGCGCGCCTGTTTTCGCTCGCTGTAGTTACTAAACTTAACTTCTGTACCTGTATTTTTTTTGGTACCATGTTCTAAGACATGTTAATCAGATCCACAAATTCGATTACTTCTACAGTCTTATTTATATCTAATAGGAAAACGAGATATCTAAATGCTAAGCTTTATCTTAAAACTACTTTTTCTATGAACTCTAAAGTCAACGAGATAAAACTGAAGATGCTTCAGCAAAAAACGATACCAAGAGCATTTGATACTCTTGTTATACTATAGTTGGAATTGTTTTGAAACAACTTTGATTTCAGTCATTACAATAGATGTTATACAGTGATTTACCATTAATTACGTGAGACGTTTTTGACGATTTTTTACCCCCCCCCCCCCCCCCCCCCCCCCCCCCCTCCCGTGAGATATCGCAAGATTTGTTTCGACCCCTCCCCCCACCCTTTATGTCACGTGAGATTTGTCAATATTTGTATTCATAGGGTAAATGCGCTGGACTTAATTAAAAAAACACAATTGGCTTTATTATTTCAAGATTGCTTCTCTCGTAATCTAGATTTACAGTGACAAAATAAAAAACAATGACGTGATATTAGCCGAGACCCCCCCCCCCCCCCCCCCTCTCCCGAGATTGGGATTCGGCTAGACCCCCCCCTGAACACTTCACGTAATTAATGGACGGCCCCTTACGTATCGTAAGTGAAGGGATCTCAGCTGTAAAATGGAAATTCAATGCGGGTTTTTTTTTATTTTAATTTTTAACGCCCTACGCATAAAGCTGGGTTCGGGAGTTTTTTCTTTTTTTTAAATTAGCTGGTAAATTTATAGGTACATGTTTTTAAGACAAAATGGGTCTTTTCGCGCACAGATTTATAACAAAACTATAATTTTGACTAACCTCGACGTTTCGGCCAAGTTACATCGGCCGTGGTCACGAGAGACTGAAGCGGGCGGGTGTCATTGCCGGGAAGCGCGAATGTTGTCACCAACTACCCGCACTTTGTTTTCTGAATCGCACTTATCACTAGTTTCGACATACAATACAACAGTATCTGAAGTTACGCGTGGATCTAAATCGCGACGTGAACACCTAACTATAACTGGATTCCGCGATGCAGATAATCTAAAGCCGTCCTCGCGATTAAAATTGCGATATTTCTTTATATCGACGGAAAATACCCGTTTTGTCTTAAAACATGAGTATAGTTCGCGAAAATTTAAAAAGTTCTATGGTATATTTATAGTTGTGTACACTGAGGTTACGAGTTAAGGTCGAGCCGTCCAGTGATGAGTGCAGAGACCGTGGCGCCGGCCGGCAGCCGCGGAAGGCCTGCGGTAGCGGCCGGCAGCTCCAGCAGCACGCTCGCCCCGCACGCGCTCAGGAGACGACTGCTGCACTGCAATTATATATCATAATTCATTAATTTACAATTTTAATAGGTATATTGTTATACAAGGGCTGTAAGCGATCAAAAACTTCGAGGGTGTAATTGATCGCTTACATCCGAAGATTTGTTTATAGCAAAGATGATGTCTCTCATCTGCGTTTTTCGTATTGTAGGAGATCGTAAGCGCGGCTTAGTCGTGGAATCATATACGAGAGATAGATGCTTATAATACGATTTTATTGTGCTTAACTTTACACTAATGATAGTGATTATGAGTGGCTCGACCGCTAGCCGATTGTGCACTGACTAGGTAAATCGCGCGTCGCCTCGCGGAGGCGGCACTCAACCTACATAGTCCAAATTGCTGGCTGAGTTAAAGGTGTTCGTGTATCGAACACGTTTGATAAAAGTTTCTTTTTTTATTGATGATAGCCAAATGCTTGACCACTATCTCACCTGATGGTAAGTGGAAGGTGTGATCGAAGATGGAGCACGCTTACCTAGAAAGAACCTATTCACTCTGGACTTGAAGACTCCAAGATTATACTGGTTTGGAAAAACATACGCCGGAAATGAGTTCCAATCCTTACTTGTGCTAACAAGAAAAGTTGAAGCAAATCGTTTGATGCGGCAAGGTGGTATGCCGACCAGGTTTGGGTGGTACCTCTCGGTACGTCTGCTTGTCCGGTGGTGGCAGGGGGAAGGAGGGATAAGGTCATGAAGATCTTGCGCACATTCACCAAAATGTATCTTGTAAAAAACTGAAAGTCCGGCTACTCGGCGTCTGTGCTCTAGACTTTGTAAATTGACTTTCACTAGTGAGTCATCACCAATGAGTCTAGCAGCATGTCCCTCAATGGAATCAAGGGCTTCAAGCTGGTACTTTGCCGAGCCATCCCAGAGATGTCAACCAACATGGTGACGAAAATACGTGAGCCAACAACTGGGGGCCAATTTACGTAATAGAATTTTAAAAACATAACGAAAGTTGACCCAAACGAGATTGGATTATGTGTTGGATATATTTTGGCATTCTGCTCCATTAATATTACAAAATTAGCTAGTTATAAATACGAGTAAAGTCTATAATCGCATGCTACTAAACTCATACCATTGGTTGTCAGTTACCGTTTGAGGGAATACCGTTTATGACCATGAACTTTCCGCCACGAATGCGAGGAAATTAAAAAAAAATCACAACCGCTTGTTGCTAAAACGAAAATTTGCGTTTCCGGTAAGTATTCATTTTTTTATTTTGGGTCTGAAGCAGTTGATCTATTAATATTATAATTTTATAATAAAAAAAAAGCTAGTTCAACAGCAGATACTAAAAGTTATTCTTTATTTTACACAAATAGAATACAGACAAAACAGCTTACAAAATAGACTAGACAAAGTCGAGCTTAACCCTAATTAGAGTTTTCTTCCAGCAAACCTTTGAAGATAGAGATAGTTAGTTGTGTATCAGTGGAAAGTGAGACTCACTTGATTCCCAATAAGTGTAGCGGTCGGCATATCATCCGCGTCGGTGAGCGTGAGCGTGGCGCGCGCGTACTCGGGGCGTGGGTCGAGCGTGACGGCGTGCGCGAGCCGCACGCGCATGCGCGGCCACGCGCCGCCGCGCGCTCGCGCGCACGACACGCGCAGCGCACGGACCACGAACAGCAGGCAGCACACGTATGCTGATACTGGGTTACCTGAACATTATATTAACTAAATTCAATATATTTTTATTCATTAAAATCATAAGGATCACTTTGAAACGTCAATTTTACTGCCTGTTCCTTCGCGGTCAAGCCAGGAAAGAAAGGCAAGAAACAAGGCTGGTTGTTCTTTTTACTGATCCTTTTAGAATACATTACAATAAAGAAAATAAATTACGCGTAAATTGTAAAATTGTTGACCGAGTTGGAACAATTTCAATCCCAAGCTTCTCTATCATCTAAATAATCCGATATGTTATCATCATCCACAGCCTGACTTCACCCATCGTTGGGGTATAGGCCTCCCCAAGCTTGTGCCATCCACCACGATCCTGCGCTAGTCTCACCCACTGACGGCCCGCGACCTTTACGAACTCGTCTATCCATCTCGCTGCCGGACGTTCCAGCCTTCTATACCCGCCCCTCGGCCACCATTCAGTCGCTGCCCTGCTCCATCTGTTATCACCACGTCTTGCCAAGTGTCACGCCCAAGACCATTTGAGTTCCATAACTCGATTCCCAACGTTGAACCTTTGTTCGTCTTTTTTTTATTTACGTCTACGGATCTTAACGTTTCGAACTTGTAGGTACGGCACCGTAGGTCATGGTGGGCAGTACACATTGGTCGAATAAGTGGGTCTTCAGAAACTGTGGACTTTTAGGCGATTTAAGAATATCACCTAGCTTGCAAACGCGGGCTGCGTTCAACTGGGCTGAAGGATCCCAATTGGATCCTTCAGTATTCAGCCTCTATGAGAATCTTCAAATCCAAACTCTTTAAATACTTCACCTCTCTTCAAGACACCCAACAAAATTGAGCACTTTATGTAGATATATTTGTGTATTTCGTTTATGTATGTGTATTATTATTATTTTTAATTTTTGTAAGTTTATTTCTAAGCTAAAGTTTGAATAAATTTTCCTTTTTCTGGCACTACCACTTTCTCCACACTACACAAAGGTTAGCTGGAAGAAAATGCTAATTAGCATTTAGTATGTATTATTTGATTAGTGCAATAAATAATTTTCTAATCTAATCTATTCAGTATTTTATTGCGTTCATACAAAATGGATTAAAATGTTACATGTCAGATCTTATTGAGTAGGCAAGAGTCCAGCACTTCGTACGTATCCTGCAAGTAAGGGTGTAGCAATATTAAAGCTAACCAGACAGGTACTAGACCTGTGGAAGTCCTTTTAGAGATCTTCTTCTGCTGATGCTCTTTACCAAACGATAGAATATGTCCAAGATAAACATACTGGTCTCCAGCCTCTCATTTTCCACTGTTACAATGGAATTTGTGGCTGTATGTTATAGTAGGTTTTTTTATAACATTATTATGACGACTTTCGTCGCGCACAGGGCTTATAGCCGTCTGAGACGCAGGAGGTTGTGGGTTCGATTCCTACCGCGGAACAAGTCTTCATGATCTACAGATATTTATTCCGGGTCTGGTTGTTTCTTTATATATTACAAGTATGTATTTACAAAAAAAGTATATTATTAGTATTCTATCAGTTATCTGGTTCCCATAGTACAAGCACTGCTTAGTTTGGGAGAGTTATCTATCTTACTGCTCACCAGGTAGAGCGAAGATAAATTTGTTCCTGCCCTCGTATTGACACGTGGCGAACGTGCTCGGCTTGCCCGGCTTCATGCGCACGCGGCCGAAGTGAAGAGTCGCGTTGAAATCCTAAAAAGAAACAAAAAAGTTAGAACTACGTCATCAATAACCAACGGTGAGTGCGAATAGGTATATTAACGAGGTATCGATGGTAAAATACAATACTTATTTACAGATTTAAACGGATATTTGTGGCTGTTGCAACACAGCCGAAATGTCGGGATAACAAATAAAAAAGGTAGGTACATACACGATAAATACCCATTTAAATAAGTAATGAGGTATGGATGGTACTGGACCGTGCGTCTGCTTTGCCTTTGATGGAAAGGAGATGGCGCGATCTGATAGTTATTTAAACTAGTATAGTTGCCAGTGCACATTGGTCGAAATTTGACCGAAATTCATTAATTTTATTACAGTGTAAACTCCATGTAACGTCACTCGTTTTAACGACAAACTCTCTAAAGCGTCGAAATCACTCGGCTTTGGTTGGTTTAGCTTGTCTTGCATACAATGGTACACTCTGTATAACATTACACCCACTCTCAATAACGACAACAATTTGTAATAAAAAGTTCTTTTTAAGTTGCCAAATTAGTAATAACTGCGCAGCCGTATATATCCTTTTGTCGTTTTATTATCCTAGACCATAATAAACTCGACTGTCGGCATCATACACACCAAACTTTCTAAGAAATCCGTTCTTTTGTTTACAAAATACGATTGCTTGCACGTGTAGCTGCAGATTGTTGTTAGTAGAAGTGATGGATGTTATCTATACGTTGTCATATTCTTAGTAGCTCACAAACTTTCAAATTAAACATGGCTAGTAAGAGAAAATCACTATGACACACACAGATTTTACTTATCTCCATTTAACGACAACTCTTTATAACGTCAAAATATGCTCAGTCCTTTGAGTGTCGTTATATAGAGTTTACACTGTATTTTAGATTTAAAAATTATTTTACATAAACTTTAGCTATGCCAAATCTTACAATCATTCGTGCGCACAGGCTTAAAAAGGATTAATGGAAATGAATTAAAAATGAGTACAAAGTTTTCTCTTCATGTAATAAAATAAAATAATTTTATTTAAAATTAATTTATACGTATAGCTTTCCCGCCCGCAGGTACTAGAGGCTTCGCACTCGTGGTTTTCAATAAAAGACTTACCCTTCTTCCGCGCAGTCGAGTAAAAAGTAGCCATGTTTCAATAATTATTATTTTCCTTTGACAGGTTATTTATTATTAGTATCATTTTTCGTTGACATGTTATATCTTAATGTATTTTTTTTTTTTGACTGGTTATTAATTATCATTTTGTATGATGTATTTACCAAAACCGTTGTTCTTTCGCATTAATTGCCTATTTGTAAAATATTTTCTAATTGTAGTATGACAAAAGTTCCGACACAATATTCTATTGTTTGAGAATAAATAAAATGAATGAATCCAAGTCATAGTCTGTATACTTACCAAATTTCATCAAAATCAGTCTAACCGCTTGTGTCGTGAAAACGCAACAAAGAGACAGAGTTACTGTTAAATTTATAATACTAGCTTGCGCCAGCGGCTTCGCACGCGTTGTTTGTCAATAAATAGTAGCCTATATTTGATCCAGGAAACACCTGTCAACACACCAAATTTCATCGAAATCGTGATTGAGTAACAAACATCCAAACTTTCACATTTATAATATTAGTGTGATTAGTATATTGTTATGGATTATAAATGAAATATTGCATGTTTGTATATATATTGTCTCATTTGGCATACCTTCAATAACACAGGTTTGAGTAAATCCCTCTCTCCCATAGAAACTCCCCCCGTGCACACCAGCACATCAGCTCGCGCTAAAGCTGAGGATATGCCCGCGACGAGCTCCGACGGCGAGTCCCGCGCAATACCACAGTCTATGCTGTCATACCCGTATTCCCTGCAAGATACATTGGCGATTACAAAACATACAGAGTTCCTTTTGAAAGGTGCTATAATCCAGGTTATAATCTACGTACATACCAAATTTCATAGAAATCGGTTCAGCCGTTACGACGTGATTGAGTAACAAATAAATAAATAAATGTCCAAACTTTCCCATTTATAATATTAAGTGTGACTAGCTGATCAAAAAACATAACCCTCTTTCTGCGCAGTCGGGTAAAAAGTAGCATACGTCTCAATCCCGGTCATAATCTATCTATATATAGCAACGGTGACCGCTTACCATCAGGTGGGCCGTAAGCCTGTTTCCCCACAAATAACATAAAAAAAATATACCAAATTTCATCGAAATCAGTCCCGCCGTTTAGTCGTGAAAATGTCAAACAGACAGAATTACTTACTTTCAAAATTATAATATTAGTAAGGGTAGAATATAGAAATCCATTAATGTATAAATTTGAAAGTAACTATCCTATGTCCTTTCTCATGGACATGATACAAATCGTCGCTGTTCTAACTAAGTGACGTAACCGACATTTTAGATAATATTACTAAAAGTCGTAAGTGTACTTAGGGCACTTCGAATGGTTTATAATTTTAAGATATGTAGATACGTCAAACATACATCTAGACATAGGCAGAAGATACAGATACGCCGATTAGACAGATTGGTTCGTCTTCAAAAGTAAATAAAAGTAACATTACAAATGTCAGTTACGCCAAAATGTCGGTTACGTCACTTATACTATTTCCATTGCTTTATTTTCTCGATGACGACAGTTCTAATTTAATAGTTGTAGTGTTGTGACCAAATAAGTAATGATATCGATCGCATATTTTTATTATATTTTGAACAAAGACAAATACAACAAAAACATTCAAATATATTTTTTCAAGGTGGGAACACTCAATGGCCCATCGCCATTTTGTGTTTGTTTTTATCTGTCACTCGCAACAAGACGGTCGTGCTAGTCACAACATTTCTGTTCGCTGAGTTTTTTCACATTATCCGTACGTTACGTTGTGTATTTTGTGTTCCTCCGTGTTGATTGCTGCCCAGCTGTCAAATCCGGCAGTAGTTTAGTTTCTTACATTTTGTAAAAAAATATCGGGTCTGTTATCGTGTTACGTTTATCGATAGCTCCATCCCTATCAGTTTCTCCGACTCTGGTATAACCTTGTACGTGCGTAAGCGTCATATTTTTATAAAATAATGCATACATAATGTAAAAAAGACGCTCGTTCAAGTTTTCACAGGAGCTGTCATCGAGAAAATAAAGAAATGGAAATAGTATATAGTTAGAACAGCGACGATATTTCATGTTACTTTCATCAAGATCGGTCCAGCCGTTTAGTCTTGAACGAGTCTTGAGGAAAAGACAAACAGAGTAACTTTCTAATTTATAAATTAATAAGATTCTTACCTAAGAAGTGCCTTTAGCATAGTCCTGTTGGAATCCCTGATGTGCGCGGGTCGTAGCTTGACCTCAAATGCTTCTTGTAATTCATTTCCTGTTGATAGTAGTGCCACCTGCAATATTCAATGCAATATTTCAACCTTATTCTACTCACGTTAGAGTTCTTATTAGTATGAATGTAGCGTATATACGATCTTTCATTTTACACATGGCTACACTTCAAGCTGTATATTTCCAGTATAATATCTCTTTCGAAAATGGCTGCGAGTTTTGGGTTAGAAATAGAAAGGGGCAACAAGAGATATCTCGAGACGTCCCCAATATAGTATCTGTGGTTAGATGGAAAGCATTATGCAATAGCACAAAATAAGTTTAATAAAGTGTATGTTTTTGTCAAAATAAATTTCACATTTCTATGGTAAACATTTCACAAATTTATATATTATGCCCATCAAAATAACCCCTTTAATTTTTGTGCGAATATTATCAAACACCCTATATAGATAGACTATAGCCTGGATTAAAACATAGGCTACTCAACATTAACAAAACACGCGTGCAAAACCGCTGGCGGAAACTAGTATAGAATAAATTTTATACCTTTGGATACGATTTCACAGTAACATTCTGATATCCTGCGCCGGCCAACACTCCAACAATAGCTGCGTCGAGCAGATCACCTGGAACATACAAATAAGAACTCTCTAATCTAATCATCCCGCTGGACCCCACTGCTGGGCAAAGGTCTCTCTTCCATTCTTCCCGGTCTAGAGCTTCTGTCGACCAGTTCGCACTATGAGCGTCAAGTTCGTCCCGCCATCTCCGCCTGGGCCGGCCACGCGGTCTCGCGCCTTATGGGACCCACTCGGTGGTAAAGAAGAAGAAGAGCTCTCTAAATCTCATAAATAAATAATGTTGGCCATCAGTTTTTCGAGCTGTGTCCCGCCGACTGCCACTTCTAAGCTATATCGCATCGGTGTTTTCAATTTGTTTACATTAAGATTATCTAATAGTAGGAATTTATTTTTATTTATGTTTGGCATACGACATGTTGAGAGCTGTCTGCCAAGGAAAAGGGCGACCTTTGGCTCGGGATCCTAAGACCAACAGGTTTTTTTTTCTTTCGAATAGACTTTTCTCGCTGTTGGCCTGTGGCCGTTGCAGCTTAACCGAACATTTGGCGAGCGCAGATGGCGCTCAGCCCTGTAAGTTTTAATGAGGCAACTAGCGCAAGGGCACCAATACGAACCTTAGCTTGGGCCGTTGCCAGGAAGGGGATAGGAGAAAAACGCCCAGGTACATGTTTGTACCTTGTATAGGCGGCGACTGAAGAGACTCGTCGACCTCGCCGGCGAGGTCGGTGTATCGTGAAGTGTTTGCTCTGTCTAATGCAGATGACTCAGAAATCTCCGCGTTAGCGGAGGTGATTTCAACATCCGGATCTCCGAGAACGAGTCTCGGGTGACGGAGGGTTTAAGACCAACAGGTCTTTTTGAGAAGTATTTATAAATGGTTCAGTTCTTCTTGTTCATGTTCTACCAATTGCCCTTAGATGTCGTCGCCGTCTCATCGTCTCCGTATTGACGCAAGCTCTGTAAGTAGCTTGATGACAATATTGTGAAATAAAAGAAATAGTACCTTTGTCAACTAGCTTAGTTCCCATAGGTATGTCGAAGCCGATGGGCCTGACGTCCTGGTCTGGTTTCGGTGTCACCAGGATTTCTACCTCCAGCTCTGTAGACTCATCGTCGGTCGCTTTTATCAGTTTGGTGTCTTCTACCTGTTTACAGAAAATATAGGAGAATTTATGAAATATATACAAATTTTAGGTTACAAGAAAACAGAACGAATCAGGAATACCACGCTGCGTGCAGCTGCAACTGGTATTACCTATGTGCGACACAAAACTGTCCGGCTCAAATGGGATTTCTGGATAAAACAAATGCCTACCGCCGCAATGCGACGAACCCAAATGATCCGGGGGTCGAGGCAGGATGAGAATGGGCGGGACATGTCAGCCGAATGCCACATCGGTGGGCCAACATCACTTAATGATACTTGACGGTTCAAACTAGGAGTTTGCAAAAGAGCGATGGAGCGCAGCATTTTGGGTGTAAAGCGGATCGATCGGATTCCAAGCTCCTGGCATCGCTGACGTGGGCATCAGGGCTGCAAAGCTGAAATGGGACTGGGCGGGTCATGTCTCCCGTATGCAACCCGATAGGTGGGCCAAGAAGACAAGCATATGGACTCCTAAAGACGGAAAGCGACGCCGAGGAAGGCCTAAAAAGCGCTGGAGCGATGACTTGGACGTCTTCCAAAGAGACTGACGGGATATGTCTCTAGACCGTGATAAGTGGAAGGAAGAGGGGGACGCTTTTGCCCAGCAGTGGGTAAGTATGGGCTAGCAAAAAAAAAAGTTTATCACACTATTGACCAGAACCCACGTTATCGAAAATCTGGTGTCTGAACAAACCTAGTAGGTACATATAGGTTTTAAGACATCATTTAACTATTGTACAACCAGCTTTTTGTATCAGATAATAAACAATAAAAATAATAGTAAACAATACACAGTTGTGTAAAGAAGCTCATGTTCAAGGATTTTAGAGCAAATGCATTTAATAGTTAGCTAGGTCATCGAAGATAATAGGAAGTGCCTTAATTCATTATCTAGTCACGGTCTAATGCCCAAACAATATCAACATGGCGACGAAATATGTGCGTAAACAACTGATAATAAGCCTGTATCATACAAAGAACGCAGATGAGAGACATCATCTTTGCTATAACCAAAATAATAATTACGCCGCTTAAAATGATTTATATAAGACTAGCTGTTGCCCGCGACTTCGTACGCGTTACACTCCTAAATGTGTAGGTAACCTAGAAATAAAGCTAAACTCGCTGTTGCAACTTGACTTAACACCCCATTTTTATCCCATGGAAACTGATTTATGGGATAAACGGTAGCTTATGTGGTAATCCAGGTTATAATCTACATATAAGTATACCAAATTTCATCGAAATCAGTTCAGCTGTTACGTCGTGATTGAGTAACAAACAAACAAACAGCCAAACTTTCACATTTATAATACTAGTGTGATGTGTGATATGATAACCTTTATTAACAGAGTATGATTTAATAATTGGTCAAGCGGGTGTCGGGTTAGTCACAGTTAAGGGCTCCGTAATCAGTGCAGCTGTATTTCAGTCATTTTAACAGGCAATCAGCTATAATGACATAATGAAAAATCGTAAAGATCACACAGACACAGAGCTTATAGGTTATAGCAATGTTCTACCAGCAGATTTAAACTACTCATCCGATTTAAATGAATGAGGTCGAATCGTTATTATAGCCCGGGTGGCATAGCCCACGTTTTTACCCGACTTCGGCGAAGGTAATAAGAAAGGTTATGTTTTAGAAGAAGAATGTATGTTTGCATTCATGTATGTTCCACCGTAACGCCTGCCAATCGATTCGTATTATGGTCCGGGTTGACTTACGCCACCATCGCCATACAGCTTGGCAAAAATGTTTGGAAACGCAACTAACAGTGCCGGAATAACCACGTAACAAGAGTAGCAAATCCTACGGGCCCCGCGTATCCAAACCCGCCACTTTATACTTTACCCATAGCAGATCAAGGGGCCCTCGATAGAATTTGCTAATGGCCCCGCGCTTGCTTAATCCGGAACTGGGAACTAACATTCTAAAACGCAGACAACCTTTTTCAAGGTGTAAAGCACCAGTACAGAACATGATTCAGTCGTGAATATGTTACATTTGTAATTGAATTCATCAATTTCAGTAATGCGACTACAAATGTTTAAAAATGTCTCGACGCTTAACAGTGACGCCTTCATTATTTTCTATATTTTTTACCAAGCTGTACCTATTAGTTGAATGGAGTTGGGCAGGACACTTGGCCAGACGTAGTGACGACAGGTGGACTAAGGCCCTAACAGAGTGGAGGCCGAGAACTGGGCATCGAAATAGGGGACGTCCACCAGCGAGATGGGTCGACGATATCCATAAGACCGTGGGTCATACGTGGTTCAGACTGGCACAGGATCGGGAAGAATGGCAGAAACAAAGAGAGGCATATGCCCAGCAGTGGCTCGACAAGGGCTGAAACTGATGATGAATGATGTACCTAATACGTAGTCGGGTTTCAGTACTTAAACTTATTGCTTGTCTACAACCTGTATTGTTATGTACCTACGACATTAATTGAAAACATACATCCGGAACCGTACCATCTGATTTTAGAAGTACGTTTAATACCGGTAGCTTGAATATTTACCCAGTAATCGATACATTTTCAATAAACAATTTTTAACGTAAATCGGCTGCGCCTTTGCGCTGATGCCGCTTAGTCAGTTTAACAGGTACCTACTTACATGATGAATGTATGTTTACCTATTTTATACAGGCTGTTTGATTAATATTTTAAGCCTTGATATTAAGTTTGTTTGAAAATTATATATTCTAAGGTAATGAATTTGAAAAAAACCTATTTTACAACAATACTAGCCATTAGCCCTACCCGTGTTTTCATTTAATGTCGTACATAACAAAACGAGTAGTATAATCTATATATTTTGCATTGATATAACATTACCTGAACAACGCAATCAGCCCCAGCCGGCAAAGCAGCGCCGGTGTTGATGCGCGCACACTCGCCCGTGTTCAGAGGAGACGTCGGGGCTTCGCCAGCGGTCAGCGCTGACCTCACCAGCCGCACCCCAGCGCCATCTCTACTTAGACATGCATATCCTAGGAAACAAGGTTACATTTAATAAATTCAAAACCTCCAACTCATATTTTCCATTTTATGCTGAGATCCCTTCACTAAAAAGGAAAAGTGCTGATAATCGTCCTCTGTATGTAGTTAAGGTGGCTCATTTATTTGGAGAATAGCCTAAACTAGCTGATCCGCCCGCAGCTTCGCATGCGTGGTATTTCAATAAAAACATTACCCTCCTTCTGCTCACTCGGATAAAAAGTAGCCTATGTCCTTCCCCAGGATAATAAGGATAATCTCTTTGCCGAATTTCATTACGATCCGTTCAGCCGTTTAGTTAGGAAAAGGTAACAAACATACTAACAAA
This sequence comes from Philereme vetulata, assembly GCA_918857605.2. Taxonomy (NCBI): domain Eukaryota; kingdom Metazoa; phylum Arthropoda; class Insecta; order Lepidoptera; family Geometridae; genus Philereme; species Philereme vetulata. Next base: position 12,010,824 of record OU975420.1, on the reverse strand, counting down.
GACACAGTTACTTTCGCAGTTACTATGTATATATAATAAATATAAACCTTCCTCTTGAATCACTCTATTGCTGAAAACTGCATTAAAATCCGTTGAGTAGTTTAAAAGATCTAAGCGAACAGACAGCGGAAGCGACTTCATTTTATACAAGCAACCGCCCGCGGCTTCGCACGCGTGGTTTGCCAATAAAAAGTAACCTATGTGTTAATTCAGGTTATGATCTACGTACATACCAAATTTCATCGCAATCGGTTCAGCCGTTCCGGCGTGAAATAGTAACAAACATCCATACATCCATACATACAAACTTTCGCGTTTATAATATTAGTAGGACTATGTAAAGATAAAGATAGTAAAAGATACAAGTATAAATAATAATAATAATAAAATAAATGATAATAAATATTGCTGAACATTTCATATAGCGCTATCTAGCCTCAAATTAAGCAGAGCACACGGTGTGTACAAACACACGGCTACACATCAAGCTACACACTTCCAGTATAAGCTGACCTCTCATTCTACGAAAAGCATACACAATGCGAGGTCAGCTTATACTGGAAACGTATAGCTTGATGTGTAGCCGTGTGTACTATGGGAACCAGATAACTGATAGAATACTAATATACTACTTTTTTTGTAAATATGTACATACTTATAATATATAGAAAAAAAAAACACCCAAGCCCAGAACAAATATCTGCAGATCATGCAAACATTTGTTCCGCGGCGGGAATCGAACCCGCTACCTCCTGAGTCTCAGCCGGCTATTCGCCCACTGCACCACGGAGGTCGTCAAATACAAATACCCCTCCCGCCACTATTTATTTAAATACGTGCAAAAAATCAGAGGTACCTACCTAAGTATAAGGATTGCCTAATCATGGATCTAATTCAGATTTTATATTACAGCAATATAATACCATATCTAGTATCACGGAATCCTTTTGCCACGCCAATATAAAATGCGAATGCCGTAACAAAATGCCTACCACAGTAATCGTAATACATTACGAACACAGGTACACACGGCTACACATCAAGCTATAAATTTCCAGTATAAGCTGACCTCGCATTGTGTAGGCTTTTCGTAGAATTAGAGGTCAGCTTATACTGGAAATGTATAGCTTGATGTGTAGCCGTGTATACATATAATAGTTAATAGGCCGTTCTGTGGTTTCTAGTGTTCTGAAAACATAATAACTAAACCTTCAATTCTGACAGAATAAATAAACCTTTATACATTCAGATATTGGGCCGGACACGTAAGTCGAATGATTCCGGAGAAATGGGCCAATATCATAACACCTTGGGTACCGGAGGATGGACAGCGACGTCGGGGTCGGCCGCGAAAGCGTTGGCGCGACGACATCAGCGGATTCGAGAAGGAATGGCGGGAATCTGCCAAGGATCGCGATAGGTGGAAGGAGTTGGGGTAGATCTTTGCCCAGCAGTGGGAAAACGTAGGCTAAATAAAAAAAAATTTGAATGTTTTTTATGTCAGAATTTTAAGTGTGCACCACCATCCGTTACTGCTTCTTAAAATAAAACAAAACCATTGTGCTTTCAATTTTGGTAAGTTATTATTTGCAAGCTGCGCATATACTCCTGCGCAATCGGGTAAAAAATAGCCCATGTCTCAAGCCCAATCTTAATCTATCTATATACCAAATTTAATCGAAATCGGTACTGTCGTTTAGTCGTGAAAACTTAACAAACAGACCATAAACAGACAGAGTTACTTTCGAATAATAATATTAGTATGGATGGAAAGTAGGTTGTCTGGAAGAGACCGCTTTTAGCGATAAGACCGCCAATTGTAATCGCGTATCTAGTTACGTCTTTTAAATATGATTTATTAATTTAAGTGTAGTATACCATAAAGCGTTTTCTACTCTATTCTAGTATGGATGGGAAAAATCTTACCATCTTTAACAGAAGCAGTGAACGGCGGCATGGGTTCCTTCGCTAGCAGAGTCTGTCCCACCACTCTTCCCAAACCCTCCTCGAGCGTAACTATCTCATAGCTTCCAATCCATTGCTGCATCATCTCATCAACTATCTTCCAAGCCTCAGTCATTTCCAGCATTGGAAAGGGAGACTCTCTAGGTCTCAGTGCAACTTTCGATATATCCACCGCACTATGGTGATGGCACACATTTGTAAACGCCATCGAATCATGTATAGACCTCACTTCAGTCAACTCATTATGTATCAATGCGATAGCATGTCTGAGAACCGGTTTCACAACTTCAATACATTCAATGACTGCTTTTTTGCTGCCTGGAAAGTTTATTATTAACGTTTTATCTCTGACCCCAGCTACAGATCTCGATAGCATTGCCATCGGAGTCTTCTTCAAGCTAGCTAACGTTATGGCTACACTAATAGCAGGTACTTCTCTGTGTATAACAGCGTTAGTAGCTTCCGGAGTGACATCTCGACTGCTTAAGCCAGTTCCACCGGTTGTCAGAACCAGGTCTAAGTTTGTTTCGCTGAAGTATTTGAGTTCTCGTTCAATGATTTCTTTTTCATCGGGTATGATGATTGTGTGAAGGTTTGCTTCGGGGAATTGGTCCTTGATGAAGTCGGCTATGGCTGGGCCGGAGGTGTCTTTTGAGTGGTCTTTGAAGCATGTGTCACTGATGGTGATCACAGCAACTGATTTTACCATTTTTCTAGAAAAAAGTTAATGTTACATAAAAAAGTATTATTGTAAATACTATTTTATAAAGGTAAGTTTAATGAACCAAGTATTTTTATTATTAAAATAAGGACAGTAATAGAACTCCAACAAATATACCCTATTTACCTAATTATTAAAGTAATGTTATTGTAATAATAAAAAAATCCATTGATGTGAATAAGTAATGTAAAATGTAATTCAAAGCATTCAAATCAACTTTCACTTTAAAAAATGTCACATTAAATAATACTTACAGAGATTGTTACGCTCCACTGATCAAACCAACTAATTTAAATGCCTATAAATAAATAACACAGGTTTGGGGCTATTCCAATAAACTGCGCAATCAAGAACGATAGATCAAGAACTTTATTACATCACGGAGATAATAAAAATAATTAAGTTGATATCGGCCAAAAGTGATCTACTCTACGGCGTGCTCTCAAAATAAACATTTGCGACTTTGTGAGTGATGGATGTGTGACCTTGAAAGTTTTGCTTGAAACTAAATGTCAACTGTCAAGTTTGACGTATTGACAGAAATGCAGTAGTGCCAACATGTAATTGCTAAGGTCGCGTTCAAAATAAAACAAATGCTTCACCTTTTAATACGTTTTATTACACAATGAATGATAGAAGAGGAATATTACATTCGTGCAAACAATAAAATACACAACGGTTCCATAAATAAGGCACATAATTTTCAGTACTAATTGCAACTATATTGGAGTATATTCTGTGCAATATTCTCTAGTCTTAATTAATTTCAGTCAGTATACTTCGAAATGTGCAGCACCTACACCTACATTTCAGCTTTAAACACCCTTAATCCGCAGTATAAATAAATAATTTCAGAGCTAACAAAACTGCGAATTTCCTTTGCATGTTTTACTTTACCGTTTCAAACACGCGTAAATTCACACTAAATTTTTGAGTGCAAAAATTCATTGGTTCCAGCCGAGATTCGAACCCACAACCTTCAGATTAGAAGTCAAGGTACATCCCACTAGGCTAATACATCGGTTTAGTAGAATACCACACAGAATATATATTCAATCTACAAGTGTATTAAATTTATTTCTAAGGGCACTGACTAAGCTTTGTTCTAACTCTACAACTTTGCATGCATTGATCAAGCCCAGTACAGGAGCGTATTTTTGTAAGGCGCGCGAATTTCCTACTACTAATAACTTGTGCTTAGCGCGGGTCACACTCACTGCTAAACGCCTTTGATCGTTCAAGACCTCGCCTTCCTGAAACAAATTATATTTTAACGTACATTTACTAAAAATGACATTTTCGAATGTTTTGAATAGTTTATGTGTAGTGAACCCAATGTGGTGGTACGAATGAACTGTCGAGTTCATTCGTACGACCATGTCTCCTATGTGAGCTCTCTGTGATGGTAGCCACCTGGTATAATCTTATCTTATAATCATCATCATCATCATTTTAGCATGTCCCAAAATCTTTTTATGGTTTTTTACAAGTACATTTTTAAATACTAGGGTTGGGAGCTATTTTTTAAGTAAAAAAAACCTATGTTAGAAGAGTCCGTCTGAGTACGTCTGCACAAACTGCTGTGTATAGAACAGAATATAGTGATATTACGCTATTTATAGAAAGCATGCTAATAGGCCTCCTCTTATTACGTCATTATCTCCGATTCCCTGCGAGTGGGTCATATGCTTGTTTGCCACCTTATTGATATAAAATAACAGAGTTTCGTCTAATGGCTTTTATTTTTTTCACTTATTATGTATTTTTTTTAAATATAACAATACAAATTTCTGGCCGCGACTTCACACGCATGTTTTGTCAATAAATAGTAGCCTATGTCTCTATCCAGGTCATAATCACTTAATACGTATACTTCTTCTTCTTAGCGTGTCAATAGTTCTACTTATATTGTGTTAGATAGTTACTTGGCTACATTGATGGCGTCAGAAGAAGCCATTTTTAGGTCAACCATTCTGCAGGTGTTTGGGCACAGAGGGCACTTTAACAGGTGTTTCATCACTTTACTTATACTAAATTTCATCGAAATCGGTCCAGCCGTTTAGTCGTGATAACTTAACAATCAGCTAGACAGACATAGAGACTTTTGAATCCACACTAATATTCTAAATTCGAAAGTAACTTTGGTCCCGAAATGACCGAGATTGAGACATCGGCTACTTTTTACTCGACTGCGCAGGAGGGGGGTAATGTTTTTACGACAAACCTAGCGTGCGAAGCCGCGGCCGGATCAGTTTGTTTATAATATTAGCATAGATAGGTATATTAGGTAACAAAATCAAGATCTTAATAAGACGATTGTTAATGTTGACGACTACATTAAGAAACAACTTACTTTAACTTTTCTATCGTCTCCATCTCGCTTCGTACACGAGTATATGATAACGGACTTGTCTCTCCCTTGAAACTGATCGACGGTGCTGACTTCCACTGAGTATTGTGAGACTGAACGTCGCAGAAGGGAGACTTGGTCGCGGTACGGCGCTATGATACCTATGTCCGAGCTTTGTATGCCAACCTGAAGAAAATATACGTGTTAACTTAGGGGTTTTCACGGCCATGTTTTTATAACTGCTAACAGATGGCGTTGCTCTGTTAAGGTAAGACCGCATTAGAGCGGCGCAGCACTGCACGTCACTTTTTTTGCCTCTCCACCGAGCGCAGTACGCAGACTGATCCGACGCGCCGCTTGCTATGTCGCATTGAGCGTCGCTGTACCGCGCGGCGCGAGCGGCGCGTCGCTGCACGTCACAATATTCTTTTGGAGGCAACTATGCCGCGACGCGCAGCCACTCCTACTGCAGCGCCGTTCTAGTGCGACACGCGCCATTCAAAATCATTAAAACAATATTTTGACGCTTTGAGGCGCCGCGTGCAGCACCGCGCAGCGCCGCTCTAATGCGGTCTTACCTTTATACGCTGATTTTCAAAGGAAAGTGAATTGTCAATGTCAATTGACAATTCACTGATATCTGCTAACATTAATTTCCGAAGTAGGAACGACGTCATCGCCAGCGACGTGCAGATGTCCAGCGTCGAGTAGTTTGCGGTAATGTTAGCACGTCGTATCAACACGGCTACACATCAAGCTATAAATTTCCAGTATAAGCTGACCTCTCATTCTACGAAAAGCCTACACAATGCGAGGTCAGCTTATACTGGAAAACTTATAGCTTGATGTGTAGCCGTGTGTACGACCGCGCTGCCACTCTCACCTGCATGCGCGGCCACCTGACATTCCAACTCCCTGGCGTCCATTACGAGGGTTAAAAATGGCATGGACGATATATAGTCCACGATCGGTTAGGTAGAATTATGGCACGTTATGAAAATTTCATTCTAAGTATAAACTTAATTTAGGAAACTGCGAGGTATTATTTTGTGATATCGTGAGTGATTACACAAAGCCTGTACGAGCTAACGCACACATGTACAATCAGCTTAAACTTGTGTAAATAATATATTTTCTTTTAGCATAGCATGCATTGCCCTAGTTACAATAATTATTCGAATTTGTGATGAAAGCAATAAATTTGTGTACGTCCATCACTCGACGAGTTCGGTTATTCATCTCTCTTTAAAGTCTCCAACCCAGCTAGCATCCCTTAGCAATCTTACCCCAGCTTTTCTTACTGTTTGGTACATACCCCAAACAAAGCCTAGGACAGAAGTTATATAAAATCGTGAGGAATTTTAAACTAACTTGTTTCAAAGCTTCGACTAAAGCGACCACAACATAGCCCTCTTCTTCATTGGCTAATGACTTCCAGCTATCTCCACTGTGAATAGATGACATGTCTAGGAATAGAGCTGCGTTCTCCGGTTCAGTGCTTAAGGCTGCTTGTAGCCAGGGTGAGTCGGTGAATGAAATGAGTTTCTATGGAAATAATTAATAGTTATTTGTTATACAAGAGTGCAAAGTTGCTTTTTAACCGCGTGCTCAATGATGACCGAGCAAGCGAAGGATTCTAAAATTGATTTCCCCCCAATTGAAAATTGTGAACGACTAAAAATTTAAATAAATCAAAGAACGCGTGTGCCAATTTTCGTCAAAAATGCGACCTGTAGGCGAGAACAGACACGACAGACTGGCGGACAAATGCATTTTTTGGCCAATCTCGAAACTGCGATGTTTCGCTCGCTCGGTCAACTATGATCTTCAATAATTTATTTATTCAACATTATCATATTCGACGTCCACTGTTGAACATAGGCGTCCCTTTCGATTGCCAAAGCGACCGACCTTGTGCGATCTTGCACCCAACCGCACCCAGCAACCTTAATCAGGTCGTGTTTGCGTCCACTGGGGGCGTCCTACACTGCGTTTTCCAGTGCGTGGTCTTCGCTCTACAACCTTTCTCCTCAACGTCCGTCAGATCTTCGAGCTATGTGCCCAGCCCACTGCCTCTTCAGTTTGCAAATCATAATATTTATTTCCTAAGCATTGCCCGCGGCTCCGCATGCGATGTTTGTCAATAAAAAGTAACCTATCATTAACGTGACCATTCGTTCCGCTTTGTGCGGGACAGTCCCGCTTTCAGGCTGTCTGTCCCGTTGTCCCCAACCAGAGCAGAAATGTCCCGCTTTTACAAAGGGACCAAACTAATTTTCTCCACCGACAAATTTAAAACAAACGCGCCTTGAACCGCAATGTATCTAATGTTAAAATTTCTTTTGAATATAACTAACATACTGTTTTTCATGTCCTTTTCTTTTTTTAATAAATACCTAGTAAAATAAGTTTTTTTTGTTTAATTTCGACAGTGTCCCAATGTCGCTCTGATAAAAGAAATAAATGGTCATGTTACCTATCATGTATCATTCCAGGTCATAGTATATCTACCATTATCATAAATTTTATCAAGATTGGTTCAGCTGTTTATTTGTGTACGTAACAAACAGATAGACGGAGTAACATTCAAAATAATATGAATATGGATGGTATGGATTACCTCGGCATCAACGTTCAACGTCGCTCGAGCGACCTTCTCATCGGCGCATTTCAGTGTATCATTGTAGGCTACTTTGTTAGCGATATCTGCTAACGCTTGGTTCATTCTGTATTGTAGTTGAAGAGTACATGTCGCGTCGTCTCTCATCAGTCGATGGAATAAACTCTCTTCCATTCCAAGCCGTCTGCAAAATAAACACTTTAGTATAAGGAGATAGAGTTCAATTTAATAAACTAGTGTAAAACAACATAAAAACAAACATAATGTCATTCGTAATTTTTGATTATCAAAATAGTGCCACGAAATATATAACCAACTAGCTTCACCTACAGTTGCATTCAAAGTAAAGGTAACAGGAGTTTATGTTAATTTGTTACTCTTTTTTGGGGTATAAATTGCAGTTATTCTGGATTTATGACTTTTGCCTATATATGTGACACTTAATCTACACGCATACCAAATTACAGCGCTGTGGGATCACTAGTGTACCCTGTGAATTTCGTCAAAGTTTAGTTTTTAATATGGCTAATAACTCAAGAATTTACGAAAAATAAAAACGGAGTCTAAATGTACTAATCAATAACTTTCATTTGACGCCCCACTTGACCTAATAGCCTCATTCTAATTTTTTGATCCCTCTTGAACCCAATATCTTAACAACCCCCCAACATTTTCAGCTTATTTAGTCACACCAAAATTGTGCCATCACTACCTACCTATGTATAAAATTTCACGATGATCGGATCAACGCTTCGAAAGTTATCCTCGGACAAAATTAAATAACATACATACAACGCCGATTTGCCCAAGTTGATTTGGAAATCTCGCTTCGATCGATTAATAATATCTTAAGATGATTTAAATCATCTCAATATTTCGAGCTAGACGGGATTTCCCGCCCCAACGCAACGGCCGTCAGTTATCCGAGTTATGTGCTGGCTACTTCAACTCGCTAATTCTCTGAGCAATATCACTGACTTTAATTTGTAAAATTACAAACTGAACCATAAAAGCTAATATCGATCTTAACCCACTTGAAATATGAATCAATATTACCTGGCAGCTCGACTCCTGACTACAGGCGGAAGTTGTTCTGGGTCCCCAACTAGTACAAATCGCTTAGCCGCGAAGAGTGGACGAAGTACTGTACATTGTAAAACCTAAAAAAAATATCTATAAGCTTCCGCCCGCGGCTTCAAACAGTTTGTGAGTAAAAACAGGTAAATGTCTCAATCACGGTCATAATCTATTTGTATACCAAATTTGATCAAAATCGGTCCAGGCGTTTATTCGTGAAAACGTAACAAATAGACAGTTATAATAGTTACTTTCGAATTTATAATTTTAGTATTATCTATACTAATATTATAAAGAGGAAAGATTTGTATTTTTGTGTGTGTATGTTGGTATTGAATAGGCTCCAAAACAACTGGACCGATTTAAAAAATTCTTTCACTGTTGGGAAGCTACACTATCCCCGGGTGACATAGGCTACTTTTTACCCAACTGCGCAGAAGTAGGTTAATGTTTTTACGCTACGCGTGCGAAGCTGCGGATTGGTCAGCTAGTCCATAATAATATTATTTATTACTAGTGAACAAAAAGTAACCTATGTTTGAATCCAGGCGACAATCTATGAATGCACCAAATTTCATCGAAATCGTTTTATCCATTGTGACGTGATTGAGTAACAAACAAATAAACAAACATCCAAACTTTCACATTTATAATATCATAATGTGATATCTACCCAATCGTTGACAGATTACAAAACCTTGTGATGCCTTCTACAAAATGAAATTATTCAATACAAAGTGAAATTTGTTGGTTATAAATAATTAACTCGTTATTATATTGGTATTAAGTTAGTATTATACTCGTTGTTATAGTGTCGATAACATAATGATAGACGTCAAATCGGCCTATTAGGTGAGGTTAGGTTTAGCGTTTATCGTAAGTAAGCAAATTTAAGGTTTAGTATGGGCGGTTTGGTTACCACATTTTACATAGAGCTTTTGATCTTTTGGTACAACCAGAAATGTGAGAGGATTGATTTTGGTTTCAAAAGAATACGCCCAAGGTTTTAGTAATACTTGTCTTATTACCTGTGTAGCTTCATCTACGATGCAAATGTCGAAAGTCGTCTTCGCTAACATCGCATGCGCAGCTCCTAGACATGTCACGCCGACAACCTCCTAAAACAATTCAGTATCAGCAATACAATGTGTGGACATCTTCGGTGTTATTAGGTTTTGCGGCTTTAGATTCCCTGCAGCCACGAGGCCTATTGTGATCCCCACTTGTTTTCGTGTCACCCCTAAGTTAGGGAGGCGTTTAAAGATAGATAACTCTTTATTGAATTACCACACAAACAGAAATAATACAAAAACAAGTACTAGGCTAGAATAAATAAGGCAATACAATGAGCGGTCGCTTCCAGGCAACCTTTGGATGGAGCGAAATTTACGAAGATACGGAGTGCGGTGTACTTTTGAGGATACATTTACACATATATTCTTAGGTATAATAAAAAATATGATAAAGTTTTAATTTTAATATATAATATGCTTATAAAATAGACTAATATATAGGTAAAAAGTTCACCACTAAGTCCTACAGCTGGGTGATAGCTGTTAGCTCCTCCGGGCTAAGATGTGTTTGCCCAGATTAATCGAAAATCTATTTAGTTTAAAAAAAAATCCGGCCCCATATGGAGTACTGTTCTCACATCTGGAACGGTGCACCGAAATACCAACTGCAGCCCCTAGACTCCTTGCAACGCAGAGCCGTTCGTATTGTCGACGAACCAGTAGTATCTAAGGATCTGGAGCCGCTGAGTCTGCGCCGTGACATCGGAGCGCACAGCGTTTTCTATAAAATATATAACGGCGAATGTTCTGAAGAGCTGTTGAATTTAATTCCTGCTTCCCACTTCTACCATCGAACCTCCCGCAACCGGCAACGAGCTCACCCACATATTGTAGATGCGTGGAAGTCTCACACGGTGCGTTTCACCCGCTCGTTTCTTCCACGCACCTGCAAGATGTGGAATGACCCGCCTCCGGAGGGTTTTCCGGTGGCCTTCAAAATGAACGCCTTCATGAGAGGTGTAAATAGGGTATTGTGTGCTAGGCAACGCGACTGCGGTACCACGAGTCCTGCAGGAGTTTATAGGCGGCGGTGACCACTTAACATCAGGAGGCCCGTCAGCTTGTGTGTCTACAAGTATAATTAGAGCATTAGTGAACCACACTCGCCTAAAATATGTAAGGGCGATTCTGCCGCCTTATTACAGAATCTTCGGTGTTACGACCGACAATATTGCGGTTCAATATTGTCTGCTCATTTCGCAATTCGTGAACCTTCGTGAACCTTCGTTGTCGGTCGTAACACCGTCACTATTACTTATTTAAACGGGTATTTATAGCGTGTGTCCCCTTTTATACTTGTGAGGTTACAAGTCAGTCAATACTTTGGGATAACAAATAAAAAAGGTGCCATACGCGATAAATACACGGATAAACCTTATTCGGACAAAGACAAACTTAAAAAAAAAATGCCAAATCCAAGTCGTTCTCAGGCGATGCGCTTACTAACGAACACCATTTCGTTTTTATTTTTATAGATTACTAGCTGTTGCCCGCGACTTCGTACCCGTTACACTACTAAATGTGTAGGTTTCCTAGGAATGAAGTTAAACTCTTGTAAAGTGTAAACTATGTGTAAAGTGATAAATATTTTTTCTATAGAAACTTGACACCCCATTTTTATCCCATGAGACCTGATGTATGGGATAAAAAGTATGTGTTAATCCAGGTTATAATCAACGTACATACCAAATTTCATCGAAGTTGGTTCAGCCGTTACGACGTGATTGAGTAACAAACAAACAAATAGTGCGATTCTTACCATTGAGTCGTATATTTTCGCCAGCTGATCAGGAGTTTCACACGATGCTATAAGCGCTTGTTCACTGCGTTTCGACAGAGAGGGCGCCACGCGAGCGGAAGAGCCAAGTCGCATGATCTTCATTGTATCTGGTAATCTGAAAATACCTTTCATTATTATTCAGGCTACAGAATATTTTAAAATGGTGATTTGATACGTAATTTTTTTGGCGTAACAAGTTATTTTTTAACAGACTTCAGAACACAGAAAATCGAAAACGGAACTCTAAAATGAAAAGTGGTTTATAAAATGTCTACCTACTTCATTTTTAAAGAGCTTTCCAACAATACCACGCAAGCATAAAAGCTTTTAATCCTCTCTTTAACTCGATGGAACAACAAAATTATTTGACCTCAATGAAACTTAAATAGGAGCACCCTAGAGCTATACTGATCGCAAAAAACACATTCAAATCTGCACGCAGGACTGTGACGCAGGAGGTAGCGGGTTCGATTCCCGCCGCGGAACAAATGCTTGCATGACCTACAGATATTTGTTTCGGGTCTGGTTGTTGTTTTATGTAGTATAAGTATGTATTTACAAAAAAAGTCAATTATCTGGTTCCCATAATACAAGCTCTGCTTAGTTTGGGGCTAGATATCACCGTGTGAAATGTCCAACAATATTTATTTATGTTTATATTTATAAACAAATAAGTTATAAGGGAAACTACGTACTTACAAAATCATAAAAAAAAACGAATAGAAAACAGCCTCGTTCTTTAAAAGTCAGTTAAAAAAAGTTTTGGAACGTGCAAATTGAGTTCTTTTATATAGGTTCTTTTATACCGACTTGACCTACTAACTCTACTTTACATTTGGGCCCCATTGACAATCAAAATGTAAATATAATTGACTTTTTTTACTTTCAATATTAATTTGGGCAAGTACTAATTTTCCCCTGTAAGTGTCGGATTCCAAATTTCAAATCAATAGCTTCAATAATAGCATCTACGGTAGTTTTATATAATTAACTTTTTTTTGTTGTCATATAATTTTTGTCTTTTATAAAATTAATGATCAAAATATGTTATACTGTTTTGTCTGCTACTTATGGTCAGTGCCGGCGGTGCCCAGGCACAGGGCGCAGAAATGACCAGACCAGGACCACTAACAATACCTATTATTAATTTATTTATACGTGTCACCTAATTCATAAACGTAATTTACCAAGTACTTAAAATTAAGTTTACAAAAACTTACTTTTTGGATGATAGATTTAGATGATACATAAAATTTGACTAAGTTTCGCGGCTCAGATTTTTTACAATAAAATGATCCTTACAATGAACTGAGTCGATTGGCATTAAAAAATATTACCAACTTGATTATACCTTTTAGTTGGTCCATACCTGCATAGCACTGTGTCAACTGCTGAATGCGTGTGCGCGGTTACAAGCACACGCTGTTTTAGACCCACGAGCATTTGAATAAGGACGCTAATCGTTTGCGTTTTTCCTGCAAAAAATATCGTAAGTATTCATACAGGTTGCTTCGATCCCATTCTCACAATCGGTATTGAGCCCTTAAGTCTCAGGAGAGATTTTGCCTCCCTTATGTGCTCTACCGCTTCTATAATGGGTTGTGTTCTGAGGAGTTGTTTGATATGGTGCCTGCAGGTTCCTTTTATCAACGCACCACTCGCCATCGGCAGGGAATCCATCCACACATCTTGGAGACGATCTGGTCGCGTACCGTGAGGTTTCAGAGGAACTTCCTCCCGCGAACACTTCGCTTGTGGAATTGTCTCCCTGCCGAGGTTTTCCTTAGTATGGGGTTCTTCAAAAAGGGCGTTTTGAAAATTTTAAAGGGTCGGCAACGCGCGAGTAATTCCTTTGGTGTTACAAACGTCCATAGGCTACGGTAACCGCTTACCAGGTGGACCGTATGCTTGTTTGCTAACTTAGTGGTATAAAAAAATATATATATATGACAACACAATAGAGGGTCGTTGTCCTTGCTCACGTTTCGAATTACAATGTTTTTCATTGAATTAACACTCTTCAACATGTGCTGTTTTACGTGCAAAATGTATATACTCGTATAGTGCCTAATATGATTTATGGCGGGTTCCTATATCCGTCGGTAACCGACTACGACTCGTATCACCTTGAAAAAGTGTCAAACTAGTGACAAAATTTTTCAAGGAGTCGTAGCTGGTTACAGACGGATATAGGAACCCGCCATTAGAGTTATCAAACCATACAAATACCTCAAATTTAAACACGTTTAGGAATCGTTGTTCAAGTCGGGCCAAATCTACTAAAATACAAATAACTAGCTGACCCGTCGAACTTCGTACCGCCTTGACATGCATATGACGCGGGCTGCCAAAGTACGTCGCCGGTAGAATTGTCAATCGGCCATCATTAATAATAATAATTTTATTTGTTATTTTATTAAGATTCTGTTTTTAGTACTTTTTGTTATAGCAGCAACAGAAATACATCATCTGTGAAAATTTCAACTGTCTAACTATCACGGCTCATGAGATACAGCCTGGTGACAGACGGACAGACAGCGGTGTCTAAGTAATAGGGTCCCGTTTGACCCTTTGGGTACGGAACCCTAAAAAAGCGGGCGGCAGAAATAGGCATGGTAAATTAATGTCGTACATAACAATACAGGTTGTATATTTGACGACCGCCGTGGTACAGTGGGTGAATAGCCGGCTGAGACGCAGGAGGTAGCGGGTTCGATTCCCGCCGCGGAACAAATGTTTGTATGATCTACAAATATTTGTTCCGGGTCTGGATGTTTTTCTATATATTATAAGTATGTATTTACAACAAAAAAAAAGTATATAAGTATTCTATCAGTTATCTGGTTCCCATAGTACAAGCCCTGCTTAGTTTGGGACTAGATAGCGCTGTGTAAAATGTATTTAGCCATATTTATTTATTTATATTTACCAGTGCCAGGCAAGCCCTGAAGCAACGCATAGTCCTTAGCAGTGACGGCTTTGAGCACCGCCCTCTGTTGCTGTATGTTCAGCGAACGCATCAGCTTGGTGCCGAGGCGACCCACATCGCGGGGCAGCTTCATTTCGAACTCGGGTGCTGATCTGTCTATAATTAATCTAGAATAAAATAAAAACCACTTAAAATATTTCAGACATAATAGACAAACCAAGATCCACAGATGTAGCCAAGAGGATTAGCAAGCTGACGTGGCAGTGGGAAGAACTGAAAGCGCAGAGTAGGACGGCCCCCTACTAGATGGAAAAATGCTCTGGGAATGTATGGGGGAGGCCTATGTTCATCAGTGGACGTCCAGTGGCTGATATGATGAAAAAAGTTTATGAATGATATTTATTGTTTATGGATAAGATTTTTTTTATCTAGCCTATGCTGTCCCACTGCAGGGCAAAGGCATCCCCCTCATCTCTCCACTTTTCTCGATCTTGTACTAAATCCCGCCAGTCCCTATAAAAAGCGTCCTAATCATCGCGCCACCGCTTCTTAGGCCTTCCACGGTGTCGCTTTCCATCCACAGGGATCCATCCAGTTACGACCTTAGCCCACCTATTTGGTTGCATGCGGGTGACATGACCCGCCCATTCCCAGAAAATATGAATAAGAATAATTTATTTACCAGAACTTAAATGCTAACTCTGGGTCTAAGTTACATTGTAGGCACAGGTTCTGTAGTTTATAATTAAATTTAGGGAAATAAATAAAACTAGTGGTTCGCCCCGAACTGAGATCTCGCGTGTCTGCCAAATAACAAAAAAAAATATTCTTAGGGCGACTCGCGCAACGATGCCTAAACGTATTGAGTGGCTAAATATGATTTAAGGAGTTGTCAAATCAAACAAATACGTAAAATTTAAACATGTTAAATTACTTGACCTACAGTTTCATTCAAATTACAGGTAACGGGAGTTCATGTAATTTGGTTATTCTTTTTTGGGGTACAAATGGCATTTATTCTGGATTTCAGACTTGCCTATATCTGTGTCACTTAAGCTACACGCATACCAAATTACAGCACTGTGGGGTCACTGTTGTACCCTGTGCATTTTGTCAAATTTAGTATTTATTATGGCTAATAACTTAAAAACTATAAAGAATTTACTAAAAACAAAAACTGAGTCTAAATTTGAAGACCTTTCATTTAACGTCCCATTTGACTTAATAGTCTCATTTTCATTTTTTTTACCTCTCTTGAACCCCAATATCTCAACAACCCCACAACATGTTTAGCTCATTTAGTCACACCAAAATTGTGCCACACCTATGTATTAAATTTCACGATGATCGGATCAACGCTTCGAAAGTTATCCTCGGACAAACAAACATACATACGTACATATAATGCCGATTTGCCCAAGTTGATTTAGAGATCTCGCTTCGCACGATCAATAATTTTGCTAACTTTAAAACAAAATATTTTAGACAAATTGACGCACTCGTCTTGGCACGCATGTTTTGTCAATAAAAAGTAGCCAATGTCTCAATCTCGGTCATAATCTATCTACATAATATATCGAAATCGAAATCGGACTCATTAAAACAGCTATTTATCGCGTATGTACCTATTAAATTTGTTTTCCCGACGTGGTCGCAGGCGGACTGGAGTATTTGGAGCTACTGTCGAGAAGTGATGGCAGCTGCAGCAACTACTCTAACTTGCTCTTCAGAATTAGAAATGTCCTCGTTCATATTATGCATTCATGGCGGGTTCCTATATCTGTCGGTAACCGACTACGCCTCGTAACTCCTTGAAAAAGTATCAAAATAGTGTCAAACTTTTGACAGGTTTTCGAGGAGAAACGAGTCGTAGCTGGTTACCGACGGATATACGAACCTGCCATTAGTCGTGAAAACATATACATTGGTAACCGATAACGACACGTTTCCGATATTTATAGGAACCGGATGAGTTTGTAAACTGGTGACAAATTTTGAGGAATGTTAGCCTTATTACTTACATTACGTAATAAGGGGTATGTCCGGAATTTAGATAGGATTATAGGATATAGGATAGGATTATACCTATTTAGATAAGAAAACGTGGTCTGCCTTCCTGTTGCAATACCCTGCCAGGGTTCATATGTGAAACTATCTACCAACTCCGTAGGTGCAGTGGGCAAATAGCCGGTTGAGACGCAGGAGGTAGTGGGTTCGTTTCCCGCCGCGGAACAAATGTTTGAATGATCTACAGATATTTGTTCTGGGTCTGGTTGTTTCTCTATATATTATAAGTATGTATTTAAAAAAAATGTATATAAGTATTTTATCAGTTATCTGGTTCCCATAGTACAAGCTCTGCTTAGTTTGGGGCTAGATAGCGCTGTGTGAAATGTCCAGCAACAAAAAAACTACATGTAATAACTTGGTTATCATGAGAAATCAATACATATATTGAATTCAATCCAACAAAGTAAACTTACTTCCTCAGCGTTTCAGCTCGTTCGCTATCCTCCATAAGAACGCCGAGATTGGTGAGATTGTGCACGGTGGTTGCGTACGACTCGTACGTGTCTATGTGGAATGATGTGTCTTTGTTCAGGCGACGACTGAGATCTCTGAAATAACAGGTTTCTGTTGGGTTATTGACTGTTTTCACACACACACAGACACAATTTAAAATGCTTACAAACTCATTTATTTGCTGAGTGTGAATTTGTAAGCAGTCAACAAATTTATGTAAAACTAGCTTCTTGATTTTCGCACGCTTGATTTTTCAATATAGAGTAAGCCTATGTTTAGACGTCTACACGTGATATATGATGAATATATATACCTAGTCAGGTCATAAGTATTGTCACACAGTAAAAACTTTTCTTTTAGAATGCTGGCCACAAAAAAGTTTATAGAATTCGAATTTCGAATTGTTCATGAAAATAAAAATGTATACTTTTTTAGAATTTTACTCATTTTTAAATATGGAGTGGACGCTTAAAGAAGACCGTGTTGCAGTTATTGCGTTGCATCGTTGCGGTTACGCGCCAATTCAAATTTTTGACATACTGAAAAATTTTAATATAACCAAAAGATTCGTTTATCGCACCATCAAACGATACAATGAAGACTCTAGTGTAGATGACAGGTCAAGAAGTGGTCGCCCTCAGTCTGTTAGGACTCCAGCAGTGATAAAAGCTGTGAAGGCGCGAATTCAAAGAAATCGCAAACGTAAGCAGAAACTGTTGGCCCTTCATATGGGGTTAAGCAGAACCACGGTGAAAAGGGTGTTAAATGAAGACTTAGGGCTTCGGGCATATCGAAGAAAAACAGGACATCGTTTGAATGCTCGTCTAATGGACCTGAGACTGAAGAGATGCCACGCTTTGTTGAAGCGGTACGCGGGAAAAAAATATCGGGAAATTCTTTTTTCGGATGAAAAAATTTTTACCGTAGAAGAGTGCTACAACAAACAAAATGATAAGGTGTACGCACACAGTAGTGAAGAAGCGAGCAACCGTATTCCGCGTGTCCAACGAAGTCATTTTCCATCCTCGCTCATGGTATGGTTGGGAGTTTCTTATTGGGGCTTAACAGAGGTACATTTTTGTGAGAAAGGTGTAAAAACGAATGTAGTTGTGTATCAAAATACAGTTCTGACGAACCTTGTGGAACCTGTTTCTCATACCATGTTCAATAACAGGCACTGGGTATTCCAACAAGATTCGGCGCCAGCTCATAGAGCGAAGAGCACACAAGACTGGCTGGCGGCGTGTGAAATCGACTTCATCCGGCACGAAGACTGGCCCTCCTCCAGTCCAGATTTGAATCCGTTAGATTACAAGATATGGCAACACTTGGAGGAAAAGGCGTGCTCAAAGCCTCATCCCAATTTGGAGTCACTCAAGACATCCTTGATTAAGGCAGCCGCCGATATTGACATGGACCTCGTTCGTGCTGTGATAACCGACTGGCTGCGCAGATTGAAGGCCTGTATTCAAAATCACGGAGGTCATTTTGAATAAACTTTAGTGTCATAAGAATCTATGTTTTGTTTAAGTTCATTTTGGTATATAAATGGTTACATAATGAATAAACTTGTTTCAATTATTTTATATTAAACATGTGACAGAATTTATGACCTGACTAGGTATATATACACGATGAATACACGTCTTAATCTGTCTATATACCAAATTTCATCGAAATCGGTTCAGCCATTACAACGTGATTGAGTAACAAACAAACATCCAAACTTTCGCATTTATAATATTAATGTGATATTTACAAGAAAGGACTTATATTTTTTTTGCCAGCCTACATTTTCCCACTGCTGAGCAAAGACCATCCATTTTCTTCCACCTATCGCGATCCTTGGCAGATTCCTACCATTTCCTCTCGAATCCACTGATGTCAATGATCTTTTAAAAAAAATAATTAATTTGGGGCTACATAGCGCTGCGTGAAATGTCCAGCATTATTTATTTACAACCTGCCGCCCACGACTTTGCAAGAGTGGTTTAAAGAAAGAAAGAAAATACACTTATTTGCAAACAAAACAAAGACATACACAGTAACAAAAATAATACGACAGTAGGAGTAACAATATAGCAAACAAAAATAGAAAACATAAAACAAATTAAAAGTTTTGTGTAAAAGTAAAGGTTTGTCAATTAAAAGTAGCTCATGTCTCAATCCAAGTCACAATCCATTTATATACCAAATTTCATCCCAGGCGGTCCAGCCGTTATTAGTGGAAACGTAACAAACAGACAGATAGATTGAATTATTTTCGCATTTATAATATTAGTATGATTAAGGATAGTATGAATGTATCGTGTAGTTTACTTAATTCACCTGGGGGACAATCGCGCTAATTCTGAACGTTTAAACTTTAGAACGGAACATCTCGACGACGAACGGTCATGGTTTAGCTTAGATTTGGCTGATGTCAAAAATGGGGGTTTGAACCTCCAAAATTGAATCTCGAATTTATAACGGTATGGAATATTTATTTACCTTTCTAGTAATATGCTTATTTCGTTTGGTGTGGAAACTGTAACAACACCAGCTGCAATCCACGGTCTATTCTCAACGCTGACTATAGAGAATTCACCGTCCTGCGGTCCACTTGGTCTCTTATCTAAACTTACTGAAACAAGTATCAATTGAACATTAAAAACCCAATAATAAATTTCAATTTTACAGCTAAGATATCTTCACAAAAAGAAAAGAGCTGATAATCTTCGTATCAGCTGACCTGATCTTCTTCACACATAGCGGATCTATATGATGGTGATGATCTATTATGATCTATCATCATCATCCATCATCATCATCTATCCATCATCATCATCTATCTATGATCATGCAGATCTATCGGAGCGCTGGCTGCGGGCCAGCGCCAACACCGTCTTGGCAATGATAGCCGGCAGAGTAGACTGCCCGTACTACCGGCACCAGACATTGCTGTCACAGACATACTCTCAAAAACCCTGTTTAGTATAAACCTTGGCATACCTTTTGTGTTGTGCCCTTCCCTATATGAGCTACATAATTGCTTGAAATAAATGTATTTTATTTTATAGCTAAGAACCAACCAATTAAACAAGCTTTCTATTAAAAAAAACCACATCCGAATCTATTCATCCGTGGGAACTACGCTGCCACAAGGCGTCAAACTTACCTCATATTAATTCTGGGCTTAAAATTTAGATACCATTTGTAAAAACTACTTTTAATTTTTTTTTAATCCAAGCTACAGGTAGTTGAAATTTGCGTGGGATATTGTATTATTTGATTTTTTTGACTTCTGGATTTTTTTCTATTTTATGTACAAATTAACGTAGCCAGAAGTCTAGGTATCCCACCATCTGTTAGTGTTTCCTATGTATGTCATGTCGTGTCAAATAAATATTTTTATTTCATTTCAAAAACAAATCCGAATGATACAGTGCAAATAATAACTATAAATGCTGGCATTTTTAATTTTATACTTCACTAGCTGACCAATCCGCAGCTACACACGCGTAGTTTTTCAATAAAAACATTACCCTCCTCCGCAGTTGGGTAAAAAGTAGCCTATGTTACTCAGGGTGAATGTAGCTTTCTAATGGTGAAAGAATTTTTGAAATTGGACCAGTAGTTTTTGAGTTTATTCGTTTAATTTTATTCATCACACAAACATACATACAAAAATACAAATCTTTCCTCTTTATAATATTAGTATAGATATTGATTTAAATTTGGCTAGGTATATGTAATAGCTCATCATCATCACCTTACCCATAGGACGTCTTCTTTTGAACATATGCCTCCCCCATGGATTTCCAGAATGACGGAACTTGTGCGTCTTGCACGCAATGGCTCCTTTCCAGTACGAGGTCTCCACACGAGAACCTTTCTGCCCCAACGGCCGCCAGTTCTTTGAGTTATGTGCCCCGCCCCCTGCCACTTCAGGTGTCTAATCCTCTGGGCTATGTCAGTTGTTTATCGAATATACCTATCGTTTATCGATACTTACCTTTTTCGTTGTTTTGTCTCTGGAAGAGATGCAGATATCTTTCTCCTGATTGTTTCACAGAGTTGAGTTTCAAATGAGAAGCGCTAGTGCCACGTTTAGTCCTGAAAAATAAAAAAGAATACAAATACATTATTACAATATGAAATATGAGAATACAATTGATTTAACATTGTCCTTTTTAATTTGTATTACTTACGCTGATTTACGCGACTATGTCATTAATAAACAAAGGTATAATTGCTAGGAGTGATCCCTGTAATGTAATTATTTATGTACCTAAGATGTATGTATATAACTATTTAGGGTTAAGTAATGTTTCTTTTTCTGTTATTAAGTTTATTCTTTTTACACCTCGGCCAATCTACCATTCAATTCCTCATATTAAGTTAAGGGATGTTATGATTTTTCCGTAAGTATCGGTTCTAGTACTTATATTGTGTAAAGTAAATCCAATATTCGGTACCTTTTGTCAACAGTATCCGTCCATAAAGTGTGCAAAGGCGAGGCAATAATCTGCCCTCGTTCCTCCATCCTGAGCAACGCCGTCCAATGCAAGAAGTACTTGATATGTGCAGCGGTGAGATGCCCCATCGCTTCCTCTCGGAGCTTTGACAACGGGTGCTTTTCCGATACGCTAGGACCGTCGGTATGCCTGACACAAACAGACAACGTTCAATACTTTATAGGTACTCAATCGTTTATAACAGGGGTTCCCAAAGTGTGCGCCGCAGCGCCCTGGTGCGCCGTAGAGAGTAAAGAGGGGCGCCGTGAGGCACTCCTGTTTACCATTCTCCGAAAACTAAACATAGGCGTTACAAAATTAACAGTCAAAGATCAATGTGGAGCAAGAAATGAGAGTAGCGGTGTCAAGCCTTATACCACGCTTTGAAAAAATGTGTGGAGATCACTTAGATCATTACTTTTTACCTTTTACTTTCAACTAGCTAGGGCACCGAGACAAAATACTAAACCTGTAAGTGCGCAGCCAACTGAAAAAGTTTGGGAACCCCTGGTTTATTACATTCCACAATGCAATAATAGGTGATAATTAGTTAGGTACAAATGTATATTTTATTTTATTATACAAATTACTACGTACTACGTGGTACAGTCACCTGAAGAGAACGCCACCTGACTACGTAGGGAATTTGGCACTACAACTTTCCATCCCCGATCGAAGATCTAGAACTAGACCCAAGGCAAAGTGGAGAGGTGTAGTGTCAAAGGACATGAGAGAGTGCCAAGTTTCTGATGACGACATCGAGGATAGAGCGAAGTGGAGAAGAACGACCAGGAAAGCTGATCACTCCACCATGTGGGGTACATTGTTTGGAAGAGAAAGAGAGAGAGGATATTATGTATTCAAAAGTAACTCTGTGCCTCTGATTCTGTGTTTATTACGTTGAAATTGGACCGATTTCGATGAAATTTGGTATATATATATAGATCATGACCGGGATTAAAACATATGCTACTTTTTACAGGACTGCGCAGAATGAAGGTAATATATTTATTTATTTTATTTTTTTAGAGATCGCTTTTAGCGATAAGGCCGCCCATTGTACCTTTGATTTAATTTTGTATTCTCTTTTGTTTGTTTTATTTTTAATGGTGTGCAATAAAGAAATTATCTATCTATCTATCTATCTATATTTTTGCGCGCAGCACGTGCAAAGCAGCTGGCAGGTCCGCCAGTTCTTCGAGCTATGTGGTCTGTCCACTGCCATTTCAGCTTGCTTATCATTTGTACTATGTTCGTGTCTTTCGTCTAAGAATCTCCTCATTTCTGATTAGATCTCGTAGAGAAACACCAAGCATAGCCCTCTCCATGGCACGCTGAGCTACCTTCAACTTACCATAAATGCAATGAACAAATCGTAACATAAGGGCACTTAGTACAAGCGCTATGATGGTTCACAGGCTCTGGCAGTCTCTGTTGCAGTAACACCGAAGCGTCTTCAATATCCAATACATTCTCAGGGTCAACGTCTTCCGGTCCTTGTGCCAGATACTGCACTAGTTGGTTGCGTAGCATTATCAGGTCTCGACGTTCAGGGTAGCCGCAACTGACCTCTCTTAGATCTACGCGCTCTCTGTAAACATAACAAATGTTTAATCTACATAGATACTGTCACGCCTTTATCGTGGAGGGGTAGGCAGAGAGCACGGATCTCCACTTGCTATGATCCTGACATACTTCGTTTGCCTCATTCACTCTCATCACATTCTTCATCTGTTTTTCGGTCACGTTTAATCTAACTATTCTATTGTCAGCCATTTGTGTCCCAGTGCTGGGCAAAGGCCTCTCCTTATTCCTTCCAGACCCCACAATGTTGTCCCACGACCGCCTAACCTATCCGAAAATTCATCATATAAGAATAAGAATAATAATGAGAATAAAGTCTATTTCACCATAAGAACATGCAACTTACATACTAAATATAAAACTAAAAACAAACATAAAGGCAACAACAGTACCTACATCATAGTACTAACAAATAGATAGATTATAATTAAATGTAGGTCATAATGTAGGCAGAACCACAGACCAGTACAAGCAAAAAATATAAGTAAAAAAAATTTACTTGTACTGGTATGTGGTAGGACATAATGTAGGTAGGTACGTGGATAGAACTTTCCTATGTCGAGAGAAGCTCCATCCACGCACCCACGTAATAGTTTATGATTATGATGATGATAATTATACTTCATAGGACGTCCACGGTTAAACATAGGCCTCCCCTATAGATTTCCAGAATGCCCGATCTTGTTCAGCCTGCACACAACGGCACCAAGCAACCTTTATCAGGTCGTGTTTTGGTCTAATTTAATTCTAATTCTAGGGTGGGGGGAATAAGAGATATGCACTGACGTCGCGCATCGAGGTGTATTGCGCATTACCCCCCTTTTAACCAGACCCCAACCATCCCAACTCCATGAAATAACGGAGTACGAATTTGGGTTGGTGGCAGCAGCTTTCCAGGGTCCCCGTGGATGTTGGTGTTGGTGGAGGATAAGGATTCGGATTTTTTCCTCATTTCATCTAATGGGGGAAATTAAATAAATATTGCTGGAAATTTCACTCAGCGTTATCTAGCCCCGAATAAAGCAGAGTTTGTACTATGGGAATCAGATAACTGATAGAATGTTTATATATTTTTTTTGTAATTACATACTTATAGAAAAACATCCAGACCCGGAACAAATATCTGCAGACCATGCAAACATTTGTCCCGCAACGGGGTTCGAAACCGCAATCTTCAGCATCTCCGCCGCTATTCACCCACTGCGCCAGATAGTCGCACGCAGAGGCTGTCATATGTCTTTGCGGAGTGATTCTTCTGTGCCTGTACTATAGTATTGTATATTACCTACTTGAGATATAGCAGTAATCCTCGTTGTAAAGTCAGCGTTGGGTCCTCATTTCTTTGTAGACTCAGCATCATTCCGTAGAGGACCAGCTGACCGCGATGTTCCGCTGACACTGAAGCCTTTCCACTTTTCAACTCAAGCGGGACTATCGCTTTTTGATCACCTTGAATATAAAATAATTGTTTTAGAATTACGACCGTAAACTAACAATAGAAAGACGAAGTTAGCTTGCGAGATCTATGGAATCATCAATGAAATAGACACAGGTCTCTCCAAGAGTGTGCTACTGTGTCAGTACTTTAGTTTTCTTATCCAGTCTCTGCTTACTAAATAAATAAACAAATAATGCTGGACATTTCATACAGCGTTATACAGGGGGTTTGGTAATATACTGACAATATTCAAGTAACGGTTTCTCAAAACATAAACAAAGACTCCTCGAAAAAAAACTACTAGTTATATTATCCAATTTTAAAGAAAATCGACTAAGTTTAGGTGATTAATTCGATATAAAACTTACTGCCTACTCTTGCAATCGACATCCAAAAATAAAGGCCGATTTGATATCTCTTTCGGAAATGGCGGCGGGTTTTGGGTTGGAATTAGAAAGGGACAAAAAGAGATATCTCAAGACGTCACCAATACAGTATCTGTGGTTAGATGGAAAGCATTATGCAATAGCACAACTTAAGTTTTTACATGCCTAAATAAATTTCACCTATCTATGGTAAACATTTCACAAATTTATTTATTATGCTCATCAAAATAACCCCTTTCACTTTTGTGTGTATATTATCAAACAACCTATATAGCCCCAAACTAAGCAAATATTGTACTATGAGAACCAGATAACTGATAGAGTACTTTATAATTACTAGTGGTTCACCCGAACTGAGATCTCTCATAACAACAAAAAAATATTATTTGTAATCTTTGGACTATCAAGTATAGTGCCACAAAATGCTAAACCAACAAACTTGACCTACGTTTTTCATTCAAATTACAGGTAATGGGAGTTCATGTTAATTGGTTATTCTTTTTTGGGGTAGAAGTTACAGTTATTCTGGATTTCAGACTTTTCTCTATATTTGTGTCACTAAAGCTACACGCATACCAAATTTCGGCACTGTGGGGTCACTGGTGAACCCTGCGAATTATGTCAAAGTTCCGTTTTTATTTGGCTAATAACTCAAAAACTGTAAGGACTTTACTAATAATAAAAAGGGAGTCTAAATGTACTAATAAAGACCTTTTATTAGACGTGCCACTTGACCAGATAGTCCCATTTTTGTTTATTTTTACCCCTCTTGAACCTCAATATCTCAACAACCCCTTCATCACAACAATCATAAGTACAGTACTACGCTTTAAGTTAGACGCATCGGCTTTCATATATCATCGGAAATACAGAATATATCGGTCTCACTAATCCGGCACTGTTAAAAACTAGGGGGTGCCGGATTATTGTATTGTATAGAAAATTCATAATATGTAAATAAAATATGTGCGCAAGTGCGGAACGAGAGTAGGGCGGGGTGAGGGAGGCGTGAGCGGAGGGTGCCGGATTAATGGACGCACCGGACTACTCAAGTGCCGGATTACTGAAACTCTACTGTACTTTCAAATACCAATAATGATACCGCCTTTGAAACTGGTGACTGACGAACTGTCTGACTGATAATCTGTCTAACTGATAATCGTACTAATTCGGAAACACAAACGTTGCCTAGGCGTCTCTTATATCGTACTACTGTATATTATATATTCTATCAGTTTTCTCTATGATCTGATTATTATGGATTTAAAATTCGGCAAATGATTTAAAACTACCTTTTCTATCGTGGATTGTCACTTGTAATGTAGCGTCGATTTTTCCCTTCAAGCCTAGCGGAGGGCAGCATAGGTTTTCTTCAATATCCAGAACTTGATCCACGCGCCCGCTCCAGTTATCCTTTCCTTTAGGTGCTTGCTGAAATGTACAAAGAAAATTATACACATTGGTAGCAAAATTATTGGCCAAGCGCGTCCCGAACCACGCATAGTGAAGTGTTCCGTACTCAGTACGGCTGTTTCCTTGTCATTTCAAAATACAAAGTTAATTTTGCAGTTGATTTAGATCATTTTGTATGAACATTACATTAACCCTTTGTGGTGGTACAGCACTGGCTGTCTTCTACTACGCCCAACACTAGTCAGAAAACCCGTCCAGGCCCTGGCGGGTGAACGGTATGAGGCGCGAGGGGCGCAGCCACAAAACCTGGTCCCAGTCTCCGCCCGACACCCCAAACCCTCCGTCGTCCGAGACAAGTTCTCGGAGACCTGGATGACGAAATCACCTCTGCTAATGCAGAAGAGATTTCTGAGTCATCTACATTAGACAGAGCAAACACTTCACAGATACACCGACCTCGCCGGCGAGGTCGACGAGTCCCTTCAGTCGCCGCCTATACGAGGTGCAAGCACGTCCCCGGGCGTTTCTCTCCTATCCCCATCCTAGCAACAGCCCAAGCCGAGTTTCGTACCTAAGTGGTGCCCTTTGTTTTTGTTTTTTTTTTTTTTTTTTTATTATACAACTTATATGGCAAACGAGCATGCAGTCCACCAGATGTTAAGTGGCTACTGCAGCCCATGGATATCCAGATAGAATTCAAAACAAGGTATTATGTTGTCTTGATCTAGAATAGAATAGAATAATCATTTATTTGGTACACACAAAATGACACATGAAATAATTTAAAGGAACAGTAGATACAATTGAATCCAATAAAACAAGTGTTAAAGATAAGATAGATCTCTATGTGGATACGTTGCCATACTATAGTACTTAGCTGTTATGCCTATGTGCCAGTAATTACAGGAACATACTATTACCATCTAACCGGAAAACACAGCAGCACAAGTACTGCTATTTGGCGGCAGATAAAGGTAAGGCGGTGGTGCCCACTTCCTCGAGCACATTCACAAAAGCTCTACCAGCAGTAAAGCCCTTGCGCTAGTTGCCTCATTAATAACTTACAGGGCTGAGCGCCTTTTGCGCTCGCCAAAAGTTCGGTTAAGCTGCAACGGCCTCAGAAGCAAACAGCGAGATTAGTCCATTAAAAAAAAAGCCCGACATGCCAGTCCGCCGTACCAACACTCCTGCGCCGGACCTATGTCATTATCGCTCACACGCAAACGACCCACGAAGCTTAACGTAATACTGTTTCCTCACTTCTTACGAACTTACATCTTGCATAGTTGTGTTCTATCGTCTTCGCCCTATCTTATGGAACTCTGTACGCCTTCTCCTTTGCTCGCTTTGCAAATAAACGAACTGTTTAAGTGGATCCTGCGTGTATTATTACCGACTCTAAACGCCGTCCGCGTGCCCCTAGCAAAACCATAGGCACACTGTACGTAGGCATACCATATGTTTACAAACCAACTAAACTATACCAACAGAGATACTCTACTTGTTGGTCGACTACTGCTCGCGTAAATTAACAGAGTCTACTAAGCTTTGATAATTATTCTTACAACTACAGTATATGTGCAACTATTGTGGAATCTTTTTGGATATCCAACAAAAGTGGTTTGGCTGGTGGGCGGGACACGACTCAAAAATGACCACTGGTCCTATAAAAATGAAAATTATATCTATTGCAGCAAAGAACAGAGTATCTGCATAAAATATAAGGGACACTAGCTAGGCTATTAGATACTCAGACTTAGCTTGTATTGAGTGCAACGCCCGGCTAGGCTCACGCTTCCTTTCAACTTTTACTCAATAAGATTTTTTAAAACATCGCAAAAAAATTCAAGCCGGACGGGTCTTGAACCCGCCTTCTCTTGATTCACGATTACCTACTCACGAAAATGCGATTACCAAATGCAACACAGGCTCAGTTCTCGTTAGGCGTGAAATCTATACTAATATTATAAAGAGGAAAGATTTGTTTGTTTGCATTGAATAGGCTCCAAAACTACTGGACTGATTTTAAAAATTCTTTCACCGTTGGGAAGCTACACTATCCCCGGATGACATAGGCTACTTTTTACCCAACTGCGCAGAAGGAGGATAATGTTTTTATTGAACAACTACGCGTGCGAAGCTGCCGATTGGTCAGCTAGTAAGTTATATGGTTAATTTAACGACATCTATTAAACTTTTACAGTTTACACACGCTCAATGACATTGACAAGAGATTGCGTCACAAGCTCATTTCTCGTTAGGCGTGAAATCTATACTAATATTATAAAGAGGAAAGATTTGTTTGTTTGCATTGAATAGGCTCCGAAACTAACGGACCGATTTAAAAAATTCTTTCACCGTTGGTAAGCTACACTATCCCCGGATGACATATGCCACTTTTTACCCAACTGCGCAGAAGGAGGGTAATGTTTTTATTGAATAACTACGCGTGCGAAGCCGCCGATTGGTCAGCTAGTAAGTTATATGGTTAATTTAACGACATCTACTAAACTTTTACAGTTTACACACGCTCAATGACATTGACAAGAGATTGCGCCACAAGCTCATTTCTCGTTAGGCGTGAAATCTATACTAATATTATAAAGAGGAAAGATTTGTTTGTTTGCATCGAATAAGCTCCGAAACTACTGGACCGATTTAAAAAATTATTTCACCGTTGGGAAGCTACACTATCCCCGGGTGACATAGGCTAATTTTTACCCAACTGCGCAGAAGGAGGGTAATGTTTTTATTGACAAACTACGCGTGCGAAGCTGCGGATTGGTCAGCTAGTAAGTTATATGGTTAATTTAACGACATCTACTAAACTTTTACAGTTTTAGACCCGTTCAATGACATTGACAAGAGATTGCTCCACAAGCTCATTTCTAGTTAGGCGTGAAATTTGTCTTCATAATCCTCATCATCTATCAGCCAAAGGACGTTCACTGCTGAACATAGGCCTTCCCCATAGATTTCCAGAGCAACCAATCTTGCACGGCCTGCACCCAACGGCTCCCAGCAACCTTTTATCAGGTCGTATTTCCATCTAGTGGGGGCCGTACTACGTTGCGCTTTCTAGCGCGCAATCTCCACACGAGAAGAACCTTTCTGCCCCAACGGCCGTCAGTTATTCAAGCTATGTGCTTTACCCCCTACCACTTCAGCTGGCTAATCCTTTGTGCTATGTGAGTTTGGTTCGTCTACGAATCTCATTTCTGATTCCATTTCGTAGAGAAACAAGCATAGCCCTCTCCATAGCACGCTGAGCGACCTTGAGCCTTCTTATAAGGCCTATAGTGAAAGAGCACGTTTCTGTACCGTCACTGGTAACACACACTGATCAAAGACTTGATACTGAGGTCTTACTAAGAAATTAGTCTTACCTGTTTTCCATTCGCCACATAGTTCTGCATAAACTCAGCCAGTGGATTAACATACATATTCATATTCTTCCTGGTCTCCTCCTCCGTCAACCCCGCGTCATACAATCTATGTACCGACTCCTTTATTAACAAGTCTGCTTCAAGACGCAGTTGGGCGAGTGAGGTTATGTTCAGCGTGAGCGCTTTTTGTACTAGCTCGTGGATTAAGATGCCGATGGTCATCTGAGAAAAAAAGCATACTCATACCAATATTCAGCCCCGGATCTAGAACTTTTCCTAACTGGCTCTGAAACTTAATGTGCCGCCCCCTCTCCTCTAGCATTTGAAGGGGGAGGGGGGGGGGGGGGGGGGGGGAGGGGGGCTGAACAACCAGGTGAATTATGTAGCTAGACCACGGGCAGGGAGTGGAATAATTGATAGTAAGTATAACAGTCATATTTTTTATCGAAGAATTTGGCGCCCCCGGAGTAGATGCCCCGGTTTGCCCCACAAAGATCCGGGGCTACTTATATTATAAATTCGAAAGTAACTCTGTATCTGTCTGTTTGTTACATTTTCACGACAAAATGGCTGAACCGATATCCATGAAATTTGGTAAGAGCTTTAATTCCGAATCACCCCACACTGGCTAGAAAAAAAATCTCATTCTATACTACGTGTTTTGTAATGTATGACATTTAACGAAAACACGGATAGGCCTAATGGCTAGTATTGTTGTAAAAGAGGCTTCTTTCAAATTCATTACCATAGAAAATTTTGTATTTTCAAACAACCTTAATGAAAAGTCATAAAATATCAATGAAACAGGCTGTATAAAATAGGTAAATATTATTCACTCCTCATGTAAGTAGGTACTGACATAAACTGATTAAGCGGCATCGTCGCAAAGGCGCCGCCGATTTACGTTAAAAATTGTTTATTGGAAATGTATCGATTAATGGGTAAATATTCAAGCTACCAGTATTAACCCCACCTCTAAAATCAGTTAATACGATTCCGGATGTGTGTTTTAAATTAATGTCGTACATACAAAAACAGGTTGTGTAAAGAGACCAGTCTCACAAACACTAACCGCAGTATTAGCACTATCAATGCCTCTCCATCTCTCCTGCAATATCGCCTTCCTCTTACAAAAGACGCCCGCCACTACACTTGTACAGGACATTAGATGATCCGGTCTCAGTACTAGCAGTCCTGAAGAATTGCTGACACAGTACTGGTTAGCTGCATCGCGGGTAGCAAGGATACTGACTTTATCACCTGGTAAGAGGGGAGTGTCTAACCTGAAAGGAAATTAAAACTTTGTTGATATAGACATAAAGTTGTTTTTAAGACGGTCTGTGTGTCTGTCTGTCTGTGGCGTCGTAGTGCGCAAACGGATGGACCGATTTGGGCGCTATTTTTAGGGTTCTGTAATCGAACTCGAACCCCTTAGGCCGTTTGTACACAGCCGATTTAGCGACGCCCGTCACCCGAGCGCCGTCATCCCGTCCGCCGAAGCATCGTATAGTACGGCGCTACCGCTAGAACTCGGCCCGAGATAGGGACGGGCCAAAGTGCCGGCAATACAAAACACGTTTGTACTTGTCTATCTGCGCTAGCGCCGTGACGTCACACCGCAATAGCTTTGATTATTTTATCAAAAATATATTTTATTAAATACTAGCTGACCAATCCGCAGCTTCGCACACGTAGTTTTTAAATAAAAACATTACCCTCTGATTGCGCGCGGGCTCTGATTGATATAGGCGGATACCTAGTTGCTAATATTTTAAAACGGACACAGTGACTGGCTGGATTGAGATAAAGATGGGATTAAATCAGGACCAACCTTAGTTTCCAGAAACTTGGTCAAATATCGCCAATCATTTGTTCTTCCAGTAGTTCACTTTCTTCGCCTCACGAGGCAGTTTCTTTAATCACTTATTTTGGCACAGAGCACTTTGCGACACATGTATCGTTTTTATCCATCCTTTTACGACTCTTCTTTGGTAATGAGGGAAAGGGAGATAGGAGACATCAGATAGGAGAGATCAGAGAAAGACAAGGACAGAAAGTCACTGTGCTCCTACCCACATTTTATTATTTAATTATGGCCTAAACACCCTCCTCCTGCGCAGTTGGGTAAAAAGTAGCCTATATCACCTGGGGATAGTGTAGCTTCCCAACAGTAAAAGAATTTTTAAATCGGTCCAGTAGTTTCGGAGCCTATTCAATACAAACAAACAAACAAATCTTTCCGCTTTATAATATTAGTATAGATAAAAATAGCCAAGAAATTTAAATAAGACATTTATTCATTAATAGAACTTGTAGAATCCAAATTTCTTTGCATCGCCCACGCCTTCTAACGTACAAAAGCATATCGTCAGTTGAACACAGTCATTAGCTTGTTTTATTACTACGCAATTTGACGCACGACGCTACAACAAACTGACTGAACCACCGAGATCATCGCGCTGTACAAACGATCGCCGTCACGTCATCTTGATCTCGGCCAGAAATATTCTTGGTGACGTCCCGGCGACGGCGGCAGTGGACAAACGGCCTTATAGTTTCGCCATGTCCGTCTGACCAACCAGTTACAGCCGTAAAGTGCGCTTTATTTCTAACTAGCTGACCCGCCCGCGGCTGAGTACGCGTGGTTTGTCAATAAAACATTACCCCTCCTTCTGTGCAGTCGCGTAAAGTGTATCCTATGTTTCAAGTCCATTCATAATCTATCTAGGTATATAGGTACAAAATCCCAACGAAATCGGTCGAGCCGTTAAGTTGTGAAAAGGTAACAAACAGACAGAGACTTTCAAATCGGTATGTACGTACGTAGATAATAACCTGGATTAACAGATAGGCTACTTTTTGTTGCCAAACAACGCGTACGAAGCCACAAGCGGAAGATAGTTATACATATAAACCTTCCTCTTGATCACTCTATCTATTGCTGAAAACTAAATTAAAATCCGTTGAATAGTTTAAAAGATCTAAGGTAACAGATAGCGGAAGCGACTTCATTTTATACTATGTAAAGAAGAAGCATCAAGTCAGACATTTGCTCCTCGTCGCTCGAAACGCGTAACTGGCAGGCATTTCCAGCGGCGAGGAGCAAACTAGGACTAAGGAATTATTATTTTTTTCGAATGAACTAATCTCGCTGTTGGCCTCTGAGACCGTTGCATCTTAACCGAACTTTTGGCGAGCGCACAAGGCGCTCAGCCCTGTAAGTTTTTGATGAGGCAACTAGCGCAAGGGCTTTACTGGTGGTAGAGCTTTTGTGAACGTGCTCGAGGAAGTGGGCACCACCGCCTTACCTTTATCTGCCGCCAAATAGCAAAAAAGGGCACCACTTAGGTACGAACCTCGGCTTGGGCTGTTGCCAGGATGGGGATAGGAGAGAAACGCCCGGGTACGTGCTTGTACCTCGTATAAGCGGCGACTGAAGGGACTCGTCGACCTCGCCGGCGAGGTCGGTGTATCTGTGAAGTGTTTGCTCTGTCTAATGTAGATGACTCAGAAATCTCTTCCGCATTAGCGGAGGTGATTTCGTCATCCGGGTCTCCGAGAACGTGTCTCGGACGATGGAGAGTTTTGTTCGCGGGCGGATCTATCGGATAGTCCGTAATGGTAATGTACCAAAGAATTCGAATGATGAGTGGCAAGTTCATAATGTCGCTTGGAAGCGAGCTTGGTGAACTTGGCAACTAAGGAATTATACTTCGGGTCCATCAATTTATACAACCATTAGTTGAAAGAATCTAGCCTGCAAGTAAATGTATCTTTTGGAACTTTAGAAATAGGGTGTATTTCGCAAGTATACATAAAAACTCTCATCTACAACTGTCTTACCAAACTCCTTCCACAAAACAAGTGCCTTTATTATCAGCAGCATCCTTCAATTTCAGCTCAATTCTGTAGCCGGTATTATTAGCTGATAGTATTTCGCATCGTTGCATAGTGCTTAGATCCAGATTTTCAATTTGTTCCTGAAATATGATATTAAATTATACTCTTGG
This sequence comes from Philereme vetulata, assembly GCA_918857605.2. Lineage (NCBI taxonomy): Eukaryota > Metazoa > Arthropoda > Insecta > Lepidoptera > Geometridae > Philereme > Philereme vetulata. Next base: position 11,977,073 of record OU975420.1, on the reverse strand, counting down.
AAATAAAATAGATCCGAATGACTTTTATCATTTTGCATGCCGTGATAACTTTGTACGAACGTCTAATAAATCACAAAAAATATATAAGTCAACCACATATTTATATACAGGGTTTCCCAGAAATGGTGGATAATCCTGCACGTGCGTGTGCGGGGGGGGAGGTGGGGACCCACATCCCAAAAAAAAAAATTCTATTCCCAACAGTCCGCGGTCTACGAATTTTTTTGTAAAATTTAGAAATTTCCCAGTTTTCCTCACATTTGTGGGCATCACGTCCGCTACATGAGGCCTATTTCGGATTTTTTTCTTTTAAAGTATTCCCTAATAATGGTATTCCTAAATTACCTTTAAAAAAACGCAACTACTTAGGATAGTAGTTAACTAGTAGTCCCTAAACATAAATTTTATTTCTGAAATTTATTTTACTGCAAAGTTTGAGCACCTCTGCTGTAAAAAAAATGTATTGGAGTTTTATAGCCAACCACATAAAAAAATTACCTACATCATAAGGATTCTAAAACAGTAGCATAAGTACCTACTTTAATGGTAAAATTACTGAGCTATAGCTACTAATGTGTAAAAGTAGGCGTTTCATTACAAAATAGCAAAATTATTTGCAGATATTTTTTTTTAGTTTTTACCAGTTAAGTAGCGCTGTCGACCCTAAAATTAGACTTTACTACCTGCTCGGCACATTCAGTTGAATTCTAAGCTGTGTGAGCGAGACAAAACTGTGCTTGGGAATATTGCGAGTGAAAGGGTCAACAAATCTCCTTTGTATGGTAGAATTCGTGTTTGGTTATTGTTTTGTCTCCGTAGTTAAAACTATTTTAATTTTAGTGCGTATTTCGACGTTCTCGACATCGCATGTGCTCTTGTTTTTCTGATTCTCGGTGACAAAATTCTACATTGGCATTCTACTGGACTCGATTTGTGCATTTTGATTGGATTTTGTTTGTTTGGTGATAACTGCGACGACTCGGCATTCTACTGGACATTTGTTCTGTATATCAACAGGACTGTGTGATGTCACGAGAAATTTATACACCCCAAGAGTATTCCAATATGCATTACATTTACGGAGAATGTAGTGGCAACGCAAGTGCTGCCGCAACACTTTATCGGGAGAGATACCCGAACGCGCGTCACCCCGACTATCGAGTTTTTACAAGAGTGCACCAAGCTTACTCAGAGGGCAGAATACCTGGTACTGGCGTTGGTGGCCCTAGGAGCAGAGGACGACCCCACAATCCTGTAACTGAAGATATTGTCCTTGACATGGTGGAAGAAGATCCCAGTATTTCGATGCCAGATATCGAACGCCGTACGGGAATATCAAAATCTACAGCACATCGTATTGTGAAAAAATTTAAACTGCATCCTTATCACGTGACACGTGTACAAACATTGCTACCACGAGACTACCAAGCACGGATTGTTTTCTGCAATGAAATGTTAACAAGAATTCAAGAAGATCAAGATTTTTTCAGAAAAATTTTATGGAGCGATGAGACTACATGTAAAAGGGATGGGTATCTTAACCTTCATAACTTGCACAGTTGGCAATTGACAAATCCACATTTGATGAGAGAAGATAAATCCCAGTATCAATTTAAAATAAATTACTGGACGGGCATATTAAATGGAAAAATTATAGGCCCATATGAATTGCCGGGCAACCTAAATGGCAACAATTATTTACAATTTCTTCGAAACCAGTTGCAAATATTATTAGAAGATGAGCCACTAGCCATCCGGCAAGGAATGTGGCTCCAGAACGACGGTTGTCCGGCACATTATGCTGTGCAAGTAAGAAATTATCTAAATGATGCCTATCCCAACAGATGGATCGGCCGATTGGGGCCAATACTGTGGCCACCACGGTCCCCAGACCTAAATCCTCTGGATTTTTTTTATTGGGGCTGTTTGAAGGAGCAGGTTTACAAGAAACCAATAAACTCATTAGAAGAACTTCGACTTCGCGTCGCCGAAGCAGCCAGAATTATATCATCAAAAAATTATAATAACAGATTACAAAAATCTTTTATAAAAAGGTGTAGAGCTTGCATAAGGGCATCAGGAGCCCAATTTGAACATTTACTTTGATTATTTTTATAATAAATACTTTTTTGGTCATTACTTGTTTTATTTTTTTCTTTTGCAATTTTGTAATGAAACGCCTACTTTTACACATTAGTAGCTATAGCTCAGTAATTTTACCATTAAAGTAGGTACTTATGCTACTGTTTTAGAATCCTTATGATGTAGGTAATTTTTTTATGTGGTTGGCTATAAAACTCCAATACATTTTTTTTACAGCAGAGGTGCTCAAACTTTGCAGTAAAATAAATTTCAGAAATAAAATTTATGTTTAGGGACTACTAGTTAACTACTATCCTAAGTAGTTGCGTTTTTTTAAAGGTAATTTAGGAATACCATTATTAGGGAATACTTTAAAAGAAAAAAATCCGAACTAGGCCTCATGTAGCGGACGTGATGCCCACAAATGTGAGGAAAACTGGGAAATTTCTAAATTTTACAAAAAAATTCGTAGACCGCGGACTGTTGGGAATAGAATTTTTTTTTTTGGGATGTGGGTCCCCACCTCCCCCCCCGCACACGCACGTGCAGGATTATCCACCATTTCTGGGAAACCCTGTATATAAAAATCAATTGCTGTTCGTTAGTCTCGCTAAAACTCAAAAAACTTGACTGATTTAAATATGTTTTTTGTTTTGTTCCTAATTTTCCGGACAAGGTTTGTATGAAAGAAAATATTGAAAAGTGTGGGAAAATTGAAAGTTTTGGAAAAACTGAAAGTGCTTTTATTATGGAAATTTTGTATGAACTCAAGACTATATTTTATTTTGAATTCCGTGGGAAGCCTAATAATTCAACTATTACTTATTACCTAATACACTACAAATTATAATATTACTAGCTGTTGCCCGCGACTTGTACGCGTTACACTACTAAATGTGTGGCTAACCTAGAAATAAAGCTAAACTCGCTATTGCAACTTGACTTGACACTCCATTTTTATCCAATGGGACCTGTTTTATGGGATAAAAAGTAGCCTATGTGTTAATCCAGGTTATAATCTACGTACATATTATATTTCATCGAAATCAGTTCAGCCGTTACGACGTGATTGAGTAACAAACAAACATCCAAACTTTCGCACTTATAATATTATAGTGTGATTAAGTAGATAGATACAGATTACATTCTTACAGCTACACAATATCAGTACAATATTTGTAAGATCTAAATGAGTGATAGCTAAGATGTTCATGCAAACCTCGTCAAATCCATCCAAGTCCCACTCATCACCAAAATCAGCAACATCCTGGCCAAAGTCCAGAGCCTTTACCGTGGAGCCTCTTTTGGAAGGAGAGAGTAGGGCTTGCAGAGACTTCTCTGGAGTAATTAGTTTTGAGATTGGAGAACAGTGGAACTCTGAAATGATCAATTACAGTATTAATCACACCAATATATAAATTTTCATAGTACTCATTTTATTGTTTTATTGTTTATGGTTTGCAATAAAGTATTATCTAATACAGGGCTTTCGGAACTTTGCGTCGCGACACCCTGGAGCGTCGCAGCATTGTCCCAGGGGCGTCGTGTGTCGATGAGACCGAGTCGAGTGAGGGAATTATGGAGCTCAGTTTCTCATGAATATCGTGCCACTGCAGCATTAAAGGTTTTATTACCATTTGTAACTTCATACTTGTGCGAAACGGGCTTTTCTGCAGTTGCAGTAATAAAGAACAAATATTCAGGTCAAAAATAGACGTAGAGAAAGAAATGAGAGTGGCAGTTTCCAACCTGGAGCCCCGTTTTGAGAAGCTATGCTCAGAAAAGCAAGCACATCCTTTTCATGAGAAGCCAGCCAACAGTAAAATAAATACTTATCTCTTTCCATTTTTTTTTTTTTGCATCGTCTACAGATATTTATTCTGGGTCTGGATGTTTTCTATATATTATAGGTATGTATTTACAAAAAAAATTGTATATATGTATTCTATCAGTTACCTGATTCCCATAGTACAAGCTCTGCTTAGTTTGGGGATAGCACTGTGTGAAATGTCCAGCAATATTTATATTAATTTACTAGCTGACCAATCCGCAGCATCGCATGCGTAGTTTTTCAACAAAAGCATTACCCTCCTTCTGCGCAGTTGGGTAAAAAGTAGCCTATGGGATAGTGTAGCTTCCCAACAGTGAAAGAATTTTTTAAATCGGTCCAGTAGTTTCAGAGCCTATTCAATACAAATAAACAAACAAACAAATCTTTCCTCTTTATAATATTAGTATAGATTTCTATTTTTATGCTTTCGTTTTGGTTTTGTTCTTATTTCCTAATAAAAATTATAAATGTCCAAATAGAGTTTTTCTGATAACTGGTTATTAGACTAGTATTAAAACTGGTGGGTATTTCAAGCATATTCATTGTAAAAAACACAAAATCTTATAGTTGAAATTTTGTAATTTCATAAGAGACAAATAAATTCTTGAATCCTATCTATTTTTTATTATTAAGTATGCTCCACTGCATAATGGGATCATTATGTTGCTTAGTTTACCGTACAATGGGTTAGTGTTATCTGTATTAATTTTAAAGCGGTTCAACTAGATATTAGTGTAATCGTTTTGTTCCCTTTTCGAAAATAAAAAAAGATATTAAACATCTTTTTTGATTAATGTGGTATGGATCAAGTGCATCTATACTTATATCATAAATTCGAAAGTAACTCTGTTTGTTATATTTGGACAGATTTGGTATACATATAGATACGTTATAAACTGGATTTAGACATAGGCTACTTTTTATTGATAAACTATTCACGTTATCCACGTGCGGAAGCTTGATATGTAGCAATGTAAGGATACCTTTGAATAAACTTTTCTTCGGAGTTTCGCTTTTTCTTTCATGATTTTGAATTCCATTTTGAACATGATTTTTAGTTGGTGATTTTTTGATAGGACTTTTATGTAAGTCTTTGAATAATATATTTATATCACATGATTTTTGCTTGACATCAGTTTTCTCATGATTTTCCAGAATATTTTGTACAGAAACAGGAGTTAGGGCAGACCTTGACACTGCAGATTGCTCCTGATTTGAACAAAGTTCTTGCCCGTTTGATTTTGTGTGAATCTTTTTAGGTGATCTACTGCTTGGAGAAGTTTCATGCAATTGTTGTATCTCTTTCGCAAAAGTTAAGACTCCATTTTCTTTGTTTGGTGATTTTAGATCTGCAACTTTAGTATGGACATTACAAGCTTCAGTTCTGAGTTTTTTGGGACTGTTCAGCTCTTTTTTAGGCACAGTTACTGGTTCATTTAATAAATCAATCACTTCTACTAAAATTGGCGAGGTCGCCTTACGTTTGGATGAAAGCTTTTCATGATTGGTTTTGTCCAGAGAACTTTTTGGTTTCTGGCTATCAGCACTTGTAGAACTCTTAAAGAACTGTGTTATTGGCTTCTGATTCTTTGAAGGACCTGTTTGTTGCGCCTGTATTGTAAAAATCAAAATATATTGTATAAAATACAACATCTAACAGGATATAGGACAATTAACATCTCTATATGACTATTTTCAGTGATAATACATAAATTTAGGCTAATGGTAAAATAACAATACCTTCTTTAGACTGAGTGCTTTCGGCATTTTATAAAATTAACACTTGGATTCATACATTAGCAGTACATTAAATTCTAAAAACACGAAAATTATTCTCCCGCGCGTTCAAATTCAACATTTTTTTTAGGTCAGTCAGTGACTGCCTGACTGACAGTGACAGTGAGTACTGTCGCGCAATAGCGCGAGCGAAGCCAATCAAAATTGACAATCGAATTTAGCATGCAGGTATAAAAATAAACTACAGTTATAATCTACCTACAATAAACTCTCTTTTTTGTTGGGTAGGAGTGTCGCGCAAATATGCAAGCGAGGCCAATCGAAATTGACAATCGAGATTGACAATCGTTTTGACAGCAGACAGATTGACAGTTGAAGGACCGGGCGTAAATTCGGGGGATACGGGACGACAGGGCTGACGGGCATGCCGGCAGCGCCTTGTTAGTAAGGCGCTGCCTTCCCTTTTCCCAAATCACTCTCCCTTACCATCCTTCTGATATCAACATTGTTGGTATGAGATCCCTTAATATTTCCTTTATATCTGTATATATTCCTCATCCCAACTCCTCCTTGATTCCCGATCTCCTTCTCCTCTTATCATCTGTTTCTTCCCCCATGATGCTCATGGGTGATTTTAATGGCCATAACACTATCTGGGGTCATAGCCACTCCGATATGTTTGGTCTTTCCCTATTAGAGATCTTTGATGAAGTCAACTTGTGCCTACTCAATGATGGATCCCCTACTTGGAGAGCACTTCCTTCTCAAAATCCAAAAAGCGCTGTCGATCTCTCAGTTTGCTCTCCATCTCTTTTCTCTTTGACTTTATGGAAAATTCTTCCTTCGACTTATGGAAGTGACCATTTCCCTATCTTAATTTCTATCAATGCTAATTTTTCGAACCCTTTCCGTAACCCTAGTCCTTCTCTTAAATACAAACTTTTTGGAGCTGATTGGTCAGCTAATTCATCTTCAATTGATCTTAAAATAGATTCTTCCACTCCCATTCAACATAATGACTCCCTTGCAGCATATAACTCCTTTGTTGATAATATAACTACATGCGCTGATCTCCACATTCCCCTTAAAAAACCCTCCAAAGATTTTAGAATCTCTACCCCGTGGTGGGATTCTGAGTGCACAACAGCTGTATCGGAACGGAGAGAAGCTGAAAAAAGTTACAAGGAATCTATGTCAATAGAAAAGTTTTTAATCTATAAAAAATCCTCAGCGAAACTCAGAAAGTTGGTCTCTAAAAAGAAAAAACAGGGATGGATTGGGTTTTGCGAAAACCTCTCGCCTAGAACACCATCATATATCATCTGAAACCAGATCAGACGATTCAGAGGATCATGTAATATCGAAAATATTTCAGCTAATGATCCTTCATCGTGGCTCGACGCCTTTTCGGACAAACTCGTCCCTCCTTCAGTTCCTTCTATTTCCTCCTTCCCCTCGATCCCTTCGTCGATCCCTTCTGAAAATTGTTTTGATCGCCCCTTCTGTTTTAATGAATTGACCCTTGCACTTGACGGACTGATTGACTCTTCCCCCGATATCGATGGTATCCATTACTCCTTTCTCACGAAATCTTCTGAAAACACAAAAAAATATACTTACTACTTATTAACTCCTTCTTTGAAACCGGCTTAATTCCTGATCAATGGAAAACTCAAATTATCATCCCGGTACAGAAACCTGGAAAGGATCCATCTGACCCAAATATTCGTAGACCAATAGCTTTGTCCTCCGTCGTGGCTAAGGTTATGGAGCACATGATTAAACACCGCCTTGAGTGGTTGGTTGAGAATCATTCACTACTTGCTAATTCACAATTTGACTTTAGAAAGGGCATGAGTACCATGGACAGCCTTAGTCTCTTAACAACAGACATCCACATCGCGTTCAAAGAAAATAAATTTCTAGTTACTGTATTTTTGGACATCGCATCAGCTTATGATAACGTCCTGCTTCCGGTTCTCAGGAGTAAGCTCGTTCAGCTGAGAATACCTGAAAAGCTGGTTTGTTTTATATGCAACCTATTGATGAAAAGATCTGTTGTTATTAAAACACACCAAGGCCTCCTCGCTCCTAAGACGGTTTGGAAAGGACTACCTCAGGGTTCTGTCCTGAGCCCACTTCTTTACAGCTTCTACAGCTTCAACAATCTGTGAATTCTTTTTGTGAGGTTTTACAATATGCTGATGATCTGTCACTTTATATCACATCCGTGTCAACAGAAGAGGCAAGTAACCAACTGAATTCTGCATTGTCCTACCTTAGCGACTGATTATTCACGGCTTATCTATTTCTGCTCCCAAAAGTAATGTTGTAATATTTTCCAGAAAAAGAATTTCCCCCATCAATTATTCATTGACCAAGAGATTATCCCTCAATCTAATAGTGCAAAATTTTTAGGTGTTACATTGGACTCAAAAATGACGGCCGTCCCACATTTTGTTATAACTTCTCAAAAATGCGAAAAGAACATTAACATCCTTCGCTACCTTTCGAGTGGGGTTCTCATCCGTATTCTCAAAAGATTTTATACAACGCCATAGTTCGGAGTCATTTTGATTATGGAACATTCCTTCTGAATCTTTGTAATAAATCTGCTTTAGACAAGTTAGACAAAATTCATTCAAAATGCTTGCGTATAATTCGTGGAACCATGAAGTCATCCCCCATCAATGCTATGCAGGTTGAGTGTGGTGAGCCTCCATTGTATTTGCGTAGACAGTTTCTATCTGATAGGTTCTTTTTCAAATTAGCACAAAACTGTAATCACCCACTTCTTCCAAAATTGTCTTGCCTGCTTAACTTATTTGATAATTACAATCCTGATAAAGTCTCCTGTCTTCTCCGTAGTTTCAAACAATTTTCCCAACTTCAAAACCCAGTAATTCAGTCAGAAATAGAAATATATTTATTGTGACCATAAAATGTTACATAGATGAGTTGTGTCCCTGTTTCCCAGAAAAGCGTAAGCTGTGGCCTAGGAAACAGTTCTCTACTGAATGACATGATATAAATATTACAGTCTACTAGTACATGAACGAAATTACAAACAAAGAAATGTGTTGTTGGATAGCGCACATGCTTGCATGTATGCTAATGCATCAGTGTTTAAGTTCCCAACTCATCCACTTTATCTCACTTCTTATGAAGCTTTAACATTTCAGCCTAATATCCTCCTGTTCTTTGGTATAGATAAGGAATCTTCCAATGCCCGAGAAAAATTTTATGAACACCTGGATGCTAAATTTAATGGGTGGCACTCCATCTTCACTGATGCTTCAAAACTATCTACAGACAGTATCGTGAGAGCAGCTGTGTGGATTCCATTCACCAAAATCTCCCTTAGTTTTAAATGTCCCTCATCGACATTGTTTTCTGATCATCATCAGTGTTTTCTGGCGAAACTGTTGCGCTTCTAGAAACTATCTGCTTCATTAAATCCCACCAATTTTTCCACCAACTTTATTATATTTTCTGATTCTAAAAGCTGTCTGCAATCTATTCTATCCAACCCTTTCCGTTCTGTATCTCGTTTCCCTATTATTCTTCAAATTAGGCAATCTCTTTTTGAATATCACAAACTTGGGAGAAACGTTGTTCTTTCCTGGATTCCAGGGCACTCTGGAATTCCTGGTAATGAGTCAGCTGACTCTTTCGCAAAAGATGCTGCTCAGATAGGTTCCCTTGAACATTTCAAATCCTTCTCACATGACTTATGCCTTCTTCCCAAATCACAACTTGAACAATCGTGGACTGAAGTTTGGAATCGTTCCAAAAAAGATAAGGGTAAACATTATGCAGATATCAAACCCGATATTCCTTGAACTCCTTGGTTTTTTTTAAATTCCGAAAGGCTAGTAAGATTACCACCTCCACATTTTGTCGTCTTCGACTTGGCTACTCGTGTACCCCTGTTTTTTTGGCCAAACTCAGGATTAGGAACCACTCCCTATGTGAGTGTGGCCTGGACGAAGGAAACGTGGACCACATATTCTTCTACTGTCATAGATTGCGGCGTTCCCTCTATGAAATCCTTCCTCTTGAAATCCCTCGTCCTACCTCCTTTAAATGTTTATTAACCCTTACTTTCTCCCCTTTAATTAATTATATTTTATGTAAATTTATAATAAATGATAACAACATTAGATTGTAAATGTATATATAACTTGCTAGCTCACTAACCTACATTATCTATAAAAGTACTAACAACTAATATTGTGCTGTTTTATATGTTGTGTTGTCTCTTTTGTTTTAGAATTATCAAAGGTTTTTCAAATTTAGAATACCGGTCATATTCTTGACCTACATTAGCTCCTAATAAGTTCATTAAAATATAGCGACATCGACATTGGCGGAATTGTGACACTCCCTAGTCACAGATGCAACAATTAAGAACTGAACTGACTTCGGGGTAACGATCAAGAAACGGAGGGTGGTTACAAAAAGATGTCGATTGGAGCGAGACGAGATGGACGAGGGAACCAACGCAGGTCCGGCGCATTGTGAAAAGCAGGAATGGTAGTAAGTTTATCAGCGAACTGGTGAGTGCTAGCGTGTAATAAATGATAATTCTAAATTACCACGAGGTGAGATAGAGATGAGACCATCCGCAATAGACAAAAGAATCACTTTCGCTGTCTTAGCTAATAAAGGATACACCTATTTGGTGAGCCTTAATAGCACAGGGTTTAGCTTGGTTGATATGACACAATGTAGGTAACTTCAAACGTGGACTATGTAGAGGGATGAATATCCGACGAGTAGGGGGTCCTAGGTTGGCGAGCCCAGGGTCTCCTGGCCTTGATTGCCGCAAAGCGTGGCATTCGCAAGCAGGACGTAGTGCGTGCTATACGTATGCCTACACACCTATACCCATATACCTACACATTCACACAGACACATATGCGTATAGTACGTAATGCGTAATGCTCCACATGACCCATGCATGGTTGGTCCACTTGCATGCATGGAACGATCGGCGAGCGTTTGGGAGGTGGTGTCAGCACTTGGGGCACCGATGGAGGCATACATCGAGATGCTTCAAGTCCGGTCCGGGTGCCTAACGAGGGGATGTCAGTGTCCTCGTACAAGTATAGCGTGCGCCACTCTGACATCCCTGGGAGGCCGCAACCCGGACGCAATGAAGACTATAGGAAATGAATGGATATTATTGTACATTGCGGAGACCGGTGCCTTGCCGAATCGAAGGATGAGAGGGTCTGTAGAGTCGTCTGACTCTACAGACCCTCTCACCCAGGCTATTCGCTTTGGAAGTCACACGCGAAACAAGATTGAGAAACAATAGCGGTCGAATCACCATCTCACCTCGTGACAATTTTGTCGCAAAGTAAATGCTTAGTATTCTTGCATGACTCTGTATAACTATTGACCTTACAAAGCGCGACAAGTACTGTACTGAGTGTGAAATCCTTTTTTTTCTTCTCAACAATGTTCTGATCTGAGGCACGAGTATTCTATTCTCCGCAATGAACGCAGTGTTTCACCATACCATAAGATGCTTGCTGTCAGATTTTAGAAATCAATCTATGTCAAAATCGTGTTTAGGTTAGGTCTCGTGGAGTTTGTTTACATTTTTTAAAACATTAAAAACACAATAAAACTGCTGAATATATTAGTTTTACTCTATGTCCAGAAGACCCGAACATCAGGCTCCGCCTGAAGTAGTAAGTCAAATGAGCTAGGCTAAAAATAAAACGATAATTTTACGCGATCGTCCTATTTGCTACATAACATAATTCTTTCTTTCAGTTTTACAATGAAGTGGAGGCTAGAAAATACACACAAAAGTACGTAAGTTGTATCTTACCAGACTCACGAAAATTCTTTGTTATTTTCCACTGTGTTTACTGCAGAGTTAACAAATCAAATATATAAAACAAAAAGTTTTGGATATTTAGGTAGAATAGGTGATTCTACGTCAAGGAACTATATATAAGTTCGTTGTTCTACCTATATACCCAAAAAACATTTTGTTTCTAGCTCTCGAATTATAGACATCCAAGCACAGATGACAGAGAGATGTATAGAGCTACTCATACTCCCTGAAGACACTCCTTGCTTACTCCTAGACATTGGCTGTGGTTCAGGCTTATCTGGCACTGTTCTTGAGGAAAATGGACACATGTGGATTGGCATGGATATATCTCCAGCTATGCTTGGTAAGAAGATTTAGTATCTGGAGGTTTCAAGCCATAATTGACAGTTTTTTTATAGGCAATTGTGTTCCATCATAGACTGATTCATTGCTTACTATAAAGTGAAATTGTAGTCAAACACTATTACTGATGTTATGAGTTTTAAGATGGATATCTCAGTAAAATTCTTTTAGATCAAATATTATATTCATTTTGACAGATGTAGCAGTTGAGAGAGAGACAGAAGGTGATCTAGTTCTCTCAGACATGGGTGAAGGCATACCATTCAGAGCTGGTGCATTTGATGGAGCAGTTTCTGTGTCTGCTCTTCAATGGTTGTTCAATGCAGATAAGAAATCGCATAATCCTGTGAAGAGATTGTATACATTTTTCACAACATTGTATGCCTCTTTGGTAAGACTGGAAGATAATTTTATACAGTTTTGACTCTTGAATTTAAAAGGTTTTTTAAGTATTTTTCTCAAAAATGCAGTTATAGGTTTTACATGAAAGAAAGATTATCAGTGGTCATCAGAAGGCTAAGCGAAAATGTTATTTTTGTTAATTATTTTGATAGCTAACCTATTCAACTTAGATATATCTATAGGTATATCTTTATTGTACACCATATAAAATTTGGGTACAATAATTGCTAAAATCAATCTATTCCAAGCAAGATATAGATAGACAGGATCTAGACTACATAATTGCTAGATTACTTTTAAATTACCATTATGTTTTCAGTCTAGGACAGCTAGAGCAGTATTCCAATTCTACCCTGAGAATGAGAGTCAAATGGAACTGCTGACAGGACAAGCCATGAAGGCAGGTTTCTTTGGTGGTGTGGTTGTAGACTTCCCTAATTCTGCTAAAGCTAAGAAATTCTTCCTGGTGCTTATGACAGGGGGTGCTGCACCTTTGCCACAAGCTTTAGGTAAATATAATTAATTTCAAAACAATGCTTAATGTAAGATCACACTAAATGTGAAAGTATGTTTATTACTTAATTATATCGTAATAATTGAATAGATTTCAATGAAATGGTATATTTATGACCTGATTTTACATTAGGAGTCCTATTATTTTTAGTTTAAGATAATTGTACAGTTTTAAAAATACAATCCATAATCATTCTCAGTAAAAGAGAATTTCTTTTTAAAATGTGCCAGAATTAAAATTCTAAGTATTCATCTTTATTTTAGGTACAGATGAAGCTGATAACAATCTTCAAATAAAATATGCAAAGCGAGAAGCTTCTAGAAATGCAAGAGGGAAGCCCCTCAAGAACACAAGGGCATGGATCTTAGAGAAAAAGGAAAGGAGACGAAAACAAGGGAAGGACACCAAGGTTGATACTAAATACACTGGTAGAAAACGAAGTGGAAGGTTCTGATGAAATAAGAGCACAATTCTGAACATAAACTATTTACTAAATAAATTAAAGTATTTAAACTATCTTTTAACTACATATTTCCACACTGTGTCTACACCATGACCAATTGTCTCTATTGGCACCATATTTGGTAAAGGAAAACGACAGGCTACTATGACAGTATCATGACTGGTTTCCAATAAAAGTTTGTTTTCAAATTCCTGCATCATTTGCTCAACACCAAATATCACTATGTTGTTGTAAGGTTTCAAGTCAAATGTCCATAAGTTTCGGCGGTAAAACTTAGAGCCGCGGCACTGAGGGTTCAAAAAGGCGGCAATTCTTGAATAGTATACCAGCCATGGATTTAGTTCTACTCCATCAGCTTTGAAGCCTAGTTTCGCTGCTGTGAATACAATTCTGCCATCGCCTGAGCCGACGTCTAGTAATTTCCCATTTCGCCCTGCTAGAGCCCTAGTAACTCCAGTAAGTTGTTCTGTAGTTGCTGGCACGTAAGGAAGGCAGACTTTTCTTAATGCTGGTGAAACAAATGGTATGCAAACTATACTGACACCAAGTGCTAAGCCACCTGTGGTATATATCAAAACTTTTCCTACAGTCGACAACTTAGAAGTTTGTTTTGGACTGGAATTATGCAGTAAATCTAGTTCCATTTTGTAAACAAACGAAAGAAAGAATGAGGTTAGACGTACCTAGTTTACGTAAACAAACAGCTGATGGAATGAATGGTGTTAATTTAATCTACACTACAGGTTATATGAAAAGAATGAACAATATTTTTAGTATGTCCAGTATTGTCCAATCCAGACGCAGCCGATTCGAACGAGCCTATACAACAATAGATAGGTAGGTACGTAAATATTGTAGACTTTTGAATGACAGGCTATGATTTCCGGGCGTATTTTTCATGTTGTGGCTCAGCTGTAGGCTTGTGCATTGTGCCTGTACGTACGTACATTCAATCATTTCAATGTCATAGAACAACTGTCACTGTCACTATCAAGTCCAAGCGTATCCTCACTCAAGGCTCGATCTCGAACTATCAAACAAAATATATTTGATTGAATGAAGTGGGTGAGGATTTTTTCTGTGATCAGCACAGCAGATGTATCGGTTTGCATGTTAGTCAAAAAATAGAATTAGTATTTTTTCTCCATAAACTCCAAAACACTCATTTTTTACAACAAAATGACTGCTTTCGAAGAGTTCGGTGTCCTCCCCGAGCTGGGAAAGGCAACCGAAGAGATGGACTGGGTGCTGCCAACAGATGTGCAAGCTGAAGCTATTCCTCTGATCCTAGGCGGTGGAGACGTTCTCATGGCCGCTGAGACCGGCAGCGGGAAAACCGGTGCATTCTGTCTTCCTATTCTACAGATTGTGTGGGAAACGTTAAAGGATTTACAGGAAGGGAAGACGAGTAAAGTTTTGACGCAAGTTTCTTCGGAATGGACTATGTCGTTTTTCGATCGTACTGACGCTCTGGCGGTAACGCCGGAAGGACTGCGATGCCAGTCTAGAGATCAGAAGGCCTGGCACGGATGCAGGGCTACTAAGGGAGTGCACTCGAAGGGGGCATACTACTATGAAGCCACTGTGACCGATGAGGGCCTGTGCAGAGTTGGATGGTCCACACAGGCTGTATGTATTTTATTTATAATTTATGGGTTTACAATTTTTTATTCAAAATACTGTTGGTTATGGAATTGTGTTTCATTTTAATCGTTTTAAAAAATGAGATACCTACCTATATCACAAAATGTCATCATAAATGTTAAATGTATTTAATTTGTATCATCTGTATACCTATTAGTTCTTGAGCAATCACATAGAATGGAATAATTCTTTATTGTACACCAGGAATACTTAAAAAAAACTAATTTTTGTTAAATATTGTATACAATGGGCTGCCTTATTGCTGAAAGCGATTTCTTCCAGGCAACATTTTGATGGAAAGTAAAGAGAGAAGTAGTAATGGACAGCGGTGCACAGAGTATATTTACAATGAAATCCTAATACATAAATAAATACCTAAAGATAGACTAATAGTATATATTAGTCTATCTTTAGGTATTTATTTATGTACACACTAATAACCTAAATCAATATTCTTACAAATCTAATAAGTAAAACGAACACAATAAAATTCAAATAAATAATAAATAAATTAAATAGGTAACTCAAATGACAAGAAAGCTAGACATTTAGGTAATGCTGCTTTAATCTCAGCTTAAAAAAGTGCTGTGAAGGAGCCCGTTTAATTTCCACAGGCAAAGCATTCCAAATACACATAATTAGATTTATATTTTTAACCCTTGTTTAAGCAAAGACCTTATCCATATTACATCTATCTACTTTATATCCATACTAGCTGACCAATCTGCAGCTTCGCACGCGTAGTTTTTCAATAAAAACATTACCCTCCTTTGCACAGTTGAGTAAAAAGTAGCCTATGTTACTCAGGGTGAACGTAGCTTTCCAATGGTGAAACAATTTTTGTAATCGGACCAATAGTTTTTGAGTTTATTCATTACAAACATACACA
This sequence comes from Philereme vetulata, assembly GCA_918857605.2. NCBI lineage: Eukaryota > Metazoa > Arthropoda > Insecta > Lepidoptera > Geometridae > Philereme > Philereme vetulata. The sequence goes on along the minus strand of OU975420.1, from coordinate 11,961,315 downwards.
CAAAAATACAAATCTTTCCTCTTTATAATTATTATTAGTATAATATAGATTAATTGGTCAGGCACCGCAACCATACAAACATTTATTGGCGTGATTCTTAATGGTTATTGTACACAATATACACAAACAAAATAGAAAGTACAAAGCAAATAGTACAATGGGCGGTCTTATCGCTTAGAAGCGATCCCTTCCAGACAACCTTTGGATGGAGAGGATAATATATAAATCTCATTGTCAAATCTTTGGATAAGTAACAATAACTTTCATCTACTTCCTTTTAAGAAAGAATGATTCTCACCAATTGATTTATGATGACAAACTAAGCATGTATTTAATGTTTTTTTAGGCAAGACTGGATCTTGGCACTGACAGGCTGGGGTATGGCTTTGGTGGAACTGGCAAAAAGTCCAATGCCAAGCAGTTTGATGACTACGGCACTGCATATGGCATGAATGATGTAATAGGTGAAGTTCATGTAATTAGTTTGTCAGATGATGTAATTAGTATTAAGAATGTAAGCTGGTCTTTGGAATCTGAAGTGGTCTCATGAATTATACTAGACTAGCTTTTTCCCACAGCTTTGCACACATGGTTTGTCAATAAAATGTGACTTACGTAACTTACGTTTCAATCCAGGTCTTAACCTTTTATTATGCCAAGTTTCATTGAAATTGGTTATGCCGTGTTATATATTAGGGATGTAACGGAGGTAGTTTTATCGGAACCGAAATCGGAATCGGAGTTTTCAAATTTGATTTATCGGAATCGGAATCGAAATCGGAGGCAGGGTCAGTTTGTTTAAGGACAAATAAAACATGATTTATAGTCAATTCTTTTCATTTTTATTTTTTATTATAAAATAAAAAACAACTGTGAAAAAAAATTGCCATAATTCCAAATAAACAAAAGATAAAATTAATGAATTTAAAGTTTAATTAAAATTAAAACTTAAAACCCAAAGTAGCGTGTTACATTTGGTTACATTACAATAAATGAACAAAAGCTAAAACAAATTAAATCAAAATGGACTCCAAAAGTAATGTATTGTACTTTATGTACAAAAGCTTTGATGCTTTGTCCCCATCCAATCTATTTCTTAAAGAGTCGTAAATTAGGCCAGCACCACTAAAAAGTTGTTCGCTAGCTAACGAGCCCGGTGGACATGACAAATATTGCCGGGCAATTGATTGTAGGGGCTGGAATTTTGTATTTCCATTTACTTTCCACCACAATAACGGATCATCACTAATACTTATACGTTTTTCTTTATTGTACTCATTTAGCATACTTTTCATTACAACAAATTTGTCAAAAACTGCATATCTTTCAGATGTTGTATCATCATCGTCTTCATCACTACTTAACAATATATTCGACAAAAATGTTTGGACATTACTATGGCTAGCTTCTGCTGGTAATTCCATTCTTGCCCGTTTTTCTACAGGAGCGCCAATATTATCAGCCTCGTTTTTAGATGTGTCTACATCAAATAGTGACATTATTTCGGTTTCAATTTTCTCTTTAACCACTTCATTAAAAAATTTTGTTTTATACCGAGGATCTAGATAGGTTGCTATTGCAAAGAAATTGTTTGTTTGAAGGTCACCAAATTTGGAATTTAATTGATCGACGGTGCATTTTATTATACTTTTAAATTTTTCATTCGTATCTTGTTTACTGGCTTCAGTTTGTAATGTATACTTGAGTGTGTGTATAAGTGGAATTACTGATGAGATACTGGCGTTATTATCACTCATATTTCGGGTAATTTCTTCAAAAGGTTGAAGTATAGTCACTATTTTTTTAAGCTGCAGCCATTCTTCAGGAGACAACTGAGAGATGTTGTGTTTACATGCGTACAGGCATAGAGAATCCTGTCTTTTAATCATTCTTTCCAACATATAAAATGTACTATTCCACCTGTAACAGATTAATTAATTTAATTAACGCTTACAATTTACACTTATATACAGTATAACTTAAATTAAATTAATGATAAAAACTAAATATTTACACTCATTATAATCAGCGTCCTTATACGACAGCAAGTTTGAATAAAATCTATTTAGTAGTTTTATTTGAATTTATTGTATTAGCGTGCATAGATCTTTGATTGAAATATAATCTGGAGGTAAAAAAAAATAAATGCACCAATTAAAGAACTTACCGCGTACTACAATCCTGTTTTACACTCAAACATTCTTGGTTGAGTTGTTCCTTTTGTATTTTATGCAGTTCAGTCTGAGCTATTTGGGAATGATTAAAATGCGTCGAAATTTTTTTGCATTTCGATAATAAGGCTTTAATTTCTTCATCAAAATCTAACAATGTTCGCACACACAGTTGCAACTGATGTACAGTGCAACTGACATCAGGTAAGTCGCCGAGTTTCATTGCTCGTATCATATTAGATCCTGAGTCGCGTACAAAACAATGAATTTTTTTTTATGATGCACCATTCCATCAACATACTGTTATTTTTTTCAAGAACTAGATCTCCTGTATGTCTTCCGTCAAATGTATGGCATTTTAAAATAACTTTTAGCCTTTCAAAATCTCTATTTATGCCATGCGCTGTCAGACTCAATAAAGACACATTCGAACTTGGTTCGGTCCAAATGTCTGTTGTAAATGAGATCTTTTCAAATTGTGTGAGCAAATCTTTAATATTTTTAGCTAATGTTTCATATAAATGACCACAAATATTTTCCGTAAAAAATTGTCTTCCCTTTAACTGATAATTCGGCACAGTAAACTGCATAAGTCGTCGAAATCCTATACCTTCCACAAAATTGAAGGGTAGGTCTTGCAAAGCAATCATTTCCGAAATTAATCTGTCAATTTCCTTAGATTTAGCATTAGAAGTGCACCATTTTGTATTCTTCAGCAAAGTTTCTTTTAAAGTCATTTGTTTTTTAGCATCCTGAAGGGGCGTCGAAGTCGAAGGCTGTACAGTATTTTTTTTTTCAGTTTCTGACTTAATGAATTCTTCATATTCAGTGGCATGGACAGACTTCAAATGACTTTTTAAGGACGTTGTCGTACCTCCCTTTCTTGAATACGTCTTCATACACAGTTTACACTTTGCCGAATCTTAATTAACTTCATTGAAGTAGTTCCAAATACAACTGGATTTAGGTTTCATTATCCCACACAAAAACAGATCACTTTCATTGATAATAAGCCGCAAAAATCAAAACAATTATCTATAACCTATAAACGTGTCGTGGGCGTAACAAATAATAACAAGTGAAAAAATAATTGATGTTAGAGTGCACGTAGTGGGGGTCGGGGGATTCCCCGCGCGACATGTATGAACCTGTTCGGCACAGGCCGTCGCGCGCCGCCCGCTTTGTTTCGTTCGACCTCCGATTAACATCCGATACAAAAGTATCGGAACCGAAAGTGTAATAATAATCGGAAGTTCCGACTTAACGGAACCGGAATCGAAGCTCCGTTACATCTCTGTTATATATTGCTCGATTGTCCACTCGGTCTCCGTCGCGTCTTATTTATACTTGCGCGTAATCTCTACTTACTAAGTTCTCGAACATTCGTGTTTACTCCCGTGAGCGACCCATTTTGATTTACTGTTGTTTTGTCACGCTGATCGGGTATTGCTTATTCTGTGACATACTCAGGCGTAATATAAGTTTTTTGTAGAAAAATTACTGTTTCAAAACAAGCTTTTATACAATTTATACAAACCAGAAAACGTTCTCCACCATCTTGGAGGTCCCGCCATATTGTATTTATAGTATACATCTTGGATGGTCCTCGATATTTTGGATTTAATGTGACGGTGTATTAGTTTTCGTGTTCTCCTCAGCAAGCCCTTTCATTTGATACCCATACTGTGGTAGTGTAGAAAAAATAACTAGTCCGCCATCTTGGATGATCCTCCATATTGGAATTAGAATGACGTCACATAGCTAAGCGTGCATTGTCATCCAAAATAAGCGTGTATACCAAATTTCAGCTCATTCAGTTAAAGATAACTGATTTAAAGTTCAGTTGCAAGATTCCAAATAAATAAATCTTATGTCTGTTTTATATGTTTTGGCAAATAAATAAATCTTTATCTTTATCCACCCGGACAAACATACATACATTGCAAGTTAAATAAAAGCTTGTAAAAAGTATTCATATAAAACTTTTTATAAATCCCTTTTAGGATGTCTACTAAACCTCAACACTGGTGAAATCCGCTACACCAAGAATGGAGAAGACCTTGGAGTGGCTTTCAAATTGGACCAGTCACGTCGTTCAGACTGCTATTTCCCAGCTGTTGTGTTGAAGAATGCTGAGATGAGCTTTAACTTTGGAGCTACACCATTCAAGGTAAGTGAATATTGTTAGATCCAGAAAGTTATAATATTCTCCTAGGTATTTAATGAGATAGTGACTATCTATCATTCTCATTCTAAGGCGGAGGAATAAGAACTGCACTGACGTTCCTCATAGGGGTGTAAGTATTGTGCATTATCTCCCTTAACATGACCCCAGCCATCCCAACTCTTAAGGCGCGTTCACATTAAGCGCTCGGCGTTGCGTTCGGCGCGCATTAGTAGCGTACATACAGCGCGCTTAGCACGGCGTTTAACGAGCATTTTCAAGGTGTCCATACTACCTGGCTCAGTTCGGAAATGGACGTCGAAGTGATTGCTTGTGTGTGGCTCCTATACCGTCGTTGTAAAAGACGACGGCAGAGGCAAAGAGAATTTTGGGTGCATCCAGTATTACGAGATAAGACGCATGGAATGTTTGTAGCATTGTATCCAAAATTATTAAAATAAATTAATTTATTTTCCAAATTGTCTTCACAATCACTGAAAATTTCAATACCAATGACTTTTTTTTAATTTTATTTTTATAATCAGGACTTTCCATGACCCATAATAGCTGGACGCCTTTGAATTTCATCGATAAATAAATCTGTATCGAATTCTCGATCTTCCATTTTGTTGCGTTCACCCTACACGAAAGCGCACGATCAAATGTACTGCAAAATAGCGGTGCATGTATCTACAAGCGCGAAAAGCCTACACAATGCGAGGTCAGCTTATACTGGAAATATATAGCTTGATGTGTAGCCGTGTGTACACTTCAATCGACCTCTTTATTCATAAGTTCTTTATTTCGCGTTACCAAAGCGCGCGTTTCAAAACGCCTAATGTGAACTCGCTCCATAACGCCGCCGCCACCGAGCTGTTTGTTTCATTTTTCGTACATTTTATGTGAACTCGTCGCATACGGTTGAAGCCAGTGGTAGCTACACTGGCATCAACAGCTACGAAACGCTTCTCGCTTCGTGTGGTTGTGTGGTCGTCACCAACTGAAAGTGGCCGCTTCCAGCGTCATGTGGCTGTAGCGGAGTAGATCTTTGGATTGATGGCGGCAGTTTTCCAGAGTCCCCGAAGTTGATGCTGATGTGACGTCGAAGATTACTTGATCAGCTCATGGATCCTGTCTTCATTCTGGCTTCGCGTGTGGCTGTTATATCATTGTTGTAAAAGTAGACTAAGCCTCAGATTGGTTTATATGATCCTATATTTTTAACAGTAATTATGCATCATTCACTTTTAGGGTTTCGGATTTCCCGGGTTTTTTCGTTCCCGGGAACCGGGAATAATATTTTCAATTTCCCGGGAATCCCGGGAAACCGGAAAATTTTTAAAGTCCTTAATTTAGTTTTTTTTAACTACAAAAAGTCAAGAAAACACATAATGGATTAAATAAGCTATTTATTTGACTCAGAAATAATTATTTCTTCTTAATAACATTTTTGATCGATCATAAACAGAGGTAGTATAATAGAAACTTAATTATTTGTTTCAGGCATGCAAAATCAAACTTATAATATAAAACTTCTTAGCACACACAATGATATAAACGTAATATAAACGGAGTAATTAAGTATTGCGAAACGCTCTTATGATAACCAACAAACTTTGCCATCGATGTGTGGCGGCTTTACAAGAGTAGATAAAGTATTATACGTAACTGCACATCATTAAGGTATGTAAACACGAGAGTAGTTTATCAAAAGTAGCATAACCGATTTTAATTTAACCATAAAATGATTCGAGTGTTTAAATACCTTAACTCTATGCAGCAGTTACGTATAATATTTTATTTACTCTCTTACAGCGGCCACACATCGTTGGCAAAATTTAACTTATGCCCTTATTATGTAACAGTCACATAAGCCATTATTTCAGTTTAAGTCTTAAATTATTTCATAAAGTAATACTTAAGAAAAACTAAAGAGCTGAGTGATTTATCGCTTAATCGGCTTCTAATTTTAGTAGCAAAATTTCCCGATACTGAAAATGTACCTTCGCTTTCGGTGGATGTAGACATGATCGTGCGCAGAGCGTTGTATAGCAGTTCCAAATTAGGTGTCCGTTTACCAGAAGAGATGTATAGATCGAAGTCTTTCTTCAGTCTAGGAAATCGAGTTCGTGATGGAGGAGTGCCTTTGAAAACATTTTGAATAGCGTCTTGAAGTTCTTCAGCAAAACTAATGCATCTTTTTTGCGTCTCAGCAACAGCATGAAGCGATTCTTCCGGGCTCGATTCAGATTCTGACTTTTCTGGAAATAATCGGCGAAATAGCTGCTCAGCATAGCGTATTATTATTTCTTTAGTTTCAACACTTTGTGATAAGTATTCATTGCGTCTAATTGTTGGGTTTTGAAGAAAAAACGTTAAGGTATATAGAGTAGAATCCCTCCTCTCACTTATTCTTTGCGTTAAGAAATCTGAAAACTCTAAAGCAATAGGTGACTCCAACTTTTTCAGTCTTACTAGAAGTGTCGTAATGATAGCTTCACAGATCAAGATATCTGCTTTTCGGGAGCTCAGTGCTTCAACTGCTAATTTGATGGGATTTAAAATTTTAAGTAAATCCTCTAAAACAGCCAAGTTCTCTTCGTGCCATAAATTTGCGGTATCTAAATCAATCAAAGCTTTTTTGATACAGTTTTTAACTTCTACGAACCGGCTTATCATTGTTTCAATGCTGTTCCATCTCGTTTTAACGTCGCGACACAATGATTTTTCCCTGTTATGTTCTGATCTTACATATTCTTGAAGTTTCGCATTTTTTAATGGACTTCTGCGAAACAAATTGACTATGGTTCGTGTATCTTTCAGTACTTTCTTCATATCTGGTCGGATATCATGGTTTCCTATTTCCACCGCTGATTGTACTAATTCTTGATCACAATCGTCGTATGAGTCGAAGTCGGAGACGTCGGAGTCTGATTCTTCGGAATCCGTTTTACTTTCTTTGGTGGTCTTTTCTCTATAAAGAACATCTGTCACCGCCAAATAAATAGCATGATTCATGCATAATACCATTTCTGCTGGACTTTCGCGGCCAAACTTTTTCATCACATTTGGACCATCACTTGTCACGGCTACAATGTCTCTTTCGAAGTTTATTCCAAATTCCGTCAGGACTGTATCAACAATTCTTCTCATCTCTTGTGCTCCACATTTCCCCGGTATGTATATCAAACCCAAATTATACACTTTTCCATCTCCGCTGTGTAAGTTTATGTTGAAATAGCGTCTATTTCTGATACTGGTCCATTCATCGAGCGTGATACTGAGCCGTCCATGATTTTTCACGTGTTCATTTAAGATTTTCTTGATATCTTGCTTTTTTTCTTCAGCAAATTCTACAATTATCTTCATAACCTGCGACTCGCATTTTGGAATATTTAGGCCAGCTTGTGAAACAAGGCTTCGAATCACTTCACTGTGCGTGATCATCCGAATCGAAAGTCCATCACTAGATGCCAACTTCGAGACGATTTCAGCAATACTATAGGGCTTCTTGATATGTTCAACTATAGAAGTCTGTGTTATGTGGCTCTTCCTTTTTTTTGGTGGTTGTGGTGAACTTGTGGAGGTACTTGGTGCCGGTGATGATGCCAACGCCCGTGTTGTTTCAGAGGACGCTTCATTGGGTTGATCTTTTAAATTTATGCTATGCACCATTAACAAATGCCTTGCAAGTCCACTGGTCGATGAGCCTTTACAACTCAATATTTTTGGACAGCGATAACATTGTGCTTTATCTAACCCTTTTTTCTTGAAATGATTCCATACTTCGGATAAAAGTCGACCTTCCATGTTGACCTATAACAAGTTGAAAATATTAAATGTACTTATTGTATATGTAGTAAATTTGAATTGACAAAACAATCAATTCGACAGGGTTTACTTACCAGAGTTTCAACACACACACAAACTTTCACTAACAAAGAGATATTACCGGCGAACGAATGCCAAATGTCACTTAATTTAATGGGCACGGACACCACACTGCGCTGCGCGTCACTGACTGGTCGGTCGATCTGATAAAACAACAGAACCAGTTTGTTTAGTTACACTTAAATGCGCAAGGTGAAGGGGGAGGGAAAGGGCGCAGACAAAGAATCTTAAATATTATAGGTACGCATAATTAAGCAAAAAGATCGTTATCGAAATTGCACAGCACCTGCGTAAAAACAAAGAAGAGCGAATATAATAGAGAGAATGAAACAAAGAAATGCAAATAGGTGTTATCTAGTTTTTTCTGACAGTTCTATAAAGACAAAACAAAGGAAAAACATTTTTTTCCCCTCGAAAAATTACCACGAAACTACTCATCTGCAAAGTGATGGCTGGCTGACAAGCTGTAGAAAAATTTGAAAGGTTTTTTTAAGAACAACATTGAGTTTAATATGACTATAAAATACAAAGTTTTAGACCTATCACATACTTTTGAAAATTCCCGGGAATTCCCGGGAAATCAGAATTTTCTCCCGGTTCCGGGAATTACATTTTACCCGGGATTTCCCGATTCCCGGGACCCGGGAACGAAACCCTATTCACTTTGTAATTAATACTCGTATATATAAAAGTTGAGGATATAAGCTAAATACTATGTGTAGCGAAAACACAATTCATTAAAAGGTCATTGGGCATTTTGTTCGGACATATGACCCACGGCGCACAAAAACGAAACAGGGCTAGGTATGTAGTTAAATGTATATGTTACTTAATGGTATGGGTCGCATTATTGCAGGATATGGGAGAACCGCAAAAAAAATTTTTTTAATTAATATTATAGCATTTTTAAAATAATTATTATAGCATTTTTAAATTATTATTATAGCATTTTTATAATGAACTAAGTAAAAACTATTGGCCTGACTGTAAAAATACTTTGTAAAACAGTTGTTTTGAACAATTTCCAGGAATACGAAAATAAAATCCATTTTGCGGTAATAATATTTTTATTCTGCATTATCAAAATCTATAGTTAATTCATCTAAAAAGGCTGCAGGCGCGTCTATCACGTCTTGATGCCTGGCCCATGACAGAAAGTATACGACGCTTACAACATGTGCACAGCTTCCGACAGTGCGACGGCCGTGTATACACGAGCAGTAATACTGTTGGATGCTATTTCTTCCAATATGGGTAGGATCTACTAAAATATAGGTGTAGTACTGCTTTGCACGGACGTGTCGTGACTGTATTCTGCCTCTTATCAATATCTTATTTTCAATCATTTCTTGGTGCCGGTATAGTTCGATAGTGTATACACCATCCTCACGCATGTGCTCGTGGCAATACGATCTTGCGATTCTCAAGTGGTATGATCCCAACGTAAACAATATTAATTCGTCAAATGTAAGCCGAGGAAAGTCATCAAAATCCGGATCATTGCCATCGAGTCGCACAAACGCTACTCTCTGCCTGTTTAAATTATGGTTAATCACATATTCTGCCATCTCATTGGGTTCATTCATTCGTTCATTTATAATTCTTATGAATTGTTCCGCATACATATGGTCCTCATATGGATGGCGAGTAGCATTAATTATGGCCGCAGTTATTTTGAAGTCGACCATCATGTTTCTCATGGCAACGTTAAAATATACATGGCGGAAGATTTTAAAATCTTTCTTGAATCTGCCGTTAATGGTTTCCACTACCCACCGGATCATTGTTATTAATCTAGATTTATTAGCATCTAGTGTCGTCAGTTGTTCTCCTCTTACTCTTGTAGGCGGCATGTGAGGATTATACCCGCATTCCTCAATTTTATCAATCGAATCCCGAAATCCACGATCCAATATAAAAACATCATTAACTCTCAAGAACCCATGAATCGGAGAATCTTCTTGCATCAGGTCACGCATAATGCTTGCGTCCGAAGTAGTCGCAGTGTAAGGCCCCGTAACATCTACTATGTAGCCGTCGGTACATACTATAAGGAAGGGTTTTACTAAGTTCCGAAACTTATGAAGACTGTAAGTTTTGCGCTGGAAAAGGAAATTCGAACTCTTTTGTAGATAAATATATGTTCCATCACATACGAGAATGGCCGCCGGTTCATTATAGTTACCACCAAAAAAATGGCTTGGAATTGCAAGATTCTTGGCCACCACATCTTCCCTAGTAATATGATTTAAGCCCAAATGCTGTGGAACAAAATCATTACTTAAGCATTCTCTTGCTATCGCCAACTTCCTTTCTAGGGTTCTCCTCGACATATTGAATTTAGTGGCTAATCGCTCATCTGGTTCACCGGTTCTTATTTTTGTTAAAAAAATTCCAAGAACTGTGGCAGGATGAACTGATCGATCACCCAGTGAAGGCGTTTGGTTCAAAATAACATTAAATTGATATTTTGTTAGTCCCGTCCAAAAGTGAAATTCATTGTCCTCTATTTCTTCAATATTTTCGAAATCAAGGTTGCTTCTTTGTTCGATACCCCATTTATATAAATTCATCATACCAACAACATGAGTACTGTCAAAGTTTTCGTGGGATGTAGTGTTGAGCAAGTCTACCCAATCATTCCTCATAAAATGAGCATTGCAAACCCGAGCTAATTCTGGTATATAAAAATTGTGATTGTGTAAGAGTTGGAACTTAGCATATAGTGGAACATTATGGGCCACTACATTTCTACAGTTTGTAAAAATACAATGTCTCGCTGTATTCGATGCTCGCTTATATCCTCTAGGCGTAACAAAACTAGGCTGCAATTGTACTTGATCTTGCACTGGTTGCTCTTCAACTGGCTGATCTTGTACTGGTATATTTTGTACTTGTTCATTTTGTACGGGTTGATTCCGTAAACGACGATCTAACCTTGACCAACAAGCATGGCACATGGCCCGTGAGCCATTAAAAGTAATCTGAAACAATTGAAAAAAAAAATATATATTCCTCCATTTATCAAGAAGTAAAATGAGCCATTACATTGAGCAAAGCAACATTTGTACAATCAAGAGCACGCGACGAGTCATACACATACGATGACAGTGTAGTGTACTTACCTCACGTGGTATTATTTCTTGCAATAATAAATCTACAAGATCCCTTTGTCTTTCCAAAAAGAGAACTGTCAATATGTGTTTTCGTCGACGTAAAACAGATCGATTACACGACACGCAACTATTTTGTCTTTCCATGTTAATGTAAACCAATCGTCAAGCAAAATCAGGGGTCCATAAAACACGCTCAAGTAATCAATAAAATGCAAAAATCGGAAACACGAGTTTAAACGCACAGATCGAAACGAAGGATGACGTACGACTGCGGGGCGGTCAGAGCGGGTGGGGCGCAGGCGGCGCGTCGCACGCGCACTTCGATACCATACTGTTATTTTCTACCTGTCGAAAGTGCGAGCGAGAGAGACATACAATCTGTTATGCGATACAAACATTTTTCTTATGCTTGTACATACATTTTCACAATGCTGACAGTAAAATCTTTAGTTTTTAGTCTAATAGAATTATAGTTAGACTCACATACATACTGTTACATAACATTTTTCCTCCAGCAGATACATAAAAAAAATTTACATATTTAGAAAAGTGGAATTGAATACTTTACTTTAAAAGTGATTTGAACACTGTGCGCGAAAAAAAAAAAGTGGGTCAAAACCGCCCAATGATCTTTACTCGATCGAAAATAATTCCAAAGTCACGTCACGTAAAGGAGTTCGTGAAACTTTACATACTCATCGATATTTATATGACGCATATCACTTGTTTTTAGATTTTTCACATTAACCAACAGTTTTGTTAAAAATCATTATTTTATGCAATTTTATTTTGGTTTTCGTTTTTGCGCTTTTTATTCGTCCTTCTCGCACAGCGGGGGATTTTCGCATGGATTGTCTGAGACAGTTGCACAAGGTATAACTAAGGCATAGTCGAATTTAAAAAAAAATTCTTTCACTGTTGGGAAGCTACACTATCCCCGGGTGACATAGGCTACTTTTTACACAACTGCGCAGAAGGAGGGTAATGTTTTTATTGCAAAACTACGCGTGCGAAGCTGCAGGTTGGTCAGCTAGTAAGTAATAAGTAGTTAGGGGTCAAATACTGATATTGTTACGTTTCATTTTACAGCATCAACTAGCTGAATACACAGCAGTTTCTAAGGCGCCCAAAGAAAACATTAAAGTGAACGTGGTCTCTGCTGCCACTGTAACAGACGCGACGCTTGTCAGCAACGCGCCTCAAGCTATTATTATTGAGGTGAGCTTATACTTTTTATATCTATCTATCTACAGGGTGTCCCGGAACTAGTATTGAAGCCTGAACAGGGTGATTCCGAACATGAAAATTAACAAGTTTGTAGACACAAAAACAACAGAATACTTTCTTGAACTTATTATCTTGACATTAAATTACTGCTGTCTTTTAGACTTCTCTACAACTTACCATAAACAAAACAAAATAATGTCTTGACTTAGGGTCTTTCACCTAAAACAGATTTTAACTGAGATCGGCTGATTTTAACCCAAGTGATTCTTCAATAAAAATTATCGAATTCACAAAAGACGTAGAACTTTTGTTGTTCTCGTAAGTGTCGAGAATCGTCCGCCCACTCCCCCCTCCTTTATAAGCAAAGGCCCCCTTCCTCCTTCCTCTTATTTCGAGTTTGTGCTATATCTAGTCAATCCCTCCGAAAGACCTACAAGACGCGCCAGCGCATCTTCTTCAATATTGTCTAATCTAAATAAAAAAAACAATGAAGGTCACATGAGCATACAATTAGTGCAGTTCTACGACCAAGTGACAAATATAATTCTTTAAATTACATAGCAATATGTAATTGACCACTAATATACCACTTAATTTAATAAAAACCTGTCAAGAGCGAGTCGAACTCGTGCGCCGATAGTTCCGTACCTACCCATTATACTTACCGCCATAATAAAATTGGTATCATTTTTATTGGTGGCTAAGTTTTAAGTGTGTGTGTGTGTGTGCTGTAATGGTCGAGTTATACACGTCGTGTGTATAAAAATAAAAAAGCTGAAAATTAAAGAGGACACCCTTTTTGGATTTTTCCTTTATTTGTGATGTAAGAAGACCTTGCTTTTTGCCAAATTTCGTGATTCCAGGGCAACGGGAACTACCATATAGGTTTTCGACCCAAAACCTATAGGGTACTTTCGGTTGACCCAGAATTGTCAATTTTGGTTAAAAGCAAGGTAAAGTACAAGTAAAGGAAAAAATCCAAAAAATGAAAAAAGGTGAAAATTAAGGTAAATTTTGGTACTTACAAATTTTCGCGAAAATCTAAATTTGCCCATATCTTTTTATCATGTTGACTCAGGATCTTGATTCTTATACACCTAATAGGGACCTCAGTATCTGGTATAAACTTGCTAGGTCCACCCGTTCCTGAGAAAATCGGTGGTGACACATGGACAGACAGACGGACAAGAGAGTGATCTTATAAGGATTCCTTTTTTACCTTTTGAGGTACGGAACCCTAAAAAGAAAGAAAAAACATTAATTGGTGACGGGACAAAACACACACAGCACACTAAGAAATATACATATAAATTAAAAATAGGTTATTAGAGACGATTTCCAAAAGATTTCAGTCGACTGATTGAAACTATTGCAACAAAGTTACATAATCCCATGGCTGAACTTGACCATTGATGTAATGGCAATAACCATTTACCTGTAATTGTTTTAGCCCTCTCGTGAGTTGGCTGAACAGACCTGCAATCAAATCACGAAGTTCAAGAAGTACTTAGATAACCCTAAAGTACGGGAGTTGCTGGTGGTGGGAGGCATCAACGTGAAGGATCAGATCAGTGCGTTGAATAATGGAGTCGATATTGTGGTTGGTACACCGGGGAGATTGGAAGACTTGATTTCGGGAGGTAAGTTCAATATTCGTTTGTAAAGACCTTATTAATATTATTTTCATACCACCTGCACAACAATGTCAAATTATAGGTCATGTAAACCTCACCGACAGCAGGCAATTAAATACCTATGGCTGAGCCGGGAGTAAAGTAGTACTATGCTTTGAATTTGGAACCTCATCTGTATTAAAATTTGAAACAAAGAGACCCCACAATAAGAACTTATTCGTAAATCGAACTAACCTCTGCACAGAATGCACCAACCTAAATTTCGTTTTTATCTGGTATCGAACTATGCAAAGTGAGTACACACATACCATGGTTCACCAACGCTAGTATAAGTAGGAAATGGATTGTAATCGCTCATAGATTGCGCTCCGGGCATATGCCTTTAAACAGCTTTAAGTTTTTGATGAAAAGATATAAGTGTGTGTGTAGACTTAAGTTGCTAATGGTCCCCGCACTAGGGCTAGCCTGTATCGCGGGAAACCGGATTACAATTAAAACGCTTACCGTCTTTTAACAAATATCAAAACAAGAATCTAATAAAATTACATGAAAACAAAAGAAGAAAATAATAAAATTTTAAATTAACACACAAAATGAAAAACCAAAATACTATAAACTATATATATAGTCCTCCTCATCGATGTCGATGACGGCGACCCTAACTATATTTAAATTTAAAGAAAATGCAATTAAATGCATAAAAATTGCAATAATTTTAATTATACTGCGTTTATATTTAAATTATAGCATGAGCCCTAATATGACTTGCTAGACCAAACTTAGTTTTAAAAATCCTATCACAGGTGTCACAATAGAGTTGGTCTGCTGCGTTATAAGTGTAAGTATAAGAGGGCTTAGGTCTTTCTTTACGTATTTGGCGCTTTATATCGAGTGTATGAAGTCGGTTTTCTTCGAAAGTTTTAATGTTATTATAGATGGTAGAGCGCCAGGACGATCTGTGTGAAGCGAGCTCCTCCCAACTTGCAGGGTCAATATCGCAGGCTTTTAGATGTCTTTTGAACACATCCTTAAAACGCAGATGCTGACCACCGTGCTTACGCTTACCCTCTGCCATCTCAGAATAAAATACCGCTTTGGGTAGACGCTGGTCATCCATGCGGTAGACGTGTCCGCACCACCTGAGCTGTCGCTGCATAAGGAGAGCTTCCATGCCGTACATACCGAACCGACGCAGGACCTCAGTATTCGGCACGCGATCCTGCCACTTAATCTTAAGGGGACACTGGAGGGACAATCGCCCATACAACACGTACTACCAAGATAATTTCTAATTGGAGCATATTTCTACCTTAATATTGTATTATTTTATTTTAATAGTATTTATCTAGGTTCCCAACCATATATTAGATCAAAATACTTACCTAAAATGAAATAGAAGCATTCTGCATGTTTTTACGTCATAAAAGACCTGTTTTCAACCTAATTGTTTCGTATTAAAAACAACAACATCTTACGTATCCTAGTCATGGGAACATAGATTATATCGTCTAGTTACAGATTAACAACACAATGAGAAAAATACAACAAGTTTTCAGTCATAATTTTTGGTATTACGGAACACGGTCAAAATCTAATCAAATTTAGAATCGTTCTATTGCTATCACCACAGAACACAAAAAACAATAGAAGTAGGCGGGGCCCGCGTAACACCAAGTACGCGGAGTTCCGCGCACTACAAGCTTCGCTCACTTCAGTCGTGTTTCAATTACTGTAGGGTAAACGTACTTCAAAAAAATATAAAAATGCCATATTGTGCCGTTTTGGAGTGTAAATATTATAGCCGAACCAAAAATTTAGCAAAAGGGGGCATATCCTATCACCGGTAAGTAAGTATTATTTTATTGTTTTTTGTTAGTTTTGTTTAAAATGCAAAATCGTCAAACAAAATAGACTGTGAATCATACTCCTTAAGGTCGCGTTTCTCTTAAACCTCAACTTAAGCTACTCAATTAGGCATGTGACTCCAATATACTGATGAATGTGTTATCGATAGCTTTAATTAGTTACCCCTATTATAAGTTTATAAGGTGTATAAGTTTTAGGGCGTTAATTCCTTGTTGTTTTATTGATGATTTTCTGAATGTATTTTAGACCGATGGTGTGAAATAATATAATAACTTCTGTTTTCAGTTTCCCCAAGGCGCAAAACATAAAAAAAAAATAAAAAAACGTACAAATTATGAGTCATCCAGCATACAGAGTCATGACCTGGCACCGTGTGACTTTTTTCTGTTCCCAAAAATTAAGAACCAATTACCCGATCAACGGTTTTCATCATCAGAAGAGGCTGTCGAAGAGTATGAATAACATGTATCTGACGTCACCACCGGAGGAGTGGCACAAATGTTTTCAAAATTTGTTCAATCTTATGAAAAAGTGCATTGACGCAAAGGGAGAATATTTTGAGAAATAATAAATTTATTTTTGACCATTATTAGTATTTTTTTATTGATTCCGGAAACTTTTAGTGTGCCCCTCAGATAATAATTCAGTATACAGTGTTTTTTTTTACTGTAACACAAAATGTTTGTAGAAGGAATTTTGTTTGTCTTGTTGTATGAGAATACTTTTTATAAAATTTGACTATCTTCCGCTGTTCTGATTTTTTTCATCCGATACAATAAAACGATCCTTACAAAGGACTGCATCGATCGGCATCAAAAAAAAATTACTAACTTGGTTAATTTTAAGGCGCTACTCACACAAAAAAATTTTAATGCGAAAATGTTTTTGTTCGAAAACGAGCTGATGTTTTAAAAGAAACTGCACCTGTATCTCCTCTGGTTATGGGTGCTGCCGTACTGTTACAGTTAAAAAAATCACTCTGTATAATATTCCAGTAATATAATATTTTTTTAAGTAAGTATTTATGAGTTGGATACCTGTGATTATGTTAAGAAAGAAAGAGAAAAGCTTTTTATTTCGACCACCACAAATATAACCTGACGTACCTATTTCGTTACCCGTAGTAGGTAGGTGATAATCGATATCGATACATTCGTCTTGTATGCTCATTGGTACATTACTAAGTGAGTAGCGCTGTTATTTGAGCATCCGAATGCCAATGCATTATCGGTCTTATACTTTGCTGTTAGAGACTATAACAAAAATCGTTAGCGACAGCGCCATCTGTTGTTCAGTGGCTTTGTTTTGTGGGTAATCAAGTAACAGCCATTGCATTATCAGTCTTATTTCTAATTAATAGACTAAAATAAAAATATTTTCTAAAGCGCCATCTTTTGCCAAGTAGAAGAAGTAAACTTAAATTTTATGTTACTGTTTATTTTATTGAATTTTAAACCATCTTCCATAGTAGCAAGGTTTTATATCCGTTAAATTGGTTTTATGGTTTTAGGCCTCTTTGGACGTTCTCTTTCAACCAATTATAACTTTTATTTCTAAGTGTGCTAGTTTTTACATGTGTGAGTTTAGCTACACTGGTTTTCTTAGTAAAAAGTCATCATGCTAGTTCTATTGTTTTTTATGTTCTGTGGCTATCACTGTCGCTGCTCGCACGCGGCCGAATTGAAGTTGCGCTCAGGGTTCGCCGGCGCGTTAAGGATCGATCTTAGATGGTATGTGTCCAGTTTTTTTTGTCTGGCTTATAGAGACACCATGTCTCTGCGCCATAAGGAGGACTGGGATGATTAGGGCCTTGTAGACACTAATCTTTGTCACTAACTTCAGATCATGGGATTTCCAGGCACGATCGGTGAGTCGCCCGAAGTTGGCGGCGGCGTTTGCAATGCGCGATGGTATCTCCGAAGACAAGGTTTTATCATGTTGGATATTGCTTCCAAGATACTTAAAGTGAGATACTTCCTCTAGGGGTTTCCCGTCTAGATTCAATGTTGCCTTATCAGCTTCGTAGCCCCGAGGTGGTTGTTTGAGGATTTGAGTCTTGGAAGCACTGATAACTAGACCAAACCATTGACAGGATTGGTGAAGTGCGTCAACGTGGCTTTGAAGATGTACCATACTGTCTGACATGAGGCAGACGTCATCTGCGTAGAGAATCACTAAAATAGAGATTTTCTGCATTTTAGACTTTGCCCTAAATCTTGAAATTTCAAAAACGCCTTCTTCTGTGCGGACATTTAGATGAATAAGATTGCTACAGCAGCGCAACGCGTCTCGCATAACAACTGCGAAGTAAATGGCGAAGAGAGTGGGAGCCATTACGCAACCTTGTTTTACTCCGCTTGTGATTTGGATAACCTCAGAGAGTTCGTTTTCATGCTGAGCCTGCGCTTTCATGCCAATATGGAATTGACGTATGAGGTTGACGAACTTCTTCGGATACCCCGATTTTTGGAGAACAAGCCAGAGGGCCTCACGCGGAACTCTATCGAATGCTTTCTTCAAATCAACAAAGCACATGTAGAGATGCAGTTGATGCTCTAAGCTCTTCTCTTGAAGTTGCCTTACGACAGATATTGCATCGATAGTACCTCTACTGGGACGGAAACCACATTGGCTTTCAGGAAGGTACTTCTCTGCGAGTTCATTAAGGCGGGTGTTAACAATGTGAGCAAGGATTTTTCCAGAGAGAAGAGATATACCGCGGTAAGAGCTGCAATCGGAGACACCTCCCTTCCCTTTGTACAGTTTACAAATCACTGCATCTCTCCAGTCCTGTGGAACTTCCTCAGTATCCCACACTCTTTTGGCAAGATGATAAAGCCTATTCATTATATTTTTTCCACTATATTTATATATTTCAGCAGGTAGTTGGTCCATACCAGGAGTTTTTGAATTTTTGAGCCGCTTAACTGCTCTTACAAACTCTTCAAAAGTCGGTGGATCTTCGAGATGTTGGCAAACTGGCAGTTCTTCTAGCGAGTTAATGTAAGACAGGTCAACAGTGAGCGCATTGGGATTGAGTACATCGTTAAAATGCTCGGCCCATCGCTTTAATACGTCACTTTTGTGCGTAACTCGGCATTGTCTATCTTTTGAGTATATTGGAGCTGTTTTTCGTACTCGTGGGCCAAATATCGCTTGATGACCTTCGAAAAACTTGCCAGTTTGATGGGTATCAGCGCAGTGCTGTAGTTCAGTCGCATTTTCCTTCCACCATTTATATTTTAGTTTGCGGACTTTCGATCTTAATTTTAGTTGAGCTTCATTTTTACTGTGTCCAGGGTTTGACTTAGAGTTTAATTCATGTCTGTGCCTTTCAACTAGCAACTGGATCTCGGCATCCGATGCGTCAAACCAATCCTGGTGCTTCTTCTGTGGTTTGCCTATGGTATCCAGAGCACAGCTATGAAGGTGTTTTGCTAATGATCTCCATTCATCATCTAATGTGGGAAACTCATTGTCTGCGGAACACTAACAGCAAATTTTGCATCTAAGGTATTACTCAGTTCTGGTGAGGTAATAAGTCTGGAGAAGGCTAGTTTTGGTGGTGTTTTGTGGGGTGCTCGTCGTGGTATTTTAAATTCCAGACGCATCTTTGACCTAATGAGACGGTAGTCAGTCCAACCCAGTGCCTCACGCATTGCTCTCGTTATAAGAACATCTCGCAGGTCTTTTCAGCGGACAATAACGTAATCTAAAAGATGCCAGTGCTTAGATCTTGGATGCATCCACGAGGTCTTATATTTCTCAGCAAGTCGGAAGTATGTGTTGGTGATGCTGAGGTCGAATTCAGAACACAACGATAGAAGGCGCAGACCATTGTCGTTATATTTTCCGACTCCATGTTTGCCAAGGACATAGTTCCAATGTTCATGTTCGGTGCCAACACGAGCATTGAAATCTCCCAACAAAATAATCTTGTCATGTTTTGGAACTCTTTCTAAAGTTTGACGGAGTAAAAAATAATATGGGAGCGTGTGTAGGTAAGAGTGTGAGTAAATTTGTGTACAGTATAAATGTGTGATTGCGAGTGGGTGTAGGTGAGTGGATAAGTTGGCTTTTTGTAAAGTTTCTCAGCAAGCATCTCATCAAAACTGGATAGATCTTCTATGTTAATCTCAACCCAATAGTTAGTTAAGTTGTAGTTCCGTTTTAGAGAATCTCTGTATTTGTAATCAAAATTGCCGGTATGGAACTGTCTGATGAATTCTTTGAACATTTTCTTCGCCGCTTGTAGGTTAAGTTGGTCTTGAGATTCGTTTTCCTCTACGCCGAAGTTATCTGAAAAAAAGACTCCAGGGTCATCAAAGCCTTCCATCGTAAGTGTTTTTTGTACGGTCAGTAAATTTTTGAAAGTCATGGTCTCGGGCTGACTGACTGACTTGAGTCAGCCCGAGACCAAGACTGTTGCAACACAGCTGAAACGTCGGGATAACAAATAAAAAAGGTACATACGCGATAAATACCCGTTTTAATCAATAATTATGTACAGTGATTGCGAAAGTTTGAAAAAAGAGGGTAATGTTTTATTGAAAAACTATGCGTGCGAAGCTGCGGATTGGTCAGCTAGTACTTAATAAAACTTGTATTTTCCCCCAGGTTACCTCGCCCTGACACACTGCCGTTTCTTCGTCCTCGACGAAGCTGATGGTCTACTGAAGGCGGGCTACAACGAGCTGATCGAGCGGCTCCACAGGCAGATTCCCAAGATCACGTCCGACGGACGCAGACTGCAGATGGTCGTCTGCTCGGCCACCCTACACGCTTTCGAAGTTAAGAAAATGGCGGTACGTATTATCATCACATCAGTCACAGGAAGTCCACTTCTAAATATAATTAAATAAAAAATATAGCTAGACATTTCACACAGCGCTATCTAGCCCTAAACTAAGCAAAGCTTGTACAATGGGAACCAGGTAACTGATAAGAAGATCAGTATATATTTTTTACATCATGATTTTTTAATGCGAAAGTAACTCTGTATCTCTGTCTGATAGTCTGTTTGTTACGCTTTTAAGACTAAACGGCTAGACCGATTTCGATGAAATTTGTTATATGTATATGATAAAGTCAAACATCGAAGCTCCGGCGCTCCTTGTAGGTTTGGCTAGTCAAATCTCAGGTATGACATAAAGGCTTAGTCAACGTACAATCCAATCTCTAAACTAAACAATATCTACCTTTGACTAACGAATTTTTGTCTAATCCTAGGAGTGACTAATTTGGACAGTCAAACGCCGAAACTCAATTTGATGAAATTGGGGTTTAACAAGTCAGACCTAAATTAGTAAGTTTTCGTTTGTTAGATTAGATATAATAAAAACATATATCTCTGAACTGGCTGAGTGCATCCGGAATAGAGTAGGTTAGGTCTAGATTAATGGGAGAATCGAAACGGGGCACTCCGACTCTAGGCAGTCTTGTGTGTGACGCCTCTTAGAGTGTTATAGAAAAGCGCGGAGCCAGAAGCTCGCGTGAAAGGTCCTGAGTGGAGCAAGCCCGCGAAGCCGAGCGGAGCGAAGGGGGGAGGTGCCGCCGACTCCCGTAGTGGAGTGAAGGTTGAGTGATTGAAGCGACGCTCAGGGGCAGCCACGCGAGAGTTCTGGCGTGAGCCCAACTCAGAAAACTATAGAGACAGAATCGAAATCGAAACGGCCCCTTTGACTTGAATAGGTTAGGTTCAAAAAACAAGCTACCACTTACTAATTTAGGTCTGACTGGTCAAACCCCGGTTTCATCAAATTGAGTTTCGGCGTTTGACTGCCCAAATTAGTCTCTCCTAGGATTAAACAAATCGTTAGTCAAAGGTCAAAGAAACATTTTTTATATATATATATATACATATAGGCTTGCGTTTGACCACGATCTCGCCTGATGGTAAGCGATGATGCAGTCTACGATGGTACACGCTTGCCTAGAAGAAACCTATTCACTCGCGACATAAAGATACCTAGGTTGTAGCTATCAGGAAACACAGACTCTGGCAAGGCGTTCCACTCTTTGGCGGTGCGCATAATAAAGGTGGAAGAGTACCGCTTTGTGCGAATGGGAGGTATTTCAAACATATAGCGGTGGCGCACCGCAGAGCGTCTGGTTGTCCGTTGATAGAAAGGAGATGGTGGGATCAGGTTATTATTGTTATTATATATCAGGTTGTACATGCTATTGTTTTGGACTTTTAACTAAGCCTTTATCTCAGACCTGAGGTTTGACTAGCGAAACCTAGGAGCGCCGGAGTTTCGATGTTTGACTGTAAGATATTGATAGATTATGATAGGATTGGGACATAGAAGCAGAAGGAGGGTAATGGCTTATTGACAAAACACGCGTGCGAAGCTGCGGGTGGCTCAGCTAGTATATTATAGTATATATTAGGTTGGGGAAAAAGTTTCTTCGCATTTTTAAGAAAATTCAAAACATTTTTTAATATAGTTTATTTACATTTAACTAAAGTATGTAGGTACCATTTTGTTCGATAACTTTTTGCCATCTTGTAGGTAGGGACATGATCCCATTGCTATAGAAATTTTGGGGCTTCTGATCAAAATACCGCGACAAGTAGTTTTATCAGTCCTCTCGTGATGTTAAACTGACACTGCCTAAAGAATTCTGAAGAGACCGAAACAGGTGGAAATCTGAAGGTGCAAGGTCAGGACTATACGGCGGATGCATTAACCTCCCAGCCAAACTCTTAATTTTAGATGAGTGGCTAAAGATGTGTGAGGTTTAGCGTTATCATGATGAAAAACCACACCCCTTCTGTTGATTAATTCCGGCCGCTTTCTCTCAACTTCTTGCTTTAATCTCATCAGTTGTTCGCAGTAGAGTTCAGAATCGATGGTCCTGCCTGGTGGTAACAGCTCATAATGAATAATGCCCTTTCAATCCCACCACACACTCAGCATCACCTTGTTGCGAGTTAACCCGGGTTTCGCCACAGTCTGTGAAGCCTGACCGGCCTTTGACCACGACCTTTTTCGCACGTTCTTGTCGTACGTGATCCACTTTTCATCACCAGTTATCAGCTTCTTCAAAAATGGTTCGGTTTCATTACGTCGTAATAAAGAATCACAAATGAGTACACGGTTCATTAGGTTTCTTTCAGTGAGCTCGTGGGGTACCCAAATGTCGAGCTTTTTGGTGTACCCAGTTTTTTTTTTCAAATGCGCCAAAACTGTTTTGTGGTTAATTCCCAATTCTTCAGCTACGTCGTAACTACTGATATGCCGATCTTGCTCGACTTTTTTAAAAATGACATCAATTTTATCCGTAATAGGGCGACCAGAGTGACGTGCATCTTTGACATCAAAATTTCCTGATTGAAAACGCTTAAACCAAATTTGTGCTACTCTTACAGACACTGCACTAGGTCCATAAACATCGCAATTTTTTTCCGCGGCATGCGTTGCATTTTACCTTTTTTGTAGTAAAATTTTAAAATGTATCGAATTTCTTCATTAGATTCACTCATCTTTACAGTATGAAAAACAAATAAAAATCACACATTTTCCTAATTTGAATTTGGAATTATCTTCTTTAAAATTTAAACTTTGAATGATACTAAAACCAGCCAGATACAAATAGTATAGCCAAAGAGATTTTATTACAAGTTCATACATTGATTTATTTATTCTAATTGTATTGTCTTTTCAAATGATCGTGTCGTCACCTAGGCCCTGTCAGAAAACCAGCGCTGCATCGTATCCATCGTGGTACGAAACAGCTTATGCTGAGACAGGGACCATTTTGTCCCCACGCAACACCAGTATTGTCTGTCTGAGTGAATTTTGACTTTGCATTTGTTTTTATTGTTTTTTTTATTGTGTGTGATGTCAAGTGGGTTCAAATAAATATATTTTCTTTCTTTCTTTTCTTTCTTACATACTATAATGCGAAAAGACTTTTTCCCCAACCTATTATACAACTTAAATAAAACACCAGAACAATTATCTATATATCATGGAAACATTTGTTCCACAGAATTCGCAACCTCCTTCGTCCCAGCTGGCTATCCGCCCACTTAGCCACGGACATAGGTCACCTTCATTTATTATTAGAGCGACTGTTCTTATACAGCACTCAACGGCATTGGCTGGATGCCTTTATTTGCTCGTCGTTCTATCTAGTGGGGGTTATGGCGTCCTACGCTACGCTTTCCAGCGCGTGGTCTCACCTCGAGAGCCTTTCCGCCTGTCATTTCTCCAAGTTATGTGTGATCATATTTTTTTAAGAACAACAAATTTTATGATAATTTTCTTTTGCAGGAGAAGCTCATGCACTTCCCAACGTGGGTGGATCTGAAAGGCGAAGACGCGGTGCCTGACACCGTCCATCATTGTGTAGTTAATGTGGACCCACAGCAGGACCGCTCGTGGGAGACACTGAGACAGTAAGATTATCAAATTGTTAGATACAGTTGTTGTAAGTTAAAGATTATCAACCTTATGCAAATAAAAATAATAAAGGCAGATTGTACTCATCGCTCTTCTGTATAATATGCCGCAGCGTATAATTGTGGTCTACGTTCTGAAGCCTTTTCGAAAAACTGGCTTGTTTGGGAGTCTGAAAGTCATCAAACTTGCGCTCGAGACGATACATGATGACGCGCGAAACCAGTTTAAAAACATCAGCACGAGTTGGGCCTGTAGTTCTTTAAAAAGCTTTTGTCGTCTTTCTTGAAGAACAGTACCACCACGCTTCTTTTCCATGTCACTGGCGGGCGTTGTGCCTAAATGGAAAGAATACCTGATGAAGGTTGCTGGGAGTCGTTGGGTGCTGGCCGCACAAGATCAGTGGCTCTAGCTCTATGGGGGAAGCCTATGTTGAGCGGTGAACGTCCTTTAGCTAATATGATGATGATGACCTTATGACTCCAACTCTTTCAGACTCTTTGACTGACGCCAAAGGTTTGGTTCTGACAGGTTAATAAAGCTTGCGAGAGACCAACGTGTCTAGCGTCCCATTTCGTCTCCGTAGTTGCTTCCAAAATTGTAGAATAAAAAGTTAAAATCAAAACAGAATCTTAAATCTCTCAAATTAACCTATAACTTTAAGTCTCCTGGAATTCATAAAACGCCTGCAACTTTATCTACCTGATAAAATTTCTCACACCATACCGTGTCCCACTGCTTCTTGTCTCATTCTCATCCTTCTATCTACTCCAATGTCAGATTCGGCCAGAACATGCCTTATTTTAATGCATGAAGGAATTAAAATTATTTATTGCACAAAATAAATATAATCTGTGCATAGGCGAACTTAATGCTAGATAGCATTCTCTTCCGGTTAACCTTTGTGTAATGCGGATAAACAGTTATTGCAGGTAGTGCATATTTCGTAGAGGGGGGGAGGTTAAATTTAAATTCCAAGACATAGATATAACTAAAACTAGAAAAACACAAGTACATAATTTCAATAAACCTTTCAAATACTTGAACATCAATAAACCCTAGTAATACAATAGTAATGGTATATTTTAATCCTGGGTTTCCCTTGTTTTCGGGTAGTCATTAAATAAAATGTTTACCCAATGTTCTGGGTACATACAACCAGCCAAGTCTCACTTCAAATGTTCTGTTTAAAGGCCCACTTTCGCAATGCCCGTTTATATACGGATATCGATATCGATCCCATAAGCTTTTAATTAATAACCCTTTTCAGAATTACTCTTAAGTTGCAATATACTGTTGTTGCTTATCTTAAATTAGTATATTTGTTGGCCAGGAATGTAAGCACGGACGGCGTACATGCAAAGGACAATATTAGAAGCGGAAACACTACGCCTGAAACTCTGTCAGAAGCTGTGAAGATTCTCAAGGGAGAGTACTGTATTCGCGCTATAAGAGAACACAAGATGGACAGGTTAGTTACATTATTCAATGTGTTAATACAATTGCATGAATGTAAAGCTAGCAAAATAATTACATGTGTAATAGGAGCGGTCCTAGTTTACTGCCTTGGGCACGCCATATCTTACTGGTATTGATGTTGTTAGAGAGCTATACTCCACTGTATCCATATCATATTTGTGTTATTATCTGCCTCCGTATTTATATTTTCTTGTTTTCCTCTAAATGTGTTATACATGTAAATACCATTTAATATTAGTCAGACCAAGTCAAAAGCCAGCGAAATATCCAAAAAACTGCCCACTTCATTTTTTATTTTTTCTCATTTTGTTTGTATCTAGCTTGTATGGTATATAAAGGATGCCCATTTATTCATTCATTCAAGAGCACCTTAGACTGTAAAACCCATAAACAATACATTTCCTTCACAGAGCTCTAATCTTCTGCCGTACAAAGCTGGACTGTGATAACTTGGAGCGTTATCTGAAATCTTACGGCAATGAATTCTCGTGTGTCTGCCTCCATGGCGATCGTAAGCCGAATGAGCGCAAGGCGAATCTGGAAACTTTCAAGCAAGGCAAAGTCAAGTTCTTGATCTGTACCGATGTTGCCGCCAGGGGTATTGATATCTCCGGATTGCCTTTCAGTAAGTTTTACAAAATTTACAAACCTCTAATTAGGGTTAAGCTCGCCTTTATGCACGACTCTATTTCTGTTTTGATCATATTATGTTTTCTTGTGTACAATAATGTATTGTTACGAGCTTTCGGGATAAAATAATGAAAATCAATCTAACCAAAATAACACTTTTATTCAACACTAAAATGCAAAATACACGAACTTAATCACAACACACTAATTCACAACACTATCGCACAATAAACCACTTAAAAGTCACCGAAATGTTCGCACGTATCGCCAAATCATGACTGACTCTGCGGACGTCTCTACGCACTATTTATACCGAGCATTATTTCCAGAACCTTCCACTAGTATCTAGAAAAGTATAGGTATTTCGATTGTCTACTATTTCTTAATCTATGCAACGGTAGGTAAAAACGTGGTATGTAGGTCATTCCATACCAAGTATTACCTATTCTGTGACACAGTAGGTATAACTTCCAGAAAAACCGACTATTACTCATTCTGTAACAGCCTCGGCGTAACACTATTAATGTATGTTAAGCTATAATTAAATACCACTTTGGTTGTCCTTATTTTCTTAGAAAGGGTACATCTAGGTTGGTCCCATAAACATTTAGTCAAGATTTACGATTTCAAAAGTTCCGTTTCTTATTTACTTGTAATATTTTCAGTGATAAACGTGACTCTTCCCGATGAGAAGTCTAACTACGTTCACAGGATCGGACGCGTGGGGCGCGCAGAGAGGATGGGGCTCGCTATCAGCCTCGTTTCTACTATACCAGAGAAGGTAAAACTGTTTAATTAAGATAATTCTTTAGTTTTTAACAGCTGCAGGGCTTAGAGCCTATGCAAACGTATTTTAAACGCGCAGACAACGCGATATTTCTATCAATTATACTAATTTCAGATTTTACGTTTTGCAAACTTCGGAGTTTAGGTGTTAATAAAAACAATGTTTTTGGAATGTGTAAATTAAAATGATAATGATATGATAACTGCAACCCAAATTTTAAATGTTCTCTTTTTGCAATACATTTTTTACATCGTATAGAGGTTGGCCAGCAATATTTATTATTATTTCCAACTTCAAGCTTCAGTAGTTGCTGAGATAATCAGCTATGATGTGACAGACGGACGGACGGATATTGCATCATGTAGAGATGATATTTGGTCTATATGGTCGTCCTGCAATCTTGATCATGCTTCAGAGGGCTTATCGTGTTTTGGTGTTGTCAGGTGTGGTACCACGGCGAGTGGTGCTCGTCTCGCGGTCGCAACTGCTGGAACACCAATCTGACAACCGACAGGCCGAAGGGATGCTGCATGTGGTACAATGAGCCTCAGGTATGCGTTTATAAAATACTGGTTTAGTTTTCAAAGGTCTTTATTATCAGAAATATTCAAGGTAGGTATTTGAACAACTTTACGATCCACGAACTCTTTTTTGACAAAATTGTTTTTTGTAACAATTTCACGTTGGAAATCTAGTATTTATTTTTAACTAGGTGCCTCCTTCGCAGACGGATAAAAAGTAGCGTATGTCCCAATCCCGGTCATAATGTATCCGTGTACCAAATATCATCGAAATCGGTACAGCTGTTTAGTCGTAAAACGTACGAAACCAGAAAGACATAGTTGCTTTCGAATTTATAATAATAGTATGGTTGTTTTTTATTCACTCAAGCTAGTAAACATTATTTTATGTGCACTTCGTCTACCAAAATATATATTTTTTAAATTGTAAAGCACTAATTACTTGCTGAACTGATAACCGTTGGGGTAAACGTGTTCTGGAGTGGAGACCACGTCTAGGCACGTGTAGGATGTGCCCCCTGTTAGATGGAGCGACGATTTGCGCGCTGTGATGTGACTGGCAGAGATTGAATGAAAAGAGTTGAAAATCTGGCTCAGTGGTGCCTTTCCTTTGCGGTGGTACCATTAGTCAGTTCCATTGATTGTGGCAATTTTTTTTGCCGCTGTACCTATCATTGCGGCGGTGGTCCATGGTCATTCAGTAAATAAAAGATTGAGACTAGAAAGAAAATGTGATTCTAAAACTTTATTTTCTTAAAATCTATGTAAAAATAAAAAAAATTATAGCGTATATAAATAATAAGTCTAGTACCGCAAAAAAAATGTAAGGTTTTTTTCTGCCACTACCACTCTGGATGGCAGGAAGTCCTTAGGTTTTGTTTTTTCTGCCACTACCACTCTGGATGGCAGGAAGTCCTTAGGTTTTGTTTTTTCTGCCACTACCACTCTGGATAGCAGGAAGTCCTTAGATTTTGTTTTTTCTGCCACTACCACTCTGGATGGCAGGAAGTCCTTAGGTTTTGTTTTTTCTGCCACTACCACTCTGGATAGCAGGAAGTCCTTAGATTTTGTTTTTTCTGCCACTACCACTCTGGATGGCAGGAAGTCCTTAGGTTTTGTTTTTTCTGCCACTACCACTCTGGATGGCAGGAAGTCCTTAGGTTTTGTTTTTTCTGCCACTACCACTCTGGATGGCAGGAAGTCCTTAGGTTTTGTTTTTTCTGCCACTACCACTTTGGATGGCAGGAAGTCCTTAGGTTTTGTTTTTTCTGCCACTACCACTCTGGATGGCAGGAAGTCCTTAGGTTTTGTTTTTTCTGCCACTACCACTCTGGATGGCAGGAAGTCCTTAGGTTTTGTTTTTTCTGCCACTACCACTCTGGATGGCAGGAAGTCCTTAGGTTTTGTTTTTTCTGCCACTACCACTCTGGATGGCAGGAAGTCCTTAGGTTTTGTTTTTTTGCCATTGTACATTAAATGACACCTCTTGATGAACAATTAGTTGATGGATACAGGGCAGTGCATCGTATAGGGCGCGTTCCTAAGGTGCGTGACATACGAAGTAATACTACGTTATAGGCGATGGTTACCGCTTAAAAGGTACTAAAAACAAATAAAAAAAAAATGTAACTATAAAAAATGTGGAAAAATAGTAAGCGAGAGAGCTTTACCGCAGAAGAGATGCGGTTCATAAACTTATGAACTCGGCTCATTCTCTCTGCGACTGATTTTCGGGTTATCAGACAAATGTCGAACTCGATATTTCTATTTAGATGTTCTTTCAGTTTAGTTTGTATGGAAATTGATAGTAGGCCGCTAGCATGGCACGCTTCGCTTGGACCCTTTTTGATTTTGTAGATGTATAGAGTATTCATTGTGGAAATGTTTTAGTGTTAAAAAAACATTGTAAGTAATTTGTTCATTCCATATGGAAATGGGCAAAATGGTAGTTCCAAAATTAAATGTAAATTATGTTCACAGTATCTGGCAGATATCGAAGAGCACCTGGGCGTGACCATCACTCAGATTGAGAAAGACCTGAAGGTGCCTACTAACGAGTTTGACGGGAAGGTCACTTACGGGCAGAAGAGGAAGCAGATCGGCTCAGGATATCAGGTCATTTTGATTTTCTTAATCATTCATTTTTAGCAATATTGAATCCGCTACCTTTTAATGAGCATCGGATACCAATTTTCTCCACGGGCTCACTGCACGTCAGGCGCGAAATTGCAATTTAAACTACAAATAATGACGGAGTATATTTTTAAGACCATAAATGATCCTGATATATAAATCCAAAAAACTTTATTTTCCAGTTTTTTGTCTAACATGTAGGTACTTACCGCCCTGCCGTACGTACTATGTTGACTGGTTGGGTGCATTGTCCAGGCCAGGTCATTGACTGGGCGTGGGTATTGAACTCGCAGTGTCATCGAATGGCCTGTAGTATTTTTTTAGTAATCTGTGGCATCGTACAAATAAACTAGTTCTCTAACATTACGTCTAGAGAGAGAGAGCGAGAGGAGTTGTACAGAGCGCTGAAAGTGAACCAGATCGATGAGGGTCTGTTTCATAGTGTGTTAGCTGAACAAACATCTGACTCGGCTAACATGCTCTACCGGTCCACATACGACCTGCTGAAGGAGGATGCTTTGTAATTGTTTATTACTGTATACAACTATGGAACTGACATCGTCGTAAAGAACAACGCAAGTTCCCTAAAAAATAGATTTAAAAAAAAACATTACGCCGAGTAGCATTTTATCGAGATTTTGTTAATAAAACAAGAACATTTTATGTATAAATTTATTTTTTGCGTAGAACCCGTTCAAACCGTTAGTTTAAATTGCAACGGCCATACCGTGTCCTTACAAACTATTAACACTTTACATGACACACATTTAAAAAACCCGACCCCTTCCTTTTTGAGTCTAGTAAAAAATTACAACTATCCGGATCGGTATATCTGTTACTACGATGCCACAGAGAGACAGGCGTCAAACTTATAACAACACTCTGCGTTAAAATCTAATATTTGCCTTTTTTTTCAGGACCATGTGAGCCAAATGGCGCCAGTAGTAAAGGCACTGCAAGAGCTCGAATCACAGACCCAGGTGTACTATCTGAAGATGCATCATAAAGTTGCAGTCGCTTGAACCTTTACGTTACAGTAATGTAACTAATATATACACTGCTTATAACTAATAAACAGACTGATAAACGGTATTTGTTTGTTTTATTGAAGGGCTAAAAACGGTACAGTTTCCGTTTAGTAGGTAGGGATTAAACAGGCAATAATACTGCCCCGCCCCATCTATTGTTGTCTCACTTTACGGTAGGTATTCCTGTGTCCTAAAGTGAGACATCAATAGTCGTGTAACAGTAACAACAAAGTAAAGAATCTACCGTCTCATTTGGATCAACTTTAGTTGCGTGAGCGTGCACGCAGCGGTTGTAATGTATGAAATTGTAAGATGTCAGACCGCTTACGTGGCGTGGATTTGACCGTTGTGCATATCAAATGTTGTCGTCTACAATAGATAGTGTTTGGTCAGGGGTGTTTTACTGACGATATTCAAGTGACTGTTTCTCATAACATAAAAAAAACATCTAGAAAAAAGAACTACTAGTTAAGATGACGCAGTGGATACCCCTAATCTAGGGTAAACCAACCCCTACCACCAATAGTCTTGCGTACATATTGACGGAATAAAAATATGGAACTTCATGCGCGTGATCACTACGTGTATATCAACGTCAATGTCCCGCGTATCAAGCTATATTTAACAAACTGTAGTAGTTTTTTTATGTTTTGAGAAACCGTCACTTGAATGTCGTCAGCATATTACCAAAGACCCTATATAATCAGCCAATGCTTCACCAATTATCGCGTAGTGGGGACTATGATATCACATTTTTAGGGTTCCGTACCCAAAGGAAAAAAAGGAACCTTATAAGATCACTCTCTTGTCCGTGTGTCACCACCGATGTTATTATTTGATTCGTAAACCCCACTGGTGGGGCAGAGGGGTGGAGACCATGAAATTGTACTAATCCTTAGACATCACATCTTTTGACCCAAACTGTTAAAATAAGGGCGTTATATTAAAACAAATGCATTAAAATCCATTTTTTATTCACTCATATTAAATCACTACTGATTATTATATAAAGGGCGGTGCGAGGCCCACGGTTTAAAAATAAATTAAGTCTCATAACACTGCTACGTAGGAAAATAGCCGTTAACAATACTGTCATCCTAATATTAAACTGTGGTTCACTGCAATTCCATACTTCATATTTCACAGGGAATTTGCGCTATAAAACGTTATCAGTCCCATAAAAGTGAAATCCAAGCGATGGACGAAAACGCTAAACAAAAGATTATCAAATCTTTCAATCTAAAATTACCCGCATCTTCAGTGCTGGCTGTGTCTCGGTCTTTCCCGTAACTAATTATACAGAGAGAAAGAGACAACACGAACGTTCGCCGTAGTCTGACAATGTGGGCAGGCATCTTACTGCCAGCTGCCACCGGTGGGGTGCGCGCGATTTTCCCTTACCTGCCAGGCGCCCCGCCGGTGGCACGGAGTTTCCGGTTTTATAATCGATTGTTGTATCGAAACTACTGGACCGATTTTATTCATTCGACTTTTCTTGTTTAGACCATAGAGCAGGCTTTATTTTGATACCAAAAACAAAATGCCGGGCCTCAGAAAGTTTTACAGGAAACGAAAAAAAGTTGTTTACGTTTCCCGCCATTTTTAATTGTTTGTTTGTTTACATTATATTCATTGCTTGTTATTGTTTTCATCTTACGTAATAATAACGATTTCATTTATCGTACCGAATGCTACTTTTCGGGGACTGAATATGTTACAAAAATATACAATTTTATCTTGCAAGTATGTTGAAACTAGATTCGATGTGCATTATGAAGGACCTTCACTTATTATCAGTAAGCAATTACAACTAAAAGCACTGTAAAACTCATTGACATTTAATCTAAATTAATTTACGATATTCGATTAAATGTTATATAAATAAGATCATAAACAACTATAAACTAAAGAGAGGGCAGATATAATATTGGTCCTGTCTGATCTATGGATGGTATAGGGCGGTCTAAACACATCATTCCGCAGTCAGTAGAGTAAGCTAATGTACTAAAATATAAATATCGTAGAGTATCGGTACTAAATAAACTGGTTTACCGATACCACTAACATAGCCATCTCTTTCTAGTCCCTTTGCGTTAGCGTTACAAATTATAATTATTGTACCCTTATTTTAGTATCGATATTTCACCGGTAAATCAAAGTACCGGTAATCCACAGATCAGTAACAGGACCGTATACCGGAAATGCATTCATACAAAATATATTAATCTATTACACTACGGTCCCCTGTCAAGGTTTACTTAACCGATAAATACCATAAATGAAACTTTATCCGTCAAGTTACCTAAACAATAAGAGCATAAATTACATAGCACTTGATTTAAGAGTTTTGAGTTCCGTTAAGGCGTTGAACTATCATAAATTGTAATTTTTGTAAACTATATAAGTTGTGTCAATTCAAAACAGAATTTTAACTAACCACAAAAATTAGGGAATAGAAACTACACAAAGCAATTTTATTTATAGCAACTACAAATTATAATTATTGTACCGTTATTTTAGTATCGATATTTCACCGGTAAATCAAAGTATCGGTAATTCACAGATCAGTAACAGGACCGTATACCAGAAATGCATTCATACAAATATATTAATCTATTAAACTACGGTCCACTTATTTCTAGTGTTACTCAACCGATAAATACCACAAATAAATCAGCATCTAGAACCAATAGATCTCCCATGATTGCACCTACAAACGACTCTGAAAGTCTCCCTCAGGAAGACCTTCCTGGTAAGATTTTTATAACTCCCAACTCCATATTTTCCAGTAGGCACTTAAAGGTGTCCTTCAACACCAATAATAACCCTACATTAACACCCCTCTGTAATTCCAGACCCTTAATGGTATTAACCCAACTGGGGCTGTCAACCGGAACCCTTGTTAAAATCCTAAATCAGGACCTATCCTTGGCCCTAACAAGGTTGGTTCAAGATCCAGACATCGTTAGAAACTTCCAGGATGCGCCAACTCGAGAGGACAAAATTAGTGTCTTAAGCAGGGTCTTTGGGGACATCAAGACAAACGACCACCAATGGGTGCGAAAATAAAGAGACATCAAAATTCCCATCCAGTATATAAGCAATCATCTCAAAACCCACCACCTCCAAACACCACTCCAAATTATAGATATGAATTTAAGACTAATAAAACTTTATCCATCAAGTTACCTAAACAATATTAGCACATGATTTAATTAAGAGTTTTGAGTTCCGTTAAGGCGTTGAACTATAAATTGTAATTTTTGTAAACTATATAAGTTGTGTCAATTCAAAACAGAATTTTAACTAACCACACACTAGAGATTAGGAACTACACAAAGCAATTTTATTTATAGCGATTTAATGTTGCTGGATCGTCGAATAAATGTTGTCTCTTTCCACCCTACTACGTTTGGACAACTACTAGCTAAGAGTTAGACCATTAAAATATCATGTAAAAGGCAGTGCTTGAAATATATGAGAGCTGAATTACTATTATTAAAACGGAAACAAATACACTGGGTGATTTTGTAAGCGGTCGACGTTATATAATAAATAAATATTGCTGGATATTTCACACAGCGCTATCTAGCCCCAAACTAAGCAGAGCTTGTACTATGAGAACCAGATAACTGATAGAATACTTATATACATTTTTTTTGTGAATACATACTTCTAATATATAGAGAAATAACCAGACCAGGAACAAATATCTGTAGATCGTGCAAACATTAGTTCCGCGTCATTTATTCATACAGATTCTTTTGTATTCGGACTGAGCCCTGTATATATTTCAATTAATGAATGCTCCTGGTAAGGTAGCTGACGATGCCGATGGTAATAATCCCACGAGCTTGATGAAATCTATTTCCTAGAACATAATATATATGATACAATTAGGCAATGATGTTAATGTTTCTATCTCATTGCAATTAGATAAAAAATTAAAGATCCTTATTATCCTTGGCATGCAAATAACAAAACACAAAACAGTTATATTATCAACGCATGAGCATTGCAATGCTGCGGGGCAATGCAGCCAGTGTCTTGGGGACACTACCGCCTGGTAGTGATCTGGAGCAGTTGAGCTATCTATAGATCGTTTTCAACGGTCTTCAGATAATAAATAATAAATAAATAAATATTGCTGGACATTTCACACAGCGCTATCTACAAACTAAGCAGAGCTTGTACTATGGGAACCAGATAACTGATAGAATACTTATATTGTTTTTTGTAAATACATACTTATAATATATAGAAAAACAACCAGACCCGGAACATGATGATTCAACTGTTTCTTCTGTATTTTTGACATGTAAATATTAATTGTTATTAAAGGCATTTTGTCCCCGTTATATTATTATTAAAACAAGATCGATCAAGTGCGAGTAAGACGCCGAGGGTTCCGTGCCTTCTTAGACTAAGTTGATTAGGCAGCGCCAATGGTAATCTTATTGACATTTTTCATCTTAACTCCAAAACGATAAACTTTAAAACCCGAAAAATAACCGAATATATTTACATGCAGGTAAGTATGAAAGAAAGTACATTTATTTTCTTATTCTCAGATATATACATCACATAGCCCAAACGTGGGCAATGTAAAATTTAATAGCAAACAGATTGAATTCAGGAAAAACATAACAGAAACCATTAAACTGTCCTATTTGTTTTACAACGATTGTAAATATATTTTCAAAAGTAAAATCATTTATCGTAACATCAGATCCAGCTACATTACCCTAAAATATGTAGAAATTTATAAACAAGTGCACTATCGGTTTTAGAACATCTTTAGTATCTATAATTGAATTTACATACAAAGCAGGCTACAAGGGCGTTACCAGTAAGCTGTTTACTATCACTTGTATGGATTGACTCTTATAAAATTTATAAGAACTAACAGTCAATCCATACAAGTCCATATATTGTTGGCATACATATAACAATGTCATTCTGAATTAATGTGGTTACAGCCGTCAGATAATGTAGGCAGTCGAACTTAGAATTATTGAAAACGTTTTAATCCTGGTACTTAGCATTTAGTCCTCGAAGCACGTATACTTTAACATAATACTCAAATTTACAGT
The DNA here is from genome assembly GCA_918857605.2 of Philereme vetulata. Classification (NCBI taxonomy): domain Eukaryota; kingdom Metazoa; phylum Arthropoda; class Insecta; order Lepidoptera; family Geometridae; genus Philereme; species Philereme vetulata. Next base: position 11,925,167 of record OU975420.1, on the reverse strand, counting down.
TGGTAACCGGTAATCTGCTTTCTATGTAAATGCGTCCTAATGTAGGTCGGCCACACGAATATATAAAACTATTTTGAAAAAGTTACATTAAAAGGTAAGCTTTTCGAGTTATTTTGTACTAGTGTTTTATATTTGGGCCTGTAATGCCAACGCGAAGCTTGTAAAAGACGTTTTCATTAACAATATATGTATTAAAAGGTCTGTGGCTTTGAATTATAGTTAGATTCTACATATATGCTTGAGTTTTGATTTAGTTTAAGACCTTAGACTGGCGGACTTTAACGATGACCTACATATTTAATGAATATAACAGTAATATAGGTATTTACTTATTTGGTGATCACGGCTATTCCACCAGCTGCTAATCCTAACATAGATATAAAATTTCTTACTATATAACTTTCCTCTACAAGTATCAAAATTTAATGTCGTATGCTCCAACGTGGTCATCAATTGAATTAGTGATAACATTTAGTTATTTTATGCACACGACTCATTTCACTTTAAAGGGTGTCCCTGAACAGGTATATCCCTACCGGGATGATTCAGACCATGAAAATTAGCAACTATTCATACAAAATACTGATTCCCTCGGGATGATACACTAGTTCAGGGACACCTATAATATATTTTTTCAACATTCTAACTTTTTGGTCAAGTGCTATTTTAGTAAACAATAAAATCGCCACCTTTGGGATTGGACATGGGAAATGTTTTTTCAGGTAACATCTAACGAAGGATTAGATTTGTATCTAATAGTATTTTTATAGTGTTATCCGAACACTTACGGAAAATTCCAAGATTCGGAAAAACAATCTCAATCTTTTTTAAATCTTGGAATTTTGCGCAAGTGTTCGGATAACACTATAAAAATAAAAACACTATTTGAAATAGGCAACGCGACATCTCTTGTCAATGTACTAAACTGCAACGTTTGGTTTTGAGCAGCTCAAAAACTACATAAGTTTTCCTGTAGATGGAGCTAACGGCGCTTTGGTCGTAATCTGAATCATCTCACTAATTTCGACCCTGACGTGACAGAGCCCGGTAGCATGGTAGCGCATCCTCGTAACAAGAAGATCGCGGGTTCAAGTCCCGTCTAGGCTCAACGATTTTTGACATGATTTTAAAATATTGAAATTTGTATCTTAAAAATAAAAGGAAATTAGGCGAAATAGCTCTTGAACTAAAAATGGTCCAGCAGATTTTACATTTAACCCTCATATTCACAGGGATCTAGTCACTATCACACGTATGCTTATAATGACTAATCGCAAAGTCTTGTCAATAGACTTATCTATTGTTTGATACTATGGAAAATGCATGGAGATCTAACTAATCCAATAATTATTGTGAAGCGACAACCCTATTTTAAATATAACATGGACGTCTTTGACAGAATATTCATTTAGAAAAAACAAACAATATTATTAGTTTTACCAAAAACTCAATCCCGTTTTGGAATAATGTCATCCGTTTTTACATTTCCTCAAGTTTTTGGGCCAACGAGTTTTTGGTACTATTTAATTTATGAAGTGAATTTCGATATTTTGAGGATTTACAGCAAACCATAGATGAGCAAGTCAAGTCTTAAAACCTCCCGATTTACAGAAACTTACAACCGGAAATGAAACTATTTTATAAATACATTAACTATTCGAGTTAGATTTGTGGTTATGTCGTATCAATGTTGACTATCATACAGAGTTCAAAGTACTCTTATGAAAGCAAAAATATCTTCTAACACAATTTTTCCACTTCCTTATTTTTGGTGTACGTTTTCGTCAAAATGCAATCCTTAAAGTTTGCGAATATTTAAGTCTTAGTTTTCCAATAGTAGGTAAAATAAGGCAAAATTTGCCTAGTTTTCTCATAGTCAGAGTAGAAAACGAGTAATTTTATTCCTAGTTAGTTAGTTAGCACTGATGTCTCGCATTGGGGTGTATTGTGCCTTCTAACCTGACTCCAGCCATCGTAACTCCTTGAAGTAACGGGGTTGGGCTTTGGATTTCTGGCAGCAGCTTTCCAGGGTCCCCGTGGGTGGGTGTTGTTGTAGTAGCGGTGTTGGTGGAGGATGAGGATTCGATGACCCCTTGCAGACCCGTTATCAGTCTGGCATCGTTTGTGGCAGTGCAATGAAGTCACGTGTTCCACAGTTTCTTACTCCCCCTGCGAGTCGCAAGCGTGAAAAAACGTTCGCAACTCGCCGGTATGATAACGCTCTTAGTCCAGTTTTGTTCTCTATCATACACGTACGAGATAACCTATGAATATTCATAACAATATTTGGTATAGTTTTTCTTTAAATCGAATTTATAAATGTTCTTCACGTAAGAGTTTCTTTCTTCCGTTAGGTTACTATAAACTATAAGTCATTTTAGGTTAAGCTAAACTCATTTTGTAAACAAACTTGAATTCCACTGAAAAATGGTATTCAATATGAATATCACTATGATTTACAATACACTTTAGGTAACAATAATCGATTTCAAAATGAGTAGTTTTTCGCTTTTTTCTCAAAACCACGTTTCAAATTTCTCAAGTCATTTTGCACGTCAGTCGTTTATGACGCTTTCAGTCTATGTTAGGGTATCCGCGTAACAATAGCGGTATTTCTCCAAGTCAAAGTATGTCGTATCACTAGTGGCATAAGACAGTATTTCACTTGCATACATTCATGATAGGCCACTTATCTCACTTACTCATAACAATACGCTTCAAAATCGCATCTCAAACAGAAACTACTTTAACAAACAAACTTCATGTTAACTAATACTACAAATAATAAATAGTTAGGAGTCCAATTGAGATTTCTGGGGGCATAATCTGAAAATAATAGAAAATTAATTAGCAAATAAAATAAAAATTCAATAAAATCATAATAACGAATAAAATACAGATACAAGCGATTAACGCTTCTAAATAAATAATGCCGGACATTACACAGAATGCTATCAGTATCAGCCCCAAATTAAGCAAAGCCATGGGAACCAGATAACTGATAGAATACATAATACATATTTTTTTTGGAAATACAGTCAAACCTGGGTAAGTGAGAACTGGATAAGTGAGAAAACTCTATAAGTGAGAGTAATAGCCAGGACCCGTCATTTTAAGCTCCCAAAACCTCTATTAGCGAGAAACAGAAACCTCTGTAAGAGAGTCGTTTTTCCCTCATGGACCTCCGTAAGTGAGACTGCTACTCTACTTATCTATACCTCTATAAGCGACAGTCGAGCTTTATTTACAAATTTAACATCTGCTATTTTATAACTCATTTTTAACTTTCGTGGAACTTCGTACCATTGTTTTTGTATTGTTTTCTCGTCAATATTCTACCTATTCTATTTCGTGGAACTAAATAACGTTGTTATTTTATCGCAATCTTTTCGAATGGACACATCTGCTATTTTATAACTCGTTCTTAACTTTCGTGGAACTTCCTACCATTGTTTTTGTATTGTTTTCTCGTCAATATTGTACTTATTCTATTTCGTGGAACTAAATAACGTTGTTATTTTATTGCATTCTTTTCGAATGGACACGTGTGCCTGTGTACCGTCCTGTTTGTCGGACTTACTCAGTTTATAGTTAATCAATTGCGAAGGAAAGTTCTGTTCTGCATCATGTCAAAACGGAAAATTAAAGTACTGTCAAGTGATAAACTTAAAATAGCTTAAAAATAACATATTTACTACATTCGTACTTGCTGTGACTTGTTATTGCTGCGTACCTCTATAAGAGAGAAACGCTACCCATGTACCTGCATTAGCGAGAAACTCGGGTTAGTGAGAAACCTCTATAAGCGAGAATGAGATTGTGCTCCCTTGAACTCTCGTTTATCCAGGTTTGACTGTACATACTTATAGTTTTAAGAGCGAAGCGAGATCTCCAAATCGGCGTTGTATGTATGTTTGTTTGTCACAGGATAACTTTCTAAGCGTTTATCCAATCATCGTGGAATTTGATATATGTATAGGTGATGGCACAATCCTGGTGTGACCTAAATGAGCTAAACATGTTGGGGAGGGGTGGTTGAGATATGGGGGGTTCAAGAGGGGTAAAAAGAAATCAAAACGAAACTCACGAACGAAACGGTCAAGTGGGACGTCTAATGAAAAGTCTTCATGAGTACATCAACCAGCTTTTACTATTAAGTTTAATCCTTGTAGGTTTTGAGTTATTAGCCATAATAAAAACTGAACTTTGACGGAATTCACAGGGTACACCAGTGACCCCACAGTGCTGAAATTTAGTATGTGTGTAACCTTAAGTGACACAGATAGGGAAGTCTCAAATCCAATATAACTGTAATTTCTACCCTTAAAAGAAGTAACCAATTAACATGTTACTTGTAATTTGAATGAAACTGTAGGTCATGTTATTTGGTTTGTATTTCGTGGCACTATTTTATTACTTTTGAAACTATCATGGTTATGAACACTATTTATACTAAAAACGGGATATTTACCATGATTTGTGAGTATTTGAGTATCCCGATATTTCGGCGCAGTTGCATGCGCCATGATCACGGGTAAACTGATATAAAATATAGATATGAAATATCGGGATACTCAAATACTCACAAATCATGGTAAATATCCCGTTTTTAGTATAAATACTATTTTATTAGTCAAAGATTATGTGTGATATTTTTATTGTTCTTTTGGGAGACTCGCGAGATCTCAGTTCGTGACGAACCACCAGTATATAGAGAGACAACCAGATTCGGAACAAATATCTGTAGAACACGCAAACATTTGTTCCGCGGCGAGAATCGAACTCGCAACCTCCTGCGTCTCAACCCACTGAGCCATGGAGGTCGATAGAATGACAAAAACAGAATATTGCGTTACCCAGGTCAAAGCGCCAGCCAAGGATGGTGTTGCAGCGACTCTTTGGAGCGGTCGCCGTAGTCGTAAGTGAGCTCTTCTCCCGGCGCGATGTCTTGCCCGGCGAGCAGTACCAGTCGCGGCCCGTCCACCCATATAGCCTTCGTCGAGAGGTTGCCGTTGCGCGAGTGGTTCACGAGGCGACCGAGCCGGCCCGATTCAGCTGTCGCGTCGATACTGTGGACGAAAAACAGTATTACATACTGGTATAGTTTTATCGGTGTTATGACCGACAATGTTCCGGTTCAATTCGTGCCTTCATCAGCCTTCAACCTTCATCAGGGTGCGTGCGATCCGCTCCGAACTACGTCTCGCCTCGCACTCACCCTGAATTGCGGAGCCTGGTTCTTAGACAGCTGAAAGCCTCTATTGTAAAAAACAAGAGTACTTTGCCGTGCATGTTCATCAGAGAAATCTATATTTTTGTAAAACAGTTTCCTAGCTATTTTACCCGACATGAAGCAGTGTTAGCCAGACACACTAGACATAAAAAAAGATTGTATCTACCAAAGCACAACTCGACGTTTTTTAACAGTAACGCTCATTGCATGGCAGTAAAAATATTTAATAAATTACGAGACGAATTAAAAGATTTACCTTTGACTTTATTTAAACGCCGAATTAATAAATGGTTATCATCCAAATGTTTTTACTTAGGTTTACCACGAACCTATGTTTTTACACTATTGCGGTATATTTTAATTGTAAGTGACATGACATTATTTTATTGACATGTTTATATTGTGTAGGAATAGTTATTTTTAATTACAGTGTAAACTCTATATAACGACACTCAAGGGACTGAGCATATTTTGACGTTATAAAGAGTTGTCGTTAAATGGAGAGAAGTAAAATCTGTGTGTGTCACAGTGATTTCCTCTTACTAGCCATGTTTACAATTTGAAAGTTTGTGAGCTACTAAGAATATGACAACGTATAGATAAAATCCATCACTTCTACTAACAACAATCTGCAGCTACACGTGCAAGCAATCCCATTTTGTAAACAAAAGAACGGATTTCTTAGAAAGTTTGGTGTGTATGATGCCGACAGTCGAGTTTATTATGGTCTAGGATAATAAAACGACAAAAGGATATATACAGCTGCGCAGTTTTTACTAATTTGGCAACTTAAAAAGAACTTTTTATTATTGTCGTTATTGAGAGTGGGTGTAATGCTATACAGAGTGTACCATTGTATGCAAGACAAGCTAAACCAACCAAAGCCGAGTGATTTCGACGCTTTAGAGAGTTTGTCGTTAAAACGAGTGACGTTACATGGAGTTTACACTGTATATTATATGTAATATTTGCACACCAGGATATTATCTAGTAGAATGTTATTAGCTTAAATTGTATACATTAAGACCACCAGTGTAAAATTGTACCAACTAACTTTCTGCGAATACATTATCTTTATCTGATGAAGGTTCACGAATTGAACCGAAACATTGTCGGTCGAAACACCGATAATAAATTTCGTATTTATAACAATGATTGAAATAAATCAAGAAAGTTTTCTTAGTAAAATACTGGTATGGGTATAAGGTTTATCTGGAATAGAATGCTTTTTAACGTTAAATTCGCATTTGTAGCTTTTTTCAACCCCCGACTTAAAACGAGGGATGTAATAAGATTCACGCCTATGTTTGTCTGTGGCATCGTATTTCCCAATTGGTTGGACCGAAGCTTGTTTAACCTGAGTGCTACTTAGTTATGTGAGATGAAAATAAGGTCAACTGATTCAATGATTATCATCACTTTTCTTTATTGATGAAAAATCTCAGCTGTAAAATAAATAATCTAAAACCGTAAAATGGAAATATATTACGAGTTTTTTCATGTAATGGGGGGCTTTTAAATTTTTTTATTTATGAATGAGTGAATGAATGAATGATACACTCTTTATTGCACACCAAACAAAAACACAGTAACAAAGGAAATAAACAATAAATAACGGTACAATGGGCAGTCTTATCGCTAAAAGCTGGGTTAAATTAATATCGAACTAGCTTGATGGCTATATAAATATAAACATAATTTATATCGTTTTTCATCAAAAAAAATATTGACGATAATGATCAGTAGGTGCGTACGGTAAAATGCACGGCTATGTATTATTAGCACTTTATTCAAGCTAACCTTTGATATATATATCGATTCAAGATGGACGAACTTCATTTTTGTTTTCATAGGAACTAAAACTTTAAATAAAATTAGATGGGCTAACGAGCTTTTTTTGACAAGGCACTAGGTATGAATCCTAGTAAAATCAATAGGACTAAATAAAACGTATCTATCCATCATTATCATCATATCAGCCAATGGACGTCCACTAATGAACACTGAGACTACGCTTTCGTTCCATGTATCCGGCGTTTTGCCCTCGAGGATAACACAATTAAAGAGCTACTAAAGGACTTTAAATACCGGCGTTCTACCCGCTTTCAGAAGCAAAAATCGAAATGTATTTATTCATTAAAATCACTAGGATCACTTTGAAACGTCAATTTTACAGCGTGTTCCTCCGCGACCAAGCCAGGAAAGAAAGGTTTTTAAAAGATCTTTTCACAATACATAACAATAAAGAAAATAAATTAAGTACGTCTAAATTTCTCGGATGCGATTCCGTTATCACCCAGCGCGACAAATCAATGTCATTGACGAATCAAGACTTGGAGAGAGAAATCCCATTGGCATAACGTATTTCTTGTTTTTCAATACTGTTGATTGGACCAAAAAGTTCGTACCAGTTTTTTTTTGGTTTGCTGTCTTTTAAGCCAATGAGGGCTATTCATTTTTGACTTTCAAAAAAAAACTAGGTCCAACAAGCGTAATATGTATATGAGAAGCCACGGACGGAAGATTATATAAATATAAAAAACCTAGGTTATTTCGCTTACCAATACTGTTGATCTCCGTGCCTAAAGTAGTACATATAGCAGCCCGCCTCCGGGTCCTGTGCGTACATGTACTCCCGCTCGCGCGCCTCTGCAGTGCCGACCAGCTCGCCCGCGTATTCCACCACGAACTGTCCGCGGCCGAATGGACGTGTTGCTATCACGCCGCGACCTTTGCCGTCGAAATATTTCACCTGAAAAAATAACAACTCTTCAGATATATTTTCTAGTATGAAGTTCGCTTAAATTGTCTACTAAAGTCCTTCTGTCCTTCGCGAATAAACGAACCGCCTAGCGCCTGATAAAAAGGTGAATGGAGAGAATTGCATTAGTTGCACCGTAAAGTTAAGACCTTATTTTTCTTTCTTTAATATAAGATATACTTTGGTGTACAATAAGATAACTCTATAATGTACACCAAAGTAAAATACAGAACATAATTCTTACAAATAGATTTAGTACAATGGGCGGTCTTATCGCTAAAAGCGATCCCTTCCAGACAACCTTTGTATGGACCGGATTATAATGTAAATGTATCACATGACGGCGGTGTATCTATATACAATTAAAAACATATCTACAAACTATAAACCTAAAATACTAGTATTTAACACAAATTTAATTTTAATACAAGAAGCAACTATAAAAATGGTTATGAATGTGTAATAACAACGCTACGTGCAGTGAAATAGTATAACGATGAATTAATAACACCATTGTGACTTGATTCTGTTGGCAGGTATTAATTATCCGCTCAGCTTCAGTGGATACCGGCGGTCTATATAATTATAATAACTTTCATCATCATACCAGCCACAGGACGTCCAATGCTGAACATAACCCTCCCCCGTAGATTTCCAGAGCGACCAATCTTGTGCGGCCTGCACCCAACGGCTCCCAGCTACTTTTATCAGGACGTATTTGCATCTAGTGGGAGGCTGCGCTTTCCAGTACGTGGTCGGACACCTGTCTTCAGTTCTTCGAGCTTTGTGCCCCGCCCACTGCCACTTCAGCATAATAATCCTCTCAAGGCTCAAGATCGCTCAGCGTGCTATGGAGAGGGCTGAGTGTCTTTCTACGTCATCGAATCAGAAATCAGGAGATTCGTAGACAACGACGTCAATGACATAGTCCAGAGGATAATTAAATAAATATTGTTGGACATTTCACACAGCGCTATCTAGCCCCAAACTAAGCAGAGCTTGTACTATGGGAACCAGAGGACTGATAGAATACTTGTATGTATCAAACATAATGGTTTGGATTTGCATCTAACTTGCCTCTTGTGGGATATCTTCTCGGGTCTGCACTGAGTAAGAGATCCAATGTCATGGGGATTAATATAGTCGTGAGTTTCAGTGCATATTTCACCACCGATGAGTAACGCTATTCAATTGATAACAATTATACGTCTTTTGTTTTTACGTGAAAATAGATAAAGAAAGAATAACTTTTATCCGTCAATTAAAGTTACTCAGAGGTCAAGAAATAGGCACATGTGTTTTAACCTACACTTACTCATCGACATGTGTATTCTGCCTGGCCTAACGTACGGTGCCCAGTCTTGGTCACTGACTGAATCTCAAAAGTCCAGAACGGGGTTTGCCAAAGAGCGATAGAGCGCAGCATTTTGGGTGTCAAGAGAATAGGCAGGATTCGAAACACCTCGCTGCGCTCAAGGTATCATCGCTGACGTTGGTATCAAGGCTGCCAAGTTGAAGTGGGATTGGACGGGTCATGTCTCCCGCATGCAACCAAATAGGTGGGGTAAGATCGTAACTGGATGGATTCCTGTGGATGGAAAGCGACACCGTGGAAGACCTAAGAAGCGGTGGCGCGATGATTTGGACGCTTTTTATAGGGACTGGCGGGATTTAGTACAAAATCGAGAAAAGTGGAGAGATGAGGGGGAGGCCTTTGCCCAGCAGTGAGACAGCATAGGCTAGATAAAAAAACCAACTCATAAAAAAATCTTAATATTTAATATCAACTCAAAAATAATGAACAAAACGGGAGTTAACCAAAACATTGTCTGTCGTAACACAGATGAAACGGTACGTGATGTTGATATTTATAATAATCATTTTCAGTATAATTTGCAGATCGCGCAAATACTTGTTCCGAAGTATGTATCGTACCCGTTCGATTGTCTTGTGAGCGCTATTTACTTTCGTTAAATGCAACGCTTCTAAGGTCATGTAAGACACGAGGTATGTAATTACATTTTAAGACATTTATTTTGTAGTTTATTATAACAGTTCTACAATATTGCATCCTAATGATAATATTGAAAGATAAATGTTTGTTATTATAATTATGATATATTTTATTGAACAAAATCAACTTTACTTATTAAGGTAAATAAATAATAAGCATAGTGATAAGAAGTCATTATATATTTTTAAACTACTTCGCCTGATTCCAATAATTCCAGATGATGTATCTCACATATTGATGGAATGTGTTCAGAATGCTAGTTTTTTTTATGCAGCAACTTATATGACAAACGAGCATGCAGTCCACCAGATGTTAAGTGGCTACTGCAGCCCATGGATGTCCGCATAGAATTCAAAACAAGCTATTATGTTGTCTTGATCTCTATGTGGATACGTTGCCATACTATAGGACTCAGCTGTTATGCCTATGTGCCAGTAATTACAGGAACATACGTTTACCATCTAACCGGAACACAGCAGCACAAGTACTGCTATTTGGCGGCAGATAAAGGTAAGCCCACTTCCTCGAGCCCGTTCACAAAAGCTCTAGCACCAGTAGTGCGAGAGATACTTCTAGTTTTAATATTGGTAGAATGTAGAATGCGGCCCGATAGGTGGGCTAATTTAGCCACAACCTGGAGCCCTGACGGAAGACGTGGTCGGGGTCGGCAAGAAAGCGTTGGCGAGACGATCTTGTTGCCTTCGAGCAGGAGTGGCGAAGTGTCGCACAGGACAGAAATAGGTGGAGAGACTTGGGGGAGCACCTTTGCCCAGCACTGGGATAATATAGGTTGGCAAAAAAAAATAGTATTTTGGCAGATCCGTTATCAGATATTGCCAAAAAACTATTTAAGTAGATAGTAGAGGTAGCCTTTTAAGTATTTACCTATATAATTAGTAATTTTTTTAGTTCACGTTACCAGGGTGTCATAATCGCATGAGCGACAAACTTTGTCAAAGCCCTTTTCTTAATTGATTGGAATAATTTTTTTGTTGAAAAATTATTTTTACAAAACAAGCTTTTATAAAATTCATAATCGGAACCGCAAGCAGATTCAAATGAGCCCAAACACTAGTAGCCTACTATAATCCATTCAGAAGTTCCGTTGTCTAGCATCCGTCTCCATCATGAGACCACCTCCATGTTACCATATTAGTGCATTGTCACATTTGTCACCGAAGTTACATCATGTATTCCAAATTTCAGCTCAATCGGTTGAGGGGAACGGGTTTATAAATCAGTTGCAAGATTCCACCCAGACAAACATATGTACATACATTGCAAGTTAATAAAAAGCTTGTAAAAAAAGGCCGACGCAAATGACAAAGATCTCTACCACTACTTGGTTTGTAGATCTATTCCCATCTAATACCAAAAAGTAATACCATTGGTATTTGTTTATTGTCGTAATATATTTTCTATTCCTAACGAATCCCCAATTTTAAATATACAAATGAAGTACACAATCTATTCCCAACGAATACCAAAACATTACTTTTGGTACAGTCACAGAAATAATTTATTTTGCTTTATATTAATTTAATTATCATATCAGCCGTAGGACGTCCACTGCTGGACAAAGGCCTCCCTCATTGATCTCCAGAAACTGCGGTTGGAAGCGGCCTGCATCCAACGCCAACCTGCGGTTCTTACCAAGTCGTCTGCCCATCTTGTGGGTGGACGTCCTACGCTGCGCTTGCCGGTCCGTGGCCTCCACTCGAGAACCTTTCGTTCTCGAGTGCTAGGAGTACTCCTACGTATCTCCTCATTTCTGATTCGATCCCGTAGAGAAGATTAATTTAATATTATGATCATAATACAATCCTAAAACTTTACAAGTTCTATTCATTCCGGCATTTTTACTTACGAGTAGCATGTGAATCACTTGCCAAAAATTTGATTAAATATTTATGTAATCAAATTTTTGGTTGTTGATTGATTTAGTTTAGATTAAATAAATACAACTTAAAATCACATTTAAAAGCCTTTATTATTACTGATCTTATCTCATACCATTTAACTTGTTTTGGGGTTCGTTTATGAGTGGTATTCGTTAGGAATAGAATATTAATTACGATAATAAACAAATACCATGGTATTAGTTTTTGGTATTAGATGGGAATAGATCGGTTTGTAATGTAAAATCATAAATGGCGGATCTATGTTAAAATGACTATACAATGATCTCGTTAACAATGTAAGAATGTTTATTAAACATTGCAGGTGCGATATTTGCTTTACAAATTGCATTATTGCTATATTATAAACCGTCATACATAAAGAACACAAATAATGTTGAATTATTCTTATTAAAATTCCGTACAAGACACAAACAAGGTTAGGTTAGTTGCTTGAACACAGATACTAACTATTGACTCTTGACAAAGTAATAATTGTTTTAGGGTTCCGTACTCAAAGGGTAAAACGGGGTATTACTAAGACTCCGCTGTCTGTCTGTCTGTCCATCTGTCACCAGGCTGTATCTCATGAACTGTGATAGTTGGACAGTTGAAATTTTCAAAGATGACGTATTTCTGTTGCCGCTATAACAAAAAATACTAAAAACAGAATAAAATAAATATTTAAGGAGGCTCCCATACAACAAACGTGATTTTTTTGCTCGATATTGATAACGGCAATAGGTAGACGATTGAATAACTAATAATTAATAAATAGAAATAATATATAATTAATAAATATAATAATATAGAAATAAATAATTAAATTAAAATAAAATTAATAAAATGCCATCCAACATGCATGATTTTTTGCCGTTTTTATAGATAATGTTACGGAACGCTTCATGCGCGAGTCCGACTCGCACTTGGCCCGTTTTTGTTATTAATCCATACTTACTAATATTATAAATTCGAAAGTAACTATCTCCTATTTATTTGTAACGTTTTCGCGACTAAACGGCTGGACCGATTTAGATAAAATTTGGTATACAAATAGATTATGACCAGGATTGGGACATAGGCTACTTTTTACCCGTCTTCGCAAAAGGAGGGTAACGTTTTTTATTGAAAAACCACGCCTGCCAAGCCGCGGGGGGAGAGGGTGTCAGCTTGTAAGTTATAAATAGAGTTGTGAGTACTTTTGTGATTCGTGGTGGCTTAGTGGCAACAACAGATAGAAACAATACGTTAGCAGTTAGGAGGACCTGGAGTTAGTAAATCGTTTAAAAAGCAAGGTGTACGCTTTTATAATAGACTCTCAAGTGATGTACAAAAATTGACAATTAACAAATTTAAAAACGTAATTAAACAAAATCTTTATAAAAAAGCCTACTACAACATATCGGATTATTTAGACCAGGGATCCCCAAACTATTTTGGACAAGTGACCCCTTTTCCAAAATGAACTGTTACCTCAGACCCCCATGGCCAAATTACCTACTTTTAAGATCATCATCTTTCGTTTTTTCCTATTGATACAAAATACCTAGGTACTAAGGTACCAATTGGAAAACTTTGCACTTGGTTAAGTGAGTAAAGTTGACTTCATCAAAGTTTAACAAAATATAAAGACTTACAATTTAGTAAATATCAAGTTTAATTTATAATGATTATTACAAATTAAGTACTTAAAGAATCTTAAGTAGGTAGGAAATTATATTTAAAAAAGTATTAATTCGCAGAGAAAATAAAACATTCAGTGTGATAGATGAACCTGGTGACTAGAGTCTGGCTAACGAAAGTAGATACTGGATTTTTTTGCAAACTTTTTATATGACAACACTAAAGTGTTCCTACCATCGGATATTTACCCTACAAATTGGGGTATTTTAAGCAGAAAGTACTTAGGAACAATTAATTCCAAAAAGGCATTTTTAAAACAAACTTATTTTAAACATTTTATAAAATGAGTTTTAAAAATTCGTACGTGAGCTAAAATTGTATTCATCGAAAATAAGTATCGTATGTACGTGTTGGATCATTTCAAGAGCAACAGTAAGCCTTAAGTTGGTCTAATAAATAGCTTAATTAATTAGGTACACTATTTACTAGAGAAAAACTTGGCAATTTTATTTTAAAGAAATTAATTTTCGGCTGTGTCCGTGTTAATGCTATAAAAATGAATAAAACTATAAAGAGTGAAGTGCGAAAACTATTGTTTTGTATGATTTCGAAATATGAAAAGAAAAAGCTTATGAAACAAGCCGTATTGCGAGAAAAACAGGATTGTTTACGTACTGTTACTGATTTTTTAGGTTAGTACGGTCAAAATGTCTTGATATTTTTTTATTTTAAATAAGTACATATTAGTTTTAGTTACTTTATATAATGTTATTGTTCTTTTACAGATAGTCTTGAGGATAATGCACGAACTGCTGAAGTAAAACGAGCAATTGAAAAGATCACAGATTTAGATCAAAAAGATATGATGAAATCGCAGAACCAGTACTTAAAAGAACTATCTTCGCTCACCGGTAAGTTTTCACTCAACGTTAATCTTAGACTAGTTTTGTAATACTTGTGCATTTTCTATTATTTCTTAGTTATGAGACTCACGATAATTGACATTTTATTTTATTCTTTTTACATATGTAAGTGTTATTACATTGAAGAGAATTAAAAAAGAAGGTGCGGTGAACGAAGGGGTCTGGAGGACTCCAGGTAAAAAACGACCTCACCCTTCAAAAGTGTCGAACTTAAATAGTTTCAATATGGATGTTATTCGTAATAAAGTAAACGAATTTTACATTGTGAGGAAACAAGTACCAACATTAAGATCTTTGTTGGTAGAGTTAAAAGAAAGTATAGAATTTGGTGGATGTTGTGAAACTCTCCGTCGCATATTATTAACCAACGGTTATGAATTTAAGAAAAACAAAAATGAACGTTCATTATTAATTGAACGGTATGATATAGCTGCATGGAGACATCGCTTTTTGCGTACCATGGCATCGAAACGTGCAGAAGGCAAGCCAATAATCTACTTAGATGAAACTTATGTCCACAAAACCTATAAGCCTAAAAAATGTTGGCAAGGTCCATCAACAAGTGGAATAATTGAAAATATATCGTCAGGAAAACGATATATTATTGTGCATGCAGGATCAGAGAAAGGCCCTGTTCCAAACTCATTGTTAGTATTTAGCACCAAATCGAAAATGGCCGACTACCACCATGACATGAATTCCACAAACTTCAACAAATGGCTTCAAGAAAAGCTTATGCCCAATTTGAATGAACCAAGTGTAATTGTAATGGACAATGCATCATACCATTCTGTCATAATAAATAAAGCGCCCACATCTCAAAATCGAAAGTTAGAGATACAGAATTGGCTTACATTGAATGGTATTTCATTTGAAACATACAATTCAAAAGCAGAGTTGCTCTGCTTAGTAAAACAGAACACACCAGAACCTATTTATGAAGCTGATGAACTTTTAAGCCAAAACGGACATGAAGTGCTAAGACTTCCTCCATATCATTGTGACCTAAATGCTATAGAACTCATATGGAGTCTAGCAAAAAGAAATGCGGGAAGCAAAAATGTAAGCCGAACTCCAAAAGAGTTCGAGGATCTCATAAAACAATCTTTTGAGTGTATTACAGCAGATGATTGGAAAAAAATGACAGACCATGTCATTCATGTGGAAGACAAGTACAAAAGAAGAGACCATATAACTGAAAATAATTTACAAAGCTTCATCATCAATTTAAGTGACAGCAGCGACTCCAGTGATTCTGACGATTCACTCCATGTTGAATTTTTAGATTCAGATTTTGATTATAGTGATTAAAAAACAGTATAAAAATATATGGTGTTGTTTTCTTTGATACATACTCACATAGATTTACAAATATTTAAACTCATGATAATATTGATACTCATGATAGTGTTTGATAGCCTGTTTGTTCCTTTAATACTCCACAATGGAGTGACGTATCCGTGTGATGTTTGGTATGGAGTTAATAAAGAGTTAACAAGTGATATAAGCTACTTTTAATCTCGTCATAACGCGGACAAAATTGCAAGCATCCACTAGTAAAATAAAAATAAATGTCAAAGTATCAAAGTGAGTTGTTCCAACTTTCCTTTTTACTTTAGGGCTGCCATGCTGATTTTTTTTTAAATTTGCCACGCTTTTTCAGTATCAACTTTCATTAGCCAGACTTTATCTACCAATCTAGCTACATCCGGTTCAATATTGGTGAGTTTTAGCCTTAAATCTCCACGTTCGTTGATTTTCAAACGGTTTCTTTGTTTCGTCAAAAAGTTTGTTACCACACTGAAGCTTTTTTCAACTAGGTATGATGATGGAAAAGCGATAAGGTATTTTTCAGCAATGTTCCACAATGTAGGATACTGTGTTTCAATATTGCGTTGCAACCAGAACTTCTGATAGCCTTGGTTGAACTTCTGCTTAAGCTCTTCGTCTGTGCTGATGGTAATCAACTCTTCTTGCATTATCACATTGGCTTCTTCTATGGCTGTGGTATTGTACGGTTTTACTATCCATTGAGGAATTTGTAAATTTAAAAGATCCTCAAACCTCTCCGTAAAATCCTTGTGTAATGCGTCCAAGTGAGTGACATATAATAAAATGTCATCATCTTGAAGCATTTCTGGTAATTTTGACAAATACGGAAACTGCGAATATTCTTTTCTGCCTAAATTTTGTTTATAAAGCATTAGTTTACTCACGAAGGCCGATACTGTTGATTTTGTTTTAATCAAGTTAAGATCGTCACCCCGCAGCTGCAAATTAACTTTGTTGAATATTCCAAAGATATCAGTCAAGTAATAAATATATGTTTTACAATTGTTCAGATTTTCTTTTTCTTGTAAAAACTCCAACACAGATTCAAAAATTCCTGAAAATCTTTCTAAGCAAGAGCCCCTTGATAGGCAGCGAACTTCAGTGTGCAGAAGTAATCGAGTAAAGACTTCGTCGTTTTCCTCACATAGCTGAGCAAATAACCGAGAGTTCAAAGAATTGCTTCGAATCTTGTTAATAACATTTATTACATATTGTAAAGACTTATGCAATCTAGGACTCAGCTTTTTTGCTACTAAATGCTGCCTGTGAATCATGCAGTGAATGACCAGTACATCAGGCAGTTGTCGCTTTAAGTGAGCTATAAAACCACGATGACGACCAACTATAGACGGTGCATCAGTCGCAACAGAAACAATGTTTTTCCATGGAATAGCTTTGTCAGTAAAAAAATGTTCCACGGCCTGAAAAATCGATTCTCCTCTGGTATCAGTCTCTAAATATGTAGCAACAAGCAGTTCTTGGCACATATTTTCACCTTCGATATATCGAACATATCCTAACAACAGAGCTTCATTGCCGGGTAATGTAGACTCGTCCAACCGGAGAGAGAATCTGTTGGTCTGTAAGAACTTGCATAAAATGTTTTCCACATCCCGTCCCATCTCGTCTATGCGTCTCTGAACGGTGTTATTGCTCAAAGGTATTCTCTTTAAAATATCATGTGCGGGTTTGTGCAATACATTGTTAAGGACCTCCGCAATGGCTGGTAAGATAAGCTGCTCTCCAATTGTGTGGGGTTTCCCAGACTTCGCTATTAGTAAAGATATCTTATAGGAGGCTCGTAAACCATCATCGTCTTTAATAGATGATGACGCAAACATCAATCTTATGGATGGTCTTTTGTCTAGTTTTTCTTTAAGTGCTTGAAAAAATGACAAGGGCTTACTTTTTTTGTCAGCATGTACTCTTGATAAGTGGTCATCCATTTTTGAAGGCTTCATGGCATCGTTACTGAATACTTTTTCACATATGAGACACATCGGCAAGTGTTGATTTGATGGAGATGCAATAAATCCGAACTTCAAGTAGTCCAAACTGTATTGTCTGCATTTTTTTTTCGTGTCCGCCATCATAAAGCTCTCAGTAATCCTGCAAATAAAAAAATAAGAAACTACCTAAATAAAAAACAATAATAAACTGTTAAATTTACTGGTAAGTTTTTACAATAGAAACAACTGGGGCAACTGCAAACTGTTGCAAACAATCTACACATAGGTCAACTGATCACTATCACACAATGGGGCAATGCAGCCAGCGTCTTGGGGACGCTGTCTGCATTGTATGGCAATGCTGATGCGCTGTGCCGGATAAAAACTGTTTGGTACTTACCCTGTTAATTTTTCATAAACTGCAGATATTGTATGGTTACGCTATTAACTCGCGTAGGGAGCTCAGCATTTTGTAAATTCTTTTTCAATCACTTTACTTCACTTAATTTAGCTATGTTATAATTTTGTAATCTCTAGAAATAAATGAGTACTTATATGAGTTATTATCGTTCAAGCTCCAACGAATTTCAAAACGCAAATGAACTTTCAACCTAAGTGCAAGCTCGTTAAATAGTAAAATATCGGGAACATGTTTGGACTTGCAACTTGAACACGAATTCGTTCGTATTTATTCGCGTAAGCGTCAAATAGAGAGCAAGTCAAAACGCGCCTGAAAGACGTACGCTCGAACTCATTATCTTGAACAAACTTGTCCACACTGACTTGCCGAGTTTTTCATCTTGTACAAACTTGAGACTTTACATTACTACAACAATGCTATTTCCTACAAAAATATTAATTATTCTTAGTACACGTAACACAACATAAACAATACAGTACCTACCTACCTGTCTTGAAAGATTTAAATAAGAACTTGTATTAATTAAATAGGGGTCGATTTTTAGACCTTGTCGACCCCCAAAATCAGTTTACGTTTATGTCGACCCCTAGGAAACCGATATCGACCCCAAGGGGTCGATATCGGTTTCCTAGGGGTCCACTTTGGGAATCCCTGATTTAGACGAAAGAGAATCTTGGGATTGAAATTGCTCCAACTCGTTCAAGAATGTTACAATTTAGACGTAATTTATTTACTTTGTTGTATGTCATTAAAAAGAACAACCAGCCTTGTTTCTTGGCTTTTTTTCATGGCTTGGTCGCAGATGAACAGGTAGCAAAATTGACGTTTCAAAGTGATACTTGTGATTTTAATGAATAAAATATTGGCAAAGAATGAAAGATGAATGATGGCATATAAACACGATTTTTCCGGTAAAGCTCTAAAGGTGGCGGAATCTACAGATACTTATATCAGTTTATTTCAGTCTATAATTCATTGAAAACAATCTAGCCACGGTTCGAATAGCGTTAGATAATAAATTGACCTTGGCTGCAACGGTAGTTACGACATATCTAAGCACTTGCACTTGTTTAGAAGTGAGGACATCCGTATAAGATATTATCAGATAACTATGTAGGTAATATAATTCAGATAGATAAGAATAGATTAAGGTCAAAGGTCACTAACGCATAGTACATCTAGGTAACTTACAGAGCAAATACAAGTAAATTTTACTAGGTATTTAAAAAACTCCCGTCTTTTAAACTTATCGTCATGTACCCCCGCCCTCATCCCACATGCGGCACTTTTTTTAACAGGCCGTATGCATTTCCAACAACCATCTCACAAATTGATTCTAAACAAAAAAAACCCGTTGAAATCAGTTTTCTATTTGGTTTCTATCGACGCTATAAACAGACTGACCGGCTACAAACTTATAACACCTCTTTTTTGTGTCGGGCTAAAAAGTTGGCATACCCATTGTACCGTTATTTATTGTATATTTTCTTAGTTTTTTATTTGATATGCAATAAAGAGTATATATATGTCTATTTATCTAGAGTTGGTTGGAATATACAAGTTAAAAAATACCAACTTTGTTACGGTATTATGATCTTAGTTAGAACATAGACAGATTTGCCATAGCGTTTTTGACATAAATCTGCAACTAACATAGGAAGAATAATGATAAAGAATTCTTACCTGCAATCCATCTTCTCTCTGGTCCCTCACAGCCCTCTCCAGATCTCTCATCTTCTCCGCCATCACGCATTTCGAAGTCTTCCTTACACTCCGTCTCACAGGAAAGTACTCGGTGAGCTTATGATTTGTACCGTTTGTGTGAATGGTACCGTTGGTGTGAATGGTACCGTTTGTGTGATGGGTACCGATTGTGTAAAGGGTACCGTTCGTGTGATTGGTGCCGTTTGTGTGATTGGTACCGTTTGTAATTTTAGGTTCATCTTTGACGGTGTTTTCTATGTGCGGCGGTGACGGTGGTGGAGATGGCGGGGCCTCGATCTTAGGGCTTTTCAGCTCCTCTTTGAAGTATTCTGTTAGTTTGTGGCTCTCAGCGGCGCGCGCGGCGGCCCTAGCCGCTCGCGACCTCAGCGTATGCCCGTTCGTCATATTTGTTATACCGTTGCTCGTCTTTAAAGGCTTGGAACTAAGTTCTTTCTTCACGGGTGGCTCCAACTTCACATCGGTATTCTCAGACTTTGGGCCGGATATGATCCTGGAATCAAAATTACCTACTGATAGTGTGATTTGACATTTTTTATCGAATGTTATGTTCACCGCGATTGGAAGATAGCTTAATAGTAGACGCCAGGACTCGTGGCAGACGTGGACGAGGCCAACCAACAAACATGTTATTTTCCATTTCAATACAATTACTGATAATTAGTGTTATTGATAGGTACTCGGCGCATCACTAACGGCTCCCGTAAGGGCTGCATGAGCGAGAAATTAATATCAATATCATCGTCGCTTAACCCACTTATGAGCCTGTCTGCCAGGAGCGTTGGCGTCTACTATAGTAACAATACAGTTGCATCATGCTAGTTTGAATAATTGCTATTTTGCATGGGTATCGATCGCGCCGACAACAATCGCATAACCTACTTTGAATCAACAGAAAAAGAGCAACGAAAGGTATTAGTGGTTTTCTCGCCTTTTGACCAATGGATATTATGCGATCGCTGATAATAAATAAAGCAGTCCCTGTTAGTAGAAGTATAACAAGATGACATTTAAAAGTGCGATAAAGAGAGATATATAAATAGGACGAATTCTCTTATCTCTCTTTACGCTACTCTTCACTATATTCAATGACACTTTGTTTATAGAAAAGAAAAGGTGCCACCAGATTTGCTCTTGATTTAAATATTTTAGTAATGTATGGATTTATGAAGCTAAGTAGGTATTACTAGTATCATGGGTTTTGTACCCTATGTCTAGTTCATAATAATGGATGACATCTCCTTCGTAAATACAACCACGTCTTGTCACTTTGTACTAACTTCCGCCGGTGGCTTCGCACACTTGGCATGTCAATAAAAAGTAGCCTATGTTTTAATACAAATCATGATCTCTAAAAAAAAATCAAATTTCATCGCTATCGGTTGTGCCGTTACAACGTGATTGAGTAAGAAACAAACATCTAAATTGTGCATTTATAATAATACATAGTGATTCGCCCCGAAATGAGATCTCACGAGTCTCCCATAAAAACAAAAAAAAAATATTTGGAATCTTTGACCATCAAAATAGTGCCATGAAACTCATATCCAAATAACAGGTAACTGGATTTCATGTTAATTGGTTATTCTTTTTTGGGGTAGAAATTGCAGTTATTCTGGATTTCCGACATTTGCGTATATTTGTGTCACTAAAGCTACGCGCATATCAAATTTTAGCACTGTGGGGTCACTGGTGTACTCTGTGAATTTTGTCAAAGTTCAGTTTTTATTATGGCTAATAAATAACTTAAAAACTACAAGGTTTAAATTTAAAATAGAAACGGGGTCGAAATTTACTTACAAAGACCTTTTATTAGACGTGCCACTTGGCCGGATAATCCCATTTTGTTTTTTTGAAGTAAAACTTCTTTACGCATGCTTGACTTGGGGAGAAGCTAGTGAATGCGTTACGAAATGTGCGAACGGAAATTAAGAGTGAGTTAGTGAATTGAAGTTAGTGAATGTAGAAAGAGAGAGAGAGTTACGTTTCGTATATTACTGTAGGGGCAAGAGAGAGGTTCGAGCACACATTTTCTTTCTGTCTTAGCCAGTTGATTTGTCGCATATCTCCTATCCCAAATTAGCCTATATTAAACAAACTGCAAAAACAAAACACTCCTTCATATTGTACATTAGAATTCATTTTGCTATAGTTAAAAAAAAGTATTTGCAATGTTTCGTGTGTTGAATCTGTCAGCTTCAATTTACGAAAAAGTTCCACAACAGCTATTCCACAACAGATGGCAGGCAGCAGCAGAAAATAACTTATGTACTGTATAACTGTATGCGCCTAGATGGAGCTAAAAAAGTTTTACTTCAGTCGTGTGGTCTAAAGCACTCTTTTTTTTCCCTCTCTTGAACCCCAATATCTCAAAAACCCCCCCACATTTTTAGCTTATTTAGTCACACAAAAATTGTGCCATCACTACCTACCTATATACCAAATTTCACGATGATCGGATAAACGCTTCGAAAGTTATCCTCGGACAAACAAACAAACATACATACATACAATGCCGATTTGCCCAAGTTGATTTAGAGATCTCGCTTCACTCGATCAATTAGTGTGATTTCCTGTAAGTCCGTACTTACAGGAAATCACACTACAATTGATTGAGTGCCAATGTAGTGTGTGTAGTGTTACAGCCGTCTGTAACATTAAACCAAATAATTATGTGACTTACAGGAAATCACACTAATTGAGTGTCAATGTAGTGTGTGTAGTGTTACAGCCGTCTGTAACATTAAACCAAATAATTATGTGACACCTAACACTTGCAAGAGATATCAAGTTTCTATAAACAACTGTCAATTTGTCAGGAATTAAGTTTTTTTAAATTTCCATAATTATTTTGTGAAAATAGTTGTAAATAAATAAATCTAAATATAAAATATAATAAAATAAATGATTAAGAAGTAAGCCAATTCTTGTTTCATAGATTTTAGGCTGCCACCATTGTTTGAATACTAATGACAGACCAATGATTCTTAAATACTGAGAACAATATTGATAGCATGTGGTTAGTAGAAGAAAGAGAAGGCCTCAGTTACCTGCGCTTTCTATAGTTGCGCGTAGGTCTGTCAGGCTTCTCCTCGCACAGTTCAATGCGGTGCGGAGTCTTCACACCCTCCTGGGTAGCCATCAAACTACTAGCTGAAAACCATAACCATATTTAAATAGTTTGATAAGCTAGTCGAGTCGAAGCCCAAGAAACAAAGTAGAGCATGTCGCAAGCACCTGCCACTCTATTCTCACCATTCTGACAGGTGTCAGTAGAGGTTGCCCTAAGGGGGTATTTCCATCAGAGCTCTGCATGGAAGCTCAGGTGATATTTCATTAATATAAAATATTATAGCATCTTCATTGTTTGTGATGTACTTAATAATTTAAATTAATAAAGATTGCCAGCTAAGAAAGCAGTACATAGATAAAACCCAAATTTTTGTTAGATACAACATTCTGTATCCATCAAAAGTTAAAGATCACAAATATACCCACCACCATAGAATATTTTATTTTGAGTTTAAAGTAACCAACTAAGATACAGGATTTCTCCTGGAATACAAATGTTTGCATGATTTGCAAATATTTGTACACATGGAGACCTAGTTATAGGTAATAACACCTAACAAACATATACACAGTCTTGTCTTCTTGGACATTTATATTGTTATTTATGTGACGGTTGGATTATATTTCGTAATATAATATTTTTATAGGTCCGATTATGTAAGTTCAAGGAGACAGTTTTTCACATAAATTTTAGTGAAACTCATTATCTTGTTGATAATTTGTTAAAGATTTTCATTAAAAGTATGATAAAGTAGATTTATTATTTTTCCACCTGGCAGAACAATAGGTTTGGTATTAACCTCTGACGTCCCGTCGCCGCGATATCGGGTTGGCCGGATTCGGTCCTATACGTCCCTACGTCGCGATATCGCGACCTGTGACTTCATGCCAATTTTTACTTTATATCTATCACGATAATGATCCTTTTAGCTTTTATTATATAGGTATGAACAGGTAAGGATACAAGCTTTCCATTGGTGTAGGATACTCATCACTGATTGGTTTACATTCAAAGTTATGATCGTTTGAAATCAGTCGTCTTTCAGTTGTTTTCTAAGTGTGTCCTACTAAGTGTTAGTGATTTATTTTGGCTTTTTCAAGTGAAATATGGATGAATCGGTAACTTTATTTTTTTCTTATAATATGGAACCTAAACTTATTAAAATCATACTTAAAATATGCATAAATATCGTGTAAATGCGCAATATTTTTAATTTTCAAACAAGAAACTGCTTGCATGAAAAACAATGGCCGCCATATTGACGCCGAGACTCCTTGTATATAGCATGTTCAATTTCTGTTGTATAGAACTTATGATATCTATAAAGTACCTATGGAAATACAATATTATATAGAGATTGTAGGCTTTTGCGCAAGGTACCAGTTATTTAGTTTATTTACCAGTTATATATTTACATTTTTGAAAAATTAGGTAAAAATAAGCCATTCAATGATTTAGCTTTTGTAATGGTACCTACCAAGTAGTACCTTTTTGCTATAGTTTTATATTATATTATAGATAATTGTAAAAAATAAGCCATTTTTTTTGTTGTTTATTTTTTAAGATGGAACTGGGAGACGGCGAGGATCGCACGATGTCCGCCCCATTGCCTACCGCTGACGAAAGCCACCAACTTTTTCCAATATATAATGTGTGTCAAACACCTGGCAGGCACCTCAATATAGTTGGGAGTCCATTCTTGGGTGAACGGGTTGAAGAAAGAGTAATAGTATGTGTCAATATTTGTAACTACATATTAGAGTTCAGTTTCATGTTTATATCTCCCAATTATAAAATTTTGCATTTTTCCTTTAGCCTTGGATTCCTGCGACGACACCGCAAGTTGCCAATACGCCGGTAGTACCATCTAGTCCGGCAATGCCGTCCACCCCATCGAACCGCGCACTCTGCCCTCGCAGGCTTATCCGCCGCCCTCGACGTCGTCGTCGTCTTATTGACGAGCAAGACTATGGAAGCGAAATCGAAATGGGAGATGACGACGACAACAACGACGAGAACCAGTTCGAGGATTATGCGGGGATGAGAGAACTCCGCGAACTCGAAGCGGCACAGGCAGCGGAGGAGATAGGGGAAGCAGAGACGTCGGTGGGGGTGATGATGTGCCCGAAATTTTCAACTGGAGCCAGGACTACACGACATTCCAGGGGCAAGAAGAAGCAAACCGGCGTACGCCTGAGCTGTGTGAGGGTGCCGGCTCACAAGTCCCTGACGAGATTTTTAGGTTTGTTTGGGATCTGCCCATTATAGAACGCATAGTGGAGGAAACGAATAAGTTCGCCAGGCAAACCCTCGAGTTGCTCGCGGAAACTAATAGTATCAGTGCAAACCTGGACACTTGGGTTGAGACGAATTTGTCTGAGATGTACAGATATTTAGCAGTACTCATTTACATGTCACTCAATTCTCGAGAACATGTACCTGAGTACTGGGCAACAAACATCTTGGGCATACCTGAATTTCGTCTCCTCATGTCCAGGAATAGGTTCCAAATGATTACTCGTTTTCTCCATTTTGTGGATAATGAGGCGATCACCGACAATGTTCGCAGTTACGAGAGGAAGGTGGCCAAAATTACACCACTACTTGAGCACTGAGTAAAAATAAATTACTTTTTATTAAATAAAATATTTTATTATATCCACATTTATGAACATCAACCTGTATACAGCACAGTTTATGGACGAGGACTCCCATGGACGCGATATCGCGCCACAGTTTGCGGACGAGAACTCCCGTGGACGCGATATCGCACAAACGGGTTAAGGCAGGCGGTTTGATCTCGGGAACCAGTACTGTTTGTCATTTTACGTGAACGGGACGTCAAAGGTTCAGCCAGTCAAGGAGATTATTAATAGTAACTGGTAGAGGTTACAAATGATTTCATGATCTTCAGTGTAGAAAATATAATAAAATACCTATTTTTAACAAAATTAAAAATTCTTACTAGGTACATAGGATAATTTTTTTATACACAATTATGCACCTAAGTACAGTAGGTACCTATTTACTGTAAATTTATTCATAAATGGTTTTTTTAAGGTTATGAATGAGTTTATCAAGACTAATTTAGTAATAAGCCCTGGAATAGGAATAAAATAGATACTCAGCATTGCATGAGTAGAGCATGTATGCCATGTGCAACATAAATAGATTGATTAAGGCTGATATGCTAACCGCAAAAAGACAAACATTAATCGGTCGGTCGTAGGCGCCATAATCAGGAGTAGAGTTGTGTTTATCTTGTCTGTGATGATGCGGGCAAATTATGAGAGTACCGCAAACAAAGGACTATACAATAACTTAAATAATTTACAATCATTGACGATGCTAATAGATTATGCACTAACCTCGAACCATTTCCACTTGAACTTGATAATCACTGAAATAAAATCACACAACACCATCGAAGAAGTTGTCTAACCTGACACAAACAAAACCAGATTGACTCGAGTTACCAATATTTTGTAATAGACCTTGTCATACTATTTTGATCGGGCAAACTATCATTTTTTCACGAAATCATCACAATTATGTCCCCCGATAACTAGTTAATCAAAATAAACTTCGCGATCTTATTTAAAATGTTACGAGTCAAACCAGTGATTCTTCCAATTCTTTCTCTCAAGAAGAGTCAGTCAGTCAGACACTCAGAAAGCAAAACGTCAAGCTGACTGATGATGTAGAAAGAAGTAGATTGAAATACGAAAATGGACGCTTGTTTTCAAAATCAGATTCCAGCCGATTGGTTAGATTAACTAATCTATGGAGTTCAACCAATGATTTAGTGGTTTAGTGACCATAGACAAAAGAATTGAGTGGACGTCATCAAAACATCTCGCGCCATGACGTTAATAATTTTACGCTTCATTTCACGACAAAAGGACAGTTGAGTACTTACTGAGTGTAAGGGCCCCGTTCATTGTACAATGTAATAGGAGAGAAAGTTGAGTAAATAAAAATGAGCAAATTATTTCATACGTCAAAGTTATCGCCAATGATGCAACCAATGCAGTCCTATATGTACTTCAGGATATAAGTGATTATATCTAAATAAAGAAATCTTGAACAAATGTTCAATAACGTGTAATGGAACGTAATTAAGGCGTGCTTAAACCATGTTTAAACCGACGAAAACAAAGGAGCATGTTCTCAAGTCTAGACGTATATTTTTTTTATTCGTAGGTTAGGCCTGACCCTTATTAATCTGCCAGTTCTGACACTGACACAACAAAAATAAAAAGCATAGACAAACGGCTGATAACCGCTCCGCTCCACTAGCTAGGCTTGATCTCTAAATATTATGTGGGGTTCCGTCGTCACAGTTACAGACAGAACACAAATAATATATCTCACAGACTCAGTAGAGAAGAACAACGGAACTACTTAGCCAAAGTAGGTACTGAGTCAGTACCTACTTTGGTTAGTTAGTTCCGTTGTTTTTCTCTTCCTTCCATGCATAAGGAGCATGGATAGAGCTAAGATCGCAATGAAATTAATCACTTTTCGGGGCACTTAAATATGGAATATTCATCCAAGAAAACATTTTATTTGATACACATTAAAAGGCGGTACCTAAATAGTATTTTGCAGTTCATAAAACATGCATGGTTTTTCACATCGAGGTCAGTGGACTGATCCCTGAAAAGGCGGCAAGCAGGCACAGTAAAAAAAAAAGTAAATAAAATAAACAATACAGACAGACAGACACGACACTACAGAGTGAGTGCAGACAATCTGCAATTGTAAACAAATACAACTAAAGGCGGCGGTGAATAAAGAGAATATATAAGAATAAAATAACTACATACTAGTATCCTCTTAAAGTCTGTATTAAGTTATCCACTACGTTTACGTTTGGCGGTGAAGGAAAAACAAATTCAAATCAAGGGCGCTCTTCTTTACTGCAATGAAATCATGTTACATTTGGAGCGAAGATCTAACAAATCAGTGCGATAGGCTACCTGCAGTGCCTAGACGGGTATGACACCCCGGTATTTTTAATTAACATTGAATAAGCCCATTTTGTAGTGGTTTTCGCCCATGGTTCCTCTGGCATACGACAAACGTGTCCTGCCCAGTCCCACTTCAATTTTGCGGATGTCAGAGGCTCGTCAGTTATCTGTGTTTTGGAGCGCAGTGTTGAGTGTTGAGTTTCGGTCTGTGAGCCTGACTCCGAGGATGCTACGCTTCATAGCTCGTTGACAAACACCGAGGCGGTACTTTTAAAGTTTTAAATATTGGTGAAAGATCAAGTTTTTGCACCGAATGTGAGAATTCGGATTCGTGGAAAGAGGAAAGGGAGTCCTTTGCCCTGCGATGGGATTCTATGGGCTGATAATAAGAATAATTATATAAGCCACATCTCCCCCATAGATTTCCAGAGCAATCAATCTTGTGCGACCTGCACCCGACGGCTCCCAGAAACTTTT
Source organism: Philereme vetulata (assembly GCA_918857605.2). Lineage (NCBI taxonomy): Eukaryota > Metazoa > Arthropoda > Insecta > Lepidoptera > Geometridae > Philereme > Philereme vetulata. The sequence goes on along the minus strand of OU975420.1, from coordinate 11,896,768 downwards.
ATCACATTGTCTTTCCATCTAGTGGGGGGCCGTCCAATGCTGTACTTTCAAGTGTGTGGTCTCCACTCTACAACCTTCCTGCCCCAATGGACGTAATTTCTTCAAACTATGTGCCCATACTTTTATTGTGAATTAATTAGCTAAAGAGTACCATGTCGCATTAAAGTTGACTAATTCACCATCCGCATATACCTAATTATACAGTATTAAGTATACAGTAAAAACGTTAAACTGTAAAATGATTAAAATAAATCATAAAAGTTTTCTAAGTAAATCTAAGCAGTATGTCGATAGATAGTCGCTTTTTAGTTTGTAATGCTTCTAAATTGTTTACACTGTATTATGTTATGTTATGTTGGTGGACTCCCTTTTCCGCATTTGAACTCTTAAGTGGTCCATTATGCGTGATTTTTACACTGTGACTGTCTCTTTCTACTTTCTACCGCATATACTTTGGTACCTATAGGTATAGCCTCATGTTCTATGATCTTCCAGGCTAGTATGGTACACAGCCTCATACATGGCTATGGCCTTCTGAATAAGCTACAAGTTGTGAAAAGTTCTCAAGCTTCCTATGATGACCTGCGGGAATGTCACTCGGAGAGTTACTTGGAGCATTTAAAGACTTTTGTGGAAGTTGACGATGAATACATGCCCAGTGAAAATGATGAAAAACACGGCTTTGGTAAACAATATCATAATCTTATATTTTGGATATTTACATGTAAAAATGAATACCTAATGCATTACAGTTGTAAAACAGTTGGCATATTTTGGGAAATGGCTCTTTTCTGTAATTCTAAACATTTACAACATTTACAAAACATGCATGACAATTGGCGACTGAGCGAAAGCTAGTACCTATTCAATAAAAAACGATAACTGAAGTATAATGGGTGACCTTATCGCTAAAAACGACTCTTCCAGGCAACCTGCCTTGAAGGTGGGTTTTCAACTTTATTACTGGATTCAACTCCTTAGTTATAAACACAGATTATTGCTCTAGATTAAGAATAGAATTGCTAAAAACATTCCTTCAGAGTTGGGTAAAAATACTGACTGACCAGACTCAATTATTACCTTATATGAAAATACTGACTGACCAGACTCAATTATTACCTTATATGAAAATACTGACTGACCAGACTCAATTATTACCTTATATGAAAATTTGGAGCGTGCCACGTTAGGCATCTCGCTGTTTGAGCACATACCCAACATCGAAATACGACGCAGAACCAAAGTGGATGTGGGTAGAAGGATCAACCATGAACCATGGATGAAGTGGAGATGGGCTGGACACTTGGCAAGGAGGGAAGACGGAAGATGGACGAGGGCAGCAACCGAGTGGTGGCCGCAAGAAGGGCGCATACCAGTTGGCAGACCACCAGCCAGACGGTCGGACGACATCGCGAGAGTTGCGGGAAGACAATGGATGCGCTTGGCAAGGACCGGAGAGAATGGCGTGATAACGAGGAGGCCTATACCCAGCAGTGGGTGGATGTGGGCTGAGATGATGATGAAAATTTTATGACTTTTTACAAATTCACCCTGTGTAATAAAAGATAACTGACAATATCCATACTATTATTATAAATTCGAAAGTAGCTCTGTCTGTTTGTAACGTTTTAATGACTATAAATGATGATTTCGGTGAAGTTTGGTATTTAGATTATGGCTGAGTATGAGACAAGCTACTCTTTACTCGACTGCGCCGATGTGTGCATCCATGGCATACATGTGGCTATCCACGCGTGCGAAGCCGCTGGCGGTTCAGCTAGTCTATTTATATATTGTTATATTTCAGGGTTTGACTGTGAGCCAATCTCGGGTATGTTTGAGCTGGTGTCCACAATAGCTGGAGGTACAGTGACAGCTGCAAAGTGCCTGTTACTCGGTGCAGCTGATGTGGCCATTAACTGGTATGGAGGGTGGCATCATGCTCAAAGGTACAATTAATTTTTAAATTGAAACAAAAAGGAGGAGATTCTCAATTACAGGGTTTTTTTGTGTACGTTCACACATAATTTTTTACTGGGTGAACCAGTTTTGATGATTCTACTTAATTGATAGGATTTAACTCTAGGGAGTTAACAATGATCAACTTTCAGAGCATGAGTGATGGAAAAGAACTTGAAGAAATAAAAAGTACGTTTTTAATACAGCGCAAGTATTAAATGTACAACTATGCCTATCTCACTCTTGAACTAAAAAGTACTAAAAAGCAATACCTACGGCTAATTTCAATCACGCCTACCTTGCGATTAGTCTAGGCATAACGCGACATAGGCATAGGCATAAGGTACCTTAAAGAGACTACAGGATAGTTATTGATTAAAACGGGTATTTATCACTTATATACCTTTTTAGGGTTCCGTACCAAAAGGGTAAAACGGGACCCTATTACTAAGACTCCGCCGTCTGTCTGTCCGTCCGTCACCAGGCTGTATCTCATGAACCGTGACAGTTAGACAGTTGAAATTTTCACAGATGATGTATTTTCTGTTGCCGCTATAACAACAAACACTAAAAACAGAATAAAATAAATATTTAAGGGGGGCTCCCATACAACAAACGTGTTTTTTTACTCGTTTTAGCTCAATATTGATAACGGCAACAGGTAGACGCTTGAAATATTCACAGAATATTTAGATATATATTCACTTTAAAAATTAATATTTAAGGGGGGCTCCCATACAACAAACGTGATTTTTTTGCCGATTTTATAGATAATGGTACGGAAGCCTTTGTGCGCGAGTCCGACTCGCACTTGGCCGGATTTTTTATTTATGATCCCGACGAAAAGGTATATACGCGATAAATACCCGTTTTAATCAATAATTATGTACAGCGATTTTTATGTGTGTTTTAAATGATATTTTTCCAGATCGAATGCTGAAGGCTTCTGTTATGTAAATGATATTGTAATTGGAATTGAAAAGTTAAGGAAAAAGTTCCCAAAAGTATTATATGTGGACTTGGATGTTCATCATGGTAAGTCCTCTACTTGCAGTTGTATTTGTACATACATACATAGTATATTAGGTATGTATTTGCATTGTCTGGTCCCCACCACTTCAGTTTGCTAATCCTTTGTGCTATGTCGTGAGTTTGTAACCCTACGTTCCTCAAGAAATGGTCAACATTTTTGCGCTAACCATGGTTCCTAAACTATCCAAATTGGTAGAACTTACATGGGGGTGATTCGGGAAACCCTAGCGGTGCTCTACCTTTGGAATTCTTTATTTTTTATAATACGTATAAGAAATTTCTGTAGACAATTATGGAACTGACATCGGTCTGTAGAAAGACACAAATTTCCTAAAAAAAATATTTATTATTTTTAACCTGTGTTGTCCCACTGCAGGGCAAAAGCCTCCTTCCCTTCTTTCCAGTTTTTTCTGTCCCCCGCTGTAGTGGGCCAGTCTGGTAAATGCACATCCAAGTCGTCACGCCATCTCCGTGGTGGTCTGCCGCGCGGGCGTGTTGCGTTAGGGACCCAATTAGATATTATCTTTGTCCATAGATCTTCGCCTAAAAATTGAAAAAAAAAGTTTTTCATTTGATTTGTTACATGTAAGGATGAGCTCGCTCAGTTCGGAGCAGAATGGACCATTTGACTCAAAAAAATCTCAATAATTGCGCGTCTGACGTGTAGTTATCCCGTAGCGAAATTAGCATCGCATTGTACCAACAGGATGGTTGCGGGTTGAAATTCTGTCCCGCTCTTAATGATTGCGTTGATTTTATAATTAATATTAATGACGACCCCCGTGGTACAGTGGGCGAATAGCCGGCTGAGACGCAGGAGGTAGCGGGTTCGATTCCCGCCGCGGAACAAATTTTTGCATGATCTGCAGATATTTGTTCCGGGTCTAGTTGTTTCTCTATATATTATATGTATGTATTTACAAAAAAAAATGTATATAAGTATTCTATCAGTTATCTGGTGCTGATAGTACTAGCTCTGCTTAGTTTGGGGCTAGATAGCGCTGTGTGAAATGTCCAGCAATATTTATTATTATAAATACGGAATTTATCACGTACCGTTTTATCGGTGTTACGACCGACAATGTTTCAGTTAAATTCGTGAACCTTCATCCAGGGTGAGTGCGATCCGCTCCGCACTGCGTCTCGCCTCGCACTTAAAAATACACTTTAACATCTTAACTTTGCTGAATTTTCAGGGAATGGAGTCGAAAGTTCATATAGCCTGAGTGCCGCAGTGTTCACACTATCATTCCACAAGTTTGAGCCTGGGTTCTTCCCTGGGAGCGGTGGCCTGGATGACATAGGCAGGCTCCAAGGCAAGGGGTATAGCTGCAACTTCCCAATGCACGAGGGGTATTCTGATCAAACAATGGAGTATGCTTTTGAAAAGTAAGACAACAAAAAACTAAGGAAAAATGCTTTCAATTTCCCATGACTTCATGTCATGAGTCATGGGAAATTGAAAGCATTTTTTCCTATTAAAAACACTGCAGTCATGCAGTATTTTTAAATGAACAATGCAACTACAGTTAAGGTTTTACCTGTATATTCCGTTCAAAAACACTGTATGCAGTGTATACTGTACTTTTTGTATTAAAAATAACTGATTTGAGAGATACCTTTAGGTACCCTAATCTTTACTACTTTTAAAGACCTATATACATATGTATATCTCACGTGCTTGTGTAGACTCTTTTTTTATCCCTTAGTCACATGTATCGAGTGAAATCAATAATTTTGTTTTTCTGTAATTTCATATTATCGTTGTATCGCGGTACATAGAAAACACCCAAATTTCAAGACTTCTTAAGTTTGACCGAGGTGCAACCCGTTTTTCTAAGGAACCCTAAAAATACTTGAATGCATGGCGCCGCCGTTTTTGGGGTGAATAACGGAAACGTGCTTGGCATATGGCGCATTGGGTGAATAGCCAGCAGAGACGCAGGAGGTTGCTGGTTCGATTCCTACCGCGGAACAAATGTTTGACAAGCAACCAGACCCGGAACATATGTTTTTAAGTTTAAATATATGTAATATACGTGTTGTGTATAGATTGCCGAGGGTTAGTGTCTACGTAGTCCCGTATTTGCGAAGGAGAAAATAAAAAACACCAGTCTTGATCAAATAGGTAGCGAGGCGGCGAGGCAGATTTTCTTCCTATTTTTCTTCTTTCTTCCTGTTGCTTCCTTTTCCGATGTTGCCCGAGCACTGAATTGCTGACGGCCGATAGGCGCCGTTTTTTATACTATTCCTCGCAATTTTCTAGAACATTCACTGCCTCACCCCCTCTAGCCTTTATTTATTACTTTTTCATACTTTACATACTGTTTGTTATATATTACTATATTCATCTTATAGACTATGATTATTACTTATGAATAATACATGCGTCTTCACCCGGCTCCGCTCGGTTTAGAAATGGCGGCGCGTTTTCGGTGCGGCGCTATAAATACTACCCTGTCCCCCGCTTCACTACTATATATACTCGCCCTAAGTGGCGGCCGCGCGTTATTTCCAATTCGAGCGTCGGAACGGGCGTATGCGCACTCATTTCTACTTTTATTACATAAAAATGTGTTACCTCCTACCTACATTTACCCATTTTATAGTAAAACAACAAATATACGTAACTTTATTTGCATCATAACTGAAGAATATTATTCTTATCTAATTATTCCTATTATAATACTTCCAAACGTTTATTCTTATCTTTTAGATATCTATTCTTACTATCTATTTACAAACAAGATTATTCTTAAAGTACATTGATTAATATGTAAACGAGGTAAAATAATACAATTTTCATACTATGGTCATGGGTCGTGACGGTCACTACTTGCACCCCTCTCGCCGCATGTAGTCCTTATGATGCTGTCGTGCACATTTCTCCCGCCGTCGCAGCACGCGACTCCACTGGTAGCACGACGATCTTCTTGCATGGTCGGCGCAGGACGTGCCCGTTGCTCGTAGTGATGTCCACGACTCGTATCTCGTTGTCTTCTCCAGGGTAGGTTCTAGTCACTCTTCCTCTTGGCCAGACGTTCCTCGGCAGGTTTGGGTCGCAGATGATCACCAGGTCACCGACCTTCGGGGCGGTCACGGTGGCTCTGGGCTCCCGCCGGTGTTAGAGCAAAGGGAGATACTCCTTCACCCATCTCTTCCAAAATTCGTCGGCCAGAAGTTGTGCGCGCTTCCAGAGTTGTCGTGCGGATTGATCCTCTTGAGTGAAGCTGCCCGGTGTTGGCACGTGACTGTTTGGCCCCAGCAGGATGTGGTTCGGGGTCAAGGCCTCGGGTTCTTCTGGCGTCACAGCGACATGCGTGAGTGGCCGCGAATTAATTATGTTCTCGACTTCCACGAGGAGTGCGTGCAGGACCTCGTCTCTTGGGTGCTTCTCATGCAGGATGACGCGTAGGGCTTCTTTGACGCTACGCACGAGTCGTTCCCAGGCGCCGCCCATGAAGGGGGAGGCGGGGGGAATGTAACGCCAGTTGATGCGGCGTGCGTTGGCCTCTTCTCGCGTTGCTTCCCAAGCTTCTTGCTGGGCTTCTCGCAATTCCTTATCTGCTGCCTTGAAGCACGTCGCGTTGTCTGACCACAGTTCGGTCGGTTGTCCTCTTCTCGCGATGAATCTTCTTAGCGCGGCGATGGCAGAATCCGCACTTAATGATGTCACTACTTCTAGGTGGACGGCCCTTGTCGTGAGGCAAGTGAAGAGGGCGACCCACCTCTTCTCACGGTGTCTTCCCACGGTGACTTCCAGCGGTCCGAAGTAGTCCAGTCCTGTGTAGGAGAAGGGACGCGCGTGATGGGTGAGACGTGCTGGAGGTAGGTTTCCTGTCGAAGGGATCGCGGGCTTCGCTTTTCTCATTTGGCACTGTGGACATCTTCTTATTACGCTCCTCACTGTGGGTCGTATTCTTGTCACCCAGAACCGTTGTCTTATTTCATTCACTGTGGTTTCTACCCCCCCGTGGAGCATCTTCTCGTGTACATGTTGGATGTACATTCTTGTATACTTGTGCTGTCCGTCCAACAGGGCAGGGTTGGCTGTTTCCTCCTGTATACCTGGCGTCGCGGCGATTCTTCCTCGTAGGCGTAGTAATCCATCTTCACTTACATATGTACACACTCAGAGTGGCAAGGCGGTCCTTTGACGAGGGCGTGTCGCCGTGCATTATTCGCGTCTTTTCATCGGCGTAGCTGTCATCCTGTACTTTCCTTATCCACATCTTCTCCGCTCGTAACAGGTAGCTCGCGTCCAGGCACACTAGTTTTCTTTTTTCTGTTTTCTTGGTTGATGCCGTTCCTTTATTCTTGTCGGTCTTTTTCTTACCGCGGCTCCATGCGGCATCTTTTTCTGCATTCTTTTTAGTCTTTTTGTGTCTTGTTGCAGCTGCTCTGTGTTTCTTGATCCTACACAGATCTATGAATTGTAGCACTCTTCCTGTGGCGCGTATAAGTATCGGCCACTTAGCTATGTTGTCTATGTTCGGCAAGTGTTCGTGCGTCTTTATGTCTTGCGACGCGTGGCATCTTTCTTCCCCAGTTTCTGTGTTGGTGACCTTTACTTCTGTTGGCCAGTCTTCTTCTCGCCGTCTTAGGAACTCAGGACCCTGAAACCATCGGTGCTGCGCTGTGAAGTCGCTCGGCGTTTCTCTCGTGGCGTCGTCTGCAACGTTTTCTTTGGTGGGGACCCAACGCCACTCGTTCACTTTGGTGAGGTCTTCAATCTCAGCCAGGCGATGTGCGACGAACGTCTTGTAGGCACGCGGTTCCGCTCTTATCCACGCGAGGACAGTGCGTGAGTCGCTCCAATAAGTCTTCCTTTCGTTCAAGTGGAAACCGATACAATCTTCTTTCACTTCCCACAGCAGTCCGAGGGTTTTCTCGACGTCGGTGCCACCTATGGGTATTGTAGCGGTTTTGCTGTTCGTGTCGAAGCGACGTAATACGGTCTGTCGGTTCGACACCCAACCTCGCAGAACGAAGCCAGCTTGACGATGAATGTGGTCCACTTCTTTCGATACTTCTATTGCTTCTTCTTCACTCGGGAAGCTTGTGATGTAGTCGTCCATGTAGTGATTTTTCTTTATCTCTTTCACTGCTCTGGGGAATGCTTCTGCGAAGTCTTCTGCGTTCCTATTCTTTATATACAACGCTGTGCACGGTGAGGACGTTGCTCCGAAGATCACTGATGTCATCTGAAACTCCTTCGGCTTCGTTTCTCCTCTGCAGTCTCCTCTCCATAGAAACCTCAGCGCGTCTCTGTCTTCTGGTCTGATCTTGATCTGCATGAACATCTCTTGAATGTCGGCAGAGACCGCGAATGGATGCTGCCGGAACCTCATAATGACTCCGGGTAGTGACTGCAGAAGGTCAGGGCCGGAGAGTAGCATGTCATTCAGGCTCCTCCCGCGTGATCTTGCTGCTGCATCATGTACCAGACGTATCTTCGGTTTTGAAGGATTGCACACTGCAAAATGTGGCAGGTACCATGTTTTCCCTTTAGGTGCAGGTGTGGTGGCTGGAGCCGCGTATCCCGACGTGAGAAGGTTGTTTATCCTTTCTTCGTACTTTGTTTTCAAGTCTGAGTCGCGATCTAGTCTCTTCTCCAGCGTCCGCAATCTTTTGTAGGCGTCTTCATAATTGTTTGGGATCTGGCACTCGTCTTCTTTCCACAGAAGTGCAGTCTCAAAACGGCCATCGGGCATTCTTCTGCTTTTTTCTTGCAGAATCTTTATTGCTCGTTCTTCTGGATCGTTCTTCTGTTTCTTGTGTTCTATTCCAAGCGCTTCCAGGTCGAAGAACCTCTTCATCATATGTTCCATCGAGTCTTCTTTAGCCGCTATGGTGGTATGTCCGCAGAAGGCTACTGGTTTCTGATAAGACGTACGGTATCCGTGTAGCACCCAGCCCAGTCGCGTGTGAGTTGCGACCGGTTGGTCTTGTCTTCCTGTTCTTATGTCGAGTGCCACTAGAAGTTCCCAGTTGTCCTGTCCTATCAGTATCTTGGGTGAGGCGTCCTTGTAGATCAGCTGGTCTTCGATGTCCCGTAGATGAGTGCAGTCTTGAAGATCTCTCCGTTCTATATTCTGCTTGGTGAACATCAGCCGCTGTACTGTGCGTGCATTGCGCATTGTGTATTCTTCTTCGCTGTATCTTCCCCGTATTTTGATGTCGACTCTCTTGCTATTTTCATGCTTCACTGTCTCGTTCAGGCCCTGCACCCACATCTGGTCGCGTGGGCCATCCAAGCCCAGTATCTCTGCCAATCCTTCATCAACGAGAGTGATAGTGCTTCCGTCGTCCATCAAGGCGTAGGTGTCCACTCTTGCTTCATTTTTACCGATGAGTGTTACTGGTGCGATCTTCAGGTAGGCTTGACGGTTTCTGATGCAATCGATGTTCTTCACTAGTTCCACTGCTGATGTCACTTCTTGTGTTGCTGGTGGTGATGGTGATGATGTCCTTCTTGACCTCTTATGGTGTAAGAGGTGATGGTGAGCCATCGCGCAGCCGTCTTGTCCGCACTTCTTTGCTCTGCAGGTACCGCGGCGATGCGTGCTTCGTAGGCATTGGAAGCAGATGCGATGTCTCTTAGCCATTTCCCAGCGCTCGTTGACATCTGTGTCTTGAAACTTCTTGCATTCAGGTAAGTGATGACTCTGCTTGCATGCTGGACATTGTTCTTTCTTGGTATCAGTAGCGAAGGTGTGCTCGAATCTTCTTCTTGGATGTTTCTCCTGCGTAGTATTTGTGACGATGTCTTCGGGTTGCGCGTATGCTCCGCACTTGTCAGCCTCTTCATTCAAAAAGCTGGTGAGTTTCTTCAAGTCGGGTACATCTTCTTTGTTCTTCGCGGCATAGTCATACCATTTGCTTCTCATAATCGGCGTAAGCTTCTCGATGGTGATCTTCACTAACTCTGGATTATACAGGTAGTGAATTTTCTTGAGGGCTTCCATAGTAGACACGATGTTAGCCACCTTGTTTGCGAATATACATAGGTCACGTGGACTATCGCTGAGTTTTCCTAGTGCCTTAATCTTCTGCATCTCGTTCATCGCCAGTGCATCCGGTCGTCCAAATCTTTTTTCCAGAGCTTCCATGATAGCTGCTGGATCCGGTTGGCTGATGAGGAGGCTACTGATTGCTTCCCATGATACCCCCCTGACGCTTCTTCTTAGTCTTGCTACATTTTCGGTCTTCGAGAATAAAGCTTTAGTTTCGTAGTAGGCGGCGCGGAACGCAAGCCAGCCGTTACATTGTCCATTGAAAACAGGTAACTCCTGTAGGTACTTCGGTGCATCCCTGGTCATCCGTACTGCTTGAGTGAGGGCTGCTGCCAGTGAGGTGACGTCCACGTTCTGTGGCTGACGCGCAGGCCGGGTCTCTTCATGGTCCCCCCGGTGTTCACATTCCTTTTCCTTGTGAACTCCCTGTCCTCGTCCTTTCTGTTCCCCTTCTTCTGGCTTCTTCTCTTCTTCTGGTGGGTCGTTCTTCGTGTGATCCAACCATTCTTGAACTCGACTTGATCGTTCCTCTTCTTCTTCATCTTCTGACGCAGAAACTGCTTCATCATCGTCGGCGGCGGCGCGCTGTTTTTGTAACTTCAGCTGGGCGAGTGCGAGCGACGCGCGTATTTCTTCTAATTTTAATTCGGCCAATTTTTCTTGCGCTTCTAACTCCGATAATTTTCTTCGACGCGCTTCGGAGCGGTGTGACTTGGCGCGCTTCGACGGCTTCAATGTGTTGGAGTCTTCAGCCCGTTGTGTCGTGACGTTGGTCTCCGTACTTGTTGTTTTCTCTGTTGACGTCGTGTATTCTGTGGCCGTGGTTTCCGTAGTCGCGGTGCCTTCCGACGTTGTCGCAGATTTTTCTTGACGTGCAGAAGCTGGCGGAACTCTCGCGGAGCTCGTAGTACTTCGTGTCGTCATCCCAGTACTTCGCGGAGCGCTAGTAGCGCCCTCTGTGTTGCCGGGTTCTTGATTCGTCGGGCTTGGTCGTTGTTCTGTCAAGTCGGCGACGCTTCCTTTCTTCGATCGCGTAACAGGCATCTTGAATAATTTGTTCGCAAAAATACGTAGATAACCCGCGCTGTTAGTCTTCAAAAATTATCCGGCTTACGAAGGACCATTTGATGTTGTGTATAGATTGCCGAGGGTTAGTGTCTACGTAGTCCCGTATTTGCGAAGGAGAAAATAAAAAACACCAGTCTTGATCAAATAGGTAGCGAGGCGGCGAGGCAGATTTTCTTCCTATTTTTCTTCTTTCTTCCTGTTGCTTCCTTTTCCGATGTTGCCCGAGCACTGAATTGCTGACGGCCGATAGGCGCCGTTTTTTATACTATTCCTCGCAATTTTCTAGAACATTCACTGCCTCACCCCCTCTAGCCTTTATTTATTACTTTTTCATACTTTACATACTGTTTGTTATATATTACTATATTCATCTTATAGACTATGATTATTACTTATGAATAATACATGCGTCTTCACCCGGCTCCGCTCGGTTTAGAAATGGCGGCGCGTTTTCGGTGCGGCGCTATAAATACTACCCTGTCCCCCGCTTCACTACTATATATACTCGCCCTAAGTGGCGGCCGCGCGTTATTTCCAATTCGAGCGTCGGAACGGGCGTATGCGCACTCATTTCTACTTTTATTACATAAAAATGTGTTACCTCCTACCTACATTTACCCATTTTATAGTAAAACAACAAATATACGTAACTTTATTTGCATCATAACTGAAGAATATTATTCTTATCTAATTATTCCTATTATAATACTTCCAAACGTTTATTCTTATCTTTTAGATATCTATTCTTACTATCTATTTACAAACAAGATTATTCTTAAAGTACATTGATTAATATGTAAACGAGGTAAAATAATACAATTTTCATACTATGGTCATGGGTCGTGACGGTCACTACTTGCACCCCTCTCGCCGCATGTAGTCCTTATGATGCTGTCGTGCACAATACGTAATCTTTGTTCCGGGTCTGGTTGTTTCTCTATAAGTATGTATTTACAAAAAGAGTTTGTTTTATTTTGTAAACTGTATAGAACTTCGTTTGACCACAATCTCAAGGAAGAAGGAAGAAATCGTTTTCAGCGATAAGGCCGCCCATTGTACTATATTTCACATAAATTAGTTTTTTTAAGTATTTCTGGTGTACAATTTATTCTATTCTATTCTCACCTGATGGGAAGCGATGATGTGGTCTAAGATGATGCACGAAGATCTAGAAGAAACCTATTTTACTCGTACCTTAAAGAGGCCCGGATTGTATTCTTTAGGTAAAACAGACGACGGTAAAGTATTCCATACCTTAGCTGTAAATCATTATATAAGTATTCTATCAGTTATCCGGTTCCCCTAGTACAAGCTTTGCTTAGTTTGGGGCTAGATGGCGTGTGAAATGTCCAGCATTATTTATTTTATGTGTCTTTAATTATGTGGGTACAAATAAATGTGTTTCCTTTGTATTACAGAGTGTTTAAATCCGTGTACACGCACTTCTGCCCCGATGCCATTGTGGTGCAGTGCGGGGCGGATGCGTTGGCACACGACCCGCTGGGCGGAGGGCGGTTATCTATAGGCGGGTACTGTACCTGTGTGAAGAGTGTGCTGGAGATGAAGAAACCGACTATGCTGCTTGGTGGAGGTAACATCCTGAGAAGATAAATTATTCGCTGATCCGCCCGCAGCTTCGCACGCATGCTTAATAAAAACTTTTTTTTTATACAACGTATATGGCAAACGAGCATGCAGTCCACCAGATGTTAAGTGGCTACTGCAGCCCATGGATATCCACATAGAATTCAACACAAGGTATTATGTTGTCTTGATCTCTATGTGGATTCGTTGCCATACTATATGTCCCTTAATCAACAAAGTGCCCTTAATAAAGTACTTGGGTATCATGTTAGATCAAAATTTAACATGGTGTCCACAAATCGAAGTACTTAGCAACAGAGTTAGAAAATTAATTTGGATATTCAAAACATTACGACATGTTGCTCAGGAACCACTTCTAAAGAAAATATATATTGCTCTAGCTCAGTCTGTTCTAGGATACTGCATCATCATTTGGGGTGGAGCAGCAAAAACCAAATTTTTAGAAATTGAAAGAGCTCAATGAGTATTAATAAAGGTCATTTACTCTAAACCTTACAGATTCTCAACAAATATGCTTTATTCTCTAAGCCAGTTATTGACAGTAAGAAAATTGTATATTTTAAATGTTATTCTAAAGAAACATAAAACTCTAAGCTATGACCCTGGTATTGTAAAGCGCAGAAGAAAGGACAAAGTTGGTAAGGTTATTGGTAGCAAAACTAGCATTGCCCGCAACCAGTACTCTATACAATCCGCTCACCTTTACAACATAATTAATACAAATCTTAATATTTACCCTATGCAATATCATGACTGTAAGAAAATGTTGACAGAATGGATACAGACAAAAAATTACGAAGAGACAGAAGCATTTCTTCAGGTTATGTCCCGACTTTTATAATAAAGTACCTAGGTATTAACCTCTATTTTTGATCATATTTATATTCATAAAATTGTTATCATAGTTAAATATTAAAATAACAGTGAAAACTGGACTAGAGGCAGAACATAAACACACGCGAGAAACACACACAACAGTACACCCTACACTCACACACACTTTTACACATACGCACCCGCAACTGACGCATACACACCCGCACGCGTACATACACCCACACACGACAACACACACTTTTATATTTAATATTAATGCATGTCTAATTATTAAGGCAAGTAACTTGTATAATAAGTATCTGTAACCTATACAAATACTCTTGGATATGGAAGAGCGGAGCCATTTAACACAAGTTTTTATACTCAAAAGAAGATTCCAACCTTAAAACACTATGTAAAAAACTATCTGTTACAGAAACAAAAACATTTTGTTTTTTTTTATTTTGACTAAGTATAGGACATAGCGGTTATGCCTATGTGCCAGTAATTACATAATAAAAACTCTACCCTCCTTCTGCGCAGTCGGGTAAAAAGTAGTCTATGTCTATCAAACAACAAAAGTTTTTGTTTCGTCACGTGCACAATCTGGTAATGCAAAAACCTTCAAGCCGCGAGGTCCCTCGGACCGCGAGACCGTAGGCAGTAGCCCGCGTCGCCTCTGTCTGGTTCCCATACCATAGTGCAGGCTTCGCTCAGTTTGGGACTAAATAGCGTTCTGTGAAATGTCCAGCATTATTATGAATCTGTTCCAGGTGGATATAAACGTGCAAACAGCTCTCGCCTGTGGGCGTCACTGACGGCTCTGGTCGCGGGAGTAGAGCTCGTAGAAGATATACCGGAGCACAGCTATTGGCCAGACTACGGGCCCGATTACACACTCAACATACAGCCTACGCTCGCTAAGGATATGAATAAGATGAGTTATATAGACGAATGTATTGCAGCTATACAGGGTAAGAAGTTCTACTTGTTCACATAGAAAGGCCGGCGCTAACTTACGCAAGGACGTAGGGGGGGGGGGGGGGTGCGAGTGTGAGTTGGGTCTGTCCAGAATGAACATAGACTGATCGACCTATAGACGTGTGGACAATTTTGTAATTGAATTATTTTATAAATTAATATTTTGAAAAAGAAGTTTTACTTCAGTCGTGTGGTCAAAAGCACACTCGTTTTTTTCCTTGAACCCCGATACTATAACCTTAACCAGGTTGTCGCGGAAATGATTTTGAATCTTATTTTATCAAACTTATTATCACACTAGTTGTAGCCAGCAGCTTCGCCCGCGTTGTTCTGGGGTGCAAAATACATATATACACTTTGACATCCTATTTTTAGCCCATGGGAACTGATTTATGGTTTAAATGGTAGCCTATGTGGTGATCCAGGTTATAATCTACGTATATACCAAATTTCATCCAAATCGGTTCAGCTGTTACGGCATGATTGAGTAACAAACAAACATCCAAACTTTCGCAATTTATAATATTAGTGTGATTTCGGGATAACACAGCCGACGAATATCGACGAAATTTTGTAATTTAAAAAATTTTGTATTTTTTTTTGTTTATAGCAGAGTATAATGATCTCGGATCAAGTCGTTCGAAGCTTCGGCTGACTTGATGCTCGTACGCGCTATTCGCGCGTGCAAATATTTTCGCTCGTACTAAACTTAACTGTACCTATTTGTTTTGTGTTTATAGGCTCACGACTCGTCATGAATCACGGAAAAGAGTCGCTCCCTCAATCTTACTCAATCCAAAGATAATGTAAATGTTTTTTTGTTATTTTCAGGTAATTTAAATAAATACTTGCCTATAGGCAGTACAGAAACACAGAAACAGAAGACTGGAAGCAACTGCGAAGACTTGAAAGTAAAACCAGTAGATGTTTATGAATTTGAAGAATAAAGTTAAAAACAAAAACGATTTTTTCTTTTCACTTTTAGTCGACTTCGAAACCACAATATTTTCACAACGTTTTCAGGGCAAGGTCTTCGTGACAACGCCTTCGCGCTCCCGTAAGATTCTTTCCTTCGATGGTCTTTAATTGACAGACTATTTCCATCATGAACTTGTGAGGTCGTAATTCTTGGGGCTTTCTCAATACCAGCCAGCACTCGCCCCACAGTTCTGATGTTTACTCGTTGCTGCTGTTGGTGGACAGGGCTTCACTGCAAAACCTCTTCTCTTTTTGGGCAATTAGACCTGAGATGCCCTTTCTCTCCACACTCATAGCATGCAGGACTAAATTTTGGACGACTGTAGCCAGACGAGAGTCCCTTACTTCTCTGATGCGGTGAGCTCGGTAGTCCTGAAGCACAGCCTCCACCTCTAACGCATGAGCCAAGGCATTTTTCAGAGTATCATGATGTCCAAGCCTTACAGCAGCTCTCACTTCCAAATCATGTATTCCGTCAACGAACGCCTGGACCAAATAACCGTCAAGGGGTGCTGGAGAGGTTTGATATGCCTTTCGAACCAACTTTTCTATCTCGAGTGCCCACTGCTGTAAATTCTCCTGAGATACGCTGGCTCCGGTCCTTTAACTGCGCTCGAAAAGCATGTTCCAGATGTGCGTCACCATATTGTGACTCCAGCGCCTTCAACAGCTGTTCATAGGTAAACTCCTTTCCAAGAGCCTCTAACACCGTAAGTTCCTGGTCACGAAGGCCCAGTGTTAATGCCGTCATGGCCTGCGCCGTCGTCCATCCGTTGGCCTTTACAACAGCCTCAAACTGGATCTTGTAAGCTGACCACGAAGAACTTCCATCAAATTGTGGCGTTTTAAAATCTCGCACTGAAGGTGTAGCAATTATAGGAGCCACATTGCCGTCTCCAGACTTCAGGACATCTAGAGCTTTTTTTACCTTGGCGATCTGAATTTCAATATCAGAAATACGGCTCTCATGATGATCTATCTGCTCTTTTACACCCTGGAATTCCTTTGCCATTGAACTGAACAATTCCTTCATCAAGCAAGCCTGTTCTTCCTGCCAACGACGCTGCTCTTCTTGGTGACGACGTTGCTCTTCTTTATCCTGACGACGCTGCTCTTGACGACAAAGCATTGCCATAATAGCAGAAAGATCGCCTGTCACAGGAGCTTGACCCACGGATGATGATGATGAAGCTCCAAATGATTCGGCGGCAGCTGATTCCATCTCTATCCAGTGGTAGATTTACACATTTCCCAAGTATAGGCTGGTAACTTTTTACCGCCCTTCAATCCAACAATTTGATTGAAATTTCAGAAGAAATCGTTTTTGCTTCGTTTCGTTTTCGTTTTGAGCTTATCAAAGCTCAATAATGTACGATAAGGCGGGGTAATGCTAATGGTTGGGGGCCGCGAACTGGGTATTTTACCATAGAATATAGAACTTTGTGGTACCGTTGCTTGAATATACAATGAAAGGGAAGAGGGAAAAGTCATCGGAAAGATGGCTTGTAGACCCTTCTGTAAAACATCAGATATCAGTCTTACAGAAATAAAAAAAAAATCGGTGCCTAACTTTACCGCCCTAGGCCCTAGGCCTACTCAGCCTGCTGGTAAATCCCCCACTGTTTCTATCGGCTGACGCTTCTGCTGAGCTTCTTGAACCGGAGATTCTCCAAACCGCCTTTCATCTATTTCTTGTTGTCGTTGACCTCTAGTCCTTACACCGTCCACGTTATCCTTTGGCAGAACCGGAATTATTTTATCCCACTTCTGACGCCAAATTGTTACGAGCTGAGGGTTCGGGATAAAATAATGAAAATCAATCTAACCAAAATAACACGGTTATTCAACACTAAAACGATAAATACACGATCTTAATCACAAAGATTCAGAACACACTAAATCACACCACTGTTACACAATAAACCATTAAAAGTCACCGAAATGTTCGCACGTATCGCCAAATCAAGATTGACTCTTTCGGGCCTCTCCACGCCCTATTTATACCACACACAGTTATTAGAAAATTATTAGAACGTTCGAGAACGTTCCGATAGCAACTAGAAAGGCATTCCACATGTCTACTATTTATTATTCTGTGCAGCGGTAGGTAAAAACGTGGTATGTTGGTATATTACACACCAAGTATTACTTATTCTGTGACACAGTAGGTATAACTTCGCGAAAAGCCGACTATTGCTTATTCTGTAACAGCCTCGGCGTAACAATAGATTAGTCCCGGACACACTTCGGATCTTAATAACTCTACCTGCCCATCTAATCCTATTTACATTGCAATTACAAGGGAAAGCTAACAAAGCATTTAATAAAATCATCTATAATTGACAGGTTCTACAAAACTTTCTCGATGTTAATTATATGTAAATAAAATAAAAAATATCCATAATACTAATTTAGAAGTCTGAAAGCTTCAGTAGCCGACATAGAAATGCCTATACTAGACGCCAATGCCAATGACCTGGTTTCCCTGGATCAGGACCCTCTGGACCTGGATGCCTTGGACCTGGAGACCCTGGACCTGGCCCCCCTAGATCTTGACCACCTGGACTCCCTGGACCTGGACCCCCTTGATCAGGACCTTTTGGACCTGGACCACCAAGACCTGAACTTACTGAACCTGGATTTCCTGGACCTAGACTCCCTGGATCAGGACCCCCTGGATCTGAACCCCCTGGACTTAGACCACCTGGACCTGGACCCCCTGGATCAGGACCCCCTGGACCTGAACCTGGACCCCGTGGACCTTGACCCCCTTGACCTAGACCTTCTGGATCAGGACCCTCTTGACCTGGACCTTGACCCCCTGGATCTTGACCTCTTGGACCTGGACCCCCTGGAACTGAACTTTCTGGACCAGGACTCCCTGGAACTTGACCCCCTGGACTTGGACTCCACGGACCTGGTCCCCTGAATCCCTCCTGGACCTGGACCCCCAAAATCAAGAACCCCTGGACCTGGATCAGGACCCCCTGGACCTAGATTCCCTAAACCTGGACCCCCTGGATCAGAATCCCCTGGGCCTGGACCTGGACCCACTGAACCAAGACCCCCTGGACCTGGACTCCCTGGACTTGGACCCCCTGGTTTAGGACCCCATGGACCTGGACCCCCTGGTCCTGGACTCTTTGCATCTGGACCTGGACCCCTTGGATCTGGACTTCCGGGGCTTGGACCTCAACACCCTGGACCTGGACCTGAACGCCCTAGACCTGGATTCCTTGGACCTATACTCCCTGGACTTGGACCCCCTGGACCTTAACTCCCTGGACCTGGAACCCCAAGAACTGGTCTTACTGGACCTAGTTTCCCTGAATCAAGACCCTCTGGACCTGGACCCCTTGTACCTAGACGATCTGGACCTGGACCCCCTGGATCTTGACCCTTTGGATAAGGACCTGCCTTACCTGGCCCTGGAGACTCTGGACCTGGACCCCCTGGATCTTGACCCCCTGGACCTGTATTCCCTGGACCTGGACCCCCTTGATCAGGACCCGCTGGATCAGGACCTTTTGGACCTGGACCCCCAAGACCTGAACGTACTGAACCTGGATTTCCTGAACCTGGACTCCCTGAATCAGGCCCCCCTGGATCTGGACTCCCTGGACCTGGACCCCCTGGACCTTGACCTGGACCCCATGGACCTAGACCCATTGGATCTTGACCTCCCGGACCTGAACTTCCTGGACCAGAACTCCCTGGACCTGGATCACCTGGTTCTTGACTCCTTGGACCTGGTCTTCATAGATCAGGACCCCCTTGACCTGGAGTCCCTGGACCTGGATCACTTGGACCTGAACCCCTTAGACTTGGACCTCCTAGACCTGGACCCCTGGATAAGGACTCCTAGACATGGACCCTCTGGACCTTGACCCCTTGGACCTGGAGACCCTGGACCTGGACCCCTGGATCTTGATCCCCTGAACCTGGACTCCCTTGACCTGGACTCACTTGATCAGGACCACCTGGATCAGGTCCTCCTGGACCTGGACCCTCAAGACCTAAACTTCCTGGACCTGGTTTCCCTGGATCAGGACCCCCTGGATCTAGACCTTTTGGTCTTGGACTTCCTGGACCTGGACCCCTGGATCTTGACCCCCTGGACCTGGATTCCCTCGACCTGTTCTCTATATCAGGACCTTCTGGATCAGGACTCCCAAGACCTGAACTTTCTGGACCTGGATCTCTTAGATCTGGACCCCCTGGACCTGGACCCCCTTGACCAAGACCCTTGGACCTTGACTCCCTAAACTTTGACCCCTGGATTAGGACCTCCTGATTCTGGACCCCCTGGACCTGGACTTCGTGGACCTGGACCCCCTGGAGCAGAACCCCCCTTGACAAAGACCCCTGGACCGGGACTCCCTAAACTTGGACCCCTGGATTAGGACCTCCTGGATCTGGACCCCCTGGACCTGGACTTCGTGGATCTGGACCCCCTGGACCTTAATCTGGACCTCCTGGACCAAGACCCTCTGGACCTGGACCCACTGGACCTGGACCCCCTGGATCTGGACTCCCTGGACCTGGACTCTGGACCTGAACCTGGACCTCCTGGACTTAGACCTGGATCCACTGAACCAGGAGTGTGTGTATGTGTGCCTAATTGTAAACATTGCGTACATGTAGCTCTTCCAAAAGAAATAGTTATTTTGTGGAAAAACTCACGGAAATCTGTAAAAGACACCTAGTATCCAGGGACAAACCACTGAGGAGTGTTGTAGACACATTCAACAAACCGGCAAGTCCATATTTTTTTTCTAAAAACTAATAGAAAAGTGTGATTCCGAGTAACGGTCACTTTCAAGAAACACTCACACATGTACACTTTTTGAAACTGGCTTTGAACGACCAATGAAAGGAGAAATATTGTTTTCAAATCAATAAACCGTCTCAATAAAATAAACTAACTTTAGAGAGTTTGGTGCAGCTGGTATAACGAGAAATGTCATTATGACAAGCCAATGACAGCTGCGAAACCATAATTAAGTTTCGTTCGAGAAATCGAAAATCGATTCTAAATCGATTTTGGTAGAATAAATTCGGCTAAATAAATTGATTCATTCTGCATAAAAACTACTAAGATACTTTAGAATTACTGGAGGAAATTCCTTTACATAATATATACAAAATGAATAGTGTTATAAGAAGGTCAAAGTCAAGAAAAATGATGGGTATAGATAAAAATGAAAGAAATGAAAATACTTTAAAAAATTATCTCAGTATAATAGAAAATCTAAAGAACAAGTTAGAAGAAAAAGATAAACTAAATGTAATGCTTGTATACGAACAGGAGGCAAATTCTCAAGAATTTGAAACAATATGTAAACAAATAAATCTATTAAAAAAGAAATGCTGCGAAGAAGAGTCAAAAAACGTAGAACCAGGGGAGCGAAATAATAAACTGCAGCATGAAAATAATCAGCTTCTTCAGGAACACGACTATCTTGGTAATGTTAGTCTGATTAGAGAATTACAGGAAAAATTAGATATTAAAAATAAGGAATATGACGAGATACAATTAAAATTCAGCGAGCTTCTTCTCCAAACACTTAACAACTCAACTCTCAAAAAGGGTTTCAGCACTCGAAAAACAAGAATTAAAATGAGAAGGGCACTAAATAAAAGAAGTTTTAAAGCTATCCAAAAAATAAATCTATTATTAACTACAAAAAAAAAATAATGGAAACCGAATTAGAACATAGAGAAGAGATAATTGTCGCTCTATCTGACGAAAGTAATAAATTACTTGAAATTATTCATAAAAATGAACAGGACCTTAAAAATCAGTCAGTGACAATGGGAAAGATCTCATATCTAGAGAAACAATTACTAAAATTGCACCAGATAATAGAACGCAAATTAGACGAAACTGAGGAGAGTGAAAATAATAACAAGGAAAATGTACCAAAATCGGGGACACCAGTTATAAACGCAGATACACTGGGTAAAAAGTGTGAAGAAATTAAAAAGAAGACAAGGGTATCTATGTTTTCTGATAACTACGGAAGAAACATGGCTAGTAATATAAGAAATATGCTACCAAATTCTTATCAAATTATAAATACATGTCTACCTGGGAGGCAATTTAATGATATTATAGACGAAGAATATATGTTACAAGCAGAAAATGACATAGGTGTAATTATGATAGGAAACTACAAATCAGTAAAGGGACACATCAGCGAATACCTAAGTAAAATTGATAAACTGGCAAGTAATATGAGAAAGATGCAATGTAAACTGATAGTAACAACTCTTATGTATGGAAGAAATTCCCACTCAAATACAAATAACAATATTATGAAAATTAACAGTAAACTATACACGATGGCATCAATGTACAAGAATTTGAATATTATTGAAATAAACACAGAAAATGGATCACAAAGAAACCATGTAAAATCCAATACAATAATAGCAAACTATATTGCCACTGCATGCGAAGCTGGGGTCAATAGTATCAATTTAAAAATTATATACGACGCAACATCTTGCAACAATGATGTAGACGAAACCAGCAACAAATTTTCCCACCGCTCAAAGTCAAGATGTAATCAAATAAGAATCTGCCACCAAAATGTGCAGAGTGTTTACAGTAAGCAAATTTCACTAGGTTTATTTTTAGTTCATGAAAATATTGATATTATGTGTGTAACAGAAGCATGTCTAAACCAAAGTAAAATTGAGTCATTTAACATAGAGGGCTACAAAATTGTCTCCTCTTTTTGCAGAAATAAATTTAAAGGTGGTGGTTGCCTACTTCTTGTTAGAAAAAATATATCTTGCAAGAAACGTGGAGATATAAACAAGATGTCAATTGAGAAACAATTTGAGGTCAATTGCATAGAGCTAAAAAAGGCTTTTATAATAGTAGTGTACAGATCACCGTCAGCTGACATTGGCATATTTATTTCAAACCTAGAACAATGTCTAGACAAGGTATCTAAATTTAATCATAAAACTATTATCTTGAGCGGTGACTTCAATATTCCGTTCTCACTAATTCGCGGCCGCACGAATGTATTATCTGATATTTTGGACAGTTTTTTATTGAGTCAACAAATATTTGAGTACACAAGAGTAGCTGTCATTGATGGTGTGGTAACTAGATCATGCATTGATAACATCTTTGCTGAATCTGAAGTCGTTAGAAGCACTAAAGTATTACAAGGTATAAAATCAGACCATTATGCACAAATAATTGAGGCTGAAACTAACTTTGAATATATAACGACATCTAAAAGATTGTGGAGAAAAGTGACACCTACTAATTTACAACACTTAAAACATAGCTTGCAAGAAATTAAACGAAACCCGGAATTATATAGGGACTATTCCACGTATTTCAGATGTTTTCTAGAAAAACTAGATGAACATATCCCAATTACCGAGTTAAAATTAAACTGCTTAAATAAATGTAATGAATGGGCCACAAAAGGTATCCTTATTTCAAGAAAAAGACTGTTTGACCTCTATGCTCTATTCAGAGAAGGCAACGCTTTAAGCAAGGAATATGTAACAAAATATAGTAAAATCTTTAAACGTGTGTGTTGGAATGCAAAACAGATATACTACGCAAATAAAATTGAATCAGCTCAAAATAAAATAAAATGTACCTGGCAAATCATTAAAAATGAAACCGGGAAATCCAACTGTGATACTATGACATCTGATAAAATTTTAGATAGTAATAATGAAATTTTAAATGATAGATATGACATTTGTAATTATTTTAACAATTATTTCGCTAATGTATCTGTAAATTTGACTAAAACTTTGACGTGTTCAGTAAACGAATCTTTAAAATACCTAAACGACTATATAGCACCTATACATCATAAAATGTTTAGTTATATAAAATGTTATACCATCGATCTCTATAGCTCGGATTGTGAAAATTATCAGGCTTCTAAAGCCGAAAAAGTCAAACGATTGTTGGTTTGTCACGCCATATCTTATCAAGAAACTAGAAATGGAGATCGCTGCTCCAATGATGAGTACAATAAATGATGCTATTATAAAAGGTATATTCCCAAAAAAATGAAGGTAGCTAAAGTAGTACCGCTACATAAAAAAGGTAAAACCTCTGATTGTGACAACTATCGACCTGTATCTGTTTTACCAAGTCTTAGCAAAATTTTCGAAAAGTACATAGCCGAAGAACTGGTTAATTTTTCTGAACAATGAAATGGCATTGTGCCAACGGCAGTTTGGTTTTCAAAAACACAAATGCACAAAACATGCGATTCAGAGACTAATCGAAGATGTGTATTCGGGCTTGGAGAAGCCACAGAAAACGTATGGCGTTTTTTGTGATTTATCCAAAGCTTTTGACTGCGTGTCACACGAAATTTTATTAGGAAAATTGCAGCATTACGGTGTAAACGGGAAAGAGCTGGAGATATTTCAATCTTACCTCAAAAGTAGAACTCAAGTCACAGAAATGAACGGAAGTCGTTCTACAGAGTGTAAAATTAATTTAGGTGTAGCTCAAGGGTCAATTCTGGGACCTTTCCTATTTTTGATTTATATCAATGACCAGTCAGTTGTAATAAAAAATGTAGATGTGATCTTATTTGCGGATGATACAAGTTTAGTTATTAGGGACAATACTTGCGAAAATGCTAGTAGCAAGATTTTAAAATCTATTCATAATTTAAAAACCTGGTTCTCTACGAATAATATGCTCTTAAATGTTAATAAAACAGGTATAATTCAATTCTCATTAAGCACTAGAGCAAATGTTTTAACCAATAGCATGAAAGAAACACTTGAAGAATTAAACGTGTCCTTAGCCAGCAGTGTAAAATTTTTAGGTGTATGGCTAGATACTAAATTATCGTGGGCTGTTCATCTTGAAACACTGGCCAAAAAGTTATGCTCTGCTACCTATGCAGTTAAGAAAATTAGAGAGATAGGCGGAGTAAGGGCAGCACGAAATGTATATTTTGCTTATTTTCACTCTCTAATGACATATGGTATTTTATTTTGGGGAACAGCGGCAGATGCTAACAGGGTCTTTACTTTGCAAAAGAAAGCTATACGCTATATCTTGGGGATGGGTTCTAGGCAATCGTGTAGAGAAAAGTTTAAGGAACTGGACATCATGACAATGATTGGAGAATTTATTTTCCAAAACGTACTCTATGTTAGAGAAAATTTACATCATATGAAAAGAGCTACAGATGTCCACAATATTAATACTAGGTATAAAAATCGCCTAATTATACCAACAACCAGATTATCAAAAATTTCCAAAAGCTATTATTGCACAGCGATAAAATTGTATAATAGAATACCCAAAAATGTTGAAAGTCTTGCCGACAATGACTTCAAATTGTTTATCAAAGGACATATAATTAACAAAAATTTTTATCGTTTGGAC
The DNA here is from genome assembly GCA_918857605.2 of Philereme vetulata. Classification (NCBI taxonomy): domain Eukaryota; kingdom Metazoa; phylum Arthropoda; class Insecta; order Lepidoptera; family Geometridae; genus Philereme; species Philereme vetulata. The sequence goes on along the minus strand of OU975420.1, from coordinate 11,871,910 downwards.
GAAGCTTTTGCAGATAAAAACCTTTTTGCATTATAGTACATATTCGTACATTGTAATTCGTTTTTTATTTAGTTTTTAATTTTATTATACAATCGACAATGCTTTTGCAGATACTTCTAATTGTATTTATTATTATTATTTTATTGATTTCTTTTGTTTAAGTAGGTGTTTATTTTATATTGTAAAATTTGTTAGTCGCTATTGACATTTATAATTAAGTTACTACCAATGTGACATTGTAAATTATGCTAACTATTTTTAATTTAATTTTTTAAATTGTACCTACTGACATGTCTAAGAACAATTAATTTGTCGAAAGATGAAATAAATGAAATGAGGACTCCATGGACCTGGACCCCCTGAACTTGGACCTCCTGGACCTGGACCTAAACACCCGGGACCTGGACCCCTTAGATCTGGACTCCCTGGACCTGGACTTCCTGGACCTTGATCCCCCTGGACCTGGAACCCCAAGACCTGGACTTTTTAGACCTGGACCCTCTGGACCTGGTTTCCTTGGATCAGGACCCTCTGGACTTGGACCCCTTGGACCTGGACCCCTGGATCTTGACCCCCTGGACCTGGATTCCCTGAACTTGGACTCTTAAGATCAGGACCAGGACTCCTAAGACCTGAACTTTCTGGACCTGGATCTCATGGATCAGGACCCCCTGGACCTAGACCCTCTGGACCAAGACCCCCTGGACATAGAATCCCTTGACCTTGATCCCCTGGACCTGAACCCCCTGGACCTAGACCCTCTGGACCAAGACCCCCTGGACATAGAATCCCTTGACCTTGATCCCCTGGACTTGGAATCTTTGCACCTGGACCTTCACCCCCTGCACCTGGACACCTTGGACCTGGACCCCCTAGACCTGGATTTCCTGGACCTGTACTCCCTGGACCTGGACCCCTGGACCTGGACTCCCTGGACCGCAACCCTCTGGACCTGGAGACCCTGGACCTGGACCCCCTGGATCTTGACCCCCTAAACCTGGACACCCTTGACCTAGACTCCCTTGATCAGGACCCCCTGGATCAGGCCCTCCTGGACCTGAACTCCCTGACCCTGGATTTCCTGGACCTGGTTTCCCTGGATCAAATCAAATAAATCAAATCAAATATTTTATTTTGCAACACACATTATACAAAAATAACAACAAAAATAAAACAGTATATCAATAAAAACAACATAAAAACTTAAAACTAGGTACACAAATTGGTTGCAAAAAAAGGTCTCAACTCAGCGTGTGCAGGACGTGAGAACCTGCGCTGGTCTTCCGTTGATACCTTTAGGACCAAGAGAGACAAATAATTGAAAATAAATACATAGCGATCAGGATCAGGACCCCCTGAACCTGGACCCCTAGATCTTGACCCTCTGGACCTAGATTCCCTGAACCTGGACTCTTAAGATTAGGACCCCCTGGATCAGGACTCCCAAGACCTGGACTTTCTGGGCCTGGATCTCCTGGATCAGGACCCTTGGACCTGAACCCCATGGACCTGGACCCCCTGGACCAAGACCCCCTGGACATATAATCCTATAAACCTGGACCCCCTGGACCTGGACTTTTTGCACCTGGACCTTTACCCCCTGGACCTGGACCTCCTGGACCTGGACACTTTGGACCTGGACCCCCTAGACCTGGATTTCCTGGACCTGTACTCCCTGGACCTGGACTCCCTGGACCTTGACCCTCTGGACCTGGAACCCCAAGATCTGGACTTTCTGGAGCTGGTTTTCTGGATCAGGACCTTTTGGACCTGGACACCTGAACCTGGGCGACCTGGACCTTGAACCCATGGATCTTGACCTTTTGGATCCTGATCCAAAAGGTCAAGATCCATGGGTTCAAGGTACAGCAGGTCCTGACCTGCTGTACCTGGACCTGGACACCCTGGATCTTGACCCCTTGAACCCCCTGGACCCCCTAGACCTGGACTCCCTGGACCTGGATCACGTGGACCTGAACCCCTTGCACTTGGACCTCCTAGACCTGGACCCTCTGGATCTGAACCCTCTAGACTTGGACCGCCTGGCCCTGGACTTCCTAAACCTTGACCCCCTGGATTAGGACCTGGACCTCCTGGATCTGGAACCCCTGGATCAAGACCTGCTGTACCTGGACCCCCTGGACCTAAACCTCCTGGATATTGACCCTTTGGACCTGGATCTCCTGGTTATGGACTCCCTGGACCCCATAGATCAGGACCCCCTTGACCTGATTTCCCTGAACCTGGAGACCCTGGACCTGGACGCCTGGATCTTGACCCCCTGGACCTGGATTCCCTGGACCTGGACACCCTAGATCAGGACCCCCTGGACCTGGACTCTTAAGACTTGAACTTCCTGGACCTGGATCTCCTGCACCTGGATCCCCTGGATAAGGACCCCCTGGACCTAGACTTTCGGACCTGGACTCCCTGGGTCAGAACCCTTTGGACCTGGACCTGGACCCCCTGGACCTGGATCTTGACCCCCTGGATTCTCTGGACCAGTACGGACCCCCTTGATCAGGACCCCCTGGACCTGAACTTACTGGACCTGGACTTCCAGGACCTAGACCTTAACCTGGACCCCCTAGACCAAGACCCTATGAACCTGGATTCCCTGGACCTTGACCCCCTGGATCTTGACTTCCTGGACCTGGACTCCCTGGATCAGTATCTCCTAAACCTGGACTCCCAAGACTTGAACTTTCTGGACCTGGATCTCCGGACCTGGTCTCCCTGGATCAGGACTTCCTGGACCTGGACTCCCTGGACCTTGAACCCTGGACCTGGACACCCTAGTTCAGGACCCCCTGGACCTGGACCTGGATCCCCTGGAACTTGATACCCTGGATCAGAGCCCCCTGAACCCCTGGATCAGGACCCTCTGGATCTGGACCACCTAGACCTGGACTTCCTGGGCCTAGACCCCCTGGACCTGGAATCCTCGGATCAGGAACTTCTGGACCTGGACCCCCTAGACCTGGACCCCCTAGACTTAAGACTCCCTGGACCTGGATCACGTGGACCTGACCCCTTGGACTTGGACCTCCTAGACTGGATAAGGACTCTCTAAACCTTGACCCCCTGGACCTAGACCCCTCTGGATCAGGACCCTCTGGACCTGGACCTCCTGGACCTGGAACCCCTGGATCTTGACCGTCTGGATTAAGACCTGCTGTACCTGGACCCCCTGGACCTAAACCTCCTGGATCTTGACCCGCTGGACCTGGATCCCCTGGTTATGGACTCCCTGGACCTGGACCCCATAGATCAGGACCTCCTTGACCTTTACTCCCTGGACCTGGATTCCCTGGACCTGGACCCTCTGGACCTGGACTCTCAAAACTTGAACTTCCTGGACTTGGATCTCCTGCACCTGGACTCCCTGGATCAGGACCCCCTGTACCTGGACCCTCGGACCTGGACCCCCTGGGTCAGAACCCTCTGGACCTGGACTCCCTGGACCTTAAACCCCCTGAACCTGGACCCCTTGGATTTTGACCTTCTAGACCTGGACTCTTTGGACTTTGACCTGGACCCCTTGAATCCTCCTGAACCTGGACCTGAACCTGGACACCCTGGACCTGGACCTGAAACCCCTAGATCTGGACTCCCTGGACCTGGACCCCCTGGACCTTGACCCCCTGGACCTGGAACCCAAAGACCTGGACTTTTAGATCTGGAGCCCCTAGACCTGGTTTCCCTGGATCAGGTCCCTCTGGACCTGGATGCCTTGGACCTGGAGACCCTGGACCTAGACTCTCTTGACCTAGACTCCTTTGATCAGGACCCCCTGGATCAGGCCCTCCTGGACCTGGACCCCCAAGACCTGAACTTCCTGACCCTAGATTTTCTGGACCTGGTTTCCCTGGATTTGGACCCCCTGGACTTGGACCCTCTGGACCTGGACTCCCTGGACCTGAACCCCTGGATCTTGACCCCCTGGACCTGGATTCCCTGAACTTGGACCCTCTAGATCAGGACCCCCTGAATCAGGACTTCAAATAACTGAACTTTCTGGACCTGGATCTCCTGCATCAGGACCCCTTGGACCGGAACCCTTTGGAACTGGACCTGGACCCCCTGGACATGGACTCCCTGGACTTGGACCCCCTGGACCTGGACCACCTGGATCTGGACACCCTGGACCTGGACCTTCTGGACCGAGACACCCTGGACCTCAACTTAGACTCCCTAGACCTGGATTTCCTAAACCTGGACTCCCAGGACCTTGACCCTCTGGACCTAGAACCCCAAGTTCTGGACCTGGTTTCCCTGGATCAGGACCCACTGGACCTGGACCCTATGGACCTGTGCGACCTGGACCTGGACCCTTTGGATCAGGACCTGCTGTAACTGGACCTGGAGACCCTGGACCTGGACACCCTGGATCTTGACCACCTGGACCTAAACTCACTGGACCTGGTCCCCTTGATCAGGACCCCCTGGATCTGGACCCTCAAGACCGGAACTTACAGAACCTGGATTCCCTGGATCAGGACCCTCTGGATCTGAACGCTTTAGACCTCGACCCCCTGGACATGGACTTCCTGGACCTGGACCCCCTGGACCTTAATCTGGACCCCTTGGACCAAGACTGTCTGGACCTGGACTCTCTGGACCTTGACCCCCTGGACCTAGACCCCCTGGACCTGGACCCCCTGAATCTTTACCTCCTGGACCTGGACCCCCTTGACCTGAACTTCCTGGACCAGGACTTCCTGGACCTGGACCCCTGGAACGAATCCCCTGAACCTGGTCTCCATGGACCTTGACCCCTGGATCTCTCCTAGACCTGGACACCCTGGACCTGGACCTGTACCCCCTAGACCTGGATTCCTTGGACCTGGACCCCCTGGACCTGGAACCCCAAGATCTAGATTTTCTGGATCTGGTTTCCCTGGATCAGGACTCTCTGGACTTGGACCCTCTGGACCTGGACCTGGAGACCCTGTACCTGGACCCCCTGGACTCTCTGGACCTGGACCCCCTTGATCAGGACCTTTTGGACCTGGACTCGAAGACCTATACTTACTGATTCTGGATTTCCTGGACCTGGACTCCCTGGATTAAGACCTCCTGGATCTGGACTCCCTAGACCTGGACCCCCTGGACCAAGACCCCCTGGACCTGGACTCCCTGGACCTTGACCTCTGGATCTAGACCCACTAGATCAGGACCCCCTGGATCTTGACTTCCTAGACCAGGACTCTCTGGACGTGGACCTGGACCCTCTGGAATTGACCCCATGGACCTGGACCCCCTGGATCTCTCCTGGACCTAGACCCCTGGACCCCTAGACCTGGACTTCCTGTACATGAACCCCAAGACCTGGACCCCTGGACCTGGACCCCCTAGACTCCCTGGACCTAGTTTCCCTGGATCATGACCCTCTGGACCTGGACATGGACCCTTTGGATCAGGATCTGCTGTACCTGGACCCCCTGGATCTTGACTCCCTGTACCTGGACTCCCTGGACCTGGACCTTCAAGACCTGAACTTCCTGAACCTGGACTTCCTGGATCAGGACTCCCTTGATCTGAACCCCCTGGACCTGGATCCCCTGGAACTGCCCCCCTGGACCTGGACTCCCTGGACCTTGACCCCCTGGATCTAGACCCCCTGGACCTGGACCTCCTGGACCTGAACTTCCTGGACCAGGACTCCTTGGACGTGGACCCTCTGGAATTGACCCCCTGGACCTGGACTCCATGGACCTGGACCCCCTGGATCACTCCTGGACCTGGACCCCTAGACCTGGACTTCATGTACCTGAACCCCCTAGACCTGGACCCCCTAGACCTGGACTCCCTGGACCTAGTTTTCCTGGATCAGGACTCTCTGGACCTGGATCCCCTGGACCTGCTGGACCTGGACTTAGACCCTTTGGATCAGGACCCCCTTGATCAGGACCTCCTGGACCTGGACCCTCAAGACCTGAACTTCCTGAACCTGGACTTCCTGGACCTGGACTTCCTGGATCAGGATTCCCTGGATCTGAAACCACTGAACCTGGACCCCCTTGACCTGGAACCTCAAGATCTGGACTTTCTGGACCTGGTTTCCCTGGATCAGAACCCTCTGGACCTGGACCCCCTGGACCTGGGCGACCTGGACCTAGACCCCCTGGATCTTGAACCTTTGAATCAGGACCTGCTGTACCTGGAGACCCTGGACCTGGACTCCTCTGAATCTTGACCCCCTGGACTCCCTGGACCTGGACCCCCTTGATCAGGACCTTTTGGACTTGGACTCCAAGACCTGAACTTACTGAACCTGGATTACCTGGACCTGGACTCCCTGGATCAGGACCCCTTAGATCTGGATCTCCTGGACCTGGACCCTCTGGATCTGGACTCCCTGGACCTGGACCCCTTGGACCTTAACTTGGACCCCCTAGATCAGGACCCCCTGGATCTTGTCCTCCTGGACCTGGACCCCCTGGACCTGAACTTCCTGGACAAGGACTCCCTGGACCTGGACCTGAACCCCCTCGAACTGACCCCTTGGACGTGGACTCCATGGACCTGTACCCCCTTGAATCTCTCCTGGACCTCCTGGACTTGGACCTAGACCCCCTGGACCTGGATCTGGATCCCTAGACCTGGACTCCCTGGACCTGGGCTTCCTGTACCTAAACCCCCTGGACCTGGACCCCCTGGACCTGGACTCCCTGGACCTGAACCCCCTGGATAAAGAGATATCTTATTATCTTCTTTAATTACCAGGGAGTCCAGGTATGTCCAGGTTCAGGGGGCCCCCTGAACCTGGACTCTTTATACCTGGACTCCCTGGTAATTAAAGAAGATAATAAGATAGAAGAAGAGGTGGTAGAAGCATTCAAAGAGTATTACGAAGTGAAAGAAGCAATCAAAGAGGACATCAAAGTGGAAGAAATAATCAAAGAGGACATCGAAGTGGAAGAAGCAATCAATGATGATATCAAAGTTGAAGAAGCAATCATTGAGGATATCGAAGATGTAGAAGCAATAAAAGAGTATCTTCTGCTTCTTCTTAGCGTTTCAAGAGTTCTACGTTTTGAGTTATACTATGTTGGACAGATGTTTGGCCACAACAATAGCATTAGGTGAGGCGGTTATTAGGTTCTCCATCGTGCAGGTGTTCGGACACAAAGGGCACATTAGCAAGTGCTGCGTTGACTGCGCGGGATCACCGCAGTTGCACTGCGTTAAGTTAGGGTCCCTGAATCCCCATTTGCACATATTAAGTCTGCAGCGGCCAACCTGGGTGCGGAGCCTATTTAAGGACTTCCAGACTGGCCACGGCAGATCGTGCCCGGGTGGTAACTGTTCCTGTGGATTGATAAAATCAGGCGGTGAGGAGTAACTTTTTATCCACAGTGTGCGTCCAGCGGCAGCCGGGTCAACGCTCGTGGCGGGGTGCGAGTAGAGCCTCCCCGCGGCGCATTCTGGAAACAGCTAGGTCACAGTAACGCAGTGTCCTAGGCAAGGGCGGATCCAACGTTGGTGCCAGGGGGGAGGGGGTCACATAGTCGTGGTCAAGTCACAAGAAGTTATAATTTAATTTTTATAATCATAGATACAAGTAAAAAGTAGGTATTTTATTAATGTACTTACATACTGTACTTAAAATACCTATATTAAAATAACAAAATCAATTTTTCAAATCAAAATATTAAATTAAATTGATTAAATATTGAATGTATTTACATAAAATCTATATTGTGACAAAAATATATAAAAGCATTATGTTTAACAATTTTAATTAGTGGTCCACCTAGGTCCTGGACCCAGCCCAGTGGGGGTCATGACCCCCATGACCCTCCCCCTGCATCCGCCCTTGGGCCTAGGCTGACTAATCTCTACAACACAATGGTTCTACAAAACAGAGTATATCGAAGTTAAAGAAGCAATCAAAGGGTATATCGGTGTTGAAGAAGCAACCAATGAGTTTATCGAAGTGGAAGAACCATCCAAAAGAATATCAAAGTGTTAAAAGCAACTGTTGCCGATTCATCATGATGGACGCACAAGACAAAAAAAATGGTTGTTGGTCAATGATAGAAAGTAAAATAAAAGTTTGTTGCATAATAATCCTGATGGAAGTTGGATGTAACAATGGAGAACGAAAAAAAAACATGTTTCATGATGATGATGATGATGGACGTTGCATGTAAAAAAAAATTATGATTGCTTATCGATCAGGATGGAATTTGCCTTAAAAAACACAAAAAGACGTTTCACAATGATGAAGCAATTTTTTGAAATGTACGTAAACGAAATATTTTGTATGGAATATTTTTTTTTATCAGACTTTTTTTTATAAATCCCAACATAAAAAAAACTGTCCTGAGTAACATTACTTTTGGCGCTAATGCTCTAAGATTTGTACTTTCCAAGATACAAGGTGGATGGGAGCGAATGGAGGAAAAGGGGGACTTTAGGATTTATCACAGAAACTCCCTCTATACGATCCCACCAAACATTTCCACCCTACGAGAGGACATCTGGGAGAACAATGATTTCAATGAGTGAGTCAGTGGTAATCCAGTTGTTTATTTAAGTATGTACCTACTAATAAATTGAAAAAGAAGTTTTACTTCAGTCGTGTGGTCAAAAGCACACTCGTTTATTTCCTTGAACCCCGATAACCTTAACCAGGTTATAGTATCGCCCGTGGACTAACGGCAAAGGATTACTGTACGCGGAAATGATTTTGAATCTTATTTTACCAAACTTATTATCACACTAGCTGTTGCCAGCAACTTCGCCCGCGTTGTTCTGGGGTGCAAAATACATATATAAACTTTGACATCCCATTTTTAGCCCATGGGATAAATGGTAGCCTATGTGGTGATCCAGGTTATAATCTTTGTATATTATATACTTCATCCAAATCGGTTCAGCCGTTACAGCATGATTGAGTAACAAACAAACATCCAAACTTTCGCATTTACAATATTTGTGTGATTTCGGGATAGCCGACGAATATCGACGAAACTTGATCTGAATGGTACCTTATTTCCAGTTTCTCAAAAGAAAATTCAGGTTTATAGCAGAGTATAAGGATCTCGGATCAAGTCGTTCGAAGCTTCGGCCGACTTGATGCTCGTATGCGCGCGTCTATTAGTGCGTGCTGTTTTCGCTCGTACTAAACTTAATGTACGAGGGGCGTTCAATGTAGTCTCGGTATCGGGGTAAAATACTAATGATGAGGGTAATTAAATTATCTCATTACTTTATGACACTCATTGAGGGTATAAATACAAAATTTTATTTGAATGTCGCCATTAGTATTCAAAATATCATTTCGGAAAGGCAACTACGATGACTGATACGACAATGTTGAATAAAATCGAGCATCGCGCTGTGATTAAATTCCTCATAAAACGAGACTCAAAAAGTAATTCACAAAGAAATGATGGCTGTTTACCAAGATTATGCCCCTTCATTATCTACAATTCAGAAGTGGTCAAGTAAATTTAAACGGGGTAGAGAGAGTATTGAAGACGACCCTCGTGCCGGTGGGCCGGTTAGTGCCGCTACTGAAGAAAATGTAAAAATTGTTGAGAAACTTGTACACGTGTGAGAGTGAAAATATTAGCAGAAAAAACCAAGCTATCCGTGGGTACCATTCACACTATCCTTCATGACCATCTGAATTTGTCAAAGGTCAGTGCAAGATGGGTGCCGCGAATGTTCACAGCGCTTCGAAACAAGTGCGAGTTGATTGTTGCAAGGAGTTTTTGGAGCTCTGTGGTGAAAATCCGCGAAGTATTTATGATCGAATTGTTACTGGTGATGAAACGTGGGTTCATCACTATGATCCTGAGAGCAAGCAGGAGTCTATGCAGTGGCATAAAAAAGGAACAGCCCCACCGAAGAAGTTCAAAGTCAGCCCATCCGGCTGAAAACACATGGCCACAGTGTTTTGGGATTCCAAGGGAATCTTATTAATTGAGTACACAAAAAAAGGTGAGAGTATTACTGGCGCAACTTACGCTAACACCCTGCTCAATTTAAAGGAGTCAATAAAAGAAAAAAAACGGGGAAAATTGACCGCAGGTGTATTGCTTCTGCACGACAACGCGCCTGTTCACAAGGCGCGCATTGCCAATGCTGCTGTGCGGGATTGTGGATTTGAAGAAATCAATCATCCACCCCACAACTCGAATCTATCCCCTAGTGATTGCTTTCTGTTCACAAATCTCAAAAAAGAACTTCGAGGCAAGCATTTTTCTGACGATGAAGAGTTAAAGGCAGCAATTAACGATGATTTTTGAGACCATGAAGAAAAATATTTTTTGGAGGGAATTGAAAAGTTATTTTCCAGGACAAATAAGTGTGTTCAGATCCTAGGGGACTACATTGAAAAATAAATTTTATTCAGAATTTTCTGCTTATTCTTTCATGCCTATACCGAGAATACATTGAACGCCCCTCGTACCTACCTATTTATTTTGTGTTTATAGGCTCACGACTCGTCATGAATCATGGAAAAAGTCACTCCCTCAATCTTACTCAGTCCAAAGATAAATTAAAAGATTTTTTGTTATTTTCAGGTAATTTAAATAAATACTTGCCTATAGGCAGTACAGAAACAGAAGACTGGAAGCAACTGCAAAGACTTGAAAGTAAAACCAGTAATGTTTATGAATTTGAAGAATAAAGTTAACAAAAATGATTTTTCTTTTTTACTTTTAGTCGACTTCGAAACCGGCTTATCTAAAACCTTGCTTGCTATGAGGGTAGTATTTAAATTGAAACCAATATTTTAAATCGAAAAAAATATATTTTAAAGTTCACGCAATGAACTGTTCAGCACACCGAAGTTACCAAGTAACAAGACATGTAGAAATTAAGTGTGGAGAGAGATTTTGCCCATCTATGGAAATTATTTAGATATATATTTTCAATCAAGTTATATTCTGGGGGCTAGATACCAAATTATTTTTATTTGAATTTATACTTTACACTGAAAGATCATATATTCATAGAACACTTCTGTAACAGTAGCTTCCCCTGTTAACATCAACACACCAGATAAATTATTACAAAACGATCATTAGCAACATTAACACTATAAAATGCACATAATACATTAGTTCCGGACACACTTCGGATCTTATTAACTGTACCTGCCCATCTAATCCTATTTACATTGCAATTACAAGGGAAAGCTAACAAAGCATTTAATAAAATCATCTCTAATTGACAGGTTCTACAAAACTTTCTCGATGTTAATTATAAATCAAATAAAAAATATCCATAATACTAATTTAGAAGTCAGAAAGCTTCAGTAGCCGACATAGAAATGCCTATACTAGACGCCAATGCTTCTGGCAGACGGGATCATAAAACGAGACAAAATGATAGTGCTATCTCGGTCGCTCTTGCAGCCCTTACGGGAGCCGTTAGTGATGCGCCGAGTACCTATCGATAACAATAATTACCAGTAATTGTATTAAAAAGGAAACAAACGTGTTTATTGGATGGCCTCGTCCACGTCTGCCACGAGTCCTGGCGTTTACTATAGTTCTGCTTGAGTGCTTATTCTTATTGTAAGCAAGATGTGATCAATCGAAAGCAATGCTAGTACCAGTTAAACTAAGTTTAGATTTACAATAGACAGTTACAACATTTTTAAGCAAAATACATATTATGTAAGTACAATTTTGCCATAGATCTACAGAGCATGAATTCTTTTAAATCCGGGACAATCAGTGATCTATAATTTAGTTTAAGGGAATTCACAGATCGTATTTCTTACTTTCTTGTGTAATGTCGTTGTCTGTCTCTACCCTAGTATGGTCGCGTCATGTATAAAGAACGCTGGAGGAAAGTGGAGGGGGTGTGTTTGCGCATGGGTACACTCGCGCACGAAAGTACTAGGCCTATTGTCTTATTTTTGTACTAGCCTTTCGTTCGTGGCTACGTACATTGGTTATTGGTAGGTACATTGAAAAATATATTAGACAGAATATCATTCAATAGAATTAAAAACATGTTGACAACGCCAGCGTTCATTTTACATGACGCGATCTATAAATTAGGGGAATTCAATAATAGGCTATTACACTGACGAAACAATGCATAATCTATACTTAATAACATAGATAAGCCAGATTAAAGACGGAACTGCATAAACACATCGATGTCAGCATCGACCTTAGGAAAATTAGGATTGGGAAACTGCTGCAACGCAAAGTCCTTCCCTACTTTATGGGGGAGGAAGGATAATGTACAATACACCCCTATGCGGGACGTCAGTTCAGATCTTATTCCCCTACCCTAGAATTGGAATATACTCAATAATAAAGAAAAAATAACAATATTAATTAATGAATGAAATTTGAATGTGCAACTGTTTACTGTAAATCTAAGCTACTCATTCAATACGCTTGCCTACTCTAATCTGACGGCCGCTTTTCGCTGTGCTTCTTAGTGAAATCCTCTGCGTTCTTTGTGAATTTCTTTCTATCCTTGAGGAACTCCTCAGCTAGCTCTGCGCGAAGAGGGTGCTCCGGCTCTGGATCGTTAACAAGCGCTACTAGAGCTTGGATAACTGGAATTAAGAAAATAATGACTGAATCTAGCTCATACAAGTAAATAGAAGAAAGCATAAACTGTAAAACTTATGTGTAAACCAAGAAGTTGACCGCGGAGGAACATTAGGTAGCCCGCGCGAGTAAAAAATAATTTTGATTACTCATGCTCTTTTTTTTTTATTTATCTATTTTTTAGGGAACTTGTACTCATGCTCTGAAAGTTGGTCATTGTAAAACTAGATAACGGCTCGGTAAATGCAATTTACAGCCCTAGGACCGCAAGTAAAATTGAAATTAGAATGAGGCTCATTGCATTCTTATTAGGCTAAAATTAAATACAATCTCTAAAATAAATCTAATTTTTGCTCACTCCAAAGGTTGCCTCGAAGAGATCGCTTTCAGCGATAAGGCCGCCCATTGTATTACCTTATTTATTCTAGCCTAGTACTTATTTTTGTATTATTATTATTTGTGTGATAATTCAATAAAGAAATATCTATCTAATAATCTCCATGATTTATATTTAAAAACGAAAGAGGCCACAATCTTGCTATGCTATGTTGAAATACAACCTCCATGACAAATACTTATTTCTATTATATAAAAGAGCCCATAGTCTAGTGGAAAAAAAACCAATGAATACTTCGCAAATTTTCTTTTTAGCAACAAACTGTTTTAAAGTCTTTTTAATTTCCTCGTATTTGTGATGTTATTCTCTTGTTACCTTGGTCAGTCTTGGTAGCAGGTTTCCAGTTCTCGGCACTGATGATAGGCAGGCACACTTGACCTTTCTCGTCGATGTTGGGGTGATAGATCTTTGTTTTGAAGCTTATCTTAGGAGGTTTGAATGGATACTCTGCGGGGAAGTTGATCTCTATACGGAAAGCACCCTTGTTGTAAGGAGGGTTGTCCTAAAAAAATACAATACATGGATACAAGTATGCAAATTGCACATACATATTGGTTTGTGACCTTGATAACATAATAAGTACTCTAACTGTTTACCAAGTGAATGAAGGCACGGGCAGAAAGTAACTTAAATAAAAGAAAGTAAAATTAGAAAGTAACTCTGTCACACTTTCTGTCTGTTTGTAACGTTTTCAAAACTAAATAGCTAGACCGATTTCAATGAATTTTGGTAGGTATATAGAAATACCTGGATTGAGGCACGATTAATTATTATTCACAAACCATGCTTACGAAGCTGCAGGCGAAAGCTTATGTATTATATTTTGTTGTGTTGATTGTATTGCCCAAATTATAAACAGCCTATCCAGTTCCATCTTAAACACTAAAAGCCCTATACGAAAAAATATGTCAAAAATATGAATCAAATGATTTGTCAGAGTAGGATTACCTTTGATTACGAAGATATCAGGAACTATTGAGAACTATGATACTGGCTTCTATGCCAGAGGTGGCCAAGACATCTACCACAGATGAACTTAACTTAAGTGTGAGTAAAAATTAATTCATTTACCAATTTTTATTGCCTATCCATTGCACTCTCACTGTAAGTCATTCAAAGTAGTGCGTTAGGGCTACATATTCTACCTATCAACTAAAACCTTTTCAGCTTTCAATATGAACTGTAGAGATCTTGAATCCTCAAAAATATATTCCTCAAAAGTTTGGCCACCCCTGTTCTATAACATGTTTGACCAAAGGTAAATTACAAGCTGTTATCAGGTTGTATCCTAATTTGCCAAATAAAGATTACTCAATGATAATAGATAGTGATTTTAGTGGAAATGTGATAAGATGGAATTCCATTGGTGTTTTGTATTGTATGTAAGATGACCTATAAGTCATTTTTATTGTTGTCATAAATGTGAATCATAGAAAAAACCTCAAGAGTAATTAAAATGTAATGGAGTTTAATCAGTCAGGCACCACAACCACACAAAAATGTATTGGGGTGATCCTTCATGCGTAATGAATTTTAAAATGTAATGAAGTTTTTGAAAATTACAACTCCTGCATCAAAACAAGCACAAGGGATCAGTAAAATTGTTATATGCATCTAAAATGGTACTTACCGGTACAATCAAACCTTGCCATGTGAGGATATTGGACTCATCCACTTGGATCTCTCTGAAAGACTTCATTCCCGACTGTCTGATATCATTCAACTCCTAAAAAATAGAAAAGAACATTTATTTAGAAACATAACTATAACATCCTGACATTGTGTTGGTTTTGCGAAAGAAAACCAGCAATTTTGTCGGACGATGATTAATGGCCGAAAAATCTAGAAAACACTGTTATTTGAGTGAAAAATGATGTCTCACCTTTTGGAGTCTCCTCGTTGCAGCCATTGTACTGAATACGGTGTCTGTCAAAATACAAACCCGGAAAAATTATACCAAATCTACGTAAAACTTTTAACTTTTTATTTACAGGTCCTTATAAGCACCATAATTATGCAACACAACAAGAAATGTACAGGATTTAGCAATAAATCACTATAAAATTGTATTTAGAAAAATACGAAACGATGAATGACTACGATACGTCAAAATTTGCTGCGTTGCGTTTCGTTGCTGCTTCGTTTGATTTCTAGTTGTGTAAGAAGTGTAGTGTCACATTCACGTTTATAAAACCACTAGAAATTACTACATTGCAAAATAACTAAAAAAAATTAAATTACTGCAACAAACAATTACGCTGCTATTTTTAAATCAAAGTAAATACCTATACATATTGATCATCGTCATCTATTTCATAATAAAATCTAAATTCAAGTTGCTTGCTCCAACAGTAACGAAACGTAAGAAATAATTGATAACAACGCCATCTCTTGCCGAGTAGTTATTACTACACTTAAACACTTGGCGCTAGAAGGCCAAACCATTTCATCGTTTTCTGGATTTCTGGTGAGCAGAGACTGACTGAAATTTTCTCAGCAGATATAAAAAGAACCATTACCTATTTGAACAATATTTTTCATATAGATTTGTTCAAAGAGTCTTCAGTCTATATTTCATTTATTCATTAAAGTCTATTTATATAGTCTATATTTCTTACATATTTATCATATATTTCAGGGCATTTTATGGCTAAGGAATAAAACACAAAACTTCTTGTGACTTTATAATATGCGGCAACATGGGTAGTAAATACAAACTTTGCTATAGAAATTATACATATCAGGTTACAAATAATAAAATGTGTACGAAAAAGCTAATATTTTGCCAATTTTTGATACAATATATGAGATAGAGAAAATAGTATTTTGTTGATCATTTGGCCGCATTCGGTCACCGGTCGGACGTGAAGTAATCCGCGAAAGTTTGTTAGAATTTATCTACCCGCTAAGCAATACCACCCTAGCAAAAGTCGGTTAAAAATATTGACGAAAGAAATATATTTAACGAACGAATAAAGCAACATTTCTACTGTCAGAGTTGTTGAGTAGAACAAATAAATAGCTCTCTCTATTATTGGAAGAGCATGCTAAGGCATGAACAGTTTTGTCTTCTCTTCCAGTAATATACAAAGCTATTTGTATACTTCTCAACTTATAGTAGCTACTGAACAGTCTAGAACAACTTAGGGGCGCCACTGTCATTTAAATATATTTTGACATAACTATATGACGATACTAAGTACATATTCATATACACTATACATACACTTTTCAACCAAAATGTTGTTGCTAATTCTACATTCTTATCTTGTCTACCGTCAATGAAACTGTTATCGCATTCGATTTTTGTCAACCGGTGTTGGGGTGGTGATTCGATTTGTACAAGCGATGCGACTGGTGACTTGCCGCACGGCCAAAATCTACCCGTCTAAACCCCCTATTAGCTAAGATGGTCGCTGATGGAGCACGTCCGATAGATGCGACCGAATGCGGCCGCTACGACCAGCGCCGGATGGGAGGGGTTGCGGCGACGCTGCGCTTAGTCATCGTGAGAGCGCTCGTCGTCACGGCGCCGGTTGCCGCGGTTACGCCGGTTCCAGCCGCCTGTACACAAATACAATATATTATTAGTGTACCAAATTAATAACAGAATGACAGACACGGTAAAAGACACAAAGGAAGACAAACAAGACGTTGGGAAGATGACCTGAAGAAAATGGCTGGTCCAAAGTGGACGAGAACAGCCAGGCACAGAATGAAGTGGAAATCCTTAGAGGAGGCCTTTGTCGAAGGACAAGCTGCTACAAAATAATAAAGCGTTTGCCGATACCATAATGTAGACGAATAGCAGTAAAGCAATATATTATTTTAATTATTTATATTATTAGTGAGGGAGAGGTGCCGGGACCGGATTACGGACACTTTCTGAATGTCTCTCCAGTGACTGGAGTCCAGTAGGACTACAGCTTCAAGTCCTCTCTCCAGATTCTGACAAGTATAAGGACGTGCTACTTTATCCGGACTTCTGGACAGCCGGTACCGTTTACAGGCGCTCCAGGGAAGCGGCTACGAAGCAAATTTTCTCAATCAATAAGTGTTAGTTTTTAGTATTATTTATAGATATGGGTCATGTTATCATATTTTTGTATGTGCACATATTGGGTTGGGGAAAAAGTTTCTTCGCATTTTTTAAGAAAATTCAAAACATTTTTTATTATAGTTTATTTACATTTAACTAAAGTATGTAGGTACCATTTTGTTTGATAAATTTTTGCCATCTTGTAGGTAGGGACATGATCCCATTGCTATAGAAATTTTGGGGTTTCTGATCAAAATACCGCGACAAGTTGTTTTGGCAGTCCTCCCGTGATGTTAACCTGACACTGCCTAAAGAATTCTGAAGAGACCGAAACAGGTGGAAATCTGGAGGCGCAAGGTCAGGACTATACGGCGGATGCATTAACACCTCCCAGCCAAACTCTCTTAATTTTTGCTGAGTGGCTAAAGATGTGTGAGGTCTAGCGTTATCATGTTGAAAACCACACCCCTTCTGTTGATTAATTGTTCGCAGTAGAGTTCAGAATCGACGGTCCTGCCTGGTGGTAAAAGCTCATAATGAAAAATGCCTTTCCAATCCCACCACACACACAGCATCACTTTGTTGCGAGTTAACCCGGGTTTCGCCACAGTCTGTGAAGCCTGACCGGCCTTTGACCACGACCTTTTTCGCACGTTCTTCACGTCGTAAGTGATCAACTTTTCATCACCAGTTATCAGCTTCTTTAAAAATAGTTCGGTTTCATTACGTCGTAATGAAGAATCACAAATGAGTACACGGTTCATTAGGTTTCTTTCAGTGAGCTCATGGAGTACCCAAATATCGAGCTTTTTTGTGTACCCAGTTTTTTTTCAAATGCGCAAAAAATGTTTTGTGGTCAATTTCTAGTTCTTCAGCTACGCCGTAACTACTGATATGCCGATCTTGCTCCACTTTTTCAAAAATGGCATCAATTTTATCCGTAATAGGGCGACCAGAGCGACGTGCATCTTTGACATCAAAATTTCCGGAATGAAAACGCTTAATCCAAATTTGTGCAACTCTCACAGACACTGCACTAGGTCCACAAACTTCGCAAATTTTTTTCGCGGCTTGCGATATATTTTTACCTTTTTTGTAGTAAAATTTTAAAATGTATCGAATTTCTTCATTAGATTCACTCATCTTTGCAGTACGAAAAACAAATAAATATCACACATTTTCCTAATTTGAATTTGGAATTATCTTCTTTAAAATTTAAACTTTGAATGATACCAAAACCAGCCAGATACAAATAGTATAGCCAAAGAGATTTTATTACATGTTCATACATACTATAATGCGAAAAGACTTTTTCCCCAACCTATTATTTGCCTGAAATAAACGTTTATTCGGTACAAACAACAGGCGAGTTTAGAAGTATTGCCAAGTACATCGGCAGGCCCATTCAGTGAGTTACCGCGCGTTAGAAGAGATACACGATGGAAATTATTACGTGATAAAAAGAGACGCACACAGCGCTGTGCGAGCTGAGTTGCACCTTATTGCGTCGTAGAAAAAGTTGCTATTTATTTAAAAGGCTACTGACCATAACATAAGTGTTCTTAGACTAAATAAAAATCCAAATGTCTTTAATATTTGATAATCAAACAGATACAATATGGCATCATAGCCCTCTCATCGCTCCCGATCCAGTCTTATATCTTAGGTATTAAGGTTGAACTTACCTCCTTCTCGGTTGGGCCGCTCTCGCTGCCCCCTCCCCTCACCGCGGCCGGCACCCCCCCGCTGGAAGAACGAGCCCTGCTTCTCGAAGATACGCTCGTTCGAGTCCACTACATTGCCGACCTGAGAACAGTACAATTGTATTGTAAGAATGTGCAAGACTAGCGAAGGATCGATGTGTATGGGATAAACATAGTAAGTAGACCTGGTATAATCATAATCATTATCATCATCATACGTTGCAAGCCTCTCGGTTTTTTAACGGATACATTTCGGAGTGTGCAGCGAAGCTTTTCAACCTGATCCCACCATCCCCATTCTATCATCGGACAACCAGACGCTCCGCGGTGCGCCACCGCTATATGGTAGACATACGCACAAAGCGGTACTCTTCCACCTTCATTATGCGCACCGCCAAGGAGTGGAACGCCTTGCCCGAGTCTGTGTTACCTGATAACTACAACCTAGGGGTCTTCAGGTCGCGAGTGAATAGGTTTCTTCCAGGCAAGCGTGTACCATGGCTCATGGCCTTATGACCAAGCTCAAGGTCGCTCAACGAGCTATGGAGAGGGCTATGCTCGAGGTTTCTTTGCGTGACAAAATCCGCAATGAGGAAATCCGCAGAAGTACTAAAGTTGCCGACATAGTTCTCAAAATTAGCAAGTTGAAGTGACAATGGGCAGGCCACATCGCTCGTAGAACCGATAACCGTTGGGGAAGAAAGGTTTTCTAGTGGAGACCACGGACTGGAAGACGCAGCGTAGGCCGGCCCCCCACAAGGTGGACCGACGATCTAGTAAGAATCGCGGGGAGCCGTTGGGCGCAAACGGCTACCAACCGCTCGTTGTGGCGATCTAAAGGGGAGGCCTATGTGCAGCAGTGGACGTCTTCCGGCTGATGATGATGAAGCGTGTACCATCGTAGACTGCATCATCGCTTACCGTCAGGCGAGATCGCGGTCAAACGTCCATCATCAGTCATAGGACGTCCAATGCTGAATATAGGCATCCCCCATAGATTTCCAGAGCAGATCTTGTGCACCCAACACTCAAAGCAACATTTATCAGGACGTCTCTCCATCTAGTGTGAGGCCGTCCTACGCTGTGCTTTCCAGTGCGTCATCTCCACTCTAGAGACCTTTCTGCCCCAATGGCCGTCAGCTCTTCAAGCTATGTGCTCCACCCACTGCCACTTCAACTTGCTATTCTGTAAGGTTTTAGTAATATAAAAGAAAGTCACCTTATCGGCGAGCTGAAGCGCCAACGCTTGCATCCTAGTGGGCTCCGACCTGTGCAGGATAGCGCACTCGCTCGGATCATCCAACGACGCCAGCAGTTCCTCGTTGATGATCATCTTGGAGACCAGCGAGTGGACTCTCTGCCTCGGCAGCTCGAACATGTCAGCCAATGAGCGGAGAGAGAGCGAAGCGTACACGTGCGCGTACGTGAACAGGTACGTGCGCAGAGACTCCTCGCGGATGAGGCGGCCGAGCATCGCGCGGACGTTGTCAGCGCCTACCATTAGATCCCATACCTGAAAGATACCATATTATTTGACGACCTGCGTAGCGCAGTGGGCGTATAGCCATCTGAGACGCACGGTAGCGGGTTCGATTCCCGGTTCGAAACAAATGTTTGCATGATCTACAGATATTTGTTCCGGGTCTGGTTGTTTCTCTTTAAATTATAAGTATGTATTTACAAAAAAAATGTATATAAGTATTCTATCAGTTAACTGGTTTCCATAATACAAGCTCTGCTTAGTTTGGGGCTAGATAGCGCTGTGTGAAATGTCCAGAAATATTTATTTATTTATCTCTTCTAGACAACCTTTGGATGGAGAGGATCATTGCTTAATGGAAGATTGGCTGAGGTGTGAACAGAAAAACTTAATAATAGAAAAAGAAAAATTACTAACCTTAAGATACATACATATAACTAAGACTAAGTACTCCATTTTTTTTAAGTATACCTCTTGGAGATGGAACAAGCATATTGGCCCACATGATATTAAGTGATAACCATCGCCTATAACAAAGTTTTGTTTCTTAGGTCAGGCACCTTAGAAACATACCCTACGAAGCACTGCCCTTCGTCCATCAACTTGAGGCATACAGGTGTAAAGCCTCATGTGCCTGTAATTTCACCCTTCAAAGCGAAACACAGCAATGCTGTGGGCGGCAGATATAGGTATGGTGGTAGTACTGGAGGATAATTATTGTAAATTCAAAATAATGAACCATTATCATTAATCAGCATATTATCACACCTAAATATAGGTATTAATGTAGAAAAAATAAACAAAAAGAATTGTTTTTCCTGCTTATTTCCAGCGCCATCATAACAATGAGTAATCATTTCATAAGTGCAGCATTTTTGCATAATATTTGTTAAATACCTTTGCATGTATTTATATGGAAATACCATACAGATAGTACAGAAATGGATGCAAGCACGGGACCTCCCGCCTTTGCCTTGCGTAAAACGATATGTTTATGTTGTTTGCTTCTAAATATGTCCTTTTTAGGGTTCTGTTGTCTGTCTGTCAAGACCCTTTTTCTTAGGAGCTTGTGTATCAAGTTGAAATTAATTTCAAATACTTAGTTCTACGGTTCCTTGAAGCTGTAAAAATCAAGGTTCTAAATCGACATATCACATCATTGACAATAATTAAGCAAGAAGCAAGGACTCACAGCACAAGTTAAATAAAATAAATAAATATTGCTAGACATTTAACACAGCGCTATCTAGCCCCAAACTAAGCAGAGCTTGTACTATGGGAACCAGATAACTGATAGAATACTTATATAAATTTTTTGTAAATACATACTTATAATTTAAAGAGAAACAACCAGACCCAGAACAAAAATATCTGTAGATAATGCAAACATTTGTTCCGCGGCGGGAATCGAACCCGCTACCTCCTGCGTCTCAGCGGGCTATTCGCCCACTGCACCACGGAGGTCGTCGTCGAGTCATTGAGGTCGACGAGGTCGAGTTAAGGAAAAAATTCGAATATCGTTAATTTGTAGTTAAATCACAATAAAAAAAAATTACAGAACCATCTTCGGTGCGCAAGACTCTCATTAGTCCGGTTTTTAGGGTTCCGTAAAACGGCACCGTATTACTAAGGTTCACTGTCTATCTGTCCGTCTGTCATCTGGCTGTATCTCATGAACCGTGATAATTAGGCAGTTGAAATTTTCACAGATGATGTATTTCTGTTGCCGCTATAACAACAAATATTAAAAACAGAATAAAATAAATATTTGAGCAGGCTCCCATGCAACAAACGTGACTTTTTTGTTCGTATTTGCTCGATATTGATAACGGCAACAGGTAGATGCCTGAAATATTTACAGAATATTTAGTTGTATATTCACTTTAATAATATATAATTAAATTAATATAAAAAAATATTTAAAGGAGGCTCCCATACAACAAACGTGATTTTTTTGCCGTTTTTATAGATAGTACGGAACCCTTCGTGCGCGAGTCCGACTCGCACTTGGCCGGTTTTTATTTTTAAATATGTGTGTATGTAGTTGCAAATAAATATTTTATCTATCCATCATATAAAACTAGAACTTACCTTAGCATTCATCTTCTCGTTAACGATGAAGTTGAGACAAGCGCGCCAATCGCCTCTCCGCATAGCCCTGGCCGCAGCCACCGCGTGCTCCCGCATAGACTCCGGAGGCCCGACCAGCGCTTGCCTCTCGCTAGCCCTCAGATTCTGGTAGAACGTCTTGCTGATCATTCGGCGACGCGCATCGAACTCGTGAGCGGCCATATACGGAATCTCTATCATCATCGCAGATACCAAATACACGCATTCTAGAAGCTCCAGGTTTATGTGCATGTGGAACGGCATTTGACGTTGCTTCTCGATTTTCTCTTGCTCCTTCGAACGCTCGTGTTGACGCTGGGGAAGCAAACCTTGAGCGAGCAACTCTTTAGGCTTTCCCGTCATCATCAGCTCGGCGAGACAGCCGTGCGCTTCCTTCACGTTACCGCGGCGGAATGCGCACAGACCCAAGTTGGCCATCGTACGGTTGTACAGAATCTGAGTGCTGGGATCGGAGTGTTGGACCGTCTCCTGCAGATGAGACATGAGGAGCAAATCGCGCGCTTGGAACCAGTTGTCGTGCAGCGCGTGGTGGTAGATGTGCGATAGAATAGCGCGCGTCCGCAGACGGTCGGATTCGTCGTGTGCGTAGATGTATTTGCAAAGACGCTCCATCTTCTTGATCGTGGTTTCTTCTCCTGGAGGGAGATCTTTGCGCACAGCGCGGGGATCGAACTTGTAGTACAAATGGTCGATCTTGCGCAAGTACACGCGACATATTTCCTGAGGCGTGCCGTCGCGCTCGACGACCAAACAGATGCGGTCGATCAGAGCGGACACGCGGACTTCATCCTTCAATCTCTCCACATACTCGTTGGAATGAGGATCACACTCTTTCAGCAGCTTGGTGAATTCATCATCGAGACGTTCCAATGACGTCAGCACGCAGCCACGCACTTTAAAAGGAGGCGTGATCAGTTCCTCGTTATCCTCAGTGATATTTTCACTGAGCATCATATCGTCGTGAGCCAGGATCAGCGTCACCATATGGTCGACGTTCTCGACTAGTCTCGACCAGTATTCGGGCTTCATAGCGTCGGATACTTTAGGGTTGTAGTCGAAGAGTGCGGCTACGATGGCCGCTCTCAGTTTAAGCTGCAATGCGTCGCCGAGGTTGTGCGCGAGGGCGACGGTTCTCAGCTCGTGGAGGAGTTCCAGCTGAGCGCGTCTGTCGGTTCGCTTGCGCCCGCGGGCCGCGCTGATCTCTCCGAGTTTCTTCACTACTAGGGCAGCATCAATCTCACTATCCTGCAGACATAACATTACATGAGTTATTGTAAACATTTCTAAGCAATAAAATCCCTCATTTATTATTTATAAAAAATGGGGCTTTTTTATAAATACAATGAATACAAGACTTTTGGGACATTTGTAATAATTAATTTGTATTCCATCTCCGAGTACACTTACCATCAGGTGAAATAGTGGTCAAGCACTAGATTATGGCCAATTAAGTTTTTTGTTTTTTTTTTTACTTTAATTGGGATTCTAGGAGGCAACTGCACCTTTTTTTGTATCGTTTAGTCTTGTTAGAAATGAAACCAGTCTCATACCTTTGCAAACATCTTGGGCTTGTCAGAAGTGGCGGCTCCCTTCCTGACAGTCTCCCACTCGCCGCCGTCATCGGGCTGGTCGCGCTTGGACGACTTGTGTCCTGCTCTCTCCTTCCTGTCCTCGCGACGCTTCGTGCTGCGCTTCTCTTTGCCTTCTTCGTCGACCGTATCGGTGTTACGCTTCAAGAACCTATACAAGAAAAGGGAATACAAAATGTTATGGTTATTTGCAGAGTGCTAGTATTAAAAATAGCTTAGATTCGTCTCAATGAGCCAAAGTTTTTTTTATATTAATCATTTATACACACAAGCTAATGGGCCTTCTGATGTTAAGTGGTCACCGTCGCCTATAAACTCCTGCAGCAAGAGGCAAGAGCTAGACAGCGGCAGTTGTCTTTTATGCGACGCCTTAGTTTTGTACATACAAAAATTCTGAATTTGTCAGAGCTTCGAGAAAATAACATACCGCTCTCAAATATTCGCGATTTTTCCCTCATCAGATATTGACCTAGAGGAATCATCAGACCTCCAGTCCATAGAGTCGACAGACTCGTTGTCAGAAGTAGGAGGCCAGGTTTGGACTTAAACCGTTGTCGAATATTCAATACTTTTCCACCATCAGAGCTTGAGCTAGATGAATCATCATCGGACCTCCAGTCCATGAAGACATCGGACTCCGCGGTCATCCGCGGTCGGTGGTGAACGACAGGTATTTTGTTTTAAAAAAAAATTAAATAACGTACCGCTCTCTAATATTCGCGACTTTTCCCTCATCATCAGAGCTCGAGCTGGAGGAATCATCATCAGACCCCCAGTCCATAGAGTCATCGGACTCGTCGTCCGCGGCCGGCGGCGGGTGACGGGACGGTTCAGGTGAACGCCGGACTTTGGGCTTCTCTTTCGGTTTTTCCTCATCGTCTGAATCGTCAGATGATGATGTATCTGAAATTTACACCATTTTTGAGATTTGCTCGAAAAACTAAATCTAAAATTGAGGGCTGTAGTAAAAGTCAAAATCTTTTATTCATTAAAATCACAAGGATCACTTTGAAACGTCAATTTTACTGCCTGTTCCTTCGCAACCAAGCCAGGAAAGAAAGGCAAGAAATAAGGCTGGTTGTTTTTTTTAATGATCCTTTTACAATACATAACAATACAGGAAATAAATTACGTCTAAATTGTAACATTTTGAACGAGTTGGAGCAATTTCAATCCCAAGCTTCTCTATCATCTAACTAAATAATCCGATATTTTATAGTAGCCTACTATAAAATATCGGATTATTTAGTTATATAAAGATTTTGTTTAATTGCGTTTTTAAATTTGTTAATTGTTAATTTTTGTACATCACTTGGGAGTTTGTTATAAAAGTGAACACCTTGCCCTTTAAACAATTTACTAACTTTATGGGGTCTACAATGGGCAACAGCGAGTTTATCTTTATTTCTAGTATTAAAATTATGATTATCGCTATTTTTCTTAAACAAATTAATAGTTTTGTGAACATACATCAGATTTTATAGGTGTATTGACAAGGGAATGTCATAATATTTATTTTTTTAAACTTATTGCGTAATGATTCTCTGGGGCCCATATTATAAATTGCACGAACAGCCATCTTCTGCAGCACAAAAACAGTGTTTATATCTGCATCACTCCCCCACAGCAGTATACCGTATGACATAATGCTGTGGAAGTAGCTGAAGTAAACTAGTCTAGCTGTGTCTACATCTGTAAAAAGACGGATCTCTTTGACTGCGTATGCCGCAGAACTAAGTCTCTTCGACAACTTATATGAGGGTCCCATTGAAGCTTATTATTTAGGGTTATACCTAAGATTATTAAAGTAGTAGTAGTATTAAAGTCTTAAGTATTAAAGGAAATTCGCACATCACGTTTTTAATAGGACTGGCATGCCTTTGCATACAAAAAGTGTAACTTTTTACTAACCTAAATATTAAAGATGGTTGGGTTGGTTTTTAGTATACTGTCTGATGGAGACTGAATCACAATAATATATTCTCTCAGTTATCTGGTTCCCATAGTACGAGATTTGTTTGATTTGGGGCTAGATAGCGCTTTGTGAGATGTCCAGCATATTTATTTATTTTGACTTAGAAATATGACCATTCCAACTTAAGAATAACTATAAAGTTCTTATGGCCGAAATCTGGTCGCAGACGTAATTATCGTACAATAGTTGCTAGGGTACAGTGTTCGCAATTCGATCGTAACTCGTTATTATTTAGCTTAATATTATCATTAGCTCCTTCTCCATATAAATTTGCCATGCCAAATCTCACACTCCTCCAGGCGCGCAATAAGCTTAAAAGGGGTACAAAGTTTTCTCTTCACGTGTTAATATTATACCTTTACGCTCATCATCTTCATCATCAGGCTGATCCGGATCCTCCCTGAACTTGGAGATATCTGCGTCGAAGTCCTTGGCGTACTTCCTTAGCTTCTGCCTCAGGGAAGTCAACGCCTTGCTGTTGCCCTTGGACAAGGCTTTCCTACTGTCGCGGTCTGTCCACGCTTGCGTGACCCAGTCGTCCAACTCTGTTAGGGCTCGGATGAAGAATCGGGGCGCGATTCCGCTCTCCTCCTGGAATTATGATTACGTATATACCATCACGTCGATACTCTAGGAACTCACGTTTTTCGTGTGTACGGAAGTGCTTGTCAACAAATGTAAACATTTGAAAATCTAACAATGACATAATTTTAGGTATACCCTGTGGTGTGTCTGGTTTGTCTGGCAAAACAAATAACCCGCGGGACCTTCTAAAAGCAGCAGACGCCTTACTATAAATTCTAGTAATGTTATAAACGACATATTTACACAAAAACAAAATAATAATCAGTCCAGCCGTTCAGTCGTGAAAACGTAACAAACAGAGTTACTTTCGAATATAACTTTTGAAACTCATGGTTCGAACACTATTTGTACTGAGAAAGAGGGTAGATCGTTATATCTGCCATTAACTATCCACTAGCAGACTTCAGTTTACCCATGATCATGCAGCTGCGTCGAAATATCGGGATACTCAAAAACTCACAAACCACGGTAAATATCCCGTTTTTAGTACAAATTACTTTCCAATATACGTTATTAGTATGGATTTCAGATGTAAGAGATTTTAACTTTTGTTAACTTTCAGCAGGTATTTATAATGCTTACTACATACTTCTTTAAAATATGTAGGTATTGTAGGTTTCCTTAAAGTGATTTTATCATCATCGCGAATCATCAATAAAATTAAGCAAACTAAACTACAATTATTACCTTTGCAATGATAGCAGCTGCTTTAGTATAGGCCTTCTGGAGCTCTTCAAAAGACGCGAGCGCAGACGAGAAGTCTTTGATCTTCTTGTGGTTCCGGATGGAGTGGATGATGCCTTCCAACTCCTCGTACCTCTTCTCTTTCATCGAGCGCACGACGCGCTTCGTTTCCTCCTCATCGTCACTGAACTGAGGATGTGAAATATCTTGTAATAATAATTATGCTGGACATTTTTCACACAGCACTATCTAGTCCTGTATGGGGGACCAGATAACTGATATCTTACTTATGTACATATTTATAATATATAGAAAAATACTCAAACCCGGACCAAGTATCTGTAGAACGTGCAAATATTTGTCCCGCAGCGGGAATGGAACCCACACCCTAGTGCATCTCAGCCGGCTATTCACCCAATGTGCCACAGAGGCCGTCTTGTTTATAATAAGTTCTCAGCACTAAGCTTCTCGTTTATAAAGTCATCATAATCTAGACTTATGTAATAGAACTCTGGAGATCTCTGGGCAAGCAAATCCAATATTAAGAAATATTGCTTTATAAAAACAGGTAACCCTGTTGTAGTTTTTAGGTCGCCCAAATGCGGGACGTTTTTTCGGTTCCATTATATGCAACATGTGACATCAGAAAAATACGAACGCATAATGTTAGGAAATATCTCTTTACGGTGTGTGCCGTAACTGTGCCATCGTGAATCAAAATTCAAGCATATTAACAGTGTCCAATGAAATATCTGTAGAAAGACTCTGCTTGGTTGCCTAGTTCTGTCATAATGGGCGAGCAGCGACGCGGTATAGGGATTGTCTTTTTCGCTGCGATGCAGAAGCACTGATAAGGTAATTATGACAGCATTGCTATACATATATCTATCCAGCCTCCATTACCCCACTGTTGCCTTCTCCCTCTCAATACAGAGCGCTAAATTGTGCTAATAATGCTAATTTGTTCTATCTTGATAAAGACTTATTTATTGCTGCTACAAGATTATTGTACCATAAGACTGTTAAACTGTCCTGTATAATCAAGTGCCCATTTTAAACACAAGCGAGCTTTGCACTTTGCAATATTGAGTGCACTAAAATCAGCATGTTGACTCATAAGTAAAATTTGTGTGACTACATGACTAAGTATCACACAGTTACACACACAGTTACACTTTTCTGAGTTCAGAGGCTTTTTTCATTTAATCTGTCTGAATAGTGCAATATTCACTGCCTCAGACTTGCAATTAGTCCCTACATCTTAAACTGGCCACTACACAGATAAATTTGTCTGCGGTGAATTTGTGAGTCACTTTAGAGACTGTTGTTGAATTTCACAATTAATATTCTCAATTACATTATAAATGATGCAATCATGTAAAACAATAATATTGAGATATAATTACGATCTCAGGATGTTATCAAACAGGAATCCTAATAAGCTGTAAATATACATACTATGAATATAGAATAATATGCAATTGATTAATGACTGTGAAAACTGTGGGAAATCACTGAATTTGATTAGAGCAGGATTATAAATAAAGCCTCACACACACATAGACCAACGAGGATTCGGATCTATTTGTTTGAAGCTTCGACAAACTTGATTCAAGATAATCACCTGTTGTGTGCACTTGTTTTCGCTCATTATACTAAACTTAACTTCTGTTCCTATCTATTTTGTGTTACTATCATGGTTATGAACACTATTTTCACAAAAACAATCAAATTATATTAAATTTCCAGTTATTAGTGAAAATAATGTGTACTCTATGTCTGTATTTTTAACTTTGTCTCCTTTTGATATATTTATTTTTTATTAATAAACATGATGGTAATCAGTAAAGCAAACATTGTATATTGGTAGTCAAACCAGAGTTCTTAGATATGGCTCTCCAGTTGGGTTATATTGTTTACTATTATTACGCTATACAGAATTAGGACTGGGCTTATCGTCAAATAGGGCTAGCCAGCTATGTAATAATATAAAGAACTAAAAAATGTATTTGTTGATGTTTCAATTGATTGTTCTCACGGGTGTCAGGAAACATACTAACTTTTTGCATGTTTATAGTTCCACCATAGGGTGAATAAGTGGCTTGGCCATAAGGTTTTGAACAGCTGTTCAGGTAAATAATAAAGATATACTGACCGTGTAGACGGGCGCTGGTGCGCGTACTACTGGCTCGTCCTCGCTGGAGCTCTCAGACTCGGAGTCTGTTCCAGTGGCAAAGAACCGACTCATGATTACGTCTTCACACTAATTCACCTGAAAACACACCGGAACCTTTACAAAACCACTAAAGTTA
Source organism: Philereme vetulata (assembly GCA_918857605.2). Lineage (NCBI taxonomy): Eukaryota > Metazoa > Arthropoda > Insecta > Lepidoptera > Geometridae > Philereme > Philereme vetulata. The sequence continues at coordinate 11,842,474 of OU975420.1, read as the reverse complement.
CTATCATGGATTATGCTTGTGACCTATACAAGCCAAGATGCGTTGAAATTACTGTAAAAACACGTAAAACCACTAGTCTCCCGACCTTTGAGGTTAGACTTTACCATATCGTAAAGCGCAAGGCTGACGTTACTGACCTTCTCACAAAATATAACTGAGTAACAATAACTAAAGAATAGTTTGATATTAGCAATTTCATGAAGGATACTTAAAAATAATTGCTAAACTGGAAGAACTCCAGTTTGACCACGACGCAATCCAGCCAAACGTCAAAAAGAGTAAAAGTTATTCCATTTCACAGAATAAAAAACAACATTCCATGCTGCCATAGATAAACAATACTATTTTTTTTTGACTTCCTTCCAGCATTATGGATAGTCCAAAATCACTTGTTTTGTTCCAATGCCGAAGAAAAATTGGGACATAATCTTAGCATTTCTTAAAATCTGGCAATATTTATTTCTCTATGGTTTCATTCTTTTACAATGAAGTAATTATATATAAATAATAGTGTCAAATATGTGTAAATGTGTAAAAGTCTAAATTATAATGTCAAATTAGAAAACTACTTGACAGACTGACGTGACGTGTGACGTCACTCACTCCATCCATCTATCCAAAGAGGATATAATCACTACGTTATAAGAGTCGGCACTTTCTTACAAGCCACTGAACCGAGTTATGAACGTACTTTGTTACCTGGCAACATAAAAGTAATACCAACACGGTAAAAGCAAATTCGTTATTAGGGCTTGACAAATACGAATCATGATTTTCCATCGATATCGATAAATATTCGATTTTCATAGTTGCACCTACCCACTTTTCACCTAAGTGCTGGTCGTACGAAAATAAATATACGCCATAAAAAATCAGTTATTTATTGAACATAATATAATCTGTATGTGCAGTCAGCATCAGAAGTATGTTAATTAATTGACGCAAAATTTGACAGTTGCTCACAGTATATATCATTTGACCATCCTAGCCGCTATCATACATCGCTATTATCATATATATAGTTCGGTTAAGCTGTCACGGCCTCAGAGGCCAACAGCGAGATTAGTCCATTCGAAAAAAAAAACGCTATCATACTTCTGATGCTGACTGTACCATTCTAGTCAAGTTTTACATTTGAAACAACGTTAGGTACTGGTTTTTCAAGCTATAAAATACAATCGGTTGACTCAGGACCTGAAAAAGAGATGTTTTATGAGATTTTCACTACTAATAAATATAGCACAAATATTATCAAAGTTAAGAACACGTACATTACTTAGCAGCACTTCGCAGTTGAGCAATTTTCTAAACGTTAGCAGACTGTTCTTCTAATTTTATTGTTTATTCATTTCGGATTTGGCAAAGATGGTATGGCATTCCTTTTCAATCTATTTCTCTTTTTATTAAAAGCAGTTTTTGCAAAATGATTGCCACTTATGAATTTATTTTCGTTTAGTATTTGAATAGGTAAGTACGCCAAGTCCTCATTTCCTGACAACTTTACCCATAAACGGCACCTATAACATAAAAGTTTATCGATAAATTGATCACATCACTATTTGTATTTGCGCAAAGTATGAATTTTGTGGAAATAGTTCAGTTTACGTATTTGAATAGTATTTACATGGTATCCACTACAAAATATGAGTAAAAACAACTAACAAATACAAGCTAAAGTAAATTGGTATTGAAATACACTAAGTTTTACCTGGCCGGGTCAAGTGGAAATCGGGCTAAAAATATGCCAGAATATCTTCTTCTGATCTGACACGCCTAATGCCATAAACTTCACATTTTCTTAGGGATTTCCCTCCCATAATATCCAAATACACTCGAAAAGGAGTTAAAACACTGTAAAACACAATAATTCCACAACAACAAAATAACACACAATATTTATCCAACCAAACCATAGATTATAATAACTCAACAGGTCTACCAACAGTAAAAAAAGGTATAATGCGTCTAAATCAAATAGACGTTAAGACACCTGCTACCCAAAAGAATCGGTACTCGTTTTAATTTAGAAGATTATTTTTATATTAAATTGTTGGTAGTACATCTAAGTGGTCTGTGGTACAAAGTACGTTCATAATTCAGCTTACTATGCAGTGTCGATGGACTGCATCTATCCATCTTTTCTTGATTGAGGATGAGGAGGGAGGTCGTTCGTTCGACGACTTCGACGTATCTTTCATCCATCATTGCGTTGCGACGAATTTTATTCCCTGGGTTTTGAATTTGATGTAACCTCATCGTGTTAGTTACATTACATTACATACAACATGCTGTAGGATTGCAATGAATGAAATGACGGTGTTCGTCTAAATGGAGTTTACGGGTCTAATATTACCTCTAACCAAAAACATTTGTCGCACTTGCCTCATGGAGACGGAGCCTTCCTCGTTCATGAACATACAGGATGACGTGATAGAACATGAGAACAAGATCAAGCTGATCGACATTTTAGTGTATCTGAACTGTTTGGAGGTGAATACTCCTAGCATAATTTTTTATGTTACTTGTAAAACTCCGTCTAATGCCTTCAATCTCTTTCAGAATAATGATGAAGAAAATTGGCCTCAAGGAATATGCTCGAAATGCGTCTCGGCATCGCTGGCCGCATATAACTTCAAAATAGAGTGTCTGAAAGCCACTTCAACCCTATCCCGAATTCTTATGATTCAATCTCCAACCAATTTTCCAAGAACTGAAATTGATGCCATAGACATCAATGTTGTGTACCAGGATCATCAGTACGACCTACCACTCTTCAGCAACCATCATTCTTTGGATTTTGAGTCTTCTTTATCTACTAATAAAGAGCTCACTCCTTTACCGCCGGTGACAGAAATAACATCAACCGAACAACCACCGAGACAGGAAGGAGATAAGAAATACCCATGCACTGTCTGCAATAAGTCATTCACCAGGATTTACGGTCTGCGATACCACATGGCCAAACATGCAGATGTCAGGAGGTTCTTATGTACTAAGTGTGGCAAGGGATTCCACACTTCAAGTGGACTAAGGCAGCATGCAATATCGCATAAAGAAACTGCTCAGTTTAAATGTGGTTTCTGTAACAAAACCTACAAGTCAAGGCAATCTCTGAAAGAGCATTTCCGTGTTGCACATTCCAGCAACCGTAAAGGATTCATCTGTTTTACATGTGGCAAACGATTCACCATGAGATCGACATTGATGATGCATTCTAAAACCCATAGCGGAGAGAGGTTCCCATGTCGCAGTTGCCCAAAGGTATACTCTAGGGCGACATATTTGAAAGCCCATAGTGTGGTGCACTCTGGTCTAGAGCGCCCACGGCCATTTTCATGCTCACATGATAACTGTGGTAGAAGTTTTGCCACAAAACACTCATTGTCTGTGCACATTGCACACACCCATAACACCGAAAGACCACATAAATGTGATATTTGCTATAAAGGGTTCGCTACACCATCTGGCTTAAAGATTCATATGGATTCTCACATGAAGAATGAGATATGCTGTAACATCTGTGGTAAGAAGCTGTCTAACAGACGTGTCCTCCAGAAACATCTCAAGACCCATGATATTGACACAAATGATATGATTTTGGAAACAGTAGTGGACAGTGTATTCTTTGATCATTATTACTAGCAGTGATCGTGTTTAAACACAAATAAATTTATTTTGTGTCTAAAGTTAACATCATAAAAACATTATAATATTAGAAGGCAACAAAATATATCTATGGTATTATAAGCATAGTTTTAGATAGGGCCTGCTATTGTTAGAAATATTTATGGTCAGTTGAAAATGTTAAAGCTAAATTTGTATTTTGATGTGTAGCTTAATAGTAGTATTAAAGAGTATAACTATGGCGTGACTAGTTAATTAGGTGTAGTAGAATAAAAGTCATTGGTAAGATACAACAGTTTACTGATAGTAATTATATTAATGCACATACCTAACTTAGACCATTTGAATTGTGATTCATAAACCTAATGCAGTTGTCTCGGGCATAATGAATGATTCATAAAAAACCCCACAGTGTAAAATAAAAGCTTAGCTCTACTTTATGCATAAGCAAAGAACAATTTTTTAAAACATTTTGAACATGTAAAAAAGTTGTAGCAAATTAATTCTAGGTATGTAATTTGAAAATAAATTTAAGTAAACTTATAAAACAATTGCTTTTTTTTTTGCACAAAAACTTACTCCTCCCACATACCTATAATGAGAATAAAAATATACATAATAAACTAAGTGCTGTGTTATCAAGGTTATTTCAGCCATTTAACTAATTTAGTGGAACCTGATAAGATAACACTGCTCTTTATTATAATTAAAAACGAAATCTAAATAAACATATAATAGTAATTATTAGCCTAACTCAAAAACAACTTTTTAACCAATTTATAAGTGAGTACCATGGAAAATCTAATTACCTACTGTTGTTCTATAACAATGTTTAAGTTATACCCAACTGCCAAGAAAGAGGGTAATGGTAATTGCTGTATACGCCCACCATTTCTGGATATCAAATAAGCTTACAAGTAATTTATTAAACAGTAATAAACTGGTCTCAAAGTACTAATAGATAAGCTATGGTGTATTTACTAGTCTAAATATGACTGATGGTGATCTCATTGTATGAGAAAACAGTGCAACAAGACTTATCATTGGAATACTAGAATACTTCCTAGTTTTTCAACCATACACTATAGCTTGCCTAATATTACCCTTGATAAACAGGTCTTAAGTAGTATATGTTGGCAATGCAAATTAAATGACAATTACATTCATTTAAAATTCTTGTGATAAATCAGCAGACACCTGACCCAAATAATGAGTCATTGACTATTTTCCAAGTAGTTTGTTCATCTGTTTGTTTTGTTTACCGATCTTTATGTCTGCCACTTCCACTTTATCTTGTATTGTGTCTATCAGTTCATTTTGCGTGTCGATTTCTTCACCTAGAGCAGCACCTAGACCTTTAAGACGGGTGATCGCTTGAACCATCTCATCCAAGTTGGCATCCAGCATATCGTTGACACGCTGACTGTCCGTTACAGGAGCTACTACTTGCTGGTCAAAGTCACGCAAGCGGGTTGAGGGGTGGCTGTTATAATTGTTGGTTTCGTTCCTTTGTGTCATGTTGTCCAGAGTGTCATCTAGTCTGCTACTGCTGGGCCCGTCGCTGCGCACGCTCGGAGACGCTTGGCTTCTAGAAGGGGGAGGATCTGATTTACCCGAGATGTAGTTCTTGAGGCCGTAGAATACAGATTTGATACCGTTTATGTGTTTCTGACTGTAGTTGAGATTAGTGTTAATTTCATCGAGTCGTTTATTGGTGTTCTGGAGAGCTTCACGCTGGCGGGCCAGCTCCTCGGCGGTGGCGATCCCGATCTGTTCAGAATCACGTAGCAAACCTATGCTTCTCGATGACGAATCAAGAGTGCGCTGTTCGATTTCACGTTGCTTTTCCAACATGACTTGTCGCTGACGCTCTAGCTCTCCGATATGCCCCCCGTAGCTGGGGGTTGGCTTCGGCTGCGGGGGTGGAAGTTTCGATCTGTAGCTATTGACAAATTGCTCGTCGTCCACATCGTCCTCGAATAAATTTGTGGGATTCGTAATGTATCTGTGTTTAGACATGGTTCTACTATAAACACCTGAGCAAGATTCTCAAATTATAACACTTTAACACAATGAGAACAATATATTGAATGTATACAAGTCGTAACAATAATTTTAATTGGATTGGATTTCCCTTTGTTACGTTACGTACTACCTACCTACATAAACTAGACTCGAGAAATGAAAGTAGGTAGTCAACTGTCAGTGTCAAGTCATAGTGAAATGAAATCCGGAAATGACACATAGCAGTTTTGACATTTATCTATTCTACTACACTATGATCTCGTGGTGTGAATTCACCATAGTAGTTAGAACAGTACAAAGCACAAATTAGCACTATTGCACGTAGTACATGGTCTGTGCACTACTAGCATTACAGACGAGCATTTGGCTTAAGTGAAATTAAAAACAAACAGTCTAGAAGCATTGCACGCTTATTATGTACTGACGGTTTTGTTTTATTTTAAAATATAAACTATGCGGAATTATAGTCATACTTCATTAGATTATTAAAATATAATTCTTTATAAGAAACCTGTGATATATGTTGCATTGAAATAATTAGATAAGTACTAAATAATACACAATATTAAACACAGTCGATTATTAAGTACCAAATACATACTTTTTCAAAATGGCGGCCACTTACAAGATGATCAAGTTGCTTATTTTCCATTAAGCTTGTTTATCATTATGTTTTGGTTGCCAATCCGTATTTCCGTCTCTTCCACTTTATCACTTATGCTGTTTATTAATTCATTCTGTTCGTCAATTTCTTCACCAAGAGCTAGTCCGAGATCTTTCAACCGACTGATGACCCGTCCCATTTCGTTTAAGTTACCTTCCAACGCATCATCTACATGTTTGCTGTCTGTAATAGGCCCTGCTAGTTCCTGCTCGTCAATATCTCGTAAACGAGTAGACGGGTGACTGTTGTATTTGTTAGTGGTTTCACTTCTTTCTTGGGTCAACTTGTCCAATGTTCTATTTAATGGTTTGCTATTGGGACTGGCACTGCGCGTATTAATAGAATTTTGGCTACTGGAGGGTCCAGGATCAGATTTACTGGAGAAATAATTCTTGAGACTATAAAAAATTGAGTTCATCCCATTTAAGTGTTTTTGACTGCTAACTAGTTTGGGATTCATTTCGTCAAGTTTCTTGTTGACTTTGGTTAATGTTTCATGTTGACAGACAAGCTCTTGGGCAGCCGTGATCCCCATGTCCTCTGAGTCATGCAGTAGACGTAAGCTTTTTGCAGAAGATTCCAAAGTACGCTGTTCGATTGCGCGTTTTTTTTCTAATTTAGGCTGGTGCTGTCTTTCTGACTCCACGTTGTGTATCCCAACGTTAGGTTTAGGCTTATGTTGGAAAGGATACCTCGATCTGAAACCGTTGATGAACTGGGCGTCGTCCACATCATCTTCTAAGTTGCCTTCGAACAAAGAGTTAGGATTTGGAATATATTTGTGTTTGGGCATGGTTTATCACTTCACATAGAACCCAAAAAAATTACACTTATACAAATAATCATTTATGTTAACAAATATGTAGCTGTGCAAGCTGATAATCAATTATGAAATTCTTAAAACTAATTATTTTCCTGTAGCTAGCTTGGTTACGTCACATTACAATATAACTACCCAAGATCGTGTCATAACACACATGAGGTAGGGTTCCGAAGTTGCATAACCTAGTTGAACGTGCTAATCAAATTTTATTTATTTAATTAGAAATTTTAGAGCCATTGTTTTATAAACTGGGTGTTATAAGATTTTGCAAACGCTCACACGATTTTATGCAGGTCCTTATTAGACTAAGTTTTTGTCTGAAAGGACATCTTATCGTGGCATAGGCTAAGATGTTTTTAAAAGATCTTTTTGAACGTCATTGGGCATAGGTACCTAGGTAGATACCACAGAACCTATTCTCTATATCTCTATCTCTAACCTAACCTAATATCGTAATGACCTACGCAGCAAGCACGGGAGCGCTCAGATATAATAAAATAGATAGTGTGATCGATCACCTATCCAAGTAGACAATGCGCAGAATGTTTTATAATTTAAAAGACAGCTAGATACACTACAAGCTTTTATTTTATTTAGGTATTTGGTGGTTTTACATTTATGATTCGGATCTCTAAAAAAGTAGCAAAGTTATAGTACACACGGCTACACATCGAGCTATACAATTCTAGTATAAGCTGACCTCGCATTGTGTAGGCTTTTCGTGGAATGAGAGGTCAGCTTATACTGGAAAAGTATAGCTTGATGTGTAGCCGTGTGTACAATAATATCCTCAATGTTTTCCGTATCACAAATATGGTGATTTTCTTGTGCTGTGTGTTTCCTCTCCCCGACATATCGAAGGACGCTTAATCTAGTATTTCTTTCAAAATTGTATTGGCCCAACTAATTTTTCTAGGCTGTACCTACATAACACAGTTAAACGAGCAATAACTTCTTTTATTATTTTTGAGAGGTATTTTCAAATTTATCTATTTGCATCATCATGGGTCTTCAACACTTCGACCATTTTTGATTAGGAAGTGTGGGTAAGGGTCGGACTTTCGTGCTTAACCCTGGCTTCAACGTCAGAGACGACTATCTCTGAGTCACGGGGAGTCCGGAGTGCCATCCTGGCTTGCAGTTTGGCCTCTCAGACGTTACGTGGCCGATGTTTTGGCTAACGTTGGTCTTCTTGTGGTAAACGCTATGGAGAGGATGGTGAGCACAGGAGTTCACGCGGTAATGGACGCTAAGGAGTTCGAATGTCAGGTGGCCGTGCGTGCAGTGGAGCGATGGCGTTGAGGTGAGCGTGGTGGCAATTGTCAGCGCGATCGTACATACGGCGCGCTAACATTACCACAAAGTCCTTAACGCTGGACATCTGCACGTCGCGGGCGATGACGTCGTTCCTGACGTAGCGTCCTGCTCCTGTGCAGACACGTAGGGCTATGTTTTGTTGGGCTTCTATCCTCTTTTTGTTGGTAGAAGAACATAGCGCGTACCACGCTGGTGCTGCATAGGTGAGCCGCAAGCGGATGTTAGTTTTGTAAGTTTAGTCCTCAGCGGTAGTCTCGAGGTTAGGACAGGTCGGAGCATAGATCTGGCGGCGCGTGTTTGTTGTAACGCGCGCTCCACCTGAGGATTCATCCTCAACGACCTATCGATGTTGATGCCAAGGTACCGGACGGAGGTTTTCCATTCTATGTCCTGGCTTCGCAGCTTGAGTGGCGGGAGCACGGTTCGTCGGCGTGTGACAAGGAGCGCAGCCATCTTCCCCACGTTGACTGCCACGCGCCACTTGTCTAACTATGCCGGCAAAAGGTCAAGCAGGCGTTGCATGTGGGAGGCAGCGTCCTCTGGGCTGTAGGATGATGAGTAGAAGGCGCTGTCATCTGCAAAGAGTGCCGGGGTGACATCCTTCTCCCAAGGAAAGAGATGACTCTCCATGGTTGGGATGTCATCGGTGTAGTGTGCGTAGAGGGCGGGTGAGAGACAGCTGCCTTTAGGCACTCCAGCGGAGATAGATCGCGACCGCGATTCGACTTTTTCAACTGAGACATAGAAGCTTCTGTCTTGCAGGAATGACGCAACGATCTATATTAGCGCTGGTGGAGCAGTGTGACCTACAAGTTTGAGGATTAGGCCCGCGTGCCAGACTCGGTCACACGCTTTCTCCACGTCTAGGAAGACGCAGACAGTGGAGTTGTTATCGTTAAGTTCAGCGGTGTATCTATTTGCGTTTGCAGTATTTTTGTGACATTTGCTATGTCAGTGTCAATGTCCGTTTCATTCCTTCTTTCGGCAAAGCGACAAAAAAAAAGAAGTAGTTTTCTCTGTTTTCTCTTCTCAGCGTAGGCCATAGAACTCAAATTTCAAATCAAATTTTAATTTTTTTAATGCTGCTCAAAGCTGAAAAGTTGTGAAAATTTCTGCGTTACTACCACCGATTTGGTGATATGATAGATATAATCATGGAGTAAAAAGCCACACCAAGTGGTTCAAAAGTCCTAACTTCTTGGCCCGAGTCTAGTAGTATTTCTATAAATGCTTCTTGATTCAAGATGATGACTGGTAAAGGTGAGTGAACATACTAAATTAGCATGCACCTGAACTTGAGAATGACCAATTTTTATTAAGTTTGTTTATTCACTGCAGAAATGCAAAAAAAACATATTTAGTCTGCCTAAGACTCATGTACTAGGGGGTTAAAGAGTTACCAACCAGCCTTTTCTGTTGCCTGGTTCATCATCCTGTCTGGATACCGATGGGAGCATTTGGTGGCAGTGGAAGTTTGATCCACTGTTGTCCAGGTTTCAATCTCTAATAATTTAGCTCCTTTTCCGTGATACAGTCACAAGCAAAATTATACTAATAAAATACAAAAGAAACGGTAGAACTATCGAAAGACCGTTAATACAATCTAAGTATCTAATTATAATTATATCTGCTGCAGATCTCTACCAGTTAAAAGTGCATCCAAGATACTGACTGCATTGTCCTGTTGAATTGCAATACTTATGCATTATGATACAATACAATTTTATAGATTAAGTATACTATGAAAAAGACAATTAGTTGATTTATGTAATCACTCAAGAAATGTCATTTTCAGGAATAGCGGAGTCAGAGGAGCAGAACCGAATAAGATTTCAAGTTGAATTGGAGTTTGTACAATGCTTAGCGAATCCTAATTACATACATTGTGAGTACATAATCCACTTAATAAAATACTAATAATGATTTTTGAAGGGTGGTTGTTTTCTGGACTGCATCAATATCATCTTGGCTTGGTTTTTTTTGGTTTTCAAAGGTCTTTATTAACTAAATACTGAAGGAAGAAATATCAGTCTAGGTATTTTAATAACTAAAGATTCATTGACTCGACAGGCTGAAGTGCCTTTAGAAGTCTGACGAAATTGTTATTTATAAGTATTTTACATTGTAAATCCAGTATTTATTTTTAATGCTTTTTAAGCTAGTTAACATAATTGTTGTGATGAATATAGCCTTCATCAGGCAAGATTCTAGTCAAACTTGAACTGTGTCCAGAGTTGACCACTCATACAAACTAATTTACTTTTTCAGTTCTTGCCCAGCGGGGCTATCTCAAAGAGACAACATTTGTGAACTACATCAAGTACTTGCAGTACTGGCGAGAGCCTGAGTATGCACGATACCTTAAATACCCCATGTGTTTGCATTTTCTGGAGCTGCTGCAGCATGAGGCTTTCCGGAGAGAGTGTGTTTCAGCACAGGTGAAATATATTTTTATAAGCTTTTATCTATCTTGAAATGTTTGTTTTGGTCAAATTTTGCAACTGAATTTTAAACCAGTTCGCCATGACCGATTGAGCTGAAATTTGGGATGCTAGGCAATGGAACTTCTGAATGGATTGGATTATAGTATGCTACTAGTGTTTGGGCTCATTTGAATCTGGTTGTGGTTCCGATTATGAATTTTATAAAAGATTCTTTTGAAAAAGTAATTTTTCAACAAATATACTTAATATATGTCTCATTAACTTGTCGAATTCCCTTACCCTACCTATTTCTGCCGCCAAACAGCATTGCTGTGTTGCCGGTGAAATTATAGGCACTAAACCTATGTACCTATCTCTCAAGTTATGGATGCAAGGCAGCGCATCGTAGGGTACGTACGATTCTAAGGTGCGTGACCTACGAGGCAATTCTCTGTTAGGCGATTGTACCACTTAGCATCGGGGGGGCCATAATCTCGATCCATCTGAAGGTCATATAAAAAACAAAATGTGATATCATTATTATAAATACGTCATCATTATTATATCACTTATCGGTATTTCGACCGACAATGTTTCGGTTCAATTCGTGAACCTTCATCAGGGTGAGTGCGATCTGCTCCGAATAACGTCTCGCATTGCACTGCGCGCCGCTGCCCTCTGCGCGCGAGTAGACGGGCGGGGTGGTGGGGACTGAGTCAACGAAGGCCCAGCGTGTTGACAGGCTGTTGACTCAATCCCCACTCGTCTACTCGTTATTGAAATCAATAACGAAAGTTTTGTAAGTAAAAATGTGATATTCCCATTCCAGGTATGCAAGTTCATGGACGATCAGGCAATTCTGCTTTGGCAGCATTATACAAGGCGGAGAACTAGGACCCTGCAGCCACCGGACGCGCCCGCTCTGCCCGCGCCCCCCATACCACCGCAACAAGTGCCTAGGCAACAACCATAGCTATACTTGATTGGATTATTAATTATGGAACAGGTAATAATTGCAGACATTTCTAAAGCGAAGACAGTCGCGGATTTATCAGCAGGCTTGAGGGCGGCAAATTTGGGGACCGTTTTAAGATTTCTGTGAGGCGGTTTTATAATGTTTTGCAGAAAGAAGTCTACGAGCCATCTTTCCGATGACTTTTCCCTCTTCCCTTTCATTGTATATTCAAGTAACGGTACCGCAAACTTCTATATTCTATGGCAGTGGCGTAGCGTGGGTGTCAGCCGCCCGGGGCGGAAGGAAATCTTGCCGCCCTCTTATTTAGGTATTTCAATTCAATAGACTATAATAACTTCTGTCTTTAACTAAAACTTTAATCGTCTAATTTTTTTAATAGCAAATGATTTTATTGCACTAGCAATGTCTATACTCTATCTATAGCATCACACACCTCTTGATCAATAGACAGAATAGCCAGATTGGTTACCCTTAAAGTAGGTACTCATTGTTGATCTTGAATAGTTTTTGATCAATTTCAATTTTGATAAACTTCTCTCACAGCTGGCATTACTTATGTGACAAAAATATGTGATGGTTCAAATATTTATAAGATATTATTATTATTTATTGTTGAATTTTGCCGTCCCCTAAAGGTGCCGCCCGGGGCGGACCGCCCCTGACACCCCTACTACGCAACGCCACTGTTCTATGGTAAAACAGCCAGTTCGCGGCCCTCAACCAATAACATACCTACCAACATTACCTCGCCTTATCAATGGCAATGATTGTGCAATTTCAACTAAATTGTTGGATTGAAGGGCGCAAAAAATTAGACATCCTATACTTGGGAAATGTGTAATGTGTTATAAACAAGTATGTATTTACAAAAAAAAATGTATATAAGTATTCTATCAGTTATCTGGTTCCCATAGTACAAGCATTGCTTAGTTTGGGGCTAGATAGCGCTGTGTGAAATGTCTAGCCATATTTATGTATTATTTATTTTATCTATGTAGTCTCACAGTCTGGTACTAGTTTTAAACCACTTAATAGGAATATAATTAAAGATTAGTACAACAAGCGAAATTAGTCGCTCTCGGGTCAAGTGAGTCAACTTCGAACAAATTGATCCGATATCATTTACATCTGTTCCTATCTAATAACACAAGTGTTTAAACTACAAAATCTCTAAAATACATAATAATATAGTACATACATTGAGTGAACGTTCCTAGCTGTAAATTAAATACCGAAAAATTGTGAAAGAGATAGCGAACGTGCGGCCTGTAGTTGTCTCCTTATAAGTAAACGGACTACTACGGAAGAGTTTAATTTAAGAATATGTTTAAGTTATTAAATATTTTGTATTGTATAATTTTATTTATTTATTCACACCTTCCTTCGCTTAAAACCAATTGATTAGATGTAAGCTAGTTACCATATTTAGTAAAGAGTGTTTACTGACGGTACACGGTCGTCTAGTAAGTTTAAAGCGACATGGTACTAAATGTTAAGTGGCGGACCACACACGTCAACGGTCTCTGTGCCAAGAATTTGTTCAAAGAAGTTTGATTTGAAGTTGCGCAAGTCCTTGTGGGAAAAATTTATTCTAATTTCTATGCTGGCGCTGAAAAATGATCGACGTGTGTGGGCTCCATTAGATTTCCCTTAGTATAACCGGCGAGTTGGCCAGATAGTCCTCGACTTATTTAGTAAAAGGTTGCTTAGGTTTTCGTTTTCTCGCTTGACAGAAGGCTCGTAAAGTCAGGTAGTAAATCAACTCCACTAGACTCATCACGCTGAACCCCATACAAAGGCCAAGGAGACCACCGGTGTTTGCTGAAACAGAACAAAAAGTTATTTTAAACACTCATGCTAACGAAAGTTGTCATTGGTCATTGTTAGCACGATACCTGATACGTAAACGCGATTTACGCCCCTAGGGCCGTAAGTAAATTTTAAAATAGAATGAGGCATTCATAATATTATATTAAAATGAAATACAACCTCCATGACAAATTCTTATTTCTTAGTACCTTACGCAGGATATATCGGGCAGGAATATGCTGTTGATGCATGATAATGCACGGCCTCATGTTGCTCGTGTGCTGGTGACCCAGTATCTACGCGTAGTCGGCGTTCGTACGATGGATTGGCCAGCTCGAAGCATGGACTTGAATCCGATAGAACACTTATGGGATGAGCTAAAACGTCGGGTTCGAGCCCGGGTACCTGTTCTATCAAGGCTTCCAGAGCTTCGAATCACAATTTAAGAGGAGTGGAATGTAATTCCTCAATATTTCATCGTCAGGCTCGTGAGATCGATGAATTCTCGAGGATGCTAGCAGTTATCCGAGCAATTGGTACTAAATATTGATCAAAAACTTTTTATTTATTCTTTGTTTCTTTGGCTTTAATTTTGTTTTTCATTTTATGGTTACTAACGATTAACACGACTGAAAAACGACTCCTCTTTTTAAAATTCTTATAATAAACACTTAACGCGGCGGCGAACCCTGAGCGCAACTTCAACTCGGCCACGTCAAAAACTTCGGCCTGAATATCGCTATCCCTGTTTAGTGACGAAGTTTAGCCACGCAGAGCGACAGTGATAGCAATAGAACGATTCTAAATTGGATTAGATTTTGACCGTGTTCCGTAATACCAAAAATGATGACTGAAAACTTGTTGTATTTTTCTCATTGTGTTGTTATTCTGTAACTAGACGATATAATCTATGTTCCCATGACTAGGATACGTAAGATGTTGTTGTTTTTAATACGAAATAATTAGGTTGAAAACAGGTCTTTTATGACGTAAAAACACGCAGAATGCGATACGCTTCTATTTCATTTCAGTTAAGTATTTTGATCTAATATATGATTGGGAACCTAGATAAATACTATTCAAATTAAAATAATACCTTATTAAGGTAGAAATATGCTCCAATTAGAAATGATCTTGGTAGTACGTGTTGTATGGACGATTGTCCCTCCGGTGCCCCCTTAACAACTTCTTAACTCTTTCTCTTTCTTAACAACTTTGTGGTTCGCCCCACAGGCGTACAGCCGGCTGAGACGCAGGAAGTAGCGGGTTCGATTCCCGCCGCGGAACATGCAGTTATTCTGAATTTCAGACTTTTGCCTATATTTGTGTCACTAAAGCTACACGCATACCAAATATCAGCACTGGTGTACCCTGTGAATTTTGTCAAAGTTCAGTTTTTATTATAGCTAATAACTTAAAAACTAGGTTTAAACTAAAAATAAAAACGGGATCGAAATGTACTCACAAAAGTCTTTTTATTAGACGTGCCATTTGACCGGATAGTCCTATTTTGTTTTTTTTACCCGTCTTGAACCTCAATATCTCAACAACCCGCCAACATTTTTAGCTCATTTAGTCACACCAAAATTGTGCCATCACTACCTATCTTTATACCAAATTTCACGATGATCAGATAAACGCTTCGAAAGTTATCCTCGGACAAACAAACATACATACAACGCCGATTTGTCCAAGTAGATTTAGAGATCTCGCTTCGCTCGATCAATTAATTGATGAATCCCAATGAGTTTCCATTCATTTTAATCATCATGAAACGTACTTAATTACATCATCACTGCTGGACAGGCCTCCCCAAATACGCGCCACTGAGCCCGGTCTTCGGCTCTTCTCATCCAGTTTCTGTCTGCCACCTTTCTTATGCCTTCGCTCCACCTAGCCGGGTGTGCCCCACACTACGTTTTCCAAGACGCGCTCTCCACTCAAGAACTCGTTTATCCCAACGGTTGTCGGTACTCCGGTATATATGGCACGTCCACTGCCACTTCATTTTGCTAATCCGCTGGGCTATGTCGGTGACTTTGGTTATCTGTCGGATAATCTCGTTACGGATTTTATACTTCAGAGAAACTCTAAGCATAGCCCGTTCCACAGCTCGCTGCGCAACTTTAATTTGGTGGACTAGTCCTACCGTGAGCGTCCACGTCTCAGCACCGTAGGTCATTACGGGTAGGACGCACTGATTGAAGTCTTTAGTTTTCAGGCATTGTGGTTTAAGGTAACGGGAAGATTCGACCTAATTTCCCGAATGCTGCCCAGCCTTACTGAATCCTCCTCTTGGCCTCCTTATCGAAGTTCTTAATTACATATTACAGGAAAAAGTAGTAAGTATACTAACATAAGAATTCAGTGAGTCCAAATATTTCCCCTTTCGTAAATCTCATGAAGGTATTTTCTTCGAAGTAAAAATGTACCAGCAGCATATTTTCCCTGAAGAAAAAAATAAGTTTATACATAGATAAGTAACGCAAAATCATTCTTTCCTATACACACAATCAGTGCACATTCAGTAGTATATTCACATTCAGTATACAGTACAATGTCTAAATATATGCATATCGAATTAGTTACCTCTTAATAATTAGGTATTAGTGTCGGCTAATTAGTTAAATGGCACGCTCTCATTCATAAAAGACATAATAACTCTAAATAATCACTCACTTCTTTAATGAATAATTTTTCTTTTTAAACTTTTCACTAATTTAATTTTTAGGTGACCCAAATATTATCTAAGTAATTTTCACATTAAATTGACATGAATCCTAATTTAAATAATAATTACTATTTTTGACATTTTATTATCCTAATTATTATTTGTTGACATTTTGTTTTTCTGAATTAAGTAATTATGTATTTTTAATGTTCTTGTATTTGCATGTTATGTTAGTGCATAAATAAAACTCCTACCACCAACATTGTACCTAGATTTACATGGAATAAATGAATTGTGAGTTTTCAAATAAGTGAAAATGATGAATACTTAGAATGAAAGTGTGCAATTTTATCCATTTTCCGACAATAATAAGACGTAATTAACTCGATATGTAAAAGTTTAGTAATTTCCAGTGCGTTGTCTCCACTCGAGAAGCTTTCTGGGCGTCGGTTCTTCGAGCTATGTGCCCTCCCTACCGCCACGTCAGCTTGCTCTAATCCTTTGTGCTATCATGTCGGTGACTTTGGTTCGTCTACGAACCTCTGGATGGAAAGAAGACCTTACAAAGGTTGCTGGGAGCCGTTGGGTGCAGGCCGCACTGGATCGGTCCCTCTGGAAATCTGTTCAGCAGTTGACGTCATTTCGCTAATATGATGATGATGATGACTTAGATCAAGCTCTTGTTTCTGGTCAAGTAAATTTTAGCTCTTGCGTTATTTAATTTGGACTGTAAGAGCAGACTATAGACTGGCCGGCCGATAGTTCAGTCGTTTTTTATACGACTTGGATATGGAACAGCCACCTGATGTTAAGTGGGAACTAAACAAGTACTGCAACAAAGTATTGCCTCGTAGGTCACCCTCCTTAGGCACGTGCTCTACGATGCAACTTGAGGCATACAGGTGTAAAGCCTCATGTGCCTGTAATTTGACCGGCAACCATACGCTTCAAACCGAAACATAGCAATACTTTTTCTTCTCTCGTGTCGATGTCTCAATACTATAGCCATGTTGACCAGTACGCCGCCACGTTCATGGCAGCGTCGGAGCAGGTCATCAGTTGCCCCATCGTGCAGGTGGTAGGGCAGGATGGGAATGCAAGGACGTGTGCCATTGTTTGGAGCTGGGCACCGCATTGGCATTGCGTCGCCGATTCGTCTATAATACCCCATTTACTAAGATTACACCTGCAGCGGCCGACTTGGGTACGCAGTCTGTTGAGGGTCCTCCACACTGGCCAAGGTAGGTGTTGACCAGGGGGTAGTTCCTCTGCAGGTGTAACATAGCCAGGTGGGGGGGCTTTATTTGTTTTCCACAGGGTAACACGGGCATCACTGGATCGCAAAAAGCCCCTGCGATTACGTAGCCGTTTTCTTGGTGGAGTAATGCCATGCAAGCAGTGTCGGATATCACATTCCTGTTTTGCCTTCTCTATGGCACATACAATGTCTCGCCGGATGTCAGGTGGCGCTATACCTGCTAAAGGCTTGTGTAATGTATAGCAATGCTGCTTGGCGGTATGCTGATGGTACTTCCCTGGTCGAGCCCATTCACAAGGGACTCTACTATTCTTAAAAGTCGTGTTTAATACCACATTTACATTCAGCCGCTGCCGCTGTTCCTGCCACTACCGGAAATATTGCCGCATATATTGCTGCGGCAGTATAGACGCGAATGAGTGTTCAAACTCAGCTTTCAAACTTTATTGAACGACACGCAACAATGGCTGACATCGAAGTTGTTGTGGCGACAGCATTACGTCTGTTCAGTATAGGTAACTATTTAAGTGTTTTAAAAAGAAACAAAAGTCGCCGTCGTCGTCCAAGATGAAGGAACGAAAAGGACGAACGAAACACGTTCTTTCGCGCTTGAACGCCGGCAGCATGTGAGCGAGAATGCTGAATGTAAACACTCACTCGCGTTCGCGCTGCCCGTACTTTGACTTCCGCGCGAAAAACCGACAATCAAGGGAGCGATGGGCAATGGCAGCGGCATGAGCAGTGACAGCGCGAGTGACCTATTTACATTCTCGCGCTGCCCAATTCCCTGCCCACTTCCCTGTCCAATAAGGCTGAGTGTAAATGTGGCATAAGATATCAGTATCTGTACTCAGGTATTGTCTTCGCGATCGTGAAATAAATATTATGACATTCCCTTGTCAATACATCTATGAAAATCTGATGTATGTTCACAAAAATATCAATTTGTTTAAGAAAAATAGCAATAATCATAATTAAAATACTAAAAATAAAGATAAACTCGCTGTTGCCACTTGAAGACGCCATAAAGTTAGTAAATCGTTTAAAGGGCAAAGTGTACGCTTTTATAACAAACTCTCAAGTGCTGTACAAAAATTGACAATTAACAAATTTAAAAACGTAATTAAACAAAATCTTTATAAAAAAGCCTATATAAAATATCGGATTATGTAGATGGTAGAGAAGCTTGGGATTGAAATAGCTCCTACTTGTTCAAAAATGTTACAGTTTCGGTAAAAATGTTAGTGTTACAGTAGACGTAAGTAATTTATTTTCTTTATTGTTATGTATCCGAAAAAGATCATTAAAAAACAACCTGCCTTGTTTTCTTGCCTTTCTTTCCTGGCTTGGTCGCGAAGGAACATGCAGTTAAATTGACGTTTCAAAGTGATCCCTATGATTTTAATGAATAAAAACTTTTGACTTTGATCATCGAACAACTGAATCTTGACCGATCAAACGCCTGTAGTCTGCTATACGTGGCCAGCCTAAAATAGTTCTCACGTGAAATACTCCACTGTTCTATTATCGAGGGTCAGAGCTAGTTGCTGCACGAGGGTTTTGGTAAGCGGGGCTGAGCTCACTCGCTCGAAGTATGCGATCTCCGTGCAAGCTGGCAAGCATTCTAAGCACGTTACGTCGACACCTGCAAAAAGAACCAAATGCAGAAACTATTCCCGGAAACTAGAGGGGGTGAAAATGATAATTTTCGTTAATCTAATATATAAAATTCTCGTGTCACAGTTTTCGTTGCCATACTCCTCCGAAACAGCTTGACCGATTTTGATGAAATTTTTTGTGCTTATCCGGTATCTATGAGAATCGGCCAACATCTATTTTTCATCCCCCTAAATGTTAGGGGTAGTCCACCCCTAAATTTTATTTTTTATTTTTTAGACAAAATTTTTATTTTCTATTTTTTTATGATACAACATACATAAATACATACAATCCTTAATTTTCACCATTCTACGATCAACCCTTATTTTTTAATAGCAATTATTTATATGGCAAAACAACGTTTGCCGGGTCAGCTAGTAATATATATAAATAAATAAGTTTGATCGTCAATCAACAATAGAAAAAATAAAATATTTTATAATTTGGCCACACGTAGATAAAACCTAAGGGTACTTCCCTTTGACCTAGAATCATGACATTTTACACGAAGCCGGGTCTCACAACACAAGTAAAGGAAAAAAATTGGTTGTCTGTAAAGTCGGTTTACAGACGATAATTTAACGTGATAACGAGAGAGATAGATGCGTCACAAACCGAATGCTTAGGCCGATCGTGCCTCGCTTGCACGCTCGGCTCAGGCGGAACGTGACAATGAGTCATGCTTTTTCGTGCGTGCAGCCGGCGTTCATCGATTTATAAGGCGTTATCACGTCAAAAAATCCGTTAAAAGTCGTTAATTTGTAGTTATATCAATGTGAAAAAAATATTTTTACGGAACCTTCAGTGCGCGAGTCAGACTATCTAGCACTTTTCAGATTTTTACAGAGTTTCGTTATCTCACAATAATAGGTAGTTGAAGCTTGATATCGATTTGAATACGATAACCCATTCTCGGGACCTTGGGATAACAATACAATATTATTCACCTCGGCAATAAGCTATTGTTACGCCGAGGCTGTTAGAGAATAAGTAATAGTCAGTTTTCTCGAAGTTATACCTACTGTGTCACAAAATAGGTAATACTTAGTATGGAATTACCTACATCCCACGTTTTTACCTACCGTTGCACAGATTAGGAAATAGTAGACATCGAAATACCTATACTTTTCTAAATACTAGTGGAATGTTCTGGAAATAATGCTCGGTATAAATAGTGCGTAGAGAGTCCGCAGAGTCAGTACTCAGTCTTGATTTGGCTATACGTGCGAACATTTCGGTGACTTTTAAGTGGTTTATTGTGCGATAGTGTTGTGAATCTTTGTGATTAAGATCGTGTATTTGTCGTTTTAGTGTTGAATAAAAGTGTTATTTTGGTTAGATTGATTTTCATTATTTTATCCCGAACCCTCAGCTCGTAACAATTTGGTGTCAGAAGTGGGATAAAATAATGCCGGTTCTGCCAAAGGATAACGTGGATGGTGTAAGGACGAGAGGTCAACGACAACAGGAAATAGATGAAAGGCGGTTCGGAGATTCTCCGGTTCAAGAAGCTCGGCAGAGTCGTCAGCCGATTCAGATGGAGTCAGCCGCCGTCTAATCATTGGGAGCTTCATCATCATCATCATCCATGGTTCAAGCTTCTGTGACAGGCGATCTTGCTGCTATTGTGGAAATGCTTCGTCAGGATAAGGAAGAGCAGCGTCGTCAACAAGAAGAGCAGCGACGTTGGCTGGAAGAGCAGGCTCGATTGCAGGAGGAACAACGTCGTCAACAAGAAGAGCAGGCTCGGTTGCAAGAGGAGCAGCGCCGCCAAGATAAGGAAGAACAGCGTCGTCAGCAAGAAGAGCAGGCTCGGTTGCAGGAAGAACAGCGACGTCAGGATAAGGAAGAGCAACGTCCTCACCAAGAAGAGCAGCGTCGTTGGCAGGAAGAACAGGCCTGCTTGATGAAGGAATTGTTCGGTTCAATGGGAAAGGAACTCCAGGGTGTGAAAGTGCAGATAGAACATCATGAGAGCCGTATTTCTGATATTGAAATTCAGATCGCCAAGGTAAAAAAAGCTCTGGATGTCTTGAAGTCTGGAGACAGCAATGTGGCTCCTATCATTGCTATACCTTCAGTGCGAGATTTTAAAACACCACCATTTGATGGAAGTTCTTCGTGGTCAGCCTACAAGATTCAGTTTGAGGCTGTTGTCAAGGCCAACGGATGGACGACGGCGCAGGCCATGACGGCTTTAACACTGGGCCTTCGTGGCCAGGCACTTACGGTTTTGAGGCTCTTGGGAAGGATTTCACCTATAGACAGCTGTTAGAGGCGCTGAAGTCACGCTTTGGTGACACACATCTGGAACATGCTTTTAGAGCGCAGTTAAAGGACCGGAGCCAGTGTAACTCAGAGAGTTTACAGCAGTGGGCCCTCGAGATAGAAAAGCTGATTCGAAAGGCATACCAAACCTCTCCAGCCCCCCCTGACGGTTACTTGGTCCAGGCATTCGTTGACGGAATACGTGATTTGGAAGTGAGAGCTGCTGTAAGGCTTGGACATCATGATAATCTGAAAAATGCCTTGGCTCATGCGTTGGAGGTGGAGGCTGTGCGTCAGGACTACCGAGCTCACCGCATCAGAGAAGTAAGGGACTCTTATACTGGCTACAGTCGTCCAAAATTTAGTCCTAGATGCTACGAGTGTGGAGAGAAAGGGCATCTGAGGTCCAATTGCCCAAAAAGAGAAGAGGTTTTGCAGGGAAGCCCCGTCCACCAAACGCAGCAACGAGTAAACGTCAGAACTACGGGGCGAGTACTGGCTGGTATTGAGAAAGCCCCAAAAATGACGATCTCACAAGTTCATGATAGAAATAGTCTGTCAATTAAAGACCATCGAAGGGAAGAATCTTACGGGAGTGCAGGGCCGTTGTCACGAAGACCTTGCCCTGAAAACGTTGAACATTGTGCCAAACGAGAGCCCAAGGAAGCGGTGCCCATCAGAATGTTGAGAAGTTTGAGAACTGTCCTAAGTGACGAATGGGAGGAAACTTTGCAGCAGGCACAACAGGACGACAAAGACCTTAAACCAATCATTGAAAGGATCACAGCGGGTACCACTAAGCCTTTGTGGCGTGACGTTGCTGCTATGAGTACAACAACAAAGAGTTATTGGGCACAGTGGGACAGTTTGGTTATCCACAACGGTGTGTTGTGTCGTAAATGGGAAAACGCTCGTGGAGATCACTGTCATCTGCAAATGGTGGTTCCCAAAGCCAAGGTCCTTAACGTGCTACAACTCTGCCATGAAGGATGTTCGGGAGGCCATATGGGAGTAAAAAGGACACTGCTAAAAATAAGGGAGCGATTTTACTAGATCCATTGTAAAGAAGATGTTAAAGACTGGTGCCGAAAATGCACGACTTGTGCGGCAGTGAGAGGGCCCTATACACGCAGCAGAGGAGCGTTAAAACTGTATAACGTTGGAGCCCCATGGGAGCGTAAAGCCCTAGATAGTGCAGGACTATCTCCTATCATAAATGAACGCGTCCGACTGGTCAGCAGGTGTCCGAGAAAATGAAGACCCGTAATGACCGAAATTCGAACAACTTGGGATTTGTTGAAGGATCGCAGGTCTGGTTGCACAATCCGATACGAAAGAAAGGAAAATCCCCTAAATTATAAGCAAAATGGGATGGACCATACCGTGTGTTGACCAGGATTAATGATGTCACATACCAAATTCAGAAGGGTACGCGAGGTGCGCCTAAAATTGTTCATGTTGATCGACTGGCGTGATATTACGGAGCTAACAATGCTCGGGACGAGCATGTTTTAGGAGGGGGCAGTGTTACGCCGAGGCTGTTACAGAATAAGTAATAGTCGGTTTTGCTCGAAGTTATACCTACTGTGTCACAGAATAGGTAATACTTAGTATGGAATGACCTACATACCACGTTTTTACCTACCGTTGCACAGATTAAGAAATAGTAGACAATCGAAATACCTATACTTTTCTAGATACTAGTGGAATGTTCTGGAAATAAAGCTCGGTATAAATAGTGCGTAGAGACGTACGCAGAGTCAGTACTCAGTCATGATTTGGCTATACGTGCGAACATTTCGGTGACTTTTAAGTGGTTTATTGTGCGATAGTGTTGTGAATTAGTGTGTTGTGAATCTTTGTGATTAAGATCGTGTATTTGTCGTTTTAGTGTTGAATAAAAGTGTTATTTTGGTTAGATTGATTTTCATTATTTTATCCCGAACCCTCAGCTCGTAACACTATGTTAGATAATTACCTTCGGGCATAATTGAAGTCATGTTAGTATAGCACTTGGCGTCTGCTTTGCCACACACCCGGGTCGACTTGTTCTCTGCAATATTGCATTTCCTTAATTATATACAAACATCAATCATTTAAATTGTATTGTGCGCCAGGGCTGGACTTAAGCGCTTGACAAGTTGGGGCCACGAAAATCGAGACGGACTATTTATTAGATATCTAGGCAACTGAATATTCAGTTTTTGAATAATTTTTCACAAAACAAGTTTAAAAACTACAACACTTTGGACACTTTGGTTTTCGTTAAATATAAGTATTTTTCCTAAGATGAATAAAAAAAATGAATCAATTAATACGTAGGTAATCACAAAAAACTGCTAACTTGATAACACATCGTCGTTGTCTTCACTCTAAAGACTTCTTTCAGCTTTAGCTATATGGCCGTTAGTTACGATTTAACTTAAATGAGGAGGTATCTAGTTTAATTAAAGAAATTTTCATTGTATTGCTGGTCACTAATCAGCATTAACCTGAAAAAAGTTCACTGCTGGATATAGGCCTCCCCGAAGAGTACCGGCCTTATCTCCTATCCTCAAACATCATTGACGACCTCCGTGGCGCAGTGGGCGAATAGCCGGCTGAGACGCAGGAGGTAGCGGGTTTGATTCCCGCCGCGGAACAAATGTTTGCAAGATCTACAGATATTTGTTCCGGGTCTGGATGTTTTTCGATATATTATAAGTACCTATGTATTTAATAAAAAAGTAGGTATATAAGTATTATATCAGTTATCTGGTTCCCATAATACGAGGTCTGCTTAGTTTGGGGCTAGATAGCGCTGTGTGAAATGTTCAGCAATATTTATTTATATTTATTTATTTATTCGGGTTGTTATCGGGGAGGCAGTGGTCTTCCAATCGTCCAGTTTGTTGTCGTTATTCGAGAACTTTTAAGTCTAATGTCTTCTAAGGTTTGCTTTTATTTGGGGACAGCTGCCCCTATTGCCCACGCCTGAATCCAGCCTTGCCAATGCACTTACTCGGCATGTAGTAATAGACGCATTTGCAAATATCCAACATGGCACGAGCTTCACACTCCATTTCGCAGTTTTTCAACGTGTAAGTTCTGTAATCAGATTGGAGATAGTTTGACGTGACCGATCAATGAGTGATATAAATGGGTGGGGCAATATGCATAACTGTTATTAGTTCAGTCACTTAATGGAACATCACAAAATGTTTATTTGCGTGGTTCTTTCAATAGTTTTACTGCTATGACTAGTGGTTGCCCCGAACTGAAATCTCGCGAGTATCCCAAAACAAAAAAAATATTCTTAGGGCGACTCGCGCAACTATGCCTAAACGTATTTAGTAGCTAAATATAATTTAAAGAGTTGTCAAATCATACATATACGTAAAATTTAAACATGTTTAGTCGCTAAATACGTTTAGGGATCGTTGTGCAAGCTGGCCTTAATCTTTCACTAATAAAATAGTGCAATAACCAATTAACTTGACCTACAGTTGCATTAAAATTTCATGTTAATTTGGTTATTAATTGGTATAAATTGCAGTTATTTTGGATTTCAGACTTTTGCCTATATTTGTGTTACTAAAGCTACACGCATACCAAATTTCAGCACTGTGGGGTTACTGGTGTACCCTTTGAATTTATCAAAGTTCAGTTTTTATTCTGACTAATAACTCAAAAACTATAAAGAGTTTACGAAAAATAAAAACGGAGTCTAAATGTACTAATTAATACCTTTCATTTGACGTCCCATTTGACCAGTTAGCCTCATTTTAATTTTTTTACCTCTCTTGAACCCTAATATCTCAACAACCCCCCAACATTTTCAGCTCATTTAGTTACACCAAAATTGTGCCATCAGTAGGTACCTATGTATTAAATTTCACGATGATCGGATCATACATATATACATACAACGCCGATTGGCCCAAGTTGATTTAAGAGATCTGGCTTCGCTCGATCACTATCTTTAGCTAAGATTTTAGCAGTCATTTTGAGATTGTAGTTATTCAACGCCTGACCGCTTTTGTGTGGATTTGTATTGTACCATGTATATGAGTGAGTACAAAGTGAATATATACACGTTGTTTTGTTTATACGTTCTCTTAGCTACAATTTCTAGGCATTACATTTCGAGCTAATGCCAGCGGGATAATCTTTTAGATTAGGCTAATCTTTTTTTTTATGTTATTTGTGGGGAAACAGGCTTACGGCCCACCTGATGGTAAGTGGTCACCGTCGCCTATTGACACCGGCAACACCCGGGGTATTGTCGATGCGTTCCCTACACTGTAGAAACCTCTTTACATTTCTCTTAAAGCGTGCCATGTCGTAGTCTAATGGGAAAACCTCAGATGGTAGCTCATTCCACATCTTGCAAGTATGGCATAGAAAAGATCGCGTAAAGCGTGTGGTGCGCGATACCCAATTGTCGATCATATGTGGATGAGCTTATTACGTTGTCGAGAAGTGCGGTGATAAAATCTCGACGACGGGATGAGATCAAATAGCTCCTCAGAACATTCCCCATTATACAAGCGGTAGAATACACTGAGCGATCCGATGTCACGGCGTTGACTCAGCGGTTCCAGCCTGTCGGCGAGTTTGGGATCACCGATGATTCTAATGGCTCTTCTCTGAAGGGAGTCAAAACGAAGCAATTGGTACTTTGGAGCTGCGTGCCAAAGATGGGAACAGTATTCCACGTGCGGCCGAACTTGCGCTTTGTACAGCAATAGCCGTTGTTGTGCCGTAAAATACTGTTTGGCACGGTTAAGGACTCCAAGTTTTTTGGAGATGAGCACAGCTTTTGCTTCTAAGTGACTCCCATACTTGACCTCATTAGAAATTTCGACTCCCAGAATCCCTATACTCGCCGAGACGGGGAAAGGAATGCCCTGGAACCGTGGAGCTATTGTGAAAGGGGCCTTCTTTGTGGTGAACGCACAGACTTGCGTCTTGGTTAGGCTAAAGGTGACCAGATTAAGGTTACCCCAATCTGACACACGCTCCAAAGAGCCTTCAACCTCAGACACAAGTCTTTGTCTGTTGTCTTCCACTTCCGACCGAGAGACATTAGGGCGACCAGTGTAGAAAGTATCACCCGTACTGTCATCCGCATAACAATGAAGGCCGCTTATGTGCAGCATATCATTGATGTGAAGAATAAACAGTGTGGGCGATAGCACTGACCCTTGGGGTACACCAGAGTTAATGGGCATTGAGTCCGAGCAAGAACCATCTACAACGGCTCTTATGTTCCGCCCGGATAAGAAACTGGCGACCCAACTGCAAAGTCCCCCGTGGAGGCCGTATGAGGGAAGCTTCGAGAGAAGCGCCTTGTGCCACACCCGATCGAACGCCTTCGCGATATCTGATGCGGCGTCAGCTGCGTTGGTGTGGGCATCTGTCTCGGATGTCTGAAGAGAGGAAGGCGAAACGCATCTTCTCAGAACTTGAACATGGTAAGCGAAAAAGCGGTGGCCAGTTCCTTCGTTTTAAAGATGTTCAGAAGAGACACATGAAAATATGCTGTATTGAACCTTCCTCATGGGAATCTGCCGCTGAAATGCGGCCTGAATGGAGGCGACTCGTCTAAGATAAGGTATATGGTTTTGAAGATGAAAGAAGGCGCGTACTAGATACCAAACGTGACCAACTCAAGATTAAACCATCTGCCAATATATCTTACAACTTCAATAATGGCATTCTGACGTGCGCTATTTGCGCTAAAACAGTTAGCGCAAAAATTGGATGCATAAGCCACATTAGGACAAAACACCCAAGTTCTATTTAAAGCATAAGCCCCGTCACCGTAGCCGAAAACGTTTAGGTGGACTATTATTATTATTTTTCTAGGCATGTGCTATAACGATAATAAATTCAAATCCTTGGTCAAAATGATTAAATTATTTCCTATACAATTACTAAGTGAAATTATGTAAAAACACTGTGAAATTTTGGTAGGAACAGTTGAATGCATATGCACAGACAAATTGATGAGAGTTTCTTCCGTAAAAGTCATGCTTAAGAACGGATAAACAACATTATTATCTACCTGAAAAACACCAACTCTTTCTCGCTCGAGAATAAGCACAGTCGCTTGCTGATATCAATAGATCTCAGAGCTGATTGCGCGTCCAATATCCTCGGGCGTACCACCACCCTCGCCTCTATGCCGGGCCCGTAGATCTCTCCTATGTTCCTTATCTTTGGCGTTTCGGTCGGGTTGTGTAGAAGTATCTGCAAGAATAGAGTTCATACTTAAATAAAACCGGCCAAGTGCGAGTCGGACTCGCGCGCGTAGGGTTCCGTACCATTATCTATAAAAACGGCAAAAAAACACGTTTTTTGTATGGGACCCGTCTTAAATATTTATTTTATTCTGTTTTTAGTATTTGTTGTTATAGCAGCAACAGAAATACATCTGTGAAAATTTCAACTGTCTGCTATCACGGTTCAACAGATACAGCCTGGTGACTTACGGACAGACAGACAGACAGCGGAGCCTCAGTAATAGGGTGCCGTTTTACCCTTTGGGTAAGGAACTCTAAAAAACACATCACGGCTTCTTCCTCTACATCTTCCCTTATAAAAGCAACGACTTGACCAAATCGGTTATTTCTTACGAATTAGGCCGTGCTTAAGAAAATTCTGGTTATGTCTGTACGCAGTATAAATCGCCGCCAATTAATGCTATCATAAAAAGGACACATAAACAAGTATAAATAAAAATAATATATTTATTTATTTGATTTATTTAAAAAACCGGTAAGCCATAAATTTCCATTTTACAGCTGATATTCCTTCACCAAAAAGGAAGAATGCTGATAATTATTATTGATATTTACTGATATTTATTATTCTTATTATTAATCGGTCCATCCGTTTGGGGACTACGATACACCCCTCTTTTTGTGTCGGGGGTTAAAAAATGCTTCTTGCATCATTCGCTCTTAGCCGTTGGATCTGCGAGTTTAAGGCAGTGGCAACCGCTTGACCATCAGGCTTGCCATGGTCTCATAACATACCTACCTCACGTCTTATAAAAAATCTAAACGACTCATCTCACCTTAAAACCAGCACTTTTAGTAGAAGCGCAATAGTACTCTGCTAGGTTTGCATCCAAAACCAAAGTCAGTCCATGTTGAGTGCCAATTCCTGATTTACAAAAAAAATAAGTTAATCAAACGAAAAGAAATATAGTAGGACAAAGAAGAGATGAATGAATGAATGAATGAAAATACTTTAGGTATTGTACATTTCAATTTACATATTGTATGTATTTGAATGTATTGTACATTCAGAAACAGACGTAAAATTAAAAATTCACAAAGCAACAAGTACAATGGACGGTCTTATCGCTTAGAAGCGATTTCTTCCAGACAACCTTTGGATGGGGAGGACTTTTGTAACATTTCAATAATGGAGGGGGGTGTACCTACATTAACAAAACAAAAACTAAATTTTAGGAGAGCGCTGATCATGATCACTTACAATAAAATAAAACAATATAGGTACATAAGTAAATATACCTACAAAAATAAATTAAATAAAAAAATATATATACATAACATACATATCTACAGAGATACTACGACGTTTCTGAGAGATAAAATCTTTTCACTCTTGTTTTAAGATGGATTGTGGATGGAGATGGATTGTATGATGTTGTGTAGTGTAGGATAAGGGCAAGTTCTCAAACGAAAATGAACCAAATCAAGTTGAATATAAAATAAAGATTACCTTTAGGTCTCCATGGAAACCCGTCAGCTGGAGCATCAGGTGGATAGCCGTCTTCTGGAGTCCAGTCGACGGCAGGCAAGGGAAACGTTAGGTTCAGGTCATTGAGATCTTTTCTGTAAAAGTAAGTATAAATACGACAGTACGAAAGTAATACGAGTAAATACGAAAGTATAATGACGACCCCCGTGGTGCAGTGGGCGAATAGCCGGCTGCGTCGCAGGAGGTAGCGCGTTCGATTCCCGCCGCGGACCAAATGTTTGCATGATCTACAGATATTTGTTCCGAGTCTGGTTGTTTCTCTATATATTATAAGTATGTATTTAGAAAAAAAATGTATATAAATATTCTATCAGTTATCTGGTTCCCATAGTACAAGCTCTGCTTAGTTTGGGGCTAGATAGCGCTGTGTGAAATGTCCAGCAATATTTATTTATTTATATTTAATACTGGAAACTTTGAATGGATCAGGAGTCTATCGTCTATTTATCATTGTATTTATACACACAGGTCTTTAGAAGTGTAATTCTTTCACAAACTAAGTCCCGTAGCTATTAGAGGTAAGTACTATGGTTTCACATTCAATCAGATAAGGTTAAAAAATCATGTTTTGGATCTTTAGTAACATAGACGCTAGCATCCAAAACAAGGGGCTTCTTTTGTGGAACAAAGTCTACCAGGGTCACTTTAAAAGATTTAAAAAAAATGTATAATTCTTGGAGGTGGAACAAGGTTATGGACCACCTGATGTTAAGTGGTTACCCACGCCTATAACACAAAATTGTCTCGTAAGTCACACATGTTAGAAATGTGTCCAACGATCAACTTGAGGCATACAGGTGTAAAGTCTCATCTGCCTGTAATTTCACCGATTACCAATCAATAGATATTATAGGCAATTTTAATTATAGTCAATTATTAGATTGCCTATATTTATTAATTATTATATAATTTTAAAGAGCGCCATTATGTTTGTTTGACTACTGGATTAAGTCATAGGATAGGTACACGAAAATCTTGTTCTTAATATATTCTAAAATCATCATCTAGCCCGTCCGCATCTAATAAATAAATAAATAAATAAAAGGCATTTATTTACACACACACCTATTAAGCTAGCAGAAGTAGGTAGGTACAATAAGTACTAAATAAAGCTAGGTAGGTATAAAAGTAGGCTTAATTCAAAGTAACATTAGTACATTATTGTAGGTAGCACCAAGGTAGAAGGTGGTGGTAAATAGGTCGAGGGCTCAGCTACGCTGGTTTTCAGCCACGCCTTGGCAGAAACATCTGCAGCTGCCGCCGCCACAGATAGGGTTCTCGGGAACTGTCAGTTTTATGCACTGAATTAACAAGTAGTAATTGAAGAAGTAACTAGACAATTACCGAAAACCCATCGCGTAAATAATTTAAACCAGAAAAAGAAAAATTCTACACACACGATAAATAGGCAAACTTAACGCTAATTAATGATGGGTGTCTTCTCCTCATTACACCATTTTTTGCAGTACAATGCGATTGACAAAACGGCAAGTAGTCCTGGCGGAAAAGTACGGAAAAGGCAAGTACCTAACCTGTCGGAACGCAATACTCACGGGTTTCTGAACATATTATTCCGATGCACGACATTGAAGGAGCAGCAGAGACCTTCGTCAGTCAACTGCGCGTTGAACAGGTCCTGACAGTCCATGCTCTTGGAGTCCCATTCACACATCACCAGCATTTCGTTGCAGGGTTGAGTCACCTGATCAAAAAACCCATCACTTTCATAACTAAAGGTTTTCATAAAGAAAGAAAGACACAAAGGAAATGAGAGGTCTGCACAAGGAAAGGAAAGCCTTGTTTTTGCGTTAGGAGTCGCTCTGTCTTTCACCAGATTGATTTTTTTTTCACTAACTATACCTACTTACCTCTAATACTACCAAGTAAAAAATATAAGTAGGTATCTATAAACATGAACAAAAAAAGCGACCGAAACCTAATTTTGCCTTTTTTTAAATTCAATGCGCTGTCATACAAACATAAACAAAAACAAAACCAAGTTTTCTTTTCCAAGATCTAAGTCACGAATTGAACCGAAACATTGTATGTCAAAATACCGATAAAACGGTACGTGATAAAATCCCGTGTTTATAATAATGTTCGAAATAAATCACGAAAGTCTTCTAAACAAAATTTAATTTTTTTTTTCTCTTTATTTAAGGACTTTTAAACTATGTTTATGTCAGCCCTATAATGACAAAATCATATATTTAACAAACTAAAAAAAAACAACTCCCTAGTTGAAATAAACATAACTTAGTTTACACAGTGCGCAAAACAGATGCAAGCGCGCACCCTTCGATGTATCTATCGACAAGTACGCACCTGCATACATTCTACGTACCTACCGAATCAACAAAACTATAAATCAATTTGGCTTCTGTTGAGTTAGGACGCGATAAGATGCTGTGTAAAATTCCAACATTGACAATAGTTATACCCAACTCAACAAGAAGCATACGCCTTTCAGCTTGGTTCCGGACACACTCCATCAAAATATGGTGCACATCTTCTGGTGTATCACATTCTTCACAATTAGGCGAATACACCTTTCTCATTAAGTATGTGAACTTCTTGAGCGGCATGTGTCCGGAACGAAGCCTGTGTGCGGTAACAATTTGTTTCCTACTTATATTTCCCATAAACCACGGCAAACGAGGAGGTTGACTTTGTATAATTTTATACGAAATGCCTTTAGTTTTAGAGCGTTCTACAAAATATTCCCGCCAGTGATCATAGCATATTCTATTATATTTCGGTAGTAATTCAGAATATGATGGTAAAATATATATTTCTGATACATCTACAACAGCTGATTTTGCTAAACGATCTGCCTCCTCGTTGCCAGACAGTCCAATGTGTGAAGGAATCCACTGCAATACAATTTTAACGTTGTGTTGATCAAAATCTTCCAGTTTTCGAATGATGTTATACGCCACTAATATACCTCGATTTCCCGATGTGCAACGAGAAATGTGTTGCAAGGCACTTTTACTATCGCAGAAAATCACTATGTTCAAATAAGGGTCAACACAGCGTTTTATGTAGTTCAGTGCCTCCGATATAGCAAATAGCTCCATCGTCATAATAGATACTGTGGATGCATTTTTATAGCATTCTCCATGTTTCCCAGTAGAATCATAAAAGGCTGCACCAGGTGCGCTAGTGCATTTTGACCCATCTGTAAATATTATAAACCAATTCCTATATTTTTCATCTAATTCACAGAGTATGTCATGTTTTAATAGATTTTGATCATAATTTCTTTTAGCACTTTGCACACATTCTAGATTATTTTTAATTACATTTTGAATATTAATTTTAGACGGCCATAAACTTAGTAAATACATTTCAAGAGGATTTGAAGATGCAATTTTTTCATCTTTAACAGAGTTATATGTATTCATTAATAAAGGTTTCTTCTTATTTACCCAGTATCTATTACTAAAATGAGTATTAAGTGAGTTTAAATAATTTAAAGTCAGACCATTTGTCCATGATTTTGCTTTAAGACAAAATTTAAAAGCTAGGTATTGTCTTCTTAGAAATAATGGAGGTACGCAGACCTCACTCTCCATGACATGAATTGGCGTTGTCTTTATAAATCCACCTATAATTCTGAGAGCCTGGTTCTGGATTTTATCTACTTTATAGGTATGTGCATTGGCACTGTTGTCATATAAATAACTACCAAAATCTATCCGACTTCTTATTAAATTAATATAAAGCCTTCTCAAATGCTTAGGATGAACTCCCCAGCTCGAACCCGCTAGTACCTTTAAAATATTTAAGAATTTTTGCGTCTTATCGCAAATCTCATTAATATGTTTACTCCAACGAAGCAAGCGATCTAGCCAAATACCTAAATACTTGATATTTGCTTCGCAAGATAACGGTGCATTATTCACTTTTAATTCTATTTGATGTCGTCTATGCCCTCTACTATATAAACAAAATTTTGACTTACTTGCCGAAATGTCTAAACCAATTGAAACTAAAATATGACCAATGATATCTAAAGAATTTTGAATACTAAAAATACAATTTTCTATTGATTTATCACTTACAAAAATAACAAAATCATCTGCAAATTGTGCAATTCCTGTATTAACCCTTTTGCAAATTTCATACGTCACAATATTAAAAAGCAAAGGGGAGATTGGATCCCCTTGGGCTAAGCCCTTAGATGTCCATCTCACTAAATCCGTTTTGCCTGAAATGTCATTAGTTATCTTTAAATGTCTTTCACTCAAAAACTCCCATAAATAATTGCACAACTTATAACCAACATTTAAATTATTCAAAGTAAGTGTAATTTTATCTATGAGAACATTATTATATGCATTTTCAAGATCAAGAAAGCATGCTAGTGTAGGTATATTTTTAGCGAAACCAATTTGTATTGTTGTAACTAGCCTAGTGACTGAGTCCAAACAGGATTGGGCTTTCCTAAAACCTGTTGTGCACGGCGATAACACGTTTTTTTTTCAATAAACCATTCTAATCTTTTTGTGAGCATTAAATGAAAAATTTTACAGAGGCACGATATCAAAGAAATAGGTCTTAATTTGACCTCATCCGAGTCGGATCTATTTCCTGCTTTTGGAATCGGCACAACCTTAATATCTCTCCACTGTTGTGGAACGTACCCAGAATAAAATATTTGATTGTATAAACTTAATAAATAAATCTTTCCTTTCAATGGTAAATTAAAAATCATAGAATAAGTGATGGTGTCATCACCTGGTGCTGAGTCTTTTTTTTTAACACACAGCTCGAATTCGTTTAGACTAAACTCCTGTACCAATAAAATATTGCACGAGTCAAAAATAGGTTTAGGTATTCTTACATAATCGGGCGCAATATTGCATAATAACTGTTTTTTCTTATCATATGAAACCTGGGATTTATTTTTACAATAGCCTTTAACCCATCTCATGCGGCGCCACATTTCCGACATGGAAGTACGCTCATTAGTAGAATTACAAAACTTTCGCCAATTTTCAGACTTAGCCCGTGATAATTCTTTTTTAACAATTTCATTCTTATTTTCCAAAGCGGTGAGGTTATCAGGAGTTGGGTTACGACGAAAGGTACTGAGCGCTAGTCGCCGCTGAGCTACAACTTTCGATAAGTCAGCATTCCAATACGGTTTAGGTATAAACTTGCGTTGAGGATCCATACTTATTTTCAACCACGGAATACTGTTATCGGCTGACTGGTTTATTATACCTATGAATGCGTCATACCTTTTTTGTATATTATCGTGGCTGTTATGACAAAAGTTATGTAAAAGTTCTTCCACTGTCTTGGAATAAGAAATCTAGTCGGCCTTTTTGAAATTACGTCTTTTTACGTTTTTTAAACATCTTTAAAATAAGTGCAAACTTTTATCACAAAGTGGTCGCTACCCAAGTTTTCATTAAGAACAGTCCAAGTAAAATGCACAACTATGTCTGAAGATGCAAAGGATATATCTGGAGATGATTCTTGTAGACTATTATTGACATATTCAGCTCTCGTGATGCTACCAGTATTCATATAAATAAAACCATGTTCAAAGGAAGAGTCTAGTAATTTTATACCTCTAGGATCATTTTTGCAAGACCAATTTCTATGATGCCCGTTAAAATCTCCTGCTATTAATGATTTATATTGGAATTTAGAAAATAACTCATCCCAGTCTGACTGGGTTGTATGAACTGACGATGGACAATAAACAGATATTATGTTATTTATAAATTTACAATTTAAAGCCTTGATTAATAAAACCTCGATACCCGTGTTACTTAATTCAAATGGACATACCTCAATTTTAATGGATCTATGTACGAGTATACCTACTCCTCCGTATCCGTCACAACGATCCTTTTTACACCAATTATAGTCACTAATATTTATGTTTATATCTTCGTTTAGCCACGTTTCACTTATGATACCTATATGAACTTTATGTTGGAATAATAAACACTCAAATTCTGTCTGTTTCAGTTTGATGCTCCGAGAGTTTCACTGGATTATGTTAATAAAACGTTGCAGATAACAACTGTTATCCATTGTTAAAAATGGATAGGATTTTATTAAGATAATCCCCAATCTTGAAAAACTCAGATATGTACATATAGCACTCTTCAAACACGACACTTAAAAAAGTTTTTTATTTTCTCATCCAGCGTTTGCTCAGCGATAACCTCCCGTAATTTATTATACAATCTCGTAAAACTAAATGCTTTCTCTTCCTTTGATTTCTCTTTCTCCGATATAACTTCACACTCTTTTCCCTCACTACTTTCTGATTCTTTTCTTATGCCCTGACCTACAGTAATTTTTTTATTCTTCTTTTTCTTCTGTTTCTTTTTAGTGTCATCATTCTTCGTAGCTTCGTCTGCTGAGTGAATGCAGTACTCATTTCCTTCCTCACATTCAGATTCTCTCTCGTCTTGCGTTTTTTTCATAAACATCAAAGCATCCCTGTACTTTCCAGCTTTTGATTGAGGCTCTTCCCCTACTTCCGTTGTCTTCGAAGGTTGTAATGTTAATATATTCTCTAGCTGTCTGATTTTTTCTTGCTCCTGGTACATGTCAAAAGCTTTTTTGTAAATGCAATTTTCATCACGCATTATATGTTATTATCACGCTCGTATGTCTTTTTCTTTCTGGAATACAGGGCATTTTGATTTTTCAATAGACATGTGTGAGCCTTTACAGTTTACACATTTAAACTCTTTTGTCTCGCAGTTGGCATGGTTTGATCCGCACTTGGGACAGATAATTTTTTTTGTAGGGCAGAACTTCACTCTGTGCCCATATCTCCAGCAACCTGAACATTGCGACACGGGAAAAATGTATGGTTCCACTGTGAACCTGCAACCATATGCTTCAACATACGGGGGCACAGTGGCACTTTTGAAACATAAGCGAACAGTTTCGCTTTCAACCCAATTCCCTTCCGTTGTTTGCCTTTTCAACCGCCATACCGATGTTATCTCAAGCTCGCTCCTAAATATTGATTGTAATTCTTCCTCATTTATTTCCAAGTCTACGTTCCTCACAATCCCGTATCGAATATCCATTTCATCAGTTCTTTGGCATTTATAACCCTTCTTACTAAATTCTTCACACTGCAATAACAATTCCGCCTTCTTCTTATTTGCAAATGTTATCGTTACTTTATAGCTGCTTTTGTATTTAATCTTTATAACATCTATGATGTTGAGGTTTCTCAACAACTTAGCCAAAGCTATTTGTTTAGGTAACGGCTCCGAAGAAGTAACACTTAATTCGCATGTCTCGCTAGTAGAAGATTGCATAGCATTCGATCGCTTATCTGATTGTGTTTCATTTGAATTGATGTTCTCCGTTCCATTTTTGAAAAGTCGTTTGGTCTTTCGTGAAACGGGTATGAAGCGCTCTTCTGTGTCAGAATCACTGTCATTTCTCAATCTTTTCAATCTCTGCATCGAATTATCAGAGAAGATATTTTCCTCCGGTGATAATATAAAGTCACGCTTATCCGCCTCCATCTCACCCGCCATCTTCATCACGTTAATCGAACACCTGTACTGATACGCTGTACGAATTCACACGGTACGCGTGCACACCCTGCACCGTTAGGCGCGCGACTCAGAATTTAATAATTGTGCTTTTCATAACACCTGGAAGTAGACTTAAAATAATAACTTCGTTAATTTTATATTTTCTAGTATTTACAACGTGAAATTGAAACAATAAGCTTAAATTGGTACCCGCTGTTAGTCGGAAATGTTTTATTGAACGTTATAATGCGATTATAATGAAATATTTAATGATTGATCAGATTAACGATTACAGCAGCACGATTTGTCTTAGGAGCCTAATTGGTAACAATCTGGATAAAGGGGTGGCTTAGGTACATAGACGATAGAACTTACCTAAACGTTAAAACAATTAATGCATCTAAGTAAACATTAAATGCTGTTCGATTGTAAGCGCATCACTTGACAACGGCTGGACTGATTTGACTAATTTCCAAATAAAGTGTTATGGGAAAGAAAAATTGGAAAAGTTGCACGGAAAATTGGGAAATTCTGGAAAACGACACGTGCTAATTTGAAAATTTTGCGAAGCCGGTGCGGGTGAGCTAGTCTCTTCTTTATTATGTAAAAAATGAAGTCGCTTCCGCTGTCTGTTCGCTTACGTCTTTTAAATTACTGAACGGATTTTAATGCAGTTTTCAGCAATAGATAAACTAATTCAAGAGGAAGGTACCTAGTCAGGTCATAAGTATTGTCACATAGTAAAAACTTTTCATTTAGAATCCTGGCCACAAAAAAGTTTATAGAATTCGAATTTCGAATTGTTCATGAAAATAAAAATGTATACCTACTTTTTAGAATTTTACTCATTTTTAAATATGGAGTGGACGCTTAAAGAAGACCGTGTTGCAGTTATTGCGTTGCATCGTTGCGGTTACGCGCCAATTCAAATTTTTGACATACTGAAAAATTTTAATATAACCAAAAGATTCGTTTATCGCACCATCAAACGATACAATGAAGACTCTAGTGTAGATGACAGGTCAAGAAGTGGTCGCCCGCGGTATGTTAGGACTCCAGCAGTGATAAAAGCTGTGAAGGCGCGAATTCAAAGAAATCCCAAACGTAAGCAGAAACTGTTGGCCCTTCAGATGGGGTTAAGCAGAACCACGGTGAAAAGGGTGTTAAATGAAGACTTAGGGCTTCGGGCATATCGAAGAAAAACAGGACATCGTTTGAATACTCGTCTAATGGACCTGAGACTGAAGAGATGCCGCGCTTTGTTGAAGCGGTACGCGGGGAAAAAATATCGGGAAATAATTTTTTCGGATGAAAATTTTTTTACCGTAGAAGAAAGCTACAAGAAACAAAATGATAAGGTGTACGCACACAGTAGTGAAGAAGCGAGCAACCGTATTCCGCGTGTCCAACGAGGTCATTTTCCATCCTCGCTCATGGTATGGTTGGGAGTTTCTTATTGGGGCTTAACAGAGGTACATTTTTGTGAGAAAGGCGTAAAAACGAATGCAGTTGTGTATCAAAATACAGTCCTGACGAACCTTGTGGAACCTGTTTCTCATACTATGTTCAATAACAGGCACTGGGTATTCCAACAAGATTCGGCGCCAGCTCATAGAGCGAAGAGCACACAAGACTGGCTGGCGACGCGTGAAATCGACTTCATCCGGCACGAAGACTGGCCCTCCTGCAGTCCAGATTTGAATCCGTTAGATTACAAGATATGGCAACACTTGGAGGAAAAGGCGTGCTCAAAGCCTCATCCCAATTTGGAGTCACTCAAGACATCCTTGATTAAGGCAGCCGCCGATATTGACATGGACCTCTTTCGTGCTGCGATAGACGACTGGCCGCGCAGATTGAAGGCCTGTATTCAAAATCACGGAGGTCGTTTTGAATAAACTTTAGTGTCATAAGAATCTATGTTTTGTTAAGTTCATTTTGGTATATAAATGGTTACATAATGAATAAACTTGTTTCAATTATTTTATATTAAACATGTGGCAGAATTTATGACCTGACTACCTAGGTATGTATAATACATACATAGTAACTGCGAAATAACTGTTTGCTTGTTAGTTTTTGATTTCAATCATTATTATAAATACGGGATTTATCACGTACCGTCTTTTCGGTGTTTCGACCGACAATGTTTCGGTTCAATTCGTGAACCTTCATCAGGGTGAGTGCGATCCGCTCCGAATAACGTTTCGCCTCGCAGTGTTTGTTACCTTTTCATAACTAAACGGCTGAACGGATCGCAATGAAATTTGGCAAGGAGATAGTTTATATCCCGGGAAAGGACATAGGTTACTTTTTACCCGAGTGCGCAATAGCAGGGTAATGTTTTTATTGAAATACCACGCATGTGAAGCCGCGGGCGGGTCAGCTAGTTAAAAATAAAAAAGTCCCCTGCCCTATATCCTATTGTAAGACTCGTGTTGAGTGATTCTTTGAGTGTCAGCTAGAATCACCGGTTGTCTTGTTGGTTTAAAGTGAATTTTGCCAGGATGCAATCCATAAATATGTAAGAGACGTCTGTGCGGTGGAGTGGTCACAAAGAGTACTGGTTTTGGTGCGTTTACGACTCTAATTCTAGGACTTAACCAAACCTTAGATAAGGATTGTAATGCAGCATCCTTTAGTAGGGTTAAAGTGAAGGTAAAGAGGTTCAAAAATCACCACAGTACGAACATTAATAAGGAAAGAGCGTGTGTGATCCCAATCAGCGCTGCCTGCGATGTCATCTTCAAACAACTCCGTGTCATCTAGCGTCGTGCACAGACTCTGAAGCAACTTCTTATCTACTGGGTTCCTGTGATTAAAATACTTGAAATCAGTATGCCGTATAAAGCCTTCTAATTGTTTGTTTGAATGACTACCAATAGTAGAATTCCACCATGGGTGGATTTTGTCTATTTTGCCTGTCAGTGTAGGTACCATGATGACAAAAAATACTGAACGAATCTTGAATTGGTTTTCGACAGTTGAAGACAGTGCGAAAATGATAATTTCGAAATAAAGATAGAATGTTTTTGCACTTTGTTTGGGAAAATAATGATGAACTTTAAATTCCCTCCTTGGACATTGCGTCAGTCAAAACTATCTTATTTGGAAAGGACATATATATATATATATAGGACAGGTGAAATAGTTTTCTGGTAAGCGAGTCTCTTTTGAATTAATATAGGTACATAGCAATGCTGTAAACAGCTTAGGTACAGGGTTATTGGTGAAACATTAACAACCTTGCAGGACTGAATTACATATCTGTATTACACATCATAAACAACAACGTTTGTTTTATGACTTTTAATAATTCATCAGTTTTTTATTTATACAGTTTACGATTTATACTCAATTAGTACAGCATGTCTACACTCAATATTATCTATTTATTTATTTTATTAGTTTACACTTATTGTTATGCAAGATGTGATCCTAAGCGACCACAGTCAAGAGGGGACTCTTCTAACACAGGTTAATGCAACTTAAAAGAAGAGTTCTCAACCCTAGTTTTTAAATGTACTCTTGTAATATAAAAATAAAAGATTTTTGATTTGATCAGACTCTCATACAAATATAAAAATTGATAAAAAACATTCCAAAAAAATAGACGCTCAAATTCAACGCTCTAAATGTTACGGACTCTTAGGCGTAGCAAACGAAAGCGCTAGTTAGGTAAACAAGCTGCTTTCTAGTGCAAAAGGGGAAAGCGGGGTTCGGAGGGCGGGGGCGTTTTGCACTTGGGCTATTTATCTGCGCGCCGTAAAGTCTTGATAGTTTGTTTTTAACAAATGTACCTTACAGTATTTTTCTAGTACCTTAAAGTATTTTTCTAACTTTCGCGATCACTGTACATAATTAATTACTGATTATTACGGGCCTGCCCGCGACCACGGCTGCTGCAGTATAGTCGAAACGTCGAGATAACAAATAAAAAAGGTACGTACGCGATAAATACCCGTTTTAATCAGTAATTATGTACCTATTATGCTTTGTAAAAATTCATAGAACATAAGTTGTTGTTTGACGACCACAGTGGTATAAAGGGCTAAAGGGCGAATGGCCGGCTGAGACGCAGGAGGTAGCGGGTTCGATTCTCGCCGCGGATCAAATATTTGTATGATCTACAGATACTTGTTCCGGGTCTGGATGTTTTTCTATATATTATAAGTATGTATTTACAAAAAAAAAGTATGAGTATCCTATCAGTTATCTGGTTCTCATAGTACAAGCTCTGCTTAGTTTGGGGCTAGATACCGCTGTGTGAAATGTCCAGCCATATTTATTTTATTTCATGATGGTTAGTAATACAGTCCTACAAGGTTGTTAGTGTTTTACTTAAAGGCAGTAGATATAATATAATAGGCTATAGTCTTAATTCTTACCCACTGTCCCTATACCGTTCAGCAACAGACTTCTTAGCCTGGTTCACGTTACATATGGTCAGGGCGGGGAACGGCAGACTCCCTAGCGCCATGCTCTCTGGATTTATGCTGACGATCATTGGGGATAAGCGCCATTTGTTGTACACGTTCAAGATGAAGAACGCGGCGCCAATAAGGGAACATCCAAAAGCAATCAGCCAGAAAAACCTGCAAGATATATCCTCGAGTTTTCATTTATCTTTGCATTGACGACCTCTGTGTCGCAATGGAGGCTGAGACGCAGGAGGTAGCGGGCTCGATTTCCGCTGCGGGACAAATTTTTGCATGGTCTACAGATATTTGTTCCGGGTTTGGTTATTTTTCTATATAATAAACGTATGTATTTAAAAAAATGTATATAAGTATTCTATTAGTTATTTGGTTACCATCTGGTAGGGGCTAGATAGCGATGTGAAATCATCATCATCATATCAGCCGTAGGACGACCACTGCTGGACAAAGGCCTCCCTCATTGATCTCCAGGAACTGCGGTTGGAAGCGGCCTGCATCCAACGCCGACCTGCGGTTCTTATCAAGTCGTCTGCCCATCTTGTAGGTGGACGTCCTACGCTGCGCTTGCCTATCCGTGGCCTCCACTCGAGTACCTTCCGGCCCCATCGGCCATCTGTTCTGCGCTCTATATGACCTGCCCATTGCCACTTCAACGTGCTAATCCGTCGGGCTATGTCGGTGTCTTGAGTTCTCCTACGTATCT
Organism: Philereme vetulata; assembly: GCA_918857605.2. Taxonomy (NCBI): domain Eukaryota; kingdom Metazoa; phylum Arthropoda; class Insecta; order Lepidoptera; family Geometridae; genus Philereme; species Philereme vetulata. The sequence continues at coordinate 11,800,504 of OU975420.1, read as the reverse complement.
CCTGATTTCTGATTCGATCCCGTAGAGAAACCCCGAGCATAGCCCTCTCCATAGCTCGTTGAGCGACTCTGAGCTTATTCATAAGGCCAATAGTGAAGGACCACGTCTCGGTTCCATATGTCAAATGTCTAGCATTAATTATTTAAACTTAATAAACTTTTACTTAATTTAAATTTAATTAGCTTCGAAATTGGTTCATCTGATTGGATGCTACGATGCTATAAAATAGCGATATTCATTATTTTAATACTTAGAAATAAAGATTAACTCGGTCTTGCCACTTGTAGGCTTCTTATAGTAATTAATTCTTTTAAAGAGCGAAGTGTACACTTTCATAACAATTTCACAAGCTCTATAAAACAATTGTAACTAACAAATTTAAAAACCCTAATTTAGCAAAAACATCATTTAAAAGCTTACTATCCTACTTAATATTATAAACGTGAAAGTTTGTATGTATGGATGTTTGTTACTCTTTCACGCCGGAACGGCTGAACTGATCGCGATAAAATTTGGTATGTACGTAGATCTTAACTTGGATTAACACATAGGCTACTTTTTATTGGCAAACCACGCGTGCGAAGCCGCGGATTGGTCAACTAGTAATATATATAATTATTACGAAGATAAAAAATTTGGGACTGAATTTGCTTCAACTCGATAAAAATAACAATTTAGACGTAACTTAATAACGTTATTAAGAATGATATGAAATGAAGATTCAATATTATATTTATAATTTAATTTAATAAAGAAACTTTGACTTTACAACACAACCAAGTGACGACCTCTGTGGCGCAGTGGGCGAATCGCCAGCTAAGACGCAGGAGGTAGCGGGTTCGATTCCCGCCGCGGAACAAATGTTTGCATGATCTACAGATATTTCTTCCGAGTCTGGATGTTTTTTTATGTATTATAAGCATGTATTTACAAAAAAGTATATTATGTATTCTATCAGTTAGCTGGTTCCCATAGTACAAGCTCTGCTTAGTTTGGGGCTAGATAGCGCTGTGTGAAATGACCAGCAATAGTTATTTATTTTATTTTAAGTAAAAATCATCAAACTGATAGGTCGTGTATCTACTACACTCTTATTGCGTCAGTCTAGTTGTTTCAATGGATATTTAATTCTGTGGTTTCAATCTGATTGCTACTTTTTCGATCCAGCCGCATTTAAGTTTGACTGCTTCTTTCCACAAAGAGCGTACAGACAGCCATGTACTAAATCTTAATTTTTATGGCTATGATGACCATGATAATATCAACTTTGTCGTAAAAAATGTCGGCTTTTGGGCGCTTGTGACGCAAATTGCCTTATTTGTAGATATGTGCATGAAATTCTGTGGTTTATGATCTTTATCGGCCTGTAAAAACTGTCTCAAATATTTTAAAGTTACCTAGGTAAGATTTTGTTTTTAGAGTTCCGTACCCAAAGGGTAAAACGGCACCCTGAGACTCCGCTGTCTGTCTGTCCGTCTGTCACCAGGCTGTATCTCATGAACCGTGATAGTTAGACAGTTGAAATTTTCACAGATGATGTATTTCTGTTGCCGCTATAACAACAAATGCAATAAAAACAGAATAAAATAAATATTTAAGGGGGGCTCCCATACAACAAACGTGATTTTTTTGCTCTTTTTAGCTCGATATTGATAACGGCCACAGGAAGACGCTTGAAATATTCACAGAATATTTAGTTATATATTCACTTTAAAAATAAATAATTAAATTAAAATAAAACAAATATCTAAGGGGGGCTCCCATACAATAAACGTGATTTTTATGCCGTTTTTATAGATAATGGTACGGAACCCTTCGTGCGCGAGTCCGACTCGCACTTGGCGGGTTTTATTATTAGTTACTTATAGTAAAATGTCTAATGCATAACACTGAGGCCTATACATCTAAGAATTTGAAGATGTTTGAAGATTAGTACAGCGTCTAATACTCAAGTTGCAGTATTGGCTAGATAAAAAACGCAATCGCTGTAATGCCAGGGGCAGAAGCTTACCCAGCACTTACGAGTATACCAGCCTATCAGTTTAGTCCTACTAATATTATAAACGCGAAAGTTTGTATGTATGGATGTATGGATGTTTGTTACTCTTTCACGCCGGAATGACTGAACCGATTGCGATGAAATTTGGTATGTACGTATATCGTAACCTGGATTAACACATATGCTACTTTTTATTGGCAAACCACGCGTGTGAAGCCGCAGATTGGTGAGCTAGTCAGTCATAACCAACAGATGACTGGACTGAAACAACAGATGTGACGTCACATACACATATATTGCATTTTTTACTGTAATACGTGCATACTCGATGTAAAAAAAAATTACAGTGTTGTTGAGTGTTTATATAAGATAAGATAAGATAATAACTCTTTATTGAAAAACCGCCCAAACAGAAATAATTCAAAAATAAGTACTAGGCTAGAATGAATAAGGCAATACAATGGGCGGCCTTATCGCTGAAAGCGATCTCTTCCAGGCAACCTTTGGATAGAGCGAAACTTACGAAGATACGGAGAGCAGTGTACTTTGGAGGATACATTTAGGTATCATATGGAGTTTGACTCCTGAAAGAGGTAAAGCATTCGACAACTACATTATTCTGTAGTGATGGTGATGAATGATGCTTTCTGCGACCACTATGTTTGCTCATAACCTAATACCTACTTATGCTCTTATTTTTGCAAAATAGGTACCTATAGCTCGTGTTGATTTTAAATGTTTATTTTTTGTGAATATAAAAAATCTTTTTACTTTACTATTTTGTGTAGGTCGCGCGCCGTTGGGTCAACCATATTTATAAATTTTACTGTTTGTGTGGTCAGGTCGTGACGTCACATCGGGTGGTTGGGTTACTACCAGCTAAACTGATCTTTTACTATAAAATTGCTAGGTACTATAGTATGGTACTTAACTGAAAATTACCTTTCACACCAAGTCAACTTCCTTTCTCCAATATACCTGAGACCATGGAGAGTAGACGACAAAAGATAATCTCTCAGGTCTTCTTTGATCACCTTTTTAATTTCACTCTTTTTGTTTTGGGTTGGTAACTGAAAGGTTTCAATGTGTGTATTATTTGATATTTGGTCTGGTCAGTCATGTAGCTATGTAACATGGTCATTTATTTATACCATGGAACTCTTTGTTTCTGATACCGGGAATGCTAGTGTAGGATCAGAACAATGTATGTAGATGTTAGATTAACCAGTATTGTCCCACTGCAGGGCAAAAACCTCCCTTCTTTCCAGTTTTTTTGTCCTCTGCTGCAATAGGCCAGTCTGGTAAATGCACATCGAAGTCGTCCCGGCATCGCGCCGTCTCCATGTCTGCTGCATTTACTAACTTTATATTAGGTATATTGTAATATTCTGTAATTGATTTAATTAGTGGTAATAATAATGTTTATTTAGTTATATCTTAGTATCGAAGTTTCATACCTCATGCCTGATATTGGAGGCTAAATTTGTTGAGTCCCAAGCGTACCAAGGTGGATCCTGAATATTTTGAGTCGTCCAGTAATTTTGCTGCGAAATGGGATTATTTTTCAAACCTGTTTAATTTTAACTAGATAACTCTTTTATATCATGTACACCAAAATAACAAAAAACCACAATAAGTTGTACATATTGATTTAGTACAATGGGCGGTCTTATCTCTAAAAGCGATCTCTTCCAGACAAGCTTTAAGAAAAATACTTTATTGTGCTGCAAAATAGGTTATATTTCAAACCTATTCGACATAGGAATTTTTTATTTTGTACGGTGGTACATAATACCATCACTTATGTGGTGGTGCTTTTGTGAATCTACGCAAGAATTAAGTAGATAGTAGATATATGACGTCATATAGTTATTTAATTTCGTGTTTGACTCACCTTTCTAAAATTTTGCCCCAAAGGGGGATGTAATATTTCAGAATTTTGGCGATGTAGAGCCATGCTTTGTTGTATTTCTAGCGAACAAATAACACTACAATTAAGCAAGATTTTCAAAGAAATAATCAACCCGAATAAATTCACTAAAATTGCAGCTTTACCTCTCGAAAACCAAATGAAAATGGTTACCAATACAATCAACAGCTCAAATTGATGGTTCTCTAACCTAATTTCCTTCAGCAAATGTTTGTGCTTTAATCGTCCGTTTGCCCTTATCGCTGATAGATCGCCCTTGCACCACCTCCAGACCGATTTCCATGGCAAAATTACTGGTACAGTCAGTATCATGAGTAACTTCACGGTTATCATGATCATTATAGATTTATAGGTGTCCACTGTTGAACGAAGGACTCTCAAGGTGCGCCGTTAGCTATAATTAGTTTTACAATGCAAGTGAAATTAATGGCTGGTTTAAACGATCTTAGCTAGTAAGTCGTTTAGTTTTTTTTAGTTAACAAATTGCTGTTTTAACGATTTATCAGTTTAGATCAGAGGTTCCCAAACATTTTCTTCTCATAGACCACTTTCAAAATTTTGATGGTTCGGTAGACCCCTGCAGCTACATTTCTACCATATTCCCAGTTGACAAAAAAATGTGAAGATTCGATCTAGCTATGTAAATTAGCGTTGCGGCTGAGTTCCAACCACGAATTAACAATTTTTATTTATTTATTTAGAGAAACCAACGGCGATACAAATTGTTTGGTTAAACAGCTTAGAACTAAACGTAAGGCTAATAACAGGTTTCTAGGTATGAACATTGTAAAGAAAAGATGTCGGGCACAAAAACAAAACAAAAACAGCCTATTTAGCCTATTTTAAAGTTACAATCAAAATAGTATTAGTAAGTTGTACACTGCACTTATAATAAAAATAATTTAATGTGAGATTATTGTATTTTATGAACCATGAAAATAACACGAAAAGAAAGCAAATAACTGAAATTTGAAAACCTACTTGTTTATTCTTTCGAGTTTGTTTTGTACATAAATATGGCTATTCAATCATAACTACTAAGTGATAACCAAACGTACCTATCACTCACCGTATGTATAAATTTAACAAGTTATTATAAGTAGGTATTATAAGTCGTATGGTCTAATGGTCAAACTTGTAAGAAATTAAATAGGGTAATAATTAAGTATAAGTATTATAGACTTTACAAATGTGTGTTGTGTGTTAGAAAGCATATTAAGTGATTAGATAGATTAAGTGATTATATTAGTTTTCGCTATGCAAGTCTCGGCACGTTGTACTGAATATGAAATATGCAAGTTTTTACAAGTAACAGTCGCTGAGCTTCTTAAAATATTATCTGCCTACATTGATAGGTGAAGTCTAGCCAACATTTTAGTTTTTCACTATCGAAACCAGATAAATTTTCGTGGACCCCAGCTTACGAATCGTGAACCCCCATTTTTTTGTCAAGCCCACGTAGACCCCCGTCGAGTCTCCCGTGGACCCCTGGGGGTCCACTTGAACCACTTTGGGAATCAATGGTTTAGATAAATAGATAGTGAAAGGCAGCTTTGGTATTGGTACTTACTTACCGCCATAGTCTAACAATTAATGTGATTTTATTGCCCTCCTAAATGGCCTCTAGGAAAACTGATCTAGTTAGTGCCCACTTTTTCGAACGTGTATTCAGTAAATAAATCAGCTATTTGGGTAAGTAAGTACTTTTAATAATGATTCAAATAAATCACAAAGGTTTTATAAGAAATTCCGGGATGGGCATGGCGATTCGAGTTTTTTAGACTCTTATTCATTCTAGAAAACAGAATGATTCCATCTGTATATCTTATGACGTAGGGCTGATTTGATGATCTACTTTGGATGTAGTTAAAGGTGCTCCTGACAAATAATTGATTTTGAAGTAAAGCTTCTGCTAGTGATTGTACCAGTAATTCTGCCCTACGTGGTCTACGTAATTATTGGTCTTGTTCGATCGTAAATTTGACTTGGAACTTACTTAATTTAACGCCACGTTGCTCCCAAACTAGATTTGATTTTGATAACGGGTATTAGGACTTACTTAACCTGAGACCTTTTGATCATGTTATCTGTTTTATTCGTTGTCTTTTACTTGGTAAGTTATATAAAATTCTTTGCATTTTATAAAATCAACTTTTGTCAAATAACTCTTCAATCGCTAAATTATCTACAGGTATAAGCTATGACATTTAAATCAATTTTAAGGTATTAGCACGAAATAATTATTGATCGATCGAAGCGAGATCTCTAATGGCGGGTTCTTATATTCGTCGGTAACCGACTACGCCTCGTATCTCCTTGAAAAAGAGTCAAACTTTTGACAGGTTTTCAAGGAGAAACGAGTAGTAGCTGGTTACCTACGGATATAAGAACCCGCCATGAAACAACTTGGGCAAATCGGCGTTGTATGTATGTTTGTTTGTTTGTACGAGGATAAATTTCGAAGCGTTTATCCGATCATCGTGAAATTTGGTATATACATATGGACGTAGGTAGGGATAGTACAATTTTGGAGTGACTAATCGCGGGTTCCTATATCCGTCGGTAACCGACTACGCCTCGTATATCCTTGAAAAAGTGTCAAACTAGTGTCAAACTTTGAACAGGTTTTCAAGGAGAAACGAGTCGTAGCTGGTTACCGACGGATATAGGAACCCGCCATTAATGAGCTAAAAATGTGTTGAGATATTGGGGTTCAAGAGGGGTAAAAAAAACAAAATGGGACTATCCGATCAAGTGGCACGTCTAATAAAACTCTTTGTGAGTACATTTTTTCGACCCCGTTTTTGTTTTTAGTTTATGCCTGGTAGTTTTTAAGTTATTAGCCATATAAAAACTGAACTTTGACAAAATTCACAAGGTACACCAGTGCTGAAATTTGGTATGCGTGTAGCTTTAGTGACACAAATATAGGGAAAGTCTGAAATCCAGAATAACAATAACCAATTAACATGAACTCTCGTTACCTGTAATTTGAATGAAACTGTAGGACAAGTAAGTTAGTTATTATTTCGTGGCACTATTTTGATAGTCAAAGATTAGGGACAAATAATATTTTTTTATGGGAGACTTGCGAGATCTCAGTTCCGGCGAACTGGCTGAACAATTGGCTGAAAAGAGACAGGGTGACCTTGTTTTTTTCCATACAATGTTCTGTCAAAATAATGTTAATTTTAACGACAATCCTCAAATGTTCTACACTTTTCAGTTCAAATCACCGTTCCACAATTCCATACATATTAAAATGTAAACTGCATTTTAGTTTGTATGGAATTGTGGATTTATAAAGTACTAGCTGACCAATACGCGGCTTCGCACGCGTGGTTTGCCAATAAAAAATAGCCTATGCTGCCGATGTGTTAATCCAGGTTATGATCTACGTACATACCAAATTTCATCGAAATCGGTTCAGCCGTTCCGCCGTGAAAGAGGAACAAACATCCATACATTCATACATACAAACTATCGCGTTTATAATATTAGTAGGATGTCCGCAATATATGTAAAGGTATATTTTTAAATTCATTATTGGGTTTAAATAAATACAGATTATAGTCTTACATTGTGGACAGAGCCTGTCTTCAAAATTTGTCAACTGCTTTCTAATTTATCCTGTTTATTTACTGCGGCAAAGTATTTGATTGAGCTAAGCGAGATCTCCAAATCAACTTGGGCAAATCGGCGTTGTATGTATGTATGTTTGTTTGTCCGAGAATAACTTTCGAAGTGTTGATCCGATCATCGTGAAATTTGGTATACAGGTAGGTGGTGATGGCACAATCCTGGTGTGACTGAATGAGCTAAAAATGCTTGGGGATTATTGAGATATTGGCGATATTGGGGTTCAAGAGGGGTAAAAAAAATCAAAATAGGACTATCAGGTCTAGAGGCATGTTTAATGAGAGGTCTTCATTAGTACATTTCAACCCCGTTTTTAGTTTCTGGTTAAACCTTGTAGTTTGTGAGTTATTAGTCATAATAAAAACTGAACTTTGACGAAATTCACAGGGTACACCAGTGACCCCACAGTGATGAAATTTGGTGTGCGTATAGCTTTAGTGACATAAATATAAAGAAAAGTCTGAAAACCAGAATAACTGCAATTTCTACCTTGATAAAGCAAAACCAATTAACATGAACTCCCGTTACCTGTAATTTGAATGAAACTGTATATATGGTTATTTATTTCGTGGCATTATTTTGATAGTCAAGATTACAAATTATTGTGAAACCTTGTGAAATTCGGACCTTTAGTAGAAGACACCATTTGTCTGCAACATTGATAAATAAATAATTGTGGACATTTGACACAGCGCTGTCTAGCCCCAAACTAAGCACAGTTTGTAGATACTATGGGAACCGGATAACTAATAGAATACTTATATACTTTTTTTGTGTAAATACATACTTATAATACGAGTATATAGAGAAACCACCAGATCCGGAACTGATCTGTAGATCATGCAAACATTTGTTCAGCGCAAATACAGGATGGGGTCAGTCCCAAGTCCCACTAGTCATTTATAGGTACCATAGAAAAATAAAACATGCCAAGGAATCATGTCGTCCCATTTTAGATCGAAAAAGTCACCCTCGAGCCGAGGAGCGCAATTATATCGTGCAAAATGTTTATTTTCAATGTCCACAAGTGGAAGAAATCCTAAACCGATTCTGTTTAGGATTTCTTCCACTGACCCATCTCTTTTACTACGTACCCTTTACATCTGTAATGGTGTGCAAAATTTGATGAATTGTCTGTAAGTGATTGGTTGTAAACATCGTTTATTAGGTTGGAATTTTACCCGCTAACCTTGTAAACGCTCTCATAGCTTTTCTAGCTCGTTTGACCACAGTTGGTCAGTAGAGTAACTCGCACCTATAACGGTAGCTAGTTTAAATAAGTCAACTTATTCTCCCGCAAGCGCCACGACTTTATAGAGAAGTGATTCTTTTCTCTCGTGTCATACAATTTCTCATACACTATTCTGTATAAGATGTGTCTCTAAAAGCTATTCGCTGTTAACCAAATATTTGGTGTAGTAAAGGGAACATAATAGGGATAAGTTGCTAATTTAAACAACAACATAGGTATTTTCCTTTTTTATATAATTCGTTTTTTTCGCATACATACAAAATTATTAATATTATGTACAAAAAGTTCGTTAAGTAGAATTTCTTATAAAAGTAACAAAAAGCCGAAGAAGGAAAGGCTGACGCACTTGCACTTAAAATTCCTAAGAGAAGAGATCGGAGGAAAGAAACGGACGCCTCGTCGTGGGTCTAGACCGCAACCCGCATCGGGGTCTAACGTCGGGCTAGCTCACGCCGGAGGGCCCGGGAAGAAGAAGAAGGAAGGTGAGGGTGTTCACCAGCGCTGCTGAGGGTGGGCGGGGGCGGCGTGCGCGACCTGCGCGTGCGCGGCCAGGTGAGCGGCGCGCGCGGCGGCCACCTCGGGCGTGTCCAGGATACCGGAGCCGTCGTTGGCGAGCCTGATGTTGGCGGGCTGGTGCTGGCCGTGGTTGGACTGCCATGACGGGGCGCCGTTCCACTGGGAAGCGGGGGCGTTCCACTGGTTGTGAGCGGGAGCGTTCCATTGGTTGGCGGCGGGCTTGGCGGCGGACAGAGCGGCGAGGTGAGCGGCGCGAGCCTGAGCTACCTCAGGGGTCTCGGCGACGGGAGCGGGGGCTCCGTTCCATCCCTGGTGAGCGGGAGCAGCGTTCCACGACTGTTGGGCGGGGGCAGCGTTCCATGACTGGCCGTTGTCACCGTTCCATTGTCCGTTGTCCTGAGCGCCGTTCCACTGTCCGTTGTCTTGAGCACCGTTCCATTGTCCCTGGTTGTGGGCACCGTTCCACGACTGAGCCTGAGCGCCGTTCCACTGTCCTTGGCTCTTCTGTCCCTGCCAGTACTCTTCGCTGTCCCACCTGGGGTCGTATGAGCCGTCGTCGGAGGGGTTGGGGTTGTTCTGGCTGGCTTGGTTAAGCGCGGCGAGGTGGGCGGCGCGAGCCTGTGCGACCTCGGGTGTGTCGAGGATGTTGCGTCCGTCTTGCGACAGCGCGATGTTGGCGGGTGGGCCGGCCCAGCCGGACGCGTGCGCGCCGCACGCCAGAGCCAAGCAAGCTACTGCAATCTGTAGACAACGAGAACAACTTTAAGACAAAGGCTTAGGGCAGGGTTATGTAAATGCAAGTCACTAGTAAGATGCAAGTCGATGCAGGCTTTGTGCATTTGGTTCGTATAGAAGCAACTTATAAAGACATTGTCTAGGTTGTAAAAGATATAACCAATTGACTCGGTTCGTTTACAAGTGGATTGTTATCGGGCATTGTATGCTCTATCTGATCGTTTTCTGCATTGAGCTTTGCATATCCTGTATTAGCGAGATAATATTCAGAGTTATTGCTGCTGTACCGAGTGTAATTGCCGTGGTCCCGGCCCTCTCATTACGGCTAGATAGTCGATATGATATTTATATAATTCCAGTGGTCGGTGATAAGTCGCCCTCGTTTTGTTCAGGTGTCTGTTGATCTATAGGCTATAGGTATAGCTATGGTAGTGTTTCTTGTCTTTATGGTTTGTACAATCACGACGGTGATACGCGAAACTTTGACCGAGATTTTAATGCGTTTGTTTCATAGTTGAGAGATTTAACTACTCTACTAAAATACTCTTTTGTGAGATTGAAAAGTGGGAATGGTTTTGAAGATCTCTGAATCTTTGTGTTTTGTTTGAGATCATTTTATGTCCTTTTTTTGTTATACATAAATATTATTTCTTTTATAACAATGATTTAGTAGTTTAAAAAGAAAATTTGGATCTCAGTCTTGTACTTTAACCTTTCCTGGTTATAAAAAAAGGACATGAAAATGTAGGATGTTAGTCAGAGATTTATCTAAATTTAGCAATAGCGAAACATGGTTCATTGGAAATCTGCATGTTTTGCTCGACTTAGTTTTTAGCTGGCCTTCAATAAACAATACCCATTTGGGCTCATACTGTCGTGCTAGGGCTTGGCACAGATAGTGGGCGGCCAGTCTGATCTGTACCTAATGTTCCTGTCTTGTCCTTATGCTAAGTAGTGCTTTGTTCTGTGCTGTGACAGGTATTGACTTGGACGGCTAATATTTGCCAATATTTCAGTTAACCCAGAACGAAACCTAACCGTAGAATCGATGATAGTTTGTATGATCTATTTTTAAACTTTAAGAATATAACGCAAAGTAGATAACAATGTGGAGAATTAAGATTGTTTTGAGTTACTTATGAAAAAAAAAAACAAAAAAAGATCGCATATTAGCTGTTACTAAATGAGTGGCAATTTTCCACTGAAGGATTACGGGTACCTACTGTTGAAGAATTAAGAATTAGAACAGCAGAAAACAGTATTCAAGTGTGAGTCAAGAAGTTTCCAAGAAATTACACATTCATTACACAATGTGTACTTATGACCTAAAACACGTTTGTAGATTCTACTTAGATATTATCGCAAGACCTAAAGTTTTGACGGTCGTGTCATACAAGGTATATTTAACTAGATCTGTGATGTGCTGCTTGACTGAGTAAGTGGAATTTAAGTTACTATTTTACCATATTTTACTACTTACATATAATTTTAAGTTATTTCCATATAATGAAGAATGTTTAAAGAATCTAACGTTTTTCTATTGTAATCTCATGTAAATAATCTTAGTTGAAGATCATTTTTTATTACTCTTTAAAATTACTAAAATTTAAAATTATTTGTATGTATAGTTAAATCTTAAATCTATACTCTCTATACTAATATTATAAATAGGAAAGATTTGTTTGTTTGTATTGAATAGGCTCTGAAACTACAGCACCAATTTAAAAAATTCTTTCACTGTTGGGAAGCTATACTATCCCCGGATGACATATGCAACTTTTACCCAACTGCGCAGAAGGAGGGTAATGTTTTTATTGAAAAACTACACGTGCGATGCTGCGGATTTGTCAGCTAGTCAATTATAAAATGATTTATCAAGCAGAGATCATCGAATCTAAATATGTTATCGTCAATCCTCTATTATAAAATCTCAAAAACAAACTCCCTATTTGTGTCGGAAACTAAATAATAGGTTGGGGAAAAAGTCTTTTCGCATTATAGTATGTATGAACTTGTAATACAATCTCTTTGGCTATACTATTTGTATCTGGCTGGTTTTGGTATCATTCAAAGTTTAAATTTTAAAGAAGATAATTCCAAATTCAAATTAGGAAAATGTGTGATTTTTATTTGTTTTTCGTACTGTAAAGATGAGTGAATCTAATGAAGAAATTCGATCATTTTAAAATTTTACTACAAAAAAGGTAAAAATACAACGCAAGCCGCGAAAAAAATTGGCGATGTTTATGGACCTAGAACAGTGTCTGTGAGAGTAGCACAATTTTGGTTTAAGCGTTTTCAATCCGGAAATTTTGATGTTATTATGCATGTCACTCTGGTCGCCCTATTACGGATAAAATTGATGCCATTTTTGAAAAAGTGGAGCAAGATCGGCATATCAGTAGTTACGACGTAGCTGAAGAACTGGGAATTGACCACAAAACAGTTTTGGCGCATTTGAAAAAAACTGGGTACACAAAAAAGCTCGATATTTGGGTACCCCACGAGCTCACTGAAAGAAACCTAATGAACCGTGTACTCATTTGTGATTATTTATTACGACGTAATGAAACCGAACCATTTTTGAAGAAGCTGATAACTGGTGATGAAAAGTGGATCACGTACGACAAGAACGTGCGAAAAAGGTCGTGGTCAAAGGCCGGTCAGGCTTCACAGACTATGGCGAAACCCGGGTTAACTCGCAACAAGGTGATGCTGTGTGTGTGGTGGGATGGGAAGGGCATTATTCATTATGAGCTGTTACCACCAGGCAGGACCATCGATTCTGAACTCTACTGCGAACAACTGATGAGATTAAAGCAAGAAGTTGAGAGAAAGCGGCCGGAATTAATCAACAGTAGGGGCGTGGTTTTTCATCATGATAACGCTAGACCTCACACATCTTTAGCCACTCAGCAAAAATTAAGAGAGTTTGGCTGGGAGGTGTTAATGCATTCGCCGTATAGTCCTGACATTGCACCTTCAGATTACACCTGTTTCGGTCTCTTCAGAATTCTTTAGGCAGTGTCAGGTTAACCTCACGAGAGGACTGCAAAAACTAATTGTCGCGGTATTTTGATCAGAAGCCCCAAAATTTATATAGCAATGGGATCATGTCCCTACCTACAAGATGGCAAAAAGTTATCGAACAATATGGTACCTACATACTTTAGTTAAATGTAAACAAACTATATTAAAAAATGTTTTGAATTTTCTTAAAAAATGCGAAGAAACTTTTTCCCCAACCTAATAGTTAAAAACGGTGATATAGAAAAATTAAAAGTCTGTGTACAAATATTTGACTACTATCAAAAACAGTGGTTTCAGTGGTACCTAGATGTTCCTTGTAATATTACTTGCAGTCAGACTTATGTTTGAATTTCGTAGCAACGTCTACGAAACGTCTACGAGCTTACGTAATGTGATGGTCACGGTGAGACGCGCTAGCGCGTAGCATCGATCATGTCATAGGTGCAAATCTGTGTCAGAACTGCGCCCGCCTAAGCAACAAGGCAATTACGGCCACTGTCCACTGAAGCGCTTAAAGCACGGGACCAATTTGATAATCATTGAGCTATGATAGCAATTTGTTTGAAACGATGCGAGCTCAACTGTTCTAGTTTGTATACTGAAATAGTCAAATATAGAGATGTACTACCAGTAGTGTGATGTATTTGTTTTACTTTAGTGGACATTGGCCTTATGAAAATGTAATAAGATGAGTGAATAAGTCAGGAATTTGCGGCTTAAGTTCACGTAATGATGTCAGGGCTCGCGGTGAGGTGATCTAGACCGGTCACAGTAATCGAATTGCAGATTTGCACGTCCTAACCTAATCTCTACGTTAGGTATCTATTATCGCATACCGTACCAATTCAATTTAACGTTCATTTTACGTTGAACGTTAAATTGTTCTAGTTTTTATCGATTTAGCGACATTATAAAATAAGGAATGAATCATTTACCATTATTTTATCGATATCGATATTTTGAAGTTGTTAGAAATGATTGAATATGTCAAAATAATGTTTCTACAATATTGATTTTAGGAACAAGGTCGCTAATTGACAGAATGGATAAATATAGACCACCACCAATTAGTTTGTCCTTCTAGTAAGTCAAACTATAATTTATACATCCGCTCAAAATAGTTCTAAAATATGCGAACTAATTAGGATTTATTCGGTTTTGAATAAATCAGATAATGCACGTCCGGTGTTGCCCAAAAACCTCTTACCTACGATATAATCACATTCATTTGCAAGATTCAAGAAATGCGCCCTTGGAAACGGCACGCGTCTTACAAAGTTTATGCTTTATCTGATAAATTCCGCAACTGAATTATGGTTTTTTTAAATGGTATTTTGTACGATTTACGTATTCAACTGTGACGGAGCATTGATAAATGCCTTGATTTGTTGCTCCATGTCAATGACATTGCGTTGAAAATGCGGCATATTCAGTCACTGGGATCTTGGATTTTATGCCAGTATTTTTTTTTTAAATTAAAAACCGTTACCTGATTATTAGACCGTAAAAACGTAATGCTATTTAATTAGAAAAAAATCGTGATTTATTTCAATCGTTATTATAAATACGGGATTTATCACGTACTATTTTATCGGTGTTTCGGTTATAACGGTACGTGATAAATTCCGTATTTCTAATAATGAACTTAAAACAATTTACAAATCTTTACTGGGTTAATGGATAAGTATTAATTTTTATTAATATGCTCAGATATACCTAATTGAAAATGAACTTCAAACAACCGTACCAACGCCCACTTTCATTCTCAATAAGTAAAAAAACCAAGTAATTGAGAGCAATGTGAACGTGAAGGCTATCCGAAGGTCATGCATCAGGAAGTTCGGAGTCGAGTCACACTCGGACCGGTTACCCTCGCTTGTCAAACGGACTTTTGCATTTTTCCATTACCATTTTTATATCATGCCCTTTGGAAAATTATCTGGAGTACCTAAATGCGACGCAATTAGTGCTGAAATAAACAAATTATGATGGTACCCATAATATTTTCATTATTTTCCATTTTCCGGATACAAGTAAAGCAAAAAATACCTGTGATAATGAGCTCATCTTTATATTAAACTAGTGACCCGCCCCGGCTTCGCACGGGTGCAATGCTGATATTAAATATACTACAGAATGTCTTTATATACAACGTTCACAGCTTTTTTGTCAGTAGACAATACAAACATGTTTTCTTTAGAGGTTACTCTTGAAAGAGTATTAAGAGTATTTACGACATCACATTAAAAACCTCTAAAATTATCAGTGTTTCTCTACTATATTGTGCATGTATTATACATATAAACCTTCCTCTTGACTTCCTCGTACTTTTAAAGATCGAAGCATACATAGGGACAGACAGCGGGCGGCGACTTTATTTTATACTATTTAGTGATGATACTTCGGTACTTACTTCCATCGTCTGCGGTAAATTTCGAGCCTGGAAGTGTTTAAATTATCACTTAAATCATACTTATCTGTCATATTAATAGCATTTCGTTCCTTTATCAAAATGCCAATACTTAAAGTATTTAAGGCCGGTTTAAATTGCTGTAAAACGAGTAACATGGCATTACCCAAATGATATTGAAATTAAACGTAAATACTCAGCCTTCAGAGATATTGCCCTTTAATTTAAGATGGCTGACGTAATTCGCCCACGCGACGCGTAATAAAAGTTTATTGAAAAGAAAAATGTAATAAAATTATCGATATTTACTAAATTGTCGATACCTATTATATTTTATATTATAAGAAGCGCATCCCTATCGTTTTGTGCAATTTTTCCAGTTGTATTAATTTTGATATTGAAAAATTAGTCCTATTGAAATATGTAGGCCTTTTTTGCAGATAAACATCGAACAGCTTGAGGTGACCAAACACATACATGGTGAATTTGTAATATTGTAAGTTTGAAACGGCAAAAGTATAACCCCAGTGGTTCCGTCCGACCCTTGCTAAATATGTCAGGAATAGTGTTGGACGTTATTATTATAGTAATTAGTGATATCGATTAATGTAAGCAGCGGTGCGTGGGCATGCCCTTCTAAATTGGTACGCGCCGGAATGCAGACAAAAAGCTTCGGTGAGCGGCGTGGCAGGCGCGAGGCAAGCGACACTGGCCACAGAGCCACCGCGTGCTGGGCGCGCCTGATTCATTGACTGGGCGGTAGGGATGTGCTTGTCTTTTTATCGATAAATGATACATCTATATCGCAAAAATTTTATCGATGGAATATCTTCTTTAGTTTTAGTTTTATAGTGTGAAAAATTTCATAAACTTAATCAGTAGGAAACAAAAAGTCCTACGCAACTACAATGCTTTAAAGCGATTAAAGGGCCAGTGAAACTCATTTTTAATTTAGATTTTGTATTCTTGAAATGTTACGAATAACAATAATAATAATAGGTACCCAATTATTATTTGACTTCTACACTTTTAGCGATAGACCAGTATTTCACTTTAATTGGCTTACATTGTTTGTAATAAATATGTCAATAAAGTATTGAAAATTGAATACGATTGAATGAGGGTTGACATGCGTTTGGTTGAAGATATAAATGAACTGAAAATATTTTGATATCACGATGAGATACTACAGTTACAGTATCAAATTTTTAATTTATAGGATTAAGTGTTGACACAAGTTGAAAATAAATCGAATGACATACAGGTCAAAATATCGCAAATACAACTTATCGTTTATAAGCCATAGGTAGTGTTTCGTGACTCAGAAATCATTGATAAGTAGTGAAATTTGCAACCATGCATTAGTTTTAGGAGCAGAGTGGATATATTAAGCAATCCTAAAAGCACTCAATCAAAGAAAGGCAAGACCAGTTCAAGATTAAGTGCGTTATGATGTGAAGGTGATTGAAGATCGAAGACCGGTCTCGTTGACATTGTATTAAATGGAGCATGATGCGAGCATAGTACAAAATAAAGTACTACAACTTTAATGTCCTTGAAAAATTAGGCCGAGAACAGCAAGTTTTAAAGTTAATAATTTTCACTTTGACTTTACCTACATATCTACTTCCGGATCTTGGACGTTGAGCTAAAGAACCATATTTTATTTAGTACAGTGCTTATTCATTAAATTTAATCCAATAAAAATTAAATCTATATATCTTTCCGGCTATAGATGCGATGTTTTCTGTTTATGGATGAGTATCTACTGCGGATGTAAAAAACAATGAAAACGACGTAAAGAAATCTGATCACCAGCAGCCCGTTGCTCAGAAGATATCGTGAAAACGGTAGGAAATGACTGGATTCAATTGGCGCAGAGTCAAAATAAAAACGGCCAAGTGCGAGTCGGACTCGCGCACGAAGGGTACCGTACCATTATCTATAAACGGCAAAAAATCACGTTTTACAACAAACGTGATTTTTTGCCCCTTAAATATTTGTTTTATTTTGATTTAATTATTTATTTTTTAAGTGAATATATAACTAAATATTCTGTGAATATTTCAAGCGTCTACTTGTTGCCGTTATCAATATCGAGCAAAAACGAGCAAAAAATATCACGTTTATTGTATGGGAGCTCCGTTGTATTTGTTGTTATAGCAACAGAAATACATCATATGTGAAAATTTCAACTATCTAACTATCACAGTTCATGAGATACAGCCTGGTGACAGACAAACAGACAGACAGACAGCGGAGTCTTAGTAATAAGGTCCCGTTTTACCCTTTGGGTACGGGACCATACAAAAAGAGAAAGCTTATACAATGGGTGGATATGGGCTGATAGATAGCAGTACAGTCCTCAAGTTCAAATATTAGATAGATAGGTACATTTGTATTTTGGAGCATGTCCATACTTTGTAGTAGGTATGTGTAACACTAGTTTATCATTACTATGTCAATAGTGACGGTAACCGCATCGGACCGGTTCAACATTGTTGCATTCTACGCGAACGTATAATTTGACGGTAATTGGATAATAGCTGATCAATCGTTTTCGATCCCCATTGTAGGGAAACACGACTTTGTTCCGGAAGCGACAAGGCAGCAAATGAACTGGCAAATAATTTGGTAAATATAGGCCTGTTTGATTACTTCACTGAAATTACATATTTCTTCAATTGAATTTTAACGATGACTCGGAGTCGGAAGAAACATTGTGAAGTTTCTATTGCAAAGCATATTGTTATGGTTAAGTTTCTTGCACCTAGATCAATAGTGCTATTAAAACTGTACTTATAAGGAGATATCAAAGGCGTTTGAGAGATATTTATTACGATAAGAACGTTTTAAGAAAATATGTCAAACGCGCATACCATCTTAGGTATTTCGCGCGCCACATAAAGCACAATAGTTTCCAAAGTTCTTGAATGGGCGGTCTAGCTAGTTTTCTGTAAGGGTCTTATTACCAGCCCACCCACAGTCTTGGGTCTTGACAATTGATCAACTTTCAATGACATTGACACCAGTGGCGTTCTATTTGCTCTGATTCACCGCGCGCCAAATTAGTTGCACAAATACGCATATATTTCACACTAAGAATAGTTTTATGCATATATTTCACACTGAGAATAGTTTTATGCATATATTTCACAGTTTTGCTAATATGTATGTGATTTATGCTGCAACTTTGCTAATTCACAGCAGCGGGCTACGTTCATTAACCAATTATGTCTTTATCGATATTAATAATTTGTCGATCTATATTTTTGCGATGACGAGTTTAAATTTATTTGAAGTAAAGCTTTTTTACTAAATAGTTGCGTCTTTTTTTCAACTGCTCGACATATTCCGTAAAAACAAAGTTTAGTCGAAAAGAGTTTTTAATTTTTTGGCTATTAATGCGTGTGTATTTGCAATAAGAACGCGTTACAAATGTACCGTACAATAGATATATTAGGGAACAAATTAAAACACGTGATGTTGAAATAAACTTCGCAAGATATGACGCAACGAAACGTTACTCTGTAGAAATCAGACTTTGATAAAAGCAAAGTTATCTTTTGCTTATAAACGTTGAAAAATGTAACATAAACATATTTTTTATGTTTATTGACACACATTGATTACAAAGTGAAAGGAAAGGAATTTCTGAATTTCACGAATTATATAACAGTATTTGAGGAAAGATACTTTTGCAGTGTATAAAATGGTTGACTCTCGGCTAAGTACATGGTCTACTTGTAATTTATGATATTAATTGTATTTATTTATTTTATTTATCTTGCGGGAAATTCCGAATATTCATTTAAAAAAATACTATCTTCCACCCGTGGCTTCGCACGCGTGTTAGTCAAATAAAGTAGCCTATGTCTCAATCCAGGTCATAATCAATCTATAATCCAAATTTTATCAAAATTAGTCCAGCCGTATAGTAGATAAAATATAACAGACAGATAGATAGACCGAGAGACAGAGAGCTACTTTCGCGTTTTTGATATTAGTATGGGAAATGTTTTCACAAACTTTATTTTACACTCTTTTCTCACAAGCGCAACATTAGTCGAGCAAAAACGAAACAACCTGACATTGACCTAACCGTCGCGTGCGCATACTTTGCAGTAAATTTGTTAATTCGACTAGACCTAGTTACGCACTTGATAGAGAACCAATTATGGCAACACTTGCTAATTAATAGAGGAGTTCGCGATAACAGTTACTAATTTAACTTTATGACGACTTTCGAGTTGCGACACATTATTTTGACAGTATAAAAACTATGACAGAATAGTAATAAAAACATTATAGATATTTAAAAAAAATCTGCAATACGATTTCAAAATCCATGCAATTCTTAAGCAGTGATGTGTTTAGTGACCAACCCTGGTATCGGAGCCACCAGCTGCCTCCGAAATGGCCTAACATAGTTAATTGTACTATAAGTTGGGTAACAAACGAATGTGCTGTAAAAATGTGCATTTCACGCTATTTAATTCATTTGAGAATTGATTAATCTTTTTCCCACACTGTAGAAGTGTAGATGGTTATCATATGATTGTTTAACTAAACTGATTTGAAAGAAACATAGAAAGGTCAGGTGTCCTGTAGTGTTTGTTGGGAAATAACAAGCTAGTGATCAAACTACAATAAATTCAGATATTGCAACCCAAGCTGTTCTTGTATGCACTTTTGCATGTTATCTTTACTTGCTACACATCCAATTGTAGGCTTTACCACATATTTTGATTGAGTAAAATAGTTTTTTTTATCACACAATTGAAACTTTCTTATCAATATCACACAAAATATTAAAATTTTACTCACCATGGATTTCATTTTGATAATAAAGTTAAAGCACAGAAAAGAGAAAGAAGGGAGTTTATTAATCGATTTATAGCGCTGATGGAAGACTACTATCTTCCAGGATTCGCTATGTCGAGGTGCAACTTGCGTCTGTACGAAATGAGGGCGGGAGCGGGCTTATATACTTCGACGCCTGCGCAGAGGGGGTGCTACGAACTGCGCACAGTGCTCACTCGTGAAAGTATTGGGACATGCCATTGATAATAGGCGAATATCATATACATTTCAATGGCAATGGAGTAAGCCCGCGTATGGTAGTGTTTGACTTGATAAAAAAAAACTGAGTAAAAAAAACTTAATGTGCCTTATTGCAGTTATGATTGAATACAATTTTGCCTTAGTTGAAACTTAATGTTGACGGTTTTAGTGCTTTTAATTGGCGGTATCATAAAACCTTACCATAAAAAGATAAGCCTATAGATACTGCTTATATTAGTGGGTTGTAAGCTGGACGGTTGGTTCTGGGTTATTCTCGTGTCTCTTGTAAATTCATTTAGTAGTTTTTTTACTTTTTGTGTAGTGTTATATCTTCAGTGCATGCATGTAGGTAGATCCTATGTACATCTAGACTGTAGATACCTATTTTATGGAATTGAAACTTAATATCCATAGTGATCTCTATAATTTAATAAAATTTAATCACCATCAACACCATATCAATATACCTTGCCTGAGTCTGTGTTTCCTGATAACTATAACCTAGGGATCTATAAGTTGCGAGTGAATAGGTTTCTTCTAGGCAAGCGTCTTAGACTGTATCATCGTGCGATATCGTAGTCAAATGCTAGCCAATATATACTAATATTATAAAGCGAAAAGATTTGTTTGCTTGTTTGCTTGTATTGAATAGACTCCGAAACTACTGGTCCGATTTAAAAAAAATTTCACTGTTGGGAAGCTACACTATCCCCGGGTGACATAGGCTACTTTTTACCCAACTGCGCAAAAGGAAGGTAATGTTTTTATTGAAAAACTACGCGTGCGAAGCTGCTGTTTTTTTAATATTAAAAAAACGTGGCGTTTCTAATGTCATTATCGACATTAAACTTCACCAGCTGGACGCGGGCATCTTTATATGAATGCAGGTGGTCTAGCATTAACACAGGATGTTTAAGGGTGAAGGAGGATCTTTCGTCGATTCCGTCAATTTTCGGACTTTGGTAATCAAGAACCATAATCTAGAAATTTAGTTTTGTGATTTTTTTTATATTTTATTTATTAGGTCTACCAACGATTGTAACAATATTTCATGCTTAACTAAAGATTAATTTAAGTAGGTACTAATTGCACAACCAATTATAGGTTATCACCGCATGCACTAAAATATGTAGGTAGTAACAATAACAAAGTAACACTAGTAAATTTTGACAAACAATGGAATTAGTGAAGTATAGAAAGAAAATCCAAAATTATAAAAATACACACTACTGATAGCAATAAATCTATTAGTTTGGCAAGTTCTTAGATAAGAACTGCCGGAATTTGAAAATTTTTATATTAAAAATATCAATCTGAGTACAGTGATTATTAAAGCCGTTGCTAATCCTGGGAATAGGCGAGTTAGAGCCGAGAACAGTGATGAATATTTATTCGTATTTATTCAGATATGTATTTTTTGTATCGATATTTGACATATTTATGATCAACAATTTACCAACAGGTACAACATAACGTTACTACCTTCCATACAACATGACAACGGTATCTGATATTGGGTCAAAAAGGTTGATTATTGAAAATGGTTTTTAGTTATCATGCATAAAGAGTATTTTGTATATGCACTGCAGTAAATAGGCTAAGTGCGAGTTGCGCTACGCGTAACGTAAATACGATTGGTATATATTTTTTCTATCAAGTGCTCCTCTCCATTTTATAGGACACTCTGTTCTCGACGAAACAGTTTAAAGTACCGGAGAGACTAGCTACTAACGATTGGTGAAGATATAATAATAAAAAAACCGGTCAAGTGCGAGTCGGGCACGAAGAGTTCCGTACCATTAACAACGGTAAAAAAATCACGTTTTCTGTATGGGAGAGTTTTATTTTAATTTAATCATTTATTTAATACACTGCGCTCTAAAACGCAAATCGCGGATGTCGGGCAACAAACGGGTAAACTGAAGTGGGACTGGGCAGGCCGCGTCTGCCGCATGTCGGATGCGTTATGGGCTAAAGCCACCACAGAGTGGACGCCTCTAAACGAGAAACGACCTCGTGGCAGACCGCGGCGAAGATGGAGGGACGAAATTGATGCCCATTTACAGGATTGGTTCACAATAGCCCAAAATAGAGAAGACTGAAGAGAAGGAAGGGAGGCCTTTGCCCTGCAGTGGGACACTACAGGCTCTTAATAATAATAATAATTTATTTTTAAAGTGAATATGTAACTAAATATTATGTGAATATTTCAAGCGTCTCCCTGTTGCAGTTATCAATATCGAGCTAAAACGAGCAAAAACATCACGTTTGTTGTATGGGAGCCCCCCTTAAATATTTATTTTATTCGGTGTTTAGTATTTATGGCGGCAACAGAAATACATCATCTGTGAAAATTTCAACTGTTTAACTATCACGGTTCATGAGATACAGCTTGGTGATAGACGGACAGACAGATAGCGAAGCTTTAGTAATAGGGTGCCGTTTTATCCTTTGGGTACGGAACCCTAAAAAAATAATTTACGTGATTTTGTTATTTAAACACTAATATTGGAAAATGTACCCGTACATTAAATCTGTTATTAATATTTCAATTGTGTTATTAAATAAAAGTTTATTGCCAATAATTCGTTAATTACAGACAGACGGCAGACAGCGGAGCCTTAGTAAAAAATGAATAGGAAAATACTCAGTCATTATAACAAGACCTATTTAAATAGTGTGCTCAATATCTTTTTTAATCATCTTTTTTGTTCATTTAGTGCAAAGTTATGAAGTGGTGTAATAGTCAAACAGACTGCATATTGTATGGATATTATTTATTAAAAGCTAAACTAAAGGAAATCTAATAGATTTGGCTCTATCATTTTTCATACTGTGATGAATTTTACATGCAGCTTCGTACGAAAACATCCACATGAATTGAAAATCAACCACATAATTATTATAGTATCCATACACTAGTTTCAATTTTATTTCAAAAGCCTTTATTTAACAATTCTAGTACTAAGTTTACAAATTTTTTAAGGTTTTCAGCATATGCCATCCGTACACTATATTCATATCAATCTATTATACTCGTATAAACAAGAAAGAAAGAAAGAAAGAAAGAAGACATTTATTCACATAAACTGTACACAAGAAGCAGACACAACACATAAACTTACATAATTATACACACTAAAAAAACATACACACAGGAGGAAAAATAATACTTAATACGGCAATTAAAGTGTATGTATGGAGAAATGCTGCCATGTACAGAATTATGCGAAAAGCCTGAGCTCAGCATGTGCTGTAAACTAATTTACAACGCTGATTTTCAGCACAAGGCTTTGGTGACTCGCGAACGTACAAAATAGTAATAAAAAAAACTAATAATAATAATATAAAAAATATATAAATATCCTTACAAAAGTTACAATACTGTGAAGTGAATTATTAATTTAAAAAATATATAAATGATTGTATAAGAGATAATTATATAAAGAGTTATAATACAAAGGCCACGATAAAATATAAATAATAGACAAAAAACAATAATGACGATAGTATATAGTTTTAGCTTACGTTAAATAGATTATCAAAACAAATACAAGCATATACAAGAAAGTCGTGTTAGTTACACTATTTATAACTCAAGAACGGCTAAACCGATTTGGCTGAAAATTGGTGGGGATGTAGCTTGGAACCAGGAGACGGACATAGGATACTTTTTATTCCGTTCGACCGCGTTCCCGTGTGACGTGACATAAAACGTCAAAGAGAATACAAGTCACTTTAAAACGTGGTATAACAAAAACGCATCTGACATGGAATAACAAAACGCAAATGACAGCTTAACGTAATTTTGTCTATAGTTAAGTATGGTTGTAAAATAATGGCCGGGGACAACAATTGACAATTCTACCAGGGTGACGTATATTGACAGCCCGCGTTATATGCATGTCAAGACGGTACGAAGTTCGGCGGGTCTACTCGTTCAATTTATATTAATCTTGAAATATTAGCACCGTTATCAAAACAGGTGAAAGGCAATTTGCTTTACCTAAATTAATTTATATATAAGCTCTCCCTATTGAAATCTAATACAATGCATCAGAGAAACATTATATAGATCATGCGATAAGAGACAGGTAGGTTTTTGGCTTTCAATTTCAAAATAAGTAGTCTTATGTTCGTAACATTATGCCATATATATATATATATATATATATATATATATATATATATATATATATATATATATATATATATATATTATGCTTTAAAAGTAACCGACGATTCAACGAAGTTTTAAAATGAGTTTTAATAAATGTAAACTAGGGTTAAGTTGAGAGTTTCAGCGCGCCTTCTTTTATTTATATAGTTTACTAGCTGATCCGCCCGCGGCTTCACACGCTTGAAATTTCCCGTTCCCTTGGGAACTTCGGGATAAAAACTAAATATATAAATAATAATATTATAAATAAATATTGCTGGACATTTCACATAGCGTTATCTAGCCCCAAACTAAGCAGATATTGTACTATGGGAACCAGATAACTGATAGAATACTTATATACATTTTTTTTTTGTAAATACATACTTATAATATTAAATAGAGATACAACCAGACCGGGAACAAATATCTGTAGATCGTGCAAACATTGCTTCCGCGGCGGGAATCGAACCCGCTACCTCCTGCGTCTCGGGCGATTATTCGCCCACTGCACCACGGAGGTCGTCTATACAAAACACTCTTGTTAAAGCGACGCAACGTTTCATGTAAATGACTTCACGTCAAAAATGGGGGATGGGGGTAGAAGGGTGAAAATACTTTACGACCTATGCTCATACAAAAAAAATCATTAAAATCGGTCTACTCGTTTCGGAGGAAAGCGACCACAAACACCGTGACACGAGATTTTTATATAATAAGGCATTTGCCCAGCAGTGGGATACTAATGGCTGAAAATAGAATAAAATAGAACACCCATTTATTTAGTCTACCAACGATTGTTAGGTATGGTACAATGTATGGACTGCTCAATTTCTAAATTTCTTGTTAATGAGTCTGTTTCCTGATATCTACAACTTAGGGGTCTTTAAGTCGCGATTGAAAAGGTTTCTACTAGGCAAGCGTGTACAATACTGCATCATCGCTTACCATCAGGCGAGATATTGGTCAAACGTAGGCCTATAATATATGTATATCTATACTTCTATACTAATATTATAAAGAGGAAATATTTGTATTTTTGTGTGTATGTTTGTAATGAATAAACTCAAAAAGTACTGGACCGATTTAAAAAAATCTTTCACTTTTGGGAAGCTACACTATCCGCGGGTGACATGGTTACTTTTTACAAAACTGCGCAGAAGGAAGAATGTTTTTATTGAAAAACTACGCGTGCAAAGCTGCGGATTGGTCAGCTAGTTATTTATAAAAAAAAACCTTTGCTGCGTAGTGGACGATGTGGAATAGATGTAAACGGTCTCAGTTTATGTAGGTGAGCTGTCAGTTTATGCCGATGTAGTCATCATAATTATGCCTCGTAAATTAGGCTCTGCTTAGAGCAATGTCTCAATCCTAAACACGGTTTTATTTATACTTTTGACTTGCAAATGTGATTTTCGCGTTTATTACTTTGCTCTCACGTCTTTAATGAATAATCAATATTAAATGAATATATGTACTTGTAATCTGTAGTAATAAATTATCAGTCGATTTGGCTGTAATTAATAGATTTTATGCTGGGTTTCAAACATTTGGTTATCAACTTCCTTATTTAATTGGAGATTATACAACTATAAAACAGTAGTAAATATGGTGTCACAATAATTACCGCACAATATTTAGGTAACCTAAAAAGGGGCGATTTTATCGTTGAAATGCAAATAATTTAGATACCATAAAGTTTTTTTGTTTAGGAAATATTTCATTAACTTTGGTATCTGTATTTTAATCAGTTGTTTCTAAAATCGTAAGCCTACTTTAATCGTCGTTTACTTAAATCGTCGTCTACATTATCTTACCATTAAGATAAAATTTAGTTTTATCTTGTACCGCGCGATATCGCGCGGTCATATGAACTTAGCCTAAACGTACTTTAAGGCTAAGTTCATATGATCTACATTACTAGTACTGTAGACAGATAATGTACAGATAGTACAGTAATGTAGACGATAAACACTATTTAGTTTGATATTGTACCGCGCGGTTAGTAGTTCCGCGCGGTACCGCGCGATTATATGAACTTAGCCTAACTTAGATTAGCGTTCAAAATATTAGACATTAATTGAGAAAGCCTACATTCAGGAAGCATTCAGGAATACTTGCTGGATAAATAAATAAATATTGCTGGACATTTCACACAGCGCTATCTAGCCCCGAACTAAGCAGAGCGATGAATCGTGCTGTATAATTAATATTGCCTGACATCTGAATTTGATTAATTATTAGACATTTATTCTATTTGGGTTGTTTCTGTTTTTGACTTATTTTTATTATTCTTCTTATTTTGCAATTTGTAATAATTTTTTTTTAAATAATTTGCATGCCTCTGTGGTAGAAATAAGTTGGACCCATCTATAATAATTATAAGAACTTTGTTAAAACCTTATTTGATATAAATAAATTATTTGATTTGACATGAATATAGGCATAATATACACATATATACATTTGCATCAGATGTACATAAATATAAACTTACAAAGAGGAAAAATCCAATAGGAAATGAGAGAGTGAATGAGTGCATATTAATATCACATATCTTCCTAACTTTTTAATGTACGTACGATTTTAATACCACTTATAACCGAGTATAACAAATAACTTTTCATCATAAATGCGAGGAATAAGGTCTTTTTATAACAGGTTGTTGCTTAAAAGAAAATTTGCGTTCCCGGTATCCATTGTTTTTTTTTCAATACTTATCAATGGCCTCTTTCATTTAATAGAAATAATGGATTTGTCATGGAGGTTGCATTTCATTTTAGCTTATTAAAAATGCAATCAGCCTTATTCAAATTTGTAAATAGATCTTGACCTGCAAATCCCATTTACGGAGCCGTTATCGAGTTTACCAACTTTCAGAGCTTGTGTGATGAAAAAAATTATATACTATTATACCGCCTTTATGATGGGGAACGTTCTGAGGAGCTGTTCGATCTCATTCCGTCGTCGCGTCCTCGAGATTTAACTACCCCACTTTTCGACAACGTAATAAAGCTCATCCACATAGCGTCGACAATTGGGTATCGCGCACCACACGTTTTACGCGATCTTTTCTACCCCATACTTGCAAGATGTGGCTACCATCTGAGGTTTGCCCGTTAGGCTACGACATGGCACGATTCAAGAGAAACGTAAATAGGTTTCTACAGGGTAGGGAACGCATCGACAATACCCCGGATGTTGCCAGTGTCAATAGGCGACGGTGACCGTTTACCATCAGGTGTGCCGTGAGCCTGTTTCCCCACAAATAACACAATAAATAAAAAAAAACACGATCTGTACTTTTAACTCTGATATTATTTATTTTAATGTGATAGAGATATGAAAAACGGTATGTCTTCAAGTTGAATGAAAAATAAATCTCCTTTTTCATTCTCCCCATTATTCAACTGTATAAATTGATCACTCAATAAATAGCCATGATCTGTTATTTTTACCGGAAAATGAATTCATGAAGAAATAACATTAAATCAAGTGATATGTTTATAATTCTGAGTCGATTTTAAAGAATACATTATTATTATTCCGAAGCATTGTTTTCGAGAGGGTTTCTGAAATTGGCATGTCTTTATCACATTTAATCACAGATGTGATATAAAGGTGAGTTTCCATCAGTGTGTGTGGGTCCGTTCACACAGACCCGTTTGGAGAGGAGAGTACATTTGTGTCGCGTTTAAAAAAATAGTTTTGGGTCATTATAATAAGGTTGATTTGGTTTGCACTGAGCGCGTTAGGTCGGCTCCATTTAAAAAAGAAGTGAAATGAAAGAAACAGCCTTATTTTAATGACCCAAAACTCTTTTTTAAACGTGATAAAAATATGCTCTCCTCTCCGAACTGGTCTGTGTGAAAAGAAACTTTTTACCCGACTATGCAAAAGGAGGGTAATATTTATATTGGTAAACCACGCGTGTGAAGCCGTGGGCGGGACAGGTAGTGCAATAAAAAACAGCTAAAGTGACCACTTTTGATACCTGTTGTGAGCGTTGGTCGCGTTTTAATTGGCTTATTAGCTAAATAAAAGTAGAGTAATCATTATTTAAATCAAAATTTATCGACACCAAAAATGATTTTACCGCGGAATGCAAACAGGCCCTTCGCTTTGAATATCTGGAGATATTATAGGATTTTGATGAGTAATAAATCACTAACCGTCGTCATAAAATGCAAGGCTTACTTTTATACCCAAATAAGTAGCCAATTTATATATATATTTCCGGTAATTCTGTATTTTACTGCAGTAGTTTGTGTAGTGATTATATTAGGTAGTACTCCTATTAGGGACAGTCACGCTTCCAACTCTATATTTTTTTTTACCTGGGGCAAAATGCCTTAAATAACAATAAATACAGAACATGACTAAAATACAGAAGAAACAGTTGAATAATCTAAAGACCGTTGCAAACGATCTATAGATAGCGCAAGTAGTCAAGTGGTTGCAGCTGTACAGGGGCTTTATCATTAAATAAATCTAAACTTAAAACTATAATGTTGGGTACACATGCACGTACATGCGCGATGAGCATGTTTCATCCGAGCATGACTATCTACAAACATGCTCGACCCTGCGTCTTCACGTAAAAGCTTGCTCAAAGAACATGTTTAGTGCGCGTTGAAACTCTTCGAGCAATGGACGATTCGTTGTTGTGTTTGGTGGGCATCGCCTGCTACATTTACTGTCAGGGAAAAACTACGCGAAGAAAGCGTCGTCGTCGCTGGGTTAGGCCAATGTTACAAAGAAGAGAACGTCACAGTCATGTTAATTTGATAAAAGAGTTAGAACCTGAAGAGTTTCGTAACTATTTACGAATGAATATGACTCTATACAATAACTTGCTACATTTGGTAACGCCTAAATTGGAAAAACAAGATACAGTGATGAGAAAATGCATTAGTGTGGAT
The DNA here is from genome assembly GCA_918857605.2 of Philereme vetulata. Taxonomy (NCBI): domain Eukaryota; kingdom Metazoa; phylum Arthropoda; class Insecta; order Lepidoptera; family Geometridae; genus Philereme; species Philereme vetulata. The sequence goes on along the minus strand of OU975420.1, from coordinate 11,770,848 downwards.
GAGAAATTGAAAGTGACACTACGTTACCTGGCAACGGGAAGATCGTACACTGATCTACAATACAGCGCAATTATTTCAAAACAAGCCCTGAGCTCAATTATACCTGAAACCTGTAATGCAATTTATGAGGTTATGAAAGAAAAATACATGAAGGTATGTGAGAATTTAAATTTATTAATTAGTTATGTGTAGGATCTAGTTACATCGTTTCATCGTTAAAGTTTTGAATATATTGTGCTGCAGAGTTGTTGTTAAATCCTGGAATGGATGGAGTATATGTATATTGTGGAGTGTACGGAGAGAGTACCCATCTGGGCCTGGAAATACACATCATTGATAAGTTTTTCTGTAATTAACTGCATAGATGGTGATAATTTTCGCATTTTATTAGCAAAATGTTTTCCCATTATATCATATTCATCGTCAATTTTCTTAGGTTCAGCTAATTTATCTCCAATCAATTCAAGAATTTTTTCAGCTTTCTGCGGGATATTAGCTGTTAACTACTTAGTAATTGAGTCGAGTCTTGCAAGTAGGAAGTTGAGGCTAGGGGCTGTAAAATAGACTCAATTGATTCATCTGTAATAGAGGCAACGTCAGGTGAAGTTATCGATGAAATGTCCTGAAACAAAAAAATACTATCGTCTTTTTTTGTTACAGTTTCCTACGTCTGAAGAAGAGTGGAAAAAAATAGCAAGGGAGTTTGAAGTAAAATGGAATTTCCCTCATTGCCTTGGTGCAATCGATGGAAAACATATTCGAATAAATGCCCCACCAAACAGCGGTTCTAATTACTACTGTTATAAGGATTATTTCAGTATTATATTAATGGCTGCCGTTAATGCAAATTATGAGTTTTCATGGTCGATGCTGGGGCAAACGGACGTATATCAGATGGTGGAATAATAAACAACACAATATTTTACAAATTACTTAAAGATCGCCAATTGAAAATTCCTCCCCCCGAAAAAACTGGAATAAGTGAAGATATTTTACCCTTTGTATTTGTCGGCGATGAAGCTTTTGCTTTACGAACAGACTTTATGAAACCATATTGTTCAAAATCACTTAACCACGATAGGAAGATATTTAATTACCGTCTTAGTCGTACAAGAAGAATAGTCGAAAATGCTTTTGGAATTCTCGCTAATAGATTCCGGGTGTTTCACACTCCCATATCGATTCAGTCAGTGGATAACATCGAAAGTGTTATTATGGCTTCGTGTGTTTTACACAATTATTTCATGCGAGAATCTCCAAATACATACTTAACTACTCAAGACATAAACAGAGAACATTTTGAACAAGGTACTTTAAATTCAGGATTAAGAGCTGAAATGTTATCAAATGTTACATCGACTGTTCAGACAAACTCGACAAATCAGGCTAAATTAGTCAGAATTTTTTTTTAAAGATATTTTAACAACGAAGGAGCTGTTGACTGGCAGGAAAATATGATTACATAAAGCATAAATACATACCTGTGTGTCTGGAGGATAAAATTTGCTGTCATAGTCGGATGATGTTGATTCTATGTTGGATATCGATGACATCGGAACTATTTGGTCGTCCAAAAATGAAAGAAGTGAGAAATACCACAAACGAGGCTCATAAGCTTCATCTTTTCCCTTTCCACTTCTTTTGGAATCATCACTCTTTTTTTTCTCTCTTCTCCAAGATGCTCTTAGAGAGTTTATCTTTTTTATTACTCCGTTCTTGTCAATATTAGGTTCAACAGTTTTGCACAATAAAAATAAACGTTCATATGCTGCGTTTCTTTTACCCTTATCACAATATTCTTTTAACGTAGTTTTCCACAAGCACTCTTCCTCCTGATACATATTTATAATTTGATCCACAAAATCCCGAGAAAATGAACGAAAGTCCGACATTTTAACAGCGCACTCGCACCCTCCTCACAAAAATATCAATCACGACTAACATGCTCGACTTCGCGGCTACATGTACAAACATGTTTGCATCGAACATCGAGCAAGAATTATGGACGTTTGAATCTTGTTCGAATCGAACATTTTGGTTGGCTTCGAGCATTTGTCTTGAGACTTGCATGGTACACACGTTTGTACTTGCTCGAGATCGAGCAAGTTTATCGAGCAAGTACGTAAGTCTGTACCCACTACAACATGTCAAGTGGTTGCAGCTGTACAGGGGCTTTGTCATTAAAGAAATCTAAACTTAAAACTATAACATGTTAAGTGGTTGCAGCTGTACAGTGGATTTGTCATTAAATAAATCTTAACTTAAAACTATAACATGTCAAGTGGTTGCAGCTGTACAGGGGATTTCTCATTAAATAAATCTTAACTTAAAACTATAACATGTCAAGTGGTTGCAGCTGGACAGGGGATTTGTCATTAAATAAATCTTAACTTAAAACTATAACATGTCAAGTGGTTGCAGCTGTACAGGGGATTTCTCATTAAATAAATCTTAACTTAAAACTATAACATGTCAAGTGGTTGCAGCTGTACAGGGGATTTGTCATTAAATAAATCTTAACTTAAAACTATAACATGTCAAGTGGTTGCAGCTGTACAGGGGATTTGTCATTAAATAAATCTTAACTTAAAACTATAACATGTCAAGTGGTTGCAGCTGTACAGGGGATTTGTCATTAAATAAATCTTAACTTAAAACTATAACATGTCAAGTGGTTGCAGCTGTACAGGGGATTTGTCATTAAATAAATCTTAACTTAAAACTATAACATGTCGAGTGGTTGCAGCTGTACAGGGGATTTCTCATTAAATAAATCTTAACTTAAAACTATAACATGTCAAGTGGTTGCTGTACAGGGGCTTTGTCAATAAAGGAGGTTAATAATAAAATAACAGTATTTCAACACAATACAAATAGGTACAGACTATAGCATCAAACTTATAGGTGTATAAACAGTTTGGTTGCAAAACGTATTAACTCAGCGTCTGCAGGCTGTTAGAACCTGGTATTCCGTTGGTTCCCATACCACTGACACAAAGATATGTCAATAAACCCATATCTATCATTATTATCATCGCCGTCAGCCTGATTTTCACACAAGCCGGGTGTCCACAAAATATTTAAAAAACATATTGCTGGACATTTCACACAGTGTTATAAAGCCCCATACTAAGCGGAGCTTGTAATGTGGGAACCCGATAACTAATAGAATACTTATATATTTTATTTTGTAAATACAAAGTACCACGTGTACTACGTGTTGTGTTATGTACGACATTAAATGAAAACACGGGTAGGGCAGGGCTAATGGCTAGTATTGTTCTAAAATAGGTTTGTTACAAATTCATTACCAAAGAAAAACTTTAATTTTCAAACAACCTTCATACCAAGTCTTAAAATATCAATGAAACAGCCTGTATAAAAATAGGTAAACAAATCATATTATACATTTATCACGTAAGTCGGTACCTGTACTACCTGTTAACCTGACTAAGTGGCATCGTCGCAAAGGCGCTGTCGATTTACTTTAAAAATTGTTTATTGGAAATGTATCGATTACTGGATAAATATTCAATCTACCGGTATTAAACCCACCTCTAAAATTGGTTACCTCACAAACGTGTTTTAAATTAATGTCGTACTAACAATACAGGTTATATAGAAAACATCCAGACCCGGAACAAATATCTGTAGATCATGCAAATATTTGTTTCGTGGCGGTAATCGAACCCGCTACCTCCTACGTCTTATTCGGCTATTCGCCCACTGCGCCATAGAGATCGTCAACCGGAGGTTTTGTAGCAATGTTCGAATTTTGGGCTGGTAGAATCCAAGTCTTATTAGCGATCTTTTAAATGTCGTTGACTCATCTAATCTAGCAGGTGTTCTGCTACCGCTGCGTTTACTATCCTTGTCCAAAATATACCAAAAGAGATTTCAAATGAATAATGACTTCTGTACTTACGCTGTTTCTCCGAATAAGAGAATAACGGGGCAAGTGCTAGTATGCATCGCGCACCGGTGGTTCCATAAAATATTTTGTTCTTGTGATTTATCTTTTCTTGTGTATTAACGATTTTCTTTAATAATTCTTCTTGCTAAATTCCATGATCATAAAGAAATAAATATTGCTGGACATTTCACACAGTGATATCTAGCCCCAAACTAAGCAGAGCTTGTACACATCAAGCGTACATTTCCAGTATAAGCTGACCTCTCATTCTACGAAAAGCCTTGATGAGTAGCCGTGTGTACTATGGGAACCAGATAACCGATAAAATACTTATATAATTTTTTTTAATACTTATATTATATAGAGCAACAACTAGACCCGAAACAAATATCTGTAGATCATGCAAACATTTGTTCTCCTCCTGCGTCTCAGCCGGCTATTCGCCCACTGCACCACGGAGGTCGTCAAACGGGAACGGATTAACGGGAAGAGCCATATAGGTTTTGTATTTATTTGCGAGTGCCAAAATATGCGGCATAAATGACCGTATTTTTTATTGCGTTGCTTAGAAGCTTGATTTTATTATAGCTTCAAGTGACCGGAGACCTAAGTATTTGATATTAATTTCAAATACTTAATACCTAAACGCGTTTTTGAAAAACCGGGTCTTGACAGACAAACTGACAGACGGATAACGAAGTGAATCTGGATCCGGATTTCAGGTCAGTCGGCATCATTTACAGGCGCTAGAGGAAAGCGGCTACGAAGCAATATCCACAAAATAAATAAGTGTTAGTTTTAAGTTTATTGTTTTATGTACGTTAGTCTTTAATGCATTTATAGATATGGGCCTTGTAATCATATTTTGTATGTGCACATTGTTGCCTGAAATAAACGTTATATTATATTATTGATCGAGCGGAACGAGATCTCTCAATCAACTTGGGCAAATCGTCGTTGTATGTAAGTATGTGTGTGTTTGTTTGTCCGAGGATAACTTTCGAAGCGTTGATTCGATTATCGTGAAATTTGATACATATGTGGGTAGTGATGGCACAATTTTGGTGTGACTAAATGAGCTAAAAATGTTGGGGGGTTGTTGAGATTTTGGGGTTCAAGAGGGGTAAAAATAAATGTATATGAGATTATTAGGTCAAATGGGACGTCAAATAAAAGGTCTTCATTAGTACATTTAGACTCCGTTTTTATTTTTAATAAAGTCTTTATATTTTTTGAGTATTAACTATAATAAAAACTGAACTTTGACGAAATTCACAGGGTGCACCATTGACCCCACAGTGCTGTAATTTGGTATGCGTGTAGCTTAAGTGACACAAATATTAGTAAAAGTCTATAATCCAGAATAGCTGCAATTTGTACCCTAAAAATAGAGTACATAACTACATGACATGAACTCCCGTTACCTTTAATTTGAATGAAACTGTAGGTCTAGTTAGATGGTAGATTATTTCGTGACTCTTATTTTTATAGTCTAAGATTACAAATACTATTTTTTTGTTTAAATCGGAGCCTCGCGAGATCTCAGTTCGAGGCGAACCACCAGTTATTATAAGGTTTATTTTTTCCTTTTGAGTTACGGAACCCTAAAAAAACTTCCAAATTCGAAAGGTCATCAATTAATTTGTGTATTATTACCATAGCCTGCTCGTTTACTTAAGCACTTGATTCATACGTGTTGCATATCATTTAAATTCATTATGTGCAAGACTACATTATTGTCGTGTTTCCGGAGGTATAGTGTAATATATACGTACTGCAATGTAAGTAATCGCTTGTCGAAAGCTCTGGTTATTCGCTGCGAACTAAAATAATGGTTTTCACTTTTTATTACGGTAATAATATATCGCCTTTTCGATAATCGACTACACACGATTGTGAGATCTACCTGGTCATTTTATATGAATCACGCAAATCTTGCGATCGTGTTTGTAATATCGATTTTATCTAAGTATAATTGGTTTTGTGATCTAGGCTCTCTAGGAAAGTTATCGGGATTGTAATTTAAAGGAAATTGCACGTTCCTTCTTTGAAAACGTTTTTTTTGTCTAGAAATTAATAATTTATGATCAGCATCCGTCCCCTGACGGATTAATTGATAGAGCGAAGCGAGATCTCTAAATCAACTTGGGAAAATCGGCGTTGTATGTATGTATGTTTGTCCGAGGGTAAAATGACCTAAAGTTGTGAGGGGGGGGGGGGGGGACGGAGAGGGTTGTTGAAATACTGGGGTTTAAGAGAGGTAAAAAAAACCAAAATGAAACTATCCAGTCAAATGGCACGTCCAATAAAAGGTCTTTGTGAGTAGATTTCGACCCCGTTTTTATTTTTAGTGTAAACCTTGTAGTTTTTAAGTTATTAGCCATAATAAAAAATGAACTTTGACAAAATTCACAAGGTACACCAGTGACCCCACAGTGCTCAAATTTGGTATGCGTGTTGCTTTAGTGACACAAATATAGGGATAAGTCTGAAATTATACAACTCAGTGTGACGGCGAAAAGGCCTGCAGCTCAGCATATGCTTCTGCATGTTACCATGCTGGAGCGCTGGTCTTCTGCTGAGGCCAGTGTTGACTTCACATACGAAATTGGTATTGACGACTTGGACGAATTGAAATTTGGTATGCGTGTCGTGACACAAATATAGGGAAAAGTCTGAAATCCAGAATAACTGCAATTTCTACCCCAAAAAGAATAACCAATGAACATGAACTCCCGTTACCTGTAATTTGAATAAAACTGTAGATCAAGTTAGTTGGTTATGTATTTCGTGATACTATTTTGATAGTCAAAGATTAGGTACAAATATTTTTTTTTTGTTTTTATGGGAAACTCACGAGATCTCAGTTCGGGGCGAACCACTAGTTATAAATATTTTGTAAATATTGTAGATAAATAGGTATATTTTCTGTAAATAAATGTGTATTCTGTTAAGACAAAATATTAATTACTAGCTGACCTGCCTCTGGCTTCGCACGCATGGTTTGCCAAATAAAAACATTGCCCTCCTTCTGCGCAGTTGGGTAAAAAGTAGCCTATGTTACTCAGGCATAATGTAAATAAATAAATATGACAAGTATTTTTTGAGTTTACTCGTTACAAATTTTTTTCTCTCTAACCTATGTCGTCCCACTGCTGGGCAAAAATCTCCACCACAAACATACAAAAATAAAAAAGGACTTTAGACTACACGACTAAAGTAAAACTTTTTTTTTCAAAATATTATTCTATAAAATTGTTCAAGAACGAAATGAAATTACGAAAAATAATCAAGAAATCTCCGTTCGCGTAACGCTAGCAAACTCGCGAACGAATTACTGACTGAGATATACAGTGTTTTTTTTTAACTGTAACAGTACGGCAGCACCCATAACCAGAAGAGATACAGGTGCAGTTTCTTTTAAAACATCAACTCGTTTTCGAAGAAAAACATGTTGGCACTAACTTTTTTTTGGTCAAGTGTGAGTAGCGCCTAAAATGAATCAAGTTGGTAATTTTTTTTTGATGCCGATCATGAGTTCCTAAACTTCTTAATCGCTACAGTATTAATACTTCTTTAATGTGCAATTAGAGTCTAATAAAATGTTTGTAGAAGGAATTTTGCTTTGTCCTGTTGTATTAGAATATATTTTATCAAATTTGACTGACTTTCTTGACCAAAAAAAAATTAAATGCCAAAATGTTTTGCTTAGCAAACGAGTTGATGTTTTAAAAGAAACTGTATCTGTATCTCCTCTGGTTATGGGTGCTGCCGTACTGTCCCAGTTAAAAAAAACACACTGTATATATTTCATGCATTGGCTATGAGAGGAAGAGAGAAAGAAAATGTGCTGATCTCTCTTGCTCCTACAGTGTGATACAGACAATATGCCTGCACTGTGTCTTAGAGATACGAAACGTAACTGGATGTGAGAGAAAGAGAAAAAGACAATGTGTACTCGCACCTCTTTCTCTTGCCCCTACAGTAATATACGAAACGTAACTATCTCTCTTTCTATCTTCACTAACTTATATCTCCCTCTCAGCTTCCGTTCGCCTCGCTTGATCACACTTTTTGTAACGCTCTCGTAACGCATTCACCGGCTTACTCCCCAAGTCAAGCGTGCGTAAATAAGTTTTACTTCAAAAATATTTCCTCGTTATAATATTAGTATAGATAATATCATAATTAACGAATTATTGGCAATAAACATTAATTTAATAACACAATTGAAATATTAATTACAGATTTAATGTACGGGTACATTTTCCAATATTAGTGTTTAAATAACAAAATCACGTAAATTATTTTTTAGGGTTCCGTACCCAAAGGATAAAACGGCACCCTATTACTAAAGCTCCGCTATCTGTCTGTCCGTCTGTCACCAGGCTGTATCTCATGAATCGTGACAGTTGGACAGTTGAAATTTTCAGAGATGATGTATTTCTGTTGCCGCTATAACAACACATACTAAAAACAGAGTAAAATAAATATTTAAGGGGGTGGGCTCCCATACAACCAACGTGATTTTTTTGCTCGTTTTAGCTCGATATTGATAACGGCAACAGGTAGACGCTTGAAATATTCACAGAATATTTAGTTATATATTCACTCTAAAAATATTAAATTTTATTAATTAATTTTTATTAAATAATTAAATTAAAATAAAACAAATATTTAAAGGGGCTCCCATACAACAAACGTGGTTTTTGCCATTTTTATAGATAATGGTACGGAACCTTTCGTGCGCGAGTCCAACTCGCCCTTGGCAGGTTTTTTTTAATATGAGGTCATGATGGAACAAGCGCATGATGTTAAGTATTTCCTCGTAGGTCACGCACCTTAGGAACGTGCCCTATGATGCACTGCCCTGCGTCCATCCGCTTGAGGCATACATGTGTAAAGCCTCATGTGCCTATAATTATACCGGCAACCATACCCTTCAAACCGAAACAGCAATGCTGCTTGGTGGCAGAAATAGTACTTCCCCGGGCGATTCTTTCAAAATGAACTCTATTACTCTTATTATTATTATTTTACCTATATTTTCCCACTGCTGGGCAAAGGACTCCCCCTGTTCCTCCACATCTCACGATCACTCGCCACGTCCCACCAGCCATCTTGGAATGCATCGAGGTCGTCACGCCAACGCTTGCTCGGCCTGCCCCGGCTTCGACGCCCATCTGCAGGCATCCATTGTGTGACGACTGTTGCCCATTTGTCTGTGACCTGACTGACGTGACCCGCCCGGTCCCACTTCAGCCTACTACTCTTAAATAATAAGAAAACCTATTATCGCTATCGAATGTTTTCCCTCCATCAGAAGTTATATAAAGCTAATTTGGTAATGTGATCTATTACGTACCTACTTGGTATGGCATTTGGTACAATGAAACAAAAACCGGCAACCCTGACCTCAAATTCTACCACAACGTGCTCTGCTCTATGCATTGTAAATATTTTAACCTGAATACAAATCTGACACATTCGTCCAAGGAACTTGATACTGAGTCCCGCAGACCGCAGACTTTCTATCGGCCGATAGTTTAATCGAGTTGGCCTGCTATCAAGTACACTAAACTCATACTCATTTATTCAAACCATAGGGACACAATGGAACACTTGGTTACGTCAATAACAGTACTTACTTAATTACTTACATGTCTTTATCTAAGTAGAGGTGCCAGAAACAGACAAGCATTTCATATATATATACCTAGTCAGGTCATAAATTCTGTCACATGTTTAATATAAAATAATTGAAACAAGTTTATTCATTATGTAACCATTTATATACCAAAATGAACTTAACAAAACATAGATTCTTATGACACTAAAGTTTATTCAAAATGACCTCCGTGATTTTAAATACAGGCCTTCAATCTGCGCGGCCAGTCGTCTATCGCAGCACGAACGAGGTCCATGTCAATATCGGCGGCTGCCTTAATCAAGGATGTTTTGAGTGACTCCAAATTGGGATGAGGCTTTGAGCACGTCTTTTCCTCCAAGTGTTGACGGATTCAAATCTGGACTGGAGGAGCGACAGTCTTCGTGCCGGATGAAGTCGATTTCACGCGCCGCCAGCCAGTCTTGTGTGCTCTTCGCTCTATGAGCTGGCGCCGAATCTTGTTGGAATACCCAGTGCCTGTTATTGAACATGGAATGAGAAACAGATTCCACAAGGTTCGCCAGGACTGTATTTTGATACACAACTGCATTAGTTTTTACACCTTTCTCACAAAAATATACCTCTGTTAAGCCCCAATAAGAAACTCCCAACCATACCATGAGCGAGGATGGAAAATGACCTCGTTGGATACGCGGAATACGGTTGCTCGCTACTTCACTACTGTGTGCGTACACCTTATCATTTTGATTGTTGTAGCTCTCTTCTACGGTAAAAATTTTTTCATCGGAAAAAAGAATTTCCCGATATTTTTTTCCCGCGTACCGCTTCAACAAAGCGCGGCATCTCTTCAGTCCCAGGTCCATTAGACGAGCATTCAAACGATGTCCTGTTTTTCTTCGATATGCCCGAAGCCCTAAGTCTTCATTTAACACCCTTTTCACCGTGGTTCTGCTTAACCCCATCTGAAGGGCCAACAGTTTCTGCTTACGTTTGGGATTTCTTTGAATTCGCGCCTTCACAGCTTTTATCACTGCTGGAGTCCTAACAGACCGAGGGCGACCACTTCTTGACCTGTCATCTACACTAGAGTCTTCATTGTATCGTTTGATGGTGCGATAAACGAATCTTTTGAATTAAAATTTTTCAGTATGTCAAAAATTTGAATTGGCGCGTAACCGCAATGATGCAACGCAATAACTGCAACACGGTTTTCTTTAAGCGTCCACTCCATATTTAAAAATGAGTAAAATTCTAAAAAGTATACATTTTTATTTTCATGAACAATTCGAAATTCGAATTCAATAAACTTTTTTGTGGCCAGCATACTAAAAGAACAGTTTTTACTGTGTGACAATACTTATGACCTGACTAGGTATATCTATTTACATTTATTCTTAAAAATACTCATTATTAATTAGGTAGGTACAAGATTATAGCTGCTGTAGAGGGGCATTGTCAAAGAATTGATTATAATAGGTACCCATTATGAGTTCTATATTGCTGCGTATGTCACTATGTAACATTAATTTTATTATAAACATGAATTGCATTAGTCATGCCAACTATGCCAAGAGTAGTAGAGTTCTTTACCTATTTCTGCTACCAAGCAGCGTTGCTGTGATTCGGTTATGGTTGTCAGTGAAAGACTTTACACCTGAATGCCTCAAGTTGATGGACTTAAGGCTGTGCATCGTAGGGCACGTTTCTACGGTGCGTAACCTACGAGGCAATACTTTGTTATAGGAAATCGTTACCACTCAACATCAGGTGGGCCATATAAATATAAATAAATAAATATTGCTGGATATTTCACACAGTGCTATCTAGCCCCAAACTAAGCTGAGCTTGTATTATGGGAACCAGATATTTGATAGAATACTTATATATTTTTATTTTGCAAATACATACTTACTACATACTACATATACTATACTACTTACTACATATATAGAAAAACATCCAGACCCGCACCAAATATCTATAGATCATGCAAACTGCGGCGGGAATCGAACCCGCTACCTCCTGAGTCTCAGCCGGCTATTCGCACACTGCGCCACGGAGGTCGTCAAATGCCAGTTCCATTCGCGAGTTTCCCGACAGTTCAGTTTGAAGGCAATCGTGTATATAGTAGGTATATAACGGAGGATACTGAAATTAATGAATTGCTATAATATGCCCATTTCCTGCATTTTTTTTTGATTATGAACCCGACTAAACTATCGGCCGATAAAAAGTCTGCAGTCTGCGGGGGCTCTTAAATACGTCAGATGAATATTATCAAGAGCAGTGCTGAATGACGTCTAAGATGAAATTCGCTTGTAGCTTCCTTAAACCCTTCTTCGTTCAGATTTATTTTATTGCGTTCCGTATATTTGGAAAAAAACAGAACAATGTTTTACTTCCAAGTAATTTAAGTGGGATTGAGTTGCCCATGTCTCAATACCGGTCACAATCTATCTGTGTACGTACCAAATTACATCGAAATCGGTCCAGCTGTTTAGTCGTGAAAACGCAACAAACAGACAGACAGAGAGACAGACGGATGGAACTACTTTCGATTATAATATTAGTAAGGATATATCATTTTGGTTTACTGTATTATATTATCATTTGACTGAATTGATCAATCGAATGATCGAGCCAGGCAAGCGCCCCGCTGTGAGTACCGTCATTTACAGCGTTTTTAATGTTCATGACAACGTCGTTACCACAGAACAAAACAACCTCCCTTTTTCTACAGTTTGTTAAAATATGCATCGTATCTTCATTGTTATTTCCCTGTAATTATTTATCAATTTTGTGCTTAAATTAAATTGATTCAGTTATTTTGGGAACGCGGTTATCTTCGACAATTTAATGTTTATGTTTCACCTTTACTTATTTGGCAATTTGTAGGTTACGTTGTGAGGTTGGAATTTATATTTTATCTTTTAATGGGTGTGGATTAATTTTGTTTGCGTTAAGTGCGAATTTGGTTTTAACGGTACCTTGTTGCCTTAAATTATCTTCTCATCTAGTGTCTTCTCACCAACGGCTGAAATGAAATGAAATTTATTTATTTATCTGCCAGAAGCATGGTGTATAAGTTGTTACAGCTATATAAGTAGGTTTCACATACTTCACCGATTAACAGCGTGCTAATTACAGTTGCATACAATTAATTCAGTTATACATAAACATTCTTCAGTTTAATAAAAATCAATCAATAATATCATCGAGTATCGTGATGACCGTAAAATCTATATCTATATATATATATATAAAAGAAAGTCGTGTTAGTTACACTATTTATAACTCAAGAACGGCTGAACCGATTTGGCTTAAAATTGCTGGAGAGGTGGCTTAGAACCAGGAGACGGACATAGGATACTTTTTATCCCGTTCGGCCGCGTTCCCGTGTGACGTGACATAAAACATCAAAGAGAATACAAGTCACTATAAAACGTGGTATAACAAAAACGCATCTGACATGGAATAACAAAACGCAAATGACAGCTAAACGTAATTTAGTCTATGGTTAAGTAGGGTTGTAAAATGATGCCCCGGCCATCATTTTGCCAATTCTACCAGGGTGACGTATATTGACAGCCCGCTTTATATGCATGTCAAGGCGGTACGAAGTTTGGCGGGTCAACTAGTAGTCAATAAAAAAATAAAATTATAAAGACCATGAAATTAATAAATTAAAATTAGTGTCAGAATTTCATGTCAAAGAAATCATTAATCGTAGCGAAACATTTGTCAACTAGCCACCCGTACAGCTTTGGCTTGAATTGTTTATTAGGTAATTATCTTAAGTCTCTTGGTATTTTATTAAATATTTTGATGGTCACAATTCTTACTTTTAAGTGCTGATTTACAGATTGGTAGGATACGCTTGGTGGGGTCCCTTTTTTATAATAGATGACAAGTTATCGGCTTAACGATTGAAGACTTTACTATTCTCCTTTGCAAAAAGTGCAGCTTGAAATATATAAAGCCCGGTTAGTGTTAATAGCTTAAGTTTTAAGACACTCAGTTCTTCACCCCGCCCACTGTTAGTTCATCTTGCTAATCCTCTGACTACTTAATAAAGGTTGTTGGGTGCCGGTGGGTGCGAGACGCAGAAGATCGATAGTTCTGGAAATTTATGGAGGAAGCGTATGTTCAGCAGTGGAAGTTCTTGAGCTGATGTGATGATGATATGACGCATTTTCTCGACCGTTTCAGATCATAAGTGGAACCATAAATACTTATAACTTTTTTTTTGACTCATCCCACTGCTGGGCAAAGGTCTCCTCCACTGTCTTCCAGGACTTTCGCTCGCGTGCCAAATCCCAGCAATCTGTCTCGAAGGCATCGAGATCGTCACGCCAGCGTCTACTAGGCCTTCCTCGGCGCCGTCGCCCGTCTTCAGGCACCCACTGCGTGACGATCGTTGCCCATCTGTCCCGTCCCGTCCCGTGTTACATGGCCCGCCCCATCCCATTTTAGCCTGGCAGCCTTATTTCCTTATTAAATAATGATGACATATCTGTAATTAATTATCGTTTTGCTTGAATGGCTTCTGTTATTTAACTAATGGTCTTTTGACAATAAAAACCTGTTCTACGAATGTCTCTACCGCGAACTTTATTGTTGCAATATGGTATTAACTTATTTACGTTTCGATACACAAACAAAACTCAAATTAGTAACTTTATTACGAGTATGTGTCAAACAGGCGCAGGTACTTTTTACAAGCTTTTTATTAACTTGCAATGTGGTAGGTATCTATGTTTGTCCGGATGGAATCTTGCAACTGAATTTTAAACCCGTTCCCCTCAACCGGTTGAGCTGAAATTTGGAATACATATGTAACTTCGGGGACAAAGCAAGAATATGGTACCATGAAAGTCGCATGATGAAGACGGATGCTAGACAACGGAACTTCTGAATAGATTATAGTAGGCTACAAAGTGTTTGGGATCATTTAAATCTGCTTGCGGTTCCGATTATGAAGTTTATAAAAACTTGTTTTGAAAAAGTAATTTATCAACAAAAAACTTATCCCTTTATGTCTACCAATTCTGCATCTATGTTTTTATTGCAGTTTTTTAAATTGTGTCTTCTGTCAGATAGTGATAGTTTCTTCGAAGTGGTTATTTTTAGTTTACTTAATCCAAAAAGTAAGGTGGCTGCCGATAAAATTTTTTTTTAACCTAACAACATAATGGCAAGCCTATTTTGTCAAGGGGTAGTGAGTAAAACAGTTAATACGAGTATCTCGTAAGCAAAACGCTTGACAACGAAGTTGAATAAAACTAGGAAGTAATAGTTGAACAATAAATATAGGGGTGCCAGGGGGAAGGGAGGGGGAAAGGGCCACTTTTTGGTTGATTCATATTGTATTTCAGTTCTGATACGGCACATCTCTATTTTTCCCTAGCAAAACAGTTCTCAAAATGATTCAGATATAGAACGCTTTGCTTACAATGATCTAAACTGTAATACAATATGATCTGCTTACAATTATCATTGTAAGACGAAACATGTTTTGATAATTCCTATATTATTATACCTAGACGACCACCGTGGCGTAGAGGACGGATAGATGTTGGCTGATGCAGGATTTGCGGGCTCGATTCCCACCGCGTAATAAATGTTGGCATGTTCTACAGATATTTATTTTGGCTTGTTTTCCTTTCTCTATATTATAAGTATTTATTTACAAACAATGTAAATATTCTATCATTGGTCTGGTTCCCATAGTATAAGCTTTGCTTAGTTTTAGCGCTGTGTGAAATGTCCAGCATTATTCATTTATTAAATAAAATGCTTTAGAGTACCAGGAGCTCAGAAAATGCAGGAGATGACCAGTCGCAGTCATCAAGTGGCAGACAAGACGCGAGTCGTTGAAACGAAGGCTGGTTAGAAAACGACCTTGGCTGCTATATCCACTTATACCGAGCTTCCGTTTCATAGCCACATATTTGCGTTTTTGCTCTCATTTAAACCTTTGTAAAGAATAATTAATGCAAGTGGCATTTATGTGGGGTTTAACTCTGTTTTTGAGGATTGGAATTTATCGGTTTAGGTCAGATACCTTTCCTTTTTTTTTTTACCTCCACTTGCCACAGTTACCCTTGATTTCTTCACATAATAAATCTCAGACAGGTAAAAAAAGTTGCAGTAATTTTTTGTACAATATAAATGTAATTAGGAACTTTTTTATGTTATTTGTGGGGAAACAGGCTTACAGCCCACCTGACGATAAGCGGTCACCGTCACCTATTGACACCGGCAACACCCAGGGTATTGTCGATGCGTTCCCTACCCTGTAGAAACCTCTTTACATTTCTCTTGAAGCGTACCATGTCGTAGGCTAATGGGAAAACCTTAATAGTCAGTACCTCATGTAGATGAGGTACCGAAACAAAGAATACCTACTGTTAATGTCAAGGATATGAACTACGTCGAGCACATATTGTACGTTTTGGCATACCTTTACAAATAACACATTATTCTATTTTATTAGGTCTAGTCCACATTGCCTTTGAAAGATATACCTATTCATTACCCTTATACTTAATGCTAGTATATATACATATATATATATATATATATATCTACTATGGGGAACCAGACATCTGATGTAATACTTGAAAACAGTTCTTCTTCTTAGCGTGTCAATAGCTCTACTTGTATTCTGTTAGATATGTACTTGGCTACATTGATGGCGTCAGGAGAAGCCATTTTTAAGTCAACCATTGTGCAGGTGTTTGGGCACATTAGCAGGTGTTTCATCAGTGTTTCATCACCAAAAACAGTTAGTAAACACATACACTAAATAAATAAATAAAACAAATATTGCTGGACATTTCACACAGCGCTATCTAGCCCCAAACTAAGCAGAGCTTGTACTATGGGAACCAGATAATTGATAGAATACTTATATACTTTTTTTGTAAATACATACTCATAATATACATATAGAAAAACAACCAGGCCCGGAACAAATATCTGTAGATAATGCACACATTTGTTCCGCGGCGGAAATCGAATCCACTACCTCCTGCGTCTCAGCCGGTTGTTCGCCAACTGCGTCACGGAGGTCGTCAAACACAGACAAAAATATACAGAGAAATATAAAAATATACAGTAAATATACAGAGAAACTCCCAGACCCGGAAAAAATATCTGTACCTAGATCATAAAAACATTTGGTCCGCGGTGGGAATCGAACCCGCAAACTCTTTGAGCTCCTGCGTCTCAGTCCGCTATTCGCCTACTGCTCCACGGAGGTCGTCGTGTCGTCTGTTTTTCTGGGCTATTATAATGTCGGAGTCTTCAAGTCTAGAGTGCACAGATTCTTCCTAGGCAAGATGCTGTGTCTTCGACCACACACACCATTGCTTACCATCAGGCGAGGTGTGAGAGAGTGGTTATATGCTTGACTACAGCCTTTCAAAAGTTTTTTTTGCTGTATCCCAAAAAATATATATAGTCTATCACCTCGCCAAATTTAATTACTATCCGTTCAGCCGTTTAGTTGTGAAAAGGTAACAAACAAACAAACAGAGCTACTTTCGCATTTAGGTATAAATTAGTATGGATAAACTTAAAAATATCCGAAACTGATAGCGTACCGACCGACGACCATGTGCAGGTAATTGATATGGTAGGGTTGGTTACAGTGCAGGCAGCAGTAAAGTCACAAACATTGATGTCATCGTGTGCTGTCTGTCATTGACTACACGCTGGTGTCATTTGAAAAAAGATCGTCTCGCTAGCTTCTAGTGAAAATATACGTGCCAGGTCTCTTAATTTTATAAAATACCCTAGTAGATACTTAATATTATAAATACAATCCAGCCATGTGAACAAATTATAGGTAGGCCCCTTAAATAAGCAAAGTTAATATGTACACACCCTTACTATAAGCTCAAGTCATGCGTCAACATCACTTCTATGACAGGTCATATTACAGAAAGGTCTATTCAGTGGTATGCAACGTTCACTCAAACACAAGACATTATTCTTGTATGTAACAACTGTCTAAGGAGCTCCACTGATAGGATGCGGTGCGGTTAGAGACCGCATCGCACCGCTTCTGGTGTGTATTGCTCACGCGACGCGACCGGCCAAACACTAAAACTAGTGGGTCTGTGAGAACAGTAGACCTCTGGTTCTAGGAGGTCGAATCTGGTGTCTACGGGTTCGTCTCGTGAAGGATTGCGTAGTGTGATTAGTATACATTTTCCTAAAAAAAAAACAAAATTGAAATCCGTCCATATATACCGCTTCAGCAAAATTCCCCCCCCCCCCCCCTTCACCCCTCCACTCCCAGCTTTTGGAAATGTTTTCGCAACATCTTGTGTAGAATAAAGTGATTAGTGTGTCTTTCAAATTGAAATTTGAAATCCGTCGATAAATAGCGCTACAGCAAACTTCCCCCCTTTTCCACCCTATTTTCCCCCAATTCAAAATCGCGAACGTCTAAAAAATTTAAATAAATCTAGGAACTTGTGTGCTTATTTTCGTTAAAATCGGTTGAAAAATGCGACCTGTAAGCGAGAACAACTGACGACTGACGGACAAAAGCATTTTTTGGTCAATCTCGAAATTGAGACGCTTCGCTCGCTCTGTCAATAAAATAAGAAAAGGCAGTACGGTACGCGTACGGTTGACAAAGGTCGCGTTTGGCGTGTTATCTCATATGCATACAGTCGTCAAATTTGTGATTATTTCAATCTTATATTAAAGTTAAAAGTCTACCGGTCCATACAAATCGCACTGTATCAAGACCCCGCACCGCCGCAACGCGTGAGAAAGTGCAATTTCAACTCTATAGGTATATTGTATTGAAATGAACACAGGTTATTCTCGATAACTGCCAAAGCGGTTCCTCATTTGGCGACTTTCATAAAATTCACCCCGTGTGATGCCCCGATGCATAGAACATTCTACAAAGTTCCAGCCATCGCGTCTCGCCGCGCCGCCCCGCACCGCATTCGGTGTGTGGAGCTTCAACTTATCTCAAGTGCCACCAACTTATCTGGCCGCTGACGGCGTCGCTAGTGTCTATTCAACGACCACATTCAATTCAAATTTTGTATCTGTCACGCTTAGTTCCAATTTTTGCCACCGGCCCAGATAAGTTGGTGGTTAAATCGATAATGGATTGATAAATGCCTCTTGGAAATAGGACGAATATAGAAGAAAGTTGGCGGCCAGTCACATTCATAATTGTTATGAAAGGTGGAGCCAGTTAATCCATCAATCGAGATAGCAAATCTATCAATCTCAGCTCAAGGCAAGTTGGCATAGTGCCAACTAATAGATAGGTACTTAGTAGATTTCGGGCTGAAAATTATGACCTTTTTTTTCTACATACATATTTATTTTAGCTTGTAAGTCAAGACTTTAATTTTGTTATTTTTTGTCCTTGTATTCGTTTTAAGTAGGAGTAATGTCACTTCATAAGTGAACGTTCTAAAATACGGAATTATTTATTCAAGAGTGATCGAGTGATTTCAAAAGAGATGTTAGATTGGACGATGGAGCTATACCGTACTCTGAAACGTATTATTTTATCTCCAACAGCTGACCCGCCCCAACGGGTTTTTATAAAAATAAAATATACTTAGATAAAATAGGTCTCACGGAACTTCCTATTAGTGAAAGAATTTTCAAAATCAGATCTATAATTCCGGAGGTTACCCTCTACGTACCAACGAACAAGCTCACAAACTTTACCTCTGTGAACTATTTCATGTCGATGTCAATTCAATTCAATAATATTTATTCATATAGGTACATTTTACATCATCATCATCATCAACCTATAACAGTCCACTGCTGGACGTAGGTCTCTCCCAGGGTGCGTCATTGAGCCCGATCCTCGGCTCTTCTCATCCAATCTGCCAGCCACAGCGCGCAAAATGTCACTCCATCTAGCCGGAGGGCGTCCTACACTTTGCTTGCCTAGACAAAGTCTCCACTCCAGAACACGTTTACCCCAACGGTTATCGATTCTGCGG
This sequence comes from Philereme vetulata, assembly GCA_918857605.2. Classification (NCBI taxonomy): domain Eukaryota; kingdom Metazoa; phylum Arthropoda; class Insecta; order Lepidoptera; family Geometridae; genus Philereme; species Philereme vetulata. Next base: position 11,751,305 of record OU975420.1, on the reverse strand, counting down.
CAGATATGACCGGCCCTTTGTCACTTCAGCTTGCTGACCCTCTGAGCTATGTCGATCACCTTGGTTCTCTGTCAGAGAATGTGTTACATCATATGTGTGTTTTACATTTTACGTCAGTTATACAGTTTTTACAGTTATTCAAAACGTAATAAAATATATTCATAATTAAACTTAATTAAAATCAAAGTACACAATGATACAATAAAAAGAATACTATAAAAATAATAATGATTAATTGTACACAAAATAAATAAATAGGTATACTTAAGTGAGAAACTATCTCAATACGATACTTATGTACTATAACTTACTAATGATTTTTTAAATTATTTAATAACAGAAAGAATTTACAATACAATACAATTATCTACAAAAAAATACAGAAATAATAGTTGAATCAAGATCGCTCAACTGCTCCAGGTCACTACCAGACGGAAGTGTCCCCAAGACACTGGTTCCGTTGCACTTAGAAATTATTATTCCGCCATGACTTTTAAAGAAGCATCATCATCTTTATTATTTACTTATTGACCAATCCGCAGCTTCGCACGCGTAGTTTTTCAATAAAAACATTACCCTCCTTCTGCGCAGTTCGGTAAAAAGTAGCGTATGTCACCCGGGGATAGTGTAGCTTCCCAACAGTGAAAGATTTTTTTAAATCGCTCAAGTAGTTTCGGTGCCTATTCAATACAAACAAACAAATATTTCCTCTTTATAATATTATATATACTAGCTGACCAATCCGCAGCTTTGCACGCATAGGTTTTCAATAAAAACACTACCCTCCTTCTGCGCAGTTAAGTAAAAAGTAACCTACGTCACCCGGGGATAGTGTAGCTTCCCAACAGTAAAATAATTTTTTAAATCGGTCCAGTAGTTTTTGTGTTTATTTATTACAAACATACACACAAAAATACAAATCTTTCCTCTTTATAACACAAATACAACAAATATTCCTTGACATTTCACACAGCGCTATCTAGCCCCAAATTAAAAAGAGCTTGTACTATGGGAACGGTATATGTTTTTATTTTGTAAATACATAATTATAATATATAGAAAAACATTCAGCCCCGGAACAAATATCTGTAAATCATGCAAACATTTGTTCCGCGGCGGGAATCGAACCCGCTACCTCCTGCGTCTCAGCCGGCTATTCGACCACTGTGCCACGGAGATCGTCATAGAGATAAAATTACTATAGATTAGTATAGAAGTATAGATATAGATTTTTTTAATACATTATTGCCGAAATTGCTGAACTAGAGTCCTTTTTGCAACTGTTACTATGCAGTAAGACAGTCAGAGTAGATTGTGTAGTTTTATGTTATTACCTTTTGTGCCTTTTTTTTGTGTACCTATTTACTGTGTTGTTGCAAATGAATTTGTATTCTATTATATTCTAAATAAATGGATTATTGACGCGACGATAGACCTAAAGCATTCCAAACAAAACTAATTCCATAAGACATTTAGGAACTGTGAGAAAATTGCATTGATTCACTGTAGGAGTGCCGCTGACCGGTGCGGTGCCGCGGTTCACCCACTGATGTCATCGACGATTACAGTTTTGAAACTAAACGTACTGCTTACCTCTTGTAAACGAATTGTAGAGAGTCTCTACATTTCGTTCTCAAGGATGTAAGTAGGTGTAAAAGTTTACAGTTTGTGACATCTCTCTTCTATGTATTCCGGCTCTGAGGTATGTTCACAAAAATCACAAAAATATTAATTTGTTTAAGAAAAATAGCGATAATCATAATTTTAATACTAGAAATAAAGATAAACTCACGGTTGCCACTTGTAGACTCCATAAAGTTAGGAAATCGTTTAAAGGGCAAGGTGTTCGCTTTTATAACAAACTCCCAAGTGATGTACAAAAATTGACAATTAACAAATTTAAAATCGCAATTAAACAAAATCTTTATAAAAAAACCTACTATAAAATATCGGAATATTTGGATGATAGAGAAGCTTGGGATTGAAATTGCTCCAACTCGTTGAATGTGTTACAATTTAGACTTAATTTATTTCCTGTATTGTTATATATTCTAAAAGGATCATAAAAAAACAACCAGCCTTGTTTTCTTGCCTTTCTTTCCTGGCTTGGTTGCGAAGGAACAGGCAGTAAAATTGACGTTTCAAAGTGATCCTTGTGATTTTAATGAATAAAAGATATTGACGTAGACTTTGCTTCTGTTCAGACTTCGACTCCAACTCCGATAAATCAAATTTAAAATCCGGATTTCGGTTCCGGTAAACCCACCTTCGTAACATCCTTAATAGTGAGTGACGCCTGTACCGAGTTAGAGAAATATGATTTGCGAGTTTTTGTGTGCTCGCACATCGATGGTAATATTAGATAGCTTGCCGTTTCTCTTCTATTGTTTTACATTTCTGAAAAACCACCTTACTTGACCTACAATTTCATTCAAATTACAGGTAACGTGAGTTTATGTTAATTGGTTACATTTTTTGGGGCAGTAATTGCAGTTATTCTGGATTTCAGACTTTTCCCTATATTTGTGTCACTAAAGCTAAAAACATACCAAATTTCAGCCCTTTCGAATTTCACACATATAGCGGTGGCTGTATTTGTGAATTTCGTCAAAGTTCTGATTTTATTATGGCTAATAACTTAAAAACTACAAGGTTTAAACTAAAAATATAAACGAGTTCGAAATGTACTGATGCCACTTGACCGGATCACCAGTCACACCAGGACTGTGCCATCACTACCTACCTATATACCAAATTTCACGATGATTGGATCAACGCTTCAAAAGTTATCCTCGGAAAAAGAGACATACATACATACAACGCCGATTTTCCCAAGTTGATTTGGTGATCTCGCTTCGATCGATCGATGTAGGGATTATAATCTAAGGGTTGTTTGGGAGAAATAGCTTTCTTTAGCGATACATTGCGCAAAGAACTTACATTCATTCATTCGAATATGCCCATATTTATATAGCTTTTTTCACTCAAAAAGATTTAAAATCCCGACTTGACAAAAAAAATCTGGCAACGCTGGTAACTACTGATAAAACATCAAAATAAATAAATAAAAATAAATATTGCTGGACATTTAACAGCGCTATCTAGCCCCAAACTAAGCAGAGCTTGTACTATGGGAACCAGATAACTGATATAATACTTATATACTTTTTTTTGTAAATACATACTTATAATATATAGAAAAACAACCAGACACGGAACAAATATCTGTAAATCATGCAAACATTTGTTCCGCGGCAGTTATCGAACCCGCTTCTTCCTGCGTCTCAGCCGGCTATACCCCCACTGCGCTACGGAGGTCGTCGTCGGACAAAATAATGATTATATGAGACTTATGAAGCATATTTCGATTCTATTGTAATCTTTGTGGTTATATTTATGATATAATTCTGTATCGGTAAAAGTAGATCCAATCTCAGTACCTAGGTATTGCGTGACCGGTGTGGAGGGCGACAGGTCAACACGCAGTAGGGCTGTCACGTCTATTCATATTATAATGTAAAGTAAGTGTTTAGCTTTAATGCGCATTGTGAACTCTTTGTCGTGACCAGACCCTCTAGGTATCTGAAATATCTCTGAAACAACTTGATTGTCAATTTCTTGAGAGTAAGCAGTTTATAAGCATTTTACTGTGACAAAGTTTGTTACAGGATACAGAATAGGAGGGGGGGGGGGGGGGGGGGGGGGGGCAGGTTTCCTAGGTTTCGGTAATACGATATGTTTTTTATTTAGTGAAAATAATAATATTATTACTGGACATTTCACACAGAGCTATCTATCCCCAAAATAAGCAGAGCTTGTACTATGGGAACCAGATAAGTGAAATAATACTTATATACTATTTTTAAATCCTTAGTAAAGTCAGAGAGGGATCAAGCTTAAGGCCATCTAGTAGTTTGATGACTATTAGATACATTTTCAGTGTTTTGACAACCCTATTAACAGCCTCTCATCTCAATATCAGTGACATATTTTTACAAACGCACCTTAGTATAATCCTAACTAATTTATGAGCTAAAGGCCAGACCGGGTGCCAGTTTTAAGGCCGCTCCAAAGCCTCCGACATGGCTTTGCGAATATTTCAACTTGGATCGAACATCTATAGTACTAAATACCTATCACTATAGAAGTCTATAGTAAGGACTATATTCCTTAACGAAACTCGGGAGTGACTATAAAATGAAAGAAAATGTATCAAAATTCCTTTTTACGTCGTAAGCCTTCTTACAAAGAAGAACAAATGCATAATGGAAGCTCTAGTTTTAAAAGTGATCTGGATGAATGGGAGCTCTTTATAAAAAGCGGTTGTCTCTGGCAACCTCTGGATATAGGTAATTAAAAGCTAGTATGTGTAGGTATATGTTTTGATAAAAACCATTTCAAAAATCAATACTTGAGTCTCGAGTTGAGGTTAGTTCTGGACCTTCACTTGTTTTACCATACGTTGTCAACTGTCTATTCAAACAAGCCATTGTCTGAAATCTCTCAAGCCCACCTACTGGCACAGATTAATGTACAGTTGTGAGCGCGTGCGCAAGGACATCGGGTCAGCTGTCACTTGCACCAACATATTTCGGCGAACTGCATAAGTTGCGGAATTAAATATTTGCATGTTATAAAAAGTATATGCAAGTCTGTCCAAATACTTACAGGAAGTACCCAAACCAGATATGGTTAGTATAATATGTCTACAGTTAACAAAAGTGCTGCGATTTTTATACAACACGGAGATGGGACAATCAAATGGTCCACCTGATGGTGGTGATGGTCCACCTGATGTTAAATAAATGAATAAAAATTCTTTATTGTTCAAATTAAAAATTATCTATACATAGGCAAACTTAATGCTAGATAGCATTCTCTTCTAGTTAACCTTTGAATAATGCGGAGAAACAGTTAATGTAGGTAGGCATATTTGGATTTAATGATAGAAAACCAGCGCTAAAGCACAAAGGCATTGCCTCGTAGGTCACGCACGCACCTTAGAAACTTGCCCTACGATGCACTGCCCTGCGTTAATCAACTCGAGACATAAAGTAAAGTCTCGTGTACCGTGGGCATCCATACCCTCCAAACTATATATCAATTGAAGATGGATTTGTTCATGAATAACTCCAACTCCATTAGTGCCCAGCCGAGTACCTACACTGGATTTTTCTATTTAGCTACAATTTTAATACCTACATCTTCTCAAGGACAGGATTGCTGATGAAATAAATCATCATAACAGCCATAGGACGTTCACAGCTTCCTCTATAGACTTCCAGAGTGACCGATCTTGTGCGGCCTGCGCCCGACGGCTCCCAGCAACCTTTGTCAGGTCTTCTTTCCATCTAGTGGGAGCCGTCCTACGCTGCGCTTTCCAGTGCGTGGTCTCCACTCGAGAACCTTTCTGCCCCAACGGCCGTCAGTTCTTTGAGCTATGTACCCTGCCTGATTATTCTTATGGATGATTCTTAGCTATAGTTGTAGGTACCCGGTAGGTGGCGATAGGTGAGGTCTAGAAAATTGGCGGACGAAGTCGCGGGCATTCAATTAGTCTTTAGTAGATTGCGTATATTAATGCCAAGTTTTCTAGATGCACTACTGGTCATAATATAGAGCGGTTATTACTATAGGACCTTCAAAGGTCTGCATTCCGTTGAGTTCTCAGAAAATGACAGAAAAAACAAATTCGGTACAAGTATTTTAGCCAGGCTGATTTTGCTGGCCCAATTTTGAAATATAATTTTTATTTTAGCAATTGGAACACATCAGAAACTGGAAATAAATAAAACTTAGTTATTTGTTCTGCGGCTGGAGACATGTTGCAGTAGTTACTAACTGGGTGAAAAATGCAGCTAAAAATAAAAAATATGCCTAATTATTACTGACAGAATAAATAAGAAGCTTAAATATCGTAACATTATAAATGTTATTGGGTAAAAATGTGTCTGACTACAAACAGGGTTCCTGATGATCTGGCTGTAAAGTTATATTTAAGTATAATAAACGAATTGAAAAGTTATTTGTAAAATTAACTTTGGTTAAATTGAATTTGCTTTAAGTTATGTCCGTTTGGAATTAAAGCCGCACTGACTACAGTACTTTTTATCTGTTAATACAAAGTTAATTTTGCAAATAACTTTAGAAAATTAACTTTGTTTAATTTGAATTTGCTTTAAGCAGACAGACATAACTTTAAAGCAAATTCAATTTAAACATAGTTAATTTTTCAAAGTGATTTGCAAATTTAAATCTTAATTAAAAAAAATACTATGGTCAGTACGGCTCATTTTTATTTTTAAATAAAAAGTTAATTTTGTAAATAACTTTGGAAAATTAACTTTGTTTAAATTGAATTTGCTTTAATTGCAGACGGACATGCCTAAACTAAAAAGAAATAAATACAATGCAATTCAATTCGTTTATTGCACTGAAATATAACTTTACAGCATTAATCAAATACGCTATATGTACCTTAAACTAATAGAGAAAAATAAATAAATTTAGTCCTCAGGTGGGCATACTTAGATATTTACTCAGTTGAATGTGGATAGCATATTAGCAGCGATATAGCGGTTATAACCGCTATAGCGCAGACCCGTATTTTTTTCCCACTGACGTAGTTGTCCAAATATGAGGTTTGATAAATGCCCACCTTTTGCATACAAATATATAACCTTGTTAAAAGTCTCAATGTAGCTTTAAGATTAAAATCTCGATAGCTTTAATGAACTTACTCGTTTATTACGCAATGCAGAAGGACATGCGTTGAACTTGGACCACGGAATGCGAACCGCCTTTGTGTGAAAGGCATAAGTGCCTATTTTGGATTTATTTATTTCATATGTTATAACCGACTTCAAAAAAAGGAGGCTCTGAATTTAACGCGTAATTTTTTAATATATTATTTTCGTTTATATGTTCACGTAAAGCTTTTTACTTGGTTGAAAGAATTTTGATGTTTTTATTTTAATGATAGTTTAACATTTTTTATATACAGTTAGCAAACAAGCATACGGCATAACACCAAAGGTATTACTCGCGCGTTGCCGACCCTTTTGAAGAACCCCATGTAGTCCCTAGCGAAAATCTCCGCAGGGAGACCATTCCACAAGCGAAGTGTTCGCGGAAGGAAATTCCTCTGGAACCTCACGGTACGCGACCAGATCGTCTCCAAGGTTTGTGGATGGATTCCCTGCCGATGGCGAGCGGTACGGTGATAAAACGAACCTTTCAGTTACCATATCAAACAACTCCTCAGAACATAACCCATTATACAAGCGGTAGAACACACACAGGGAGGCAAATCTCTCCTGAGACTTCACTCAACATAATAAAACATATATGGTTTCATTCATGTAAAATCCATTTGGGTAAAGAGGAGGTGCAAAATAATGTAATATAAATAAATATGTGTGGTATTGTTGGAAAGCTCTTTAGAAATGAAGTAGAATACTTTTTATTTTAGAATTCCGTTTCCGAATTTTTGACGATTTTCTGTTTATGACATCAGATATAATTTTAGTTAAAAAGTTACTTGTATTAGTGCGATTTGGATGTGGTGCACGTACATAGATAGTCATGTACATAGTAGACATGTACGGAATCTAGGAGTATGCGAAAAATAAACAAAACTTTAAAATATAATGCAACGGAGCGCTCAGCGCGTTCAATATAATATATGTATAACGGCGAATGTTCAATCTAATCCCTGCGGCATCGAGCTCACCCACATATTGTAGATGCGTGGAGGTCTCACACGGTGCGCTTCACTCGCTCGTTTCTTCCACGCACCTGCAAGATGTGGAATGATCTGCCCCCGGAGGTTTTCAAGGTGGGCTTCAACATGAACATCTTCTAGAGGTGTAAATAAGGCATTAAGTTTTATGCAACGCGACTGCAGTACCTCGAGTCCTGCAGAAGTTTATAGGCGACGGTGACCATTTAACATCCGGAGGCCCGTCAGCTTGTGTGTCTAAATATATAATATACTAGCTGACCAATCCTCAGCTTCGTACGCGTAGTTTTTCAATAAAAACATTACCCTCCTTCTGCGCAGTTGGGTAAAAAGTAGCCTATGTCACCCGAAGATAGTGTAGCTTCCCAACAGAAAGAACTTTTTAAATCGGTCCAGTAGTTTCGGAGCCTATTCAATACAAACAAACAAATCTTTCCTCTTTATAATATTAGTATAGATATAAAAAGTATTGTAAAATAAATATATTATTTGTATTTACCGCCTTAAGATACGAGTCGAAAGAAGAGAGAGAAACTGAGGATTCGCCTACTACGAGTAAACTGAGGATTCGCCTACTACGATTAAACTGAAGATTCACCTACTACGAGTAAACTGAGGATTCGCCTACTACAAGTAAACTGAGGATTCGCCTACTACGAGTAAACTGAGGATACGCCTACTACGAGTAAACTGAGGATTCGCCTACTACGAGTAAACTGAGGATTCGTCTACTACGAGTAAACTGAGGATACGCCTACTACGAGTAAACTGAGGATTCGCCTACTACGAGTAAACTGAGGGTTCGCCTACTACGAGTAAACTGAGGATTCGCCTACTACGAGTAAACTGAGGATACGCCTACTACGAGTAAACTGAGGATTCGCCTACTACGAGTAAACTGAGGATTCGCCTACTACGAGTAAACTGAGGATACGCCTACTACGAGTAAACTGAGGATTCGCCTACTACGAGTAAACTGAGGATTCGCCTACTACGAGTAAACTGAGGATACGCCTACTACGAGTAAACTGAGGATTCGCCTACTACGAGTAAACTGAGGATTCGCCTACTAGGTTCCTACTTTCTAGTGGCACAGTTATAATACGCCGTGTTGTACCAATTTCTACGGAAAATAGTTGATTGTGAATTTACTGTACTATAAATCTATAAATTTTGCAAGGCTTTGAAATAAAATATTTTTTGTATTTATTTATTTACCATTTTCAAAATACATTTAAAAGATATGAAATATGTCATCTAAAACAACTAAGGTTAAAATAATATATTAATCACTACATAGTATAAAACAAAGTCGCTTCCCGCTGTCTGTCGGTCCTTATGTATGCTTAGATATTTAAAACTACGCAACGGATTTTGATGCGGTTTTTTTAATAGATAGAGTAATTCAAAAGAAAGGTTTATATGTATAATACATGCATAATATAGTAGTTAAACACTGATAGTTTTAGCGGTTTCTAATGTGATGTCGTAAATAAACACATTTTTTTGCGCTTACATTGCAAACGCTGGCTGAACCCTACGAGATATATCAAAATAATGTACTACAGTATTGTACAACTTAAAAGGTCTACAAAAAATCCGCAATGATATATGTCTATCTCTTAGGAATAACCATTTTTTAATCATTACGAGAAATAATAGCTTATTGGCGAAGCGATTTTAAGCAATACAGCATTAATCCTTATCCAATTAAGTACCTACCTTAAATACATTCTGCGTTTAACATACATTATATACAAACATACAATTAATATATATAAAGACATTATGTAGTATATTTACAAGCAAGGGCGGATCCAGCTTTGGTGCCAGGGGGGGGGGGGGGTCACATAGTCGTGGTTAAGTCACAAGAAGTTATAATTTAATTTATATAATAATAGATACAAGTAAAAAGTAGGTATTTTATTAATGTACTTATATACTGTACGTAAAAATACCTATATTTAAATAACAAAATCAATTTTTTAAATCAACATAAAATTAAATAATAATATTTAATTAAATAAATAAATATAATTAAATAATTAATTACATTAATTAAATATTGAATGTACTTACATAAAATCTATATTGTGTCAAAGAAATATATAAAAACATTATGTTTAACAATTTTAATTAGTGGTTCACCTAGGTCCTGGACCCAGCCCAGGAAGAGGGGGGGGGGGTCATGACCCCCCCATGACCTTCCCCCTGGATCCGCCCTTGCCGGCAAGTATTCTAATTCTTAATCTATAAGCAAAAATGTTAGAATAAAGAACCTGTACTTCCGCTAAAGTTAAATAGTGTTTTATAGCTTATCTCAGAGCTTATCAAATAACAAGCAAACAACTTACTTACAAGCCTATTAATCAGATTTATCTACAAAATGGTCATGAAGATAATTTGTTTTGGTAATAATTTAAAATATATGCATGTGGAGCACTTCGGGTAGTCATAAATATTCTTTAAATCAATATACAAATCGGCGTCCGACATAATGGTCAATTACAATAATACAATTATGTCTTAATTTCTAATCATCCGACCACGTTCAATTAATTTATGGTGATGTGAATGGTGACCATGCTTTATAAATATGCAGGATATAAGTTGTAGACTGAAAAAAAATGTTATTTAATAAAAATATTATATAGCTTAATAATATATTTGGTACACACGGCTACACATCAAGCAATACATTTCCAGTATAAGCTGACCTCGTATTCTACGAAAAGCCAACACAATGCGAGGTCTGCTTATACTGGAAATTTATAGCATGATGTGTAGCCGTGTGTACATGATCAATATATATTAAAAAAAGTTTTCTGATTATGCCTATTAGTGTGTGGTAAAGTGATGTCACTAACTAACCCCTAGGGTTCTCTGTGTCGTGGGGTCTAGTCCTCCTTAAGATATAGATAACTAGTGTCGTAGAAGGAAGCGACCTTTCTTCAATCAATTAAAGATGATTTATAGAGAGCCTGGTGGCAGGACGAGCTTGGCGAAAGGCGCAACCGATGTAGTGCATGAGCCAGGGTTTTGAGATGAAGTAGGCAAGCAGCTCCTATAGCTACAATCGTCTCAGCTTTATCAGCCCGAGCCACAGGAAATACATGGTCGATAAAGGTAGAAATAACTGCTTACTTCTTACATACTTCCCTTCCTATCTTTAAAACGCTATTGTTTAAACATTATTTGTCTGCATCAGAGAGCTGAGTCATCTTATTTTGTTATTACCTATATCTGTCGTCGTTATTGTTTGTATTACAGCTATTTCATTATTGTATTTTATTTATTATTAGTATTTTATTGTTATAGAATGTTTATGTATTACATTTATATCAATTGTACCTACCCTCGTATCTATTTATTTTATTTTAAGTATTGTATTTCCCTTAGGTAGGTACGCAGTTAAAAAACGAGTGTGCTTTAGACCACACTACTGAAGTAAAACTTCTTTTTCAAGATATTAATTTATAAAACTGTTCAAGAACAAAACGAAATTACGAAAAAACAGATGCGTCCGCAGATGAATTTCCACGAGCTGTCCACACGTCTGTAGGTCGATCAGTCTATGTTCATTCTGGACAGACGCAACTCGCACTCGCATATTAACGTTTAAAAATATACGAAACGTAACTCTTTTTCTTTCTATCTTCGCTAACTTATATCTCCCTCTCAACTTCCGTTCGCACTTTTCATAACGCATTCACCAGCTTACTCTCCAAGTCAAGCGTGCGTAAAGAAGTTTTACTTCAATAGAAAGCTTAAATTATAAAGCTACCGTCCTTTATCGTTCTCGTAAAATCCAGTCCATCCAAAGGTTGTCTGGAAAAGATAAGATTAACGATAAGACCGCCAATTGTACTATTGTGTATCTATTTTTAAGTGTGGTATACAATAAAGCGTTTTCTATTCTATTCTACCTTATCAGTGACCATGGGTATAATTTTACCCACCATGATAAAGTTGCGAATACAGTGCCACCAATTTATCTGTTCAGGTGGACAAAATTGGAACGACAAGAACAAAGATACAAACGTCAACTGTCAAGTGTCTGTCAACTGTCAACTCAACATAAGATGGTGATTCTGTAGTCTCAAGGAAAAGATGTCTAAAGTTTGACACTTTTTCAAGGAGATATGAGTCGTAGTCACTTACCGATGGATATAGGAATCCGCCATAAAACGCATAGAATGATATTGTGATACCCATTCTTGTAAGAGAGCGCTATCTGTCAGGGCAATCCACTACTACGGACGAAGGAGCAACACATATTTCCAAAGCATGGTGGCTCTAGTGTAAATATTGATACAAATCGAACTTTATTTCCATACGAGTGTCGAATGCCGAAGGTTAATAGAATTTAATGGCTAGTTACTGAACGGAAGATAAATTGCCACCTATGTACACACGGCTACACATTGTGTAGGCTTTTCGTGGAATGAGAGGTCAGCTTATACTGGATATGTATTGTATAGCTTGATGTGTAGCTGTGTGTACGCGTACAGGCTGTTAATTTTGTAATTTATTTCGGTGTACTTTTTACATGTAACTAAAACAATGTGAACAATGGGGGGGGGGGGGGGGGGTATGTGTGTGTGAGGATTCGAAGGTGTGTTTGGGGTAGTGTGTATATGAGTGTGTGGTAATGTGTGTATGTGCAAGGGTGGGTGTTTGTGAGGATTATGTGTGTCTGGTGGGTAAGGGTGTACTTGCGAGCTTATAACATCTAAGATCTCAGATCTAATGATATAGAGGGAAGTTTATTGTTTTACTTGTATGATTTCTTCGGGTTCTTCGTATGTATTTTATTCTTTATTGTACACAAATAGATTTACAGACAAAAATAGCTTACAAAATGGACATGTACAAAAGCGAGCTTAACCCTAATAAGAGTTTTCTTCCAGCAAACCATTGAAGATATAGGATATTTGATTATAGTAGTGGTATGTAAGTGTAGATAGCATTTTTATTTTTTTAACTTTGTCTTTACATGTCTTTGCATGTTAATGGGTAGATGTTATGGTTTTTATTAATTCTGTTATATAAAATGCGGCTTAAGAAGCTTTATAACAATGACTAGGCAATATTCTATAAATATAAAAACTAGTGGTTCTGTGAGAACAGTAAACCTCGCATCCCTTATATAACAAAATTAACAAAGACAGTACAATTTTAAATCGAATTTCAGGTGCTTGAATTTTCCTATAGGCTTATTTACCTATCCTACTAATATTATAAACACGAAAGTTTGTACGTATGGATGTTTGTTCCTCTTTCACGCGAAAACTACCGAATGGATTTTAATGAAAGTTTACAATAATACAGCTTATACATTAGAATAACATATAGGCTATAATTTTTAAAGATAGTGTGTGAATTGTTCAAATATAACGATAATTTTCAAGTAAGTCGGAAAAAATCTGCCATCTGCGAGCTATTCTGGCGTACGCTGCAAAAACTGTAGAGTTTACACGCATATAATGTATGAGAGAAATGTTTATCTTAATTAGTCCTACAAAAAAGTCCGTGACAGCATATATCTAGCTTTTATGAATAAGCCATTATCGCCAAAACAGTAAACCATAAATCCACTCAAAATTTATAATATATTTCTAAAAAATAATAATGCACATTGGGTAGTAACAAATTGATTTTTATAACAAAATATATACTTTTAAATACTTAAACTTCGTCTTCTACACTACATCATAAGCTACTCAAAGTACTTACTAATCCTGCGCAGACGAAGTCGCGGGTACCAGCTAGTACTTTATAGGTCCAAATTGGATTTTACTTTTGAGCAAAGTATTGGCATCACCTGTAGGCGAGAACATACAGACAGATAGACAGCCGGACAAAACCATGTTTTGGCCAATCTCGAAACTGAGCTCGCTCGGTTAATAAAGATGAATGAATGGAGAAACTATATTTTACACCTTAAAACTATAAAAAAAATAAAAGAAAAAACACAGCAAATAATACAATTAGCGGCCTTATCGCTTTGAAGTGATTTCTCCAGAAAACCTTTGAGTTGAAGAGGACGAGGCTCTATCGGAAATGAAATTCATTTTGAAACACTAAAATTGGCCATACCCCTAGGTCATTCTGTACAAGTGTATACCATATACCTATATAAATTCGTACTATACTATTGCAGGTAAGTAATCATATAGATAATTACAGTTGTCTCAGATTTACCGAGGTCGTGTTTAATTAAACCATTACGTACCGACAACTGTTGGACTGTTTGGAGCGCCCGGGGCGCAAATGTCAAGCGACGTTCGGCTGCCGATCTAAAGAGACTGCCGTAACATATTGGTTGATGGATGACTTTGGCAGTATAAACAGATAAACTAGTTATTCGCCCCGAACTGAGATCTCGCGAGTCTCCAATAAAACAAAAAAATATTATTCGTAATCTTTGACTATCAAAATTGTGCCACGAAATGCAAAACCACCATACTTGACCTACAGTCTCGTTCAAATTATACGTAACGGGAGTTCATGATTTTGATAATTTTTTGGGGTAGAAATTGCAGTTCTTCTGGATTTCAGACCTTTGCCTATATTTGTGTCACAAAAGCTACACGCATACCAAATTTCAGTACTGTGGGGTCACTGGTGTACCCTGTGAATTTTGGCACAGTTCAGTTTTTATTATGGCTAATAACTTAAAAACTACAAATTTTAAACTAAAAATAAAAACGAGGTCGAAATGTACCCATAAAGACCTTTTATTAGACATGCCACTTGACCGGATAGTCCCATTTTAGTTTTTTTACCCTTGAACCCCAAGATCTCAACAACCCCCCCACATATTTAGTAACACCAAAATTGTGCTATTACTACCTACCTATATACCAAATATCACGATGATCTGATAAACGTTTCAAAAGTTATCCTCGGACAAACAAACATACATACATATAACGCCGATTTGCCCAAGTTGATTTGGAGATCTCACTTCGCTCGATCAATAAAATAATATGTTGAGATCACGGGATGCCTGTCAGATGTAAAACATCTAAATAGATGGATAATGAAAGAGTTTAATTAAAGAAAACCGTTTTTAATTATCTTATCTTACCTTATCATATACGCGTGACGGCAAACAATACTTTATCCGTACTTTCGACTTTTGTCTTATGACTTTTGAGTGGTGACAATAATTGATTCATGACGTCTTACCCCCAATCTTACTTAAATTTATCTTATTGTACGCTTGCGTCGGTCTTACCTGGGGGTAAGACCGAGCGCCAATATATGCTTCACATAAAAAATATTGTACTCGTACACACGGCTACACATCAAGCTATACAATTCCAGTATAAGCTGACCTCGCATTGTGTAGGCTTTTCGTAGAATGAGAGGTCAGCTTATACTGGTAATAATAGCTTGATGTGTAGCCTTGTGTACAGCCAGCTTTTATTTTTATACAAGTAACTTTTTAACAAAAATATAACCGACTTCAGATAACAGCAAAAACCAAACTACTTAACAGATTTTGATGAAATTTCTATTAGACCAATCTGAAAGCATATCCTTTCAATTAAACAAGGAGTTGTAGGTACCTTCCATCATAAGCTCACCTGAATAGCTCAAAGGTACATTTTATTTTCATCATCATCATCATATCAGCCGTAGGACGTCCACTGCTGGACAAAGGCCTCCCTCATTGATCTCCAGGAATTGCGGTTGGAAGCGGCCTGCATCCAACGCCGACCTGCGGTTCTTACCAAGTCGTCTGCCCATCTTGTAGGTGGACGTCCTACGCTGCGCTTGCCGGTCCGTGGCCTCCACTCGAGAACCTTCCGGCCCCATCGGCCATCTGTTCTGCGCGCTATATGGCCTGCCCATTGCCACTTCAACGTGCTAATCCGTCGGGCTATGTCGGTGACTTGAGTTCTTCTACGTATCTCCTCATTTCTGATTCGACCCCGTAGAGAAACCCCGAGCATAGCTCTCTCCATAGCTCGTTGAGCGACTCTGAGCTTATTCATAAGGCCAATAGTGAAGGACCACGTCTCGGTTCCATATGTCATCACTAGTAACACACACTGATTGAAGACTTTCGTCTTAAGGCACTGAGCTATGTTGGACGAAAAGACGTTGCGAAGTTTCCCAAACGCTGCCCATCCGAGTTGGTCAACATTTTATTATCCACTAACTCCTAAGTGAAGGAGTTATATTTTCCATCATCAGCTCAGCATTATGAGATGATCAGTACCAGATTCAAAATACTTGAATTTTATTTTATTTATTTAGAACAATACATCTATTATTAGACGTTAGACCTAAAACAATAGAGTAGTCATCAAATGTCCGTTGAGCAAAGAAGAAAAAAATAAATTTAATCAATCCAATAATAAACAAATTATACACATACAAATACAAACGTCAATGAGAAAAATCAATAAAATAATTACAATTAAATCTTCATAATGACATATTCGTCATAATCTAGTACACATAAGTAGTACACACGGCTACACATCAAGCTATACTTTTCCAGTGTAAGCTGACCTCTCATTCTACGAAAAGCCTACACAATGCGAGGTCAGCTTATACTGGAAACGTATAGCTTTATGTGTAGCCGTGTGTACATAAGTAGCGGTCTATATGAGCCTATAATATTTAAAGAATTATCCACTAATTTCTAAGTTAAAGAGTTATATTTCCCATCATCAGCTCAGCAATGTGAGATCAGTACCAAATGCAAATACTTGAATAGTTTTTATTTATAGTGAATTGCGTCCCTATGATATTTGAGGGTTGGCCTCGATTTTTTTGGGATCCCATCATCAGAGATCCTGACTTGGTGCCAATAGGACAACCTAGAAAGGATACCCTTTTAAACAAAAAAATAATTTCTCGTCGGTCCAGGCCGACGCCTGTTCGCCGACGCGAACATACATAAAAAAGTAAGGAGTGGAACTCACTTCCGTTGTATGTTTTTCCAAACCAGTATAATCGAGGATTCTTCAAGTCCAGAGTGAATAGGTTCTTTCTAGGCAAGCGTGCTACATCTTCGATCACCTTCACTTACCATCAGGTGAGGTAGTGGTCAAGCGCTTGATAAAAAAAAACAAAAAAAGAAGATACCGCTGAATTGAGAACCTCCTCCTTTTTTTGAACTCGGTTGAATACCCTTTATGACGACTCCTCCTCCAGAGTCCTGAAAACTGAACCGAAACGGAAAACATGATAAGTACTATAACTGTTATTATTAAATATACGAATATGATATGATAATGAATGACTGATCATATAAAGATAAATAACATTATAATTAAATTTAATTAGTATCCATGCGTAGGGAACCGTTTAAGTATTACTAGAGATAAGTAATATCAATATCAATATATAATATCGTCCTAGCAGATAATCAAATATCGTTTAAACGGAGACTCGCACGATCTCAGCTTGGGGCGAACCACTAGTATATATAGAAGATAGACTAGTGTTTGACTACGTTCTCGCCTGATGGTAAGCGATAATACTATGGTAATATATATGTTATAATGGTTATTATATTATTTAACTGTTGTATAACTTCCGAATTCCTCTATAAAGGTAAGGTTGAAAGTTTACGTTGTCGTAATGAAGTAAAAAGTTATTTGTGTCAGGTTCACAGATCTGATACGATCTCCATAACGAGAGGTGATCATTTTTCATGAATAACTGGGCAATGATGAAGTTGTCATTTAAAACTAGTTATGGATGGTCATGTTTATTTCATATAATGGAAAATCATAAATCCCAACCAAAACATTGAAAACTTGGCCATAAAAAGTAGTGAGATCAAATAAAGAGCCAAGTCAGTGAATAAAATAAAACGAGTGACATGGTCGTTAAACATTTTGTAAGAGCTGTAGGTAGCACAGTTGTTTTTGCACCTAGAATCTTCAGTTTAAGGCTCGGACTATATGGCATCCGGGCTTGTTAGGACCAATCCGTCGCACAACCAAACATTTGAATTTTTCCTGCATCGACTACACACGATCCGAAGTCATCCGACTACGATTTTTACCTGGAAGCCACCGGGGCATGCTCCGGATTCGCAGGATCGGGGAGATCCGGCCCCTTATTATCTAAGCCAAATTGCTGTCGCGTCGCTATCGCTAGTCAGGCCATCCCTTTCACACGCGAGTTACGTACTGTACGTGTGAAAGGGATGACCTGACTAGCGATAGCGACGCGTGAAAAATTTGGCTTAGGTAATGGGCGGTTCTCTTATTACCTAAGCCAAATTGCTTTGGTGTCGCTATCGCTAGTCATGCCATCCCTTTCATACGTACAGTACGTACCTCACTTGTGAAAGGGATGGCCTGACTGGCGATAGCGAAGCGACAGCAATTTGACTTAGGTAATAAGGCTACCGGATGCCATATAGATAGATAGATAGATAGATAACTCTTTATTGAATTACCACACAAACAGAAATAATAAAAAAATAAGTACTGGGTTAAAATAAATAAGGCAATACAATGGGCGGCCTTATCGCTAAAAGCGATCTCTTCCAGGCAACCTTTATATAGTCATCATATTTCATATAGTCCGAGCCTAAGCTCAATGATGTTTAGATACGATAACATCCGACGGCACTTCATAATCCATGGTGATGATGGCCAGCACACGATGAACAGGATCTAGGGTACTACTGAAGCTAGAATTTAAATTATAATTTAAAAACTTAAAATTTTCTACTAATAGTAGTGTAATTTTTTTCTGCTATTTCACAGACAATGAAATTTAATACTGATGACTTAAAGTCATTCTTTCTACGCGATTTCGTTGAAACTGCCTGATGAATTCCGATGGAATCTAAATTACCTGCGATTTAGCAGATCCGAACGAAGTATTGAATACGATTAACGATGAAAACCGAAAGCGATTAAATTCGAATGATTTTTAACAGGTTACGCGAAGGACGGCAGTGTAACGTATGATTTTTAAATTCATATGTTTTTTCACATAGATACTACTCGTGAAATGTTTCATCCCTAGCTTGTAACTGATAATATTATTATTGATCGAGCGAAGCGAGATCTTCAAATCAACTTGGGCAAATCGGCGTTGTACGTATGAAATGTATGTTTGTCCGAGGATAACTTTCGAAGAGTTGATCCGATCATCGTGAAATTTGATACGTAGGTAGTGATGGTACAATTTTGGTGTGACTAAATGAGCTTAAAATGTGAGAGGGTTGTTGAGATATTGGGGTTTAAGAGAAGTAAAAAAAAAATGAAATTAAAACTATTGGGTCAAATGAGACGTCAAATGAAAGGGCTTCATTAGTCCATTTCTATTCCATTTTTATTTTTAAAAAAGTCCGTAGTTTTTTAGTTATTAGCCATAATAAAAACTGAACTTTGACGAAATTCACAGGCCAGTAACCCCACAGTGCTGTAATTTGGTAAGCGTGTAGGCAAAAGTCTGAAATCCAGAATAACTGCAATTTGTACCCAAAAAAGAGTAACCAATTAACATAAACTCCCGTTACCTGTAATTTGAATGAAACTGTAGGTCAAGTAATTGGTTATATATTTTGTGGTATTATTTTGCTAGTCAAAGATTACGAATAATATATTTTTGTTTTTAATAGAGACTCGCGAGATATGAATGAATGAATGAAATACTCTTTATTGCACACCAAATAAAAATACAATAATGGAAATAAACAATAAATAAAGGTACAATGGGCGGTCTTATCGCTAAAAGCGATCTCTTCCAGACAACCTTAGGATGGACAGGATAAACAAAATCAAAAGACGGCGGTGTAAGAGTACCTACAGACATAAACAGAACCCACAAAATAAAATATACATATTAATTATACTAATAAACATAAATACATACAAATAATATAAGTATAAATAAACTACACTACATAAAGAGGATAAATAACATAAACACTAACTAGCAGTTACGAGACAACGAAAGGAAATGGTTGTATACCTTGACTTTGAAAATAGGAAGAGATTGGGACGACCTTACAGACAAAGGTAAGGCGTTCCACAGTCGCACAGCTTGTACTGTAAAGGAGTCACCATAAAATTGTGAACTATGGATGGGAGTTCGAAGCTGTAGAGCTTCGGAAGAACGAAGGGTTTGAGAGTGTCCCTGATACAGAAACTCGAAACGCTCCTTTAGATAAGAAGGTGAAGTGGGATTATAGAGAATGTTACAAAGAAGTGATACAATATGTGCATTCCGGCGAAGACGTATAGGGAGCCACTTGAGTTTTGCGCGGAATTCTGAGACATGGTCATACTTGCGCAAGCCGAATATGAACCGAATACAAAGGTTTTGAAGGCGCTCAAGTTTACTCATTTGGACTTCGGAAATGTCGAGGTAGCTGGCGTCGGCGTAATCTAAGATAGGAAGTAGAAGGGATTGTGCAAGCGTAATTTTGGTGGCGGTCGGTAAAAAGTTACGAAGTCTACGCAACGAAGCTGAAGAAGCAAACACTTTGCGGCTGATCTCAGCAATACACGGCATCCATGATAGCTTGGTGTCCATGATAATTCCCAAGTTTTTCACCGTCTGACTGATAGCTATTTGTGTTCCATTAAAAAGTACAGGTGGGAGTTTTGCAAAATCTAGCCTAGGAATCATTTTGTGACTACCGATTATGATCACTTGTGTCTTTTTAGGGTTTACGGTAAGACCGAAGGATTTGCTCCAGTCACAAATTCGGTCCAAATCTGAGTTTATTAAACTGATAGCTCCGTTAATGTTGTCAATCGGGGCTTGTGTGTAAATTTGTAAATCATCTGCATACAAGTAGTAGGAAGAAGAAAGATTTTGAGATATTGAATGAATAAAAACACTGAAGAGGAGAGGAGATAAGACGCCGCCTTGGGGGACACCAGCAAGAAGGCTACACCATGAAGAGTAATTATCTTCAATACGGATGCGCTGCCGGCGTCCAAACAAATAACTACGAAACCAGTCAATAGCCGTTGGAGATATGTTAAGAGAGCTTAATACACCCAGAAGTATGTCGAAATCGACGTTGTTGAAGGCATTGCTGAAATCAAGTAATGACAGCACTGTCACCTTCCCACTCTCCATTCCAAACCGAATGTCATCGGTTATCTTGACGAGCGCTGTGACTGTGCTATGTCCGGGGCAAAAACCAGATTGGAGAGGATTTAACAGGATATTATTGGATAGGTAGGTACTGAGTTGTTTATGGACAAGGCGTTCAAGGACCTTTGATAGAAAGGGAAGTATAGATATGGGACGATATTCAGAAAAAGAAGATGGATTGGGTTTCTTAGGTAAAGGAATTATCTGTGCTTCTTTCCAGACGTCAGGAAAAGAGCCGGAATCGATTGAGGCATTCAGGATGTAGGTGATGATAGGAACGATTTCGTCAAGTATTGGCATAATCATATTCCGACTAACACTGTCACTGCCAACAGCATTTGAATACATTGTAATACTTTTCTTAACATCACAATCGGCAAATTGACTAAACTGAAAAGAAGGAAAGTCTGGGGTTGGCTGTGAAGAAAGATTAAATAATGTATTTGATTTAGTAATTCCGTCAATACTGGAAGAACTCGTGAAGTGCTGATTAATATGATCAATGTTAATGATTTTTGAGATATTTTCTGGTTTAGATTTACCAAACCCCAGTGTTTTAAGAAATTTCCACACTTTAGATGGATCATTATTATCTACGGAGTCATGAATGTATCGGTGCTGCGCGTCCCTACACAACCTGTTGCAGTGATTTCGCCGATCGAAGTATTTGGTCTTATTGTTGTCAGAAGGTCTACACCTCATCCTAACCTTCGCCATAGCCTTTTTGTGCATCGCCAAGCGGATTTCATCAGTAAGCCATGGTGCTGGAAAGTGTTTGATTTTAATGGCACGTACGGGGGCATGTGTGTCATACAACTTAATCAATTGTCTATTGAAAGAACTCACCATATCATCAACGCAGCACGCACCTAAGACGTCGGTCCAGTCGATCTGCTGAGCATCCCCACGGAGGCTTACCAAATTCATTCCACCAAAATTACGCTGCATAAGAATTTGTGGCTTAGCTTTCGGCGGACGAACTTTGTAGGACAAAAATATTAAATCATGATAGGAAAAAGCTGCCGCCGAAGTTTGGCCGTGTTTAGATACATTATTAGGTGATGATACTAATGTCAGGTCAAGAAGAGATGGAGTGCAATTTGGGAAGAAATGTGTAGCAGATGAAGGGAGAATGGTCAAATTGCTAGCCTTAACGAGGGTTTCAAAAGTAATGGAACGGGAATCCTGCTTAAGAAGACAGGTGTTGAAGTCACCCAAAATGACGGTGTGATTGTAAGAAGGAGTGAGGTCTTCAAGAAGCCTTTCGAATGAGGAAAATAAATTATTGCGAAGATTATTGCTATAGTAGACTCCGAGTAATACCTTGGTGTGAGAGAGGCAGACTTCAACAAAAATGTGTTCGCCCGCATCAGGCGACGGTGGTTGTGGAGACATATGAACAACGGTATGAGGTATGTGAGGGCGCAAGTAGATGGCAACCCCACCACCACGTCCATCGATGCGGTGTCGTTTCTAATTAGGATGAAACCTGGTAACGAATAAGAAGTTGTAGGCAAACATGGTTTTAACCATGACTCGGAGACTAATACAGCATGAATGTTTTTATGGTCAAATGACGCCAGCAGATCGGGGTAATGAGCCGGAATGCTCTGCGCATTAATATGTACGACATTGAAGTTTTTTGAGACGTCCGAGAACTGAGTCTCTAGAGTTTGAGAAAGCGTAGGTATACTGCAAAAACGATCGTCACTGCTTATGTTATCGTTATCACAGGAAGAAAGAGATAAAAAGTGTTCACTATCACTACTAACTAAAGATGACATAAATAAATAAATAGATTCTAATTATGAAAAGAAAAAAAAAAAATTATAATAATTAAATGTACCTATCTCTAACTGATTATTCCTAATTAAAAATATGCAAATATAAGCCTGTCCACCTGCCAGTTGTGTTAAAAGAGTATCAAAAATACAGAAATCAAAGAATCAACACAAAACTAAAATACAAACCAACAAAGAAAAAAAAACAAATTGAAATATCGAAACGAAAACTGCCCGTCCATTCACAATGTCTAAAGTACACAACAAAGGTTTGGAACATTTGTGACATAACTGAGTTGTGACAGTTTGCAAATTTGAATTTGACATTGAAAGCATATAATAAAAACAAAAAAAGAACAACAAATTTTGCTAAAGGGTAAAAAATAGAAAATAAAAACGGGTGATTCATCATTAGATTATGCTACCTACCTACACATTCACACGGACACGGGCGCTATCTCCTAGTCGACGCTGCTACACGCTTTGTTCTCAATCATCACGATATGTTCGGGGTAACCACTAGTTATGAGAATAAAAGTATTGCGTCGTCGAAACAGGAAATACATGTGAATTAGAATACAATGGCCATAAACTATAATCGTGGTAAGACCTACCTACAGTTACAGTTACAAATATTTGGATGTGGGCGAACTAAGGATGATAATAAAAAGGCCCACTTACCCGCCCCTTGCATGTTTTTCTTATAGGTTTTCTTTAACATGACGCGAAGCATAACAAATATTATGGTTTTAAAGATCTATAAGTTGAGATAAATAATATTTTTTTTGCCCTTTTTCAGCAAAGCCCTATCAGTCTCTACATAGGCAACGACGCGTAATTTGTAATTTTTGGGTCGTCGGTCGTGGGACGGGAAAATGGCTTAGTTGTGCACGAGCTAAGTGCCGTTGATTTTTCTCGGCCTTTGTTGGCAGTGACAGTATAGTTATGTACTTACCTACTTGTTATTTAGTCTCAGCATTGCAACACCTAGATAACCTTCTGGGTAGGTTGGTTGCTAAAACTGCTTATAATTTTTTTGAATGTATACCTAATCAGTGTTCACTTTGAATTCCTCTTTGTTTACTCTCATCACCATCATCATCCACAGTCCGACTTCACCCACTGATGGGTATAGGCCTCCGAAAGTTTGTTCCATCCGCCACGATCCTGTGCTATTAGTGACTCTAACGATGTCGTCCGCACATCTCGCTCTACTCTACTCTGTCTACTCTAATCTCTCCAAATTATATCTGAGTCAAAGTAGGTATTGTTTGACCAACAACAATACCTACTTTGCCTCAGATATAATTTGGAATATGTTCCTTTCATTTAAACGTTGACTCTTTTCGATAATATAACTAAAAATATTGTCAACTAAAAATTACAACGATAATACCTTTAACTATTAATAATGTCATAACAAAATACCTACTAAAAACAAAACAGGTAGGTAGGTAAATTTACAGATATTTAAAATAAAATTATAGGTTCCTAACTAAAACGGTATGTAAAAACTAAATAGCCTCGAACTGAGATCTCGCGAGTCTCCCCTAAAATCAAAAAAATATTATTTGTAATCTTTGACTATCACAATAGTGCCACGAAATACATATACAACTTACTTGACCTACAGTTTAATTTAAATTACAGGTAACGGGAGTTCATGTTAAATGGTTATTATTTTTGGGGTACAAATGGCAGTTATTCTTGATTTCAGACTTTTGCTTATATTTGTGCTACTAAAGCTACACACATACAAAATCTCAGCCCTGTGGGGTCATTGGTGTACCCTGTGAATTTTGTCAAAGTTTAGTTTTTATTATGTCTGATAACATAAAAACTACAAGATTTAAACTAAATATAAAAATGGGGTCGAAATCAGTGGCGGATTTACAAATTTTCAAGGTATAGGCTGAATAGTTTTTGCCGCCCTTGCATCAACAATTGTCATATCATTCATTATTTTTACAATGCAACAATTTCGTTGAAATTGCACGTAAAATAATTTTTCGGTATATTTTTGAGCTAATCGAAGCTCAATCATGTATGGGCGGGATAATGTATGCTATTTACACATTAATGAACATTTGGTGATCCGATTTTGTTTTCGTTTTTCGCCTCGATTTGTTCGGGTAACCGGGGTAACCCACACGGTTATTGGAATAGAGAATGAAGCTCGCTACGTGCACGTGCAACATTGACGTCATTGATAACATTGTAGCATTAAAAAAATACCGCGTTCGGGGATAAAATTTTTTTTTGACTTAAGACTATCTCGCTATTACTGTTCAAGTTTTTTTTTAAATCCAATCGAATTTTCTGAAACTACTAGTGCATGTGAAACACATAATAGTCGATACATAAGATTGAAATCGGTAAAATTATTCACTAAATTATTCATTATATTCGAATAAAAATCGAAAAATTATACAAACCATCCAGTTCGTAGCCTCCAACCAGTAGTAAGTTATATACAAACCATCCAGTTCGTAGCCTCCAACCAGTAGTAAGTTATATACAAACCATCCAGTTCGTAGCCTCCAACCAGTAGTAAGTTATATACAAACCATCCAGTTCGTAGCCTCCAACCAGTAGTAAGTTATATACAAACCATCCAGTTCGTAGCCTCCAACCAGTAGTAAGTTATATACAAACCATCCAGTTCGTAGCCTCCAACCAGTAGTAAGTTATATACAAACCATCCAGTTCGTAGCCTCCAACCAGTAGTAAGTTATATACAAACCATCCAGTTCGTAGCCTCCAACCAGTAGTAAGTTATATACAAACCATCCAGTTCGTAGCCTCCAACCAGTAGTAAGTTATATACAAACCATCCAGTTCGTAGCCTCCAACCAGTAGTAAGACTGGCATGTATGGTTTGTTACTGGGAAGAGGGGCATATTTTTTACAATTTCGCTCTTTTCACTCATAAGAAGTGTGAGCAAAGGGCGCAGAGGTGAGAGGCCGATTACTGGTTGAGGGGCGGCGAACTAGCTGTTTTACTCTAGATTAAGGAAGTTTGCTACTCTCGGAATGTGCAATGACAAGTGAGAGAGAAAAGTCATCGACAAAATTTGTTGCAGACTTCTATCTGTAAGACATCAGAAAATCGTCATAGAAAAATCTTTTTGATTTCTATGAGGTAAAAAAAAAACCCCAAAATTTGCCGCCCCCAAAATCTGCCGCCCTAGGCTCGAGCCTACTCAGCCTGCTGGTAAATCCGCCACTGGTCGAAATGTACTTATAAATACCTTTTATTAGACTTGCCACTTGAGCGGATAGTATCATTTTGTTTTTTTTACCCCTATTGAACCCCAATATCTCAACAATCCCTCCACATTTTTAGCTCATTTAGTCACACCAAAATTGTGTATACTTAATTACTTACATACATACAACGCCGATTTGCCCAAGTTGATTTGGAGATCTCGCTTCGCTCAGTAAATAACCGAAAGGTTAGGCTATTCTCCTACAGGCTCCTGACAGACCTCCACACGCGGATTCTCTGTATCATGGGTATTAGGTTATAACCATGCACCACAACATCCAGACTCAGTATAAACAGGTACTTGTAACTTGCAAATGTTTTACCTACCCCCTTTCCCCTCCTTAGTACGCCCACTCTCTACAACATTCAGCCAAAATTTTAAGTCTGTTGCACACTAACTGGGGCAGTTACTTAATTTGATATGTTAATAGTTTCACGCGGTTGCAATTATTCTATTTGTTAATTAGGCTTATGTATATTGCAACATGATCGCGGAATGTCGGGTATGTCGTGTTTGAATTAAATACTATTATACCAACACGTAGGAATTGTCGACGGTAATATCTTTAGCGCTACAGTTTTTAACCCCGATGCAAGAAGTTATAAGTTCCACGCCTATGTCTGTCTGTGCCATCGTAGTTCATAAACGGAAAGACCGATTCGGATGCAGTTTTGTAAGAAAGCTAGTTTAACTGGGTTGGTTCTTATTTCTTAGGTATGTGTAGAAGATCAGATCAGCCGGTCCGTGGACTATTTAGCTGAAACTATTTTTTTTACTTTTTACGGGGTTTTAAGTGGATTAAATAAAAAAATAGGTTTTCTGTAAAGTCGGTTTACGGACGATAATTTTACGTGATAACGAGAGAGATAGGTGCGTCACAAGCCGAACGCTTAGGCAGATCGTGCCGCGCTCTCGCTTGCACGCTCGGCTCAGGCGGAACGTGACAATGAGTCATGCTTTTGCGTGCGTGCAGCCGGCGTTCATCGATTTATAAGACGTTATCACGTCTAAAAAAAACTTGTTGATCTAATAATGATCACGGGATCTATAAAGTACTTGTTCTATCAGTATCTAGTTATAAGAGTTAAGACGTCGATGGGTGCATTATTGATGTTATTAATAAAAAAAAAGTGGCACTCCGGAAGCGCCGACAGAAGTGAAAACTTGAACAATTACGTTTGTATTTTTCGAATCGTCAAAAACTGCGTCGGTAACGGTATAGTGCCGCGAGTTCAATAGTTTTTTCCCACCTCAAAAATGCTCAACGCACCTAAAGAATCTGACTTTGTTGTGATGTACAGTCATATGAAGTGTGTGATAGTGCCCAAACTCGAAAATTTAAATTGCCTAAATAAGTAAATTCCATGATGCATCTAAAATAAAAAGTCAAAGTCAAAATCTTTTATTCATTAAAATCACAAGCATCACTTTGAAACGTCAATTTTACTGCCTGTTTCTTCGCGACAAAGCCAGAAAAGAAAGGCAAGAAACAAGGCTGGTTGTTTTTTAATGATCCTTTTACAATACATAACAATACAGGAAACAAATTACGTCTAAATTGTAACATTTTGAACGAGTTGGAGCAATTTCATTCCCAAGCTTCTCTATCATCTAAATAATCCGATATTTTATAGTCGGCTTTTTTATAAAGATTTTGTTTAATTACGTTTTTAAATTTGTTAATTGTCAATTTTTGTACATCACTTAGGAGTTTGTTATAAAAGCGAACACCTTGCCCTTTAAACGATTTACTAACTTTATAGATTCTACAAGTGGCAACAGCGAGTTTATAGAGAATGGGAATGAAAGACAACGCGGAAATGGTTTTGAATGGCAGAGTTGAATTCCTGTAATAAACTATGCTGGGAAGATAAATATATACATAACATCGCGCTTACGTGTCTATAACTATTACGCGAAAGCTTACACTGAAAAATCGCTAGTGTATGAGGCCCTTTTTAGATATTTAACTAAATTTATATATATCGTGGCTATTCATGACCATATTCATCGACATTATTGTCTATTCTGGTGTCTATATAAATCAATACAATAACTTGTCACAATAGACGTTAATTTTGATCGATCAAATGCCACATAAGCACACCTTCTAAGGCTGCCTGACCACCAAAGCGGATATTAATAAAATAGATACTGCGTTTTATTAAGATAAAACCTTTAACACGTTCCCAGCGGCACAGATTTATCTGTACTTTCCATTACTGCGTTACGGGCCGTTTTAAACCTTGTACTAAACCAGAGAATGTGGCGGAACGAGGCATATTAAACCCCACCGCCCGTAGGAGACCAAAATCCTTTTTTTGGCGCCAAATAAGACAAAGTGTACGTTTTTTTTTGTCTAAGAAACCCGGCATTGAGGTCGGTATACCATAGAACTAGAAATCAATAGCACATCTCAGATATAAGTTATCTCTTTCCTACACTGAACCCGATGAAAATTATGCCTCCCGCACGATAGAGACGTTTAAGTTTTTTCTTACCGCTATAAAGACGAGACACGGACAGGATGTTTCAATCCCTGTTTCGCACTTATCGTGTTAATTCACACAAAAAACACAAAATTAACTATGTGGTACAATGGGTTTTATTGAAGCTCTGGTCGGGGTGTCGTGCGTCGTTTGTGTCACTTCTGAGGACATGGACAGATGTCTCGCCTGTGTCCAGCTCAATAGCTGGACGAGACGAGACGAGTCGCGTCCCACGTCACAGTCTTCACGCAGCTATTTTTTTTTAATTGAAAACTTCTTTATTTAGGTACACAGACACATGAGTCGAACTTGTTTTATTGGATTCAATTGTATCTAATGTTCATTAAAATCATTTCATGTGTCATTTTGTGTGTACCAAATAAATGATTATTTTATTCTATTCTATTCTTTAGGCGCTTTGGACATTTTTGAGATGGGAAAAACCATTGAACTCGCGACACTATTACGGTTACCGACACCTCTGTATATAAGTATCTGTACTGTAGTCTGATTTTATTCAAGTTTTTACTTCTGTCGGCACTCCCGGAGTGCCACTTTTTTAAACTTTTGAATTGAAAACTTCTTTATGCGCGTTGGGCATTTTGTGAGATGGGATAAAAACCATTGAACTCCTGACACTGTTACCGTTACTGACACCTCTGTATTTAAGTATCTCGTAATTTTTCAAGTTTTCACTTCTGTCGGCACTCCCGGAGTGCCACTTTTTTAAACTTTTGAATTGAAAACTTCTTTATGCGCGTTGGGATTTTTGTGAGATGGGATAAAAACCATTGAACTCCTGACACTGTTACCGTTACTGACACCTTTGTATTTAAGTATCTCGTAATTTTTCAAGCTTTCACTTCTGTCGGCACTCCCGGAGTCCCACTTTCTTAAACTTTTGAATTGAAAACTTCTTTAAGCGCGTTGGGCATTTTTTGAGATAGGAGAAAAACCATTGAACTCGTGACACTGTTACCGTTACTGACACCTCTGTATTTAAGTATCTCGTAATTTTTCAAGTTTTCACTTCTGTCGGCACTCCCGGAGTGCCACTTTTTTTAACTTTTGAATTGAAAACTTCTTTAAGCGCGTTGGGCATTTTTTGAGATAGGAGAAAAACCATTGAACTCGTGACACTGTTACCGTTACTGACACCTCTGTATTTAAGTATCTCGTAATTTTTCAAGTTTTCACTTCTGTTGTTACTCCCGGAGTGCCACTTTTTTATTTGTATCGCGTGTCACCGCATTTACGACATTAATTTAAACCACGGGTAGGGCTGATGCCTAGTATTGTTGTAAAATAGTTTTTTTTTCAAATTCATTATTATGAAACTTTATTAATTTTCAATCTACCATAATTTCAAGTCCAAAATATCAACAAAAAGGCATGTAAAAACGAGTCTTACAGTGGTCGCATATAATGGTTAACATCTGACCACCGCGCGCGCTCATTGTACAAATCAAATAGCGAGCGCTTCCCTGGTTTCCTGTTACACATTTCTGTTCTTTTTGCCCAAAATCCCTTCCACAAATCGAGAGGAATGATGTAAAAAATAAAATAGCTAAACAAATCATATTCATTCATCATGTAATGTAACCTGTTAGACTGACTAAGCAGCATTCAATAAAATAAAATAAATTATAAATAAATAGTGCTGGACATTTCACACAGCGCTATCTAGCCCCAAACTAAGCAGAGCTTGTATTATGGGAACCAGATAACTGATAGAATACTTATATACATTTTTTTGTAAATACATACTTATAATATAATAGAAACAACCAGACCGGGAACAAATATCTGTAGATGCAAATATTTGTTGCGCGGCGGGAATCGAACC
This sequence comes from Philereme vetulata, assembly GCA_918857605.2. Classification (NCBI taxonomy): domain Eukaryota; kingdom Metazoa; phylum Arthropoda; class Insecta; order Lepidoptera; family Geometridae; genus Philereme; species Philereme vetulata. Next base: position 11,721,078 of record OU975420.1, on the reverse strand, counting down.
CGCTACCTCCTGCGTCCCAGCCGACTATTCGCCCACTGCGCCACGGAGGTCCCCAAACGTCGTCGTCGCATTGACGCAAAAGCGCCCCTGATTTACATTAAATATGGTTTATTGTAAGTTTTTGGAAATGTGTCGATTACTGAATAAATATATAAGCTACCGGTATTAAACCAATCTCTAAAATAAGTTAATACGATTTTGCATATGTGTTTTAAATTAATGTCTTGAATGTGGTGGCAGGCCGTATATTAAAGTAGGTAGGCATATCTCTCTCTCTCTCTTCTGTTGTTACACTCTTGGCAGAGTGGTCGTGGTCGTCATGTGCCATAGTGGCGCGCTTGATAGTCCAATTAAAATGTGTAATAAGAGCTACTAATGATGTAACATTGTATTGTTCTTTACATAAGTAATGAACAATACAATGTTCAATGGCAATAATGCCTGAAATCGCGTATTCTACGAGTTGCTCACGGGTTAGTAAGTAGCCAGTGTGTGTAGCCCAAGGCTGACGCCTTGGGCTAAGGGCGTCGCGAATTTTATCTGTTGAGATTTCTCAGCTACGCTTTCTGTTGGTAGGTATGCAGCTTTACAAATGGCTTTGTCTTAATCGAACAATAATATTATGAGAATTAACAAGATTTAGTGCAAATAATCGGACGTTGTATCACGAATAGGTTTTAAAGCATGTTAATGGTTAAAAGTTATGATTTGCAAAGCGCAAGTTCAGATTTGCAAGTTCATTGAATAAAAAAATTGGGTTGTAACCACTAACTACGTAACTGTTAGTTGCTATAGAATATCTGGTTTTCCCTCTATTGTCAGTAGTTCTATTGTTAGTTGTTACCGACCGAATTATTGATACTTTTCTGTGGCCGGTAGGTAAAAAGCACCGATCTATCCTAACTCCTCCTAACCTTTATTAGTTCGGTTAGGAATGTAAATAAATAACAGTTTAAAATAGGAGTAAAAAAACCGGCCAAGTGCGAGTCAAACTCGCGCACGAAGGCTTCCGTACCATTATCTATAAAAACGGCAAAAAATCACGTTTGTTGTATGGGAGCCCCCTTTCAATATTAGTTTTATTTAATTTATTTATTTATTTCTAAAGTGCATATAAAACTAAATATTCTGTGAATATTTCAAGCGTCTACCTGTTGCCGAGCTAAAACGAGCAAAAAAATCACATTTGTTGTATGGGAGCTCTCCTTAAATATTTATTTTATTCTGTTTTTAGTTTTTGTTGTTATAGCGGCAACAGAAATACATCATCTGTGAAAATTTCAACTGTCTAACTATCACGGTTCATGAGATAAAACCTGGTGACAGCCGGACAGACAGACACAGACTGAGGAGCCTCAGTAATCATTTTACCCTTTGGGTACGGAACCCTCAAAACTATAAACACGCTTTAGTAGATAACCGAACTAAAAATTTAAAATAATTTTCAATAAATTTAAATTAAGAATAGTGTAACAAAAAAAGTATTTAATGTAGAAAGCGTCCGTCGGGTGCTTTATGTCAATTGTTATAAAAAATTTATTGACAGATATTGGTAAAAGTGCCTAGTCATTTTGAAAGTATCCTAAAAAGCACCCCACGCTTTTTTTACAAAAAAATATTCATATTTGTTATTCACACTATTCTTAATTTAAATTTATTGCAAATTATTTTCTACTTTCTGGTTCGGTTATCTACAAAAGCGTGTTTTTTAGTTTTTTTAAACTATTATTTATGTTCTATTTTAATTGAATTATGCTTTTGTCATCGGTGTTTGATAAGTGTGCAAATTTTAATTTAATTCGACGTTTGGAAGTGGTTGAAAATCCAGTTACATACATACATAAGTACCAAACTAACAAAACCTAACTATTTACTGGTCACATTTCGTCATGGTCATTGTTTTTTTTTTGAAAAGTATCAGCCATTCCTTTAACATACCGATGACACTAGAGGGGTTTTTCCAATCATAGTCAATCATTTATTGTCTTTTAGGGTAGGGTAGGTAAAAATAAACCCTTATAAGATCACTCTCTTGTCCGTCTGTCTGTCCGTGAGTCACCAACGATTTTCTCAGGAACAGGTGGACCTAGCAAGTTGAAATTTATACTAGATACTGAGGTCCATAGTCCCTATTAGATGTATAAAAATCAAGGTCCTGAGTCAACACGATAAAAAGATATGGGCAAATTTAGATTTTCGCGAAAATTTACCAAAATTTACCAAAATTTTCAACTCTTTTTATTTTTCGATTCATATATGTTATAGTTAAAGATACGTGCTAAAACGCATGTGTTGTGAAAACACGATTCCTTAAAATTTTATCGATAAAAAAAAATCCAAAGATGACTCCAAATTTATCTTAAAACCGTTCTTATGCGATGAATACTACAATTTAGATCTTGAAACTTTATACAGTAATTCTAAACAACATAAATAAGTGCACCTGTGTTTTAATTTTTCAAAATACATTTTATTTTACCATAAAATGAAAATAACTAACTTTTGCACTCACTTTCGCTATTCAAACCATTCGCTTCGGACGCCCGGTTCGCGATTCAGTCTGGTCTCGGCTTTCAAACGGGATATCCGTGACGCTTGTCGGTCCAAACGAAATTCACGTAATCACGTAATTCTTTGGTAGAATTTATATTAAAATGGTTTTTGTAAAGACGCAGTAATGAGAAATAAGCACAACAAGAAAATGTAGGGACTGAATGATAAAAAAACCGGCAAACATATGAATCACGGCGAGATAGGACGTGCAGCGGTGCGCGGAGAAGCGGGGGTGAAATTCGAGTTTGGGCTGAGGTATAGTCAACTCTTAACCAAAATTGATAATTCTAGGTCAACCGGAAGTACCCCTGGTTTTGGGTCGAAAACCTGGTAGTTCCCGTTGACCTAGAATTTGAAAAGTTGAAAATGAAGGGTGTCCCCATACAAACATAGTTGACGCCAATTAAGATAGTCCTCTGAATTGTATAGGCGCTCATACAATTTAGAGGACTAGCTAATCGGCACCAACCTCAAATGAGGTACATAAATAAAATTGTGCTATTGAATAAAAAAAATACTTAAGCAGGGCTCCCATACAACAGACATGATTTTTTATGCCGTTTTTATAGATAATGGTACAGAACCTTTCGTGCGTGAGTCCGACTCGCACTAGGCTGGTTTTATTTAAAATTGGAGTCAAGAAATAATGTAAGGGATCAGCAACTTCAAATCTTAATGAAGGCTTCTAACTGGAATAAGTACTTACGATAGGTTTTAAGTACCTTCTTGTCAAATCAATATAGAGAACTTCCGGTCTTAAATAACGGGCTCTATTAGTCGAGCGTGCATTTAAGACAGGAAGTTCTATATTTTAGGACAAAACCAAGCTATTTTAATTCATTGCAATAATGATCATTTTAAAAACTTACTACTAAATTCAAATTCTTATTCTAGGGTGCGGGGGAAATCCAGAGTCCCCGAGGTCGATGCTGACGTCAAATAGGATTCGATGAGCTCATGCAGTCCCGTATTCAGCCTGGAGCACGTGCTCCACTTTCATTTCATCCCGACATAGCCCACTATCGTCTTAATGCTAGTAAACTACAAGTAGATGCGGAGACATGCGCGCAATTTTACATTCAAATATCTCTACTGAATTACAATATTAGTCATGCAATATTAGTTGCATAGATATCGCTTTTTGGGGTTCCGTAACCAGTGGCGGATTTGCAGTCTTGACCGCCATGTTGTAAGTACCAGCCGCCCATGTTTCTTCTCGAGATTCTAGTATTTAAAATACTCAACTAACTCCAGAGTTGAAATTAATAATAAATAATTACTGAATCGTTCACCATTCAAATACCCGAATGTAATATTTTTTGTCATAATATTGATTTAAATTTTAAGACAAAAGTAAGTTATATTTTCGACCCAGGATGTACGAAAGTGACTTAGGAAGATTATTGTTGCAATGCGGTGTAGTGCGGCCTGCCATAATGTGCGCGAGTCTTTACAATATTCAGGTACTTTGAGTTATTTCTTGTTATCATCAGTGAATTTTTGTTACGATTGGCCGCCCCTAATATCTGGCTGCCCTAGGCCCGGGCTTACTGGGCCTTAGGGCAAATCCGCTACTGTCTGTACCTTAAAAGGAAAAAAGGAATCCCTGTAAGATTATTTCGTTGTCCTGCTGCCTGTCTGTCTGTCATGACCCTTTTTCTCAGAAACGCGTGGAGGTATCAAGTTGAAATTAATATCAAATTTGCTCGCAAATAAATCAAAACCTATAGGTTTCTTCCGTTTAATCATGAAATTTGGCTAGAAGAAAGGTCTCACAGCATATGTAAAGGAAGAAAACCTCATATGGTTAATTTGTAGTTCTTGTAAGGTTTATAAAGAATTTTCATTAATTCTTGCTCTTTTTTCTCGATGGTAAGTGAGATACGATTAGTGGTCTCGCAAACTCCCGTATACCACACGGACTACTTTTCTGCCTTATCGGAACCGAGCCTTAGTATAACGTGTCTACTGCCACAGTGCTACGAAATACAACGCTTAGCAACTTGCCGTGTCAAGGTCATTAACTTACCCACTGCCAAATGGGTTTCTCTATAATTCGTAAACCACAGACTATGAAATAATTTCTGGGTAACCGCCGCACAGAAAAGATAACTCTACGAGCAGTAGCTACAATGATTTTACTAACTTTTGATACGCTTGGAATCACACTGTGTCTTTTTTGATCGTACGAGACAACACCTTTTAATGTAATCTCAGGAGGTATTAGTGGGTACTTAATATGAAACGAACTTTGTAGAATTGAAGACTTATGGCGGGTTCCTATATCCGTCGGTAACCAGCTACGACTCGTTTCTCCTTGAAAACCTGTCAAGGAGATACGACGCGTAGTCGGTTACCGACGCGTCGGTAACCGTCGAATATTGAAGGCGGATTTCCTATATCCGTCGCGACGGATATAGGAAATCCGCCTTCAATATTCGATGGATTACGGTACTTGACGGGTAGATGCATGATAAGTTTCGTTGATTCAATATGAAAACATATTTTGTGAAAGTTTGCTTATGCACAGAGAAAGACTTCCATCTTTTGTGCGTCGACGAGCAGTAAACAGCAGTGACTCTGAGATGAGCAGTGAGTTATTCTACTGTGCCCCGCTCGCAATCGACTATTTATATTAATACTGTGTGTTTTTGATTGATGATTGATGATGTTTGCATGATCTACAGATATTTGTTCCGGGTCTGGTTGTTTCTCTATATATTAAAAGTATGTATTTACAAAAAAATACCTATTTAAATATTATTCTATCAGTTATCTGGTTCCCATAGTACAAGCTCTGCTTAGTTTGGGGCTAGATAGCGCTGTGTGAAATGTCCAGAAATATTCATTTATTGATACCAGTCCCTCCGTTTGGGAAACACACAGACAGAGACTTCTCTCGATTGTACGTCGCCGTCGGGTTTGATAGCAGTGACTTTACTCCTTGCAGAGTTATTTTACTGTGCCCCGTGGTCAATTGACTATTTATAAATTAGTTTTATTTGCAGTTCCGGCTGGTACGCCTGTTAACGAGTTCCGAGCGGACCTGAATGCCAATCGAGCTGAAATAATCATAAGAAAACATTTATTCTTGCGTCGTATAATTGGATTACTGTGGTCATTGGGTTTGTTCAACTTTTGAATCAGTGAACATAATAATTATGCTTGTGGAGATTTTTGGAAGAAGCTCACAATTAGGATTTATTTTTTATTTTAATGTATATATTAGTTTTAATGTGGGCCAATGTGGTGCCCAGCTCCAAACAACACGTCCTTGCATGCCCATCCTGCCCTACCACCTGCACGATGGGGCAACTGATGACCTGCTCCGACGCTGCCATGAACGTGGCGGCGTACTGGTCAAAATGGCTATAGTATTGAGACATCAACACGAACGAAGAAGAAGAATGTAGGTATTTAAATTATCCATATCTTAAGTGCACCCCTGACCATATCTTCGACATTACTAAATCCTCTCCATCCAAAGGTTGTCTGGAAAAAATCGCTTTAAAGCGATAAGACCACTCATTGTGCTTTTTGCTTTGTGTCTTCTATTTTGTCTGTAATTTTTATTTTTTAATGTGTACAATAAAGTGTTATTATTCATTCATTTAAAGTATTTTGTTTTATTGCAAAAAATAGGATATAGAACAATACCCCTATTCCCTGTCAAGGCGTGCTTTGGTAGACGTGACGTATAAGTATTATCATAACTATTATTTTAGCTAATCAAGAAAATACTTCAATTCACATTATAAAACCTAACGTGTTTGACTATAAGTTAAACTAAAGTATATAAGTAAAAAGTATAAAGTATATAAGTATAAGACTGTTGTGGCTTAATTTGACTATAAGTCATATTAAGCCACTAAATACTTTTAGGCATCGTTGCGCAGGTCGCCCTTAGTAACTTCTTAAGCATCGTTTATCTATAAATAGGTGTAATTCAGGACGTTAAAGGTACGCAGTGACATTGCAGTAACCCTGAGACGGAAGGTAGTCTTAATGTGCTGTCACCGGAAATCCTGCCCTCCAAACTGGAACGCAACATTGCTAAGAAATGTGTTGACCACTCAATATAATCGTAGATTAACATAATCCGATAAACAGTGTATGCATTAGCACTGTTTGATAGCTAAAGTTTAGAAGATAGCGATATCGTTATATGACGGCCGCAAAATGTGGAATGACAATATTAAAATACCTACTAAAATGATTTGAAAGTGTATTTTCTTGCGTAAGTGTATTGTATTTGCGATAAAGCCGTACTATTGTACCATTAGCCATTTACATACGCCCATTTTACTATTTGCTGTGTGTCTTCTATTTTGTTTGTAATTATTACTTTTTAAGGTGTAAGTACAATAAAGTGTTTTCATTCATTCATTCATTTCTTTTATATGTTTATATTTAATGGTATGCAATAAAGAAATTATCTAATCTAATCTAAAATACTTGTGGTAATGAAACTTACTTGTGTACTTGTGGTCTTTCTCGGTCCTAAAGGTCTCAACAGAAGACCAGCGCAAGTTATAACGTCCTGCAGGCGCTGAGTTGAGACCGTTTTTCAACCAACTTGTCTACCTAGCTTTAAGTTTTATGTTTTTTGTATTGATATATGTACTGTGTTACTCGTATTTTTTGTAGTTAGTGATTAAAGCACAGTTTAAAAGTTTGTACAAAAGTTATGTACCAATTTCTGCTTATTAATAAACTATATCACTACTGGTAGAGCCAAGCAGTTGTGTCTAAAGTTGTATCCTTCCCTTTCTTTGCTTCGGAAGTTAAGAAGAGGTAGGTTATGTTGGAATGTACGCTCCCGACCCGTGGTATAACCGCTATGTTCAACTGGTTGTACCACGGGAACGTAAGTCTACTTAGGTCCAACTGGTTGTACCACGGGGAAGTAATTTTACCCATGGTCCAACACGAGAAAGTAAGTTTACCCATGGTCCATGGTTCTACCACAGGGAAGTAACTTTACCCATGGTCCAACATGAGAAAGTAAGTTTACCCATGGTCCAACATAAGAAAGTAAGTTTACCCATTGTCTATGGTTGTACCACGGGGAAGTAACTTTACCCATGGTCCATCATGAGAAAGTAAGTTTACCTATGGTCCAACTGGTTGTACCACGAGGAAGTAATTTTACCCATGGTACAACATGAGAAAGTAAGTTTACTCATGGACGATGGTCCAGTTGTTGTACCACTCGTATAGTAAGTATAACTATAGGCGAGCTAAAAGGTTATTTATTTTTGATGGCACCGCTATTATAAAAAGTCCTAGCTTAGCTACTTACTAGGACCTAGATGATCTTGAAGTCTGCAACTAAGGATTTTCTTATTTTGGAATAGTGAAAGTTGTTTCTCGATGTTAATATAAATGACCGTTAATTTTAAATATTTTTATTCAACTTTATTTATAGAACCTTAAAATACATATTAGAAGCTATCTATTACTTAAACGTTGTTTTTTGATACAATGGCAAGATTTCAGTTCAGTTTACAGGCACATTGGGCACAGATAAATTATTATGTACAAACCATCTAAAATGCTAAGCATAGAGAAAAATAAATTAAATACATTAAAAATGAAAATAACTGAACATTTTATCGACCACCTAGAAATATTTTTAACAAAATGCTATATAATTAAGAATCTAGAGGCCTATCCTATTTATAAATGAATGATAAATTACAAAATGCTAACATCGACAAAAGACAAATGTTCAAAAATTACCATTAACGTTTTATCGTAAAATATTCGAAGATTCATAGCCATAAAGCTCGTCTAAATAAATATGTATCAAAATTAACCTAAATTAATTATAAAAATATCTACAATTTCTAATCATTTATTCGGTGGAAAGTCTAGCGTTGTGTACGCGGGTCTAGTTCTAGGAACTGGGGGCCGCCTTGACCTAGGGTGGGTCTTACCCCCTTCTGTATTAGCTTTCGAACTTTCACCTTCTTCAGGGAGGTATGGAGCTCTTGGGCTTAGAACTAAAGCTTTGTATGAGGAGTGGGAGTCAGCAATGCTCCTGCCGTCTCCCTCATCTCTTCGAGAAAGCTCTGAGAAAGGTGAGACTGAACGCTTTTCGATCCCGCTCGGCCCAGGAGTTTCTTCTTTAGGTTTCAATTCGTACGCATTTTCTTCTTTTCTTTTCGGTTCTGTATCTTTTTTAAACTTTGTCTGTCGCTCTATTATTTCTGCTGTAGTCAAGTCAGATCCTTGAACGTCTGTTTCTAGGGGCGGGGCTGATAGCCAAGGTCTGGATGAGTTGTTGCTGCACCATCGTTCTTCTGCCTCACTTGCATCTCCTAGTAAACCAAGCTTTTCTAAATTCTGTAGCAGAAGGTTTTCGCTAGAGCTCGCTGCTCTCATTTCTGTCTTCGAATCTTCAGCTAATAGCAGCTCTGATAAAGGTGGCGCTAGTCCTAGTCCGATGTTTCTTTCGTGGTACACTTCAGAAATAGTAGGAGTCAGTTCACCACTCATATGTCTGACTTGAGCCATTGAATCCCTACTGCTGGTACCCATTTTAGGTCTCGGAGCCCGTTTGGATGTAGAAGGTTGCACCATTGCTTGGTCTACTTTATCCTCTTTGGTTCTACTTGGCTGAGCTGCGGCAAGGTCATAGAATGCATCTAAATACCTTGAGTGTTCTGGACGTCTTCGTAACACGGTATCGTGACCAGAGCTTTCCCAGTCAGAGTCATCGGAAGGTGGTCTTCTGGTGTAGAGGGTGCGGATTTTGGTTTGGTGTGCGAGTGCTAGGGAGACGTCTCTTGGTGGGGCTGTAGTGGGGACCGGTGGAGCTGCTGGTGGTGAAGGCGTGAAGGCTGCGTCGCTTTCCCCCCGGTATCTCGGTGGAGGGGGTGCCGGTGGCGGAGCGGTTCGACCATCAGGTTCCCCACGGCCGACTTCTGTGGATGATGTGGATCCTCGTACGTACATTGTAAATGCACCACCACATGACCCTAGAGGTAGCGGCGGTGGTGGGACTGATGACGCACTTTCTTCTGTGGACAAATACAGTTTTCGAATTAAAATTCCTTGGATCAGTCAAAATATTGGAGGTTGCAAGGAATAGCTTACGTCTATGTTGCCTTGGAGGAGGTTCTCCATCAGAATGGGGCTCTAAGTCTCCATCATCGATTGAAGCCAGTGACTCGACACTTGAACTGGACTCTAAACTGAGACTTCTTGGAGCTTCTTGGGTATCTGTTGAAAAATTACACATTCATTCAAGATACCTAAAATTTGATCACATCACCACACTATGCCGAAAAGTAAGAGGAGTAGTATACGAATAATCTGCCAGAACGAAAAAGAATGAAAAAACTAGGGATGTCGTAATTGGGTTTGAGAAGGATAGATTTTAATCTATTTTGTATAGACACATTTAACTTTTCAGACGAGCGTACCGGGCTCGAGGCACTCACCAAACAACGCCAGTAGAGCTTGTAGCACGAACTGAATATGTCGCCTATTCGCTGTCTTGCCAGTCCGCAGCGTGACTTCATCTTGGCCCACTTCGGCCAAGTCGAAGCCGAGAGACGCTAGTAATTCGTGGCAACCATTGACTCGCCATAACCTGGGAAAATCGAATGCTTAGTTCACATACAGGTCTATCAATTTTATTCTTCGTGATGTGATTTTCTAGATAACCTTGCGTTAGTTCTTGGTGGTAGATATGGTAGCCCTAAGTCTATAGATAAATCATTGTTGTTAGAGAATGAGTCAATTCAAGCTACTTTTTTAAAGCAGCTCTTAGGCACCTACAAATTTTTTCTGTTTTTTTCAAATGTTTCTTAGTTGCGAAGCATTTAGTTAGGGCTCTGAGGATATCGTCACTACCTATCCTAGCTAGTAGGTGTGGTAGTGTTATTTCGCAGAAGTCAACTTCTTTTGGATGTTATGGTAGTATATCTATAGCGCTTCTCTTTATATTTAGTATGATTGGCCCCATAACTTTGGTTGGCTTGTCTACACTTTAATACCCAAAATAGTACTATGAAGATTAAGTCTTCCAATATTTACCTGACATTAACTGCAACTTCAATAGTGTCGGTTTCGCAATTCTTCACCGTGAACTGCGAGATGACGGAGCGAATTACCCCAATGATATCATCAGCAACATCCCCATTGGATATCAGTTTGGACAGCGCTTGCAATGTTGTAGAAGTCAGTCCCAGTAGTGCTTGTAGACTGGCGGAACATTGAGTTAGGCGTTCCTCAGGGTCGCTTTGTGGGAAGAACACGCTTGATGGTATTCCGTTTGCGGCGGGTTCAAACCTAGAACAAAAGAATATGATTTAATTTATGCTGTTGTGCCAAGACTGGGACCATTTTTTTACCTCATATTCAAAACAAGTATTATTCTATTTTTGTCGGTTTTCACCTGCTATACACTCCTTTCAAAACTGACAGCACAAAATATATTCAACCGTTGTATTTGATAGGAACATGTTCGAGAATTGGGTCTCAAATAATCTACAGCCAGCGTCAAGCAAACCGTTTGCTTTCAATCAGACTTAAATTTGGAGATCGGATTGAATTTGATTGGAGAGAAGAGTAAAATATATAAAAAATAATATCTCACCGGAATCCGACGCTCATAAGCAGTTCCTTCCATCCAGTGGCGTTTCCAGCTTTGTTCTCAATGCTCTTCTGAGTTGTGTACATTGCGTTCTTCTGTCCTCTCACTATTCTCTGCAGGGATTTCTCTACCAAGTGCAGGCATACTCGCAAAGCGTCCCTGAAATAAATTGAGATGTTTTGACTTACCCTAGAGTTTGAACAAAAGCTTACTAAAATTGTTTGTTTAGTCTTATATTGTCCAAAACTTGAACGGGGAAGCTTTCAGAATACAATGGCTAAGATAACAATGACGTAAGTACAAACCTGCATTTTTCTGGAGCAGCCAGGAGTTCGCACAATGCTTGACCCATCAATGCGACTTTGTTGCTGAGTCGCACGTTGGCTCCGAGGAGCAGTAGCCCTGACCAGTGAGCTGGATGGGCGAAGTGCTTTGTGTGGCGGACGGTCTGCATCGCATCTCCTAGGGCCCTGGGAAACGAAAATATCATTGGTGATTTTGTTGCATATAGAATACTCTGTGGTAAGTTGGTGAACTTTGGGAAAAGTACTAAGTCTATGTTCTGCCAAAGTTCACTAACATTTTACTAGGTGGCATGACGGCTGTTAGAAGTAAATAATCTATTTGATAGATTTTGGACAGATATAGAGTTACCCATATGCTTTGGTTTAAGTTAGTTAAGCTATATAAAAGCTAGAGGTACCAACAAGAAAGTTTTAGTTAAGTAGACGTTCGTACAAAATTATCGCGGCATGAAAAATGATACACGTCAAATCAGACCTTCTGGATTTCACTTAGTTATAGCTAGAACTCTGCAAAGGTGACCTTACAATTGCCAGTCAAGAAGGATAGAAATTTTTTAATGCACTAATACATAAACTTTTCCGCTTTCAATAATATTTTAACTACACTCTATGACGCTCATGCACCCCTTAAGCTTGTTAAGGTCAAACACCCTCCTGCTCCCTGGTTGACAGGATCTATTAAGAAGGCAATGTCTAACCGGGACAAAGCTAAACGGACCTTCAAATTGTCTCCTACCGAGGAGAATTTAGCAACTTACAAGAAACTCTGTAATCGTTGTACTAAGTTGTGCAGAGACGCCAAGAGACGCCACATACACGGTTCTATAAAATGTTGCAATTCCTCTCAAATGTGGAAATTTTTAAAATCTCTTGGGCTGGGTAAACTGTCTAGCGATTCCGCCATATCATTTGATTTGAATACTATTAACACTCATTTCTCCAAATCTCCTCTTTCTCTTGATAAGAACATCAAACTTTCCACCTTAGACAAAATCTCTCGCTTGCCCAGGCCCGAGTGCCCTCCTCTTGTCTTCAGAGAGGTTACTGAGAAAGAAGTAATTTTATTCCTAAAATCCATCTCCACCAAAGCTGTAGGCTCAGACGACATTCACATTCAAATGTTACAACTTTTATCGTCTGAGCTTGCTCCTTTCATCACCCACATCATAAACCACTCCTTAACAACCAGCTCTTTTCCTTCTGCCTGGAGAAAAGCTTTTGTCCTTCCTTTGCCTAAAATTTCTAATCCTACCGTTGTCTCCCAATTTCGTCCAATCTCCATTTTACCTGTTCTTTCCAAAGTCCTCGAAAACATTGTTCATAGGCAACTTTCTCTCTTTCTTACTAAAAATAGCCTGCTGAGTCCATTCCAATCTGGGGTTCGACCTGGCCACAGCACCGTAAGCGCCCTTACAAAAGTCTCTGACGACATTCGATGGGGCATGGACAATAAGTGCCTTACTGTCTTAGTGTTATTGGATTTCAGTAGTGCTTTTAATTCTGTTGACTATGATATACTACTTGGTTAGGTTACCTGGAAGAGATCGCTTTTAGCGATAAGGCCGCCCATTGTACCTTTGATTTAATTTTGTATTCTCTTTTGTTTGTTTTATTTTTAATGGTGTGCAATAAAGAAATTATCTATCTATCTATCTATCTACTACTATCTATCCTTTCCTCCCTAAATGCTTCTCATCAAGTAACCTCTTGGTTCAAATCTTATCTTTCCGGACGCTCGCAGTGTGTGCGGTGGAACGAGTCCTGATCTGACTGGTGCGATATATCTGCTGGTGTTCCGCAAGGATGCGTCCTTTCCCCTCTACTTTTCTCAATTTTTATTAACTCTATTACACTTGTTATTTCCTCTCATTGCCATCTTTATGCCGACGACTTACAAATTTATCGACACTTTAAAGCCGAGGACATATTAGAGGGAGTTGACCAGGTGAATGCTGATCTTGACCGCATTGGCAACACATGGGCTAAAACCTTTGGTCTATTGGTTAACCCTTCTAAGTCCCAGGTTCTACTTTTAGGAAGTCCATACATGCTGAGTGTTGTCAACCAGTCTACCCTTCCTCAAATACAGTTCGATCAGGTGCCTATACCTTACTCGAGCAAGGCCAAGAACCTTGGTGTCATTTTTGACAATCAGCTATCATGGGCCAGTCACATCAATGCAATAAGCAAAAGGGTGCATTTCTCTTTTCAATCCCTCAAACGTCTTCAGAAATTTCTTCCCTTTGAAACAAAAATTACTCTCGCCCAAGCCCTGTTGCTGCCCCTTCTCGACTATTCAGATGTCTGCTTTCTTGATGCCACGGAGGAACTTCTCAATAAACTGGAACTTCTACAGAACTTGTGCATCCGTTTTATTTTCGGACTGCGCAAGTTCGATCACGTATCCACGTTCAGATCCCAACTTAAATGGCTCCCTATTCGTCTTCGTCGTGATCTTCACGTTCTCTCACTCTTATTAAAAGTATTATATTGTCCACTCTCTCCTCCCTACCTCCATGAACGCTTCGAATTCCTTGTCCCTCGCAGTGTAACATCCCGGTCCTCTAAGTCCCTTCTCCTCAAAACACCTCAACATACTTCAAGCCGCTATGGTGGCTCCTTTACCGTTTATGCGGTGAAAATTTGGAATGCCCTGCCCCATGAAGTTCGCGCTAGTCCGTCGTTTAACATTTTCAAACGGAAAGTTAAAGAGCACTATTTTTCTCTGTCATTTTATTTTATTGTAGGTATATATTTATTATTGTAGGTATATATATTTATTTTTCTATATATTAGTCTATTTATTTTATTTATTATATTCATTCATTTTATTACTTTCTTTTGGTATATTTCGTTTTGTTTGTTTAAGATATATGTACATATTTATGATTCTTGTACACGCACCTACCTTTAAAATCATCTCTCTCTCTAGCCTCAAAGGTTTGCTGGAAGAAAACTCTTTACAGGGTTAAGCTCGCCTTTGTACATGTCCTCTATTTCTGTACTTTATAATGTATTTTCTTGTGTGCAATAAAGAATAAACTTGAATACATAATTAGAAATTTCTTACTATCTAACCTTTGATTATTATTAATTGGTCCTTCAGGCAATCAAGGCACATAATTATAAAATAACGAACGTTTTTGGACAGTCGTGTATAACTATACTATGAAACAGCTTACTTGGCGACCCTGCTTCCTTGTAGCAATGCGGAATACAGCGATCTGTACAGGATCTTAGTAGCAGTGTCCAAAGGCGCCGGCCAGAGGGTCAGTAGAATGGCCTGGGCTCCAGCGGCTAATAGTGCTCGACAGAGCTTGGACACTCCTTCTCCTGCTGTGTTCACATCTTCTACTTCTTCTCCATGTGAGCCTTGGAGTGCGGCGGTAGATGGTGCACAGGATATTACCACCTGTAGTAAAATAAAAAAATGTTTAGGTACGTTACAAACCATAGTTTGGTTTATATTTTATTACGGAAACTCCATCCTAAGGTTCTCTGGAATGTTTTAATCGAAAAGATTGCCTTTAACTAACAACAGAAATGCGTTATGTTGTTAGTAATTTATTTAATCAACAGAGCGTACACATGGGAATGGTCAAATTTTACTAAATAGTCGCGAGTGAATAGGTTTCTTCCAGGCGAGCGTGTACCATCGTAGACTGCATTATCGCTTACCATCAGGCGAGATCGTGTTCAAACGGTAACACATATATAAAAAATTATAGAGGTAAAAATTTCTTACCAGTCTAGCAGTGATCTTCAGGTTCATAATTTCTGAAGCTGACAGCATGAATTCTGATGCTGGCGGTAATTCTTCATTGCTGGGCGGCAACTCAGTATCTATTGCAGAGAGGAACAAAACATGAATATCGAATACTAATGAATGAGTATCATTTTTATAGAAGACAGTAACAATGTGAGAGAATTGAAGAGTCTATACGTACTTTCTTCTTCATTTTCTGTGGATGTATCGGCAGTGCCTCCTCCAACACTCGTATTGTGTAAGCGTTTCGCTTGTGAGTCAACCTATGAAAAATATTTTCTGTTAGTAATGTTTGTATTTTTTTCGTATTATTTATTACATAATATGATGATTATTTTTTAAATTATGAACGTTAAATTTGAGATTGTATTTGTATTTTTGTAGTTTGCATGCTAAATAAGGTAGAATATAATTAAAACTTACCTACTTAAATAAGACCTTTATACATTATGTTCAAGCAAATACATTTATCTTTATCTCTATCTTTGCTGTCGCTATGCAAATTGTATTTGAATGATACGATTAAAATAATCCTTCTTACCACTTCACCAGGACTAAGCACGATAGCTGGAGTCTTCCAACAAATATGTGTTGCAAAATGTATACACTCTGCTTGTGGCAATTGAGCCAGTACTGCTTCTTTAGATGCCTGATAGTCGGTTAGAGGTGTCACCCGCAGCATATCAGCGACAAGCTCTGCTTCCTTCAATTGTGCATGAGCACTTGTCCACTTAGAGCCTACTCTGGGAGCTCCGACTACAAGGCAGCGCATTCCTGCTTCTGCGTTGTTTGTTGAGGATGCACCTATAAAAATAATTGTAAGTAAAAAAAAAGAATGGATAAAGGTGAAAGAAGAGGGGGACCGAAGATCAAGCCCTGTGGTACACCACTAGTAGAATTATTGTGTGGGTCACGATTATTGACATTTTAACCACTTGCGTTGTAGCTAATTATTAGGAGCAGCTTAATTTTAAGTAAGAGGCATGAATCCGGCTGTGAACTGTTAGGTACGTCTTGTACGAATATTATAATGGTTAACACGGTCAAATGCATTCGAAAAAACTATGAATCTATCGATCTGGCTGGTTTAAAATACTTTCAAAGATAAAATACATAAAAGTACTTGAACAAATAAATAGGATTAGGTCTTAGCCGTAGTAGAATAACCGTAGGCACTAAAAAAAAGTGACACTGAGTTTTGTCTCTTCTATCGACAGAAACTTGTAAATTCGATCGTTAGAGACAAAACAAGTTGTTCCAAGGATAACGCAATTTTATTGTGATGAACCTACCATGATCCTGCTGTGGCTTTGCTCTCGGATGCCTCAGGTGACGTAGTGGTCTCAGTGCTGGGGCAGCAAGAAGCGCGTATCGTTCACAAAGGGGCTCTGTATCAGTTCCACCTCGTAAAGCTCCCCATGGACACGCGTAGAGTGATCCTTCGACCACTACTACGAGCTCACGGCGACCACCGCAGCCTCGACGACCGTGCGATGCTGTAAAAGAACATACACTTTCTAAATTGTTCTTTTGTAGTATTGCTGATTCTTTATTTTACGCTGACAGTGACTAAGTTGATGTATGGTGATCATAAAAAGAGACTAGTGACCGTTGATCATAGAGATGCCCCGCAAATGCGCTTCCAATTATGAGTCATAATAGGTTGGGGAAAAAGTATTTTCGCATTATAGTATGCATGAACTTTTAATAAAATCTATTTATATCTGGCTGGTTTTGGTATCATTCAAAGTTTAAATTTTAAAGAAGATAATTCCAAATTCAAATTAGGAAAATGTGTGATTTTATTTGTTTTTCGTACTGTAAAGATGAGTGAATCTAATGAAGGAATTCGATACGTTTTAAAATTTTACTACAAAAAAGGTAAAAATGCAACGCAAGCCGCGAAAAAAAGTTGCGATGTTTATGGACCTAGTGCAGTGTCTGTGAGAGTAGCATAAATTTGGTTTAAGCGTTTTCAATCCGGAAATTTTGATGTCAAAGATACACGTCGCTCTGGTCGCCCTATTACGGGTAAAATTGATGCCATTTGTGAAAAAGTGGAGCAAGATCGGCATATCAGTAATTACGACGTAGCTGAAGAACTGAGAATTGATCACAAAACAGTTTTGGCGCATTTGAAAAAAACTGGGTACACAAAAAAGCTCGATATTTGGGTACCCAACGAGCTCACTGAAAGAAACCTAATGAACCGTGTACTCATTTGTGATTCTTTATTACGACGTAATGAAACCGAACCATTTTTGAAGAATCTGATAACTGGTGATGAAAAGTGGATCACGTACGACAAGAACTTGCGAAAAAGGTCGTGGTCAAAGGCCGGTCAGGCTTCACAGACTGTGGCGAAACCCGGGTTAACTCGCAACAAGGTGATGCTGTGTGTGTGGAATCGGAAGGGCATTATTCATTATGAGCTGTTACCACCAGGCAGGTTAAAAAGTAAAACGAGAGTTTGAGCGCAACGAGCTTCAGAGAGCCAAAAATAATCCAAAAGCTATGTGGGAAAATTGCCCATATTAATCGCAAGCAGTCGTCTT
The DNA here is from genome assembly GCA_918857605.2 of Philereme vetulata. NCBI lineage: Eukaryota > Metazoa > Arthropoda > Insecta > Lepidoptera > Geometridae > Philereme > Philereme vetulata. The sequence continues at coordinate 11,703,294 of OU975420.1, read as the reverse complement.
CCGAGGAGTTACTTAAACTAGACATAGCCCCCGATAAATCCGTACACAGTAACACAGTAAACAGTTTCTTTGCCAATGTGGGCAAGAGCCTAGCGTCTAACATAAAACTTCCCCCCTCTATCCATCATCCGACGAATAGCTCCCCTACTGACACACATCCTAATCCTCATCCCATCCCTACTCCCCTTGACTCCATGGCTCTCTTGCCAACAGATTACAAGGAAATATATATGTCATAATTAAACTTAAAGACAAAAGCGCTACAGGCTGGGATGGGATTCCCACCTCAGTTATTAAAGGGTCCAGAAATACTCTTATTCCCTTATTGCAACACATATTTAATCTCTGTTTTTTTACGGGCATTTTCCCAACCGTCTTCAAAAAAGCTATCGTTTATCCGATACATAAAGGTGGCGATAGTCAAAATGTCAACAATTATAGGCCTATTTCTGGTCTGGGCACTCTGTCTAAGGTTCTTGAAAAGATCATCAATCGCAGGCTTGTTGATCATTTAACTGATAAGTGCATATTGGCGCGTAACCAATTTGGTTTCATGAGCTGCAGATACACGGAAGACGCAGTCATAGAGCTCACAACCACGATTGTCAGAAGCTTTGACAGAGGGCTCAAAACTGTGGGCATTTTCCTCGATCTCTCTAAGGCCTTTGACACTGTCTCTATTTCCATACTTTTGAACAAACTGGAACAAATTGGCATTAGAGGCAGTGTCAGAGACTTGTTCGAGAGTTATCTTTCCCATCGTAAACAGGTCGTTAAAATTCACAGCACGTACAGTGACGAGGAAACCATAACCTTCGGCGTTCCTCAAGGGAGTGTCCTTGGCCCAACACTTTTTTTGATCTATATCAATGACCTCTGCAAACTGTCTATCCCAAGCTGCTCCATCTTCACTTATGCAGATGATACTGCTCTGGTCATTGGTGGTCAAAATTGGGAAGAGACGCAATTACTGGCAGAGTCAGCACTGAAAGTTGTCCTAGACTGGCTTTTGCTAAATCTTTTGACCCCCAATGTTCATAAGACAAAATACATCACTTTCTCCCCGACCTTTCGATCCCAATCTCCACTAACTTTTTCGATCCGTGCCCATACATGTCCTGTCGCCAAATCTAGCACTTGTACTTGCCAGTCTCTGGAGCGTATACTGACCATCAAGTACCTTGATGTCTGTCTGGATAGCTCTCTCTCGTGGCTTCCACACATTCAGTGTACTGTGGCCAGAATCCGTAAATTAATCTTTGTATTTAAGAGCTTAAGAAATGTTGCTGACAACAGTCTACATTGCACTCGCACAATCCATCTTATCATACTCTAACACTGCTTGGGGTGGAGCCATCAAGACTCAGATGTTGAGAGTGGAGCGTGCACAGAGGGCTGTTCTTAAGGTTATGTTATCCAAACCTAGACGTTTCTCAACCAGCTCGCTGTACTCCCTCTATGAGGTTCGAACTGTTAGACAATTGTTTGTGTTGTCGAGCGTTTTGCGAAAGCACTCATAGCTTATTTTTGACTCTAATCTTAAAACCACAAAACGTCGCTCCGACATAGTTTGCAAAATTGAAACTCGTAGGACCGCTGTGGCCGAGCGGCAATTTCACTTTTTAAGTCCTTCGCTATATAATAAAGTTAACAGACTTCTTGATATCTACCCCCTAACACATTATCACTGCAAAATTATATGTAAGAAATGGCTCCTATCCCTCGCCTACGAAGAAACAGAAGACTTTTTGTTATCTCTCTGAAACTCCCTAAACAATCGGAAATTCATACTAACTCACGCATGCTACACATCCCCACACGCACGCATATATACACACACACACTTTTAACACATTCGCCCATACACACGCACACTCGCAAACACACACACCCCCTCACACTACACTCACACACACAAACTCACCCATTCATCAAAATTATAAGTACCTTTATATCTGTATCTGTATCTATATATAATTGTTTCTATAACTTTAATTTTTTCTTTACTTTTATTTATCTATCTTAGTTTTAAACCTTAATTATTCTTATTGTTGAATGAACTATGTATCTTGCTTTGTTGTCTGAGGAGGTGGGCGTTGAAGCTGCTCCACAATTTTTATAATTTTTGCAGCTTCATCGTGCTACCAGTAATATGTTTGTACTATTAGTTCTAAATAAATGAATTTTGAATTTGAATTTTTGAACCACCAGGCAGGACTATCGATTCTGAAGTCTACTGAAAACCACTGATGAGATTAAAGTAAGAAGTTGAGAGAAAGCGGCCGGAATTAATCAACAGAAGGGGTGTGGTTTTTCATCATGATAACGCTAGACCTCACACATCTTTAGCCACTCAGCAAAAATTACGAGAGTTTGGCTGGGAGGTGTTAATGTATCCGCCGTATAGTCCTAACCTTGCACCTTCAGATTTCCACCTATTTCGGTCTCTTCAGAATTCTTTAGGCAGTGTCAGGTTAACATCACGAGAGGACTACCAAAACTACTTGTCGCGGTATTTTAATCAGAAGCCCCAAAATTTCTATAGCAATGGGATCATGCCCCTACCTACAAGATAGCAAAAAGTTATCGAACAAAATGGTACCTACATACTTTAGTTAAAAGTAAATAAACTATATTAAAAAAATGTTTTGAATTTTCTTAAAAAATGCAAAGAAACTTTTTCCCCAACCTAATATTTTAATATCTTTGGGGAATACCCCAAAGAGGGTATTCCCCAATACATAGTAGTCATAATAAAGTATACATAGTAGTCCCATAGATCACTTGCCTTTAACAGCACATATTCACCCTATAACCTATGGCTGTTTAGAGGTCGTAAACTCCCTCAACCTTTTAATAATATTGCTTCGCAAATTATTTCAGTTTCACCAATATTTGGCACCTTTGCTAACTTGGTTTAGATTCATATATGCATAACTAAAACTCACCATGGTTATTATTACAAGAGGCAGGCAGAAGATCATCGAACGGCGCGAGTAGCATCTGGTACAGAGAGTTGAGGCAGGGTGGTCCTTGCCACGACGGCTGCTTCTTACGAGGAATGTGGACACTCGACCTATAAACATAGGACATTGAATTTGTGTACCTACTGGAGTGCACTCGAGCTAAATAGAGAATACGTTGGTTTTGTGGCTTTCTTATCAGTTCTTATTGGGTTCTAAGCTTGTGGCGAGGCTTGCATTTTGGTCATAATAGATCAATCTGGTAGAACAATGTGCAGCACAGTTCACATTTGAATTTTGCAAAAGCAAATGCAGTTTAGTAAGGCACATACCTAGTAGATCCTTGAAGGCTGGCGGCGGATCCAGCGACGGATCCGCCAACTGATCCCACGCTGAAGAGTGAGCTCAAAGAGTAATTGGAGGAATTTAGTAGATGGTTTCGGTTCACCTAGAAAATAAATTAATTACCCTGAATTAAAAGAGCCTTGAGACCCACTAATATTATAAATGCGAATGTTTGTATAGGCGTTTGTTACTCTTTCAAGTCGTAACGGCTGAACCGCTTTCGATGAAATTTAGTATGTAAGTAGATTATAACCTGGATTAACACATAGGATACTTTTTGTTGACAAACCACGTGTGCCAAGTCGCTGGGGGAAGGTAGTTTATATTTTTTTTATTTGTCGCTATTATATTAAATCTAAATTCTAAGCATACACCACGTTTCGGTTGGTTTACTTCGGGCAGAGCCACAGGTATAAATATAAATAAATAAATATTGCTGGACTAACAGAGCTTGTACTATGAGAACTAGATAACTGATATAATAATTATATACTGTTTTTATAAATACATACTTATAATACGTGGAAAAACATCCAGACCCGGAACAAATATCTGTAGATCATACAAACATTTGTTCCGCGGCGGGAATCGAACCCGCTACCTTCTGCGTCTCAGCCGGCTATTCGCCCAGTGCGCCACGGAGGTCGTCCAATATATATTTGTAATATATATATATATATAAATCTATACTATACAATATAAATCTATAATAAAACAATATTGTACTCACAATTCGAGCAAGACCCGTGTTCGGCCTGTCGTCAGGATCCCATTGGTCCTCGTCGTTTCTTCTTTCAGCAGTTTTCAGCCAGTTAGACCATTCGCTGATCAATCGTTCTAATTTACCGTGTCCAGCTAAAATAAGATTCAATCATTTACTCCAAGTTCGTGTTATAAAGTACAGTTTTGCTCCAACTTCAAGAAAAGGAAGATGTTCTCAATAAGCCGGAATATTTTTTTTATATTTGTACAGCGATAATTCTATACCACGTCCTATTTCAATGATTTATGTTTTGTTATTGATCCATGAGAAAGTCATCAAGCTCTTCTATTTGCAAAGGCATCAGCACATCTAAGTAAACGATTTTCTGTATTCTGAAGTCGAATATATTATTGTTAAAAAGTTATTTGTTTGCATTAGAGAATTTGATACTTACCGATGCCAAGATTATTACCTGACTGCGAAGAAGGAAGCTAGTAATAGAAAGCAGGATATACATACCATTTACAGTTTGGAGATCATCTGGACTGATGTCTGGTAGGCTGTTGTCGCTGTCTTCGGCTTCGTCTAAGAGTGGCACTTGGTGGAACCTCAGGATACCTGCAGATATTTATCTACTTAAAAACACATAAGTATCAAAACCAGAGTAGTTGGGATAAAACAAACAATCAACATTAGCAACGCATTTTTAACAGATTTTAAAAAAGGAGGAGGTTCTCAATTCCACAGTATTTTTATTTTATGTTTGTTACCTCAGAACTTTCGACTGGGTGAACTGATTTCGATGAATCTTTTTTTATTTGAAAGCTGGTGCTTTCCGTGTGGTCTCATTCCCACTTGGTCCAGTTTTGACAATGGCATCCATAAGAAAACCATATAAGTTTTAAATTTGTTTAATTTTTATGTTAAGTTATGTTTGTTACCTCAGAACAACATATTTAAAAAATATTTTATTATTTGAAAGGATATCTTTTCAGATTAATCCCATAGAAATTTCATCGAAATCCGTTCCGTAGTTTGGTTTTTACTGTTATCTCAGGTCGGTTATATTTTTGTTAAAAAGTTACTTGTCTATAATACTGTTACGAGCTTGGGGTTCGGGATAAAATTATTAAAACCAATTTAAACATAAGAACGCATAACTTTGTCCAAGAAATTACCTTTATGTGGTTGCAGCAGCCAAGCATACAGTTTGCCAGCTGCGATACTGTAATACAGTACTGGAGCTTTCTGCTTGTTCACAACTTCGAACACCTGGTCAATGGTTGATGGGCTCCAGGGTTCCGTGCGCTCTTTGCTGGTTTCTTCGGGATTCCTACGAATAAATGTTAAAACTGAGGTCTTTTATCTTCCAATTGGAGACGATTTAGGGCCGGCGCTGACTGATGGCATAGCATGGCAAAGGATTTTTGTACCCAGAAATTATTTTAAATCTTATTTTAACTTATTTTAGCACTTGCATTTAGTTAATATCACAAGGATGCATAACTTGAGATCCCGAAATGTGAGTGCTAAGGGTGTTCACATAAAAAACAAAATTATTTCCGCGTACAAAAATCCTTTGCCATGCCGTTAGTCAGCACTGGCCCTTGTACAGGGCCTGGTGGCAAGTTGTAGCATTATCTGGGTAAAAGATGTAGAAGCAAATACATTTTCGAATTCCATACACGTTATGAACCTAGAATCAAAACGGTGAGTGCGAAAGGATGGTATATTAACGAGGTTTGGATGGCACTGAGCCGTTCGCCTGCTTATCCTTTGATGGAAAGGAGATAGCGGGATCAGATCATGTAGTTCCGGGGCACATTCCCCAAAATGTATTCTGTAAAAGAAGAGATCGTACCTCTGCGCAGTATGTAACTCTAAATTAGTCTGGTTCAAGGTGCCCGAGGACTTATCGGTGACGGTGTCCAGGGATCGACAACGGCCTCTTTCTGCTACTACCAAAGCCTCGGGGTGACGTCCAAGTTCTGTCAAAATAAAGTTCTATTGTAATAGGTATCAAGTAGGAACTAGTCAGCGAGTGTTCATCTCAATAAGTATTTCATAAAGAATAGGAAAATTCTTAAATTTAAAATCTAGATATTTATAAAATCGTCCAAAAATTAGGATCGAGACGAATCGGTACGGAGATTGCGGTCTGTTTCGTAATTTTGAAGATAATCTTATAAATCTTAAGTTTATTCCGTAAGCGTCGTTAAACCGTTTTGCATCAAAAATTAAAATAATAATCTTACCAACAAGAACTCTTTGCAAAGCGTGTTGCGTAGAAGTATAGAGCGCAGAAGTTTTCTTGTCTTTGTGCTTGTCGGAGGTGGACTCGAGGACATTGAGGGCAGCTTGCAGCTGTTCTTTCGCTTCTTCAAGTTCTCCTGACGCCCAAAGTGCAAAGCCAAGGCGGTGGCGAACTCTTGCCTGGTAAAATACATATTACTGGTGATAAATCCTTTGAAAAAACCTCAGATTGTAAGACAATAGATCTTATAATCAAACTCGAAAGATTAATTAGATGGAATAATGTGCTCGAAGAACTAATGTTGCATGTTAATGTGAGGGTTCCGGTTCGAAAGGCTATTGTGTGCTTGACAATAATTTTAAATAATGCCATTGGATTAAGAAACCGAACCCTCAAGCCGGATCGTATGAGCTGATTACACTTTGTATTCGGTTCATAGGGGTAGTTATACCCTATTTTAGATCGAAAGTTATTTGGTCTAACTTTATTAGATATTTTGAACATGTTTCTTTTGTAATCTTCTGTACGTATTTCTACCATTATGTATAATCAATATTGTTTGAATCATTTCTTTTTAAAACAAAGGTAATTGATATTTGTAGTTCTAGTTATTATTGGCATAATAAACCCATTTCCATTATTTGAATTTGCTGTAACATGATGACAGGTGCTTATTTCTAGTTATTCAACTCTTAAATATATGTACTTAATTGTTATTTTATTGACATATGTAATTGCAATTTTCTTGACATATGTAATTGTGATTTTCTTTGAAGCAAACAAATGAATTAGGATAAAAAAATATGATGTGATGATTAAAGTTACCTCTTCATCAGCATCCGCTAATCCTTCCGTAGCGGCCAAAGCTTGTCTCAGATAGGACACGGCGCTTCCACACGCGCCCATTGCTAAGTGAGCCCTTCCTAAGTCTGCGAGAGCTTGAGCTCTACCGCGGGCATCACCTGGAAATATCATTAAGGTAAAGTTAATGGTAGAGTATCCATCCACTCACACGAATCACCACAATGTTCTACGATTTTTTTACAGTTCAAGAGTTATGGATATTTTTGTGTCCTGGTTTAGATAAGGTTTACGATAAGGAAATGATTTACGTAAAATTAATCGGCCACAAAATCATAATTTTGTGTGTCTAAGTTATTTACTTTCTAATATCGTCATACCGCTGATGTCTTATTGCATAAATACAAAGATTCCCAGAAAAATATGAAGTGCTTAAATTTTTTTTTCCAACAAAAACATTATCCTCTTTTTTCACAGTCCTCTAAAAAGAACCCATAACCCAATCCCGGTCATTATCTATCTGTACACACAACGTAACAAACAGACAGACAGAGTTGCTTTCGATTTTATAATATTAGTATGGAAATTTGGATGTAGAAAATTCAAAATGTTGTGTGTGTGTCGTCATACCTGCAGCAGTAGCATGTCTTAATCTTGACTCGTGCCAACGAGCAGCTTCTGCGTGAGCTCCCATCGACGCGTGCGCAGCTCCTAGTCCTCCACAAGCTCGAGCCTGGAGAAAAGACGGTGTAATTTACTACGACGAAATTTTTTTCCATTTGTTTCTTCAGTCCCCTTCTTATGTCCTACGGTAGATGAATTAGGAACTTTTTTCTGAAGTCTTTCTATTATCAGAAATAGTAGGACTTCGATTTTTGTGTGATGTTTTGTGTTGTGCGTGATGCAGAGGCTGAAAAAACTTCGTCTGAACTATCATGAAATATTAATCTGAAAATTAAACCAATTAATAGTTCTAATATTCAGAATTTTGATAATTTTTGTGAAAAAATCCTTCTAACTAGTTCTTCGATACTCGATGCTTTTAATTTGTCTGTTTAGCATTAAATTAACTTTAGTCTTTCTTTAACTTAGCTTATCTTTTAGTCTAAATATTGAACTCTTTATTTGTTAAGGTTTATGGAGGAGGGCGTTGTTGCCTGCAACACAGTATTTTTACTCCTTCAGGTGTCACCGTTTTAATTTTGTTTCTGTACGCTGTTTTATGTACCAAATAAAGACATTTTGATTTTTTGATTTGATTATGAATTATCAAAAATTTAAGTGGCTATTTTGTTAAAAGCGCTGGAAAAATAATCTAACTAAAGAGTTTACCTGTAGATGTGTTAGCCCAAGTCTATGCGCCAGTTCAAGTTCAGCTCTGTGATGCCTGATGGAAGCCGCGTGGTCTCCTAACGCGTGCTGAGCTACGCCAAGCGAGTGACACGCTTCCGCCTCCATTATTTGGTTGTTAAGTTCTCTGTGATAAAGGGTTTAATCAGAAAAAGTATGTACCTTAAAGATTTGTAAGATTAGTATGAAATTATGAAATCAAAATAGAAGTAAGCATTTACTTCTAATTTGAACCTCCAACGCAAAACGAGGGAAGATGGACGCCTATGTCTGTCTGTCCGTGGCATCCTAGCTCTTAAACAGATGGACCGATTCAGAGCTAATTCAACTGGGGTGGTTCTTAGCTCTGTCAGTTTTTAGGCCCCGTCGCAAAAAGAGGTCTGAGTTTTTTAAAGTTTGTAAAAATTTCTTCGTGTCATAATTTCATACTCGACTTGAACTAGGTATGTCCAATAATACCCATTAGACTCATTATGCAGGTGCCTTTAGTAGCATTTACGACTAAATGTTTCCGTGCTTGGGAGGACATGATAATTATTATGTTCCGGCTTAGGCAGTATTTAGGCCATATTTGCCTGTAATTATCATATATTACAAACTAAACATATAGTATGATATGTAGCACTAAGAAGGAAAAACCCTGAAGAATAGCTAAAAGTTACTCAAGGAAACAGTAACTTTGTAAATTTTCGATTTTCCAGTCAAACTAGTATAAAACAGCAATACTAACTTAGCAATATTCTTCTGATGATCCAAGCACAGAACAGCTTGCTCCAAGTTGCTAAGTGCGATGTGCAAAGCTCCAAGCTCGCCGTAAGCTTGCGCCTTGGCCTCTGGAGCCCCGAGCTCATGTGATACAACCAGTCTCTTCTCCAAGCAGACCAGTGCTTGCTGGAGATTGCCGACAGACCTGTGAACAAAAATAACACTTATTCATTTAATTCCGGGAAAAGTGAGGAAATTGATATATTAGGTTGGGGAAAAAGTTTCTCCGCATTTTTTAAGAAAATTCATAACATTTTTTAATATAGTTTATTTACATTTATATAAAGTATGTAGATACCATTTCGTTCGATAACTTTTTGCCATCTTGTAGGTAGGGACATGATCCCATTCCTATAGACATTTTGGGGCTCTGATCAAAATACCGCGACAAGTAGTTTTGGCAGTCCTCTCGTGATGTTAACCTGACACTGCCTAAATAATTCTGAAGAGACCGAAACAGGTGGAAATCTGAAGGTGCAAAGGTCAGGACTATACGGCGGATGCATTAACACCTCCCAGCCAAACTATCTTAATTTTTGCTGAGTGGCTAAAGATGTGTGAGGTCTAGCGTTATCATGATGAAAAACTACACCCCTTCTGTTGATTAATTCGGGCCTTTTTCTCTCAACTTCTTGCTTTAATCTCATCAGCTGTTCGCAGTAGAGTTCAGAATCGATGGTCCTGCCTGGTGGTAACAGCTCATAATGAATAATGCTCTTCAAATCCCACCACACACTCACAGAATCACCTTGTTGCGAGTTAACCCGGGTTTCGCCACAGTCTGTGAAGCATGACCGGCCTTTGACCACGACCTTTTTCGCACGATTTTTTTCGCGGCTTGCGTTGCATATTGTAGTAAAATTTTAAAATGTACCGAATTTCTTCATTAGATTCACTCATCTTTACAGTACGAAAAACAAATAAAAATCACACATTTCCCTTATTTGAATTTTGAATTATCTTCTTTAAAATTTAAACTTTGAATGATACCAAAACCAGCCAGATACAAATAGTATAGCTAAAGAAATTTTATTACAAGTTCATACATACTATAATGCGAAAATACTTTTTCCCCAATCTATTATAACAGACTGGTATTTCCTAAAACATTGATCAGTATGAAAAGGGACTGGTGAATAACACTAGATGAGAGACGATAGAACTAGAGATAATCTCTGAATCATTCTGATCATATTTTGTAAAACAATCCATAGAGAGTGTCTATAGAGAAACCAAAGGATTTATTAACAGCAAAGCTTCAGTTAAGGTTAAGGTAAGTTAAGGTTCTCGAGTGGAAACCACGGACTGGAAGACGCAGCGTAGGCCGGCCCCCCACAAGGTGGACCGACGACCTAGTAAGAATCGCGGGGAGCCGTTGGGCGCAAACGGCTACCAACCGCTCGTTGTGACGATCTAAGGGGGAGGCCTATGTTCAGCAGTGGACGTCTTCCGGCTGATGATGATGTTGATGATGAAAGCTTCAGTAATGTTAAAACTAAAATTAAAATCTAGATTTCTTTAATGTAAGAGAGAATATAATTCCTTTTACAGATTCATAACTTCATTACGTCAAAGCCAAACCACCTTTATTAATTTATCTTAAGGATCATAAGGAAGGCATGCATCACATAGACGTGGCACGCAATTTTAGCTTATACTTTTGTACTCATCGTTGACCAACAAAAACATATGGTCAAACGAAGGTCTCTGTCAGAGAAACTTACTTATGACTCAACCCCAGTCCTCTATAAGCTCGTTCCTGCTCTCTCGTATTATCAAGTTTCAAGGCCGCAGCTAGATGTTGCTCATGGTACTTGATGGCTTCATCAGGATCTCCCAAAGCATCGTAACAGTCACCGAGATGACCTAATGCTCGAGCCTTGTCCAGCTGGCATGTGGGAGTGTTAACTCGTTCAAGGATTGCCAGTTGCTGGAAAGAAAGAAATTCAAAAGCTTAAGTTCCCCAGCTATGCTCTGTTATTATCAACATGCATTTGGACTAGTTCGAAGGAGCTAATGGTTATTAGTCCTTTAGTTCCTAACAGCTGTAGGGCTTAGTGGTGAATTTTGAACATACCATGAATGGTGGCGACATAAACACAAGTGGCGATTATAATAGGCCTTATGACTGCAGTGATATCAAAGGCGCACTTCCAATTAGGGGAAAAAACTGCTATGGAGAATGCAAAAGTTGTGACTATTTTGTCAGTCTGTGTTCAAATGCTCCAAAGGAAAATAAAATTGATGACTAGGTTCAAAACTATATAAGTTATGGAAAAAAAATCGTGTGTCTTATCGTTTCATTTTATTAATGTACATACTGTATGCATCGTTTGACCATGACGGACACTGATAAACAGTAGTAAAACTTGTGAACGAGTCTCACCTGTTCCAAGTATCCAATCGCGTCTTCATAATGCCCCATATTCAGTTTGGCGATTCCAAGGTTTCCGTATGCTTGTGCTTCTAACGCACAATCTTGTAACTCTTGGGCTCTTTCCAGTTGTTCCTGAAACAATCGTGCATCAGACAAAAACTGCATATGAAAATAGGTCATATTTGAAGGGGCTAAAAGGTTACTTAAAGTTTCGTAGGACCTATTCGAAGTGCCTCGTAAATTAAGAAGGCGAGCCAGACCTCATTCAGATAACTATTCGAAGAGGTATCTCTTATCTTGTTTCCCTCTCTCTTAGAACTTACCCGATAACATCTTGCAGCATGTGAATAATGTCCTAACGCCATATGAACTGCTCCGATGTGCGAATGAGCTCTTGCCTCTCCTGCTGAGTCACCCGCTTCTTGGCGTAGCGTTAATTCCTGAAGAATTAACAAATATGGCCTCAAGATATATGGAATTAAAGTTTTTTTATGTCTATCAAAAGATACGGTGAAATCCCCAATGAAAGAAGTAGCAGGTTATGAAAATACCTGTGTGTGATGACCTAAAGCGGCATCAAGTCTTCTTTGGAGTCTTCTTGCCAATCCCAATGCACCACACGCAGCCGCTTCTAAAGATCTATCACGTGCCTGAAATTTCAAGTTTCATGTAAGCAATTATGAGCTTTAATCCATTGTTCTAAGGTTTTTATTCTACAACAGGTTATAGGCCCATAAACTTACTTGTCTAGCAAAACCCAGTTGTCGTTGATACATTTTGACGGCTTCTTCTACATCTCCCATTTTGATTAGAACATCGCCAATGTTTCCCAAAGCTCTGAATTTGCCTTGTAGGTGTTGTGTCATGTGAGCTATTGCTAGGAAGTATTTCTGGCATTCCAATGCTGTTTCTAAGTTGCCAAGAGCTAGGTGAGCTAGCCCAAGATTGCAGTAAGCACGACCCATGTTCATCTTGTCTTGAAGGTCTTTGGCTAGGGAAAGATCTTGGTCATAGTATCTGAAAGAACAAATTAAAATTATATGAAAACAATATTAGTTATCACAGCAGAAGGTTTTTTTAACAGTAAGTAAAGTATGTTAGGGTACATAGCTAGGCTCTTTACTGTTTATTAATTAAACATCAGAAATACCTAAGGAAAACGTCAGATGGTTATAACATTAACTTTCAAAATAATGTTCATCTACCCTATTTTAAAAACGTTTTACAAGTTGCAAAAACTTTTCTCACCTGACAGCCTCTCTATAGTTTCCAAGACAGTAATGTGCATATCCCAGAAAGTGGCACGCCTTTGCCTCTGCGGTGACGTCACCAAGTTCTTGCGATAGCATTAGGTGTTGGACATAGTATGTTACTGCTTGAGCAAACTCGCCGCGGGAGGAAAGACAGTTGCCAAGGTTGAGGAGGGCGCAGGCTTCCCCAGCCGCGTCTTTCAGCTCTCTTGCTATATCTGTGAAATGAGAAAAAAGATTTTGAATGGTTTTCGCAGAACCTAATTGACAATGACTAGGTCAAAGATTGGCACGTCATTGACTTTACGGTAAATTTTACTTGTACTTGTACAAGAGCTAAGTTGTAGCATTGTTATTAGTTCTCTAAGATTTCATGGCAAACGACGTTATACTTCAATTTTTAATTTATAAGGAACTGGTTTCCGCACGCGGCTTTGCACGCGTGGTTTGTCAATAAAAAGTAGCCTATGTGTTAATCCAGGTTATAATCTACGTACGTACCAAATTTCATTGAAATTGGTTCAACCGTTACGACGTGTTTGACTTAAAAATGGCTTCTCCTGACGCCTTCAATGTAGCCAAGTACCTATCTAACACAATATAAGTAGAACTATTGACACGCTAAGAAGAAGAAGTAACAAACAAACAAATAAATAAACTAACATCCAAATTTTGCATTTATAATATTAGTGTGATGAAAATCATTGGCCACTATGACCTGTCTAGTGATTATTTCATCTCGTCCAGCAGGGCAATGTCAGAAGTAGAGTAAGTATTACCTAAATGTGCTCTATAATGAAACAGCGCCATATCATGAGCTCCTAGCGCCTGGTAGGCCACAGCCAAGTTCCCATGTGTGGACGCTTCGGAACTCCTATCGTGAACCTCTTTGGATATCGTCAGCTCTTGCTTGTGGTACTTAATGGCTTGCTCGTAGAACCCCGCGGCTGAATACGCGTTACCTATGTTACCGTAAGCACGACCCATGCCGGCCTTGTCCTGGAATATGAAACATTTATTAAATAAAATTGAGGAGAGTGAATTTTCAAGAAGAGTGGGAATATATTCAGTTATCTTTTATTAAATTTTAATTAATAAATTAATTAATAAACAATGTTTTATTCTTATATATCTTTTATTTGTGTATTTTTTTGGGTAAATATTGTGTGTAATCCGGTCTCGCGATATGCTATAAGGTAAACGGACCACTGTTACTGTTACGCCTCCGATAGTGTTAATGTTACGATGTTGTTTGTATTACCAGAGACAAGTAATATTATACTGGTCTGTGGTATTACAATGTCTTTTCTATTAAAATGTCTGTAAGTCAAAACTAAACTCATAACTGAATCAAGACCTCATAGGCTCTTGACAATTTTTTTTTCATTTTGAAGCTATCAATAATTCTATGCTTGAGCTTAGAGATTCACGCTTGTACTTTATCACAAGTTTCTTTATACAAATAGTGTCTCAAGCACATCGTTTCCTACGATATCAAATAAAATACCGCTAACCCTGAACATCTGTCATAAAAAAGAGCAATATCAGAATTGCATAACACCAAAGATCAGTTCGCGCGGTTTTACGCTTGGCCTAACACACTCTCGAGCGATATCACGCAATGAGCCAGTAATATGTAATTTAATCGGTGAAAACCGGGTAGGCATGCGATTCTCACTTGCTTTATGACGTTTGAATAGGATTGGTGACAAAACTAACAAATAATAGACTAATGGAATCGTGGGACCGGTTTTCGTGAAAGGAAATTCTATGGTACATAGTAATTTAATAGGCTCTACGTCCGATTAATGCTATTGTTTGCTTTGATGTTTCACAGGGTAATGTTATCTTTCAGTAGATCAGAATATAGTAGGAGGTAGTAGGATCAGTTTAGTTCAAAAAATTTTTAGTCACTGATGGTAACATTTCTCACTGTTAATTACCCTAAACGTACCTTTCTGTAATTAACATAAGAATTGACCTCACACTGTCCAGGATAGAAAGGCAGGGTCACTAACTATTACCCCACAAGAGCTTTACGGGTTTTGATATTCTATAGAATACTGGCATACCTGCAACTGCCTGGCTATAGAAAGATGGGCTTGATGTAACTTTAGAGCAGCATCGTGCTCTCCAAGAAGTTGGTACACGATACCCAAATTGGAGCACGCACGTCCTTCGCCAACCTGAAAGAAAGTTCATGTATTATTTCACCCTAAGTATGAAGTATAGGGTTATAGGTGTCATAAAAAACTTTTCCTACTTTGTCTCTTGCAGCTAAAGCGACATCTAATTGTCTTTCGTGCCATTTCTTTGCTTGTGCGTAATCAGCTGCACACCTGCAAAAAAAAAATCCATGAGACACATAATATTCAATAATTTTTATTTTATATTATTTTAGTTCGGACAAAATCCACAGCTCGTAGCTCTCTATAATACATGTGTAGCTTAAGATAAAACTTACAGCCAATAAAGGATTTACATTGTATAATTCAAATACTTATATATAAACGACGTAAATCAGTTATCGCACTAAATAGGACCATGATTTTAAATATAAAGAATTACAATAAAAAAAATCTTACGATAAATATAATTTACACAACAACCATAACCACACACACACTAAACAGTAAAGATATATTCATACATACATATAAGTAGTTAATGCAATAAATAATGTTAATTACATAAATCACCTATACACCTACAAACACACATGCTTAATTTAACTATCCAATATATGCACTATAATTTCTTAACATCATGAGCTGGAAGTCTTCCTCTATTAGACCTTGTAGACGACACGCGCTGTTATTGTATTTTATTATGTTGCATTCCGACACATGTGGCGCCATCTGTTGGCGACTTTACGTTTGGATAAGAGATATTAGTTTTTGAGGGTAGATGCAGTCCAACTTGATATTTTTTACATATAGGGTAGTTGTAGTCGCGAGCGTACAGCGAGACACGACGCGCCTCCGTAAGATTTCAAATTTAAATAGTTTTTTGAAGTATAAAATAAAGCTCATTTGCTGTATATCGAATATAGACCTTCTCTAATGAAATGCTCCAAGTGGCCTTATTTTGTATTTGTATCATGCCACTAGGAATGTTCCATCAAATTCTTGTGATCGATTCATTATTATTGATTCATTGGTTTCCGTCGATCTACACTGCGTCTTTTGGGTTGGTTCGTTATTCAACTGTTAGCAATATTACTTTTATTTAATTCAACTTTATAAAGGTGCCTATTAAATAATTTGATTATGATTTTGATCTAATCGTCATTCTAAAACGTATATTACCGTGCTGCATGCCCCAAGCCAGCATACGCCCTAGCTTCGATTGCTCTATCACCAAGGTTCTGTGCAATCCTCAATACGTTTTCATGATACGCGATTGCCTGTGAAAAGTTCCGTCTGTAGTGGTACGAAGATCCTAGGTTGGAATATGCTCTGGCTTCTTCGACCTGGAAATTAAATGATTTAATGTTTATATGTTATTAGTTAAGAAAGCTTTCTTGATTTATTAACTTCAATTGTAATTATAGATACGACAGTTAATATACCGTTTTTATCGGTGTAACTAACAATGTTTCGATTCAATTCGTAAACGTTCTACAGAAAATAAAAAAATGCTGGTTATAATAATCACATTTTTTTATACATTATAAGCTTACGTTTGACCACGATCTCGCCTGATGGTAAGCGATGACGCAGTCTACGATGGATCACGCTTGCCTAGAAGAAACCTGTTCACTCGCGACTTGAAGACACCCATTGACACTTGAAGACATTGCTTAGTTTATCTTGCTTAATTATATAAAGCAAAATGAATAAAAGATTCTTGTTGCCACAAGCTTTTACTCACTACACCTGTCTCTTCCATTAAATTCTTCCATACCTGATCACCGAGTCTTCTAGCCAGCCTCAAATGCTGCGTATGACAGTCCACTGCAGAATCGAACTCTCCCATCGCTAGGTACACTGCTCCGACATTGCCAATCTCTCTCGCCTCCTGAAGTCTGTCTCCCATTTGTTTGACTAGTTGGACACATTGCTTGTGACTGGCTAGGGCATTGGGGTAGTCTCCTATCGCTGTGTACACGTGACCCAGTGACGTCAGAGCTGCAGCTGCTGCTTGAGTGTCCTAAAACAATAGATATAATTAAGGATTAACTAACGCTTTGTGAGAACTCATGGAAAATGAGGAACTGGTAACTGAAAATGAGAACTTAATTGGGGTCTTTCAGACAGAGTTGTTTAGTCTCAATAAAATCGTCTCGTGCAAATTGCATATAAATATTGTAGCCATTGTCTGGTAAAAATTAACATAAATAGTTCCTTGTTTAAAGAAAAGATATTGTTTAGTAAAGGGGGGTTAAATTAGTAGTAATTAGTAGGGGTATGGTGGAATGTTTAGTATGAATGAATGAATGAAATACTCTTTATTGCACACCAAACAAAAATACAGTAATAATAGAAATAAACAATAAATAAAGGTACAAATGGTGGTCTTATCGCTAAAAGCGATCTCTTCCAGACAACCTTTGGATGGACAGGATAAACAAAATCAAAAGACGGCGGTGTAAGAGTACCTACAGACATAAACAGAACCCACAAAATAAAATATACCTATTGAATATACTAATAAACATAAACTTAAATACATATAAATAATATATAAATAAACTAACACTACATAAAGATGATAACTAACCTAACCACTAACTAGCAGTAATAGGTTGTTCATTTTGATGGGCCTACAGATCCTTTCTTTACGCAGCCTACATTAGTATTTTTGAAACTGTCGCGATCACTGTACATACATAATTATTGATTAAAACGGGCATATAAACGGGATAGCATCCTACATTATCTTGAAATGCACATCCATAATTTTGTACTCAACTTTCATAACCTGTACTAACTTTGCAGAAGATATAAAAATATACATCCATCAACGATGAGCAATGTAAGAATTTTAACGAGCGTATGAAGAGAAACATAAGGAAAGACAAGACGCAGTAAATATTCTAGGTACAGTCCATGATACACCATGTGCATGGTGTGTCATGGACTGTACCTACACGTTCTGTCCAGTTACTAATCACTCCAGCAGAGAATCTGTTCAGTTGCGAATCTGTCCAGATGCTCCGGAGACATAACCAACCAAATAAATATATATTTTTAAAAACAAAAAACCCGACTGCAAAACCAACTGAGAAGGCGGAAACAAGCTTGCGATTTTGATAATCACATAACAACTATTTTATTCAACATTAATAATACCACAATTTTAATATTATCACACAAGTATAGTCCACGCCTGCAGTCGGGTTTTTTTATTAAATATTTTAATTTTGTCTTTTTTAGAGTCTATGATTGATTCGTTATGGCATTTAAGTTTTGAGAGTGGAATATACTAGTGGTTCGCCCCGAACTGAGATCTCTCGAGTCTCCGATTAAAAACAAAAAAAATATTATTTGTAATCTTTGACTATCAAAATAGTGTCACGAAATATATATCCAAATTACTTGACCTACAGTTTCATTCAAATTACAGGTAACGGGAGTTCATGTAATGTGGTTTCTTTTTCGGGGTACAAATTGCAGTTATTCTGGATTTCAGACTTTTGCCTATATTTGTGTCACTTAAGCTACACGCATACTAAATTACAGCACTGTGGGATCACTGGTGTACTCTGTGAATTTTGTCAAAGTTCAGTTTATATTATGGATAATAACTCAAGAACTATAAAGAGTTTACGAAAAATAAAAACGGAGTCTAAACGTACTAATGAATACCTTCTATTTGACGTCCTATTAGAGTTAGCCTCATTTTCATTTTTATTACCCCTCTTGAACCCTAATATCTCAACAACTCCCAACATTTTTAGCATTTAGTCACACCAAAATTCTGCCATCACTACCCATGTATTAAATTTCACGATGGTCGGGTCAATGCTTTGAAAGTTCCTCGGATAAATATACATACATACAACGCCGATTTGCCAAAGTTGATTTAGAGATCTCGCTTCGCTCGATCAATAATACATTTTTTGCCAGCAACTGATACTTTTTACTAATATATTTTTGGAATGGCCTTTTAAATACCTTAAGCCCACACAATAGGTTTAGATAAATTTTTGTGTCAACGAAATCCAACATGGCAGCTGCAAGCCGCCAACTTCATATCCAATATCCCTCTCGGTATTCAGACGATTCCAATGATACCTCATTTGTCAAAATCCGTCGAGCCGTTTAGCCAACGCGATACGCCAAATGAACAGACGTGATACATACAACTTACCTGGGTTCATAAGCAGTTAAAATTAAATAGCCAGTGCCCATAGCCTGTTATTTAACAAACGTCATATAACTTCATATTTGTGAAGGTATCTACAGTTTTAAGATAGCACATGCTCTTCATCAGATAGTGTTACCAGTTAGCAACTTGTTGCAATGACCATAGATTAAAGTGAAAGTAGCTAGCTCTCTACGGATATCCACAAAGTTAGAGAAAAACACGCTGGAAAAGATTGACCCGGGATCCATCCTTTTTGGTAGAACTAAATAGCCAACTTCAATTAAATCAAGCAAACAACAAGTAACCTTTTAATAAAAATATAACTTCAGATTAAAGAAAGAAAATTAAGAAAGAAAAGAAAGAAAGAAAGATTAAAGAGAACCTTTGCAATATAAAAAGTTTGATGATTTGGTCATGGATCCCATCATCAGATACTGGGCAAATTGATATGGAACCACCCCTGAGGTACTCTCTTTCTAACGAAGGGCAACGAAGTCAGTTAGGCCGTTTATCCACCGCCACCGTCACCGGGACGTCACCGAGAACGAGACGACGGCGCCGATTTAGCGCGATTTAGCGATACTACATTAACTATATATACACGGTGTCCTTTAAATCACAGTTTTCTCAGGACACACGTTGCTCAGGCCATGGTCAAAAAACTGTTTATAGCATCAAATATCAGAGAATAAAAAAAATATAGACCTTCTCAAATAAGTCTAACTTTGTTCAAAAACTAACCGTGACATAAAGTTAATGGGTACGTTAGCCGTAGCGTATTACCTACTCCTTAGTTTGGTAGGTACCTAGTAGCTACCGGTCAGCGCGCTGACTATGTTGTAGGGCGTAACGTTTAAGTTCGCAACTTTTTATATGTTTCAAAGACCGATTTCGTTTTGTTTTTTAATTTGATTTTATAAACAGTTAGTAGAGCATGGTCTGAACAACGTTCGTTCTGGGAAAACAGTGATTTAAAGGACACAGTGTAGGCCGTTTGTCCACCGCCGCCGTCGCCGGCGCTCGGGTGACGGTCGTGTAGTGGGCACACGGCCTATAGTATGTATCGCTATAGTCTAACTTTTTATTAGCTGCAGTAAAATGACGTTTCTAAATGTCATTCCGTAAAATAATGTTGCCAGCCTAATCTCAATAGGGATGTGATTCAGTTCACAAAAATTAATTAAATAACATTATTATGACGTTTTTGTTTCATTTTGAATGTACCTCCCTATACTTCCACTAAAAAAGATCAATCCTATAGTATAGTAATAATAATAGGTTAAAAAAATACATTACAACTTAATATTAAATCTCAAAAAAAAAACCAAACTGATTATTCATTTATGATTCACTCATTTAGCTACATACCTATTTATTTTTCTTCAAAAACCGGCAACCCACAAAACGTCATTTTACTGCAGCTAATAAAAAGTTAGACTATAAATCGGCGCCGTCATCTCGTTCTCGGTGACGTCCCGGTGGCGGTGGCGGTGTACAAACGGCCATACGTATAATGTAAACGTAACAATTGGTATGCTTCTTCTATTTTATCCTTGGTAGTTGTGGTACCGTACAATATAAGAAAAACACCGGACAAGATCGACCAGGATTATGTTGTTTGTATTTATAGCATACATTCCGCCATTCACTCTAATGAAATCTAGCAAAAAACGACTATTGCCCAATTTCATATTTAATTCTTGGTACTTTGGTACCTACCTAATGAAGAATAGGTAAGTTTGTATGGAGTTGAGTTTTTTTAATCCTGCAGTGACACAGTGGGTACTCGGTATTTAATTCATCGAAAACAAAATGAAAAGTTTGCTCGGTTCATTTGTTGCCTAAATTGGCCGGATCCTTTGTTTTTGTTGCTTTAAGATGTGTGAAAATTTACTAGGTATTTATAAAGAACTAGCTGCTATTCCCCCAAGCTGCGGTAATACAGGGTGGAATTATGATGGAGATAATTCCATCGTCGGCCGCTTGGATGGTTATCAACGACGGAAGTATTACCTACGCGCAAATGCTTTGATATGATACGGAATGCATTAAACCAGTTGCTTAAGCTATCGACGCCAGAGATATTTGAACGATGCCTGCGGCTATCATATCAGGATTTTCAGAAACTTCTAAGATGTTCCAATTTTCGTAAATACGTACGAACCACTTAAAGCCTCAAGTGTTTAAAATGTGTCCTTTAGCGAATGAACTAAAATCCCGATTACACAAAAACATTTCTCGTAACGAAATAGATAATAAAACCGGTCAAGTGCGAGTCGCACTTGCGCACGAAGGATTCCGTACAACATTATCATCAACAAAAAAATCATGTATGTTGTATGGGATCCCCCCTTAAATATTTGTTTTATTTTAATGTAATTATTTATTTCAAAGGGATTATATAACTAAATCTTCTGTGAATATTTCAATCGTCTACCTGCCGTCTACCTGCCGTTATTAATATCGAGCTAAAACAAGCAAAAAATCACGTTTGTTGTATGGGAGTCTCCCTTAAATATTTATTTTATTCTGTTTTTAGTATTTGTTGTTATAGCGGCAACAGAAATACATCATCTGTGAAAATTTAAACTGTCTAACTATCACGGTTCATGAGATACAGCCTGGTGACAGACGGACAAACAACGGAGTCTTAGTAATGGGGTGCCGTTTTACCCTGTGGGTACGGAACCCTGAAAACTATTTATAAATGATTGCCAAAAGTAACATAATAATTATCTTAGGCCTAACTCTAGCTTAAAGTAAACTCTCTAAGTAGTTTCTTAGAACACAGTGAACATCGTTTTTCATATCAGATATATAAATAGATCAAAGCTTAATATCACATAAACAGTTCAACACCATCATACAATTCAATAGACGCTCAGTTTATACGATCTGAATAGTCTGTTTCCCCTGCACATTTATTAAGTATCTAGAAACAATCAAGACAAACATAAGCAATACCTTCAAGTTAGCTAAGGCTAGGCAAGGTTCGGATACAGCATCCTAAATGCATTCCGCAATGCTATTAATGTTCATCTGGGCTTTTCGCAAACCAATTACGACTCGGAGATCTCACTATCGGTAATTGCCGGGCCGGGTCTCGTGACTGAGTCTCTAATTAGTGGCCAGCACCCACGTCGAGGGTACTATAAAAATATACCGAAGCTTGCTATTGCAGAAAATCTACATAGAACGGTAAACCTTTTGATTCAGATAAGTCACGGAGAGCACTATCATCCTGCTAATAATTTTGAATGTTAATGTATTTTTGTAAATAACTATTTTACCGTGCGGATAAACCAACGACGGAAATATGTTGCATTGTATTCCAATGTATTATTACATTTAGTGTGTCTCACTCAATAAATCGGCGAGTTTGATGTAATGTAATTCTAATTCTAGGGTGGGGGGAATAAGATCTACACTCACTTCCCGGATAGGGGTGTATTCTAAACCCTCCGTCGTCCGAGACACGTTCTCGGAGACCCGCATGACGAAATCACCTCCGCTAATACGGAAGAGATTTCTGAGTCATCTACATTAGATAGAGCAAACTCTTCACAGATACACCGACCTCGCCGGCGAGGTCGACGAGTCCCTTCAGTCGCCGCCTCAACAAGCAGTACAAGCACGTACCCGGGCGTATTTCTCCTATCCCCACCCTGGCAACAGCCCAAGCCGAGGTTCGTACCTAAGTGGTGCCCTTGCGCTGGTTGCCTCATCAAAACTTACAGGGCTGAGCGCCTTCTGCGCTCGCCAAAAGTTCGGCTAAGCTGCAACGAGAGGCCAACAGCAAGATTAGTCCATTCGAAAAAAAGGAGAGGGGTGTACTGTGCATTACCCTCCTTCTAACCTGACCCCAGTCATCCCAACTCCGAGTAGGACTTTGGGTTGGTGGAAGCCGTTTTACATAGTCCCCGAGGTCGAGTTTGTTAGGATTTCGACCAAAAACATGACCATGGGTAAACTATATAACTGCATGCTAAATATTACCTTGTAAAGACATCTGAAAGACAGTAAAGTAGATGAGCGCAGGTAGTTATGTTAATTATTTTAAAACAATGAATGAATCACTGAAGACGTCCAGACACCGCAGTTCAACGCATCCACAAAGCAAAATAAAACAACAATTTACAATCAAATTCTTGACTCAAGTCCAAAAGAAACATTACTCAGTGTTGACACGTACCAATTATATGCTTTTAATTTTTCACGTCAAAAATACGTATTGTAATGCCGAGATCTTTAAGAAAAAAAGAATTGCAATGAAGCATATGCATGAATGTTGCGAATTGCAATGAAGCATGAATGAAGCATTGAGGAATAATTAAAGTATACCATAAATGAAAAATGATATCTCATATTATTATAGGCTCAAGGTTGAGAAGAACTATGGAGAGGGCTATGCTTGGCGTTTTTGAGATCCAATCAAATTTGAGGAGACCATAAAAAACATAACCTATCGTCATAACATAACGCATTAGCCAGTTGAAGTGACAGTGGACGGAGCACTGGGCCGTTGGGATAAAAAAGTACTCGAGTAGAGATCTCGCACTAGAAAGGGATGGCGTCCCATTAGATGGAAATACGTCCAGATAAAGATTGTTGCGAGCTGTTCGGTGTAGGCCACACAAGATCGGAAATTTCTGGAAATCTATGGGCTTCAGCATGATGTAGTAGCTGATTGAGGATAATGATAGTATGCTAGTAGATTTCCTATCCCTGATATTCCTCTAATTTTGATAATACACTTTTTACAATGCTGTTTAATATATATATTTGTTTCAAGACTCGAAAGTGACTTTAATAATGTCTCATTTACCTATTTGCTTCTTGACAATTTAAAATGGTGTTATCGATATATCGATGGTTTATACAGTACTAGTGGTCGGGTAACCAACCTATACAATCTACCTATTAGGTATGTGTCACATAATACGATAACACGCCGTCATTTACATAGCGCCTCAGTCCATGACAATTTCCTTACGCTTTTAATATACTGTGTCAATGTATAATTAGGAACTAAATACATACACAATTAGTTTTCAAGGTATAAAAAGCTTGTTGGACAGGGCGACGATGCCTAAATGTATTTAGTGGCTAAATATGATTTAAGGTGTTGTCAAATCATACAACTACGTCAAATTTAAACATGTTTAGTAGCTAAATACGTTTGGGGATCATTGTGCAAGCCAGCCTTAATCATCATTTCAGAGAGATTTGATTGAGGTAGCTTATTTGTATGTTGTAAAGTCATCGGAAGAATCTCAATGCACGCAACAACGGACCACTGAAATGTTATGTTAGCAACCTATTAAGGGGCATCATTTGAAGTCTAGGAAAACAAACAACGGGTTCGCATTGAGTGACGCTATGTCAGCTAAAAGTGATTGATTGATTGAAAATTCTTTATTGCACAAAATACATATATCTGTACATAGGCGAACTTAATGCTAGCAAGTACTCTCTTCCAGTTAACCTTTGCGTGTTGATAAAATATTTTTGTAGGTAGTGGATGACATAATGTAGCAGGAAAGTTTTATAATAAAAAATAAGACTAAGATATACAGTGTTTTTTTAACTGTAACAGTACAGAAGCACCCATAACCAGAGGAGATGCAGGTGCAGTTTCTTTTAAAACATGAGCTCGTTTTTGAAGAAACACATTTTGACATTAAAATTTTTTGGTCAAGTGTGAGTAGCGCCTTAAAATGAATCAAGTTGGTAAATTTTTTTTTGAAACCGATCGATGCAGTCCTTTGTAAGGATCATTTTATTGTATGGGATTAAAAAAACTGAACAGCGGAAGATAGTCAAATTTGATAAAAAGTATTCTCATACAACAGGCCAAACAAAATTCCTTCTACAAACATTTTATTAGATTCTAATTGCACATTAAAGATGTATTAATACTTTAGCTATTAAGAAGTTTAGGAACTTCATGCTCTCATGAGCAATTCAAAAACATTTCGTATTGCAAAACAATTTTGAATTTCGAACATGGTTCTTGCGCCTGTCAGACTTTTATATCAGTCATTGCATCATCTTATTTGTCCTATCATGGCATTGTCAAATACGCAAAAATTAGACTTAATTGAAGCATACTTCCTTAACCTTGGCCGTCGGTTAAGTAAGTATGCTTCAATTAAGTCTACTTTTTGCGTATTTGACAATGCCATGATAGGACAAATAAGATGATGCAATGACTGATATAAAAGTCCGACAGGTGCTAGAACCATGTTCGAATACTAATAATATAATATGTTGTCAAATACGCAAAAATTAGACTTAATTGAAGCATACTTCCATAACCTTGGCCGTCGGTTAAGGAAGTATGCTTCAATTAAGTCTACTTTATGCGTATTTGACAATGCCACGATAGGACAAATAAGATGATGCAATGACTGATATAAAAGTCTGACAGGTGCAAGAACCATGTTCGAAATTCAAAATTTTTCTGAAATACGAAATGTGTTTGAATTGCTCATGAGAGCATGGAGTTCCTAAACTTCTTAATCGCTAAAGTATTAATACTTCTTTAATGTGCAATTAGAATCTAATAAAATGTTTGTAGAAAAAATTTTGTTTGTCCTGTTGTATGAGAATATTTTTTATCAAATTTTACTAACTTCCGCTGTTCAGATTTTTTTCATCCCATACAATAAAATGATCCTTACAAAGGACTGCATCGATCGGCATCAAAAAAAATTTACCAACTTGATTCATTTTAAGGCGCTACTCACACTTGACCAAAAAAATTTTAATACCAAAATATTTTTCTTCGAAAACGAGCTGATGTTTTAAAAGAAACTGCACCTGTATCTCCTCTGGTTATGGGTGCTGCCGTACTGTTACAGTTAAAAAAACACGTTGTATATTGAGAATACGAACGAAACATCATATATATAGAGTATTTTCAATAAACGTACCTACTTTCAAATATTACACATCAATAAACACTAGTTGAAAAATAATAGATAACCTAATAAATAGGTAGTTACAATAAAACTAAATAAACTCATATGACATTAATAAACTCAGTGACACAGTTTTGGGGTCACCGTAGTATTGCAAAGCGCTGATCTTAGTTTTATGGTCGGCTGGAAGCGTACCCAGGCAATGGGATTATGTTTTCCCACATTTTTTTTCAGGTACTTCAGTGTGTTTTAGGAATATTTTGATAAGGAATCATAGGCCTGGGTTGGCTAAATATGGTTGGCACAATATTTATATACGTACACACGGCTACACATAAATTATTAATAAATCCAGTATAAGCTGACCTCTCATTCTACGAAAAACCTATACAATGCGAGGTCAGCTTATACTGGAAATGTATAGCTTGATGTGTAGCCGTGTGTACAACTATAAACTTCTACGAACCACGACGAAAGCTGATGGTTGTATTAAAATGGTTAAAATCGGGTGTTTGGTTGAAATTGGTGCAACCAATATACTCTTAGCACCAACTGCTCGGTCAGTGAGATAAACTTTTAGGTACTCGTAAGTACATTGTACTTACTACAATAGATACGTCCTACTAAAACATAATAGACCGAAAAACGTGTAGGTCTAATCTGAATTTGAATTGTTAAGTCAATTAGGCAAGTTTATGAAGTAAATCTGCGTCTTTCTGTCTGTCTCTAAATGATTGAATGTAATAAATAATACATGGTTATTAATTCAAACCTAAACTGCATAAACGAAGTGATTGTGAAATCATTACAATTCGATTCGTGAACTGAATTCTTAACCTTCGGTTACATTTGTAGGGTTTTCTTGTTTTTTCAATCCACTGGAAGTTTGCTTTGAAGAAATTACTTTTAACATTACGTAGAATTTATGAAGTTTATTCGTAAAGATCTGTAGTTAATCTCGATTCATTTTACAAGTTTCTACCTACACCTAGACATAATTATAGAAATGGATTTTTAAAATGGCAATCGACTCAAAATCGACATAGAATGTTCGTTCATGAATATTCATAGTCACATACATTAATAAACACTGCTTTTAATAACCGGCCAGAATCGTAAATGTTGCCAGTAATTATCATTCAGTTTGTTTATTTTATATTTAAATCATATATAATTATAGTATTTAAGCTACGTAACATTATTATATTTTTACGTTATTATATTTTTAAATAACTTTTAAATACAGATCGTATTATCTTTTTTTAAGTCAAACGATAATAAGTTTTTTTTTGTTGAAAAATTGTCAAAGGAAGCAAGAAGAAGAATAAAGAAAGCGCCGGCAAATTCAAATGAGCCCAAACTATAATCCACTAGCGACCCGCCCCGGCTTCGCACGGGTGGAATGCTGATACTAAATATACTACAGAATGTCTTTATATACCACGTTCACAGTTTTTGTTGTCATCAGACAATACAAAAATGTTTTCTTTAGAGGTAACTCTTGTTAGTATTTAATTGAAAGAGAATTAAGAGTATTTACGACATCACATTAGAAACCTTTAAAATTATCAGTGTTTCTCTACTACCTATATATTATGCATATATTATACATATAAACCTTCCTATTGAATCATTCTATCCATTAAAAAAAACCGCATCAAAATCCGTTGCGTAGTTTTAAAGATCTAAGCATATATAGGGACAGACAGTGGGAAGCGACTTTGTTTTGTACTACGAGTATGTAGTGATTCCAAAGTTTCGTTGTCTAACTTCCGTCCTCCATCATGAGACCACCTCCATGGCACAATATTATTGCATTGGCACCGAATTTTTAAATTTCAGCTCTATCGATTGGGGGGGGGGGGGGGGGGGGGGTTTGGTTTAAAATTTAGTTAAAAGATTTAACTTAAACAAACAAACATACATAGCTATATATAAGATAGATAATATACATATTACCCTTGTGCGATAAGTTGGGACCTGAGTGCGGTGACGTCATATTGGCGTGTTGTACCGCCCGCAAAAAAGCGAACATAACAAGCAGCCGCCCGCGGCTTCGTCTTTGTTTTTTTTAACCTAATTTATTATGTTACTCAGGGAGGACGCTGCTTTTTATCTAATCTTTTTTACACTATTTGAATAAAATAAAAATACAATGTTTAAGTTTATACATTTATTTTATCTATTATCTCATCTTCGTCACTACTTAGTGGATTTATGCCTTCTAGAGGTTCTTCGTCCTCAGGCTCACTATAATCACTTGACGAAGAGGTATCCGATAAATTTACAATTAATTGCGATTCATTCGTCTCTTGTAAGTGGTCATCATGTCACAACAAAAACTACAACAACAAAACAATGACACAAACTATAACAACAAAAACTACAACAACAAAACAATAACACAAACGAAAACTAAAAGAATTCCAGAGCGCGTCGTTACGTGACGTAGGCCAGTATGAGACTAAAAACCCTAGTAAAAAATAGTGATGCGAACGGTACAATACGGGCGCCATCGGGGAAGTGCAGGGGAAGCGGTCGGGGAGTCGTACTCCTGGCAGGTCCCAAGTTATCGCGCACGAGTAATACAATGGTAAAACTTATTAAACTATACGCAAACACGCTGTTGGTTTTGACCAGACTCTGAAGAGAGAGGAGCTGATCTAGACTTTGTCAATGATACTAATGGATCAGCTTCGTATAACTGAAGAGATATTTTATTGAGTTTGTCCATTAATTCATGATCCTAATTATGTAAAACTTAGAAGGAATGTTAAATACCAATACCTTATCTAATCGGTATTGTTTTGTAGAAACGAATCTTTGTACCCAGTATGATCAATTATCATGGAACATAACTTTTTTAGATTTTTGTATAGACTGAATACTCGTACCTGTTTGCAACACTGAATACCTAATTGCATTTCGCGACAGCTATGCATGCATGTTTAAACGGATTACGTATTATTTTTATACCTTTTTACGTAACTTCTGTAGGTATTCAATAAATTCTCCGTAAGCTTTTTATGCCGAAGATAATGCGTTTGATAGTAATCGCGTTTCACGGAACGAGAACTCACTTTGTCCAGCGGATAATTGTTGAACTTCTGAGATTACCCGTATAAATTCCAGTGTTGCAAGCTTTAAAAATTTGCTTTGGAATCGGGTTTTTGTTGGAAGTCATCGGTGAAGAGCGCGCAAAGTAAATAATTTTTTAAGACTATTTGGTACGTCACATTGCTTCGCAATTGGACGGGATGATTGTAGGCTTGCCCAAGTATTTTATATACAGAATATTTTGGTATGTGCAATTATTCAGGTGTGTATGGTATTCGAACAATAGTGTCGGTCGGTATTTGTGTTTCGTAAATCGTTAAAATGTACATTCTTAGCTGATGAATTATTATCGAAGGTTTGTTAAGTCATTTTCATAGAAATCGGTATTTAAAGTAGTTAAAGGGGCTGGAAATAGCCCAATCCTATGCACTTTTTCACACTACGCTTCTAAAAAAAGGGGTTCGTCTAAGCTGGGAGTTGGAGTATTTAGATCGCCTGAGGGCCTTCGACGTGGCCATCAGCTTTAAAGCTTTTATCCGGGTGTATAGCCAGGACAAGTACGTAAGCGCTTTGTTGAAAATGTCACTAACGATCACCTATACAACTAAACTAAGTTAGACTAAGCACACATATCTTGCACAACCACTTTCTAGGTTTATTACTGTATATTGACGTCAATTTCTGCAGTTTCATTATCACGTCCGTTCTATTCAAGTCATACCCTTTTACAATTACACACGGCTCATTCTCAGTTTCATTATAATACTATAATTTTGCACTTGCTTTTATAGTATCTAGCAAATTAGCAACGACGTCTGCGTGTGCGTCCGTCGGCGAACTTCAAACGTCTAGAAAAAAAACGACACTTAGCTATTTCGAGTCCTCTTTTAGCTTACAAGTGCCTACTGGTTCTTAGTCGACCACCTCTTTACAGTCGAGGGCAGAAGTGGTTTCACATAGTGCTTTTACAGTTCTTAGCTATGTGGAGTATCTTCTTAAAACTGAGCATTTTTAACTAACTTCAAAAAAGGGTCTTAATTCGACTGTATGTATTTTTTTTATGTGTATACCTCAGAACTTTTGACTGGGTGAATCGAGTGTGATGATTTTTTTATTTGAAAGCTGGTGCTTCGCGTGTGGTTCCATTTCCATTTGGTCCAGTTCTGACTATGGCATTCAAGAGAAAACCATATAAGTCTTAAATTTGTTTAATTTTTATGTTATGTTTGTTAGCTGAGAACTCCGTTATATATCAACCGATTTGTAAAATTAGTTTTTTATTTAAAAGGATATACTTTTAGATTGATCCCATGGAAACTTCATCAAGAGTAGTTTGGTTTTTACTGTTATCTGAAGTCGGTTATATTTTTCTTAAAAAGTTACTTGATATTGTAATGCAATGTATTTTTAATTTGTAGCGCCATCTTCATCACTTCAGCGACAGGATGTCCTCTGCTGAAATGTGTTCTATGCAATCTAGTGAAATCCAGTGTTCTGGTGAAATACTTTTAATTTGTGGTAAATATGAAAGTAGAAACGGAATTTATGAAAATTTTGTTATCCTGTAAAGAGCGAATAAGTATAGAATGGAATGGAATAGAGCGAGAGAGAAATACCAAGCATATCTCTATCCATAGCACTAGAAAGCGCAGTGTAGGATGGCAAGACTAGATGGAAAGACGACCTGATAAAGGTGGCTGGGAGCCGTTGGGTGCAGCCCGCATAAGATCTGCCGCTCTTGAGGGAGGCCTATGTTCATCAGTGAATGCCCTATTAATCCTAGTGTGAGGTCTAGACTATGTATTCGACTGTAGGGTCTTATTGCTTTTGTCGCTCATCGTACTTACCAGTCGTATCGAACCTGAAGGAAAGTGATTGCACATTGAATTAAACGCGTGTAAACCGTAATTGAAAATGGTACTAATATGTTTTCCGAAGCAGTAAAAGTTTTATGTAGGTTTTGACATCGCCGATTGAAAGTTTCAGATGCACCTTACGATATCAACTTGGCTAGACGGCTACGTGCATCATTTTATTCTTATTGCAAAAAAAATGTACTAAATAAATTTATAATAACCAGACCGGTCCTGTTATTACACTTGCAAGACTCTTACTATGTCTTGAGAGTCTTACTATGGTACCTACATATAGGTACCATTTCTTGTATTTATCTTGAAGAATACTTTTGCCCCATCTCAGGTTTATAGATCCAAGGCCTACGGTTTATTTATACAAACGTAATCGGCCCTTATCATCCTCTTAGGGAATGAATTTCGAAAAATTCGTTCTCAGTGTGTACACACGGCTACACATCAAGCTATAAATTTCCAATATAAGCTGACATCTCATTCTACGAAAAGCCTACACAATGCCAGGTCAGCTTATACTGGAAATGTATAGCTTGATGTGTAGCCGTGTGTACCTACGTAATATATGTATTTTTTTAGCTTAATGTTAGCATTCGCCCTACTTCCATAAAAACTTTAAGTAGTTATGCCAAATTTCATATTCCTCCGTACGCGCAATTAGCTTGAAAAGGGGTACAAAGTTTACTCTTCGCGAATTATTTAGAAGTTTGCGAGTAGCTACAAAGCAAACAAAAGAATAGAATAACAAAGAACAGCAATCAAGCTCACGGTAGTAAAATTAAATTAACTTTTGCAACGTAAACCGCAAAAGTTATTACGAAACATTTTGCCGTTTTATTTTGCGCAAAAAATGTTTTTTAATGCTTATTACTTCTTTATGTAAATACCATTGTATTGGTTCCATTCCCAAGTTTGTGAGCGAGTGTTTTAAATAGATTTAGTAATGCCACATACCTTCAAAGTCTTATGCAAAGTTAACGTGCTTTATGCAGAGATGCCTCTCGGTGGAAGGGCCGATGTACAAATATGGGGTACGAAACTATCCTGCCATGATAACATACAACCTTCGCGACTATTCAACTGCATACCGAGGTCTAAGACTGGTTCCTTTTCTGTGCGATTTGTATGAGCAACTTTCGCTTGATTCCAGTTGCGTTCTATCGCTCAAAACGGAAAATAGCGACAGTATCTTTAAGTATTTTCCTGCATTAGTTGATAACTGTACTTATCGCAAGCCTACCTCTGCCAGGCTAGCATGTCTACCCTAGAAATGTTTCTTATGGAGCCCACACACGTCAACAACTTTTTTGAGCAAGCCTAAAAATTTGAACAAATTCTTCCCACAGAAGCTTGCAAAAGCCTTACGCAAGCCATGATTTTTGATCAACTTTTTCTCACAGAAGCTTGCAAAAGCCTTGCGCAAGCCTATATTTTTCATCAAATTCTTCTCACAAAAGATTGCAAAAGCCTTGCGCAAGCCTAGATTTTTGATCAAATTCTTCTCACAGAAGCTTGCAAAAACCTTGCGCAAGCCTAGATTTTTGATCAACTTATTCTCATAAAAGCTTGCAAAAGCCTTGCGCAAGCCTAAATTTATGATCAAATTCTTCTCACAAAAGCTTGCCAAAAAGCCTTGCGCAAGCCTAGATTTTTGATCAAATTTTCCTCACAGAAGCTTCCAAGAGCCTTGCGCAAGACTAGATTTTTGATCAAATTCTTCTCACAAAAGCTTGCAAAAGCCTTGCGCAAGCCTAGATTTTTAATCAAATTCTTCTCACAAAAGCTTGCAAAAAAGCCTTGCGTAAGCCTAGATTTTTGATCAAATTCTTCTCACAGAAGCTTGCAAGAGCCTTGCGCAGGCCTGGATTTCTGAATATTTTTTTCCCCCAGAAGCTTGAACAAGCCTAGAAGTTTGAACAAACTCTTCCCACAGAAGATTGCGAAAGCCAGGCTTACAAAAGGCTTGCGCAAAGAAATTGTTGACGTATGTGGGGCCCATTATTGCAGTAAAATTACATTTATCAATAGAATATAAAAAAAGTTTATGCGCAAGACCGTACAAATACCGCAATAATGATTCTATATTCTACTTACGCTAAAACATAGAGGTACTACATGAGTTATTAAGATAATATAATAATATGTTTTATTTTCTAGCCAGTGTATATTGTGTAGTGTGTATATTCTGAACATGATCAACAGAGAAAAACGTTGAAACCACGGACTTAATTTTAAAGAAAATAAAAGGGACATCGGTAAAAAATAAAAATGCATTATTTTCGAAGAAATTGTACTTATATGTAGTTCCTTCCGCTTTGTTTATCTAGATTCTGTTTTACAGAATGTTTCTGGTAGTGAGACTGAGCTCGAGACATTGTTCACACAGATGTTAAGAGAATATTTTTCATTCAATTATTTACTAGTAGCCTAGCACAGTAGTCGAAGTTCAACCGTAACAATATTTAACAATGCCAAAAATAACACATCCTCCCTGCTCGCAATAAGCTTAAAAAGGGTGCAAAGTTTTCTTTTCACGTAAATAATATAGATCAGTGGATGACCAGTCATTTTGATAGATGTACTTACCTTACATTTCATAGCCAGAACTAGTTGGTACCGGTGTGCAGTCAGGGCATCCTTGTAGGACCCTTGGCTGAAGTACGCGGCGCCTAGGTTCCCGTGAGCTCGGCATTCCCCAGCCGTGTCTCCTAAGCTTTTGGCGACGGCAAGATCCTGTTGCATGTAGTTTATGGCTGCGTCGAGTTGGCTGAGGGCCCAGTGGGCTGAGGATAGCGCGCTGAAGACGGAACCCCTGTGGAGGAAGAGTTAAAATTAATATTGATTATATGCTAAGATAGTTTTCAGGTCTAAGATTCCGCAATGCCTTAAGACAAAGGTTTTCAACCAATGTGTCCTGCCTATTCTCACATACGGTGCTGAAACATGGCCACTCACGCACGACGTTGTTTCCAAAATTAAAGTTGCTCAGAGAGCAATGGAGCGTGCCATGATAGGAATCTCGCTATTGGACCACATACCCAACATCGAAATACGACGCAGAACCAAAGTCGTGAAAGTGGGTAGAAGGATCAACCAGCTGAAGTGGAGATGGGCTGGACACTTGGCAAGGAGAAAAGACGGAAGATGGACGAGGGCAGCAACCGAGTGGTGGCCGCAAGAAGGGAGCAGACCAGTTAGCAGACCACCAGCCAGACGGTCGGACGACATCTCGAGAGTTGCGGGAAGGCAATGGATGCGCTTGGCACAGGACCGGAGAGAATGGCGTTATAGCGAGAAGGCCAGTTGTGGGTGGATGTGGGCTGAGATGGTGATCATGATGATATGCTAAGAAGTTAACCTGAAATAATTACCTATGAAAATCTGAACTCCACCAGGACGCCTGATCTGTCAAGACTGAGTGAGTGAGTGCGGTGGCGCATTCTTGTGATGTACAGTCGGCTAAAATTCCGCTCTGCCAGTTTTGAAACAGTTTCACTTGCAAGTAGCTGACACCGCCTTTTTCTTTTGTCCTTTTATTTTGGCCAATTTGAGAGATGAACAATATTGAATATCTGTTTATTTTTGTAAAAACCCTTTGTTTTTATGACTTTTAAAGTTTTATTAAAGTTCAAGGCGGGTTTTATTAAACTTCAAGGCGGGGTAACTGCTAGTCGCTTCATGGAAAATTCACCCTTAAGGTGGCAGAGCGGTCTTTATGCTGATAGTACCTTAGGATTTATCTTAAAAGTCGAAGATCAGTGCGAGGCGAGACGTTATTCGGAGCGGATCGTACTCACCCTGATGAAGGTTCACGAATTGAACCGAAACATTGCCGGTCGAAACACCGATAAGACGGTACGTGATAGAGCCCGTATTTATAATAATGATCGAAGATAAGGGCTGTGCACATGAAAATTTGTAAAGTCGTAAAACATTGAATTCGGAAACTACCACTACTCTATCTACCGGATAAATAGATTTGGAAGTGCTCGTAGATTAGGGTTGCCATTCGTCCCGATACGTTGGGACATGTCACCGTTATTAACAGTGGTGTCCCGACGTCCCGACAAGCTCTAAAATGTCCCGACATACATAACCGAGCGCGCCGCGCAGGACGCGTAAGCAGCCAACAGACGACTTTTTTATTGTAATGCAAGTTTTAAATATTTTTTTTTCTTATTTGTGCTATTTGGGTCAGATTTTCCATCTACACTACACAATCTATCATCTATCTTGGGTATTTTATTTAGGTGTGTAGGTTCCTATCTAGGTATCTATCTATCTAGGTGTATCTAGGTAGAGATACAGATGTGTATGACATAATAATACATACCTAGATTTTTTTCCATGATTTTTGTTACACGCTGTATAAAAAAAAAGGACTCTTAATTGTAAATGTCCCGACGGGGCCTTGGGGATTTATGGCAACCCTACCGTAGATTGGAATGGATATAAAATACGTTATCTATGAGACATATAGGTAAACTAATAGAATGAAGATATGTTTCATTGAAAAAATATCATTACACTAATATTATAAATGCGAATGTTTGGATGTTTTTTAGGGTTCCGTACCCAAAGGGTAAAACGGCATCCTATTACTGAGGCTCCGCTGTCTGTGTGTCTGTCCGTCTGTTACCAGGCTGTATCTCATGAACCTTGATAGTTAGATAGTTGAAATTTTCACAGATGATGTATTTCTGTTGCCGCTATAACAACAAACATTAAAATCAGAATAAAATAAATACTTAATACCCATACAACAAACGATTTTTTTGCTCGTTTCAGCTTGATATTGATAACGGCAACAGGTAGACGCTTGAAATATTCACAGATTATTTAGTTATATATTCACTTTAAAAATAAATAATTCAATTAAAATAAAACCAATATTTAAGGGGGAGCTCCCATACAACAAATGTGATTTTTTTACAGTTTTTATATAATATATGGTATGTATAATGGTACGGAACCCTTTGTGCGTGAGTTCGACTCGCACTTGGCCGGTTTTATTTTTATTTACTCAATCACGTCGAAATGGTGGAATCTATTTCTATAGATTGTATAGACTTGGAGTAAAAAAACGTAGGCTACATTTCATAAACAAATCACGGGCGGAAACTACAACATAATTCAAAAAATTTTGGCCCGCCTTGGATAGAGGTGCCTAATTCTCTCCTGATGTTCTCTAAATAAGTTAATTCGTTATTTTACTAGGTAAGCACGGCGCCGGCGGTACGATTAACTACGCAATGAACGGACTTGGAAAGTACAGTTGGCTTATGAAACAGCTGTCGAGTTTTCGAATTTATGATCTTATGATAAGGCTCAAAACGTAATGCACTTATGTTACTTAGTGCACTGCGCATTTCCTGATTAGGTCTTAATCCTATTAATCACTTTAGATAGGCTTTTATTTGTATAAATTTATTTTGGGTTTCTAATGTTTTTTTTACTAATTTTACTGAAACATTATGAGGAAACACCAAGGGCTAGAGAATTGAAAAATAAGTATTTGTAAAATCTATTGCTGTCGCGCAGTATGGCGCAGTATGCGCAGTATGCGCGATAGAGACAACTGCAGCTTGGACCGAAAATACCTATTAAAATTACACAAAATCAACGATTCGTAATTCCCTGATTCTTTCTCCAAAACTTGACCGATATAACTACTTTTTTCATTATAAATTAAGGATAGACTTTGACCGTGTTCCTATGTTTTAATTTTTTTATATAATGTAGTCAAATTTGTTTTCTGGATGATTGAACACAGCGGATATACGTTTTTAAATATTCATATCTCTTTTAATAATTAATTTATATAAAAAATTAAAACATATGAACATGCCAATAGTAGCCATAGATTTTTGAGAAAAAAATTATTGCTGTACTGGCATTATCCAGGGAGGAAACATGGGACTACGTTTGTATGGAAAAACGGCCCTTGTGTTTCCTCATAAGACTATTGGCTCAGGACTAGGGAATGCAATCCCGACTCGAGATTGCAAATTCGAGATCCCGCGGGATTAGAAATATCAATCCCGTCTAGTTTAAAAAAAATGTTAAATTCGGATGACTGAAAAAGCTAATAACTGCTTGTTTGTGATAGTGAGGTTAACTAAAGTAACATATTACTCGAAAGAAAATAAAAATCTTTATTCTTTAATCTTACCAACTAAATAATTATCGTCACCTGTCTCTAATATTCGGAAATAGTCGGAATAGTTTTCTAACGCTGTTTGGCGTTCCTGCCGCTCGCGGCTGTCAGTCAGCGCGCCGCTTGCGCCCCGAGTGGACGTGTGTAGCGTCGCTGACCACTGCCGCCCAATCCCGTCAATCTCGAATGGGATCTCGTCATATGATGCGTCGGGATTGATCCCGAAACATTACACGAGATCGGGATCCCGCGGGATCGGGATTGCATTCCCTACTCAGGACTTGACTATAACTTAAACTTTTATAATTATTTAACTCTTGTTTCTTTAATTATGTCAGCTAGCTTCGGAAACAGGCAAGATAAGAAGATCCATCGCCGTATCGAGAGTGCCTGGGAAAACTACTGGTCCATGAAGGAGCACATGAAGGGTGACCTTAAGCGCCAACACATCGGCATGTGTATCCTGCCCATCCTAACTTACGGTGCGCAGACATGGTCTCCGTCTGAAGCCCATAAGTCAAACCTCAGGATTTGTCAAAGGGCAATGGAGCGCAGCATTCTCGGCTTTAAACGAGAAATGGGCCCATATTGTAATATCATGGACGCCTGAAGACGGAAGGCGACGTCGCACAGAGTCGTATTTGCACGATCTACGCGGCCAAAAATATTTTTATGCTGAATTGGTATCTAAACAATGTAAATAAATAAAAAAACAATTTTTCATAATATCTATATATATGTATATATATATATATATTTAAGTGTATGTACATTATATATTTAGAAAAAATCAAAATAATATAATTTTCGATCTGTATAAAGGGAAATAACGTAAAAATGTTAGTTTATTGGCATTCTTCTTCACTCTCCGATGAACTTCCTGATTTATTGTGTTCTGCAGGTACAAACATGGCCAAAGTTTCAGATAAAAATGTACCAGATTTCCTTTTTTTACAATCCGCATGCTACTAAGCATAGGATCAGAGGTAAGTAGAAGGCGATTAAAAATATCCTCATTACAGCTTTCCCTTGAAAATTTCCTGGCATAATCTTGGCGGTAACATCTAAAATGTTTGTTGCGAGCCTCAGCTGCTTCCTTGGAAAGCTGTCTGATTGGTAATAATGCCTTTTCGATTATGACTGCGCTATGGACTAAAAGCTTATGCATTGTTGGCGTCATAGGGTGCCAATCATATAAGTCCACATAAATGCGAGCAGTTTCTGAAGCAAATTTTTCCCCGACGCGTCGGGGTCGGCCGAGAAAGCGTTAGCGGGACGATTTCGACATCTTCCAAAGAGGATGCTGGGAGATAGCAACAAATAGGGATGCTTGGAGGGAGAACTTTGCCCAGCAGTAGAACGAGATAGGTTGGAAAAGAAAGAAGAAGAAAAATTATGCCTATACGTTTTACTAACCCATTTGACATATTTGATTAAGTTTTTTACTAACAAATATGGATCTTTAACATCTGAAAATTTAATAATGCATTGAATTGAGATGTTCAAGTAAGCAAAGACCTGGTAGGTATTAATAAAATAAGTAGGTATTATTTTTACTTGAAATTGAAGTGTCTGTCTGCGATTTTAAAATAAATGCCAAAATTTAAGTGAAAACGACAATTTATACGATTTCAGATTTTTTGTCTGCGTCTGTACGTCTAATCTAGTCAAATAGTCTCCGAAACGGCTCAACTCGATCAATGAAACTTTAAGGGATTAATAGAGGAATAACTGAAATCGTTTCGTGTACCTATGTACCATTTGGATATGTTGCAAGATTCAGAAGATATGAAATTAGATATTCATAAAAGCGCGTGCGAAGCAGCAGGTGGAAGCTAGTTATAAATATAACGTTTTGTCGATTACTAGCTGATCCGCCCGCGACTTCGCACACGTTTTTTCGTAAAACATTACCCTCCCGCGCAGTCTATCGATCTTTTTAAGATATACAATTCCGTAGTACATTAATTTGATCTATCTCGTACGGTTTAGCCAGCGTTTGCGATTTAAGCGCACAAACATAATATATTTTACTGTTTTTATGTATGTATTATAAATATAAACCTTTCTCTTGAATCACACTATCTATTGCTGAAAACTGCATTAAAATCCGTTGAGTAGTTTAAAAGATGTAAGCGAACAGACAGCAGACATGTAAAGAGGAAAAGACAACACCGATAAAACAGTACGCACATTGTTTTTTTTATACGTTAATAGTCTCATCAATTCATCATATTCCTATCTAACGCCACACTAATGTTTACTGTATCGTGGCTATTAGAAACTAAGAGTATACTCCGACTCGAAACGAACGTTCGCAGAAATCGAACCCGCATTCTCTTGCGTCTCAGTTAGCTTCTTGTCAAGGGATCGTACTATTACTCTGACTTTCCATCGATTCACTCCATTCATCATCATCACATATCAGCCACCTGATATCCACTGCTGAACATAGGCTTCCCCCATACATTTCCAGAGCGACCGATCTTGCACGGCCTGCACCCAACGGCTCTCAGCAACCTTTATCAGCTCGTCTTTCCATCTAGTGGTGGGCAGTCCTCTGAGCTTTCCAGTGCGTGCTCTCTACTCTAAAACCTTTCTGCCCAACGGCCGTCAGTTCTTCGAGCTTTGTGCCCCGTCCATTGTCATTTTAGCTTGCTATACTAGAAAAAAACATAGCTTGATCTCTGGGACAGCTGTCAGTAAAATCGCGCCTATGAAGTTCTGAATTTAACAGTACGGACAAACGTACCAGTCAATGTCATACTTTATGGGCATGCTGAGCTAATTATAATGATAAGCGATGAATCATCGTGACCACAGACTAGAAACTATCCATATTTTGTATAAAACTTAATTCAAAATTAATTTATCATTTAACTAAACACTGCGGTTGAAAATGTATCTGTAGAAGATTGGAAAAAGGTAGTTACCAAATGCAGAAAATTAATGGAAGAAGATTGGAAGCGGGACTTCGATTTGATAATATTTGCGAACAAGAGTTCATTATAAATTTATAAGATTGCTCTAGCGATTCTGAAAGTGATTCGGATATTGATTTGGGGTGTACTCCTTTGGAATAAATAAATGTACATATATATTAAAATATTCGTTTCATTTTATTACCCAAATCATAATATAATCCAATATACATATAATTATGGCAGACAGCCTTCGTGGCGAAGCGGTAGTGAACACGACTGCTGCGCAGGAGGTCGTGGGTTCGATCCTTGCTCAGTGCAAATATTTGTATGCATGAATATGGGTTTTTGCACTGGTCTGGTCGTGCCTCGGAAAGCACGTTAAGCCGTCGGTCCCGGCTGCCATACGAATATCTAATGGCAGTCGTTACGGGTTATTGGAGCCCTCAAAAGTCCAACAATTGGTCTTACTGCAAAGCTTCTATCGATAATTACTATCGATATTTTTTTCTGTATCATAACAACCCTAGGAATGTCAGTTTAACAAATGTCGCAGAGATCAAGCTATGTTTTTTCAAGTATAGTTCACTTGGCTATGTCTGTGACCTTGGTTTGTCTACGAATCTCCTCATTTCTATTTCGATCACGTAGTGAAACACCAAGCATATCCCTCTCTTCATTACTTTGTGACAAGTAACATTAATATCTTGACATTTTTCTGCTTATTTAGAAAGCTGTGCTGTCCTGCATATCATCCGGTTTTCTTCAGACGGCACTTATCCGTACAAGAATAAATAATATGCCTGCATCCTACTAATACCCATGAGAAGTGAGGGCCACAGCTGATAGAGAAACACCTGGTGCCACTACGTATGCCGAAAAAGAGAGTAAAGAAGTAGAGTAAGCGTTATACATAAATAAAATGTGTTTATCTTCAGATAAAAATATGACCTATATAATAATAATAAGTATTGCTGGACAATTCACACAACGCTATCTAGCCCCAAACTAAGCAGAGCTTGTATTATGCGAACCAGATAACTGATATAATACTTATATACTTTTTTTTTGTAAATTCATACTTATATTATATAGAAAAACAACCAGACCGGGAACAAATATCTGTGGACCATGCAAACATTTGTTCCGCGGCGGGAACAGAACCCGCTACCTCCTGCATCTCAGCCGGCTATTCGCCCACTGCGCCACGGAGGTCTTTAAGACTTGAGTCTTGAGGATTACTAGTAATGTAGAGCGACTTGCGCAACGATATATACGTATTTAGTGGCTCAATATGATTTAGAGATTTGTCATATCATACAAATACGTCAGATGTAAATTTGTTTAGTCGCTAAATACGTTTAGGGATTGTTGTGCAAGTCGGGCTAAGGGCGACTTGCACAACCATGCCTAAATGTAAACAATAATAAATATTGTAAATGTAACTAAACAAAAATATCTGTCGACCTCCGTGGCGCAGTGGGCGAATAGCCGGCTGAGACGCAGGAGGTAGCGGGTTCGATTCCCACCGCGGAACATATGTTTGCATGATCTACAGATATTTGTTCCGGGTCTGGTTGTTTCTCTATGTATTTATTATTATATGTATGTAGGTATTTACAAAAAAAAAAATATGTAAGTATTTTATCAGTTATCTGGTTCCCATAGTACAAGCTCTGCTTAGTTTGGGGCTAGATAGCGCTGTGTGAAATGTCCAGCAATATTTATTTATTGATATATACCAAGCTCCTGAACTGATTTTGATGAAATTTCTATTGAACGAATCTGAAGAGACCTTTCAAAGAATTTTCCAAATCGGTTGGTAAATGACGTAGTATTGAGGTAACTAACTTTATTTTAAAAAGAAATACAACTGAATACTTTAGAATACTTAAGAAAAGAAAAAAACTTAAGAAATACTTTAGTTATAAAAAATGGAGTGCGCTTTTGGAAAGGTCTACGTCCAGTCTTCTGCATTCATTATTCAGGCATAAAAAGCTTTCCAAAAGATGGATTTCAGTTACCATTTTAATCCCAGATGAAAAATGTAAAATATTTTATCTAATAACTAGTCTAATTATTAAACTTAGTCTAAGTATTAGTATTAAAACTTTATCATATATTTTATTATACTTAAGAATATCTGTAAATGTATCCT
This sequence comes from Philereme vetulata, assembly GCA_918857605.2. NCBI lineage: Eukaryota > Metazoa > Arthropoda > Insecta > Lepidoptera > Geometridae > Philereme > Philereme vetulata. Next base: position 11,661,090 of record OU975420.1, on the reverse strand, counting down.
CCAATGTACACCGCACTCCGTATCTTTGTAAATTTCGCTCCATCCAAAGGTTGCCTGGAAGAGATCGCTTTCAGCGACAAGGCCGCCCATTGTGTTGCTTTGTTTATTGTAGCCTAGTACTTATTTTTGTATTATTTCTGTTCGTGTGGTAATTCAATAAAGAGCTATCTATCTAATCTTAGATAAGTTTAAAAGGTCAGGAGTATAAAAAAAGATATATTTGATACAGAGCGCCGTGTCAAAAATATTTTTACTTAGGCATCTAGAAACAAAACTCTAGCCAGCACTATCAGGGGCCCAATTCTGCAAATTTATAAGTAAAACAATTCTGGAGCCATACAAATATTTAACGATTATGATTGTTTTTCCTGTCATAAAATGGGATTGGGCAGGCCATGTGCTTCGAATGCATCCAGAACGTTGGACAAATCTTGTCACCCAGTGAATACCGAACGGGCGACGCAGCCGTGGAAGGTACAAAAAAAGATGGAGACGACCTGCATTCAAACCAAATTGGTCAGATTTGGCTGTGGATCACGATGGATGGAGGGGAGATGGGGAGACCTTTGCCCAGCAGTGGGACAACGTAGAAAGACGAGGAGTTAGCTCGAGGAGTTGGCTCTTGTGGACACTACCGTATTCTTAGGTATAACGCTAGCTTCAATGGCGCCCTCACATTGATAAGTTGTCGAAGAGACTTAGTTCTGCGGCATACGCAGTCAAAAAGATCTGTCTTTTTACAGACGTAAAACAACCAGCCTTGTTTCTTACCTTTCTTTCCTGGCTTGGTCGCTAAGTAACAGGCAGTAAAATTGACGTTTCAAAGTGATCCTTGTGATTTTAATGAATAAAAGATTTTGACTTTGACTTTGACTAGTAAAAAAAAACTCCCAAATTTTCGATGGTGTTGACATAGCAATGGAGGTAATTGAAAAAACAATAACCTATTGATATCTATAGTGGCTATTTTGCGTCGATACCATTTATCATAGTGAGGCGATATGTTTAGTAGAATTGGGCCCCAGAATAGCCGTCTATTGCATCATTCTAGCTGATCTATCTTAGCTATATCGGTTACCAATTCTCTTAAATAGCTCGTGTGAAACCGATTAAAATAATCTGAGATAAATATTTTAATTCGTGGCCGAAGCGATGAATCACGCCGATCGGTGTAATTTGACATAACACATTTACACCTCGTGCCGGCCAGGCGTATTCTGGGAACAGGATTGTGAGAAAAAACAGGATTGTGAGATAGATATGGTAATCGACAGGTTGAATGTGAATTTATTGAAACATCCCTATAAATTTTCTCACGTACTTTGAAATGTAAGGGTGTCGAATATATATCATCTTATTTTGTTTGTAGTTGATTACATTTTTCAGTATAACGTATCGGTTATCGAGAAGTCTTTTATTTTATTTTAGTGCCTACTACAGGCGAATTGATACATACCAGAGTCACAAAAACTAGATTATGCTCATATAGCAAGTAGAATGCACAGCTAAAACTTGTCTATTTTTACGTCGGCCGCCTTAAAGGAATCTCATATCATTAATGCTAATTATCTCCATGTCTTTCGACTAACTTCTTACAAAACAATTCCAAACCTCATTGGCCATAGCAATCCCCGTTAATGCTCGGTTTACACTATTCCAGTCCAGTGATCTAGCGAGATTCCAGTCCAGTGCTGGACTGGATCTGAAACGTCTACATTATTCCAGTTATTTAGAAGCCGTTGAAGTGTGAACACTACAGTGACAATGATTTCAAGAAGAGATCAGTTTCGAAAATGTTTCAAACGTGCTCAATCACACTTGCTACAAGAAGTTATTAATGAGGTTGATAAGGAACTTAAAAAAAGGAACGGATTTGGGTGAGAAATTGGATCAGCGAAAGAGATCAAAAAGGAGGGTCAGTAATGCTTTTGCAACAACTGAAGGTAGAAGATCCCAATGAATATAGACTGGCACTGAGAATGACAGCAGAAAACTTTAGCTAGAAAAACTGTTATCACTAGTTTGCAAAGCAGTTTGGCGCATAGCTTTGTTTTTATAATGTTCTGATGTTATATCCCATAAACACGGATCTTCTCTGTATATAGTGACAAACTTTACAGTTTCATCTTCAGATAACTTCTTCACCATTGTTAAAAAAAGTCCGCAAAAACAACCAACACGTGTGTACTTCGTCAGAACTGGAATGGCACTGGATTGGCCGTCTACATTATTCCAGTTGCACTGGATTGATCGCACTGGATTCAAAAGTAGACCGCGAATCCAGTTACTGGACTGGAATGCTTACTGGATTCAGTTCATCCCAGTGCCGGTTTACATTTTTTCAGTAAGCAATCCAGTACTGGACTGGATTGCTGGACTGGAATAATGTAAACCGGCCATAAAGGCACGATTTTATTCGTATCATTATAGAATACCATTATTATCGAATCATCTGTCAACGGAGATAATCTCGATAGAGATCCGATACAAAGCCCGTTTGTAAACGAGTAGTTGAACTTTTTTAGGGTACCGTAGAAGTTTATTTTTAAACATACATATTATTTATATTACATTTATAAATCGAACTCGATCTTGACGATCGAACAAACAAAACGACGATTCAAACATAAAAATAATAATACGGGAGCTTTAAAATTGGATCGCAGAAAAGATCGATCTCACAAATTAGAACGGAAAGTACAGAGGTACGAGTACATTCTTCACTTCAAATCCAACGCTGAATATTAGCCTCCCCATAGATTTCCAGGGCGACCGATCTTGTGCGGCCTGCACCCAACGGCTCCCAGCAACCTTTATTAAGTCGTATTTTCCTCTAGTGGGAGTCCATAATTCGCTGCCCACTTAAGCTTTACCGGACAAATATTTCGGAACCCATGTCTCCGGTATCACTCTCACACTTGTCGTGACCTGTTTTTTCTCGCTAAGTGAACAGAATAGGACCGTATCCAGTGATCGATCCATCAAGTGCGAGATAAGATCGGACGAGGTGTGGGTTTCGACACGTCGTGGGCCCTGACAGTGTCACTTGACGGTAACTTGACAATTTTTGTATGAGCGTCACCTAAACGTATAAAAAGGAATAAAAAGTAAGGAGAACCTGTTTGGATAATTTTATCTGTTTAAATTTAAAATTTACTGAGTATGCAATTTGATTGTAAAATAATTATTAGTGATTTTGTAATACCCGCTCTGTTTGTCAAATTTGAAAAAAAACTTCTCTACGTTTAGGTAAATAAACAATTTGTAAATTTTACTTAGAAAACTTTTGTGATTGATTTCAATCATTATTATAAATACTTAAATAATTATCAAGCAGTAATGATTATTATGATGACACAGTCTGTCTACACGCTGGGCCTTCGTTGACCCAATCCCCACCACCCCGCCCGTCTACTCACGCGCAGAAGACAGCGGCGCGCAGTGCGAGGCGAGACGTTATTCGGAGCGGATCGCATTCACCCTGATGAAGGTTCACGAATTGAACCGAAACATTGTCGGTCGAAACACCGATAAGACGGTACGTGATAATTCCCGTATTTATAATAATGAATTTGTAAATTGTATTAAAATAGTGAAAAATTAACCCATCAGATGTTGTCTCAATCTCAATATCACTTAATTCGTTTTGTTCCTACGGTTTGTTATAATCGGAACAATAATAATGCTACTGAAATGGTCATGTCGTAATCGCACTTGAGGTGTAAACCCAGACTGGGGTCCGAAGTATGGGGTCATTAACGGTAGTTTAATAGCACCGTAAACCCTCCGCGATGCGAGGGTGAATCTGCGAATAATCACTAACAGGCGCAGCCAGGGTCAGACTCAATACTGGCCCTAGAGGGGTATCAATAACAATACAAAATAAATCATTTCATTCAGGCAACAATAAAATTGTTACAAGGGTAGTGAGTAACTTATTCTACGGCCCATAAAGTGAACCTTTTACAAGCTTTTATAAAATAATTAATTATTAAATAAACAGCGTACTTACATAGGCAAAAAAAGAAATTATAAACAGTGTAAACTCTATATAACGACACTCAAGGGACTGAGCATATTTTGACGTTATAGAGAGTTGTCGTTAAATGGAGAGAAGTAAAATCTGTATTAGAAAAAGAAAACGTTTATTTCTGATTTGTCTTGTTAAATAGTACCTACAATAAAAATCTGTTTTAATTTGAACGCTATTGCGTTTTACAGATTATGTTTACACTTTGAAAGTTTGTGAGCTACTAAGAATATGACAACGTATAGATAAAATCCATCACTTTTACTAACAACAGTCTGCAGCTACACGTGCAAGCAATCCCATTTTGTAAACAAAAGAACGGATTTCTTAGAAAGTTTGGTGTATATGATGCCAACAGTCGAGTTTATTATGGTCTAGGATAATAAAACGACAAAAGGATATACACAGCTGCGCAGTTTTTACTAATTTGGCAACTTAAAAAGAACTTTTTATTACAAATTGTTGTCGTTATTGAGAGTGGGTGTAATGCTATACAGAGTGTACCATTGTATGCAAGACAAGCTAAATCAACCAAAGCCGAGTGATTTCGACGCTTTAGAGAGTTTGTCGTTAAAACGAGTGACGTTATATGGAGTTTACACTGTATATGCAAGAGAGGGGGGGGGGGGGAGGAAGGGGGAAGGGGGGGGGGGTGGTATCAGGTCGAGTGAAACTACCGTTATAATCCATAATGTCTTACATTTTCACACAATAAGACAACAGTATTCGTTCTGAAATGAACGTGCCATAGGAACAGTATTTGTTCCGTATAGATCGTGGGACGGACGTTGTTTGAAGACTCGAGGTGTTTACTCCTTGTCTCAGATTTTTCAGTTTTTTTTTCGAATGGTCTAATTTCGCTGTTGGTCTCTGAGGCCATTGCAGCTTAACCGAGCTTTTGGCGAGCGCAGAAGGCGCTCAGCCCTGTAATTTTTTGATGAGGCTACTAGCGCAGGTTGCGCTAGTAATGGCCTCAGACCGCAGCTGTGTCGCCTTTTAAGATGATGTTGCGTAGACCGCTGCCGACAATCGAATGCGCACCACTTTGTTTTTTTTTTCGAATGGATTAATCTCGCTGTTGGCCTCTGAGGCCGTTGCAGCTTAACCGAGCTTTTGGCGAGCGCAGAAGGCGCTCAGCCCTGTAATTTTTTTTGATGAGGCAACTAGCGCAAGGGCACCACTTAGATAAGAACCTCGGCTTGGGCTGTTGCCGGGACGGGGATAGGAGAGAAACGCCCGGGTACGTGCTTGTACCTCGTATAGGCGGCGACTGAAGGGACTCGTCAACCTCGCCGGCGAGGTCGGTGTATTTGTAAAGTGTTTGCTCTGTCTAATGTGGATGACACTTCTGTATTAGCGGAAGTGATTTCGTCATCCGGGTCTCCGAGAACGTGTCTCGGACGAGGGAGGGTGATTGCGCGCCACTCGTAGTTGTTACACCTTTTATATCCGATGTTGACTCGATCGCTGCTGACGACTGAATGTGCGCCGCCGTGTCTTCTTTAAAAAAAAAAGCAAAAAAGAAAGCAGCAGCACCGGGCTTTTTGCCCTTTCCTGCGGAGTTCTTTGCCGCTTGCCGTTGCACCGCCTTTTATAGTTTATAGTCACACTTTTTTTCACTTTATTTAATCGCTTTTAATCACATCACTTTTTATCACAAGTTAATTTTTACTTAATTTTATGACTTTTAATCACATCACTATTTATTTATCGCAAGTTAATTTTTCCTTATTTAATTTTAGTACTATTTGTTATCCGCGCCGATATATATATATATATATATATATATATATATATATATATATATATATATAATGTTTTTATTGACAAACAACGCGTTTGCGAAAGTTATCCTCGGACAGACAAACATACATACAATGCCGATTTGCCCAAGTTGATTTAGAGATCTCGCTTCGCTCTATCAATTATCCCCCCTAATTGCAAGGTGGGATTTCTGATTTCGACGGAAAAGCATCGCAGGTAAATTGTATTTTGTAATTAAAGGTCTTATAGAGGGGCGTGTAAGCTTTAATTTGGTTCAAGTGGGTGCCTTGAGTCCGGCTCTGCGTACACTGATGATAATTATTTCAATAATCAAAATATTCGCACTTATACCATTGCAATAAGGTTTGTATGCGCGAACTTTGGCGGCGGCCTGTATTACGGAATGTCTTTGTGGCGTGTGCGTGAATATTTTAAGGCATTTTCGGAAAGTTATTGTCTGTCACCTTTATCGCGAATGTATTGGCAATTTCAATTTTATTTGCGGTTCTTTGATATCGTCGGCATTATTTAAATGGTATTATGATCGTAATAGCCGATTTATGTATACAAAATACTTGCAAGAGGAGAATTAAGCATCGATGTTTCCAACTACCTACTTTGAGACTGGTTCAAACCAAAATGGATGGCATGAACTACAAACAAACTATGTATATACCTCTGAGTTTAGGTCTCCCTTCAACATAGCCATTACTTACTCGTGGAAATATAATTGATCGAACGAAACGAGATCTCTAAATCAACTTGGGCAAATATTTTGGTGTGACTAAATGTGCTAAAAATGTGTGTGGGGGGGGGGGGGGGCTGTTGAGATATTGGGGTTCGAGAGGGGTAAAAAAGAAACAAAATGTGATTATCCCGGCAAGTGGCACGTCTAATAAAAGGTAAATGATGAGTAAACTTTGACCTCGTTTTTATTTTTAGTTTAAACCTTGTAGTTTTTATGTTATTAGCCCTATCAAAAACTGAACTTTGACAAAATTCAAAGGTACACCAGTAACCCCACAGTGCAGAAATTTGGTATGCCTATAGCTTTAGTGTAACCACATACATAAACTCCCGTTACCTGTAATTTGAATGAAACTGTAGGCCATGTTCTTGGGTTATTTATTTCGTGGCACTATTTTGATAGTCAAATATTACAAATAATATTTTTTTGTTTTAATCCTTTTGTAATCTGAGACTCGCGAGATCTCAGTTCCGAGCGAACCACAAGTAGGTCGGACTTGATAGATGTCAACTACCAACGAACTACAAAACCCACTTTCCTTCTTCCTTATATTTTTTCAATCCAAAGTGAAACTTAGTGCTAATTAATTAATTAATTATTTTTACTGTTATAGTGTATGGATACCAATAGTAAAGCAACTTGTGAATAAAGGACGGATTTAAAGCGAGGGCCATAGATGAATCCTGAGCGACGCGAGTGATTCATGCTTGACCCTCAATATAAATCCGTTTTATTCAAGAGTTACATACTATGTACCTACCTACTTCTGTTAGCTTAATAGGTGTGTGTGTAAATTGCCTTTATTAATGCCTTTTATTATTTTTAGTATTTACTATACTTTAAATTATACCATGACTACTAGAAAATGAAAGATTTAAGCGAAAATAAACATTTTATGAAAAAATCAGGAAGGTTAAATTAATTAAAATGCACATTGTTGTAATTTAGGAGAACATACTCTGAAGATGTGCTAGAAGCTTCATTTTTCCATTTGCAAAACTCATTAGAGGCTTTAACGTAAACCAGCCGTGATTTGTTGGGTAGTAAAATTACTACTATACCGCCCGCCCTCTCTTTCATAAACTCAGGTGTTAACACATCTTCTTCATCTCTTGAATGCATTTTCAATCGATTTACTACATATTAAATAATACTAAACTTTGTAGTCGTACAACTTACAGTATTCAAAATAGCGCCAATTTACTAATGACAGCAAAGAATATAAAACAGTATTTATTCTAATGCTGAACTCTTTGTCGAAAATGTCGACCAATCAAATCTCGAGGAGTTATTTGCACAAGGAGTTTGTATCGAGAAAAAATGCTTGATAGAAGTCAAATAATACATTGATGTGTTCTAAATTCAAACACTAAAACAGTGATTAAAAGTGCTTTTTTTCAATGTTTTCAGTGAATAAAATATGATTTTTAGAGTGGGAATGGTATAAAATAATTATTTGGCATTATGTAGTTGTTTTTCGATTTTTTGTGCATACGTTTGTACGAGTTATCACGAAATACTAAATGATAAACGTCAAAACGGACCTATTTAATTTCCCGTAGTGTAGTTGGTGAAGACAAGCTATAGATAATCATAAAATTCAATTGAAGGTAGTTCTGACGCGCCACTCTTTAGAAAGCTTGAGCCCACTATGATTGCAAAGGTCATTTTGATTTCGATGCTGTATAGGTCAATTTTAAAGCTTCTGATAGCGACTGTACCTAAATTATATTTTAATGACTTTTATCTTGCAAATACCGAACGTGAAAATGTCACATATTTTTATCACAATAACATTTTAATGGTTTATATCGTTCAGATTTTGACATGGGTCACGCACCCTAATGAGAACGAGACAAATTACTTAACCACAAAATTCGACGCTCATTATCTTGTAGCCTTTCCGGTGATTGGTCGCGAAGAACGCAAATTGAAGATTAAAAATTATCTAACTTATATTTAATCGACCGAAATTGAGTTTGGTCTACGTGTATGTCACTGGCCATACGACCAGAGTATACAGGATGTCCCAGAACTAGTAGGTATGTTATCCTGACTCGATAACATGCCTTCTGATGCAGTGTTACACCAATGAAACAATAAGAGACAAATTATCCTGTTTATTTAGACTTTGTGCAATATCTAGGTACAATAATAATAATACAAATAATCCAATTATAGTCCCGAACTAAGTATCCGTTTTTTGTTTCTGTCTTAGCCTCTGTCTCTCCACGCTTCCAAAACCCGAATGGCGTCACATTTACGACTAAACTCCTCGGACAAACTGTTTCATTGTAAATTTCGTATAAAATACTTTTTAAATGACGACTAAACTCCTTGGAAGAATTTGTTAGAAACATGATTTATTGCAAATTTCCTATTAAATACTTTTTAGATATTAATTCTAACATAATAATTTCATTACTTACACATTTTCGATTATAAATATCGTATATTTACTTAACACTTCTAGTTTGGGCGATTCTCGATACTTAGAGAATAGCATCAGCAAAAGAATTGCAACATCATACTCGCTAGTCTCACGGTACGGACTTGGCCCAGGCTATCCCAAAACGTAATCACAGGCCATATGTAAGCCACTGACAGTGGGATAATTTAAATGTATTTAAGGAACGGTTATCTTTAGCGGAATTTCGACATTTTGATTTATATTGACACCATGATAAAAAGTCATCAATTTTAAGGCCTAAGTTAAGGGCATAAAGTTGAAAGTTTTAAAGGTAAGTCTTTAAATGAGTCAAGAAATAAAGTCCACATAAATTCTGAGTGAAATATGAAGCTTTGTCTTGTAATTGCGCTGGCCTAATTATTATACGGTTTTGCAGCGATTTGCAAGGATTTGATGAGGGAATAAAGCAATTTTTGATTTTCATGTTTTCTCCCTTTGAAGTGTTCGAACTATATTTGCGACTTAGTATTTAAGACTTTTATTTATGGAATACTAGCTGTTGTCCGCGACTTCGTTCTACTAAATGTGTAGGTGACATATAAATAAAGCTAAACTCGCTGTTGCAACTTGATTTTACACCCCATTTTTATCCCATGGGACCTGATTTAGGGGATAAAAAATAGCCTATGCCCAGGTTATCTAAGTAAATACTAAATTTAACCAAAATCGATTTAGCCGTTACGACGTGATTGAGTAACAAACAAATAAATAAATAAACAAACATACAAACTTTCGCATATATAATACTAGTTGTTGCCAGCGGCTTCGCCCGCGTTGTTCTGGGGTGCAAAATACATATAAATTTTGACCTCTCATTTGCATCCCATGGAAACTGATTTATGGGACAAATGATAGCCTATGTGGTGATCCAGGTTATAATCTACGTATATGTTATTGCTATTAGCATTAAGCTCACCTTTTGTACATATAATTTGTATTTTGTGCAGTATAGTATTAAAATAAATAAATAAAATAAAAATATACCAAATTTCATCGAAATCGGTTCAGCCGTTACGGCGTGATTGAGTAACAAACAAAGAAACAAACATCAAAACTTTCGCTTTTATGATATTAGTATGATTAGTGTGATTTTGTCCACTGCGGTAAAGAGCCTACGAGTACGTGCGGTTAGAATAGATTTTTATATTTAATAATTAATCTTTGTTATACATATGTCATCTTGGTGAGTTGCCGCAAGATGTGGACATTTACCCAGCAGTGGGAAAGTATAGGTACCTAGGTTACCAAAAAATATCTGGCCCGCCCCAATTTGTTTTTGAAGTAAACTTCTTTACGCACGCTTGACTTGGGGAGTAAGCTGGTGAATGCGTTACGAAAAGTGCGAACGGAAGTTGAGAGGGAGATATAAGTTAGTGACGATAGAAAAAGAGAGAGAGTTACGTTTCGTATATTACAGTAGGGGCAAGAGAGAGAGAGAGAGAGAGAGGTGCGAGCGCACATTTTCTTTCTCTCTTTCTCTCATAGCCAGTTGATTTGTCGTATATCTCGTATCCCAAGTTACACCCAAATTATACAAACTGCAAAAACAAAACACTCCTTCATACTATATAATAGAGTTCATTTTGCTATAAATAACAAAAGTATTTACGACATTTCGTACTTTGAATCTACCAGCTTCGATTTACGAAAAAGTTCAGCTATTTGACAACAGATGGCATGCAGCAGCAGAAAATAACGTACTTACTGTATGCGCCTGGAAATAAGGTTGACATTTCTTTAAAACATTATTTTTTTACATATATATATATATATAGATGGAGCTAAAGAAGTTTTACTTCAGTCGTGTCGTCTAAAGCACACTCGTTATTTCATGTATGTAACTCAAATTTTGGATATTAATTAGTTTTGATCAGTAGGTGGGCCTCATCGGTAGCTTCATTGAGCTGTTCCATGGTGCAGATGGTGGGGCACAAGTGTAATGTATTAGGTATCATCATCATCATCATCATCAGCCGGGAGACGTCCACTGCTGAACATAGGCCTCCCCCTTAGATCGCCACAACGAGCGGTTGGTAGCCGTTTGCGCCCAACGACTCCCCGCGATTCTTACCAGATCGTCGGTCCACCTTGTGGGGGGCCGGCCTACGCTGCTGCCGGGGATTCTTAGCACCCCCTGCTCCGCCACTGCCCTGGTTGCTACCACTTCCAGGGATGACGGAGCCGCCGGGGACTGGGGGCCGTTTGTCTGTTGTGTCTGTCATAGGGGGGATTTTGCCATAATCACCACGCTTGGCAGGCGGCTTGGTGATTGCAGTGGTTGGTGTTTAGTACACAGAAGAATGCTGCTGCCCATTCCCTGGAACAACTCCCTTTGCCGGCTCACACGGCTCCCGCGGGATGAGAAGGGGTGGCCCTATTATTACGCCGGGACCACACGGCACTACACGGTATTAGGTATATCTAATATAAATTACTTAATTAGGCTAAAGTGGATTTTATGATAATTGGCAATGCGGAATTTTTATCAATTAAAATATAATCGAAGGGTTCGGGCAATGCCGAACTTTAACGACCAATATCTTGCTATATCGAAGTAAGTCAGTAAGTAAGAGAAAGTTATTACATATTTGATTTCTAGATAATCTGCAGGCACCCATTGTGTGACGACTGTTGCTCATTTGTCTGTGACCATACAACTGACGTCGAAGCCGGGACAGGCCAAGGAAGCTTTGACGTGACGACCTCGATGCATTCCAAGATGGCTGGTGGGACGTGGCAAGTGATCGTGAGATGTGGAGGAACATGGGGGAGACCTTTGCCCAGCAGTGGGAAAATATAGGTTAAGGGGACACCGGAGGGACAATCGCCCATACAACACGTACTACCTAGATCATTTCTAATTGGAGCATATTTCTATCTTAATAAGGTATTATTTTAATTTGAATAGTATTTATCTAGGTTCCCAACCATATATTAGATCAAAATACTTACCTAAAATGAAATAGAAGCGTATCGCATTCTGCATGTTTTTACGTCATAAAAGACCTGTTTTCAACCTAATTGTTTCTTATTAAAAACAACAACATCTTACGTGTCCTAGTCATGGAAACATAGATTATATCGTCTAGTTACAGAATAACAACACAATGAGAAAAATACAACAAGTTTTCAGTCATAATTTTTGGTATTACGGAACATGGTCAAAATCTAATCAAATTTAGAATCGTTCTATTGCTATCACTGTCGCTCTGCGTGGCTAAACTTCGTCACTAAACAAGGATAGCGATATTCAGGCCGAAGTTTTTGACGCTGCCGAATTGAAGTTGCGCTCGGGGTTCGCCGGCGCGTTAAATAATAATATCTAGATAATAAAAAAAATGAACTTCAACGTTATCAAATCGTATCTAATTTTTTTTTATTCCGTGGTGGTACAATAAAGGTACTAGTGGCTCGCCCCAAACTGAGATCTCACGAGTCTCCCATAAAAACAAAAATATTTTATTCGTAATCTTTGACTATCAAAATAGTACGAAATAAATAACCAAGTAACAGTTTCGTTCAAATTACAGGTAAAGAGAGTTCATGTTAATTGGTTAATCTTTTTTGGGGTATAAATTGCAGTTATTCTGAATTTCAGACTTTTGCTTATGTTTGCGTCACTTACACGCTACACGCATACTAAATTACAGCACTGTGAGGTCACTGGTGTACCCTGTGAATTTCGTCAAGTTCTGTTTTATTAAGGCTAATAACTCAAAAACTACAATGACTTTACTAAAAATGAAAACGGAATAAAAATGTACTAATGACGACCTTTCATTTGATGTCCTACTATACTTAATAGTTTCATTTTTTTACCCCTTTTGAACCCCAATATCTCAACCACCCCCCCACATTTTTAGCTCATTTAGTCACACCAAAATTGTTCCATAATTACCTATGTATACAATTTCACGATGATCGGATGAACGCTTCGAAAGTTATCCTCGAACAAACATACATACAACTCGCTTCGCTCGATCAACTATTCAAAGCTACGCTGCCGACTGCAACTGCTGAGATTTTAAAAAACTTACCTCAATTTTAACGAGCATGATCCAATCCTCAGTGCTGCTTCCAGCACGGTCACAGCCGCTTGGTACTGCCCTGCTGCCAGCAACTCTTGGCCGACCACCTAAAAAGAAAATTACGTTAGCCTTAGGAACATTGCATTCTAATCAGAAATTACCAAAAGTTTATTTTTAATCAGGTCAGAGGCTTGTGCCGTTATCTTATCTTGTAAAAAAATAAAACCGGCAAAGTGCGAGTCGGACTCGCGCACGAAGGGTTCCGTACCATAATCTATAAAAACGGCAAAAAATCATGTTTGTTGTATGAGAGCCTCCCCGTAAATATTTATTTTATTTTAATTATTCATTTTTGAAATGAATATTATATATAACTCAATATTCTGTGAATATTTTAAGCTTTTACCTGTTGCCGTTATCGATATAGAGCAAAAACGAGCAAAAACGAGCAAAAAAATCACGTTTGTTGTATGGGAGTCCCCCTTATATATTTATTTTATTTTGATTTTAATATTTATATAGCGGCAACAGAAATACATCATCTATGTAAAAATTTAATTGTCTAACTATCACGGTTCATGAGATACAGCCTGGTGACAGACGGACAGACAGACAGACAGCGGAGTCCCGTTTGACCATTTGGGTACAGAACCCTAAAAATGTGGGTACACCACCTACTACCTACCCAATTATACTTTTAGATTTAAAGTTTACTTACTAAATAAAATCATGACGCAACGTTATTTTAGCTGGATGTGGTCTATTTCAAATGTTTTTATTTTAATTTTTTGTGTTGTATTTGGCTAGCAATAGAAAGTATTAATATAAACGAGGTGATGTCTGGCCAACGAAGGAATTCATAGATCTGAACTTATAAACTTACGGTAACCTAGGTTTTAAGTTAGTTATTTATGTTCGGGTGGCGTTTACAAAAGAAGGCACCCAGCAGTGGGTACTTGTGCTGTGGTTGATGAAAATGATGATATTGTTACGCCGAGGCTGTTACAGAATAAGTAATAGTAAAGTATTAGACAGCTTCTCGAAGTTATATCTACTGTGTCACAGAACAGGTAATACTTGGTATGGAATATACCTACATACCACGTTTTTACCTACAGTTACACAGATTACGAAATAGTAGTTAGTTAAATACCTACACTTTTCTAGTAACTAGTAACATCGGGAAGGTTCTGGATATAATGCGCGGTATAAATAGTGCGTAGAGACGTCCGCCGAGTCAGTCTAGATTTGACGATACTTGCGAACATTTCGGTGACTTTTAGTGGTTTATTGTGTAACAGTATTGTGATTTAGTGTGTTGTGAATCTTTGTGATTAAAATCGTGTGTTTATCATTTTAGTGTTGAATAAAAGTGCTATTTTGGTGAGATTGATTTTCATTATTTTATCCCGAACTCTCAGCTCGTAACAATATTTATGTTTGGAATAACATTGTTGTAAGTAATTCTAACGCGCAGTATTTTTTGTAAATATATTCAGTGAATAGTTTTATTAATTAAACTCGTTGCTCCTACAGTGGTCGAAATTCCCCAGTGATTAATTTTTGAAGCTTAGTTTTGGCTTTCGCCCCTCTTTCTTCATATAATGTTTAATTGTATTAATTAATTAATATATTGTAAAAAACCCTGCTAGACCGAGTTCCCAATACTGAAATTCGCAAGCGGACTAAAGTTCAAGACGTTAGCAAGCGTATATTGGGACTCAAAGGGAGTTGGGCAGGACATGTGGCCAGGCGCGGTGATGACAGGTGGAGCAGGGTGCTGGCTGAGTGGTGGCCCCGAAATGGAACCAGGAACGCAGGTTGTCCGCCGCCAAGATGGGTCGACGACATTGTAAAAATCGCAGGTCGTATGTGGGTTAGATCAGCGCAGGACAGAGGCGAATGGCGACAACGAAGAGAGGCCTATGCCCATCAGTGGGATGAGAAAGGCTGACGAGGATGATGATGATGTTGATGAAAAAATGTATATAAGTATTCTAACAGTTATCTGGTTCCCATAGTACAAGCTCTGCTTAGTTTGGGGCTAGATAGCGCTGTGTGAAATGTCTAAGAATATTTATTTATTTATTTATAATTACACCAAATCTCACACTGCTCCGTGCGCGCAATAAGCGCGTCACACACGATGAAGATGCTATTAGTACATTACTGCAGCGGCCAGCAAAAGAAGCATTGATGGACGAACGTGTAAAGTGCAAATGTGTAAGTCCATCAATGCCTAGTTGTGGCCAAGGCTTGTGTAGTACTTTTCTCAAATAATGCGCGGAAATATTAAAATAAAAAATACAATTACTTTTCAAAATCAATGACGTACAACAATAATTTTTCCTGCGTTAATGTGTTAATTTGTTTTTTTTTTCAATAAACAACTTTCTATTTAAAGCCAGTTCGAAATTTAAATAAAACCTTTGATAAGTTACCTCCTTGGATGCCAAGTTTCGGAGTAAAAGGTCGTTCCATTTTTTAATTACACGGCAGATAAGAGTTTACTATGTAATTTATTTGGCCGCTAAACCACGACAGATATGGATTTTCTTACTTTTGCCGGCCGCTACTCGCAAGAATTCGGCCAGTACAGAAATTTCGATTTATCTCGAAGGAGGTTGTTAGAATAATGCTCAAATTTCCAAGCATGTTTGAGAAAAATATTTGATGTTAGGAATATAAATATCACTTGCCATTTAAATGAAATGTAAGATAAAAATATGTATTATCTTCGCCATGTGTGATGGTCTATTGGATTACATGGCAAGCGATATTTTAACATTATAGCAACTTCATCGTGTGACTAGGGCATGCTCCCGGAAAATCCCGGTTCTGTAAATCTCGGGAATTCCTGGACTTTTTCCCAGTACCGGTTCCGAGTACTACACTCCCGGTTCTCCCGGTTCTTTTCGAAGACACTTTACAGCTTGGCAAAAATGTTTAGAAACGGAACTAAAATTCTAAAACACTGGCAACCTTTTTCAAAGTGTAAATTTTGGTAATTTACTGCGACTTTAAAGCTTGGTATACTTACAAAGGTGAGGCAATACTTCACACCAGGACAGTTGCTCAACTTAGGTATACCAAGCATATGTCCGATACTGTTCTCACCTCTGGAACGGATCAGCAAAATACCAGCTATAGGCTCTTGATTCAATTGAAAGAAGAACCAAGAAGCTCATCTGCAATGACGAGTTAGCAGATGCAAGGCTCCTCCACAGCCTCGAGCATCGTCGAAAGGTTGCAAGTCTCTCAGTTTTTTTGGATACGTTTCAGAGAGTGCACTGCGGAGCTTTTCAACCTGAGCCCACAATCTCCATTCTATTATCGGACAACCAGACGCTCCGCGATGCGCCACTGCTACATGGTAGACATACCTCCCATACGCACAAAGCGGTACTCTTCCACCTTTATTATGCGCACCGCCAAGGAGTGGAACGCCTTGCCTGAGTCTGTGTTTACTGATAACTACAACCTAAGGGTCTTCAAGTCGCAGGTGAATAGGTTTTTCCTACGCAAGCGTTTACCATCGTAGAATACGTCATCGCTTACTATCAGGCGAGATCGTGGTCAAACGCTGGCCTATAATTAAAAAAAAAAGATTACAAGTGTTTAAAAGTCACAGACGCACAGACAGTTGTGCCTCCATTATTTTCTATAACAAAGCAATTATTATTTCGTGCATATTCGCGTTTAGGTATTAATTGTAACTCACATACTATTTAAATATTTGAGATTGTCTCGGCTGTTTGAGACGTTGCTGTGTAACGCGAAGCTTTAAAAGGGCGTAAACGTTTTTCTCTTCACGTATTAATACATATCTGGATTATTTTATTTGTTTTGATGATTTTTCCTATACTAAAATGTTTTTCTTCAAATAAGTTACAAACAAATTTAAATTTTTTGAATAAGTATTCTCACGAATGAGGTCTTGTACTAAAAGCTTCTCTATTTTATGCAAAGATGTTTAGAGTACACACGGCTACACATCAAGCTTTATTTTCCAGTATAAGCTGACCTCGCATTGCGTAGGCTTTTCGTAGAATGAGAGGTCAGCTTATACTGGGAATTTATAGCTTGATGTGTAGCCGTGTGCACATTGATGTGCTAAAAGTACCGGCTATTAAACAGATAGATGAGCTATTTAATGTTCCGTACAAGTTAGTAATGTTGGTTCTTCATTTTAATAGTTGTTAATACAGTTTATGTGCAATCGATTTTAATTTAATCTAGGCACTTTGATTGCTAAATGAATTACTGAAACAGTACTTACTAGTAACTTGTACTAAAATTACAAATTTTAAAACGATTCTGAGTAATTACGCAAAGCAATTAGAACCTTTACAGTTATTGGAAGGGTATGAAATTAATATAACAGTTACAACTAAATTAAAAAAGCTGACAATCTCTAATAGTATATTTATAGTTTTATACTAACATTTTGGCAATGCACCACAATCAACATAAATGTACATATATATTATAATAATAGTCTGCGAATACGTTAATGACTTTGTGAACATGGGTTTTTAATTTGGCTGCGGAACCTTAAAATGCAAATTCTGAATCGTTGTTGTGAAAATCTCTGCTCGCGATCTACACTTTGAAGTCATCCTTTACGCCAAACATAAACAAACCGATTTAGGTATCATTATAAAATGCACCGAATTCTATAAAAACCTTCATTCTGCCGTTGTGTCGGCAAATGGGACCAAAGAAAACCAATTCTGTTTGAAGAACACACACGAAGTGTTTACCTTGTAAAACGAGTTCTGTTTGTCTATTGACTGTCTTGTCTATTTTTCTTTCAGATGAGCCGATTTCGATTAAGTTTTTGTGCCTATAGAATTTTCTGTTTTGTTCGATAGAAGATATATAAAGTAAGGCCTCGGAAAAATTACGCAACAATATGTGTACTATTTTTTATTATACCTTACAAGTTATGTAGGTGATACGAAAGGAAAAAGAAACACAAAATGTATAATTGACAGTCTTATCGCTAAAGAAAGATATCAAGATAACCTTTTGACTGAGAGGAGCAAGTTTCTTTTCCAAGCATGGCCTTGTAAAATGGAGCTATGATTATAATCCCTTTTGCCAAGGACAAACGGTAGATTTAAAAAACAAACATTTATTTTGAATGTAGAACCAGCGGCCATCTTGTTTTCCGACGCCATTCGGCAGCATTCGGGCTGCCGATCAACTGTCGCGCAGATTGTATGTAAATTCGCGGATCGGTTGCGTATATATTATGGTCCTTTGATCACTCAGCCCATTGTTCGCCGGTAAATGCGCCGAAAAATGCCCAATGTCGCCGGCTACTGGTTAAATAGGGATGGGAATACTAGCTCAGAATAGTCATAATTATCATCCTACTGCTGGATGTACTTTTTTGAAACGCCACCCGTTCCGGTCGTGTGCTGCGCGCATTTAAAAGCTGCCCGCGAAATCACCGGCAATGAAATCGTTGGCGAGATGATTTTAATACCTTCAAGTATTTGTGGAATTGGAATTATGCACAAAGAAGATAAAAAAATTGAGTGACACTTTTACCCAGCAATTGGAAAATTTTCCTGATTTATTTCACCCTGATGAAGTTCACAAATTGAACCGAAACATTGTCGGTCGAAACACCGATAAAACGGTATGTGATAAATCCCGTATTTATAATAATGATTGAAATAAATCACGAAAATTTTCTAAGTAAAATATGCAGTCATTTTCATTTAGTATGTCTGAATATTGCAAAGTGTAAAGCCCGCTTTCCCTTTCAAAAATTATTATTTATATATATATTGTTACGTATGTATCTCTATAAAGCCGTAAAAGCTTTCAAATCTAAACGTATCTTTAAGAACCTGTTGGGTCCCATCGTATTTTTATTCCGAAGCAGTAAACTCGGCTTATATCTTAATTTCTGATATGTTTATCTTCTAAATTGTACTTTTCACATTCAGAGAAAAGCAAAGAATCATCATTACAGCGGTCAAAACAGCGATGAGAACAATTGTTCAGCATATGCTGAGATCAGTACTTCTGTTTCGGCATAGGGCTGATAGAGACTATATTATTTTAGTAAATAAGTGGTTTTTATCTATGTATCATGTGCAAGCGGCGCCGTGTCATTTGTGTGCAGGCAGCGGGTCAACTCCAATACCGTCCTGGTAATGATAGCAGGCAGACTAAACTGCCAGACTTTTTTTTTGAATGGACTAATCTCGCTGTTGGACTCTGATGCCGTTGCAGCTTAACCGAACTTTTGGCGAGCGCAGAAGGCGCTAGTGCAAGGGCACCACTTAGGTACGAACCTCGGCTTGGGCTGTTGCCAGGATGGGGATAGGAGAGAAACGCCTGGGTATGTGCTTGTACCTAGTATAGGCGGCGACTGAAGGGACTTGTTGACCTCGCCGGCGAGGTCGCTGTATCTGTGAAGTGTTTGCTCTGTCTAATTTAGATGACGCAGATAACTCTTCCGCATTAGCGGAGGTGATTTTGTCATCCGGGTCTCCGAGAACGTGTCTCGGACGACGGAGGGTACTGCCGGACGTAGCCGTCACAGGCATGTTCATATACATAAGTCCTGTTTAATAATTATATTCATATGTCTTTATATGCCCATAAATGTACTACATAATTGTATAAAACAATTTTTTTTTTCTAGAATTATAGAAGATATTTATTTTATAGTCTGCAAAATTATTTATAAATTAACCGTAATTAACCGTAAATTATACCGTAGTAGATAGTAGAGTTCCTTGTGAAAAGGCTCACCCGGGAAAGTCCTACAACAGTACATATTTCTGCCGTCAAGCAGCATTCTGTGTTTCGGCTTGAAGGGTATGGTTGCTGGTGAAATTACAGGCACACGACACACCTGTATGCCTCAAGTTGGTGGACGCAGAGCAGTGCATCGTAGGGCATATTTCTAACGTGCATGACCTACGAGGCTATTCTCTGTTATAGGCGATGGTTACCATTTAACATCAGGTGGGTCATAAGCTTGCTCTATCTCCAAGTCGTATTAATAAAACAATATTACGGCTCTGGCACATCCCTAGTAGTAAAGGAATGTATGCAAATCTACCACTGTGGATGGGGTGCTTAATGTTGCCAGTTCAGACGAGTTTTCTTTTTAATCGCTTGATTTACCGTGGGTGTGGTTGATATAATGTCGTGTTAACTGTCTGTCTGTATGGAAAATAGGGGCTCCGTACGAGCAGGGATAAGAAGTTATAGAACTGTAATAAACGTAAAATCACTACATGATATACTAAGTGCCTATTAAAGTTACTCAGGAGCCTTTTTGTATAATAAATCATTTAGTATTAATTGCTCGCTACTATTCCGCGTCTATTTGATATTTACGGTGATGTTTTATAATGATGAAATGATTGCAATTAATAAAATACTGTTCGATATGATGTCATAAAATAATTGTGGCGGTCAGGCATTATTATTTATTTTCAGAGACTATTTAATGTATTAATGTTTTTATTTCCTGTCACGGATGACTGGTAGAAAATGCTTTTGGCATGTAGTCCTCCATATGTAAAAAAAAAAACATTTTATTCAAAAACCACACAGTAATATAGAAAATTGACTACCTCCGTGGTGCAGTGGGCGAATAGCCGGCTGAGACGCAGTAGGTAGCGGGTTCGATTCCCGCCGCGGAACAAATGTTTGCATGATTTACAGATATTTGTTCCGGGACTGGATGTTTTTCTATATATGATAAGTATGTATTTACAAAAAAAAAATTAATTAAGTATTCTATTAGTTATCTGGTTCCCATAGTACAAGCTCTGCTTAGTTTGGGGCTAGATAACGCTGTGTGACATGTCCAGGAATATTTATTTATTTATTATTATTATTTAAAAAAAACACAACAACAATTAAATCTAACCTAAGCACTAACAAACTAACAAACTTAAAAGCTCTGTGTGGAGATGAATTGGTACTCAGCTCAGCATGATGCTACGGCATGTTAATATACCGCAGCGCTGGTCTTCCGCTGAGTACAGTTTACATTATCTCGCGGAAATCTTGATCTAGGGTAGCCTTAATAAAACAAACACAACTATTGTTAAATTCAAAGCAAACCATATTAAATACTTGCGTAACAAAATAAAATACCTACTATTTTAAACCGAAAAAATTCTGTTTGTGCAATAAATAAATATAAAAATAAACTAGCTGACCTGCCCGCGGTTTCGCACGCGTGGTTTGTCAATAAAACCATTACCCTTCTTCTGCGCAGTATAGTAAAAAGTAGCCTAGTGTAGGTTGTCTGGTAGAGATCGCTATTTTGCGATAAGACCGCCAATTGTATTCATAAATTTACGTTGTTTTTTGTTATTTGTATTGTTTTATGGTGTGTAATAAAGAATTATCTGATGTATCTAATCTATGTCCCATACCCGGTTATAATCAATATTTATACCAAATTTCATCGAAATCGGTGCGGCCGTTTAGTCATGAAAATGTAACAAATAGACAGAGAGAGAGATAGAGTTACTTTCGAATTTTTAATATTAGTATGGATGTTGAAGAGGAACAGCCGGGCAAGTATGATTGCCCTTGCGAATTTATCTTTCCTAAATAATAGAATTAAATGTCATTTTAGCGTAGGAAAACGACAACAAAGGTTTTTATTCTCTTTGCTAAATGTGATTTTACTCTATTCTTCCGTATCTAAAGGCGGCATGCAACTCCAGGTGTCATTTTTTCCAGCTTCACATCAGTAAGAGTTACAGAAAGCTTAGGAAAACGATTTCTCTTCCTATTTTGTATCTTAAAAATCCTCCAGTAACCTTAAAACGCTCATCAACTACCCAAAGTTACTAAATAATAATCAAATGCTATAAAGAAAGACCGCACAAGATGATGATGATGATGAAGGCTATGATAATGATGATTAAGAATCGTCAAATGAGTAAGCCACTAGGCAATTTTCTACTAGAGAAACGGGGCTAGATAGGATGCTTTTCCATAAAAGTAACGATTCAAAACAACGATTCTACCATGTAGGTATAAAAATTCAGCACGTAGTCATAAAACTTTATATGAGATTGCAAGTCGACAAACTACCTGTTATATGTTCTCATGCAGAAAGACACTAATTATGTCATCGTAATGTAACAAGTGCCTAATTTAGCGATATAAAACAAACATCGATATATTTACCATATATAGTTAAGTACTGTGGTTTAAAATTGAAACATCGTTATTTTACCAAAAAAGGCTTTGCAAATAGGCAATAAAATCGAGTAAGATATTGTGTGAATCGCAGCCGTGAGGCGGAAAACTTATTTTATCTGTCAACTGGGTTGTCCTACAAGCAGATAAAGATGTGGGCACAATGGCAAAAATACGAGGCCTTTTTTATGCGTGGTGCTACAGAAATCTGTCTCTAAATTGAGCTAGCTAATCAGGATAAAAGGCAATCTCTTTTACACAGCTAACCACCCCGGGGTCACACAGATTTTTAGCTGAGATTTTTAGCTGTGTACAAAATAAACTACTGTTTCACCCTGAACTGAGATCTCGCGATGTCCATCTACGTAACTTTTATATAGTAAAAAAACTCTTTAGACATTGGAATTGGAAATCAACGTATGCAAAGTTTCAGCTCAATCGGGCAATTTGCTGAGGAGTTTTGTAAAATAGCTCCTAACTCCATCATATGATTGTCGTCGGAACTACATACATTTGCAAAGTTGCAAATGGAACTATGAAGTCATCGAATCTCTTACAAATAGAAGCTCTAATTGATTGGTTTTCAAATTTGACTTTTTTCATTGTATCTCATAAATTATACAGTCTTTTCATATGCCTTTTCAATGTATGAACAAAGCCTTTTCATATAACACACCACTTGATATATTTGTATTCCTTTAATTTTTGTTACCCTCCTTCATCATCAGCCACAGCCCATAAGTACTCACTACTGGGTGTAGGCCTCCCTTTGTAAACGCCACCCTTCCCGGTCCTGCGCTGCGCGCATCCAGGAGTTGCGCGCGACTTTCTATATGTCGTCGACCCACCGCGTCGTCGGACGTCCTGGACTAAGTCTGTTCTTGGGCACCATTCGGTCAAAGATTTACTCCACCTGCCATCACCTCGTCTAGCCAAGTGTCCTGCCCAGTTCCACTTGAGTTTCACCACCCTTATTCCGACGTCTTGGACTTTCGTCTGGCGTCGGGTTTCGGTATTAGGAACTCGATTCAGCAGGTTGATGCCAATAATGGCGCGCTCCATGGCTCTTTTTGCAACTCGTACTCTATACATAGTTTCCTTAGTGAGCCCCCATGTTTTTAAGCATTGTGGAATTTTCTTTGACCGAAAAAATCTGCAAGCTTTCCAACCTTTTCTTGGAACTCAATATCTTTACAACCCCTGCATTGACTCAGCATAATTACTAGCGAACGAACCCCTTAGAAAAGTTTATCTCTACGAAGAAAAGAGTGCGTAGAAATGACACAAGCTTTACTAGGTTGTTAAAAAAAAATTCTGGTAAAAAAGTTAAGCAAAAAATAAAAACTGAGTACACACCCTACTACCATTGATACGGTTCCCGATACCGAAATAATGTGGGCCATTAACGTTGTCTCCGGAAATATACGCAATGTCAGTCTGACTGTTTGACGAGGAACAAGGGACATAGTCGTTTACATAAAACTTCGCAAAAATATACCAGACGCTTCACATTTACTTTAAATTACTGTCTTGGAAAGAATTGAATTGGTTGACAGCTCGACAGACAGACAGACAGGTCTAGGGGTTTCTTTTTTATTTTTGAGGTACGGAACCCTAAAAAGGGTTTAATAATACAATTTCACTAATATTAGGGGGGGGGGGGGACCTGCTTACCGATATAAGTACAAATGGTGATTGATCCAGTTTCATAGCTTCCAACTGCCTGAAGGTAGGTTCTAGAGTGGTCCGTAGTGGGGATTTCAGGGAGGCTTCGACTAGGGCTGCTAGGAGTTGTCGAGACGACGGCTCCACTCCAAGTCCAGAGCTGAATGCAGCCAGGGCTTCCCCGTGCCGTCCAAGGCATTGTAGAGCTACACCTGTAGAAAAAAATTATGTGAGGTTTTTACTGAAGAAATTATGTATGTGTTTGTATTGGTATCCGTAATCTTTCTTTAACCATCTCACAAAAGATAGAACAATTTAAGTTTTTGTTGATAAATTACTTTTTCAATTCAAGCTTTTATAAAATTCATAATCAGAACTGCAAGCAGATTCAAATGATCCCGAATACTAGTAGCCCAGTACAATCCATTTGCATGTTCCGTTGTCTAACATCCGTCTCCATCGCCTCTATCCCTACCATATTATTGCATTGTCACCAAAGTTATTCCAAATTTAAATACATAAACAAAATTTTGTGTCTGTGCTGTTGACCGTTGAGGAGTTCCTCCTTGGAAGTCAACCCTGAGTGAATCAGCCATGTCATGGTGGAACTTTTAACTATCATAATTAAATGCGTATACACATTTCGTATCTCTGATGTTGACCGTAGAGACGTTCCTTCGCCTGGAGCCAATCTAGGGAGTAGAATCAGGACATGCATACCATAAAACTGCATTGTCATTGGGACTGACCCAACATATCAAATTTCTACAAAATGTATTAACAGACAAACATTGCAAGCTAAATAAAAGCTTGTAATAATGTGACGTTGTATTAGTTTTCGTGTTCGCCTCAGCAAGCCCTTTTGTTTGATACCCTTACTGTGGTAGTGCAGAAAAAATAACTAGTCCTTCATCTTGGATGACCCGCCATATTGGAATTAGAATGACGCCACATAGCTTAGCATGCATTGTCATCCAAAATAAGCGTGTATACCAAATTTCAGATCAATCGGTTAAAAATTTAAAATTCAGTTGCAAGATTCCACCCGGAAAAACATACATACATTGCAAGTTAAATAAATGCTTGTAATGTGGGTATAATTAGGGAAAAAAGTGGTTAAAAACAAAATACCCGACTGGAAAACCAACTGAAAATAGCTTAACAAGCTTTTTCGTTTTGATTAACTCAAGCGGGGAACTTAGTGTCATTACAACACATATGTACTTAGGTTACGTCACTATTGAAGCTGATTAGAGATGATGAAAAAATCCACAATCTCCAAACGGAAGTCGCGGTACATTCCGCCAGGCCATCACAGATCCTTCAAAATCAAAGTCAAAATCTTTTATTAACTAAAATCACAAGGATCACTTTGAAACGTAAATTTTACTGCCTGTTCCTTCGCGAACAAGCCAGGAAAAAAGGCGAGAAACAAGGCTGGTTGTTTTTTAATGATCCTTTTACAATACAGGAAATAAATGACGTCTAAATTTTAACATTTTGAACGAGTTGGAGCAATTTCAATTCCAAGCTTTTCTATCATCTAAATAATCCGATATTTTATACTAGGCTTTTTTATAAAGATTTTGATCAATTGCTTTTTTAAATTTATTAATTGTCAATTTGTGTACATCACTTGGGAGTTTGTTATTAAACACCTTGCCCTGTAAACGATTTACCAACTTAATGAAGTCTACAAGGGGCAACAGCGAGTTTACCTGTATTAAATATTAAAATTATGATTATTGCTATTTTTCTTAAATAAATTAATATTTTTGTGAACATACATCAGATTTTCATAGATGTATTGACGAGGGTATGTCATAATATTTATTTCTTTAAACTTATTGCGTAACTCCAAAATATATTTGGTTTAATGTGCCCAGTACAAAAGAGTTGCATAACAGTTCTCAGCAATGAGGACGGCGCTGGTGTAAAAAGGAGGTACTTAATGACATACGTCTGTGAATTGTCAGCTCCTCTGGGGCCAGCCAGTTTTCTATCAATGAAGGTACGTAAACAGTACCTCGCCGTTTGTTAAACGAATTGCATCTCCGATTAACGTAAGAAGATACGAACGAAATACTTTCTTGAATTACTATACTGTACTATTAAGATTTATTTGAGAGTGTTTCTGTTACGTGTTCCTTGGTCTTCGTTTCACTATTGCGTGCGAACGCGCATATTAGATGTTATGCGTTTTTTTATGGTCATTCTATTGTACACTTTCGCTGTATTTATTACTGCTATAAACTTCTATTGGGTTTCTTTAGGACTTATAAAAGAAGATAACAGTTGGTAAGCGAATTAACAGAAAGGCATTATCAAAATGGTATGATTTGGTCTAGAATTTAGATTCTAGATAAGTGTAGAGCATACTCGTATAAACATAGAATGATGACTAACCTTGTCTGTAATAAGCCTTAGGCCAGTTTGGACAGAGCTCTCTCGCTCTGGTGGCATCTTGTAAAGCGGCTGCAAACTGCCCCTGTTTCAACCTTGCTGCCGACCTGGAGAATAAACAAAACAACAACTTTTTAAGACACATCCAGCATACTCGTATGTCCTCAAGATAAATAAATTTAAATCATTTATTTAAACCACCTTAGGATTATTCATGGGACACAATACTACAGTATTATGTTAGTAAATTACTTATTCTAGGTTTTGTTAGTAAATAATTTTTATAATATTACATTTACACAATATGCCCACATTATACTAAACTTATTATTTAGATATCAAACTATTTTTAAGTTATATTCTCAAAAGTATGTCAATATTAGGAAACTTATAAATCAAAATCAGAGAAATGAAAGAAAAAGTGACGAGCTCCGTGGTGCAGTGGGTGAAAAGCCAGCTGAGACGCAGGAGGTAGCGGGTTCGATTCCCGCCGCGGAACAAATGTTTGCTTGATATACAGATATTTGTTCCGGGCCTGGTTGTTTCTTTATATTATAAGTATGTATTTGCAAAAACAAATGTACATAAGTATTCTATCAGTTATCTGGTTCCCATAGTACATGCTCTGCTTAGTTTGGGGCTGTGTGAAATGTCCAGCAATATATATTATTTTATTAAAGTATATCTTATTAAAAATGCAAAATAATATGTCTATATCAAGTGTTTTAAAGTAGGTAATAGCTAGTTTAAGCTTAGATTATTGGTGTATGCTACTGTTTTAATGAAATTCGAAGCTCAGGCATTCGGCATGTATAATTTACTTTGATAAAGCTATTAAGCATATGATTTGCTGGATCCAAGGTCAGGGCATCGATGTAAAAGTACTGTAAGTCACGGAGTCAACTGAATATGACGCCTGAGACTTAATAAAAGTTCTGTAGCAAAGTAAACTCTATACCTTTTGTTATAAAGCATGCCGCCAGGTTCTTAAATCAGGGATTCGGTTAAAACTACAATTTTTATACAAGAAATGCTTAAAGTGATATAAACTATATACCTATTGCTATAAAGAATATGATTTGCCGGATCCAGTGTCAAGGCATCAGTGTACAAAGCGACTGCTGTCGCGAAGTCGCCAGCCTGACATGCTGCGTTGGAAGCCCTGACTTTTTCTACGAAAAGGGCTCGGGAGGCTGCTCCGAGGGATGCCGAGCCGGTTGGCTCCACCTGTAAACATTAATAGACTTTAGCATGCAGTTGATAGGTTCATATTGGCATAGATTGTTGTTTCAGTTTATAGGTGCCAGTAAAATTAAGGCACATGAGACTGTTCACCTCTATTTATTATACCTATGCTCAAAAACACATATCTGTTTTATTTATGTTGTATCTCTGTTATCGGAATTGATTAGTAATAGATCACACAATTTGAAGGGTAAAACAACCCTCATTTTTCCTGAAATACCCTCATTGGCTGAGCGAAGTGACATACCAAGGTGACTGTCAACGTGTCCCTACAGGCCGACCAGTCCTCATGCGCCACTCACAGTGCAAGCGCCTACCAAATATCAAATAGTGTGGTTTTCACGCGTGTTACATCCCTTAAGAAGACGACATACATCTATCATCAACCACAGCAGCCTATAGATTTTTTTTAATTGATGATAGCCAAGCGCTTGAACACTACCTCACCTGTTGGTAAGTGAAGGTGTGATCGAAGATGGAGCACGCTTGCCTAGAAAAAACCTATACACTCTGGACTTGAAGACTCCAAGATTATACTGGTTTGGAAAAACATATGCCGGAAGTGAGTTCCACTCCTTACTTGTGCTAACAAGAAAAGTTGAAGCAAAACGTTTGGTACGGCAAGGTGGTATGCCGACCAGGTATGGGTGGAAATTCACCAAAATGTATCTTGTAAAAAACTGAAAGTCTGGCTACTCGGCGTCTATGCTTTAGACTTTGTAAATTGGCTTCCACTAGTGAGTCATCAATCACCAATGAGAGTCTAGTAGCACGTCGCTCAATCGAATCAAGGGCTTCAAAGCTGATACTTGGCCGAGCCATCCCAGAGATGGCAGCAGTACTCCATACATGAGCGGACTTGTGCTTTGTAGAGACTGAGCAGCTGTCCCGGTGAGAAGTACCGCCGAACCTTAGCTAGGATGCCCAGCTTCATAGCAGCAATTTTGGCCCTAGATTCAATGTGCGAGCCGAAGTTCAGGTTGGACGTGAGCTCAACGCCCAACAAGCGCAGACTATCAGAAATAACGAGTGGGATATCACAAAAGGTGGGAACGGGATGAAAAGGAGACCGTTTTAGATGGCGGAATTGCGGAGTTCATAAGGGCATGCGGAACGCATGACGGAGTAAATCAAGGTTAGTCGCTCTCGCATCGGCCTTTTATTGAATTCCCGTAGAACAACTAAAAATATTTTATTTTGCTAAATAAATACTTCTTTTCCTGTATAACAATAGATAGAAAAATAATTAACTTGCTAATAACAACCATAAAATTACCTTAACACGTAATTATCCTGCATTATTTATATAACTTCATACCCTTTGTTCAGCACTTAAAAAAGATTAAGATATTATCAGCTGTAGTGATCATTATTCTCATCGATAATTATGAGAATACGTTTTATGGCTTTTGCTTTATCAAATAATCTAAAATAGACCGAGCGAGCAGTGTAGGAAGTTTTCCCTCATCCAGTACCAGCATGAGACACAGTTTTAATTATTATTCCAGCTGGTTTTAAAAATTGTTTCTAAGATATAGAGATTACTGCATAGACAATACTCATATAATACTCAATACGTACCCTTAATGTTCAGTGTGTTTATGTATTTATTAAAAGGTAATAAGTTTCTTTGTTTTTTGTTTCTTATACTGGCAAAAACTATTGTTCTACGTTTAGCTTGCCACAGTAATCTTTCTCGCTACCTCTGAGGTTGGCAGGTAGAAAACGCTATTAGCACTAAACTCATCCTTGTGTTTTGTGCAAAATAGTATTAAACATTCAGGCAGTGCAAATATCTCTAACTCTCAACATAAGAAGTTGGTATGCAAAAAAGTAGAGTTCGAAGTATGTTTTTATTTTTGTCTGGAATTAACCAAATTGAGCGGTTTTTTTCGATAGCTGGTGTTTGCGAATTTATTTTATTTAAAACCCACAGTTTTTAAATTAATACAAATGGAACTTCAGTCATTAATAGATTTACTTTTTATAAAATATCTATACTAATATTATAAAGAGGAAAGATTTGTTTGTATTGAATAGGCTTCGAAACTACTGGACCGATTTAAAAAATCATTTCACTGTTGGGAAGCTACACTATTTCCGGATGACATAGACTACTTTTTACTCAACTGCGCAGAAGGAGGGTAAAGTCTTAATTGAAAAGCTACTCGTGCAAAGCTGCGGATTGGTCAGCTTGTTATGTATAAAATAACGACATCTGTTATGTTATTATTTGTAGAGGACACAACACACATTTCTCGTCGTAGTATGACATAAGGTATGTTTATTTGCAGTACCCGCTCAGTCTAAAATTCAAACGGTATTTTATTCAGTCTAACACAAAACATTAGTATATTATTTACAGTATGAAGCAATTTGCAGAACACCGCAAGACGCGATGTTTCACATGAAAGAGAAGGCGATAAAACTGAATTGTAACGCATACGCCTCTAATGTCGAGTGGTTTCATAAATAGGCCTTAGGAAATGAGTTTGGTTATAGCGATTATATATCACATCATACATAGAATTGATATATTTGTAGCCCGCTGCGCAAAAGAGGGGTGTTCTAAGTTTTATGTATGCCTGTGTCTGTCCGTGACATCATGGCAACAAAACTGACTGATTTAAATGCGTTTTGTTAGTTTTATCATATTTATCTATATTATTTCTAATCAAACATTTTAATTCATATATACAAATACGGGATCGATAGCATAGGTACCACCGATAACTCGGTCCATGGTCTACCTTTTATATAGCTCTTATTTAGCTGGTATTTGCAAGGGTTTTAGTTTTGTTTAGTGTAATTAATTCAGCTAGTCCAAAAAACAGTATTTTGGGAAAAAATAAGTAAGCACGTAGCGTACCTATCTCAAAAAGCGGTACCGCCATGCAAAAACATTATTATCCCAAATAATTAATACTTCAGTTTCCGTCAAAAATACAATATGAATTGTTTTATGGATAACAGTCCATATCAATAAGATTTTTTTGAAGAATTACTTTTTCAAAACAAGCTTTTATAAAATTCATAATCGGAACCGCAAGCAGTTTCAAATGAGCTCAAACACTAGTAGCCTACTATAATCCATTCAGAAGTTCCGTTGTCTAGCATCCGTCTCCATCATGAGACCACTACCATGGTACTATATTATTGCAGTGTCACCGAAGTGGTTCAATATTCCACCCGGACAAACATACATACATTGCAAGTTAATAAAAAGCTTGAAAAAAATAAGATATTTGTGTCAATAAACACTTATCAAATTGTAACGTAAAATTGTTGAAGGAACTAATACCAGAACTGGTACAGGTTCGGCCTAGTTTAGAAAGAATCAGAGTTATTCTATACTAATATTATAAAGAGGAAATATTTGTTTGTTTGTATTGTATAGGCTCCGAAACTACTGTACCAATTTAAAAAAATCTTTTACTGTTGGAAAGCTACACTATCCCCGGGATATTTTTTACCCAACTGCGAAGAAGGAGGGTAATGTTTTTACTAAAAAACTACGCGTGCGAAGGTGCGGATTGGTCAGCTAGTTGTATATAAGTATGTTTATAGTCTTTACTCTCATTCAACACAATATAATTACAACAAAACCTATAAGTAAGTTAACTAATAAGTTGTAACTTAAGGTTAAGTGTATTCCTACTGTAACATTTTTGCTGATTAAATAAATATATCAACTATGCTTAAGGGATCGATAGCGATGTCTTGACAAACACTGCGTTCTCAAACAGGTTCGACTGTGAGTATCTAAACCATTGTTGTATGGTACATGCGCAGTACCTAACTAGATACTCACATACTTACCGCATATTTGTTTTTTTATATCACTTTATGTCATACTTGTACTATATATATAACTATATATATATATACTATATAACCATTTGACATGTTTAATTAAGTTTTTACTAACAAATTTGGATCTTTGACATCTGAAAATAAATAAATGAAAGTGAAAAACTGCCGATGCCGCTAAGAACGTTCCATACAAAAGACATAAACGCGCTCGGTGCGGTTATACATTTGTTATTTTAGATTTTTTTTGTACATAAACTTCTTGATTACTGATATAACAAAACCGCTATTTGGATATGGTACAAGGGTGCAATGCTTTCCTATGTTTTTTTTTATTTTTATACGCGTGGTCGCGATATATTAGGACACGACAGCAGTTGCGTCCTTCGCGCAGCTAGTTCTGAAACTGGCCACCAGGCACTGCTAAAAACCTCTTCATTTGATAGATAAACAGGCCCCCGCTATACAGGCTGCTTCAAAAGCTCATAAGTAATTTTTCTATCAAATTATTTGTGTTGTTAAAATTACAAACACGCACGCTTTTCTGGAGGTTCAGATATAAAATGTAAAAATAACAAGTGCGAGTCGGACTCGCGCACAAAGGGTTTCGTATCATTATCCATAAAAACGGCATAAAAATCATGTTTGTTGTATGGGAGCCCCCCTTAAATATTAACTTTATATTAATATAATTATTTATTTTTAAAGTGAATATATAACTTATTATTCTGTGAATATTTCAAGCGTCTACTCTTGCTGTTATCAATATCGAGCAAACACGAGCAAATAAATCACGTTTGTTGTATGGGAGCCCCCCTTTAATATTTATTTTATACTGTTTTTAGTATTTGTTATTATAGCGACAACAGAAATACATCATCTGTGAAAATTTCAACTGTCTAACTATCACGGTTCATTAGATACAGCCTGGTGACAGACGGACAGACAGACAGACAAACCGCGGAGTCTCAGTAATAGGGTCCCGTTTTACCCTTTAGGTACGGAACCATAAAAAATATGACGAATATTCGAATGTAAATGATCATCTATGTATGTACCCACTGTAAATATTGAGATTATAATCAAATGGACCGCATCATTGCTTAACGTTTTCAATACAGCTTTCATTGCGTTTATATGCAGTAAAGCAAGGTTTTATTAGAACTTACACTTAGGGGGTTCCGATTAGCGTTCAAGACCATATTACTATGGAGGCTGACATATTTTAATGATTCCAGTTTTTAGGGTTCCGTACCCAAAGGGTAACACGGAACCCTATTACTGAGGTTCAACTGTCTGTTTGTTTGTCCGTCTGTCCCTAAGCTGTATATCATGGACCGATGACAGATTATGAGATGATAGTTAGACAGTTGAAATTTTTGTAGATGATGTATGTATTTCTGTTGCCGCTAAAACAACAAATACTAAAAACAGAATAAAATAAATATTTGATGGGGGCTCCCATACAAAAATATGTTTTTTTTGCTCGTTTGTGCTCTTTATTGATAACGACAACAGGTAGACGCTTAAAATATTCACATAATATTTAGTTATACAGTGTAAACTCTATATAACGACACTCAAGGGACTGAGCATATTTTGACGTTATAGAGAGTTGTCGTTAAATGGAGAGAAGTAAAATCTGTATTAGAAAAAAAAACTAACTTCACTAATTCACTTCTACTAACAACAGTCTGCAGCTACACGTGCAAGCAATCCCATTTTGTAAACAAAAGAACGGATTTCTTAGAAAGTTTGGTGTGTATGATGCCGACAGTCTAGTTTATTATGGTCTAGGATAATAAAACGACAAAAGGATATACACAACTGCGCAGTTTTTACTAATCTGGCAATTTAAAAAGAACTTTTTATTACAAATTGTTGTCGTTATTGAGAGTGGGTGTAATGCTATACAGAGTGTACCATTGTATGCAAGACAAGCTAAACCAACCAAAGCCGAGTGATTTCGACGCTTTAGAGAGTTTGTCGTTAAAACGAGTGACGTTACATGGAGTTTACACTGTAGTATATTCACCTTAAAATAACTAAATAAGTTAAAATAAAACAAATATTTAAGCGGCGCTCGTATACAACAAACGTGATTTTTTTGCTCAGTTTTATAGATAATGGTACGGAGCCCTTCGTGCGCGAGTCCGACTCGCACTTGTCCGGTTTTATTTGGGTTTATGGAGTAATATTTATAGCTTCGTCACTATGGATTATCGTGTTCCAGGGCCGCCGGTAGGATTTCCCGTCACGCTAGCCTTAATGATATCATACGCCGGGCTTTTTGCAGCATCAACGTTCTAGCCGTTCTCGAACCGAACGGTCTGATACGTGACGATGGTAAGAGGTCTGACGGTATGACTCTTATACCTTGGGAGAAGGGTAGGCCTTTGGTGTGAGACGCCACGTGCGTCGGTACTCTTGCACCATCTCATCTGTCTGGTACAACAGTTGGGGCCGGTGCGGCGGCAAATTCAGCCGAAGATCTCAAGTGGCGCAAATATGGAAGTCTCGACAGAGCTTAAGTATTTGAGCCATTTAGGGTCAAGACCCTAAAGAGTCCATGGGGTACCGGCCCATCGCGTTTTCAAAATTCTTTCTGGGTGTCTGGTCGAAGCGACGTGTGATCCTAGAGCTGGCGCTTATCTGGGTCAACGCATAAGCATTGCAATTCAGCGGGGCAATGCAGCCAGTGTCTTGGGGACACTTCCGCCTAGTAGTGATCTGGAGCAGTCGAGCTATCTATAGATCGTATGCAACGGTCTTTAGACGATTCAACTGTTTCTTCTGTATTTTGATTGTAAATAATTGTGTATTCTTACTATTATTAAAGAATTTTTAGTTATATTCATATTTGATTCAATGTTTTTCTAATCTATCATCATCATCATATTAGCCAATGACATCCACTGCTGAAGCTAGGCCTCCCCCATAGATTTCCAGGGCGACCGTTTTGCGCTGGAAGTATGTATTAAAAAGACAAGAATCACAAAAATGTTCTTACAAATAACCAGACAGATTATTCTCATTTAAAGAAAAGAATGAATGTTAAATTATAAATTAATATTTACGTCACCAAGCCCTTCATAGGAAATGAATAACATTTTTGATGTTTTTCAACTCTAATCCCACAACAAAAGCTAAAGAACATTAAAGTCATAATAATAATAAAATAAGACAAATGACAACCTGCTACTGAATTCTTAAATCCTTTTAACAAGAAACGTCACAATCGAGAAAGAATATAGTGTTCCGTACAATGGTTTTCATGACCTTTTTTCGAGTTGCTGAGGTTTCGGACAAAATTTATTAGGACACAGTATCCCAACTGACACTTTTTGATTTTAATATTTTTTTACTGTCGATGCGGACACCATCAAGTTATTGAAGCTGTTGAGTATATAGTCAGGTAAAAAATTTTTAAGCAAATAATGTGATAAAGCTAATCAAATTGGTTTGCGAGCGTGTGGTGACTTACATTAATGTTAAAAAAAAACATAAATTTCATTCATAGCGTATATTTGGTATAAACCAACATCTTGTAACTTAGTCATCTATATAATGATCACTTAAAAATATCTCAAATAAAGAGATAGAGTGTGACCTTGCTATGCATCTATTTCGTCATCTTGCGGTGCCGCCGCCACGCCTCGGTAAAAACCTGTTTTTTGAACTGACTGTACAATGCAGCTATTTTTAATGGTGTCTGAATCGACAGTAACAAAAATATTAAAATCAAAGTGTGAATTGGGACTTTGCGTCCCAATATATTTTGTCCGAATCGACAGCAAGTCCTTTTTTCGAACTATCGGGAAAATAGTCCTGATAGTGGCAATAACTTTGATGTTATCGTCGTAGGTTTTTTTCTGACATCTATTAGCCTCTTTTATGACCATGTCCTTGGTAATATAGGTACATGTATTTAATATATAATTATTCGATACACAAGTTCACTAAATCAATGAAAATTTTAATAAATGTTATTTTTCCATTGGATTTTAAGTTCCGCCGCGGAACAAATGTTTGCATGATCTACAGATATTTCTTCCGGGTCTGGATTTTCTAAATATATTTTAGGCAATTAGGTATGAAATAACAAAAAAAAAATGGTAGGAATTTCATTAGTTATCTGGTTCCCATAGTTTAAGCTTTGCTTAGTTTTGGGCTAGAAAGCACTGTGTGAATTGTCCAGCATTATTAATTGTTACTATTATTTATTTATAAATATTCTGTATTTTATTGTCTCTTATTTGCAAATTCGATTACTAGATAAAGATATTTGAGTCTTTATTGCGTGCTCCTGTATTTCATTACGGCAAATCGAAATGACTTAATTCATTGCAATCTTAAGTATCAGTTTGAAATGTTTTACGGTGAGTAAATATGTAGAAATCGCAGTTTAACGCGCAATTTTGGCTCAGAATATCCCTAACACCCTTTATATATTAAATTTAATTTCGTTACAAGTACCATTCCAATCAATATTCTTGATATCTTCAGAACAGCTATTTTTTGTATCCTTTTGTGAGGGAACCCTAAAAATAAAAGGTATTTATTTGAGCGGGCGTGACGGTTGCCACCTGCGCTATCTACGGGCCCATCGGAAGTGAGGTTTTTTCTCACCGCATTCCCTCATCACCTTGCATCAGAGAATAGAGAACTACAGACAGGCAAGTTGCTGTAACTTTGTTTACTTCAACGTAACTCATTCTATTCATAATTTACTTTTTTATTATTTTAAGTTGACATTCAGTTATGTTGAATAACATAATTAGTCCCGATACCTATCTGTTTAAGCTACTGTAATGTTAATTTTATTGATGTATGCTAAATATGACGTAATTTAGTGTTCTTAAATGTATCTACAGTGGAAAATAAATGAAATGAACAAATGAAAAACTTACTGTCTAATGATTTGCATTAGATATCGATATAAAATATAATATTTTCTTTTAACTAAATATTGAATGTTACGACTAACTGAAGGAATAATAGGGTAAAAAACGAAAAACAAGCGAGATGTAAATTTATGAAAAGCATTATAAAAAAATAGGGCGTATTTCGGCATCTTTTTCTTTTGGCGTCACACGGTTTTTTGCATTTGCCATTGGCAAATAAAAAATTAGGGAAACAGAATAGTACACAAAACCCGGGATATATATATATATATATATATACTAAACTAGGATACATCACTTTCGGCATCTGAACGGAACAGAATGAATTAAAATTCGAAATTTGAATTGAATGATATAAGCTCACGTTCAACGCAAACTTACTGGATACTGAAATGACTCTGCTAATTTGAAGAATTGTCAATGAACATTTTATTGGCAGAAACCCGGTGCGTATTAAAAATTAGGTTTATCATTATTAAAATAATTACTCTCAAAAAGCATCCAAGAAAACCCGAAGACTACGAGTATTTCAATTTCTTTAATTAAATCTAAATTAATAATTTCCGTTTTCCCTATAAACCACCTTTCAATAAAGTTTTGAATTGCACAGCACGTTTTCATACCTTATCACATTGTGGACTAAGATCGAAAATTGCTCATTTCCTCAAAAACTTATCATGGTTTAATTTTGGTATAAAAACCAATAAGCGATAAGTAACCCCTTTATGGATGGTGAGTCCGGGCATCATTACACGTTCAGTTCAGGTTCCGTGGAAGCTGTGGACCTCAGTTAGGAGGGTTGCCAGTAGATCAAACTAAACTCGATGCAAGAAGAGTGTAATAAGTTGTTAAATATCGACAGACAGGGAAAAGCTTCAACTTTGCCTATTTGTCTGTGGCGTCGTATTTCAGTTTTTTGCTTAAAAACTGATACGTGCTATATTTGTCACGTTTTTTTTTATATCAATCTTGTAGACACAAGCTGACGGGCCTCCTGATGTTAAGTGGTCACGGCCGCCTATAAACTCCTGCAGCACTCGTGGTACTGCAGTCGCGTTGCCTAGCACTTAATACCCTATTTACGTCTCTCTTGAAGGCGTCCAGTTTGAAGCCCACGGGAAAAACTTACGAAGGAAAGTCATTCCACATCTTGCAGGTGCGTGGAAGAAACGAGAGGGTGACACGCACCGCTACTTCCAAGCATCTACAATATGTGGGTGAGCTCGTTGCCGGTTGCGGGAGGTTCGATGGTAGAAGTGGGAAGCAGGGATTAAATTGAACAGCTCTTCAGAACATTCGCCGTTATATATTCGATAGAAAACGCTGAGTGCTCCGATGTCACGGCGCAGACTCAGCGGCTCCAGATCCTTATATACTACTGGGTTATCGACGATACGAACGGCTCTGCGTTGCAAGGAGTCTAGGGGCTGCAGTTAGTATTTCGGTGCACCGTTCCAGATGTGAGAACAGTACTCCATGTGTACATTTTGTAGAGCACAAGACGCTGCCCCGCTGTAAAGTACCGCTTTGATCGGTTTAGTACACCGAGTTTCTTGGAGGCATGAGAAACTTAGGTTAAGAAGTTTAGGTTAAATAATTGAGGGGTTTTAAAATTAAAAAAAAGTCTTGAGCTAATTGAATATTGGATAGATTTGATATCTATAGAAAAGGTATTGTATCCATTAAGTTCTAAAACAATGTTTTTAAATGGATTCGAACAGATTTGAATACTTAAAACGAAAACAGCAAAATTTGCCACAAGATCTTTCAAAACCTACATAATTTCACATCTCCTGGTTGTTTCTGGTAATTGACAAAACTCCCAATAACTCAGCAAGTATTTAGCCACCTGGCAATACCGCTCATCAGTAAGACGGGCGATTGTTTCGGCCATTTTGGCCCAAGTTACGGACTCTCCTTTATTAAAATTTCGTTTATGAAGGCGCCTGATAACCACTACGACGGATTGCGTAATTATATTCTCAAAACGACCGTTCATCTTGTAAAGTTTTGGATGAAGACCGCCCAGCGCTTGAACATACGGAGAATGTTAACTCAAATTGAGATTTATTTCGAGATGAAGATAAAGTTTGCACTTATGCAATACTGCTAGTGAATCTAGTGATATACAGCCATCATAAAAGAGCAATATTAAAAAAAATGTTTACTTAATGTAAAAAACTTGATTTTATCACATTAGAAAAGTTTTTCTATGACTATAGGCTTTACTAATTATTTTTATTTCACTACTTTACTAATTTCACCAAATTTGACACAGAACACATTATGTTATGATTTTATTCTAAGACAAGGGATTTTGCTTTGGTACACACGACTACACATCAAGCTATACATTTCCAGAGTAAGCTGACCTCTCATACTACGAAAAGCCTACACAATGCGAGGTCAGCTTATACTGGACCAGTATAGCTTGATGTGTAGCCGTGTGTACAAATTCCTTGTCCAAGATAAAGGGCGCCCCTCCCCCTCCACGGCGCGGCGTCTAATTGAAGTTTACATATAGTAAGGCGTTTCAAAAAGATCCTATTAGATTGCAATATGAAGCGCAACTCAATACTAAGAAATCTCTATTTGTTCAAAAATTAGAAAGAAAGAAAGAAAAAACATTTATTTGTGACGGTACAAAACATACACAGCACACAAGTAAGATACACACAATGGAACAAATTCATACAGAGAAAAACAGTAACACCCAACAAATATGTGTCTCACAATTACCTATATACAAATGAGGCACAACAAAAAGGCGTCCAACTCAGCATTAGTGAACTGACTACGGGATACCCTCACACACGTCCGTCACGTGCTGTTCTGTAACTGGTCTAAACGAAGAGCTAATCTACCTTTACCTACTGAGCGGGCTAGTGTCATTTAATTAGTATCTTACAGGCAGGTTAAGTACCTGCTACGTAAACTCTTGTTTCTTTTACAAAAAGTGTAATTTATTATAATAACCGTTCTTTAATTAAAGAATGTTTAAACTTATACGACGATTAATCATAATGTACGAGTTGGTAATTGCGAGCTACCCGTTCGACTATGCAGTAAATAAAGGCATCTGACATTAATGATAATTCCAGTTTTTAATCATTAAAGATTATCAAATTTTCAAAAACAAAACACAAAACCATATCTTCATTTACAAACCATGAAAATTTTACGTGGAGTCAGCGAGAAAAGTAACCCTTTTTTCATGCCGTTTGATTTGTTTTCAGGATTTCAGGATTCAGGAGATTCAACGATTTGGAGGGGGGGGGGGGGGGGGGGGGGGGGAGATTATGGAGAGATGTTCAGATTGTCACTTTGCAATTATGCGACATGTATTGATTTGGGAACGCGTTTATATGTTTTTAAAATATAATTTTTAATTAAATCTAAAACTAAACTATGATTACGTTCACACCGATTTGAGGTGGATTTAATAATGACGCTATTCAACGTACAGAGAGCCAACACGGTGGTCGATACCGAGACTGCTGTGTTGGCAAATGCAGCAAAATTATACTTCTAAATTAATCTAGGGCTGAGGGATGAGGGGCAACCATAACTAGATCGATCTAGCATAATAGGCCCATCTGATGAGTGGTTACAATATTGCCTATAACAAAGATGTTTTTTAAAGAAGAAAAATCTTCTAAAAATATACAGAGCATGTCCTACAAAAATATTTTCTACTAGTTTGTCTGGGACCCGAGGACTGACATCCAGTCACAAATCCTGGCGTGATGAATGTAGAATTTCTTACCGACGCTATTGAGTCTAGGGTTTAATCTATCAATGCAGCCTCTGACATAGAACGAGGTAATAGCTAGTTCACTCCATATAAATACGATCTATTAGAAAGGTTGTCGAGTGGAGAAAACACGAACAGAACTTCGTTTGACCACAATTTCATCTAATGGTAAGCAATGATGTGGTCTAAGACGAAGCACAAAGATCTAGATGACACCTATTCACTCTTATTATAAAAAAACCCGGATTCTAGTCTTTAGGAAAAACGGACGAAGGTAAAGTGTTCCACACCTTAGCTGTGCGCATTAAATACGTTGAAGCAAAACAATGAGTGCGAACGAGTCGTGTATCTACGAGGTATGGATGGTACAAACCGGCTGTCTGCTTGTCCTTTGATGAAAAGGAGATGGTGGAATCAGATCATGTAGTTCCTGAGCACATTCTCCAAAATGTATCCTGTAAAAGATCTATAGGCATACAACTTTACAGCGGTGTTCGTGACTGTAGAGGTGTAAGCCGCTCTGGATATCTATGGGGGAGGCCTATGTTCATACCAGCTATCCTCACAATCCTGTATACATGCTTGCAAATAAACAGCTGTTTAACTTAAACGCCCATTAATATCGGCAACGAATGTCTGATACTTGACATTCCGCCATTTTTTCCATGACTCCTCACGAATCTTGGTTGTTTTAACATGAATTATAATAAAAATATGCAGTCAGGTATTTTAGCTTGTATCTATGAATTTAAATAGTATAGTGCAAGAGTATCTGGCACTTTAGAGATTATGAGATTTTTTGTTATTCTATATGTTCCTAATCCAAATATACAAGCTTTAACATACGACGCGATTTTGAAAAATTAATGGCGGATCAGGCACACTTTAGGACATAATGCATTATTTCATTTTTTGTTCTTCAGCGACAAAAAAAAATGAGACCATGCCAAAATCTTTCGAGGCCCTTCTAATATTTTGTAGATATCTTGAAAATCGCACCATAAGAACGGACACGCCCGGTGGGCAAAATTGTATAAAAATACATATATCTTAACTAGCTGACCAATCTGCAGCTTTGCACGCGTAGTTTTTCAATAAAAACATTACCCTCCTTCTGCGCAGTTGGATAAAAAGTAGCCTATGTCACCCGAGGATAGTGTAGCTTCCCGGCAGTGAAAGAATTTTTAAATCGGTCAAGTAGTTTCGGAGCCTATTCAATACAAACAAACAAATAAACATATTTTTCCTCTTTATAATATTAGTATAGATAGTATACTCGTAGACAATAGACAACCACGTATAATGGCGTCGTTGTTATAGTTGGTACAATATTCAAAATATCTACAGAAAGGGGTTCGAAAACTTTTCACTTCTAATTTTATTTTCACCGATGAACAAAAAATTACATAATGCATGATGTCCCAAAGTGTCATGTTATGGAGATAATTGACTTAAGATTGTAAAGTGATGTGTTTACAATTTTTAAGTCAAATTATCTCCATAACATGAAACCTAAGGACATTTTGTTAGTTAAAACTTTATGTTCGTCTATATAGGGTGTTTGATAATATACGCACAAAAATGAAAGGGGTTATTTTGATGAGCATAATAAATACATTTGTGAAATTACCATATAAACGTGAAATTTATTTTGGCATGTATTATCAAATACTTTATTAAACGTATGTTGTGCTATTGCATAATGCTTGCCATCTAACCACAGATACTGTGACGTCTCGAGATATCTCTTGTTGTCCCTTTCTAATACAAAACCCGGCATTTCCGAAAGAGATATCAAATCGACTTTTAATTTTGGATGTCGATTGCAAGAGTAAGAAGTAAGTTTTATGTCGGATTAATCACCTAAACTTAGACGATTTTCTTTAAAATTTGATAATATAACTAGTAGTTTTATTTGCGAGAAGTCTTTTTTATCTTTTGAGAAACCGTCACTTGAATATCGTCAGTATATTACCAAACACCCTGTATCTCCTTAATCAGAATAATAAGTTTAAAAAAGCGACGCGAAATTGTAAAAATAAATGGCAGCACGGGAACTATGCCAGCTTCCATACAAAAAAAAATCAAATCCCTTACCCAGCATCTAAAGCCCGTCACAGACTTAGCTATAATATATATTAATATATCGTCCTATAATATATATTACAGCAAGCTACCACACACTGAGAAATATATATTTTGCCTTTATTATTATGATGGTCGTCCTAGTGTTCGCACGCATTTTGTAATAAAGGGTGTTCTTATTTCAAAATACCAACAGTAATTATGAATTCAACAAGTACATTGTTAATGGACTTAATAGACAGTTCTTCAGAAGACGATTCCGCAGCTGGTTTCGATATTTTACTTGCCCTGTGAGGCACAAAAACTAGAACCAAATGGATCGAATCACATATAAGGAATAAACAAACTCGTGGCGAATTTAATTTGTATCGCGAGTTATCCTCAAAAAAAAAATTGCCCAATATTTTATAAGTTCAAGATTGTCATTTCTAGAGCTACATGAATTCATAAAAAATGATATAAAAAGGAAAAATACGACTTTGCACAAAAGTATTAGTTCTGAAGAACGTCTGGCTGTGTGTTTAAGGTAAGAAGAAAATTAATAAAACACAGTAGGTATAAATCTTTTATTTTCTATTCAAAACTAATTTTGCTTTTAAAGTTAGAAGCATTTTAATATTTGAAATCGTGGAGGTAATTACGTATATTGAGAGATTGTTCTGCCGAATCAGTGTTTTGACTTTGCATTGCGTCATGGCTATTGTACACTTCAACTGTTAGTGAGGTGTAAGATGACTGTGCAGAATCTGGTCGTAAAGAAGGTTGTTGAACAGGATAATCAGTTCCTGATGAGAGTATATTCAGAGATTG
This sequence comes from Philereme vetulata, assembly GCA_918857605.2. Taxonomy (NCBI): domain Eukaryota; kingdom Metazoa; phylum Arthropoda; class Insecta; order Lepidoptera; family Geometridae; genus Philereme; species Philereme vetulata. The sequence goes on along the minus strand of OU975420.1, from coordinate 11,618,173 downwards.
TTCTGCCGAATGAGTATTTTGACTTTGCATTGCGTCAGGGCTATTGTACACTTCAACTGTTGGTGAGGTGTAAGATGACTGTGCAGAATCTGGTCGTAAAGAAGGTTGTTGAACAGGATAATCAGTTCCTGATGCGAGTATATTCAGAGATTGTTCTGCCGAATGAGTCTTTTGACTTTGCATTGCGTCAGGGCTATTGTACACTTCAACTGTTGGTGAGGTGTAAGATGACTGTGCAGAATCTGGTCGTAAAGAAGGTTGTTGAACAGGATAATCAGTTCCTGATGCGAGTATATTCAGAGATTGTTCTGCCGAATGAGTCTTTTGACTTTTCATTGCGTCAGGGCTATTGTACACTTCAACTGTTGGTGAGGCTTAAGATGACTGTGCAGAATCTGGTAGAAAAGAAGGTTGTTGAACAGGATAATCAGTTCCTGATGCGAGTATATTGAGAGATTGTTCTGCCGAATGAGTCTTTTGACTTTGCATTGCGTCAGGGCTATTGTACACTTCAACTGTTGGTGAGGCTTAAGATGACTGTGCAGAATCTGGTCGTAAAGAATGTTGTTGAACAGGATAATCAGTTCCTGATGCGAGTATATTGAGAGATTGTTCTGCCGAATGAGTCTTTTGACTTTGCATTGCGTCAGGGCTATTGTACACTTCAACTGTTGGTAAGGTGTAAGATGACTGTGCAGAATCTGGTTGTAAAGAAGGTTGTTGAACAGGATAATCAGTTCCTGATGCGAGTATGTTCAGAGATTGTTCTGCCGAATGAGTCTTTTGACTTTGCATTGCGTCAGGGCTATTGTACACTTCAACTGTTGGTGAGGCGTAAGATGACTGTGCAGAATCTGGTCGTAAAGAAGGTTGTTGAACAGGATAATCGGTTCCTGATGCGAGTATATTGAGAGATTGTTCTGCCGAATGAGTCTTTTGACTTTGCATTGCGTCAGGGCTATTGTACACTTCAGGTGTTGGTGAGGTGTAAGATGATTGTGCGGAAACTAGTCCTAAAGAAGGTTGATTCCTGTTTGGTAGTTTGAAAGGAGTACCACCGGTGAAATTATAAACTGAACAACCTGTACATTTGTCAGTGTAGTTTGATCCCATTAAATGTTGCTCTTTGGCTTTCATTACAATGTTATATATTTGGCGCTGTATTCTCATTTGTAAATATTCCGGCAATTGGCATGTGGTATCGCACATACTCAAGAAACACTTTTCCATAGCACTGGTTTCATTTTTTGACTGGTTAGAAGCATTCTCCATTAACTGTCTTCTTAGGAGGTATCTTTCGGTTTTTCTTTTTTATCTTCAAATAAAAACCAAGTTGCCATAAACAGGGACGTTTTCGTACACTTTCAATCAAATGCTCCATTATTATTAAAGTGACGTGCACGTTCATTGGTAAAACTGCAGCGGGCAGCGAGGCGCAAGCGCGCGAGGCAAAGCGGTAGGAAAGGTGAGGGGGGGATCGGAAAACGCTGTTCATTCAAAATATGTCGGAATATATCTTGCTATACTAATATGCAATAATTTATGTTACGGTATAGCTTGGTAACGTCACAGAAATATATATTATAGCTGAGTGTACGGTCACTCGAAAATTAATATAGAAAATGTATAGTAATATGCCTAGCTATAAAAATATTAATATATATTATAGCTAAGTCTGTGACGGGCTTAACTGTTGACAAGTAAAACGTTTATCAAATTACTTTCAAAAACTGACAAATTCTCGCAGGCAGGAATTGTCAAATCAGTGACCCTCTCGCTGGATAGATAAGTTGTTGGCACTCGTTTATCATTTTGTTCGATGATATTGAAGTTACTATGTGTGAGAAATTTGAATATTTCTGTTATATTTGTGGGTCTAGACCAGTTCACAATGCACTTAACCATCTATACCATCCATAAGTACGACGTGTCATTAACACACGAAGAATAAAAAAAGAGTGTGCTTTAGACCACACGACTGAAGTAAAACTTCTTTTTCAAAATATTAATTTATAAAATTGTTCAATTTCAAAATTGTCCACACGTATGTAGGTCGATCAGTCTATGTTCATTCTGGACAGACGCAACTTGCACTCGCACATTAACGTTTAAAAATATACGAAACGTAAATCTCTCTCTTTCTATCTTCATAAACTTATATCTTACTCTCAACTTCCGTTCGCACTTTTCGTAACGCATTCACCAGCTTACTCCCCAAGTCAAGCGTGCGTAAAGAAGTTTTACTTCAAAAACATAACTCTACTAGTTTGAACTTCTCAGTCTGACATCCTTTGCCTACATATGATTGTTTTAAGGTTCAAGGCATCAATCCTTTACAACTATTTTTTTTATCAGACCGTAGACAAAGTTAATTCAACGCACCTTTATCGACTCAGGTATAAGGGTCTCCAATAAAAAGAAAAAAACTTAAAGTAGTCGGTCAGCCTTTGTCTATTCTCTCCGCCTATTTTCATATTGTAAGAAACCCCTCGTATAATAACGATTTTACCTGTTCCAAATGAAACAATTAACGTGTGTTTGCTCCGAGACAAATCACAAAATAATTTGGGACCGGAATCGAGCAATTTTTGTTAACCATCAGTTTTTTCACACACGACTGCATATTTTATGGGAATCAATCTCGAGAGACGTTCCGGTTTCAACCATTCGTTGTGGTTCCAAAAGTAAATTTGACTAAATAATTTTATTGTTTGTAAAGATGAGTAAAATTATTATAATACGAGCCTGTAAGCGATAATATTCGGGTAAAAATCGCATGTCGACTTCCGCGCATCTGCTGCTTTCCCCCCGAGGGCTTGGTTGCATCACGATTCCTATACTTATTTGTATAAGCCGACCAAAATGGGAAGACCGGTATTCCTACGCGGAACGGTCGGCTCGCTCGCGTTTCCCGTTTTATTGGGTTATTGTTGCGAAATCTCACACAAGCCCGCCGGATTCCAGACATACCTCGACAATTACCATTTCGTGAGTGACCCCGCTCTCTTCCCCTTCCAGTGGTCCCACCAAGGGAGATCTGAACTTTGACATTGGTTTGGATACGATGACGGGAAATTTCGGAATCGTGCAAAATATACACACGCTTTTCTTAAACATTAAAAAGGACACGGGCTATTTTTGTATGATGATTGGTCTTCAGCAAAACACTTTTAGTTCGATATGATAAAATTAAACTCCCAACTGTTACACTTAAATAAATTTCAGGCCCTTGCATCTAAGTACAATAATAATTATATGACAATCAATGGTATTAATGTAGTTACCTATTCTACAATAGAGATCCCACAAAATAATATATTGCAAGCAATAATTTCAAGCCAATTAGTATTAATAAAACCAGTGGCCAACCGATTTAAACAAGAATGCTCAATAAAGGTAACCATAATGACTCCGATTGTGCGCCATAATGGCAATAACTATCCATATTTTCCATTGTATTCTATTTTAGGTAACATTTAAATACAACTGAAATAAATTCTAAATAAAATTGCGCACATTGGACAAATATTTATAAATCATCGAACCACAGAGTCGTTTGCCCTTGTCAAAGTCTACCTGCACACAGACAATACAATCAGGGTTTCATTTCAAGCTACAAATGCTTTATGCGTAAGTGGGCATGCTGTTTTATGCGTTTATAATACGCGTTTGTGAGATATCAAGAGGAAAATTACTTTCATATCGTAGTTTTTGTTCCGGCACGCGTACCGCCAGTGGAATGCAGCACTCGTGACGATCGATTTCGCGCGCAATCATCGTCCGCCATGTTGTTTTTGCTGTCAAAATAATAGTCTTGAGTTGCGTTCCGTTGTACGCTACCGGCATTACGGCGGTAGATGACTTACGATTTTTATTTGCTTTATTACTAAAGCAAAATCAAGATAAAATAAAAACAGGAAAACTTGATTCAAGATAATTGCAAATTCGAACTAATAAACTTTTTAATGACAACGGAGGTATCGAATTTGTTTCTTCTTTTATTTAATTACACTCAATCTGTTATTACGGCGAACATTATCGCGGATTAAGGGTACTTTTTTTATTTTGAAAGCCCATACCAGCCAGCGAGGGCGTGTCAGACAACTTGTATTTTACAGCGGGCAAAGAACTGCCTTCAAAAAAAACTAAGTATACGCCAAGGATGTTTTCAACGGCTAAAGAGAATAAGCGTTAAAATAAACAAAACCTTTAAATTGCGTTACATTCTTTGTTTTTTTAGTAATTGAGTTCAACATTAAGTTTATTATGCGAATAATCGGTATGGTTATGATGGAGATTATTCGCAATAATCGACATCGGGTAGAAAGTTTTTTAGCGAACATTTTTCTGATTGTAATTATCCATGTACATACTTCGGTATTATACCTTAAATCATGACAGAGTCTATTTTTGTATTAGAGTTTTCCTACGATGGAAAGTAAAATAGCAGGTTTGGCAGCTGAAATGAAGTGGCAGGGGGCAGGGCGCATAGTTCGAAGAACTGACGGCCGTTCGGGCTGAAAGGTGCTGGAGTGGAGACCATGCACTGGAAAGCGCAGAATAGGTCAGCCCCTCACTAGATGGAAAGACGACCTGATAAAGGATGTCAGTTTTGACAGTTTTTCAAGGAACGGCCATGACTCTTTTAACTGCCTACTAACGTTAGCGTTAACAATACCCATACAATTTTTGAAAAAAGTCGTACGTAATTACTGATTAACTTAAACGTGTATTTTTTTATTGATGATAGCCAAGCGCTTGACCACTACCTTACCTGATGGTAGGTGAAGGTGTGATCGAAGATGGAGCACGCTTGCCTAGAAAGAACCTATTCACTCTGGACTTGAAGACTCCAAGATTATACTGGTTTGGAAAAACATACGCCGGAAGTGAGTTCCACTCTTTACTTGTGCTTACAAGAAAAGTTGAAGCAAACAGTTTGGTACGGCCAGGTAGTATACTGAGCAGGTATGGGTGGTACTTCTCGGTCTGCTTGTCCGGTGGTGGAAGGGGGAAGGAGGGATAAGGTCATAAAGATCATGCGCACATTCACCAAAATGTATCTTGTAAAAAAAACTGAAAGTCTGGCTACTCGGCGTCTGTGCTCCAGACTTTGTAAATTGGCTTCCACTAGTGAGTCATCCATCACCAATTAATCTAGTAGCACGTCGCTCAATTTATTCAAGGGCTCCAAGCTATGCTTATCGCGTATGTATCTTGTTGTAACAATCGAAACTTCGTACATACGCGATAAATACCCGTTTATATCAGTAATGATCGCGACAGTTTGAAAAATACTAACGTCGTACCTAAGTTCTGAAAGTAACAGTGCAGTCTTAGTACAGCCCTGTATTATTCCGAGGGGTGGGCTCGGCCAGGGTTGAGTTAATTAGTTATTACACGCGCAAGAATGTGGCACGGTCTCGGTACGATGCTATCCTGGAATTACCTACCTGGACCGAATTAGCTTCGTACGCGGCTGAATAGCTGACTGAGCGCAGCCAGGCGCATTGTTTTAGAAAATTTGATATAGAACGTTCGCTTTTAGTTTGCCGTGTTTTATTAACCGACTTCAAGAAAAGGATTAGATTCTCAATTTGTCGTTTTATTACCTGACTTAAAAACAAGAGTGGACGTTCTCAATGCGACAGTTTCTCGTATGTAATAATTTCTTAATTTATCGTTCAGAGGTAGTTCTTACCATGTTTTTAATTTAAATATATTTAGCTATTATAATTTTTTGTTAAATGGGACCACCTCAAGGATGGTCCCACAAAAATTTTACAATATGCAAAGGCATTTACACATTTACCCCTCGTTTTGCTTCAGGGGTTAATCGAGATTACTGTAGATCGCAGTTTAAAGCTGTATAGGTAGCTATGAGTGGCCAAAAGGATAAAAAACCGGCCAAGTGCGAGTCAGACTCGCGCACTAAGGGCTCCGTTCAATTATCTATAAAAACGCCAAAAAAATCATTTTTTTGTTTGTTGTATGGGAGCCCCCCTTTAATATTTGTTTTATTTTTACTCAACTATTTAAAAGTGAATATACTCGTATAACTAAATGTTCTGTGAATATTTCATGCGTCTATCTGTTGCCGTTATCAATATCGAGCTAAAACGAGCAAAAAAAATCACGTTTGTTGTATGGAAGCCCCCCTTAAGTATTTATTATATTCTGTTTTTAGTATTTGCTGTTATAGCGGCAACAGCAATACATCATCTGTGAAAATTTCAAATGTCTAACTATCACGGTTCATGAGATACAGCCTGGTGACAGACGGACAGAGAAACAGACAGCGGAGCCTCAGTAATAGGGTGCCGTTTTACCCTTTGGGTATGGAACCCTAAAATTATTATTTAAATAAAATCATGCCGCCGTCATGGCACACGAGTCGGGAGTTTTAAATTTTGGCATTTTTTTAGTTCTTTTGAAATAGAAACATTTATTTGAAACGCCACAAAATAAAAGTAAATGCACAAAAGAAGCGGGTGAAATATCTATACAACGAATGAATGAAGTAGAATCTTATAGTCTTATTAATAAAAATCGCTTACTCCTAGCTTAATCCGAAATTACTCTTGGACTTGTTATTCCTAGACTAACCAAGTAGTAATGCGATATTACATTGTTATTAATAAACATAGAGTAACCTCGGAGCAGCTATATATTCGTTACGCCGGGATTAACACGTGCATTATGGCAACCCACATAATTTAAAAGTAAAAAGAGTGAGTAAACGAATGAATACTGATGACATCATTGACAGTGACAGGCAATATTTTGAGTTTGACAATCTGTTATAATGATTTGATTTGTTTAATGTTTACAATTTCGTGAACTTACTAAAGTTTAGATCAACGGAACTATTTCAATATTAACGTTATACTCGTATCTTAGTCCAACTTCCTACAATCTACACCATGTCGTGTCGTCTCAATTTTTGAAGTACCTTCTAGTACTTCTTTGTCGGCGTTCTCTGTGACCGCACTTACCTACGTGTACAGTCAGACACATACATTTATACCGAACTTTCTGCTTTACGATAATTTTATTTTAACTATTTTTTTCTTTCTTTTATACAGGCTGTTTGGTAATATACTGACGATATTCAAGTGACGGTTTCTCAAAGAATAAAAAAGACTTCTAGTTATAATATCAAATTTTAAAGAAAATCTATTAAGTTTAGGTGATTGATTCGATATAAAACTTAAGTAATTGCAGTATTCTGGATATCAGACTTTTCCTTTGTGTAATTAAAGCTACTAGCATTCCAAATTCGAAAGTATCCTCGGGCAAACAAACATACATATATATGTACAATGCCAATTCGTTCAAATTGATTTGGAGATCTCGCTTAGCTCGATCAATAATTTGTGAAATGTAACGTAAGAATCATTATGAAACTACTAGCTTCCGCCAGCGGCTTCGCACGCGTTGTTTGTCAGCAAAAAGTAGCCTATGTGTTAATCCAGGTTATAATATACCAATTTTCATCAAAATCGATTCAGCCTTTACGACGTGATTGTGTAACAAATAAACATCCAAACTTTCGCATTTATAATATTAGTGTGATAAAACAGAATCATAAAATGTTCACTGATTTTTCTCGTGGAGAGTACAGCGACCGCAGCCGCGAGATAGTACTGTGGGTTTCATTCAATAATATCCACGATTAGGCTTCATGACTCGTTTTTATTTGTGGTTTCAATAAATAATTAAAAAAATTTAAAGCTGGTCGCGTTGAGGTACAATATAATGTTTTTGGCGATATAATCATTAAATCAGATATCCAATCCACTGTTAATAAAGAGAGTGTTTTTATGTTATAATTATTTGTACTTAAAACGGAATTTTTAACGTGATTTGTGAGTTTTTGAGTATCCCGATATTTCGACGCAGTTGCATGCGCCATGATTACGGGTAAACTAAAAATCATGGCCAATATCCCGTTTTTAGTACAAATAGTATTCATAACCATGATATGTAGTTTCAAAAGTTATATCATCATCATCATTCACAGCCCATAAGTACCCACTGCTAGGTGTAGGCCTCCCTTTGTAAACGCCACCCTTCCCGGTCCTGTGCGCATCCAGGAGTTGCCCGCGACTTTCTTGATGTCGTCGATCCACCGCGCGACGTACATCCTGGACTTCTTAGGTCTGTTCTTTGCCACCATTCGGTCAAAGATTTACTCCACTTGCCATTACCTCGTCTAGCCAAGTGCCCTGACCAGTTTCACTTGAATTCCGCCACCCTTGTTCCGACGTCTTGGACTTTCGTCTGGCGAAAAGTTATATACCTAGGTATAGATACTTGTGTAATAATTGTCTAAAAATTTATATTTTTCTTATTTAGGTATTTATCTGATTATTTTATGCCATTTAATTTTCATTATTACTCTATTTTGTTTATGTAAGTACATATTTCCCTTCAGCTACGCTTTGGGATACAATCTAGGTCTAAAAGTTGATAGTTATATTTTGTATCTGTTCGATTGTATTATGTTATGTGATGTATGATATTAGATATACTAATATTATAAAGAAGAAAGATTTAACTTTTGAAACTATCATGGTTATGAACACTATTTATACTAAAAACGGGATATTTACCATGATTTGTGAGTGTTTGACTTGGTTTACCCGTGATCATGGCGCATGCAACTGCGCCGAAATATCGGGATACTCAAACACTCACAAATCATGGTAAATACCCCGTTATTAGTAAAAATAGAGGAAAGATTTGTTTGTTTGTATTGAATAGGCTCTGAAACTACTGGACCGATTTAAAGAATTGTTCACTGTTGGGAAGTTACACTATCCCCGAGGTGACATAGGCTACTTTTTACCTAACTGCGCAGTAGGTTAATGTTTTTTATTGAAAAACTAAGCGTGCAAAGCTGCGGATTGGTCAGTTAGTTATCAATAAGTTCAATTAAATTATGGTAGCCTATATGTTAAGAGGCGGCGAAGTTTCCCCTATCTATCTATCTATCCAGCCTCCAGCACCCACTGTTGTGTATAGGCCTCCTCTCTATGTCGCCAGTCCAATCGGTCTTGAGCAAGTCTCATCCATTGCTGTCCAACTTCCATTACGAGATCGTCAGAGCATCGGTCCCGTTGGCCCGTATAATACCTAGTCAGGTCATAAATTCTGTCACATGTTTAATATAAAATAATTGAACCAAGTTTATTCATTATGTAACCATTTATATACCAAAATGAACTTAACAAAACATAGATTCTTATGACACTAAAGTTCATTCAAAATGATCTCCGTGATTTTGAATACAGGCCTTCAATCTGCGCGGCCAGTCGTCTATCGCAGCACGAACGAGGTCCATGTCAATATCGGCGGCTGCCTTAATCAAGGATGTCTTGAGTGACTCCAAATTGGGATGAGGCTTTGAGCACGCCTTTTCCTCCAAGTGTTGCCATATCTTGTAATCTAACGGATTCAAATCTGGACTGGAGGAGGGCCAGTCTTCGTGCCGGATGAAGTCGATTTCACGCGCCGCCAGCCAGTCTTGTGTGCTCTTCGCTCTATGAGCTGGCGCCGAATCTTGTTGGAATACCCAGAGCCTGTTATTGAACATGGTATGAGAAACAGGTTCCACAAGGTTCGTCAGGACTGTATTTTGATACACAACTGCATTCGTTTTTACACCTTTCACACAAAAATGTACCTCTGTTAAGCCCCAATAAGAAACTCCCAACCATACCATGAGCGAGGATGGAGAATGACCTCGTTGGACACGCGGAATACGGTTGCTCGCTTCTTCACTACTGTGTGCGTACACCTTATCATTTTGTTTGTTGTAGCTCTCTTCTACGGTAAAATTTTTTTCATCCGAAAAAATAATTTCTCGATATTTTTTTCCCGCGTACCACTTCAACAAAGCGCGGCATCTCTTCAGTCTCAGGTCCATTAGACGAGCATTCAAACGATGTCTTGTTTTTCTTCGATATGCCCGAAGCCCTAAGTCTTCATTTAACACCCTTTTCACTGTGGTTCTGCTTAACCCCATCTGAAGGGCCAACAGTTTCTGCTTACGTTTGGGATTTCTTTGAATTCGCGCCTTCACAGCTTTTATCACTGCTGGAGTCCTAACAGACCGAGGGCGACCACTTCTTGACCTGTCATCTACACTAGAGTCTTCATTGTATCGTTTGATGGTGCGATAAACGAATCTTTTGGTTATATTCAAATTTTTCAGTACGTCAAAAATTTGAATTGGCGCGTAACCGCAACGATGCAACGCAATAACTGCAACACGGTCTTCTTTAAGCGTCCACTCCATATTTAAAAAGAGTAAAATCTAAAAAGTATACAGTTTTATTTTCATGAACAATTCGAAATTCGAATTCTATAAACTTTGTTGTGGCCAGCATTATAAAAGAAAAGTTTTTACTGTGTGACAATACTGTCTAGGTATAGTTAGTGGCCTCTATATTTGGTATTAATTTATCTGGCCTAACATATCCTTGTGTTATTCAAGCTAGTACATAACTAAATACATATTCATATAATATATAACTTTTTATTTTACTTTGCAGCTCATAAAACGACACGGGAAAAGTTACTTTGAAGTGAGTTGTAAAAAAAAGAAAGCATTTATGCCTACCTCTTAATAATAGTCATATACAGACAGATATTAACAAAATAGTCACAGCGCAATCTACATTATTCTGAACAGAGGTACAGTCTAGCTGAAAGGTTCGGGAATGATAGCGAAACTTTGTAGGTATTTCGAAATCTAAAAGCCAAATCGGGATTAACTCGAGCGTCGTGGGGATTTTGAAGATTAGATGGTAGAAAGAAAAAAGGTTATATATATATATATATATAAAGGTATAATATATATATATATATATAGGTATATATATGACGCGCTCTAATATTTCTATCAATTTTTTTTACTATTGAGATCGGCTGCCCTAGACGCGCGACCCTATATGGTTTAAAATACGGTGGAGGTACTCAACAGGGTGCAAGGTGAGTAAATCCCAAAATCCCCTATTGGGATCCCCTACTATTAGTTATATTGTGCGTGGCACTCGGCAAATGTCTACAGTCTTTGATAGAAAGAAGAAGATGGAAGTTTTCAACAATTTTCTCTCATTTCAATCTTCGGACTTCCGACACTGGCGGTATTCTGATGCTCATTCACAGCATTGAGTGATTTTATGGCAATAATATAAGTTAATTAATATGCGGATAGAAAGCGACGATTAAACTGAAGATGTGATACCAGTTTAGCAAAGTACATTAACGAGTTTATTGGTTTAATTGGTTGGGAAATGGGCCAACGAAATGGTTAATTTTTCATGCAATTAACTGGAATAATTTATTTGGGTATTTAAGGACCGGCAACCATCTCGTTTTGAGAAACCAACTAGAAATACTACCTCCTTTTTAAGATTCCGTAGTCGAAGAAGGAAGCCTTATAGTTTCGTTATATCTGTCTGTAAGAGGCAGAGGAAGACCTCTGACACGATAGAAAGACGACATTATTTAAACAGCCGGCACAATCTAGGGCCAAATAGCACGAGATAGAGACAAGTGGGCATCTTTGGAGGAGGTTTTTACCCCATCTGTGGCCAAATATCACAAGATAGAGACAAATGGACATCTTTGGAGGAGGCTTTTACCCCATCTGGGGCCAAATAGCACAAGATAGAGACAAATGGACATCTTTGGAGGAGGCTTTTACCCCATCTGGGGCCAAATAGCACAAGATAGAGACAAATGGACATCTTTGGAGGAGGTTTTTACCACATCTGGGGCCAAATAGCAAGAGACAAATGGGTATCTTTGGAGGAGGCTTTTACCCCATCTGGGGTCAAATAGCACAAGATAGAGACAAATGGACATCTTTGGAGGAGGCTTTTACCCCATCTGGGGCCAAATAGCACAAGATAGAGACAAATGTACATCTTTGGAGGAGGCTTTTACCCCATCTGGGGCCAAATAGCACAAGATAGAGACAAATGGACATCTTTGGAGGAGGTTTTTACCCCATCTGGGGCCAAATAGCACAAGATAGAGACAAATGGGTATCTTTGGAGGAGGCTTTTACCCCATCTGGGGCCAAATAGCACAAGATAGAGACAAATGTGCATCTTTGGAGGAGGCCTTCACCCAATCTGGGGTTCTTGTAAAATAAAAAATTAAATAAGAAACATAATAATAATTAAATACTAAACAATACTTTAACTAACAATTTAACATTCCTAATAGTAATAAGTCACAAGTGTAACAATGCAAGAAATAAAAGCTTTTTTATTTTATTTATATCCGTCTGTCTGCAGCTTTATTCGAAGACTACATAAAATATGGAATTGTTACGTGAATTAAGTGACCCAGAGAGTTCATGAAAATAAGTTAATTTGTGCTTATTTGACATTTTGGGCTAGGTCATACGTATGTGTTTTTAAGAAAAATGTTTCTGTACACAAATATATGTATATTTTTAACGACATAATAATATTTAGTACTAGCTGACCAATCCGCAGCTTTGCACGCGTAGTTTTTCATTAAAAATATTACTCTCCTTCTGCGCAGTTGGGTAAAAAGTAGCCTATGTCACCCGGGGATAGTGTAGCTTCCCAACGGTTTAAGAATTTTTTAAATCGGTCCAGTAGTTTCGCAGCCTATTCAATGCAAACAAACAAACAAATCTTTTCTCTTTATACTATTATTTTTGTAGATATTGATATGTTCTTTAATATTGTAGAACATACTTTTGTTCTATCATCAATAGTTTCCGCAGCGCATGCGACAAAAAACGTTTTAGGGCACTTTTTTTAGACCTAGGGTTACGTTACTTAAGTTTTAGTAAGGATTCCTAATCTTTTTTAACAATAAATATAACCTATGTCACTCAAGGTGAATGTAGCTTTCCAATGGTGAAAGAATTTTTGAAATAGGCTAAGTAGTTTTTGAGTTTATTCATTACAAACATACACACACACAAAAATACAAATCTTTCCTCTTTATAATATTAGTATAGATGTATTTTTAAGAAAAATGTTTTGTTTCTGATATTTTTTAACGATATTATTATATTTAGTGTATCTACAGATAGTTGGATACAATTGCGAAAAGCTTGTTTGTTACTACTTAATAGTAAACGACAATAAAAATCAGTAGTTTAGTAAATTTTTATTTTATATGCTTTGGTGATGGATTAAATATATGTCTTACCTGATGTTAAGAGGTAATCATCGCCTATAACAACGTTACGAGGCTACGACGTCCTGCCCTGCGTCTATCAACTGAGGCGTGTCGTGTAAAGCCTCATGTGCCTGTAATTTCACTGTACCCTTCAAACGGAAACACATCACTGCTGATTGGCGGCAAAAATAGGTACCTCTGGTGTTAGTAGGTACTTCCTCGGGTGATCCTTTTACTACTCTTAAGCTTCTAAGCTTACTTATTCCAGAAGATATGAAAGAAAGAAAGAAAAAACATTTATTTGTGACGGTACAAAACACACACAGCACACAAGTAAGATACACACAATAGAACAAATTCATTCACACAAAAACAGCAATACATAACATATGTGTGTTTCATAATTACCTATATACATAGGTATATAAATGACCAACGTCACAAAAATGCTTCCAACTTAGCATTTGTTGTCCTTTTGGCACAACGCTGATCTTCAGTTGGAACCATTTAAAAATAGGATGACTGCCCGCACAGTACCGCAATTACAAAAAATATGAATAAATAGATAAATATAAGTTACCGCACTAAGAAAAAATAAATAAATAAAATATATAACATAGTAGCTAAGTACATTAAGTTACAAAAAGTTAACGAACAAAAATTTAGATGATTGGGGAGAATTAGGCGAGAATATGCATTAATCACTCCCACTGCTAAACAAAGGCCATTCTGCTAAGTAATCAGGCTGCCAGAAGAGAGGAAGGATATTATAAAAGAATCGATAAAATAGATAACATGGAGTGGATATTGCATGTGAAAGTACATTATGTTCATATAGAGGAGTAATAGGAGTACCAATCTGTTGTTACTCGTATTGCGTTCGACGTGTGAACGCGTAGAGCCGTGCGTGACTTGCTTGCTCTTAGCAGATGGCCCAAGAGAAACGATGTAGCGGTTGAGATTACCCTCATGGTTACGCTTCATATCCTTTTGTTTGGAATCGAAATAACAAAACATTTTTGAAGTAAAACTTATTACATATGCTTAACTTGGGGAGTAAGCTGGTGAATGCGTTACGAAAAGTGCGAACGGAAGTTGAGGGAGGTATAAGTTAGTGAAGATAGAAAAAGAGAGAGAGTTACGTTTCGTATATTACTGTAGGGGCAAGAGAGAGAGGTGCGAGCACACATTTTCTTTCTCTCTTTCTCTCATTCTTCTACTTCTCTCTCTACCAGTTGATTTGTCGCATAACTCCTATCCCAAATTAGCCTAAATTATACAAACATTTCTACGCGAGGCCGTACTAATACCTTAGAAATGTTGCCACATCCTACTTTATATGTCATTTTATTTTATTCTTCAGTAGAGCTACTTTTTTATCCTCCCATCATCCCATGAGCTGCAAATACGAGACTTTCAAATTTATACGTTTAATGTTACGTATTTTTTATGCATTTTCCGGTACGATAAATTCCGTACCGGATTTTTAAGGTACTATAAAAATAGGATACAGGCTCCATATTTTACAAATAAAATTACTCTAGACGGTTTGACTATTGCATACGCGCGTGTCCGTGTATGCGATTAATTAAACCGCTCGAGACTATTTCAACTGCAAACTACATTATGACTCTTATAATTTTTTGACGTGATAAACGTCTTATAAATCGATGAACGCCGGCTGCACGCACGAAAAAGCATGACTCATTGTCACGTTCCGCCTGAGCCGAGCGTGTAAGCGAAATCGCGGAACAAGCGATAGAGACACGATCGGCCTAAGCGTTCGGCTTGTGACGGATCTATCTCTCTCTCGTTATCACGTAAAATTATCGTCCATAAACCGACTTTACAGACAACCAATTTCTTTAATGCTGCTATTTACCATTGTTTCAAACAAATCCTTTCCTTGGTTTAAGAAACGGTGTAATTTTCAACATGAGGTTCGCCATAAGAATTATGTTCTCCGCTGTACGACTGTTACTTATAATTATAAAACGAAAGATATGTTGATCGCTATTATGTTACCCCTCAGACCAAACCAATGACGAGTCGAGTTACACACAAGGTCCGATACAAATAAATGTAACTAATTCAAACACTGTTATGTTCAGATGTGACGGATAGAGTGGGCGTGGCCTCCTCTATTAATAACCACAGATTCAAATAGGGCTGGGTTTAAATCGGGTTAGTATGGAACCCTCGGTACGCAAGCCACAGACTCTGGGCAGCCCTAAACTTAAAACCAGAGACGACTGTTCTACGAACTTACTACTGAAATAAATAGGTATTTGTAATCAATTGTTAAACTCTTGACAGAACGGCCATTGTCTTCATGTTGTATCATTATTTTTGGGTCTGATGTTGTCTTCCTCTACCAAATATGCACTACCTACAATAACTGTTAGTCCCCATTACACAAAAGTTAACTGGAAGAGAATGCATTGCATTAAGTTCGCCTATGCAAAGATTATTTTTATTTTGAGCAATAAATAATAACTTTATTCATATTTCGCTGTTTGTTTCTGTTGATGGACATTCTGGTGCATTCATGCAGTTTGCCGCCCACTGTAGATTTGATCGGTCCACCGCATGGTCGACCTTCCGCGCGGTCTGGTGCCTTCCACTCGTCCTTGTCCGACAAGCTGCTCAATAGATCCAATGCCTTAAGCCTTCAGAAGCCTTCAATAAAACCATTATTTGTAAATACTTGTACTACTTTAAATTAATAGGTTACAGAAATATGATGCTCTCTCGACAATGATCGTGTGAAACTGTCAGACGTCAGATTTCTTTATAAAATAAGTTTTATAAGGCTAGGTTGCTGTGTGTGACTTATTATCGCATTTGTAGAAGGCGTTTCATAAGTAGGTAGCGGTTTGGAGCCGCGACAGTCAGTGTCCCGCCTCGCGACGTGACTAAAGCAGATTAGAAAGCGAGTTTGTACTAAAGCTCCTCCTTTAACTAATTGTTGTTCGTAAAAACTTAATATACCTATGATCGAAATATCAAAATGAACTTCAAAAACTACTACTGTTATGTGCGACACTGACTCTATTTATGAAGAAAAGGAAATTGAAAATGTGCGGGCATCCTGCATTACTTTCCCACATGATGCGAGTCGAGGATCTTGAACTCCATCCACGTAACTTTTTGCAACACCGTGTAACCTGGAACCTTTCGTCATTGGTCAAGAGATCCTTTTCAAAGTCATGTGAAGACTTGAAACGTTAAGAGGAAACACAAGGGCAGCTTTTCCATACCAACATAGTCCCCTGTTTACTCCCTGGATAATACCAGTACAGCAATAATTTTTTTCTCAAAAATCTATGGCCACTATTGGCATGACCCTATGTTTTCCTTTTATTCATAAGTTAATTATTAAAAGAGATATGAACATTCAAAAACATATAAAATTTGTCAGATTTTCCGCTATGTTCAAACATCCAGAAAACAAATTTGACTAGAATATATAAAAAAAGGAAAACATAGGAACACGGTCAAAGCCTATCTTTAATATAAAATGAAAATAATAGTTAAATCGGTCAAGTTTTGGAGAAGAAATCAGGGGACTACGAATCGTTGATTTTGTGTAATTTTAATAGGTGTTTTCGGTCCAAGCTGCAGTTGTCTCTATCGGCACTGCGCCATACTGCGCGACAGCAATAGATTTTTCAAATATGTATTTAAATTTCAATTCTCTAGCCCTTAGTGTTTCCTCTTAATGATTCTAATAGAAGACGAGCGCTAGCTGATACATTAGCCAGCACCCAGCTAACCTGGGTTCCATGTTGCCGCATGCTCTTGATTGATTGGTGTAACTGTTTACTGACTCAGCGTAACCAAGAAAGACTTCGTATAAGGTTTAACCCGTCAAGAACACGCCAATATATTTTTTTATGGTTGTGAGGACTAAGCGATTACTATAGGCTTGTGGAGGCACCTCACGTTATACTGATTCTCTGGTAGCTAACACTCTAGTCAATAACAGTAAGATAATGGCAGAGCGCTTGAAAGTTGCGCGACTCAGATACGGGACTGGAGACGTGACGGTCGCGTAATAACAAGTTACATGCGACGTGCGACGCTACCCAGGGTATTACTTTACTAGGGCTGCCGCCTTACAAGCATAGGACTATTTCTAAAGCCATTTAATCACATAAATAATATATTATTATTTACACGGCTACAGAAATACATAAGAAACAGTTTTTGAACTAAAATTCCTTAACGCACGCTTGACTCGGGGAGTGAGCTGGTGAATGCGTTACGAAAAGTGCGAACGGAAGTTGAGAGGGAGATATAAGTTAGTGAAGATAGAAAGAGAGAGAGAGAGTTACTTTTCGTATATTTTTAAATGTTAATGTGCGAGTGCGAGTTGCGTCTGGCCAGAATGAACATAGACTGATCGACCTACAGATGTGTGGACAATTTTGCAATTGAACAATTTTATAAATTCATATTATTAAAAAGAAGTATTACTTCAGTTGTGTGGTCTAAAGCACACTCGTTTTTTTATATGTAAATTCCCGTAAATAACTCTCAAACACATGTTTTGATAAATGACGAGATCCGTAGACAAACTAAGGTCACTTAACCAAGAGGATTAGCAAGCTGGAGAGGCAGTGGACGGGGTTAAATAGTTCGAAGAAATTAAGGCCGTTGGGGCAACGTTTGATGAAACTAACGACAAGTGTTGCTGCATGCGAACATACCAAAAGAATCCCTTGTAAGAATTACGAGAATTAAGATCAAAGATAAAGTTAAATCATTAAAATCAAAAGGATCACTTTGAAACGTCAATTTTACTGACTGTTCCTTCGCGACCAAGTCAGGAAAGAAAGACAAGAAAACATGGCTGGTTGTTTTTTATTGATCGTTTTAGAATACATAACAATAAAGAAAATAAATTACGTCTAAATTGTAACATTTTTGAACGAGTTGAAGCAATTTCAAACCCAAACTTCTCTATCATCTAAATAATCCGATAGGCTTTTTTATGAAGATTTTGTTTAAATATGTTGTTAAATTTGTTAATTGTCAATTTTTATACATCACTTGGGAGTTTGTTATTAAAGCGAACACCTTGCCCATTAAACGATTTACTATTTTTATGTTATTTTATGTAGATATATGGACTTATTATTTTGCCATGATTAATAAATAAATATATATTGCTGGACATTTCACACAGTGCTATCTAACTCCAAACTAAGCAGCACTATGTACTATTGGATCCAGATAACTGATAGAATACTTATATACTTTTATTTTATAAATACATAGAATATATAGAAAAACATCCAGACCCTGAACAAATATTTGTAGATCATGCAAACATATGTTCCGCGGCGGAAATCGAACCCGCTACACGCCACGGCGGTTGTCAAAAGGTTATGAATATGTAAACATTACAAGAATCAGATTGAAATCTGCTTAAATACTCCTTGCAAGTTGAAGGGCGCATGAATTAAAGTAAACTCAGCTTTGATTCAATACTAAAATTTGATTTATTGATGAGTTACCTACTGTATAGTAACAGCTTACACCTTTGAAGTTTCCGAGAATAGTCTTCTTAAGGCGGGTTCCTATATCCGTCGGTAACCGACTACGCCTCGTATCTCCTTGAAAAAGTGTCAAACTAGTGTTAAACTTTTGACAGGTTTTCAAGGAGATACAAGGCGTAGTCGGTTACCGACGGATATAGGAACCCGCCTTTAGTCAGAGTACGTAATTAATTATTTATGCGAACGAACTCTGTTCTTTACAAAGTAAGTATTAGTTCCTTGAGTAAGTTCGTGGCAGCCCTAGCAAGTCGTTTATAATCGCACCGTGCCCACTCAGCCCACAATATGTCGTATTTCACCACCTGACGAGGCGTACTGCACTAGCTTTGTTATGTTGTGACTGTAGCATGCTTGTGCACAGCTTAAAAATCACCATTACCGGTTTAACATGGTCTTAGGTTCTATCATCGTAGGTCGCAAATATAGAGGCTTTTGATGAGACTCTTGTGAAGTGTCTGAATGAGGGTTTATGGGCCCTTTGTTTTTAGAAAACCCTTGTGATCTCTATTTTCTCTTGAAACGGGATATTTAACGCGGTTGATTTGTGAGAACTTTTAAATGTTCTAAAATTTCGGCAGTTGCTGATCGTGAGCCATGATCAGTCAAAAAGTCAAAATCTTTTATTCATTAAAATCACAAAGATCACTTTGGAACGTAAATTTTACTGCCTGTTCCTTCGCGACCAAGCCAGGAAAGAAAGGCAAGAAACAAGGCTGGTTGTTTTTTTAATGATCCTTTTAAAATACATAACAATAAAGAAAATAAATTACGTCTAAATTGTAACATTTTTGAACGAGTTGCAGCAATTTCAATCCCAAGCTTCTCTATCATCTAAATAATCCGCTATTTTATAGTAGGTTTTTTATAAAGATTTTGTTTAATTACGTTTTAAAATTTGTAAAATTGAAAATTTTTGTACATCACTTGGGAGTTTGTTATAAAAGCGTACACCTTGCATTTTAAACGATTTACTGATTTTATGGAGTACAACTTTATAGATTTACAAGTGGCAACAGTGATGTCTTTATTTCTAGTTCTAGCTGACCAATCCGCAGCTTCGCACGCGTAGTTTTTCAATAAAAACTAATTCAATAAAATTACCCTCCTTCTGCGCAGTTGGGTAAAAAGTAGCCTATGTCACAAGGGGATAGTGTAGCTTCCCTACAGTGAAAGAATTTTTTAAATCGGTCCAGTAATTTCGGAGCCTATTCAATACAAACAAACAAACAAATATTTCCTCTTTATATTATTAGTATATACATTAAAATAATGATTATCGCTTATTTTCTTAAACAAATTAACATTTTTGTGATATCAGATTTTCATAGATGCATTGATAAGGAAATGTCATAATATTTATTTCTTTAAACTTATTGCGTAATTATTCTCTGGGGCCCATATTATAAATTGCACGATCAAGGGTTAAAGTGGATGGTTATTGGCAGATACATAGATTTACCCTTTTTTAGTGTACGTAAATGACTTCACTAATATTATTGATCGAGTGAAGCGAGATCTCCAAATCAACTTTGACGAATCGGTGCTGTTTGTATGTTTGTTTGTCCGAAGATAACTTGTGTGTAAAATGTTGCAGGGTTGTTGAGATAACTTGTAAATGTCTATTCGTATTGCTACTTTTACTCATTATTTAATGAATTGTATGATGTTTACCTGCGTCAGCTGTGATTGCCTTCACAGAGTGAGCACAGGGAGAGCGTCTATTGTATTTTGTTTTAAGTTAAGTCTGTGTGTTGGAAATCTGTGAATAGATGAAATGAATTAAATAAATTAGATATTGGGATTAAAAGGTGTAACAAAATGAGACTATTAGTTTAAGTGGGACGTTTAACGCGCCGGCGAACCCTGAGCGCAACTTCAATTCGGCCGCGTCAAAAACTTCGGCCTGAATATCGCTATCCCTGTTTAGTGACGAAGTTTGGCCACGCAGAGCGACAGTGATAGCAATAGAACGATTCTAAATTTGATTCGATTTTGACCGTGTTCCGTAATACCAAAAATGATGACTGAAAACTTGTTGTATTTTTCTCATTGTGTTGTTAATCTGTAACTAGACGATATAATCTATGTTCCCATGACTAGGATACGTAAGATGTTGTTGTTTTTAATACGAAACAAATAGGTTGAAAACAGGTCTTTTATGACGTAAAAACATGCAGAATGCGATACACTTCTATTTTATTTTAGGTAAGTATTTTGATCTTAATATATGGTTGGGAACCTAGATAAATACTATTCAAATTAAAATAATACCTTATTAAGGTAGATATATGCTCCAATTAGAAATTATCTTGGTAGTACGTGTTGTATGGGCGATTGTCCCTCCGGTGTCCCCTTAATGAAAGGCAGTAAATATCGACCCCATTTTTATTTTTAGTCTAAGCCTTGTAGTTTTTATGTTATTAGCCATAACTTAAACTGAAATTTGACGAAGTGTTAAAATTTGGCTTTCTTGTAGCTGACACGAATAAAGGGAAAAATCTGAAATCCACAAACAATTCCAAAACACTTCAAGATCAATGTTAAGTTTTTTTTCAAACACGATCACAACATTGTAAGATTCTCACAAAGTTAAGTACCACATTTTTAGCCATTATTTTTTTTTAAACCATTTGATCGCACTTTCTTCAACTTTACATAAATACGTACTAGCACTGTAATAACATTAACCTCAGTATCGTTAATTATTAATTTAACGATCTTTCACTTTGTAAGTTACATCAATGTTCATCAAGTTTGTCATCCGGCAATAAAAGTTAATTGCAGACTTTACAAAGTTTAAGGTAGGAAAGCGTACCAGGTATCCGCAAACTTGGCCACAAACTTGGTATACTAATGACTGGCGACCGCCAAGTTTAATAGCGGTCACACAGGAGTTGTCACACTTGTCATTAATCGGTCGTTCCAACGCTTGAAACTATAGCTACTGAATGAAACTTGCCGGCGACTAGGTCAAGTCTACTTAAGATTACCTGGAGTTGTATAAACCGGCCTTAAGAAAGAGGATATCTAATTTAATTCATTGATTACTTCATGCTTCTACTTCAACACTTCAATGCGGGACGTCAGTGTAATTTTTTTTTTATTGATGATAGTCAAACGCTTGATCACAATCTCACCTGATGGTAAGCGATGATGTGGTCTAAGATGAAGCATGAAGATCTAGAAGAAACCTATTCACTCATTCACTAAATTATCAGGGTGATGAGGCGTGACAACGCGCGACTCCGCGCGAGTGATAATTTGGTATTACACGCGTCCATAGGTCAGGGTAACCGCTTACCATCCAGTCGGCCGTATGACCGTTATCTACATTTAGAATATTTAGAAAAATCTAATGTTATTCGTGAGATAAAAGACGATTGAAATATAGGTACCTAATTATCACTATCAGTGAAATAAGTTGTTATTAGACATTTTATCAGATAATTGTCAAATTGGCCTTAATATACCCAAAAAAAAATTGGTAGGCTGTAAAGTCGGTTTACGAACGATAATTTTACGTGAAACGAGTGGAAGAGAGATAGATGCGTCACAAGCCGAACGCTTAGGCCGATTGTGCCTGTCTATCGCTTGTTCCGCGCTTTCGCTTACACGCTCGGCTTAGGCGGAACGTGACACTTTTTCGAGCGCGCAGCCGGCGTTCATCAATTTATAAGACATATCACATCAAGAATTATCACGTCAAAAAAGGGACCATCATGGATTGCCCGGTTTGAAACACCTAAATTGATGGATTTTGAAATAATTTATAATTTAAGCAAACTGTTTATATTTTATCTTATCTTTCGCAATATAAATACGCGGTACGGCAAAAAATTATCCGTACATTTTACTTTTGACAATTATTGATACACGTTATCTTTCCCTAAAAAAAAGCATGCTGTCTCACGCCGCCCACCACCGTGACGGCATGCGTACGATCTCACCCCCAAGGCCCACCAATAGATGTTTCATGTCAAAAGTTGCCAAAACCTGCCACCGTATTAAAAAAAACCGCTCAAGTACGAATTCGATTCGCGCACGAAGGTTTCCGTTTCCGAAGGTTTCCTCTATAAAAACGACAACAAAATCACGTTTGTTGTATGGGAGCTCCCCTTAAATATTTGTTTTATTTTTTTAATTACTTACTTTTAAAGTAAATATATAACGAAATATTCTGTGAATATTTCAAGCGTCTACCTGTTGCCGTTATCAATATCGAGCTAAAACGAGCAAAAAAAGTCACGTTTATTGTATGGGAGCCCCCCTTATATATTTATTTTAATCTGTTTTTAGTATTTGTTGTTACAGCGGCAACAGAAATACACCATTTGTGAAATTTCATCTGTCTAACTATCACGGTTCATGAGATACAGCCTGGACAGACAGACAGACTGACAGCGGAGCCTCGGTAATAGAGTGCCGTTTTACCCTTTGGCTACGGAACCCTAAAAAGAGTAATTAAAGCTCATCAAAACATCGTAGACTACTGTATAGGAACGTCATAAGTTTACAAAAAAAAATGCTTGTAAAAAAACTTGTCTGGTGAAAGGCATGGTGAGCAGGGCCCTTAAATAATATTAAAATCCACTTACCTCGGAGAAGTCCCTTTGCGACATAACTGCAGTTAGCTCATTACCTGTGGGCGATAAAAAGTACATTAGATAAACTTAAATATTACATTTTGTGAGTCAGGTTTCAAAGGAGCCGACTTTGGGAATAGGGGAAAATAATATATAAATTGAAGACCTTTTTCGGGTAGTTTTTGTTTGTCCTTATGTTGGAAAAATTGGTGTATTTTATGTGATATTGATTGTCAACGACTTTTTATATTGCTTGGCATTGAGTTCAGTCTCGACAATCTTCTTTGCAAATCTAACTAACGTGCTACGTTTTTGGGTTGGGTTTGTAATTGTCCGTGTAAGGACTGAAATATTTGGAAGAAGTTGTGAATAGATACAGTTTTTTAAGTCTTTAAAACTCTTGTCGTGGTTTATGAAACATCCAAAGTGATCATGTCCCAAGGGTCATAGTATAGATGACTAGCTTTCGCCCACGGCTTAGTACGCATTTGTCAATAATAATGTGTCAAGTGCGTGTCGGACCACGAACATTGAAGGGCTCCGTAGTCAGTACGGCTGTATTTTAGTAATTTTAAAACACCAAGGTTTTTATAGTTGGGGTTGGGATATTTTGTTTTTTGTTATACCACTAAGTTAGCAAACAAGCATACGGCCCACCTGATGGGAAGCGGTTACCGTAGTCTATGGACGTTTGTAACACCAAAAATGTGTTACTCGCGCGTTGCAGACCCCTTAAAACTTTCAAAACGCCCCTTTTGAAGAACCCCATACTGTAGTCCCTAGGGGAAACCTCGGCAGGGAGACCATTCCACAAGCGAAGTGTTCGCGGGAGGAACTTCCTCTGGAACCTCACGGTACGCGACCCGATCGTCTCCAAGGTGTGTGGATGGATTCCCTGCCGATGGCGAGCGGTGCGGTGATAAAATGAACCTGCAGGCACCATATCAATCAACATGAACCTATACAATAAACATTTTTGTGACCCGCTTATGTAAATTAAGAATAAAATGTTGCTTAACATTTTAATTTTAATTAAAACTCTGGTGTATTCTTTCATGTACTCATAGATAAATATATAATTCTAGAATGCATACCATAAAACAATACAATTATAAAGAACAACGTAAATTTATGTGATACAATATATGGCTACATACTCAATATATTGCGTACATAACATTGCACTCATAACACTTAACATAATTATAATTCTAATCTACATATATACAGTGTAAACTCTATATAACGACACTCAAGGCACTGAGCATATTTTGACGTTATAGAGAGTTGTCGTTAAATGGTGAGAAGTAAAATTTGTATTAGAAAAAGAAACTAACTTCACTAATTCACTTCTACTAACAACAGTCTGCAGCTACACGTGCAAGCAATCCCATTTTGTAAACAAAAGAACGGATTTCTTAGAAAGTTTGGTGTGTATGATGCCGACAGTCGAGTTTATTATGGTCTAGGATAATAAAACGACAAAAGGATATACACAGCTGCGCAGTTTTTACTAATTTGGCAATTTAAAAAAGAACTTTTTATTACAAATTGTTGTCGTTATTGAGAGTGGGTGTAATGCTATACAGAGTGTACCATTGTATGCAAGACAAGCTAAACCAACCAAAGCCGAGTGATTTCGACGCTTTAGAGAGTTTGTCGTTAAAACGAGTGACGTTACATGGAGTTTAAACTGTATATATAAAACAAAGTCGGGTTAGTAACAGCATTTATAACTCAAGAACGGCTTGACCGCTTTTGATGATCTTTGATTTGTTGGATTTGTCCCCGCCCCGAATAGCAGAATAACTATTAAAATATCGGACAAATTCACACACTTTGAAGAAAATTCATTTTCTCATACATAGATGCATCTAATGATGGTCGATTGGCCCGCGTCATATACATGTCAAGGCAGTATGAAGTTCGGCGGGTCAGCTAGTACATATATAAAAATCTCGTGTCACGGTTTTAGTGGTAGTACTCGCGACCGATTTTAGTGATTTTTTTTTTGTATATTTGGTAGGTATGAGAATAGGTCGTAAAGTATTTTTCCCCCTCCTACCCCCAACCCCCATTTTTAAATCAATATTTTAGTTTTTTTGTATGAACAATATCCATATGATATAACCGTCGTTCATTGACGTGAAGTCATTGACATGAAGTGTCGCGTCACTTTGACATTTCATTCTGCATTTGATTTCTTTGATTTTATTTTATATAGCAGAACAACGTTTGCGGGGTCAGCTAGTACTAATATTATAGAGAGGAAAGATTTCTTTGTTTGTATTGAATAGGCTCCGAAACTACTGGAACAACTTAAAAAAAAACTTCACTGTTGGGAAGATACACTATTCCCAGGTGACATATGCTACTTTTTACCCAACTGCGCAGAAGGAGGGTAATGTTTTTATTAAAAAACTACGCGTTCGCAGCTGCGGATTGGTCAGCTAGTCATTAATAATAACACTGTATTGTGTCTTGCCCGATCATGCCATCATGTTTCTGGGAACTGGACTAAATCATGACTAGTATTTACATATCTAGATACAACTTATAAGTAAAGTATCTTATATTGTTCTTATTCTGTTTTTATTATTAAATAAATAAAATAAATACTACATTGAAATTTACAAAATAATCCTAAATCAAAGAATGTTAACACGATACTTCCAAATACTGCAATCTTAATTACTCGTTGAAATGTTCGCTGACAGGACTTGTCCATGTAAAGTGTCTTCAAAAATTATTGCTTTCTTTGGACCAAATGTGTACTTCGAGGAAAGATACCTCAGATTGGTGTGCCCAAGCCAATCCAAACTGCCTCTTAAAGTCAGAGTTCTAAGGTATAGAATACCGTATGTGCAAAAGAGGATGTGAGTGGAAGGTGGTCGAATTAAAGACTCCAGTCTTCCGTCAGGGGTCGTCAAACTTGGTGATAGGAAACTACGTCATTTTTAATCGGGTTTTCATGTATATTGAGCTTTATTATGCTGATTTTAGATTCAACTTGGCTCGTACAGCATGTAGTGCACACGTAACATTACTACGCATCGTTGTTCTAGGACATGCTGGTTTTCCCACGGTGTTTTTCTTCAATATTGAAAAGTTGCATGTTTGCAAGGTGGTAAAATTGACGTTTTAAAATTATCCTTGTGATTTTCCAAGTCCAAATGGACCCAAATAATGGAGAGGATTTCGCCAAGTATTTTTTTTTACATGACTACTTAGTTCCGATCCTTTATTTATCTCGGCCTAGATTTTGAGAAATTCAATTTCTTTCGAGAAATCTTTTATTGATGATGTCTTCTGTAGTGACATGTTACGAAGAAAAACTCCACCCGCAGACAAATAAAAAATTGACAGAATCTGTCACTTTGACATTTCAGTCTAAGTTGACATAATCTGTCACTTTTGAATGCTGTTACTTTTGACATTTCAGATAATTTCGGTGCCGCACTATTGACACTAAAAAGTAAAGCATCAGTATTGCGATCAACCGGATTAACAAACGAATTTATAGAGGACTAGCTGTTGCCAGCGGCTTCGCACGCGTGGTTTGCCAATAAAAAGTAGCCTATGTGTTGATCCAGGTTATGATCTACGTACATACCAAATTTCATCTCAATCGGTTCAGCCGTTCCGGCGTCCATACATACAAACTTTCACGTTTATAATATTAGTAGGATGAACTTATCTTGTGAAGTGGGGAGAACTAAGTACGGATGAAACTACAGTTATATATAAATTATGGGTTTGATAGCTTCTCTTGGTCTATCTAAGCCCGTAATAAAACACATTAATGTGAATTTGAGTAGTAAAATGCAGTGAAGTGAGTGAGCGGTAACTAGTTTAATTAATATCTAAGAGTACGTAGCTGCATACTAATAATTTCCATAGTGAAATGACAATATCAGGTTTTATTTCTGTCAAGTTTTTTTTGGTATAACTATAAAGTAGAGTTCTTCTGTGTTGTTTATAAAAGCCTTGGTATTATTTTACTAGGTGACCCGCCCGCGGTTTTGCACGCGTGGTTTGTCAATAAAACATTACTCATAGATAAATGTGTTGTAGTTTCAAAATATTAAAAAAAACACGCTTACCCATTAAATACTTCCACTTTCAACCTCTCGACCTCATCATATTCTCGCCACCAAGTTTAATGTATTGTTCTCGTCAAAACAAACCAAATATGTAAGCCCAAATTCGTGAAGTTTACTAGTAGCCATTGAAGAGTTCCACTATCCACCTCCTGGTTCCATGATCAGATTAGCTTGATGGGATCAAATTATTTTATTTTATTTGAAAGACATACATACACTTGATAAGTTTTAATTGCAAAGTACAATAAAAAGTAGGTTATAATCTATTTCCTAGATTTGTTTACATAGCAGGTTCGACTCCCGTCGCGGAACAATTGTTTGCATAATCTACAGATATTTGTTCTTGGTCTGGAAGTTATTCTGTATATTATAAGCATGTATTTACAAAAAAAAATGTGCATAAGTAATTCTATCAGTTATCTAGTTCCCATAGTACAAGATCTGCTTAGTTTGGGGCTAGGTAGCGCTGTGTGAAATGTCCAGCAATATTTATTATTTTATTCTTTATCGTTGTATTTAAAAGCATGTTATATGGAAATGAACGTAATCTAAAAATGTTGTAAAATATTGTACCCTTCCCTGAATATACATGATGTGTTAAGTTTCTTGGTAAAGGCTTTAAATCACTCATATTCATACATCTCTGAGAATTATACGGACGCGAAATATTCTAGGAACGATCAACTGTCCACTTTTAAACCAATCAAATAAAATGATTAAATGCATGTAAAATTCCATAAAATACTCTCTCTTGTATATAAGAGCTTCACTCTCAAATACGGCGCAGCTAATGAAACTCCCTCCATTTGTCTTCGTAACCTTTTATTTCCTCGTTTTCCTTATATTCATTATAAATAAATAAAAATAAATATTGCCGGACATTTCACACAGCGCTATCTAGCCCCAAACTAAGCAGAGCTTGTACTATGGGTACCAGATAACTGATAGAATTACTTACATACATTTTTTTTTAAATACTTATAACAATAGAGAAACAACCAGATCCGGAACAAATATTTGTATATCATGGAAACATTCAGCCGGCTATTCGCCCACTGCACCACGGAAGTCGTCATTATCCTTCCATGCTTATTTTTATAAAGCTGTCATGTAGATGACCAACCATTTTTATCTATTTTCTGTTGAGTTCTTTGAGCTCCCTTGAGTCCCTTGAGTTCCTTGAGTTCCCACTAGAGTTATTTTTTCATTCACTCTTTTCAACTCTATGTTCTATGTAGAGCACAGACGCCGAGTAGCCAGACTTTCCGTTTTTTACAAGATACGTTTTGGGGAATGTGCGCAAGATCTTCATGACCTTATCCCTCCTTCCCCCTTCCACCACCGGACAAGCAGACGAACCGAGAAGTACCACCTATACCTGGTCGGCATACCACCTTGCCGTACCAAACGATTTGCTTCAACTTTTCTTGTTAGCACAAGTGAGGAGTGGAACTCACTTCCGGCGTATGTTTTTCCAAACCAGTATAATCTTGGAGTCTTCAATTCCAGAGTGAATAGGTTATTTCTAGGCAAGCGTGCTCCATTTTCAATCACACCTTCACTTACCGTCAGGTGAGGTAGTGGTCAAGCGCTTGACTAACATCAAGAAAAAAAAATGTTACTTTTTCTGTTCAGCTTATATGCGTTTTAGAATAACATCGTAAGGTGTCATGTAGAGTGTCGCCGTGTCATATTATGAAGTAATCTCTTCATGGATTTATTACCCGGTTGCCTAAAGAACTCAAAATTTGTGAAATCATTTTGAATCATAAATCTCGCGACCGGTAAACCAAAAACTAAACATGGTATCTATTTCTGGAATTCACATAACCTTAGAATAATATCTTGACTTTCTCAGTGCCACCCCTTGAAATAGGAGTACCACAACCACGAACCAAAATGAAAATGCAAACTAACAAGACACATTTGTAGAAGACAAATTCCACCATACGTCCTCAACATAGGATTTAAAATCATCCAACTTGGGTATTAGACCTATGAAATTATACAACCTGATTACTTGGGTCACGCAATTTCTCGTGTGTATAATGATGTAGAGGGTAAGGTTAGGATTTGAATTCTTTAGCCACCTGGCTACCGTTCAAGAGGCATAGCTTTAGGCATGACTCTCTACTCAGTAATTTACTTGAAATTTCGTGGTACGTCGATAAAAAATTGGAACGCCCAACGGATTCCAGATGTTTCTAATTACGAAAAATGTACAAAAAATCTATTGTAATTATAAATCTAAGCTGGGTTTTTATAACTGTCTCACTAAGGTATATCTCGAGAATAAGGCTTATAAAGCACATATACACACACGTTCAATTTTTATCCAATTATTGTTATTGACGTGGCTTAGGAATAGGCTTTATACCGTGATGAAGGTTCACAAATTACCGAAACATTGTTGTCGTAACACCGATAAAAGGGTACATAATAAATCTTCTCTCGATTGAACACCACGTACTGGAAAGCGCATAAATTTGCTGGGAGTATTTGGGTGCAGGCCGCACAAGACCGATCGCTCTGGAAGTCTATGGGGGAGGCCCATGTTTAACAGTGGACGTCTTACGACTGATATGATGATGGCGTAACGTAGATAATTTATTGATCGAGTGAAGTGAGATCTCCAAATCCACTTGGGCAAATCGGCGTTGTATATAAGTATGTATATGTCCGAGGATAACTTTTGACGCGTTGATCCGATCATCGTGAAATTTGATACATATGTAGGTAGTAACGGCAAAATTTTGGTGTAATATATAATAAGTAAGCTAAAAACGTTGAGGGGTTTTTGAGATATTGGGGTTCAAGAGGGGTAAAAAAAAATTAAAATGAGACTATTAGGTTAAGTGTGACGTCAAATGAAAGACCTTAATTAATAAATTTAGATTCCGTTTTTATTTTTAGTAAATTCTGTATAGTTTTTGAGTTATTAGCCAATAAAAACTGCATTAAGACTATATTCACAGGATAAGTACACCAGTGCCCCCACACTCCTGTAATTTGGTATGTGTGTAGCTTAAGTATCACAAATACATATAGGCAAAAGTCTGAAATCCAGAATAACTGCAATTTGTACCCCAAAAAAGTTTAACCAATTTACATGAACTCTCGTTACCTGTAATTTGAATGAAACTGTTCGTGGCACTATAATATTTTGATAGTCAAATATTACGAATAATATTTTTTTTGTGGTAGACTCGCGAAATCTCAGTTCGGGGCGAACCACTAGTTGTTTTTGCCATTTTACGTATAATATTTTTGTATTATACGAGTAGGTACTTACATCAATATATTTTTCTCTCCCATGTGAGAAACGCGATAGTTATACACACAATGGTTTTGAACTGTTATGTTGTAACTAATCTACTTACTACATACATCCCTATTTTGTATAAACTACTATTATAACTGTCACCCATCTATTTTTATAATCATTTGGAATACCAGCTACAATAATAATTTCACCGTAAGACCGTCGCGTGTGCATGCCTCAGGCTTACATTTGATGGCCCAATGCGGCTACTGGACCAGCGAAGGTACTCACTTAAAATATTGTTTTCTTCTCAGAACGTGGTTAGCATTTAAATGAACTGATGATAGGGATAAGCTCTCGACAATGTTTCTTATACTGTCACAATATTTTTTGTGATGAGTTTCGTTATAAAACCACCAGTCTAGCATAGGCAGATTTTAAGAACTTTGCAACCTTTATTTGAGACGAATAAATATTAGATTGATTTGACTTTCCCGTATAGAATATTGTATCTCTTTAGATTAAAAGAATGTAAGAATTTACAAAAACAATGCACATAAATATTTTATCAGTTAAGTGTCTGGTTTCAATAGTAAAAACTTTGCTTATTTTAGTGCTAAATAGCGCGCTGTGAGAAACGTTTATTTATATATATTATATAATAAAAAAAACCAATTCATCTCTAAATATTACCCGGTATTTTTGTATCAAATTTCTTTTAAAAATTAAGAGAAGTTAGCCATTACGTGTGTCAGGCGCAAGACAGCGCCGAAAAGCGACAACGAGAAGAGGTATGTACGCCCAGGCGAGGGATGAAAAGGGCTGAATATGATAAAATTATTAGAAAAGAAGGGATATGGAAAACATGTTGTACTGACCTCAGGCAGAAATAGATTAAGCTATAGAAACTTATTCCCTCACTATGGGCCTCATAAGAAAGCTCAAAGTCATTCTTCGTGCTATGAAAAGGACTATGCTTGGTGTTTCTCTATGAGATTGAATCAGAAAGGTGGAGATTTGTAAACACGTTGACAACACTGTTACTTTCCTTTTTTCATTCTGTATTGTGTTAGACCTGTCATAGTTGCGCTTGCTACTTTTATATTTTACCATTTACTTTTTAATGCGGCATTATACCTGCAACCCTGTTTTCTGTATAGGTATATATATATATAAAATACATGTTTTTTTATTTTGTACAATTTTTTTTGAGAAACAGCTATATCCGCTTGTCAATATAGTTTTAGTGCATGTTGTGTTCACCTGTAATTGGTTGTGCATGTAGTTACAAGTTATATACATAATAACTCTAGCATTATATTATTATCATGTAACAACTGTTGGTGGATCTAATAAATATGAGTAAATCTAAATCTAACACGAACTAAGGTCACTGTATGTCAGTCCTCTGCACACTGTATGCGCAGAGGACTAGCTAGCTAAAGTGGCAGAGGGCAAGGCACATAGCTCGAAGAAACCTGAGGGCCTGACGGCCATTGGGGCAAAAAGGTTCTCGATTGGACACCACGCAGCATAAGATGGCCCCCCATAAGATGGAAGGGCGAACTGATAAAGTTTGCTGGGAGCCGTTGGGTGCAGGCCGCACAAGACCGGTCGTTCTGGAAGTCTATGGGGGAGGCCCATGTTTAACAGTGGACGTCTTATGACTGAGTTGATGATGACGTAATGTAGATAATTTATTGATCGAGCGAAGCGAGATCTCCAAATCAACTTGGGCAAATCGGCGTTGTAGGTATGTTTGTTTGTTTGTCAGAGGATAACTTTCGAAGTGTTGATCCGATCATCATGAAATTTGATACATATAGTTAGTGATAGCACAATTTTAGTGTGACTAAATAAGCTAAAAACGTTGGGGTTTTTTTGAGATACTAGGGTTCAAAAGGGATAAAAAAATTAAAATAAGACTATTAGTTCAAGTGGGACGTCAAATGAAAGGTATTTATTAGTACAATTCAATTCTGTTTTTAATTTTAGTATCCTTGTAATTGTTGAGTTATTAGCCATAATGACCCCACAATGCTGAAGTTTGGTGTTCGTGTAGCTTTAGTTACACAACAACACAAATATATGCAAAAGTCTGAAATCCAGAATAACATCATTTTGCACCCCAAAAAATGAAACAATTACATGAACTCCCGTTACCTGTAATTTGAATGAAACTGTAGGTCAAGTAAGGTAGTTGTTTATTTCGGGGCACTATTTTGATATGTTTAATATTATTTTTTTAGTTTTTATGGGAGACTCGCGAGATCTCAGTTCGGGACGAACTAATAGTTTACAATTTAAGCTCTTAATATTCTACCAGATAGTGTCCTGGTGTGCAAATATTACATATAAAATAATTAAAAATAACTATTCCTACACAATATAAAAATGTCAATAAAATAAAATAATGTCATGTCATGTCTAATACTTAAAATTCAAATATTCCGCAATAGTGTAAAAACATTTTGTTGATAACCATTTATTAATTCGGCGTTTAAATAAAGTCAAAGGTAAATCTTTTAATTCGTCTGGTAATTTATTAAATATATTTACTGGCATGCAATGAGCGTTACTGTTAACAAATGACGAGTTGTGCTTTGGTAGATACAATATTTTTTTATGTCTAGTGTGTCTGGCTAACACTGCTTCATGTCGGGTAAAATAGCTAGGAAACTGTTTTACAAAAATACAGATTTCTCTGATGTACATACACGGCAAAGGTAGTACTGTAGTTTTTTTTAAACAGAGGCTTACAGCTGTCTAAGAACCAGGCTCCGCAGACCGCTGATACATTTCTTTTGTATTTGAAAGGCTCTAAGTAGATCCACTGAGCCATAAAGTAAAACAGAAGACACATAACCATGATATGCAGCTAGAGACGCTTTGTGAGAGACGGTTTTTCTGACTCTTTTAACGCATAAACAAATCTATTTAATTTATCACAGACCTGATCAATATGTGGTTTCCAATTTAGATGTTGATCAATTCAAATACCTAAAAATACTGCCGACTCTACGCTTTCTATGTCCGTTGGCTGATATTTAATGTTTAACTTTAGTAAACTTATTTACAGAAAATAAGTTCAATCCAGTAAATGTTAGCTTATATTCGTTTAAATTAGATACTAACACACGAGTAAAACTGCAACATTTAAAACCAACGCTATTAAAAGTATCCCTTTTAAATGTTGTAGTTTTGTAGGTATAGAAAAAAACCACCCAAGTGCGAGTCGGACTCGCGCACGAAGGGTTCCGTATCTATAAAAATGGCAAAAAAATCACGTTGGATGGGAGCCCCCCTTAAATATTTGATTTATTTTAATTTAATTATTTGATTGATTGATTGAAAATTCTTTATTGCACAAAATACATAAATCTGTACATAGGCGAACTTAATGCTAGCAAGCATTTTCTTCCAGTTAACCTTTGCGTAGTGTTGAAATAATATTTTTGTAGGTAGTGCATGACATAATGTAGCAGGAAAAATAATATAATAAAAAAATAAGACTAAGATATATTGAGGATACGAACGAAAACATCAAATATATATAATATATAGAGTATTTTCCATAAACGTACCTACTTTCAAATATTACACATCAATAAACACTAGTTGAAAAATAATAGATAACCTAATAAATAGGTAGTTACAATAAAACTAAATAAACTCATATGATATAAAGATAACAGAGTAGATAAATGACAGAGCATCTACAGGACACCATTCATTTTGTAGGCTTCATTATTTATTTTTAAAGTGAGTATTTACTAAATATTCTATGAATATTTCAAGCGTCTACCTATTGCCATTATCATATCGAGATAAAAAACCACATTTGTTGCATGGAAGCCCCCCCCCCCCCCCCCCCAAACATTTATTTTATTCTGTTTTTAGTAGGTATTTGTTTTTATAGCGGCCAACAGAAAGACATCATCTGTGAAAATTTCAACTGTGTAACTATCACGGTTCTTAAGATACAGCCAGGTGACAGAAGGACAGACAGACAGCGAAGCCTCAGTAATAGGGTGCCGTTTTACCCTTTAGGTACGGAACCCTAAAAAACTAGGTATTATTTTCCTGCGGTATAATTAAACTAATTTGAGTGACCTTCACTAAGTCTCGTCTGTTTGATCTTTTTTAAATCTTTTTTGCAAATTGTAGATAATTAGGTGCCTACCTGACGGGTTAGTTAGCGATTATCTGTGATTATAATCGTTTTTGAGAACGGTGGTAATGGCTGTTTTCAAAATTAGCGAATATACTTGAAAAATGCCGGGTTTTAATATACCACCTTTATTTTTAAAACTGATTAGTTATATTAAAATGTAACATCAATGCAAACTTTAGCTAAAGACTGATAAATAGGTCATGAGCATGACTCAGCTCACAAACCATTGACATGTTATGACGAGCTCCGTAGCGCAGTGGGCGAATAGCCGGCTGAGACGCAGGAGGTAGCGGGTTCGATTCCCGCTGCGGCACAAGTGTTTGCATGATCTACAGATATTTGTTCCGGGTCTGGTTGTTTCTCTATATATTATAAGTAATTACAAAAAAAATGTATATAAGTATTCTATCAGTTATCTGGTTCACATCGTACAAGATCTGCTTAGTTTGGGGCTAGATAGTGCTGTGTGAAATTTCCAGCAATATTTATTTTATTTATACAGATATTAGAAACTAATAAAACATAATTTGAACTAAAAACGAGATATTTACCATGAGTTTTTGGGTATCTCGATATTTCGACGCAGCTGCATGCGCCATGATCACGGGTAAACTGGTGATCATGACGCATGCAACTCAAAAACTCACAAATCTGGGTAAATATCCCGTTTTAGTACAAAAAGTGTTCACAACCATGATAGTTTCAAAAGTTATTTAATAAAACATAATTCACTATCAGCACAGATTAAAGCTTTATTACTTTTGTGAGTACATAACTAGCTACTTTTTGTATCTGTAACATTACAAGTCCATAGTGTACTAAGGTAATCTTACGTTAGATAACCAAAAACGTTATTTAGCGCGTTGAAGTCTTTTGTACTAGAAACTATGGTCATGGCGTTTCGTAGCATCACAGAATTCTTAATACATGTAGTAGTATCATCCAGTTTTTAAAGAGACTGTGTTATAGAAATCTAAGCTGGAATATTTATTGGGAAATGCTATAAAGAACCAGTGAAAAAAAAATAATGGTAAAATATATTTAAACGTTTTTTCTTATTTTCTATTTCGTAATGGCTATAGGTATATACAGCGTACAAGCGACCGCCTGCGGCTTCGCGTGCGTGGATTGGTAATAAACAGCAGCCTATACTATATCACCATCAAAGTCATAATCTGAGGCGT
Organism: Philereme vetulata; assembly: GCA_918857605.2. Taxonomy (NCBI): domain Eukaryota; kingdom Metazoa; phylum Arthropoda; class Insecta; order Lepidoptera; family Geometridae; genus Philereme; species Philereme vetulata. The sequence goes on along the minus strand of OU975420.1, from coordinate 11,582,124 downwards.
TTAGTCCTGAAATCGTTACAAATATCAAAGAGACGAACGTTACTTTTGAATTAACAATATTAGTATGAATGAACCAATTATATAGGTTTGTCACGGAAATAAAGCTATGTAAAAAATTCTCATCATTTGTCTCTATACCTAGCTTTATTTTTCCCTAGCTGTTGCTCGCGACTTCATACGCGTTACAATACTAAATGTAACCTAGAAATAAAGCTAAACTAGCTGTGGTAATTTGACACCCCATTTTTATCCCATGGAAACTGATTTATGGGATAAAAGGTAGCCTATATGGTAATCCAAGTTATGATCTATGCATATACCAAATTTCATTGAAATCGGTTCAACCGTTACGACGTGATTGAGTAACAAACAAACAAACAAATAAATAAACAACTATAACTTTCCCATTTGTTTATAAGTGCGATTATTTCCTTTAATAATTTTTCCACTCTAGAGCTATTCTTCGTTAAATATCTTCAAAGGGTACTAATTATCCAAGGTAGACTTAATCCTTCACTTAGGTATTTAATTTTTCCGCCCCCTATAATATTAACTTCGAGGTCTCCATTTGTTATAATCTCTATCACTAGTGTGTCCGTCACCATCTCCAGTTCTGACGCACTTTTGACAAGCACAACGATGTCAAAAACAATTTCCGCAAAGAAAAGGTGACCCAATACCTACTTCACCATCAATCGTTATGCCCTTACTCCAATTAAGATTCCTGAAGACGAACTCAAGTAGGTACAGCTGAGAAAATTTTCGGAGATAACGGATCTCCTTGTCGAACACCCCTTCGTATTAACTCCAATACGACGGGGACGACGAGGAGTTTCCAATATAACTTATATTAGAGGTAAAATTAAAAGACATTTTTTTTAATATGTACCTACTTAACTAATAGCAGAGCCTGTTATATCATACCTACTATGTATCCATATACAAATCAATATTTGAGCATATTATTTAGAGATGTTTTATTCCAACCCAACTCGTGAAAGCCGACTCAACATACCGTTGGTTGTAAAATATTAAATTACAACCTGTAGCTACAAACTGTACTCTTAGAGGTTAACGCGAGCTATACAGATACACCATCATTTCGGTACCATTTCTTTCAAACAACTTGCTATACGTAGGTACATATATACCACTCTACTTCACTCACACTTGTATACAAAATGAGATTTTAATACTTAAAACCACGGTAAAGTGTAGCTTACCATTGCAGCCATTGATTTAGACCAATTATAAGCCCATTTCTTGGTCCGAAGCACGGTTATTACTAACACACGGACAGACAAACAAAAAACTTAAAGCACTCTACATATAATACACTTGAGTAATCAATAATCATTAATTAATTACTCTTCACTAAAACAACACAACAAATCACTTTTGGCGAAGTAAAGTTTGGTTTGTGTTTTAGAATCGGCATATTTTCAAGTTTAGAATGTTGGAGTTTAGTGGTAGCGTACGCATACGCAGCTCCAACGAGTCGTCACGACTGACTGCCGGTTTTCGATGCTGCCATGTTGGTTTTACAGTTTATGCTATAGAAGCCTGGAGAGGCTTCGTCGGTCGCACTCGTAGCTTTATGAGTAAAGTTTAGCGACATTAAAAGGTATTCCTGGACAACTTTGTTTTATTTTTGGCTAAGTTTTGTCTGGAGTCTTTGATTAAAGTTTGAGTACTGCTAATTACCTACATTGTTTACAAAAAATGAATTCTACATTTTAGTAGATGGGTAGGCACTTACACAAATTACTTAGTTAATGTAGAAATAGAAACCAAGATTTTTGTGATACCACTAAGTTAGCAAACAAGCATACGGCCCACCTGATGGTAAGCGGTTACCGTAGCCTATGGACGTTTGTAACACCAACGGTATTACTCGCGCATTGCCGATCGTTTCAAATTTTCAAAACGCCCTTTTTGAAGAACCCCATACTGTAGTCCCTAGGGAAAACCTCGGCAAGGAGACCATTCCACATGCGAAGCGGTGCGAATAGTGGCAATTAAAATACTTACAATATCTACCCAGTACCACCTAATCTAGTTCTTTGGATTAAGTTGTTAATCGTTTTTACATTGAATGTAAAACTGATTAGCAAATTATTTCATTATATTGATTACCTAGTTACCTACCGAGGAATAATATACATACATGGTAGTAGTATGTAAGTAAATGGCGAATGATAAATACACAGTCGCTCCTGTACCTATTTCTTAATTTTCGAAAGTTATTATTCAAACGCTGTTCTTCTATATACCCGTGCGTATAAAATAAAACACTTATATAAAGAATCACACCTTTGCTCCACTGCATCACTGGTTCTACGAACAGACTATCCCCATATGCATAATTTTATTCCTACATCAGTATATTTCTAATATCATAGCAACACCGACGTAACCGCCATTGTAGCGAGACAAGGACAGCGCATAGCATCTCCCTCTAGCCGGAATGCGACCCGCTATCATCACCTTGAAGGCCGCTAGACTCGACTCGGATGCTTCAATGAAAACACAAGAGCTTAGAGCTTTGCCTTCTAGGTGTAGAGCGCCAAAAACTGATTTTTTTATTACTTTTTATGACTTTTAAGGGTAGGTAAGTCTTGCTGCGTTTGCACCACGGCCCGCCACCGCTGCGCCGCCGCGCCCCGCCGGTGTCGTTTGTACTTATTTTCTTCCCGATGCTTCAATGAAAACACAAGAGCTTAGAGCTTTGCCTTCTAAAGTCAGGCCATTTTAATAGGTAACATTTGACAATTCATCAAAATTCAACAACGTAACCTTGTAACGGCGGACATAAAATAATATATTTTTTCGTTTTGTTAGAACTGCACAATTGCTTAACTTTATTCCATTAGGATTACATATTTATTGTAATAATGACCGATACGAGTACGAGTTCGGTACGAGTTGTACCGAACTAACAGATGTCAATTGTTACGTAGTAAAATGGCTTGACTTTAGGTGTAGAGCGCCAGGAACTGATTTTTTCTTACTTTTTATGACTTTTTAAGAGTAAGTCTTGCTACGAGTACGTTTGCACCACGCCCCGCCACCGCTGCGCCGCCGCGCCCCGCCGGTGTCGTTTGGACGTTTGTACCTATCTTTCTCCTTCGTAGGTTAGATAGGAAATGCTATCGCGCAAATCTCTACTGACTTCCCTACAAATTATTAGCTTATTATAAAGTTATTAGGAAACTATTGATTAGGTTTCCTTTTCTCGTTCTCCGATAAACATTTTAAAGATATTTTCTAGTTTGCAGTGAATAATGTTTATTAAGTTTTTCAGAAGTTTAACTCTTTTCTGACTGAAATATTGTGTTGAAATAACTATTTTGTTTAGCTGCCGTCTAGTGACAATCAGAAGAACTAACAAGTAAATTAAGTGACAAAGACAAAAAAGGTAGTTTTTCATTCAACGTAAGAAGGAGTTAGCTTCCGAGGAGTTAACGATTCTCAGCACTACTAAAGCAAGCTCAAAGATGGCGCTGTACTTAATATCTGGCAACTCATTGAATTCGGATTAATGTCTGCCATAGACAATGTTTTTTTTCTTGTCTATGATCGTTGCCTAGCAACTGTCAGTTTGACACTACTCAGTTTCCTGCTTGTTTGTTTTGGTTTTCATTTCAAAAATGCAGCCGTTTTGTTAGTAAAATTGCGTGATCTTGTACAATGATATTAATTTCACAGAGGAAGTAATTGAATCAAGTGTCTGACCTCATATGCTCCAATTACGAGTCGTTTCGCCCACACATGGCACAGCAGTCATGTAATTGAGTCCGGTTAGACATTATTCCTTGGTCAGTACGAAATAAATTTTTGCTGTGGGCAGTCATCCAAGGAGTTTTGCTGTCGAGGTTCGTATCGATCTCACAATGAGTCATTTTATTAGTTTCTCGTGCCTACCCACTTGGTTACGCTAGTTTGAAGGTAATCTGGTAACAGGTGCAACACCTTTCTGGTACATACATGTAAGTTCAGACAGCTGTGTGCTATTTTATTTGGCCCTCTTGCACCTCAGTTGTTTGTAAATATTTTGACCTCTCTTGACCCATTCAACTTGGCAATGGAAATTATGTGTATATTCTAATTTCACTAAACTCACCAAATCAACATTTCTAGCCACCGAAGAATAATTAAATGGAGTCATTATACCAACCCTTTGCATCTTAATGTAACTTGCTGTCACTATGAGAAACAAATGAGGTTAAAGATTTGCAAAAGTGAGTTTGTCTATCCTTGCATTGCATTCCAAAAAGATTGATTGAGTTCTGATGGCGCAGTGTGTGAATAGCCGACTGAGACCCAGAAGGTTGCGGGTTCGATTCCTGCTGCGGGACAAATGTTTACATGGTCTACAGATATTTGTTCTGGGTTTGGGTATTTTTATATCTATACTAATATTATAAAGAGGAAAGATTTGTTTGTTTGTATTGAATAGGCTCCGAAACTACTGGACTGATTTAAAAAATTCTTACACTGTTGAGAAACTACACTATCCCCTGGTGACATAGGCTACTTTTTATCCAACTGCGCAGAAGGAGGGTAATGTTTTTTTATTGAAAAACTATGTGTGCGAAGCTGCAGATTTGTCAGCTAGTATATTATAAGTACCTATGTATGTATTTACAAAAAAATATATAAGATTCTATCAGTTATCTGGTTCCCATAGAAAAAGTTTTAAATCCTTAGTTTGGATCTAGATAGTGCTGTGTGAAATGTCTAGCATTATTTATTTATTTATGTTATTTTTTGTTTGAAATCTATTCTTTAGTTTGCAAGAGGATTTTAGCTATAAAATCATTATTTATTTCAAGTAACTTATGATCATGCAATTATTTCACATCTTTACAGTATTGTATGGTTAGGAACTTATTCAAGGTTTTTACTTATGCAATATTTTGTAAAAAAATGTCGTGGCCAGCCAAAAATAATATACTTACTGTTAAAGTTTACTTGCTTACTTCCAGACAATGTCTCGTCCCCGTCCCCAATGGCAGCTTCAAGCCCTAGCGGCGCAGCGTCGCGACAATGAGCTCCGGCGAGTCGAAGAGCTCAGGAAGGTAGCCAGCTACTGGGAGGCCAATACTAATAAATCCAGGCATCATGAGCAGTGGACCACTGAAGGATACTATGAACGGGCGAATAAGGAGGCTGAGGCGCTTGGGGAGAAGAAGATTAGAGCTGCGTAAGTGTTTTTTATTTTCATTTTGGGAATTTACTATTTGGAGCCATTAGGTGCAGGCTGCATTATTTATTTTTCTGGGTGGTTGTAATGGTTATTATAGATAAATTAGGTATTAGATAATTTATGGAGATGCCTCTGTTCAGCAGTGGAATTTAGGAGTGTCTTATGGCTGATTATAATGACTATGATTGGCCATTTAGCATCACAGTCCCATGCCACTGCAAATGACACAGTTTTTGAACTATGTTTAGTAAAGATAAAGATAAATTTATTTGTGTGAACATAATTTTTTGATGAGTTAGGCTACAACATGGTACATGGTGGTGGAGGTTTGTACAAGGTAGGAAACATCGACAATACCCTGGGTGTTGCCGGTGTCAATAGGCGACGGTGACCACTTACCATCAAGTTATTTTTTTTTCCTAACTTATCTCGTCCCACTGCTGGGCAAAGGTCTCCCCCAAGTCCCTCCAAGCATCCTTATCTGTCGCTATTTCCCACCATCCTCTTTGGAAGATGTCGAAATCGTCCCGCCAACGCTTTCTCGGCCGACCCCGACGTCGCCTTCTGTCTTCAGGCGTCCATGGTGTTGCAATATGGGCCCATTTCTCGGAGTGCATTCGGGCAACGTGGCCGCCCATTCCCACTTAAGCCCAGCCGATCTCTTCCCTACATCTGCAATGCCGGTATTTGTTATACAATAAAAAATGTATAACGGTATAAATGTGTAAAAAAATTTATAAGGTATATATATATATATATATATATAGGTAGGTAAGTGTCAATTATATTCTACCTTATCTGGGATTGAAATAACAAAATATACAATAGAAAATAGAAACTTAGAAAATAGAAAGGTAATAATTTAAGATACAATCATCTTAATAAGTATTGTAATCGTTTTGTTAATAAATGTTAATTTTAACAGATTCGTAGAAAGTTGGAATATACATGTATAATACATGTAATAATATATATTATGTGTATGTCTATCTGTATCATATGTCACATGAAAGATAGACACACAGCACGAACATTCGTCGTAGTCCGATAATATGGCCGCAGGATAAGACTGATCCTGATAACGAAATAGATAGATAGATAGATAGATAATTCTTTATTGTTACACCAAATTAAAATAACTTAACCTAGAAAACTTAAAGACTAATACATGGTGGTACAATGGGCGGCCTTATCGCTAAAAGCGATCTCTTCCAGGCAACCTTTTGATGGACTTGATTGAAAAGACGTGTGAGGAGGCGGTGTTACAATAAATACCTATTTATGTAGGATAAAAATAAATAAATACCTAAACCTAAAATATACCTACATATAGTTACATAAATAAATATAAAATATATACATATATACTTTTACAATAAATATCGAAAGGAAATACAATGATTACTTTAAAGAAGCCGCTGAGTATAGTTTGCAGACTTCATTTTTAAAAATAGGTAAAGATTTAGCAAGTCTGATGGAAACGGGCAAGTCATTCCATAATCCTACAGCTCGTACCGTAAACGAGTTACTAAAGAAGTTGGAATTATGGGATGGAGTTTTAATAATATAAATGAAATAATAGAAAATGTATTAAATCAATCCACAGTTAATTACACTAAAATAATAGAATGTACTTTTTGTGAGAGAAAAATAAACGTCTTTATGAATTATGAATGGAATATGTTATTTATACATTACTACCTGACCCGCCCGCGGCTTGCCACGCGTGCTTTACAATACCCATCTTCTGCGCAGTCGGCCTATGTTTCAATCCGGGTCAAAATCTATCAATGTGTGTGTACAAATTTTATCGAAATCGGCCCAGCCGCTTAGTGGTGGTAAACGTAACTTGCGCGTAAAATGAAGTGGCAATGGGCGGGACACGTAGCCAGAATGCACAAGGACAGATGGGCCAAAAATTGCTGGACATTTCACACAGCGCTATCTAGCCCCAAACTAAGCATAGCTTGTACTATGGGAACCATATAACTGATATAATACTTATATACATTTTTTTTTGTAAATACATACTTTTATTATATAGAAAACCATCCAGACCCGAAACAAATATCTGTAGATCATGCAAACATTTGTTCCGCGGCGGGAATTGAACCCGCCACCTCCTGCGTCTCAGCCAGCTATTTGCCCACTACACCATGGAGGTCGTCAAAAAAGGAAGACTAGATGGACCGACGAATTCAAAAAATATATAAAAACAGAAAACTGGACTAAAGTAGCACTGTAGCACAAGTAGAGACAACTGGAAAGGACTGGATAATAAAAAACAATATTTACAAGCAATCAAAATATAATTTTAATATAATCTTAATAATTTAATTTAACTGAATTTAATATGTTATTATTAATTTTAATCAAATCAATCAGAAATCAATTATATAAGTAACTAACATCTAGAATTGAAATTACTTGTATTGAAATTAGTACATGAGTTATGGAATAAAGAGGCTTTTTTATTTTTATTTTTTATTTATTTAAACGTAACAAACTTCAGTAAATAATTTTATCATGGGTTATATTACAGACAACTTGAAGAAAGGCGAAATAAACTAGAAATGATGCTGTTTCAAGAGAACATGCAATATCAGCAGGAGATCAAGGCATTGGCTGCTAAACCTAAGCTGTATAAAAACGGGTAAGTTCCATCTATCGCTATTCAGACCTACTCTCTCTCTCTCTCTCTCTCTCTCTCTTCCCAGCTATGTATCCCACATGGTGATGGGGTCAGCTTTCCTGGTCGTTCTTCTCCACTTCGCTCTATCCTCGACGTCGTCATCAGAAACTTGGCACTCTCTCATGTCTTTTGACACTACATCTCTCCACCTTATCTTGGGTCTACCTCTAGATCTTCGACCGGGAATGGAAAGTTGTAGTGCCAAATTCCCTACGTAGTCAGGTGGCCACTTCTTCACGTGAGCGTACCATAGCAGCCGACTCTCCTGCATCTTGTCAGCGATGTCGCGCACCCCCAGGCTTTCTCGCACGTACTCGTTACGGATTTTATCAAGCCTGGTGACGCCGCACATCCACCTCAGCATCTTCATTTCGGCGACTTGGATGGTATGTATGTACTATTCAGACCTACTACCGAAAAAGATACATGACCCCTAAAACAATATATTTTTTGGCCAGTACTGTAATAAATGCAAAAATCAAATATCTAACTCTGCTAACATATGCTCTACCGGTCCACATACGAGCTGGTGAAGGAAGATGTTCTTTACTTATTTCTGTAGACAATTTTGGAACTGACATCGTCGTGTAGAACGACGCAAGTACCCTAAAAATAGAATACAAATAAAAACGAGTGTGCTTTAGACCACACGACTGAAGTAAAACTTCTTCAGCTTTATCTATATGTATGTATATATGTGTTTATATTTATATATATGTGTAATATAATGCTTTAAGGAAATGTCAACCTTATTTCGAGGCGCATACAGTAAGTACATAAGTCATTTTCTGCTGTTGCTGCCTGCCATCTGTTGTGGAATAGCTGAACTTTTTCGTAAATCGAATATATATACATACATATAGATGGAGCTTAAGAAGTTTTACTTCAGTCGTGTGTTCTAAAGCACACTAGTTTTTATTTTTATTCTATTTTTAGGGTACTTGCGTCGTTCTACACGACAATGTCAGTTCTAAAATTGTCTACAGAAATAAGTAAAGAACATCCTCCTTCACCAGCTCGTATGTGGACCCCGGTAGAGCATGTTAACTGAGTCAGGTATTTCATTTTTGTATTTATTACAGTACTGGGCAAAAAATGTATTGTTTTAGGGGTCATGTATGTTTTGCGGTGGTAGGTCTGAATAGTACATACATACCATCCAAGTCGCCGAAATGAAGATGCTGAGGTGTATATTTTATATATATATATGTGTATAAAATAATGCTTTAAGGAAATGTCAACCTTATTTCGAGGCGCATACAGTAAGTACATAAGTCATTTTCTGCTGTTGCTGCCTGCCATCTGTTGTGGAATAGCTGAACTTTTTCGTAAATCGAAGCTGATAGATTCAAAATACGAACCGTCGTAAATACTTTTTTTATCTACTTATAGCAAAATAAACTCTATTGTACAGCACGAAGGAGTGTTTTGTTTTTGCAGTTTGTATAATTTAGGCTAATTTGGGATAGGAGACATGCGACAAACCAACTGGCTATAAGTGAAAGAGAGAAAGAAAATGTGTGCTCGCACCTGTCTCTCTTGCCTGTACAATAATATACGAAACGTAACTCTCTCTCTTTCTATCTTGACTAACTTATATCTCCCTCTCAAATTCCGTTCGCACTTTTCGTAACGCATTCACTAGCTTACTCCCCAAGTCAAGCGCGCGTAAAGAAGTTTTTCTTCAAAAAAAGTGTTTAACTTATCACTTATTAGATTAAAAGCTTTGCTATTCTAGAGTGAGTTGGTTAAAATCTGTATGCTTGATTCTTGATTCACTTTGAGAGTCCTGGAATAGAGTAGATCGCTAATTAGATGAGATTAGATAATTTCTTTACTGCACACCATCACACTAATATTATAAATGTGAAAGTTTGGATGTTTGTTTATGTATTTGTTTGTTAATCAATCACGTCGTAGCGGCTGAACCGATTTCGATGAAATTTGGTATAAACGTAGATTATAATCTGTATTACCACATAGGATACCTTTTATCCTATATATCAGTTCCCATGGGATAAAAACGGGGTGTCGAGTTAAGTTGCAACAGCGAGCTTAGCTTTATTTTTAGGTTACCTACACATTTAGTAGTGTAACGCGTACGAAGACGCGGGCAACAGCTAGTTAAAAATAAAACAGACAGAAAAGAAAACACAATAAAAGAAAAGGTACAATGGGCGGCCTTATCGCCAAATGCGATCTCTTCCAGGCAGCCTTTTGCATTTGTTTCTTCATTATAAAGTTCATGACATGAGCCCCACTGGGACACTACAACGATTTTAACATATAATATAACATTAAAGAAACATAAAATTTTATATTTTACGAACTGACTCACTTTATATATAAGGTGGGCAGCTACCTTTTCTTTCGTAGTTAGACTAGGCTATATTTTATCAAATTGTAGCACTCCTCTCAGGGATAATGTAGCTTCATATTAGTGAAAGAATTTTCAGAATTGCATCAGTAGTTCTGAAGATTAAGAAGAAGTATGTAGGAGACATGCAAACATACAAACTTAAAAATTTTACCTAATAAATACTAGTATAAAAATATAGACTAATAAAATCATGTCGTCAATTCCAGTTCATACCTAAACAATGTACCAACATCGACCCTCAAGGAGATAAACCAAGGAATAATGGAGAAGGAGGAGCAGATGAAGAGGCATGAGGCTGAGCTGCGGCTGCATCACGCCTGGAGGCTGCGGCAGCCGGAGTTGAGAGCCATGGACTCTTACTTAGCCAGTGGAAAACTCAAATCAGCTTGGTAAGGTGGATATTAGCCGTGACGCTACTAAACATAGGCATGCCCGATAGATTTCCAGAGAATTATAGAAACATGCTTTATTGCTCGTGTGGGGAGCAGAGCTACTGTAGTATATTCTGTGGCTGAGTTTTAAACAAGTCTGCGTTTTGGCCCAACATGGCATGATTAGCTCGCCGCCGCGACAGTCGTCACCAGCCTTCACAGTAGAGTAGTTCACGCAATGTAATGGACAATAAATAGTGCTTCAGTAAATCCGCATCGGTTGTTTGCATTTCCTCTGCATCTTGGACTAGGAACCAAAGACTATTGACTAGACACTGCCCGACGTGATGGCGATAGAGGATAGCTAGTAACCCGACAAATGGTGAATAGTTATCCCTACAGATGGTGACTCATAATCCAATAGCTCGCCAGGAATACATAGAGAACTTTTTATGTGACCTAATCGCCGAAAGCGATAGAGTGACTTGCACCCAACGGGTCTTAGCAACCTTTATAGACATACTATCTGACCCGCCCGCGGGTTCGGACAGGTGGTTTTTCAATAAAACATTACTCTCATTTTGCGCAGTTGGCTAAAAAGTAGCCTATGTCCTTGCCCAGGATCACTTTAAAATTTCATTACGATCCGTTCACCCGTTTAGTCGTGTAAAGGTTACAAACATAGTTATGTATGCATTATACATATAAAACTTCCTCTTGAATCATTATCTACTGCTGAAAACTTCATTAAAATCCGTTGAGCAGTTTAAAAGATATTTAAGGTTATTAAGGTGACAGACAGCGGAAGCGACTTCATTTTATACTACGCAAAGAAACAATCATTTATTTACTGCATTAGCACACAATACAATTACATTTGAAGACAGAGAAAAGAAACGTAAGACAAAAACAAGGGAGAACTTGTTAAATAATGGTTTATCAGTTTGTTCTTCTATATTTGAGGGGGGGGGGGGGGGGGGACTTGAAAGTAATAAGGTATAAATATTACTGGTGGCCCCTGTTGCATGCAACTCACAAAGTAAAAACTAATCATCTCATCTTATCGACTTTAGAGTTTTGTCTAATAATGATACAGATATATATCTTTACACCCCAAGGCGGACCAATAATATTACTACGAGTATAATATTATTAAGGTGCAATAGAGGTCGCACACCAACCGGCAGGAATGCAAACAGTTATCATCAGAAATCTAGGTGAAAGTCAAAGATTTTTTTATATACAACTTATATGGCAAACGAGCAAACGAGTCCACCAGATGTTAAGTGGCTACTGCAGCCCATGGATATCCACATAGAATTCAAAACAAGCTATTATGTTGTCCTGATCTCTATGTGGATACGTTGTCATACTATAGGACTTAGCTGTTATGCCTATGTGCCAGTAATTACAGGAACATACCATTACCATCTAACCGGAATACAGCAGCACAAGTACTGCTATTTGGCGGTCGATAAAGGTAAGGCGGGGTGGTGCCCACTTTCTCGAGCTCGTTCATAAAAGCTCTACCGCCAGAAAATGCGATAAAACTGGCACAAATGTGTGTCAACACGGGCGGCAGCCACTTGACGGATATCATCTTTTCCACTTAACAGAAAAATTTGTAAAGGTCCAAGTAAAGATTTCCATCACTCAAAATATTTTTTTTTATTTAGTAAAAAAGTTATTTAAAAACAAAATGCGATGATTAACTTTGCGCCACCCTCTAGTTCAATTCCCTAGTTTATCTTCGAAGTTAGCAAAGGGAAAAATCAGAAAACAATATAAATAATAGAAAATATAAAACAACGTCTCTATCTAGTTCTGTTTTTTGTTCTAACTTAAATGCTTACTTGGTTTCTGAGTCATACAATTAGATTGCGCTGCTACATTAACATAAATACAGGTAGGCACGGAACCCTCGGTGCACGAGCGTTACTCGATACTACGCTACGCATTAGTATGCATAATTATTAAATCATCATCATCCACAGTCCGACTTCACACACTGCTGGGTATTGGCCTCCCTTTGCATGTGCCATTCTCCACGGTCCTATGCTAGCCTTATCCAGTTTAGACCCACGATGCTTGCTACATCATCCGCCAATCTCACTGCTGGTCCGGCCGACGTGTAAGTACTCTGTTCGAGGACGCCGTTCAGTATTAATATATAAGAAACAACTATGCAAGTCCAGCATTGTTCATATATGTATATTATTAATGTTATTTCAGGATGGAACAGATAGTAGAGAAAGAAGTGCAAAAGAAGAAAGACGAGGAGGAAACACGCAAAACGTTACAGGAGAGGGATGAGGCGCTACGCCGACAGATCGCTATCGAGGAGGAGAAACTACGGGAGAAGGATCTGCAAATGAAGGTAATCTCAAATTAGCTAATATGATGGTGTTTCGTCGGGTCTTCTTGTCACCCATCCCACAATGCCTTAAAAATAAATTCTTCAACCAGTGCATCCTACCTATGACGAGCAATGCAGCCGATACGTGGATAGTTACACTGTGACTGCTCCACAAATTGAAAGTCGCTCAGCGATCTATTGAAAGGGCTATGCTCAGTATTTCTCTGAAAGATAGAATCCGAAACGAGGTTATCCGACAGAGAACCAAGGTGAACGACATAGCTCAGAGGGTCAGCAAGCTGAAGTGGCATTGGGCCGGTCATATCTGCCGCAGAACCGATAACCGTTGGGGTAAACGTGTTCTGGAGTGGAGACCACGTCTAGGCAGGCGAGGTGTAGGGCGCCCTCCGGCTAGATGGAGTGACGATTTGCGCGCAGTGGCTGGCAAAGATTGGATGAGAAGAGCTGAGGATCGGGCTCAATGGCGCACCCTGGTAGAGACCTACGTCCAGCAGTGAACTGCTATAGGTTGAAGATGATGGTGTTTATATTTGTACCTCGAGACACAGTACAAAACTCCGCCACCGAGCTGCTGACTGAATTTTTCGTACATTTTATATGATCTCGAAGGTCGCTCAGTTGCTATAGAAAGGGCTATGCTGGGTGTTTCTCTACCTACGAGATCGAATCTTCTCATTTCTGAGAAGATTCGTAGACGAACCAAAGTCATCGACATAGCACAAAGGATTAGCAAGCTCAAGGCAGTAGGCGGGGCACACAGCTCGAAGAACTGACGGCCGTTGGGGCAGACAGGTTCTCGAGTGGAGACCTCTACATGGAGTGGACATATCTATCTATACCTTGAGTCAGAAACCTAGATAATTTTTGTAAACAAAGGTGTTACCTAAGGTGATCCATGGTAAAAAATTATGTCTACCCTTGACTTGTCATTGTGACAGTGACATATCATGGCATTTCTTTGTTTACAAAAATTATCTTGGTTTCTGTATTCGATAGTAGATCCCTCACTAGATGGAAAGAAGACCTGATAAAGGTTGCTGAGAGCCGTTGGGTGCAGGCCGCACGTGATCGGTCACTCTGGAAATCTATGGGGGAGGCCTATGTTCAGCAATGGACGTCCTTTTCCTGATATGATGATGTTATGAACTCGCCGCACAAAGTTGACGCCAGTGGTCGCTACACGCCACCAGAGCCCGCTTTTCGGTTCTCATATGGGTCAGCCGATTCAAAGATATCAGCATTTTTTTGGTGCAAGGAGGAAAGCTGTGAAATGGAAATTTACTACAGGTTTTTTTATATAAGTTTTTTATTTTTTTTTGAAGCCAACAATCTTTAAGTAGTATATTTTGCAGGAGCTCCGCGAAAGCCTTGAAGGTCAGATCACTGAGCTAAGCGAAAAAGAAACCGCCGTAAAAAAACTTCGAAAGCAAGAAGACAGAGAGAAAGCTATACTAGAAGAGCTTCAGCTGATATCGTGCGAGCGAGAGAGACAACACGCCAGACTGGTGTCGGAAAGAGACGCCAATATCATCAATATGGGTCTGCATAAGTTTAAGCTGAAGAAAAAGGTGCTGTCGGTGGTGAAAGAGATTGAATTGGATTTAGAGATGTTGGATAAAATACGAAGGAGTGTATTAAAGGTAAATATAATTTTTGTTTTCGATTCGCACCGCATTGAGACCACTCGAAACACTCATATTTATTAGCAGACTAGCTTTCACCAGCGGCTTCGCACGCGTTGTTTGTCAATGTAAAGTAGCCTAAATTTGAATCCAGATCATAGTCTCGAAACACCAAATTTCATTGAAATTGGTTCAGCCGTTACGACGTGATTGAGTAACAAACAAATAACCAAACACCCAAACTTTCACATTTATAATATTAGAATGTGATAATCACTCTAGTTCAATGTATTTTTAACCGATGCCAATAAAAGGAGGAGTGTCTGATCGGTTTAAGTATGTTCAGCGAAAATTCTATAACATGGTGTCCGATTTGAATGTTTATTGTTTCGTTACAAAAGGAGTACCTCGGAGGTGGCCCTGTATACAACCTGTAATGTTATGTACGACATTAATTTAAAACACACACCCGGAATGGTGCTTATAATAAACAATTTTAACATCACACTAATATTATAAATGCGAAAGTTTGGATGTTTGTTTGTTTGTTACTCAATCACCGATTTCCGATGACACGATTTCGATGAAATTTAATATATACGTAAATTATAATCTTAATCACCACATAGGCTACCTTTTATCCCATAAAATCAGTTCCCATGGGATAAAAACGGGGTGTCAAGTCAAGTTGCAACAATGAGTTTAGCTTTATTTCTAGGTTACCTACATATTTAACAGTGTAACGCGTACGAAGTCGCGGGCAACAGCTAGTTATATCTATAGTGGCCATTTTGCGACTATACGACTGTCATACTGAAGTGATTGATTTAGTAGAATTGGGTCCTACTTTCGAATTTATAACATTAGTATGGATATTTTTACAGGATTACGAGAAAGAACAAAACAAGAGAAGTGCGTACAAGCGCGTGTTGGACGCGGCGTTGGAAGAGCTGGTGGAGCACAGAGAGAGAGAGAGACAGAGAGAGAGGAACATCGAGTCTATGTACGACGGAGAGGCGAGGCAGATCAACGATAAACAGGATAAGGTAGTTTTATTACACACTTTAATTTAAGATAGGCTTGTATTAGTTTATTTAATTTAATTTATTGCATTTTTATAATTGACCGAGCGAGCAAAGCGTCTCAGTTTCGAGATTGGTCAAAAACTGCTTTTGTCCGTCTGTCTGTCTATTCTCGCCTACAGGCTGTTCAGGCCTCGCCGTATTTTTCAACCGATTTTAACGAAAAGTATCACATAAGTTCTTTGATTTACTGAAGTTTTTTTAATCGATCGTGATATTTGCTTGTTGGGAAAATAGAGGGGAAAAGGGGGGAAGTGCTGGAGCGTTATTTATCGACGGATACCAATAAAATTTGAGAGGCAAACTTCAGACTTTATTCCAAAGGGGGGGGGGGGGGGGGGGGTGGAAGAGGGGAAGTTTGCTGTAGCGTTATATATGGACGGATTACAATTCTTGAATTGTTTCGAAAAATTTGTACCTACTTATACGAGGGCTGCTATTTATGTATCCGGAATAAAATAAAATAACTATCATTGACTGTTAAATATGGTTTATGGTTTCATTGCTTTTCAAAATTTTTGCATTCGGTGAAACCAGTTTTCATAGCACTTTTTCCAATCGGAAGACGGTATATCCAAAACATGATTTTGAATGCCTCAACGGCTTCTTCTCGGGTTGAAAATCGTTGACCACGTAATTTATTCTTCACGGTTGGGAATAAAAAGAAGTCGTTGGGTGCCAAATCAGGGCTATATGGCGGATGACCCGTTAATTCCACCGTTTCACCCTCCAAATATCGGGTCGTTTCACCCGAAGTGTGACAGCTTGCATTGTCGTGATGGAGAATGATTCTGCGTTGTGGATTATTCTTCCTGATTTCTGCAAAGACTTCTGGCAAACAAATGGTCGTGTACCACTCTGAATTAACAGATTTACAATTTTCTAGGGGTACAGTAGCCACGTGTCCATCTATACCAAAAAAACAGGCGACCATTTGCTTCAAAGTGCTTTTCGCACGAGCAACTTTTGTTGGGTTCGGCTCATGTTGGAAGACCCAAACTGTTGACTGTTGCTTAGTTTCGGGGTCATATGCATAAATCCAGGATTCATCACCTGTGTAGATATTATAAACAGCTTTTGATGTACCACGATTGTATTTTTTTATCATTTTTTTGCACCAATCGACACGAGCCTGTTTTTGATCTATTGTCAAGTTGTGCGGTATCCAACGCGAACAAACTTTTTTTGCAGCCAAGTGTTCGTGTAATATCTTATGTATACTCGTCATACTAATGCCCAAGATCGCCTCTATCTCTCGATATGTCACATGACGATCTTGCATTATTAGTTTACGCACTGCGTCGATGTTTCGTGGCACAACAACTGATTTAGGCCGACCATCTTTAATTTCGTCCGTGAGCATACGACGTCCACGATTAAACTCACTAAACCAGTGATACACAGTAGTCTTCGATGGTGCTTTATCCCCAAAAGTCGAACTGAGTTGATCGATACACTGCTATTGAGTTAGACCACGTCGAAAATCATAAAAAATCATCGCACGAAAATTTTCTCGAGATAAATCCATTGTGATAATGACACGCAATTTTTGAAATCGCGTCACACAATGAAAACAATTGACAGACGGACGAAATAACCTGCATTCTACAGCCAAAGAGTTCCATTTTCAAACGTGATAATTTCTTTTTAAATATTATTTATGCAGTGGCCTGTTCCGGATTCTTAAATAGCAGCCTATGTACCATTCACACTACGCAGTCCTCTCCGCCTTCACGAGACTTGACTCCAGATTCGACCTCTTGGTCCTACCAAGATAAGATAAGATAATAACTCTTTAATGAATTACCACACAAACAGAAATAATACAAAAATAAATAAGGCAATACAATGTGCGGCCTTATCGCTGAAAGCGATCTCTTCCAGGCAACCTTTGGATAGAGCGAAATTTACGAAGATACGGAGTGCGGTGTACTTTGGAGGATACATTTAAGTACACATACATTCTTAGGTATACTAAAAATATGATAAAGTTTAATCCTAATACTTATAATAGTCTAATATATAGGTATATGCATATAGCAAACTATACTTACAGATAAAATACATAAATAGTAAATAAATAACGCTAGGAAGATGACATCGTCAGGTAAAGTAGTTTCACCTTCAACTTGAAGGTGTGTAAGGAGGATGACCGTCTTATTGCTTCGGGCAGAGCATTCCACCGAACAGCCTGGACAGTAAAAGGAAGCGCTGTAAAAGGAAGTGCCAAGTGAACGCGAGTAATCGCTAAGCCTGGGGAAAGGGGAAACTGTCAGTTATTGCATGGTTTTATAACCATGCATAGTTCATAGTTATTGGTCATAAGTTCATTTATTGATAACAAAAAAGTTACATGTCATTTGCATTGTTAACAATGAAATACAGAATTAAATAGAGATATTAAATCCAGTATATTAAATACATTAAATAGAATCTTATTATAGGATTGATGACTCAAAAAGTCATCAATTCTGTAATACGACTGTATAATAAGCCATTTTTTTTTATTTTACGCTTAAAGGATTGCGTTGATTGTGCATTAATAACGTCGATTGGTAAGCGATTGTAGACGGCTGGCCCCAACACATGCAATAACCGAGTGCTCGCGAGGTCTACTGTTCTCACAGAACCACTAGGTTATGTGGTTTTTTTAAATTTGTTAGTAATTCTTGTTTGTCAATATTATTGCAATGGTGGTTTCATAAGTGGTATTTCTTTCAGCTGTGGGCCAAGGAGCGTGAAGCGCGCGCGATCTTAATGAATGAAGTCATGAACTCTCTAAAACGGCAAGTCGAAGAGAAGATTGAAGCGAGCAGACTGAGACAGAAGGAGAATGTGTTAGAACGAGAGCAGATATTGGACCAAATGGACAACTTCCATCAGGAGGTTCGGAGTAGAGAAAGGGAGACTAAGGTGAGATATTACATACGTATTGCCGTACTAAAGAGAAAAAGAAAGGGGTAAAGAGGATCTACAGGATCCGCAATACCACGCTGCGCGCGAAGACCGGCATAGCAGGTGTTGGCGACAAGACTGCCAGGCTGAAGGACTGGTGGGTCACGTCAGTCTGCTTTTTTACGATTAAAGGGCTGGATCAATTTTGTTCTAATTTCGTATGTAATTACATTATGAGCGGGATTGGGACCCAGGCTACTTTTTACCCGACTGCGCAGAAGGAGTGTCATGATTTTATTGACAAACCACGCGCGCGAGTCAGCTAGTAACTAATATTTATAACAACAAATCATTTTGTCCACAGCTGAATAACACGCAGCACTCAACAGTGACAGTACTACAATCCCAGCTAAGCAGCTTGAAGGTCCAGCAACAGCAGTTAGAGGCGGCTCACGCTAGAGAGGCGGACATGCGCGCGGCGGCCGCCAACGAACGCGCTGTTAGAGGGGAGATAGCACGCGCTCAGCGCGAGGGGACTAAACATGCTTGGACATAGGGACCCTAGGACGTAGCACTCTTCCCAACTATCTCTGAAAAGGAATTCCTTCCAAGTTTCTCCGTCTTGCGCGCGGTAATGAAAGCGCTGTTAGAGGGGACATTTCACGCGCTCAGTGGGAGGGAACCAAACATGCTTGGACATAGGGACCCTAGGACGTAGCACTCTCTCCACTTATCTCTGAAAAGGAATTCCTTCTAAAATTTCTCCGTCTTGCGTGCGGCAAAGAAAGCGCTGTTAGAGTGGACATTTCACGCGCTCAGTGGGAGGGAACCAAACATGCTTGGTCATAGGGACCCTAGGACGTAGCTCTCTCTCCACCAATCTCTGAAAAGGAATTCCTTCTTAAATTTCTCCGTCTTGCGTGCGGCAAAAATTTGCTTGTTCTTAGCTCTCCTCTAACAGCGCTAATAGCACGCGCTCTGTGTGATAGGACTAAACATGCTTGGACGTAGGGGATAATGATGGGGATCAAACATGCTTGGACTTAGGGGATAGTGTTGGGGATTAAATATGCTTGGACGTAGGGGATAATGATGGGGATTAAACATGTTTGGACAAAACAACTTATCTCTACATTACAACAAAAATAATCTTCATCTAACGCTAATGACTCGCACCAAAACTAGTTTTGGGTTCTGAGCGAACTATCTTAAGTATTTCCTAAGGGATAGGTGTCAATTAAATCAAATCTAAGTTAAATAAATAGTACTACAGTTATCACCAAGAGCTTCGTCAAGGGTATAGTAAGATTTTACTTAGAAAACTTTCGTGATCATTATAATAAATACAATCGGAATTATAAATAAACCGGTATTATCGGTACGTGATAAATCCCGTATATATAATACTGGTATAATAGTAAGACTTCTATTAGAAACCTTCCGACTTTATTGCTGAAGTCTGCAGAGCTAAGCAAGTTTATAGAACGCAGATGTAATTTTCAACTTTTGACTGAACTATATATTTTATAATTATTTAGTAAGGAATGAAATTAAATGAAGTATAAGACAGATTGACGATCTCCGTGGTGCAGCGGGCGAATAGCCGGCCGAGACGCAGGAGGTTGCGAATTCTATTCCCGCCCCGGAACAAATGCTTGCATGACCTACAGATATTTGTTTCGGGTCTGGATGTTTTTCTATATATTATAAGTATGTATTTACAAAAAAAAGTATACAATTATTCTATCAGTTATCCGGCTCCCATAGTACAAGCTCTGCTTAGTTTGGGGCTAGATAGCGCTGTGTGAAATCTTTAGCAATATTTATTTATTTAGTAAGAAATATACATATGTGTCTTTAAGACTGAAATGGTGTTAAGCTATGTCTACCTGATGTGATTAATAAAAAATATATTTAAACAAAAAAAAACTAAAATAAACATTTAACAGACATCGTCTGAAGTATCTGTGTGATGCGTGATTAAAATACTGGTTTTACAAATAGGGCTTTTATTTATATTTTTGTACGTAATTCTAGTTAATTTACTACAGCCAGTCTAGCATGAGCTCCCTAGAGATATTTCTCTACGGAAAGATAAAGAAAAATAACATTATGACGTAGAAAGTAGAAAGATTTGTACGATCATGTTTCTACTCTTTCAGGGTGGTCATGCTGCTAGAGCAGAACGATCTATTCCATTTAGTTCAACTATAAGGGTCTACTCACACGGCGTTTTTTAAACGCACAGAAGACGCGCGCTAGCGTGCCTAACGTTAGGTAATAAGTAAAGAACACGAACGCGATTCTTAACATACTAGTGGTTCGCCCCGAACTGAGATCTCGCGAGTCTCCTATAGACGTTGGGTGGGCATTGCCACCTAAACTACTTAAGGGGACACCGGAGGGACAATCGCCCATACAACACGTACTACCAAGATCATTTCTAATTGGAGCATATTTCTACCTTAATAAGGTATAATTTTAATTTGAATAGTATTTATCTGGGTTCCCAACCATATATTAGATTAAAATACTTACCTAAAATGAAATAGAAGCGTATCGCATTCTGCATGTTTTAACGTCATAACAGACCTGTTTTCAACCTAATTGTTTCGTATTAAAAACAACAACATCTTACGTATCCTAGTCATGGGAACATAGATTATATCGTCTAGTTACAGAATAACAACACAATGAGAAAAATACAACAAGTTTTCTGTCATAATTTTTGGTATTACGGAACACGGTCAAAATCTAATCAAATTTAGAATCGTTCTATTGCTATCACTGTCGATCTGCGTGGCCAAACTTCGTCACTAAACAGGGATAGCGATATTCAGGCCGAAGTTTTTACGCGGCTGAATTGAAGTTGCGCTCAGGGTTCGCCGGCGCGTTAAGGTGATTTTATTGTGAATTATGTGTATTGTGTGTAGTAAATGTGTATGGACCTCATGAGTCTCAAATAAAGATTATTGTTATTATCAAAAACTAAAAAAAATATTTGTAATCTTTGACTTATAAAATACTGCCACGAAATGCATTTCCAACCTACTTGACCTACAGTTTCATTCAAATTACAAGTAACGGGAGTTCATGTAAATTGGTCTACTTTTTTGGGGGTAGAAATTCCAGTTAGGATTGCATACTTTTCTCTATATTTTTGTCACTAATGCACTAATTTATGCACACCAAATTTCGTCCAAGTTCAGTTTTTATTATGGCTAATAACTTTAAAAAAACTACAAGGTTCACATTAAAAATAAAAACACAATAACGTGCCACGTGACTGGACATTCCCATTTGTTTTTTTACCCCTCTTGATCCCCAATATCTCAACAACCCCCCTCCCAGTATTTCCTATACCGTCTTGATGCTGTTATAGATCACAAAATCAATAATTCGTCTTCCGATGAAGAACTATCGTCAAAGAATATGATAACAGTAGTGGCACAGCGTAGGTAGACCGTCCAAGAGCGGGGTTCCGTGAGCAACTACACGCTCGAACGCAAAACTGCCCTCTGGAACGCATGACCGCGTGACCGCTCTCTGACTGATAGAACCCTTAGTATTTCGCTATGGCCATGATTTTATGTAAATAATAGCTGTGCTCGCGGCTTCGTTCGCGTGGAATGGAGTCTGGGTAGCATTTTTATTTATTTAGGCTAATTATTCTACAAATAAGACACATACGTATAAATACTTTAATGAGGTATTTGGAGTGTTTCACTGCAAAGAGCTTATTAAATTATTTATACGCTGCACAGCGCTCATTATGTACGGCGCGGTGTTTGGCAAGTTTCTTACTCGCGTTAACTTCAGTTTCACATTTTGTAATGACTCCGTAAATGTTACATCAGAATAGCTCTAATGTGTTGTCTCTTGTCTCAAACTTATAAAACCTTCACATAAACCTTACATATTTACATACAAACTTTCATCCCCTATTCCCTATTGTTATTTTACACCCTTGAGGGTAAAACTTTTATAAATTTTAAATGTCATATTTATTGATGACATTCAATCAACAGCCTAAAAATAAGTTTCAAGCTTCTAGCTCTAAAAATTACGATACTTCCATACAACTTTTCATCCCCCCCTTTCAACCCCTTACAACCCTTTTTTCGCGTTAAAAAATTAGCTTATGTCCTTTCTCAGGCGCTAGCTAGACTATCTGTGTACCAAATTTCATTTAAATCGGTTTAGTAGTTTTGGCGTGAAAGCGCGACAGACAGACAGAGAGGTACTTTCGCATTTATAATATTATTTAATAAATTGATTAAAGTAAGAATTTGTTCCACGATTCAGTTTATTATTATTAAAAAGCGCCATCTTCCGGTTTACTTACAAACTATGATGTGCTTTGGGCGTAGCACCACCCGTAACATTTTATTTGACTGAATGAGAGGTAAATTTTGCTGCAGATGTTTTCACTTGAACCCGTTAGATGTCGCACAACCATTGTTTTGGAAACACGTCCAAGATTAACTATTTGCAAAAGCTATTACTCAGTAGTTTTTAATGAAGTTAAAGCTTTTGCGTGTTGTTTTTGTTAAAAGGGACAAATTCGTTGATTATTTTTGTGCATAAATTCCATACATATTTTGGGCGACTTGCACAACGATCTCTAAACGTATTTAGCGACTCTTGTTACTACAAAAAGTTAAACAGCTTTTTAACGCGTGTTTAAGACCCGGGTTCTACTACCAAAAAAAATAAACACTGCTTAGCGCCTGTTCAAACAATCCTATACAATAAATGGTAAGGAATTTTATAAACTTGTACCTATTTGTCCTTAATCCAAAACAATTATGTGTACCTATGTAATTTAATCCGATAATGATTTTTCATTACTCATGGTCTGAAAGTTGGTTATTGTAAACTCGATATCGACTCCGTAAATGACCTAGGGCCGTAAGTAAATTTGAATATAGAATAGGCTCCATGCATTCATAATATGCTAAAACGTAATACTTACAATCTCCATGACAAATAATTATTTTTAATTCATAGTCTAGTACATAGAGAAACACTAATAGACGTCAAGTATTGAAAAAAAATCTATAGATACCTACAAAACAAAGTCGGTTTAGTTACACCATTTATAAACTCAAGAACGGCTTGACCGATTTTGATGATCTTTGATTTGTTGGATTTGTCTTCTCCCCGAATAGCAGAACAACCATTCATCATCATCATCATCATATCAGCCGTAGGACGTCCACTGCTAGACAAAGGCCTCCCTCATTGATCTCCAGGAACTGCGGTTGGAAGCGGCCTGCATCCAACGCCGACCTGCGGTTCTTACCAAGTCGTCTGCCCATCTTGTGGGTGGACGTCCTACGCTGCGCTTGCCGGTCCGTGGCCTCCACTCGAGAACCTTTCGGCCCCATCGGCCATCTGTTCTGCGCGATATATGGCCTGCCCATGCGTTTGGGAACAACCATTAAAAATCGGAAAAATGCACGCAAAAAAATATGAAGAAAATTCATTTTCTCATACATAGATGCAGCTAATGGTGGCCGATTGACAATTCTACCGGCGACGTACAGTGGCTACCCGCGTCTTATGCATGTCAAGGCGGTGCGAAGTTCGCCGGGTCAGCTAGTAATGGATAAATACCGGTAACGCAAATTTTCTTTTTATTAGGAAACTGTTATACTTAGGTAATATTTTTTTTGTGATGAAAATGTATGTGTTACTAGTTTCCGCCCGCAGCTTCGCACGCATTGTTTGACTATAAAAAGTAGCATATGTGGTAATCCAGGTTATGATCTACGTACATACCAAATTTCATCGAAATTGGTTCAGCCGTTACGACGTGATTGAGTAACAAACAAATATCCAAACTTTCGCATTATATTAGTAGATACCTAGTGCGATACTCGGGTGTAACCGAACAATTCGATCGATCTGTTTACAAAATTAACCACGTAGAGACAATACCTAAATTAGCATTTAGGTATTGACGTGAAAACGGTGAATAAGTATATGAGAGAAAGAAATAATATTTATTCAGACCACAACAAATGGACACAGAAACAAATGTCACAAAAATATACATAATTTTACTCATCATCATCATCATTATATCAGCCGTAGGACGTCCACTGCTGGACAAAGGCCTCCCTCATTGATCTCCAGGAACTGCGGTTGGAAGCGGCCTGCATCCAACGCCGACCTGCGGTTCCTACCAAGTCGTCTGCCCATCTTGTGGGTGGACGTCCTACGCTGCGCTTGCTGGTCCGTGGCCTCCACTCGAGAACCTTTCGGCCCCATCGGCCATCTGTTCTGCGCGCTATATGGCCTGCCCATTGCCACTTCAACGTGCTAATCCGTCGGGCTATGTCGATGACTTGAGTTCTCCTACGTATCTCCTCATTTCTGATTCGATCCCGTAGAGAAACCCCGAGCATAGCCCTCTCCATAGCTCGTTGAGCGACTCTGAGCTTATTCATAAGGCCAATAGTGAAGGACCACGTCTCGGTTCCATATGTCATCACTGGTAACACACACTGATTGTAGACTTTCGTCTTAAGGCACTGAGGTATGTTGGACGAAAAGACGTTGCGAAGTTTCCCAAACGCTGCCCATCCGAGTTGGATTCGACGATTGACCTCTTTCTCGAAGTTGGACCTACATACCTAATTGGACTGTTTGTCCTAGGTATACATACGCGTCGACAACTTCAAGAGCCGAGTTCTCAACCATAACTGGGGCAGGGACGACATGGACATTCGACATGATTTTCGTCTTCTCCATGTTCATTTTAAGTCCTACCCGTTGGGAGACTCGATTGAGGCCTTCGAGCATCGTGCTGAGCTCTTCCATCGACTTTGCCATGACCTCAATATCGTCGGCAAACCGAAGGTGAGTGATGTATTCGCCGTTAATATTGATGCCCAGTCCTTTCCATTCCAGAAGCTTGAAGGCATCTTCCAATGCGGTCGTAAACAGTTTCGGAGAAATGACATCTCCCTGTCTTACGCCTCTTTTTAAGGGAATCGCCTTCGAGCTCTGTTCATGTACTCGGACTGACATAGTGGCGTTTTTATACAAACACTTCAACACTTCGATGTACCGATAGTCAATACGGCATCGTTGGAGAGACTCAAGCACTGCCCATGTTTCGATCGAATCGAAGGCTTTCTCATAGTCCACAAACGCGAGACATAGCGGCAAGTTATACTCTTCGGTCTTCTGTATGACTTGCCGCAGCGTATGTATGTGGTCTATGGTACTGTAGCCTTTACGGAACCCGGCTTGTTCGGGAGGCTGGAATTCATCAAACCTGCGTTCGAGACGGTTCGCGATGACCCTCGAAAACAGCTTATAAACATGGCTCAAAAGCGAGATGGGTCTGTAATTCTTAAGCAAGGTGTTGTCACCTTTCTTGAAGAACAGAACCACCACGCCCCCGTTCCATGCTTTTGGTGTCGTACCTTCAAGCAAGGCGGAATAATCTTACTAAAAATTTAAAATGTAGTGACGAAAGGGTCCTCAGCAATTGCTACAGTATGTTGCTATACTGCAGCGCTGGTCTTCTGCTGAGGCCAGTGTTGACCTCACGGACACCCAGACATAAGTACTATAAGAATTAAAATAATTATCCAACATTATAGGTATCTGCGCCTTCTACAGATCACTAACTCAAAAGTCATACAAACCATGACTGACAATTTATTAATAATCCGTGCCAAGCCGGGGCTGATCAGCTAGTAAATAATAAATAGAGTGACGACAGAAGAATATGAGTGGAGAGTGAGAGAGACACCACTATGGCTACCATGGTTGGCTGATTTGAAGGGCAAAAACATGGTCTTTTAACTTAAACCTCAACACGTTAACATTATCTATTCATATTTCTTATATTTATATCTAAACGTCTCTTTCTTAAGTTGTGTTGTGTGAAATATTTTGGACCATAATATAGGTACAACAACAAGGACCTAAGTTCGGATCAGTTGGTATATAAATAAGTAAGTTCATATCTAGGTACTGGTAGCGCTGTTTTAGGCCTCTGATATGGCTTGACGTTTTTTTTATATCCAGGATCGATATTCTAACGTGCCCTCCGAAGCACAGAAGCGCTCAGTCACAAATGGTAGCGGACATATCCAAGGAACGTCGCTCTACTTAGTAGATTCCATAACTTGAAAGTCATTCTGTGTGATACATTATAATTAAATACTTTATTTCAAACAACTTAGTAAAGCCATATCTAAAACCAAAACACACACAGTAAATAAAATATAAACGAGGACAATTTTAAATAAACTAGAGGTTCGCCCCGAACTGAGATCTCGCGAGTCTTCCAAAACACAAAAAACAATATCCTTAGGGCGACTCTCGCAACGATGCCTAAACGTATTTAGTGCTAAATATGAATTAAGGAGTTGTCAAATCAAAGAAATACGTAAAATTTAAACATGTTTAGTCGCTAAATACGTTTAGGGATCATTGTGCAAGCCGGCCTTAATCTTTGACTAATAAAATATGTACGCCACGAAATATGAAACCAACTCACTTGACCTACAGTTTAACTTAAATCACAGGTAACGGGAGTTCATGAATTTTGGATACTTTTTTGGGATAGAAATTGCAGTTATTCCGGATTTTAAACTTTTGCCTATATTTGTGTCATTAAAGCTACACGCATACCAAATTTCAGCACTGGTGTACCCTGGTGTACCCTGTGAATTTTGTCATGGTTCAGTTTTTGTTATTGTTACCTAATAACTTTAAAAAGTACAAGGTTTAAATTAAAAATAAAAATGGGGTTGAAACTCACAAATACTTTTTAGTAGACGTGTCATTTGACCGGATAGTCTCATATTGATTTTTTTACACCTCTTGAACCCCAATATCTCAACAACCCCCCCCCCCACATACACATTTTTAGCTCATTTAGACATACCAAAATTGTGCCAACATTATCTACCTATGTACCAAATTTCACGATGATCGGATAAACGCTTCGAAAGTTATCCTCATACAAACAATAGAGATCCCGCTTTGTACGATCAACAAAAATATAATAGGGACTGGGTGAAAAATAGAAACTACCATTTTGTGCCAAGGGTGACTAATTGCGGTAATTATAACTTCGTACGCGGCACTTTCAGAAATGAGATGTGCAACACTCAGCCACCGTTCTCAGGATGCTGTTGCGACTGGCCCGAACTCTGTTCATCAGCGATGCAGTTTTTTTGCGCATGATGGTGTCAAAGCCATCTGTGTGATAATGGGCAAATACCCCCGACGCACTGAAGTATCGGAGCAGCCGCAACATCATCCGGAAGATGTTATTATATTGGATGCGACTGAAAAGCCGTAAGAGCTTCCTCAGATCCAACAATCCCACGGACAAAAGCCCGGCAGTAGCGAGACTTGAATTATGGTCCTCCCATCACACTGCCCCTCCTGATTACGTTCCACCAGCGGAGCATCTCCCTTCCGGCTACAAGCTGCAGTGGCCAATTTGGAAGTCCCTAAACCGTTTGCGCACTCAAGTTGGCCGCTGCCGAGACAATTTAGGCAAGTGGGGATACATCGACCCATTCCGGAGCCAGTGCCACTGCGGGGCCACCACACAAACAATGGCCCACCTGCTCTCATGTCCTCTATGCCCAACCACCTGCACACAGAATGACTTGTACTAGGCAACAGAGAGGGATGTGGAAGTTGCTCTTTATTGGGCTGATAAAATTTAAAAGTCAAATAGCCATTGACACGAAAGAAGAAGAAGATTGGATGCGTAGGACATCCAATGATCTTTTGGTATGTTGGACCCATAGACTTCCCGTGTAAAAGCTCTGACAGTATGCTTTAAAAACATTAGTGTAAAAATATTTATAAAATCGGTATATCACCGAACGCTATGCAAGGGCCAAGCGATCGGTGGCTAGCGCTGCAGAGAGAGGAACCTCCTGACCATGCGTGTCGAGTCCACGAGCGAGATCTCCAAATCAACTTGGGAAATCGGCGTTGAATGTATCTATGTATGTTTGTCCGTCGATGACTTTCGAAGCGTTGATTCGATCATCGTGAAATTTGGTGCACTCGTATAGGTAGATAGTGATGGCACAATTCTGGTGTGACTAAATGAGTCAAAAATAGGGGGGGAGGGGGTTATTAAGATATTGGGGTTCAAGAGGGGAAAAAAAACAAAATGGGACTATCCGGTCATGTGGCACGTTTAATGAAAGGTCTTCATGAGTACATTTTAACCCATCATTTTATTATAATTTTTCAATTAATTGATTCTATTAGGAACACTTACTTATATGTATATATGTAATGTAAGAATTAGCAATCAAAATCGATTGCTGATAGAAAATAACACAAAAAATGAAAAAAAAAAAAATTATACCCCGTAAACGAACGTAACTTAAAAAATACAGTTAAAAACCATTGGTATTATTTTTATTATGAATAAGTACCTACTAATAATTTCTGTAAAAAAGTAATGATATCCCATCAAAAACATAAATGTGAAATGAAGCAGAGTTCAATATTATGATATATGCCTTGGTTATTGATTTCAACGACAAAAGAAATGAGATCTAAATAGGTGCCAAGTTCAATGATCAGTCCTGAAATTTATTTATAACTAGCTGACCAATCCGCAGCTTTTAGATCTCACTTCTTTTGTCGTTGAAGTTAACAACCAAGGCGTATATCATTATGTTGAACTTGGCTCTCATTTCATATAGGTATCTACCTATATGTTTTTGATGGGATTTAAATTATCGAAAGCATTTCCTAAAAAGAAGTGCTTGTTAGGGTTCCGTAGCCAAATGGCAAAAAACGTAACCCTTATGCATTCGTCATGTCTGTCTATCTGTCCGTCCGTATGTCACAGCCACTTTTTTCCGAAACTATAAGAACTATACTGTTGAAACTTGGTAAGTAGATGTAAGTATTCTGCGAACCGCATTAAGATTTTCACACGAAAATAGAAAAAACACAATAAACTTTGGGGGTTCCCCGTACTTAGAACTGAAACTCAAACATTTTTTTTTCTATTAAACCCATACGTGTGGGATATCTATGGATAGGTCTTCAATAATTATATTGAGGTTTCTAATATCATTTTTTTCTAAACTGAATAGTTTGCGCGAGAGCCACTTCCAAAGTGGTAAAATGCCCCCCCCCCCGGAACTTCTAAAATAAGAGAATGATAAAACTAAAAAATATAATGATGTACATTACCATGCAAACTTCCACCGAAAATTGGTTTGAACGAAATCTAGTAAGTAGTTTTTTTTAATACGTCATAAATCGTGAACCGCAATTTACCTTTCATTCAATCAACCTAAATATAAAAAAATTACAACGAACTACAAGAACTTTTATATTATGTTACCTACTTGCTGCTACGGAACCCTTCATGGGCGAGTCCGACTCGCACTAAGCCGCTTTTTTTCGTTTGAATACTCATTTTAATACCAAGTTTTCTACCTATCTTAACTTTTTACCTAGACTAAAGACTAATGAGTAGGTAATTATTAGGTCCTTAGGTACACACGGCTACACATCAAGCTATACATTTCCAGTATAAGCTGACCTCGCATTGTGTAGGCTCGTAGAATGAGAGGTCAGCTTATACTGGAAATGTATAGCTTGATGTGTAGCCGTGTGTACATATGAAATTAGCGTTTTGTACGGGAGGAATATAAAGTAGGTAATTTTATTTTGTAAAATATATTTAATTAATCAAAGTGTGCACCTACTGTGTGTTATCTATGCACGTTTGCCATCTCATAGGTAGTTCATTGATCCTTTACTAAAAAGCCATGACTTAGTGACACATCTAGGTTCGGGACTCTCGGTGCGCGAGTCCTACTCGTACTTATTTGAGATTGAGATTCAGGTGAGATTGTGTTCAAACGAAGTATGGTTAAAAAAAATTAGACTGGTCCTCTTTTTCTTTAACCTTTTTGATAGAGTGGCGTGATACGAGCAGGTCAATTACCTAACTGCTAGTGGGTGTGGGCTAGTAGTGTTAAACGGAATAATATTAGATACTTTATTAAGTTATTCACCTATTAGTGGTTCGCCCCGAACTCAGATCTCGTGAGTCTCCCATAAAAATATTATTTGTACCTAATCTTTGACTGTCAAAATAGTGCCACAAAATAAAACCAACTAACTTGACTTACAGTTTCATTCAAATTATAGGTAACGGCAGTTCATGTTAATTGGTTATTCTTTTTTGGGGTAGAAATTGCAGTGATTCTGGATTTCTGACTTTTCTCTATAGTATTTACTTGTGTCACTAAAGCAAGACGCATACAAAATTTCAGCACTGTGGGGTCACTGGTGTACCCTGTGAATTTTGTCACAAATATAGGCAAAAATTTGAAATCCAGAATAACTGCAATTTGTACCCCAAAAAAGATTTCCCACATCACATGAACTCCAGTTACCTGTACCTAATTTGAATGAAACTGTAGGTCAAGTTAGTTGGTTATTTATTTCGTGGCACTATTTTGATAGTCAAAGATTACAAATAATATTTTTTTGTTTTAATCGGAGACTCGCGAGATCTCAGTTCGGGACGAACCACTAGTTACCCTACAAATTTTTTTCTTTTTTAACCTGTGTTGTCCCACTACAGGGTAAAGTCCTCCCTCCCTTGTTTCTAGTTTTTTCTATAACCTGCTGTAGTGGACCTTACCCTTCAATTGATCAATTAAAAATTAATCGTGAGGATCTAAGGATGATGGTGGGAATCATCACAGGACACTGCGAACTTAACCATCACCTCTTGAAGACCGGGGCCGCGGACAGCGGGCTTTTGTCGTGCATGTCTTCAGGAAGAGAGACGGTGGAGCACGTGATATTTCACTGCACAGCCATACGCGATGTCAGAATGTAGACAGGTCTGCAGGAGCTCATAGAACCCTCATCCGCAAACACCACAACATCCGAGGGGATCTTGGAAAGCTGCATCCATCAACACAAGTGCTCCGTTATTTCAAGGAGCTAGGATGACTGAGGTCAGATCAGAAAGGGCGTAATGCATAATACACCCCTATGTGAGACGTCAGTTCAGATGATTTCCCCCCCCCCCCCCCCCCCACCCCCCACCCCCGTAGAATTAAAATAAAGCTATTTATTTTATTTTACTTATTACATTTATTTGTACTAGGTACCATGATATGGAACAAGTTTATGGCCCACCTGATGTTAAGTGGTAATCATCGCCTTGCCTTGTAGGTCACGCACGTTAGAAACGTTCCCTAGGATGCACTGCCCTGCGACCACCATCTTGAGGCATGCCAGGTGTAAAACTTATGTGGCTGTAAACCCTTCAAACCGAAACACAGCAATGCTGCTTGGCGGCAGAAATAGGTAGAGTGGTAGAACTTGTACGGGCGAGCCTTTTCACAAGGAACTCTACATTTGATTCTTAGCGGCAAACCCAGCGAGTCGTGCCTTGACAGTGAACCATAGATTATAAATCCATGCCAGTAGTGATGTGCAAAAAACAAGCACTCTCTTAAAATCCGGCTATCAGAAAGTAGAACCTATTTCCTCTGTTGCACAGTGAGAAAATAGCCGGCAGTGAGTCGCAGGAGGTTGCGGATTCGATTCTCGATGCGGGACAAATGTTTGCATTGTCTATAGATATTTGTTGGGTATTTCTCTATATATTATAAGCAGGTATGTGTACCTACCTATATAGTACAAAAAAAGAATCTGTATTCTATCCGTTATCGGGCTCCCATAGTACAAGCTTTGCTAAGTTTGGGGCTAGATAGCGCTGTGTGAAATGTCCAGAATTATTTTTATATTATTATTATTTTTCTAACAGTAATAAGTTCTTTGTGAAAGAGCTCGCCCGGGGAAGTACTACCACCATACCTATTTCTGCAAGCACCATTGCTGTGTTTTAGTTTGAAGGGAATGGTTGTCGGTGAAAATACAGGCACATGAAGCTTTACACCTGTATGCCTCAAGTTGATGGAAACAGGGTAGTGCATCGAAGGGCACGTTCCTAAGGAGCGTGACCTACGAGGCGATACTTTGATAAAGGCGATGGTAACCGCTTAACATAGGCTTGTTCCATCTCCAATTCGTATAAAAAAACTAAAGGAAAAAAAATATTTAGCACATTGCCTGGGTAAACGTCTCTCACAAACCGTCCTCCAACCATCTCTGTTCTTTGCGGTATCCCACCATCCTCTATCAAAGGCTTTGAGATCGTCCAGTCAGTGCAACGCTTTCTCAGCTGACCACGTCGCGTTCCGTCACGCTGACAAAGTGGGGGCCAAACAGTTCAAACGAGAACCTGTATACGAGTAGGTATAATGTATGTAGGTACCATAAGATTAAGGTTCGGTCAAATAATTTTGGCCGAAAATTACACTCAACGCGTAACTTATATTTCTGCCAACTCGTAGCTATGTAAAAATAATCAATTTAAAATTCAATAATATAGGTAAATACGATTTTCTTTCATTCACTCCCAATAATTGTGGTCCCACTACATTATCGCCAACTACCTATCGTACCTATAGCTGAGCGAATGGCAGATATAAAATTAAAGAAAATACTGAGTCTCGAACGTCTAGAAGGCGGGCGAGCGTACCTACATAAACATAACTCGCACACGCCCCCAGTCAAAACATTCTTTCGAACACAACACCGACCGAATCCATAAAACGAGACCAGCCTAGAGAGGCAACCGAAAAATCCAGGCTCTATAATTATGTTCAGCTACCACTGGATCTACCGGCAAGCCAATTTAAATTTACTGCGAACGCCGCACGTGTCCCACAAAATGAATACCCACTACCGCACAGAAACACGCACGAAAAAACCATAGAAGAATCGCTGGCGCCACCCCTTCGACGCTAGTGGCTGCGCGCATCGACCACGCCCGTTTCCAAACGCTACCCTCGCTGTTTCACTCTCGCTTGCTGTGGTGCCATCTGGCCATCACATTCGGATTCGCGCCGGCGTTCGAAAGCTACCAGGTTTCAGTCAGTACGCGTTTAGCTGTCGCGCGTTGTGAGCGTTGTCGGGGACGCCGCGCGTAACGCCGTCGCGGTGTGTCAAGTGAAGTGACGTGTCGGTGCCGAAGTGGCGGGTTTCCTTGCTACCGGTCGGGGGGCCCATGCGCCCTTCCACCAACACCACATTGGTAAAAGTTAGTGTCCTGTGCTTCTGTAAAAACAATATTTGTCTATGATTGGGTGGAACTGTGAATGTGATTGAGTTACGATGCCGACGTATGGAGGTTGTTTATATTTTTGTGATGTACCTATACTAACATTATCAATTAATTTGTACACTAACAACTTGCTTCTTAATTTGTGTTGATATCTGTTATTGTGTTATGTTCCTGCTCTACCATCTACCTACTTGTATTTTACGTTGTACAAACTAAATTACTCTGATATAAGTATACAAAAATGGTACCTATCAGCTAAGCCTTATGTACTAATTTGCCTGGTAGCTCCTACCTACATAAAATGTAAATCAGGTCTTGCATTAATAGCAAAACTTAAGTAGGTAGGTACATCAATTCAATAATAATCACAATCATGTTTTACTCTTAAAATAAAATATATCTTTAACATTAATATTTTGTGTTACAAAACTATCCGCCCTTAGATTAGACTGTTTTGTCAAATATTTTACAATCAGAGTCCGATCTTAGGCCTATGTTCAGGTTTAGGCCTAAATGCTAGAAGATCTACAAACAAAGATGCTGTTTGCAATCAACAATTCAAATTATGTTTAATCTCAGACGATAAATACCTTATTTTATTTTATGCACATAAAATATTCGGCGCAGCCAATTCGACAAAAAATATGCATTCGCCGAATACCTACAGAATATATAAATGTGAAGGCAGCTTTATATTTTTAGACGAAAATTCTTTTTTTAGTCACCATTATTAAATGAAGATGACACTGAAGATTTAATGAGGAATGCAGACTGCTTCTATTTGGCCTTGTTTTGATAACTACCTACTTATTTCGTTATGATAAATATACCATCCTGTCCTAGGCACTACTGATGCAATTTGTGCCGACCTCCGTGGCGCAGTGGACGAATAGCCGGCTGAGACGCCGTAGGTAGCGGGTTCGATTCCCGTCCCGAAACAAGTGTTTGCTTGATCTACAAATATTTGTTTCGGGTCAGGATGTTTTTCTATATATTATAAGTAAGTATTTACAAAAAAAAAGTATATAAGTATTCTATCAGTTATCTGGTTCCCATAGTACAATCTCTGCTTAGTTTGCGC
This sequence comes from Philereme vetulata, assembly GCA_918857605.2. Lineage (NCBI taxonomy): Eukaryota > Metazoa > Arthropoda > Insecta > Lepidoptera > Geometridae > Philereme > Philereme vetulata. Next base: position 11,547,234 of record OU975420.1, on the reverse strand, counting down.
TGTGTGAAATGTCCAGCAATATTTATTTTATTTAATTTGCGACTAGGCTTCAGTTTTTTTGGATATCTAGTATTTTACAAAATTTATATAGTACCTACCTACCTATGTCCGTACCTACGGTAATAGATAAAATTGCAGTTACAAAATATTACCTACCTACAGATTACTCAATGCGGACAAACAAGATAACCTTGTATTATTGTTGTGTGTTGCGTTTATAGACCTGTTAATAGCTTAGATACCAAAATTATGTCTTCCATTGTTTCATTATTGCTGAAAATCTTAGCTCCTGGTGAAACTTATCTCCATGACGGGGTTTTTTTATGTACCTACCTAGTGAACGTTGACAGCTTCAAAAAGTTAGAAAAAACTAGGCACCTATGTATAGCAGTGTCAACGCCTGTCTCCTAAACCTTACCATTACAGTTGTTGTTCCTAAGGTGTTTATATACATAAAATGAAAAAATTAAAAATATTTATTTGCAGCCAAAAACTTATCAATAAGATTAGGTAACATGAAGATAATTTTTGTAATTTACCTAAGATGCCTGGTATAATAGCAATATACATTTTATACAGTCTGAGGCAGAAGGCACTACCTACCATCACAAATTAAGCAGCGTCCTTCACACTGGGCAAGCCTGTATCGAAAAGGACTATCTATTACTTGCATTTAAGTGTAGTAGAGTTGCTTGTGAAAGGACTCGCCAGGGGAAGTACTACCACCTATTTCTAACGCTAAGCAGCATTGCTGTGTTTTGGTTTGAAGGGTATGGTTTCCGGTGAAATTACAGGCACATGAGGCTTTACACCTGTATACCTCAAGTTGATGGACGTAAGGCATCGTAGGGCACGTATCGGCGTGTGACCGAGGCAATACTTTGTTATAGGCGATGGTTATCACTTACATCAGGTGGGCCATATGCTTGTTACATCGCCAGGTCTAAAAAAAGAGATTTTACAAATTTTGTAATTTTGTATTGATACAGAAATAAAAAAAAACTGTATTTGTTGTAGCGGTTTCTATCAGCTACCTGAGGGCTTATGGTGGGTTCCTATATCCGTCGGTAACCAGCTACGACTCGTTTCTCTTTGAAAACCTGTCAAAAGTCACTTTTTCAAGGAGATACGAGGCGTAGTCGGTTACCGACGGATATAGGAACCCGCCATTAGTCAAGTTACATTCGATTAGCGATGACGCTAGTCGATAAGTCTTAAAATGTATGGGATTTGACACATGCTATCGAAATATCACGTGATATATCGACAACAAACCTATGTAGAAATCGAATCGATTCGAAGCGAATGTATCTTGGGTACGGGCCCAAGTCTGCCCATCGTGTAGGGCTAGATAGGTAGGGGAGAAGGAGGCTCATTAAGACACTTTTTACATAATAGGTCCTAGATTTTTTTGTATTTAAATTTTTTGTGCATTTTATGCAGTAAAACCTATATATGTATTTTACCTTTAGAATACAATAATAAAATTAACATATTTATTGAGTAGGATATGTAAAATTTTAATTTTAGTAATCTATTGACAATGTCCCAATCTACCCCTCATGGGAGGCAGTTTGGGACGCTATTGGGGCAGGTTAGGACTGATGATTTAAATGGCCATAATAGTAATAAAATTTTTTTTATTTTAAAACATGCTTATTATTATTAAAATGTATTTGTTAGGAACTATAAATTCTTCAATTATCACAATCAAATTCGTACAATTCGATCAATCAAAATTACAAACTATGTAAAATACAATCACTTAAACGTGCAATCAGTTAACATTTTTAACATTATCTGTCATTTCTTATTTTCTTATTAGGATAAATTACCCGAGTTTAAATCTAGAAAAATCGAATCTAAAAGTAAGCATCCCAGCAGTTCTGGAAGTGCTTCCAGTTTCATTGGGTGATGGCACCTTTGCCAGGATGTCCAATATTGATATCGTCCACTAATCTTCTTTTTCGGTAAAGAAAAATTTATTGAACCTTGCCTTTTTCTTCATAAAATTAACTGTATTATCATTTTTTTCTTCTACTTTGGCTACAAAATCCAAAGCTCTGTCCATATTTCTTGACACGCATTGAATTAAGTAATAATCCCCAGGTTTTATGAGTTCCATTCTCAATTCTGGCGCGTTGTCCATGGTACCGTCTTCTTCGTCAGTTAAGGCACAATCAGTGTCACCGTGGACAGAGTAGTTAGTTTGGTCGGAATCTGAGTCGAAAACTTCTTTTATTCTTTTAGCTTTCTTGGGTTTCAGTTTTGGCACATGTTTTTTAAATTTTCGTAGTCCTGATTTTTCTAATTTTTTCTGTCTTTCCAAATAAGCTGCTTCAACTTCATTCTTCTCTGGTGTTTGTGTTAAAATTTGCGATTTCCCTTTCTTTCTACCCTTTGTTGATGTCTGTCGAGGTGGTGCTTGCGGATATGGCATTATCATTTCAGGTGTCATGATTGAGTCCGTGATAAGACTGGCGTTTGACTCTTCATTTGTTTTATGTGTCACATTCGGTGGTTTATCTTTTATCGATTGACGGTTTCACTCTTTTTCTTAGACTTGCGATCCATTTTTGCATCGGTGTATGCAACTGAAACAAATGAAAACTTTAATATTTACAAAGGGGCACATTAGGACATGTCCTAATGTGCCCCCTAATATGGGTCCTAACCTGCTCCAAGGCACCATTTAAAAAACTTTGTGTCATAAAACAGTTTTTATTTATTTTGAAACTAATACGTTTGGCTCTATCCATGCATAGATACCCAAATTTAACAGAAACTATAAAAAAACATATAATATACGCTCATAATAGGCAAATAAACACTTACGCAGTCCAGATGAAATATTTACACCAGCCACCGGAAATACCGACATGCTAATAAGTCAGTTTGACATCTGACAGCGCGGCAAATGACATGTGATGGCTTGTAGTACTAGTGTTACCATACTAAAAGTGCATTTTCTGCCAAAAAAATGACCATGGTTTTGGAGAAATCTCCAATGTCCAAAGGTGCCCCTGTCCTAAGCTACCTCCTTCTCCCCTAGATAGATAATTTATTTATTGCGCACTATTAAATACAAACATATAAAAGAAAATACACTTTTAAATCATAGGTACAATGGGCGGCCTTATCGCTAAAAGCGATCTCTTACAGGCAACCTTTGGCTGGACAGGATCTATATGAACAAATAAGGACGGTGGCGTAAGATATTATTAGAATCCCTACAACAAGTATTTTTTTCAATTTATAAAAGATATAGATAATATAAAATAAAATCCTTAACTATATAATATAATCATAAAATTCCATAAATATTAATAATAAGATACATAAAATATATATGGCTACTTGGGTGTATAGACTTTATTATACCTTCCTGTAAGTAGGTATTAGTATTAAGCCACAAATTTCATGTCACGGCGAAATGTATGTGCTTTCGTGGGCCTTTGAGTGGATCGCCGTGTGACACTAGCCACTAGGTCGCGACACATGACCGCGTGACAAAAACCGTCCTTATTTACGTTTTTGTCACGTGTACTTGTTACGGTCACGGAGCCATGGTGCGTTGACATGTCACATATAAAAAAAAATTGTTTATTACGGGCACAAAAAATACGACCCATATCACATACAAATATAAACAAACAAAATTAAAATACACATAATTGAAACCTCCTGTTCCGAAGTTGGTTAAAAATACAGTAATATGCCACGGAGCAGATGCTCCAGTGTAATCATTTTTTATTTCCGTCCAAGTGTATGGAAATCCAATACTTATAAATTCCATTTTTATATATCTGGTCAGAGACAGTCCTCAGTACGCTATTGTTGGAGCGACTCAGCCTACTCCAGAACGACGCTACGTGAGTTCGGATGATGTGATAATCCACAAATGTGTATCCACCTTTAGGTGCTCTATTGTATGAGCTTCAGCTAGCTATATCGGCTACAACTGTAGTATTCGGTGCAGACATGTCCCGGAAAGAGCTTAGGAACATAAAGTACCTACTTATTTCATCATCATCCACAGCCCGACTTCACCCACTGTTGGGGTTTCCCCCAAGTTTGTGCCATCCGCCACGATCCTGTCTAGCGCTAGTCTCACCCATTGACGGCCCGCGACTCTAACGATGTCCTCCAAACATGTCGCTGCTGGACTTCCTACTACAGCCATTCCTCGGCCACCATTCAGTCGCTACCCTGTTCCACTGCATCACAGTTATTTACCTGACATGAATGAATAAATATGTATTTATTAAAAAAAAGGGTTTTATATAGTGCACTTATATAAATAGTTATAATTCTAGGATACCTAGGGTGTTGTGTCTTGTGGTTCTGCACTACCTACAACCTTGATATCTACATCAAATACTTTGGTATACCTTCCTATAACTAAGTTTAAAAACTTGTGTTTAGACGCAAAGAATCTCTGCTTCGGCTCGAAAAACATAGGATGGGCATAACAATGTAGATAGGTATGACTGACTACAGATAGAGTCTGTCAAATGATAGTAGATCCTGAAAAATCGCGGCAAATTCAAAAAATATCAGCGTGGCAACCCAAATATTAGGGAATAACAAGGATGCCACACTCCGATTCTCATTTTTCCTTATCTGTTGAAAAAAAGTCAAGAGTACCTTAAACGACGACGTATTTGAAGAATATTAAGAGAGTGACTGAAACGAAAGAAGTAAGTCAGATTCATGGGAAATGGTCATCCGTGGTTCCTGCCTACATCTTTGGGAAATGGCATTTTTTGCCTATTTTTCCGGTTCAGAATGACAAAACCTATAAAATGGTTCAATATTATTAATCTGCAGTTGATAAGAGTGGGTTACAATTCGTTATTATTATAGTTATTTATAGTACGTGCAATTATTATTTTATACCACCCTAAATTTACCCAGCTGTAGAACATAGCGTCCGTAGGTGGAAACACGTTAGTATTGCCATGTAAAAAGTTACCAAAAAATGCGAGTGCCTACTTTCGTTTGACAGACTCTACTATAGGTATAAAATAGCCAGACTGAGTTTTATACTATTATGAGTATGTACATCATTATACCTACTGCTTCTTTAGGAGCAAGGAAAAAAGAACATTAAGAAAAACTATAGACTATAGTCTAACTTTTTATTAGCTGCAGTAAAATGACGTTTCTAAATGTCATTCCGTAAAATAATGTTGCCAGCCTAATCTCAATAGGGATGTGATTCAGTTCACAAAAATTAATTAAATAACATTATTATGACGTTTTTGTTTCATTTTGAATGTACCTCCCTATACTTCCACTAAAAAAGATCAATCATCTAGTATAGTAATAATAATAGGTTAAAAAAATACATTACAACTTAATATTAAATCTCAAAAAAAAAAACCAAACTGATTATTCATTTATGATTCACTCATTTAGCTACATCCCTATTTATTTTTCTTCAAAAACCGGCAACCCACAAAACGTCATTTTACTGCAGCTAATAAAAAGTTAGACTATAAGCAGAATACTTAACAACCAAAAGCCCGTGTTTTGAATATAACGATAATTTAACATAAACTATGTAAAAAAACTTTTCGATCTACTTTTCTCTACTAGGGTCAAAAGAACATTCATCATTCTCATAATACGAGTATCAGCCATAGGAGGTCCATTGGTGAAAGATTTGAACATAGGCCTCCCCCATAGATATCCAGAGTGACCGATATTGCTCAGCCTGCACCCAGCCGCTCCCAGTAACCTTTTACATCGCCGTCCTTTCCATCTAGTGTTGTTTTTATGAACGGGCTAATAGCAAACATAACAGAAGATTTTTACTGGTTTTTCTTACGAAGGCACGTGCTCAAAAATGTTTTTTATTTTTTTCTTAGATCATTATAATCCACGTAATAACGAAACAATAGAACTTGTTGGTATAAAGAGAAACCCCAAAAAATACGTTTTTCATTACGCCGATTTCTAAAGATCAAACAAAAACATAATTCAAGGAATTTGAAACTCTTTTATTGTATTAAGGTGGTTAGAAGGTTTCCTATTTTTTGGGGGAAAGCGAAAAGAAAGGGGTGGGTGAGAGCTTGATAAAATTGACCTCCGTGGTGCAGTGGGCGAATAGCCGGCTGAGACGCAGGAGGTAGCGGGTTCGATTCCCGCCGCGGAACAAATGTTTGCGTGATCTACAGATATTTGTTCCGGGTCTGGTTGTTTATCTATATATTAAAAGTATGTATTTACAAAAAAAAATGTATATAAGTATTCTAGCAGTTATCTGGTTCCCATAGTGCAAGCTCTGCTTAGTTTGGGGCTAGATAGCGCTGTGTGAAATGTCCAGCAATATGTATTTATTTGTAATTTTGTTTTAAATTTTGAGAAATACTTGTAAGTAAATCTTACAAGTATTTCTCAAAATTTAAAACAAAATTACAAATACTTGTAAGTAAATCTTACAAGTATTTCTCAAAATTTAAAACAAAATTACAACCTGCCAAATACTTAATTTAAAGTTGCCTAATTGAATACTTTGTTTTGCCCGGGATAATGAGTAAATATGAATTTTATATTTTTAATTGTTTCTTAGTTATGTTTAAGGGCCTATGTCAATTTTATAAAGTACCTACTGAAAAGTAATGGGTAGGACGGCCCTTCTAAATAGAAAGATGACATGATACAGGTTTGCTGGGAGTCATTGGGTACAGGCCGCATAAGATCGGTCGCTCTGGAAGTCTATGGGGAGGCTTATGTTAGGTAAGGCCGTCTTATGGCCGATATGATGAATTTTAAAGTGCATGTCATATTCATCAACTATAAATAATAAAAAGTCAAGTGCGAGTCGGACTCGCGCACGAAGGGTTCCGTACCATTATCTATAAAAACGGCAAAAAAATCACGTTTGTTGTATACGAGCCCCTTTAAATATTTATTTTATTCTGTTTTTAGTATTTGTTGTTATAACGGCGACAGAAATACATCATCTGTGAATATTTCAACTGTTTAATTATACTTATCACGGTTCATGAGATAAAGCCTGGTGACCAAGGGCGGATCCAGCTTTGGTGCCGGGGGGGTCACATAGGCGTAGTCAAGTCACAAGAAGTTCTATTTTAATTTTTATAATCATAGATACAAGTAAAAAGTAGGTATTTTATTAATGTACTTACATACTGTACTTAAAAATAGCTATATTTAAATAACAAAATATTTTTTTCAAATAAAAATATTATATTAGATATATTAATTAAATATTGAATGTATTTACATAAAATCTATATTGTTTTTTCATATGTTATTTGTGGGGAAACAGGCTTACGGCCCACCTGATGGTAAGTGGTCACCGTCGCCTATTGACACCGGCAACACCCGGGGTATTGTCGATGCGTTCCCTACACTGAAGAAACCTCTTTACATTTCTCTTGAAGCGTGCCATGTCGTAGTCTAATGGGAAAACCTCAGATGGTAGCTCATTCCACATCTTGCAAGTATGGGGTAGAAAAGATCGCGTGAAGCGTGTGGTGCACGATACCCAATTGTCGATTATATGTGGATGAGCTTTATTACGTTGTCTTGTCGATAAGTGCGGTGGTAAAATCTCGACGACGGGATGAGATCAAATAGCTCCTCAGAACATTCCCCATTATACGGGCGGTAGAATACACTGAGCGATCCGATGTTGTGACAAAAATATAAACAAAAACATTATGTTTAACAATATTAATTAGTGGTCCATCTAGGTCCTGGACCCAGCCAGGGGGGGGGGGTCATGACCCCAATGACCCTCCCCTGGATCCGCCCTTGCTAGTGACAGACGGACAGACTGAGGGTTCAGTACAAATTTGTACCGACAGCTTCGATGATTGATTACTATTTTAAATAAAGACTAAATTTTTTGAAGGTTTTATTACGAATGTATAGTTTTCAGATTTTTCCCTGTATTTGTGGTTTAAGATGATGTTACTTGCCAAATTTCATAGTTCTAAGTAAACGTAAAGTACCCTATAAATTTTGATTCTCTTGAGAGTGTCGAAATATACGGTTTTTGCGGCATAAACGGCATAATCTTTTTTTACGTTAATATCTTACTTAGACGTTTGATTTCTTCGCAGCTTCAAGGGACTGTAGACCTGAGTATATGATTTTAATTTCAAATTTATACTTTTACGCGTTCCCGAAATAAAGGGTCTTGACTGACAGAAGGACAACAAAATGTCCTATAAGGGTTCCGTTTTTCCTTTTCAGGTACGGAACCCTTTAAATGCATGTTATCTATCCAAGACTTAGTAAATTAGCACTTCGTCATGTAAATTTTGTCGATGAGTCTAATAAGCGACCTGTACCAATATATTACTAATGAAATAAATAAATAAGTAAAAATACATTAAAACAAAAACGGGATTGTACCTTTTTCTTGCAAACTTCAATATTCCTTTTTTGTTGGGAGATAAAAATAGGACCCTTCTAGCCAATTCAAACGCAAACTGACCTTGTTAATACAAAAAAGTTAAACAGCTGTTTAGCGAGTATTTAAAAAAAACATAGCAATTATTTAATACGAATTTTACAGGGTTTAATTTGTTTTGTGGTAAGTAAGACCCTTAATGTACTAACTTTCCTTTTTACAGAGGGTTCTCTAAATTAGCTGTTAGTAAAAACAATGTTAGGAAATTAATTCCGTGGTTTAAAATGTAATCGAAAGGCAAATGTGTGGCCAACATTTAAAAGACAATTTGCGGTAAAAAGTTTCATTACAGACCTACACCTGCTTTGAGCACCACAGTTTAAAAAAAGTATGTACCTACTTACATTAACATACAAACATACATGGAAGAGAAAAAGTAAAGATTTAAGCCTTAGGAAACTTTTAAGTATAAAATAAATGGGTATGCAGATGATAGCACAGTTGTGGAAAGCTATACATCTAGTGCACGAGCCAGTGGAGCGCAGATTCAGTCACTCAGGGAGGCCATGGTCGAGCGCTTAAACTTGTCCTTGAAGGCAATCTCCGACTGGGGTGATGCCAATCTGGTCAAGTTCAATGCGAATAAGACCCAGGCGTGTCTGTTCTCCGCAAAACGAAGTCAATTTAATCTGACTCCTACTTTCCGAAATGTATCCGTGCCGATATCTGACCACCTCGAGCTTCTTGGTATCACATTAACTCCGACCCTCAATTTCGGCTCCCACATTGAGTCGAAAGCCCAGTTGGCTGCTAAAAAGCTTTGTATACTCGCAAAGGTGAGGCACTACTTCACACCGGGACAGTTGCTCAACTTGTACCAAGCACAAGTCCGATCGTGTTTGGAGTACTGCTCTCACCTCTGGAACGGATCAGGGAATACCAACTGGAAGCTCTGGAATCAATTGAGAAAAGAGCCAAGAAACTCATAGGCAACGATGAGCTAGTTGATGCAAGTCTCCTCAGCCTGGAGCATCGACGAAAGGTTGCTAACCGAAATAACCGAGAGGCTATAGCCTCTCGGTTTTTATCGAGTACATTTCGGGGAGTGTGCGGCGGAGCTTTTCAACCTGATCCCACCATCTCCATTCTATCAACGGACAACCAGACGCTCTGCGGTGCGCCACCGCTATATGGTAGAAATACCTCCCATTCGCACAAAACGGTTCTCTTCGGCCTTTATTATGCGCACCGCCAAAGAGTGGAACGCCTTGCCAGAGTCTGTGTTTCCAGATAGCTACAGTCTGGGTATCTTTAAGTCGCGAGTGAATAGGTTTCTTCTAGGCAAGCGTGAACCATCGTAGACTGCATCATCGCTTACCATCAGGCGAGATCGTGGTCAAACGCAAGCCTATAATGTATAAAAAAAATGCTGGACATTTCACACAGTTAGGTTAGGTAACTTGGTCTATCACCAATATTCAAAAGTCCCGGCTCGGTGTTTGTCAACGAGCTATGGAGCGCAGCATCTTCGGAGTCAGGCTCACATACCGTATAAGAAACTCAACACTGCGCTCCAAAACACAGATAGCTGACGTGGCTCTGGCATCCGCAAAATTGAAGTGGGACTGGGCAGGACACGTTAGTCGTATGCCAGAGGAACTAACCACTACAGAATGGGTTCCGAACGGGCGGCGGCCGCGTTGTACGCCCAGGCGGAGATGGAGGGATGAACTGGATACCATAAAGAGTGACCCCAATTAGCCAATAGCCGGGATTCGTGGAAAGAGGGAAGGGGTGCCCTTGCCCTGCAGTGGGACTCTACGGGCTGATAATAATAATAATATTTCACACAGTGCTATCTAGCCCCAAACTAAGCAAAGCTTGTACTACGGGAACTAGAAAACTGATAGAATACTTATTTTTTTTTTGTAAATACATACCAACTTTATAATATATAGAGAAACACCCAGACCCGGAACAAATATATGTAGATCAGACAAACATTTGTCACGCGGCGGAAATTGAACCCGTTACATCCTGTGTCTCAGCCAGCTATTCGTCCACTGCACAACAGTGGTCGTCAGTTCTCAGACTTTAGAACAAAAAGCCGGGCCAGAGTATCTAGTGGTAGAGTTACTTGCGAAAGAGTCCGTTTGGGAAGTACTACCATCATACTTTTTTCTGCCGCCAAGCAGCACCTATCACTCGCATTGCTGTGTCGTTCAGTATGTTCAGGGTACAAACTATAAATAGACAAAGAGCTCCGTGGCGCAGTGGGCGAATAGCCGGCTGAGAGGCAGATGGTTGCGCGTTCGATTCCCGCCGCGTGACTAATGTTTGCCTGATCTACAGATATTTGTTCCGGGTCTGGTTATTTCTCTACATCCTTCTTCTTACCCTTATTCCACATTACGCGGGGTCGGCACAACATATATTTTTCTTTCATATTACATAGTCTGGTAATTTCTCTATATATTAGTAGTCAAACTTTCGTGATCACTGTACATAACTATTGATTAAATCGGGTACCTTTTTATTTGTTATCCCGACGTTTCGGCTGTGTGGCACAGTCGTGGACACAGGTTGACTATCTATAAGTACCTACCTATGTCTTTAGAAAAAAAACGTATGTAAGTATTCTGGTTCTCATAGTACAAGTTTTGCTTAGTTTGGGGCTAGATAGCGCTGCGTGAAACGTCCAGCATTATTTATTAAAATAGTTTTAAACTATCGCAATACTTAGGTTGCGCCAAGCCGGTAGTAATCTAAAAAAATGTTTTTGTTTGTGTACAAAGCAATGACAATTTTAAAAACCCTGCTTTGAGGTAAAACCAACGCGTGGCTTATAACGGTAAAAATGAGTTAAAACATTTCTTGCCAGATTATGAGAGTTGGATTATAAAGGTTACGAGAATTATGGGCTTGTGTCATATTTTCTAAAAACTTTGAAATCTTCTTACTAATTTAAATATTCTAACTTTTCAATTTACGTAATTTTAGCATAAAAAAAATAACGCGCTCGTTCCTTTTTTATTAATTGTTTTTTTTTCATTATGCTATCAAATTTATATACATAGGTATATTTTGATACGATATCGGTAAGGAAACCGAATTTATTACACTAATATTCTAAATGCGAAAAAGTTTGGATGTTTGTGTTGTTACTCAATCACGTCGTAACGGCTGAACCGGTTTCGATGAAATTTAGTATATACGTAGATTATAACGTGTATTCTTTGACAACCTCCGTGGCGCAGTGGACGTATAGCCGGCTGAGATGCAGGAGGTAGCGGGTTCGATTTCTGCCGCGGAATAATTGTTTGCATGATCTACAGATATTTGTTTGTGTTGTGGTTTTTATGGTTGTTTCTCTATATATTATATGTATGTTTTTACAAAAAAATGTATATAAGTATTTTATCAGTTATTTGGTTCCCATAGTACAAGCTCTGCTTAGTTTGGTGCTTGATAGCGCTGTGTGAAATGTCCAGCAATATTTATTTATTTATTTATTAACACATAGGCTACTTTATATTATATCAATCAGGTCGCATTGGATAAAAATAGGGTGTCAAGTCAAGTTGCAACAGCCAGCTTAGCTTTATTTCTAGGTAACCTACACGTTTAGTAGTGTAACGCGTACGAAGTCGCGGGCTACAGCTAGTTTATTTATACATTTTAGCTTAAAAACAGCTAGTTAGGTTAGTTTGCCAGATTTTCTGGGGTTTGTATCTATTTTAGGATAATTTTAGTTTTATAGGCGAAACTTGAATTAATTTTCGTGCAATAGTCTTTTAAAGGTGTTTAATAAATAACAAAGGACAATGACAGCGTTAGTCCTTTAACCTACTGCAACCTAAATGCAAGTATGACTCCTAAAACAAGCTTTTAAGTTAAATGTTAATTTTCATGTTAAATATCCAACAATGAACTTGGATGAATGTCATTCGTTTGCACACAATGACTTAGATAATTTACAATTAAATCGAAAATTTACTTTAAATAAGTTGTATTAGGTATTAACTTGAGGTGTTTATCTGTTTTAAATTTAAGTTATCATGACCTTAGTTAATTTAAAACAGAAAGTTTCGTTCAACAACTGTTGAAACCACTATATATAATGGCTCATCTTCGTTTCGACTTCTCCGAAGCATAAAAGTTCTCAGATAATATTGTCATCTTATTATTATTGTCAAAATCCACAGGCTAAACAGCGTGACAGCGGTAAATTTTAAACCGAAAATCACACGCACCGCTGCGTGCCCATAACCGCTGTGAATTGCCTTCACTGAACGATTTTTGAACGAACCGACAGAAATGGCGCGCGACAAATCGGACATTCTGATTTTGAATATTAAAAACCGTCGTCGCGACCTTCATAAATTATACCAATAAATGTCATATGTTCAAAACGCGACAACAAAACGGATGCTTAAGAAAAAGGTTAGATGTAGCCAGAGGTGTAAGTTTAAGCTGTTTAGGTTTACAACTATGACAAGTATCTGGCCTTAAAAATACCGTTGTGTTAGACTGATCTTATTATAGGTAGGTATTTAGGTATTTTAATTTATTCTTACCCTAAATCTAGGTATAAATTATTCGTAACCCAAAATATAATATTGCCTGTGAAAAGCGCGTTGATATCTTTTGTATCAAGGCATAGGTACAATGATTAAAGATATTCTGGTACTGAATTATAAATGTTTTGCTTTTCAACTTTTCCTTTATCACTCACATGGGCTTTGTTTATTAAAATAATATCCTAAGAAGTTACCTCCAGTACCAGTACCAAGCCAATGGGTAAGTACTTGGAGTAGCCTAACAGTCAGTAGCTACATAGACGCCTATGTATGCTAATAAAACTTTATTCAACGTAGCCTTTATCGATCGTAAAACCAAATCTCATTATGCTCTGCTGTTCGCAGGGCTACCAACTTTACGATACAAACTATTCAGCGTTTTCATGTTGGTAGACTTGGGTAGTAACATTCACTGGAATTGTAAAGCTGAAAGAGCTTCGTGAAAAGGCTTTGAAATTGATTAAGTGCGTTTTGGTACAGGACTATTAGTGCCTAATGCGTATTTAAATTTACTGGTAGAGTTATGTTACTAGCTATTATCTAAAAAGCTACCTATATGTTAAATGTATCTTTCAAAGTAGGTACACCGTACTCCGTTAGGTATATCTTGTTATATATATATATATATATATATATATATATTCTATTGTATAGAATTTTGGGAAGATATAGAATTTGAGTGGGACTGGGTGGCTCATGTATCCCGCATGCAACCAAGTGTGGACTAAGGTCTTAACTGGATGGATCCCAGTGGATGGAAAGCGATACCGTGGAAGGCCTAAGAAGCGGTGGCGCGATGATTTGGACGCTTTTTATAGGGACTGGCGAGATTTAGTACAAGATCGAGAAAAGTGGAGAGATGAGGGGGATGCCTTTGCCCAGTAGCGGGACAGCTCAGGCCAGATAAAAATAAATATATTCTATGTATTATTATTATTATATCAAGTAGGTATAAGTATTTATTCTTACATTGATCGGAGTTTATTGTTAATTGTGTTTTTTTAAGTATCATTAAGTTAATCCTACTAATATTATAAACGCGAAAGTTTGTATGTATGGATGTTTGTTATTCTTTCACGCCGGAACGGCTAAACCGATTGCGATGAAATTTGATATGTGCGTAGATCATAACCTGGATTAACACATATACTACTTTTTATTGGCGAACCACGCGTGCGAAGCCGCTGGCAACAGCTAGTATTGTATAAGTTAGCACGCCAACCTTTTTTGTTACCTCTGAGGTTGGCAGGCAGAAAATGCTATTAGCATTAAGCCCACTTTTTGTACATGTAATTTATATTTTTGTGCAATAAAGTATTATAATAAATAAATAAATAGATCTTCGTAAAAAGTTGCCCGGAAGATGGTATTTGGATGTTGGTATTTCAATAAAGAGTTATTTATCTATCTATGTGGGTAAGAGCTACAACTCATTTGAAAATGACCATTAGTTACAAAAATGATGCGTATAGGTTGTTTCCTAGACAAATACTTATTATATGTTGGTAAGCATTTACCCTGTCAGTAGGCTTTTTAACGAAATGCGCTTAGGTACCAAATGAACGGTGAAGACAGTAGGTAGGTAATAGGTACAAGTACTTAGCATGTTTGGAATAAAAGCATAGAAACAAATATAGGACTTGATTGTCGGTCGTGAACCCTATAAATCGGTACGTCATGAACCCCGTATTTATAATATAAACGAGTGTGCTTTAGACCACAAGACTGAGGTAAAATTTATTTTTAAAGATATTAACTTATAAAATTGTCCAAGAACAAATTATCAAAAAATCACCGTTCACGTAACGCTAGCATAATCGCAAACGAACTACTGACTCAGATATATATTTAAATATATTTCATGCACTGGCTATGAGAGAAAGAAAGAAAGAAAATGTGTGCTTGCACTTCTCTCTCTTGCCCCTACAGTAATATACGAAACGTAACTATCTCTTTCTATCTTCACTTACTTATATCTCCCATTCCACTTCCGTTCGACTCGTCCGATCACACTTTTCGTAACGCTATAGTCACGCATTCACCAGCTTATTTTCTAAAGCAGCAATATAATGTATACACATCAGCTTAGCAGATATACCGAGAATAGCTGCAGAGATCCCTTGCGTCTAAACACAAGTTTTTAAACTTAGGTAGAGCAAGGTATCAAAGTATTTGATGTAGATTAACAAGGTTGTTGTGCAGAACCACAAGACTCAACACCCTAGGTATCCTAGAAACATAATTAGGTATTTATAAGAGTGAACTATGTAAACCTTTTATTTGAAAAATAAATACATACTCATTCATTCACATTTTTGTTTGTAGGACGTGGCGAAGCAGGCGGCGCGATGGCGTGCGCCGGCTGCGAGAAGCCTATCCTGGACAAGTTTCTGCTCCATGTCCTGGAGCGGGCCTGGCACGCGGCGTGTGTGCGCTGCGCCGACTGCCGGGCGCCGCTCGCCGACAAATGCTATAGCCGGGACAACAAGCTCTTCTGCAGGAACGATTTCTTCAGGTAAGCTGGAAATTCAAATTGGCCGCTGCAGATCAAGCCTGTGTAAATGGGGAATAAGACTCCTCTTGGACTGAATGTGGCTACGGAACAACCATTCAGTCCCTGTCTCATCTGCTCTCCCTCTTGTTGAGGATGACATCAACAAAGCCACGCCCAGAACTGTTAAAGTGGCAAAGTACTACTCTAAAATAGTTTAGCTTACCAGTGACACGATAAAAGCTAGAAATTCTTAATAACAACGCCATCTCTTGGCGTTTCATATCAACTCTTGTTACTAAACCTATTACCTGGTTTCAATAAAAGTCTAGTTTCTGCTCCATGCCCTGGGGGAGGCCTCGTCGACTAGTGATATAGCCTGGGCAATAAGCTCTTCTGCAGGAATGACTTCATTAGATAAACTGGAAATTCTTAATAACGCCACCTCTTGGTGTTGCGTATCAACTCTTGTTACTAAGCCTGGCTTTAATAAAAGTCTAGTTCCTGCTCCATGACCTGAAGAAGGCCTCGTTGACTACTTAGTACTATAGCTGGGACAACAAGCTCTTCTGCAGAAACGACTTCTTTAGGTAAGCTTAAAATTCTTAATAGCGCCATCTCTTGAGAGTGCGTATCAACTCTCGTCACGTAGCAGCTAGTAGCGCCATCTCTTGGTAATTTCTTATCAACTCTCGTCGGGTTCTTGTTTTGTTTAAATCGTCTTTTGAAAGCTTTTAGGCGCTGCGCAGACACAACAACTAGTTTCGGCAACTGGCAACTCGCAATTAGCTGTTTATGACGTATTTCATAGAATTTTACAACTTCACAGACGTGGCAACTTTAGTTGCGAGTTGCGTTGATATCTACTAGGAACAAACTTGCAAAAAGTTGTCAGTTTCTTTAACTGAAGTTGCTACGTCTGCGCAGCGCCTTCTCTAGGTGCCTTAGAACTATAACTTCGCACTGCATCTATTTGTTACCACCTATCAACTCTCTATTACATAGCTTGATATTATTTTACAAATAGATATGTGTTAAGTAGGAACTATAAGGTTGCAGCACAACCTAACGGTGTAGTTTTATAAACCCTAATCTTTTAGACAAATTATTGTATGATCAAATGAAAGTTTATAAGAAATTCCTCCCCATAACAATACCGTGCAGCTACTAAAACTCAAAATGCTCTTCCAGACCCACCCCCAAATCTAATGTCTTAATGGAAATATCCAGAGTGCGACCACACACATTACAAATTGCCAAATCATATGGCGCTAAGTTTTACAAAAACAACAATTTACCCGCAGGTAAAGGCAAGGCGGAAAAAGGCTCACTTACAACTTCCGCCAATTTCATGCATTATGTATTTGGGTTTTCGGAGTTCGGTTACAAAGCCATTTCAAGGATTGGTAATACAGGCAGTATGAACAACATCAAGTAAGAGGTACGTTAAGGGGAGCCTCCCAAAATTCATGATTTTAATCGTAACTTGCTGTCTAACACATGTCCCGTCAATGTCAAACTTCAATACGTATATTGTTTTTCAGCATTTTTATTTTTGCTAATTAGACAGTTTTCTAAAACACTTAAGCACTATAATTTTTCGTTTTTTTTTTCGCTTTTATGAGAGTTTGAGGATTTTTCTCTGAAACTGTTTGAGTCTTTTGTCGAAAACAAACAGACACAGTTTTGTCACAGCAAGTAAATGTTATTTATTATCAACTACTAAGACAACAATGTATAGAGTGCAATCCTTTTTGTTTACTAGCCCGTACTGTTTCACTGCTGGGCAAAGGCCTCCCCCTCTTACTTCCACTTATCACGGTCTAGAGACAGATGTCGCCAGTCTCTTTGGAAGACGTCCAAGTCGTCGCTCCAGCACTTTTTAGGCTTTCCTCGGCGTCGCTTTCCGTCTTTAGAAATCCATATGCTTGTGACCTTGGCCCACCTATTGGGTTGCATACGGGAGACATGACACGCCCAGTCCCATTTCGGCTTTGCAGCCTTGGTGCCCACGTCACGTCTTCGAGCACAGCCAGGAGTTTGGGATCCGGTCGATCCGCTTTTTTTACACCCAATGCGCTCCATCGCTCTTTGGCAAACGTCTAGTTTGAACTTCTGAGACTCGGTCAGTGACCAAGACTGGGCACCGTAGGTTAGGATAGATATTTTTTTTACATTGATGAGATATGTGTATGACTCGGCAAGTTTCGATACAACTCTTTCAATTTTAGGAGTTTTAATACAAGTACCTAGTATGTACAACATCGAGAAAGAAGTGTATGGTGTACGATAAGGCATTTTTATTCATGTATTCTGGTATCATTAAGTTTAAAGAAAGAAGAAACATAACGACAGCCTCTAATAGGTCATCCACTGAAGTAGATTTTTCGAAGTGTTTGATTTTCTAGCTAAGTGACCGTTCTAGTCTTTTTTATACAACATGGAGATGGGACCACGAAATTACCTATAAGTCCACCATTTCCTCTAACGAAGTATTGCCTCGTTAAGCTTGGATCATGCAACTTAGGAATGTGCCCTACGATGCAATTCCCTACATTAGTTAAGTGAATGTGTTACAATACTATTTTCTGGAAAATGATCTTGGATGTAGCTTGCCCTGCACCAGTCTGTGCATTTTCATAAAAGCATCCACCGAATTCTACTAATCCAGAAGTGGCCGGTCAGTACGTCTCGCGCCGACGAAGTGACGGGTAACAGTTTGAACGTACGAATTACAAATACCTACTCGTAACTTTGTATCATTTTATAATATATATCTGTATTTAAAATAAAAAAAATAGTTTAATAATAAATATTATAAAATTAATTGTACTTATTATATAACTTTCTTGTGATTTATAATGACGTGCAATTAAGGAGTTACATATAAAGTATTGTATTGTATCGTTCTCAATAGCGACTCGCAGTGCAAATAAGCAACTTTTCGTTCGAAAAATTGACGTTTAAACTCGATAAAAATCATTTTTATCCCTTAGGGCGACTTGCGTATCGATACCTAATTGTATTTAGTATCTTAACATGTTTAAGAGAGTTTTCGAATCATACTAATCAAATTTAAACATGTTTAGTCTTTAAATATCTTTTTTATGCTACATGGAGATGGAGCTTATGGCCCACCTGATGTTAAGTGGTAACCATCGCCTATAACAGAGAATTACCTCGTAGGTCACCGGCAACCATAGGTACCCTTCAAACCGAAACACAGCAATGCTGCTTAGCGGCAGAAGTAGTTATGGTACTACCCTGGGCGAGCCATTTCACAAGTAACTCTACTTTTTTACGTTTAGGGATCGTGGTGCAAGCCGGGCTTAATCGCTAAATTCGATAATTCAATAAATTAAATGACAATATAATACAATTTTTCACAGAGAGATGATACAATAATTGTATTTTCTATAACATATACGATCTAAAGATAGCTCCAGATAACTTGGTATGTAATGTAAATTCGTAGACCGAAGTTCTATACCTACTAGCTCTGCAGATTTGATAGGATTTTAGGTAGTTACTACAAAATCCTTGTAACGCCGAAAAACGACGGTTAGTGTCAATTCCATTCTATTTTGGATTTGATGATTTAATTCAGTGACATTTGGACTTCCTAAACATAAGTGACGTCATTTCCTTTGTTTGACATTACGCCCTACGATTATTTTGTTTATTCGTGTCTGCTGTTATCCATACTCAAACGTCTGCTGTTTTTGTGTGTTAGCTTCCGCCCGCAGACTTGCACGAGTGCTTCGTCAGTAAATAAAATAAAGTGGCACTCCGGGAGTGCTGACAGAAGTGAAAACTTGAACAATTACGAGATACTTATATACAGAGGTGTCGGTAACGGTAACGGTAATAGTGTCGCGAGTTTAATAGTTTTTTACCATTTAAAAAAATGTCCAACGTGTCTAAAGAATTGTTCACTACTTATATACAGAGGTGTCGCTAAGGGTAACGGTAACAGTGTCGCGAGTTCAATAGTTTTTTCCCATCTCAAAAATGCCCAACGTGCCTAAAGAATTTTGCACTACTTATATACAGAAGTGTCGGTAACGGTAACAGTGTCGCGAGTTCAATAGTTTTTCCCATCTCAAAAAATGTACAACGTGCCTAAAGAATTTTTCACTACTTATATACAGAGGTGTCGCTAAGGGTAGCGGTAACAGTGTCGCGAGTTCAATGGTTTTTTCCCATCTCAAACATGCCCAACGTGCCTAAAGAAGTTTTCACTTCAAAAATACATAGAATAAAGTAACTTTTGCAATGAGACTTAGATGTGCCCACTTTATTGGTGATAGGTCACACGGTGTCGGAGTTTCATCATCATCATCAATTTATGGCAGTCCACTGCTGGACGTAGATCTCTCCCAGAATGCGGCATTGAGCCCGATCTTCAGCTCTTCTCATCCAATTTTTGCCAGCTACAGCGCGCAAATCGTCACTCCATTTAGCCGGAGGGAGACTTTGCTTGCCTAGACGTGGTCTCCACTCCAGAACACGTTTACCCCAACGGCTATCGGTTCTGCGGTAAAAATGACCGGTCCAATGCCACTTCAGCTTGCTGACCCTCTGAGCTATGTCGATCACATTGGTTCTCTGTCGGATAACCTATTTTCAGAGAAGCTCCGAGCATAGCCATTGTTCGCTCAGCGACTTTCAATATGTGGACCAGTCTCACCGTAAGTGTCCACGTTTCGGCTGCATAGCTCATCACAGGTAGAACGCACTAGTTAAAGATTTTAGTTATTAAGCATTATGGGATGTGTGACGAGAAGACCTGACGCTGTCGCAGTTTATCAATTTCAAATATTTGATTATATTTGAGATTGATAATACATTTTAAACCCCAACAGAAAAAGATGGGTGTTACAGTCTGCCTGTGTGTGTGTGTGTATTTGCGTCTATGCCTGTCTTTGTGGCATTGTAGTTCCCAAAAGTAAGGGGCTGATACGGAAGTTTTTCTTATAAAAAAAATAAGCTTTTTAACTGCATTGGTTCCTAGCTATGCCAGTTATATATACTTATGCAAGGTGAAGTACCGGGTGAATTTGTAAACAGACAACAAATTTCGAGGAATTATTCCCGTCATACATGGAACAGAATTATGGGTCTGGGTGTTTTTCTGTATAAGATAATTAGTATTTAGAGAAAAAAAGTTACATGAGTATTCTCACGTTTGTAAATAAATATTTATAAATATAGAAAACCACCTAGACCCGGAACAAATATCTGTAGATCATGCAAACATTTGTTTCGTGGCGGGAATCGAACCTGCACCTCCTGCGTCTCAGACGCATTATAGGGAAATCACCAACACAATCGCACGCGCATTGGATCACACCTTTTATATAACCTTGTAACAAGTTATTTTAGTAATGAGGTATAAATGAAACTAGGTTGTGGTTTAGTACATATAATAGAAGGAACAAGAGAGAGTCGGTAGAGCGAGTAGGTTCTTAGATGCTATTTCTTATATATGTGGCAAGATAAACAGAGGTTTTATCAAAATAATAGCAATGACGTCCTCCTCTCTCCAAAATATTGTTGTGTCTAACAGGGTCCATAATGATCATGTACCTATCAATTACCACTTATTATTGCATTGTGGAATACATTAAACGAGTTTGGAGGT
Organism: Philereme vetulata; assembly: GCA_918857605.2. NCBI lineage: Eukaryota > Metazoa > Arthropoda > Insecta > Lepidoptera > Geometridae > Philereme > Philereme vetulata. The sequence continues at coordinate 11,526,127 of OU975420.1, read as the reverse complement.
AGTGGCCAAGCGCTTGGCTATTATCAATAAAAAAAACTTTCAAACCCAGGAGTATTTTTAATTGTCGTTTTAAAGTGAAAGATATTTATTTAGGACAACAGTACAGCACAGTCAAAACAGCATTTAATAAAATAAAACATACATTGAAAAAGTCATTCAAAATAAACCTATAAAACCTCAGAAAGACAGATCTAGAAACAACAGAATTAGGAACGATCATTATAGGCCTAACAACAGCTACATAAATACGTGGGCGCTAAAAGGTTATGTACTGTGTGGTGTCCCAAATAGCATCAGTCTCAGCTTTGTGTTGATCCACGCTTAGGCACTAAGTGCAGACCAACGCTGGTTTTCAGACTGAGCCTGTTAAAGTGACCTCGCGACCAGAGAGAGAGACGGAAGAAACATGAAAAAACAGGCATTAGTAAAATACATACTTAAAAAGTACCTATTACCCGTGCGCGATAAGTTGGGACCTGAGCGCGGTGACGTCATATTGGCGTGTTTGTATCGCCCGCAAAAAAGCGAACATAACAAGCAGCCGCCCGCGGCTTCGACTTTGTTTTTTTTTAACCTAATTTATTATGTTACTCAGGAAGGACGCTGTTTTTTATCTAATCTTTTTTACACTATTTGAATAAAATAAAAATACAATGTTTAAGTTTATACATTTATTTTATCTATTATTTACATTATCTCATCTTCGTCACTACTTAGTGGACAGGTAAACAAAACTGTTTGTTCCGTTTTTCGTTTTCAAAAAACTCTAACACTTTTAGCACGAGGTTTCTTTCTCCGCTATGCAAAGGTTTACCCTTCATAATGATAACAAAAACACTTAACAAGAACTATAATAACAAAAACTACATCAACAAAACAATGACACAAACTATAACAACAAAAACTACAACAACAAAACAATAACACAAACGAAAACCAAAAGAATTCCAGAGCGCGTCGTTACGTGACGTAGGCCAGTACGAGACTAAAAACTCTAGTAAAAATAGTGATGCGAACGGTACAATACGGGCGCCATCGGGGAAGTGCAGGGGAAGCGGTCGGGGAGTCGCATTCCTAGCAGGTCCCAAGTTATCGCGCACGAGTTATACGTATAAATAGTTTGAATAAAATAAAGGCCGGAATTATGGAAGGAACGATTAAGATAAGAACAGAGAGAGACCAATCAATAACAGGTTGACGACCATCTATGAAGAGTACAGCTGTATTTTAACACTAACAGTATCTCACTATGTTTTATTCACACAGCATCCATCGTTTATGCAAATTCTCGTAGTAATTCAATGTGACGATAAAATAATGAAAATAACATCGTGGCTTCTGACTGTATGTTTATGTATTATTCGAGTTCCAAACGTCGAGATCCGTAGACGAACGACGTTCATGACGTTGGGATTCGAGTTATGGAGCTCAAATGGTGTTGGGCGGGACACTTGGCTAGACGTGGTGATGACAGATGGAGCAGGACAGTGACTGAATGGTGGCCGAGGAGCGGGTATAGGTTAGGACGACCAGCAGCAAGATAGGTGGACGACATCGTAAAGGTCGCGGGCCGTCAGTGGGTGAGACTAGCGCAGGATCGTGGTGGATGGCACAAACTGGGGAGGCCTATACCCAACAATGGGTGAAGTCAGGCTGTGGATGATGATGATGATGTAATTATGTGAATAATAACGCTAATTTATGTCAAAAACTATTGCGTAGAGTAAAAGTGCACCATACATTATGAAAATAAGTATTTTAATGTATTAACAAATGTTCTACATGCAGTTCTCTGGAAGTAATCGCTTCTAAGTATGCAAGTAGCATATCTCTGATTTTCGCGCAAAGCTCAAGTGGCTCCCCATCCGTCTTCGCCGGAATGCACACATACTGTTCCTTTTGTATAATATCATTTTTAACTCTTCTTCTCCCTTCTATCTTAAGGAGCGTTTTGAGTTTCTCCACCAGGATAATGATCGCAATTTGCGTTCTTCAGATTCCCTCCAACTGAAAACTCCTGTCCATACAACAGAGTTTTATAGTCGATCCTTCACTGTTACAGCCGTATGATTGTGGAACGCTTCGCCCCTCTCTTTAAGAACATCCAAGTCTATTAGTAATTTTAAAACAAAAGTGCACACCCATTATCTGTCCCTGTGTTGAAGTTGTAACTGCTTGTTAATTCATCATAACCCTTTTTATAGTTTCTTAATGTATTAAAATTAAATTTGTGTTAATACTAGTATTTTAGGTTTATAGTTTGTAGGTATGTTTTTAATTGTATATACATAGATACACCGCCGTCATGTGATACATTTACATTATAATCCTGCCCATACAAAGGTTGTCTGGAAGAGATCGCTTTTAGCGATAAGACCGCCTATTGCACTAAATCTATTCGTAAGAATTATTTTCTGTATTTGACTTTGGTGTACAATAAAGAGTTATCTTATCTTATCTTATCTAAGCTGTAGGCCACTTGTGCTTAGTAGTGAAATTATAGATAATAAGATTTTATTTAAATTAACTTAACGTCGCTTTTGAATAAGAAGGTGGAAAATATTAAAGAAACTAAAAATAAAAAAAATGTTTTTACTAGCGAACTTTTCGTCAACCTCTGTACCAACTAGGGTGGGGTCAGAATAGCCCTAAGCGTTTTTATTGCGATGTTTTGCTTAAGAAATCGATAAGTGGGCAGATAGGTAATTTTTAATGAGCTCCACAAATAAGTATTAAAATAATTATTGTACTTTTTTCATATTTATAAAAAACTAGCTTCCGCCAGCGTCTCCGCACGTGTGGTTTATCAATAAAAAGTAGCCTATGTGTTAATCCATGTCATAATCTATCGACGTAACAAATTTCATCGAAATTGGTACAGCCATAATGACGTGATTGAGTAACAAACAAACATCCAAACTTTCCCATTATTATATATTCCATATTAGTGTGATAATAAGTCCATTATGATGACCGGTCAAACAACGATTCGGGCTCAATTTTCGCTCTTTGATAAATGTTTGTATAATCTGCAAATATTTGTCCCGGGCGTGGTTATTGTGGTACCACTATACACGTAGTTCCTAAACACATATAAAATTTTAGTATCTTTCAAACTTTCGCGATCACTGTACATAATTACTGATTAAAACGGGTATTTATCTCGTATGTATTTTATTAAAACCTAATGTTGTGCTATGACATAACTATGTTTGAAAATATGTTAACTATGTTTTTATTTTATTACAAACAAGCTGAGTAAAAACATTACTCTCCTTCTGCGCAGTTGGGTAAAAAGTAGCCTATGTCACCAGGGGATAGTGTAGCTTCCCAGCAGTGAAATAATTTTTTAAATCGGTTTAGTAGTTTCGGAGCCTATTCATTACAAACATACACACACAAAAATACAAATCTTTCCTCTTTATAATATTAGTATAGAAGGAACAAACATAGGTACATAAAATCTCACATCACATGTACAATGGGTAGTCTTAGCGCTTCGAAGCCATTTCTTTTAGATAACGACGACCTCCGTGGTGCCGTGGGCGAATAGCCGGCTGAGACGCAGGAGGTAGCGGGTTCGATGCCCGCCGCCGGAACAAATGTTTGCATGATCAACAGATATTTGTTCCGGGTCTGGTTGTTTCTCTATTTATTATAAGTATGTATTTACCAAAAAAAAAATGTATTAAGTATTCTATCAGTTATCTGATTCCCATAAAACGTGTGAAATGTCCAGCAATATTTATTTATTTTAACTTTTGAACAGTGAGGATGGAGCGTAACTTTCTGTGGTAAAAAACAGTACAAACATTGTCGCAACTTTCAAACCACGAATTTTAAAATAGATGCATGTCTTATCCACGTCTCGAATGATATACGGAACGAGTTTTCATGTAAATTATTGTAAATCGGCAGGATGAGTTTCTTCGCTGCCATTTAAGTCATTAATCAAAACTCATTAGCATTTTCTGGTCAATAATTATCGTCGAAATGTTATATATACAGAGACAAAAGTAACTACAGAGTTCGAGCGCGTTTTTTTTAACCCACTGTACTGCACAGGCTAAAGTCCCAAATCAATCAAGAATATTATTTTAGCCCGGCTTACATAACAATCCATAAATGTATTTAGCGACGAAATATGTTTAAATTTGACGTATCTGTATAAACATTTTTAGTCGCTAAAAAAATTGGTTGACTGTAAAGTCGGTTTACGGACGATAATTTTACGTGATAACGAGTGGAAGAGAGATAGATGCGTCACAAGCCGAACGCTTAGGCCGATCGTGCCTCTCTATCGCTTGTTCCGCGCTCTCGCTTACACGATCGGCTCAGGCGGAACGTGACACTTTTTCGTGCGTGCAGCCGGTGTTCATCGATTTATAAGACGCTATCACAACGTCTAGGGATCGTTGTGCAAGCCAGGCTAAATACGTTTAGGCATCGTTGCGCAAGATGCCCTTCATCATCATCATATCAGCCGTAGGACGTCCACTGCTGGACAAAGGCCTCCCTCATTGATCTCCGGGAACTGCGGTTGGAAGCGGCCTGCATCCACCGCCGACCTGCGGTTCTTACCAAGTCCATCTTGTAGGTGGACGTCCTACGCTGCGCTTGCCGGTTCGTGGCCTCCATTCGAGAACTTTCCGGCTCCATCGACCATCTGTTCTGCGCGCTATATGGCCTGCCCATTGCCACTTCAACGTGCTAATCCGTCGGGCTATGTAGGTGACTTGAGTTCTCCTACGTATCTCCTCATTTCTGATTCGATCCCGTAGAGTCGCATGATGTAAGATGCCCTTAATTTTATTCAATAATAAAACATATTTTTGACGTGATTGATTTATGATTATTGATATTAAATTTCTTATAGATATTTAATCTCTTAAGATATTTAAACTAAACATAAAACAAAGAAAAAGCAAACTCTTATCATACGGAGAGTAAAATTAAGAAAAATTCAAAATCCATTTATTCATTAAAAACACAAGGATCACTGTGTAACGTATTTTTTACCGCAGGGAACGCAAAGGGTCCAACTGTTAAACTTTTATCTATTTGCAGGAAATTATTGCGATAATTTTACTTCAAGCATTATTATAAATACGGGATTTATCACGTACCGTTTTATCAGTGTTTCGACCTACAATTTTATGATAAATTATAGTGACATAATTCTATCGGTTCATACTTCTTTTTTGTTCTCACGCTTCACAGTGTAAATTGTTTATTGTTACTCCGGCGCTGTCAACATATTTTTGCAACTCCTGGCATTTTGACTATGATCTACTGCGTTGATTAGTTGTACGGATTACGAGTTTATGAAGATTTAGTCATTTTTATAGCACTTTATTTTATTAATTTAGATATCGTCATTCTAACGGGGTTATAAAGTTATAGAGAAATAAACCCGAATAAAAAAAATTAAGACTTTCCTAATCAAGTCCTGTTATGATGCAGTTGACCTTAATGTTGGAAAGTTATATCGATATCTTAGATGTATTAATATTAATTAATACAATCTACATCTGACGACCTCCGTGGTGAAGTGGGCGAATAGCCGGCTGAGACGCAGGAGGTAGTGGGTTCGATTACCGCCGCGGAACAAATGTTTGCATGATCCTCAGATATTTGTTCCGGGTCTGGTTGTTTCTCTAAATGTTATAAGTAATAATAATAATAAACATTTATTAAACAATTTTATAAAAACATTTTTCTTACTAAAATAAAATATTTAACATGGACACTAGTTTCGCGAAGATTGTCTTGCTACTCAGCATAGGCCTCCCCTAAAGCTTGCCATAAAGTACGGTCTTGTGTGTTCCTTCTCCATGTGACGCCTGCTATTCTTTTTATGTCGTCTTCCCATCTTCGACGCTGTCTCCCTCTCTTTCTTTTGTGTTGTCTTGGACACCATTCGGTCACATCCTTTGCCCACTTGTCCTTTTTGTTCCTCATCATGTGGCCTGTCCACCTCCACTTTAGTTTCTTGACACAATATGTTACATCCGTAACCCTAGTTTGCTTCCAGATTGTTTTAAGTGTTATTTTATTTCTTAGTTTAAATATTGATATATTATAAGTATGTACATATTTACAAAAAAAAAATATGTAAGTATTATCAGTTATCTGCTTCCCATAATACAAGCTTTGCTTGGTTTGGGGCTAGATAACGCTGTGTGAAATGTCCAGCAATATTTATTTATATATTTTTAAAATTTTATTGTTATTTTATTTATACTACCTGGAGATGGAACAAGCATAAGGCTGCTTTTCCACCAGAGATGTGCTATGCAGCTATGCTGCGGGGATTTAAAAGCTAAGCTATGAAATTTTGTGACCGTTTCCACTGATACTAAGCTATGTAGCGGAGCGAGTAAGATGTGCTATAAAGATGCGCCACCATGAGTTCTTCTTCGCACATTGCGAGATTTAAAATAACTTTTTGCTTCCACGATGGCATGTCTACTTTCAGTGACAAACGCGGACCTACTAAGTACTCTGCTCTTCACATAGCTACCACTCTCGACCATCCATAGCACGCATCCATAGCACGCATCCTTCCATATAAAAACCTAGCTTAGTTGAGTCCGGTTTCACCAGTGCTATGCTATGTGGACCAATGAATATGATTGGTGGATATCAAACGCAGCTATAGCAACGTAGCATAGCACATCTCTGGTGGAAAAGCAGCTTATGGCCCACCTGAGGTTGAGCAACCATCGCCTATAGAAAAATATTGGCTCATCACGCGCCTGACGATGTACTGATGAACTTGAGGCATACAGGTGTAAAGCCTCATGTGTACTGAAATTTCACAACTGAACAAACACACAATTTCTAACTGAAACAGCAAACGCTGCTTGGCGGCAGAAATAAGTATAGTGTTAGTACTTCCTCGGTAGAGCCGTTACGCAAGTAACTCTACTACTACGAGTATTAACACTCTTACGAATACCTGTTAAAAATCATAAATTCATAATTTAAAAAAATCGCCCATTCCAAAAAAACCGGCCAAATGCGAGTCGGACTCGCGCACTAAGGGTTCCGTACCCTTATCTATAAAAAACGGTAAAAAAATTATGTCCGTTGTATGGGAGCCCCACTTAAATATTTATTTCATTCAATAGCACAATTTTATTTATATTTTTTTTATTTATTTATTACAAGTAAGTACATTATAACCTTAATATTATACTCTAAAAACATTCGTCGAATTTCTTCGTAACATTTATATATTAGCAACACTCAAGACAGTATTACTCCATACTCATAGTACTCAATCCGCTTGCGACACCTGCTATGCGAATAAGCACCTAGTATACTACTAGATATATTATAAAGTTGTACGAATAGACAGCGGCTCATCACCCGTCGACCATCCCAGTCACGCAAGCGTTCGAGTGCTTAGCGCGAGCGGGATGCGCGACAGCGCGACCTTCATGCGTATGAGTACGCTGGCTTTCTAGATTGTGGCATAGCAGTGCGACATACATATGGCTAACTTCATTGAGTAAATGAATCAATACAGGAATCAATTATGAATCATTTACCTTAGGTATTTGAGGTTGGTGCCGATTAAGCTAGTCCTCTAAATTCTATAAGCGCCTATACAACTCAGAGGACTATCTTAAATTGGCGTCAGCTATGTATGTATGGGGACACCCTTTAATGTTCAACTTGTTTTATTTTTAGTATGTTCCCTTTAATTGTGCTGTAAAAGGTTGCTTTTTGCCAACTTTCGTGATTCTAGGTCAACATGAACTATAGGGGATTCTAAGTCCAATAGGTTTTCGATCCGAAACCTATAGGGTACTTCCGGTTGACCTAGAATTGTTAATTTTAGTTAAAGGCAAGGTCTTACAGCACAAGTAAAGGAAAAATTCCGATAAATAAAAAAAGTTGAAAATTAAGGTACATTTTGGTACTTACAAGTTTTCGCGAAAATCTAAATTTGACCATATCTTTTTATCGTGTTAACTCTGGATCTTGATTTTTATACACCTAATAGGGATTATAGACCTCAGTATCTGGTATAAATTTGAACTTGCTAGGTCCAACAGTTCCTGAGAAAATCGGTGGTGACCCACGGTCAGACAGACGGACCAGAGAGTTTATTTATTTTTTATCTTAAGAAGGTTCCTTTTTTACCTTTTGAAGTACGGAACCCTAAAAACCACGTCCAAATCGGTCTACCCATTTGATAAATATGATGCCACAGATAGATAGACAGATTGTCAGACAGAGGGATTGTCTTTTTAACCCCGATGCAAAAAGACGGGTGCTATGATTTGTAAGTATTTGACGTTGGCGTCAAAAAACACAATTAAATTTACAGAAGTCGAAATAAGACACTCGTAGTATAATTCCTAATTACAAGACTTCTGAATCAAACTAAACTGTTCGTCATTATCACTATGTAATGAATTTTGCCATCCCTAATAATGATATATACGGTGACAAGTTAAAATGCTTAGCTTCATGCTAAATAAGGTTTCGATTTTAAGAAATTAGTTTCCGCCCCTGCCTTTGCACGCGTGGTTTATCAATAAGCAGTATGTAATTTTTTTTACCTATTCTGGTGTGTGTTCGTTCCATCACAGATAAATGTTTACACTTAGAAAACTTTCGTGATATATTTCAATCATTATTATAAATACGGGATTTATCACGTACCGTCTTATCGGTGTTTCGACCGACAATGTTTCGGTTCAATTCGTGAACCTTCATTAGGGTGAGTGCGATCCGCTCCGAACCACGTCTCTCCTCGCACTGAAATATTGTCGGTAAAAACACCGATAAAACGGTACGTGATAAATCTAGTATTTATAATAATACATGTTTTTTTACAAGTTTTTTTATTAACTTGCAATGTATCTATGTTTGTCCGGGTGGAACCTTGCAACTGAATTTTAAACCCGTTCCCCTCAACCGATTGAGCTAAAATTTGGAATACATATGTAACTTCGGTGACAACGCAATAATATGGTACCATGGAGGTGGTCTCATGATGGAGACGGATGCTAGACAACGGAACTTTTGAATGGATTATAGTAGGCTACTGTGTTTGTGCTCAATCAATCTGCTTGCGGTTCCGATTATGAATGTTATAAAAGCTTGTTTCGAAAAAGTAATTATACAACAAAAAACTTATTTCTTTCTATGAAAAATAATATAGGTACAATAGAACCTTCCTACTTGACACATACTGAGCAGAAGCAGTTTTGGCGCGACTCTTGAACTTTATGATATGATGAAACTGACGTGCCTTCTTAGTGCCAGAAGCCAAGAACTATCATTATCTCTATTTCCTCATTTTTTTGTATTTTATTTTTTCATATGTCGTGTCAAATGTTTTCTATAGAACATTTAACATCTAAACTCTATTCCACAGGCGATATGGCACGAAATGCAGCGGCTGCGGCCACGGCATCTCCCCATCCGACCTGGTCAGGAAAGCCAGAGAGAAGGTGTTCCATCTCAACTGCTTCACCTGCCTGGTGTGCCGGAAGCAGCTGTCTACAGGCGAGGAGTTGTATGTGCTAGATGACAACAAGTTCATATGCAAGGAGGATTACTTAGCGGGGAAGGCGCCTACGCATAATCGTAAGTCTCTTTTATTTAGCTTGCAATGTTCATTTGTTTATTGTTAATCTACGTACCTATTTATCATAGCGCTGAGGCGCTCTAAGTGTAGGCGCACACTAGGCGACACGTGACAGCGACAGCTCGGCGACTAGACGCGACGACAAGCTGCGGCCGACAATTTTCATATATTTTGTTCAAAGCTCCGCACACTTGGCGTCAGATTCGCGGAGCTGCGATGACAAGCTAGGGGGGGGGAGTCACGCGCGCTCGCTACTTGTCGCCGTGTCTAGTCGCGCTTTGCACGCGCACACACGATGACGAGAGTCGCGCGACCGCGCACTACGTCAGTCTCGCTGTGAGGGCTGAGGAAGGTGCACGTGTGTTATTTTATTGAGAATCTCAACATGGATACGTTCGATGTCGATGTGTTCATTACCTTGCACCTTCGCATTCGCAAGATAAGCACCAAGGCAAGTGCAACTAGAGGCTCACAAGATGAACATCACGGCCTGCACGACGTCTGTCGTAACGTCTGGTCGCCGATGCAAGCGACAGCTCCACGCCTTGTCGCGGCGACTAGATGCGGTGACAAGTCGCCTAGTTTGCGATGATCCTAAGACTAGAAGATCTCTGCCGCAGATATTTGAACAGATGTTAGAAGCTTAATCCTCAACTTGTTACAGTATTTATTTCAATAATATTTCGTCTTAGGATCTTACCCCATACTCGGTATTTTTATGTTTTTGTGTGTGAATAAACTACGACTAGATTTTGGTAATAACATTTATTTATTTAATTACGTACAGAGGTGAAAGTAGTTCAACTGAACTGTTTTATACACGTTGACGAAACCTCAACGTCGATAAACACATGAAATACAACAATGAGTTTTCTATTACTTTTAACTATATAAGTTGGTCAAGTCTAATCAAATTTCGACATACCTGTCTCTGATACACTATTATAATGCTAATAAAAAATTAATGAGCTGTTTTATTGTCCATTACGAGGACCCAATCGACACGGAATAATTACTTTTCTAACCCCCCTTTAAAATCAAACGTGACATGTGAGATTGCATTCCCGCCTTTAAACTTTTTTATCGTCAACAATAAAACTCTCGAAGCACCCATTTTGAAATCGGATTTTTCGATCAATACGAACCGTGTCCGAGAAAAAATCATCAAAAAACCAAAGGCGACGGACAAAAAGCCAACCGCATTACACATTAGCTACGACTTCACAGAATAAATAATAGTAAGCCTCCACGCGGCATAGACAACATTTTTTTTCTTTCAATCAACTATTGTTGACGTGCACAGAAGATCGTGCGCTGGCTAAACACCCTTTTTGTTTCAATATTTTGATTTCGAGACCCTTAATTTGGATATGGCTTGCTTCTAGTTTCGGGTGAAACGAGGTCACGTCTGTCCGTCAGCGGCCGGTATTTCTGGTTTAGTAAAGTTGATTAATTTGTACCGATTTGATTTATTCCGTTTGCTACTGCAGCTTTTGATAGGAAAGAGGTTAATGCCAGATAGATCTGGATTTAACCCCTTTTCGTTTTGTGTTACAAAACTGTTAAATTTAGTGCTACAACAGAGTAGAAATTTAGGGTTAAATGAAACAGTTTTCGCTTTTAATAGACATTCTACGGCTTTTAAAGTTAGTTTGTTAGTAGCTACTGAACCATTGTTTACCTACAGAAAGTTACGAACAGAGGTTTTGTTTATTTGGAAAATACAAAAGAACTCGGTAAACATTTTTTCTAAAGCTTTTCCTTTTAAAAAAATACCTCACATAATATTTTAGGTAGCAGAGTCGACTTGCGTGAGCCCACAACATGTGGTCGCCCGCGGCGTCGCCTATTTGCGCAGCGTAATTGTGTTTAGACATTGTTAGAGTGGAATAATACCGTAAATAAACTCGGGTTGAACGGTAAACATGGTAAAATTCGGATTATTTGTACACATTCATTTAGTATTTGCGAAGAAACAGTTGTATCTTGCTTCAGTTGTCCTCTGCAGATGAGCAGTGCTAGTACGAAACTTGTCAAACAAATTGACGCTTATAATCGCTAAAACTTCACGAATTTCTTTACTTAGTCAAGAAATTTTTAACGATTTAGTCGATCAATAAGTTTCGTATTTGCACGAAACGCTTCACGCGGACCCGATGCTCTCATTTTTAACAGAACGATTACATGCTTCAAACGGCAAAATAGGCTAAAACTGCGACACTAGAGTAGACCAATAGCTCATACAGACTTTTGCGCTGAGATGTTTATTAAAATTGTTAAACTATTTGAAATGTTGGTGAAATACAGTAAGGTTAAACCTTGACATCCCAACACGCCTTCACAAAAACTCGAATAAATCATATTGAGAGGTGTATGTAAAAGATACTTAACATTTGAATGGGGTCATTCGTCAAACGGCTTAACGAAAGTGATTCGATTTTATGGCTTTATTGTCACTTTCGATTGCATTTGAGATTTTTTTAGGTTTATGGTCTAAAGTAGGCAGGATTTAGAGGTTACAAAAAGCTCGTGGCATTAACTTCCTCGACCGTAGACGTTTAGGTATTGTAAACCCTGTTACATAGATTAGAAACTCACTCATACAAAAATAATATTATTTATTTAAAAATAAAAATTATATATTATACAAAACCGGCCAAATGCAAGTCGGACTCGCGTACGAAGGGTTCCGTACCATTATCTATAAAAACGAGCAAAAAAATCACGTTTTTTGTATGCGAGTCCCCCTTAAATATTTGTATGGGAGCCCCCCTTAAATATTTATTTTATTCTGTATTTGGTGTTATAGCGGCAACAGAAATACATCATCTGTGAAAATTTCAACTGTCTAAGTTCAAACTATCACGGTTCATGAGATACAGCCTGGTGACAGACGGGCAGATAGACAGACAGAGGAGTCTTAGTAATAGGGTCCCGTTTGACCCTTTAGGTAGGTACGGAACCCTAAAAAAGAAGTACTTTTAAGAACCAGGATGATAAATATCTGCAGTTTTTTAAGTGTCAAACGATTTAACGAATCAAAAAGTTCCATTCAAATAAGTGTTGAATTTTAAGCTGTCAAAAATATAAGAAAAACCAGATTACATCAACAAATCCCCAACGCTAACCACTCAACCAGTGAAACGATACAGATATGGCAGGAATTGTTTCCACTAGCTGCCCCTATAGAGATTAGGTCGCATGTACCCCACCCGACGAGCGAGGGTTAAGGCGCTTACGTGGTCATTGATACGGTTAATGCGAAATTGGAAAAAGACAGAAAAAATTGCCTATTGTTGTTATTAACAGCTTTTTCGTATTGTTGTTCAATGTTTTTTTATTTTAAAAAATTGTGTGCTTCAATGTTTTACAATGTTCACTTTTTTAAGAAAAACAATGAGTCTTAAAAAATTCTAATCTTAAACTTATAACTACGAGTAAAATTGTGCGGTTTATAGACAATCTTTTTAGAAATTTACGGGCAGGGTTTTTGAGCTTTAAAAAGGGGTGATTGTATAGTGGTTTATGGATGGAAAGTTCGTTCCTACAGTATCTAATAGGACAAATGAACACCACCTACCTTTTTTGGACTTGCAGGGACCGTAGAGAAGTTCCTGGCATGCACGGCACGCCACAGATAGTCGAGGTGAATTTTAGTGGTTAACAGTTGCACTGCACGACAATGAGTCCATACACACGATGCCAGAACGTCTAGCGTGAGGATATGACACGGTCAAATTGATAGTAAACAGAACGTCTGTTCACCTCAACGCGCAAACACTTCCTGAAGCGAGGCGCGGTGCGCGAGTCGGCGCGGGCGCGAGCAGTCCATCGTTGAAAAGATAGGTGGTTTATCAACTACCCTCAATTCAACTGCAGAAACTGAACAAAAACTAAAATAATTCATTTTTTAAAAGAGTAAAGTTAAAATTCAGCGGTATATTATCGCAAAAAATACACAGCATTTTCCTCTCATATTTCCAGTGTTACGTCACTGATAACATCCCCAATTCTATTTCCGTCTCGTGCACGAGTTCGGACCCCAAGCGTGCGCACTGCGATAACGCTTATCAATCAAGAACACGCGTAGGGTTGACTGGGAAACGATGAATGGGGGTTTTTCTTCTTTTATTCCCCTTTCGGCGTGGATTCGTAGGCTGGGGATTTGAACATCGATTTTTGGAGGTCTGCTCGTACACCTACCCGTTTGTTCCCGTCAGTACTAACTGTGTAAAACGGGCATTTTTTGTTTTTGTTAATAGTATTTACAAAAAAAATCACGGATATCTTTTCTTGTGATGCTTCTGGCATGACTAGAATCAGCAAATTACAAATCGTACGAAACTAATTGAAAAATATCTTATTTCCTTAATCACATTAACAACCCTATCAAAAACGGAATTTATCAAAAAAATCAAATCAGTATTAACGCAATATTAATACTATAACTGCTTACGTAGGCCTAGGGTTGCACCCTTGCGCCTTCGGGCTGTTTGCTCTGCAGCCGAAACCGGATAAATATAGCGATCTGTTGTTGTTTGAAATGGGCACGCTCTATCGCCCTCGCGTTATGCGAGCCTGGTACTTCTTGTGAAAACAATGTTTTTTGAAGGGTTGCAAAAGCTCAAAATAATCTTTTAAATGCATATTGGTAAGGTTTCATCTTGATGTAGCTATATACGAAGTCTAAAAACAATGTTTTTTGAAGGGTTGCAACAGCTCAAAATAATCTTTTAAATGCATATTGGTAAGGTTTCATCTTGATGTAGCTATATACGAAGTCTAAAAACAATGTTTTTTGAAGGGTTGCAACAGCTCAAAATAATCTTTTAAATGCATATTGGTAAGGTTTCATCTAGATGTCGCTCTATACGAAGTCTAAAAACAATGTTTTTTGAAGGGTTGCAAAAGCTCAAAATAATCTTTTAAATGCATATTGGTAAGGTTTCATTTAGATGTAGATCCAAAACTCTATACGAAGTCTAAGATCTATACAAAGCTGTTAATCGCTCTTAACGTTAGCGCTCTTGCAATATAAACCTATACGTTGTTCATACGTTTGACGGTTCTGAAATTGTATCCGTACGTATAAGTTTTTAACTGAATATCGTACAACAAATATAGTATGTAAGAGAACCTAAACATCGTTAGCCTGATAATTTTCGTTATTGTATTCTGCGCAAAATAAGACCCTCGTTTGTGTCTATCAAGACAAACTTTTCAAAACAACTGCAAAACCCGAGTAGGTATTTGTATTTCGCGAAATTCAAACACGAACGTCAACTCGCAAAAAGTACACAAAACCAACAAGTTGTCACTGCAATTTGACTCTTGTTTCCTAGTAAAAAGAGCTTCGCCGCAATGCTTATGGTTATGTAGAGTCACGAACGGTGGAATGGAGGATCTGATAGAATCTTATTTCGTTCCCCCTTCTCCCCAGAGGGGTGACGTGGCCATTACTCCTGATCCTGCATTCGAGTTATGACCTACAGAAGCCTTGCTTTGACCCGACTACGGGAACGTTAAAAGAGGGTTATGATTTTAGATAGATAGATATATACATTTATTTCGACAAAAGTAACAAAGACACAGAAACTACATACAGTGGATAATTAAAGACAGACAATTAAATACAGACAATCAAAAACACTTTAACATAAACAATAAAACAATAGATACGTACCCAGTCACTATGAGCCCTGTGCCGAAAAAGGAGAATGTAGCAGTATCCGATGTTGTGCTGTTTTCATACTTCTTATTTTCAGTCTTAGCTTTTTACATTTTATTGGATCACGTGTCCAACCACATTTTGTTGTGAAGGATTCCGTAGTCAGTACAGCTGCGACTGTAGGTATGATATTAATTTTATTACAAAGTTAATTTTGCAGTTGATATTCTATAAACTGTTTACAAATCCAACTACAAACACAAGTTAGTAGACTACTATCGTAACTAGTAGATAATTCTTCTTACAATTTCGGTAGGATTTTCACTACTTCATAAGCATAAAATACTTCATGACGACCTCCGTGGCGCAGTGGGCGAATAGTCGGTTAAGGTGCAAAAGGTAGCGGTAGGTGTTAGGTATTTGGTTCTCATAGTACAAGCTCTGCTGAGTTTGGACTAGCGCTGAGTGAAATGTTCAGCAATATTTATTTTTACTTATAATTATATAAATAACGTTTTAACGGCTGTTACTCCTGGCTCACAAACGGACAGATAGACATGGTGAAACTCTAAGGGTTCCTAGTTCGACGACGGAACCCTAAAAACGAAAGTTTTAGATTGTCCTACTCCGCGTGTCGTAGTTTTGATGAGATTTCTTTGAAATAAATGCTTTAAAGAGCTTTACCACCATAGTAACGTGATTTTACAGAAATACTTTAGAAAAGACCGTACGTAAAAGATATGGGAGTTCCTTGAATTGCATAGAGCGCATCGAATTATCTTCTGAAGTAATGACCAGGATTCTTTCCTAATTCTACGTACTGGCTAGTTATTACTCACCTATACAGCCACTGATGCACTTCTCCCATTAATTTTTATTTATCGTTAAACCGATCGATAGGTAGCATGCTCGTAAACCGACCGCTGTAAATTTTATGTTTGAATTTTATGATGTTTTAATGTAGCGTTTTTGAAAGCTCGCAAGCAAGAGTTTCTATTTTATACGGACTCGTGGAATAGAATTATTGGTAGTAAAATATGTGGATGCGTTGCTGCTAATGTCAGGGTGGCGTCAATGCCGAATTTCGGTCTCAACTAATTTTGCCGAAGCAAATACAACACTTCAAATTTATCTAATCTTTTTTTGCCGAAACAATCTTCATGTGAGCCACATGATATCCACTGTTGAACAAAGGATAGGTCCCATAGATTTTTCAGCGACTGATCTTATGCGACCTGCACCCAACGGCTCCCAGCAACCTGTATCAGGTCGCGTCTTTCCATCTTGTGAGGGGTCGTCCTACGCTGCGCTTTCAAGTGCTCGATCTCCACTCGAGAACCTTTCTGCCCCAACGGCCGTCAGTGGCTTTAGTTCGTCTACGGATCTCTTCATTTCTGATTCGATCTCGTAGAGAAACAAGCATAGTTCTCTCCATAGCACGCTGAGCGACCTTAAGCTTTCTTATGAGACCATGTTAGACCATGTTTCTGTGCTATATAAACTTTCGCCTTTGGACACCGAAGAAATAGATGAAGTTAATGTTTTTAGTTAGAAATTTTGTAGAGTTCGTTTTAATTTTTAGCTCATTATCATCATCATCCACAGCCTATAAGTACCCACTGCGGGGTGTAGGCCTCCCTTTGTAAACGCTACCCTTCCCGGACCTGTGCTGCGCGCGTCCAGGAGTTGCCCGCGACTTTCTTTATGTCGTCGACCCACCGCGCCCACGGACTAGGTCTGTTGCACCTTTCAGTCAAAGATTTACTCCACCTGCTATCACCTTGTCCTGCCTAGTTCCACTTGAGTTCCACCACCTTTGTTCCGACGTCTTGGACTTTCGTCTGGCGTCGGATTTCGGTATTAGGAACTTGATCCAGCAGGTTTATGCCAAGCATAGCGCGCTCCATGGCTCTCTGTGCAACTCGTCCTCTGTACAGTTTCCTTAGTAAGCGGCCATGTTTCGGCACCGTAAGTCATTGTTGGCAGGTCACATTGGTTATACAGACGGGTTTTCAAGTATTGTGGGATCTTATCTTTGACCGAAAAACATCTTCGAGCTTTCCAAATGCAGCCCACCTGAGTTGTATTCGTCTAGAGACCTCCTTGTTCGGATGCTCTTTATCAAAAGAAAGAATATGTCCAAGTTAAAAGTATTAGTCGACTCCTGCCAGCTTCTTGCTTCCAACCATTACATACGCTAAATTAGGGAATCCGGTAGCATTCGTCATCACTTTCGTCTTGGGAATATTCATCTTAAGGCCTACTAGCTCATTATAGATTTAAAAAACTATGTAACTTTGGTGTAACTGCCAGTATCCTAACAAGTTGACTCTATATGTTTATGGTTTGATTTCGCCGAAGATGATGACGAAAAATATTGCAGATTTAACAAAGAAGACGCAGCTTTAACACACTAGGGATACCAAATAGATATTAACTGTATATAAGTAATCAAGTTTTCGCGAAATGAGTAAATCGATTCTCGATTAAATTGTTCTTTATATTCGCGTACGATCGTTCATAAAACAAACCAATCAGTAATTTAACTGTTGACGTATTGAGCAGTGATATACTCATTTACGTTAGTAATGTTGGTATATTGATAATACGTTTTAATACTAGTTTTAATACTATAAGGAAACATAATAGGTTGGGGAAAAAGTCTTTTCGCATTATAGTATGTATGAACTTGTAATAAAATCTCTTTGGCTATACTTTTTGTATCTGGCTGGTTTTGGTATCATTCTAAGTTTAAATTTTAAAGAAGATAATTCTTAAAACAAATTAGGAAATTGTGTCATTTTTATTTGTTTTTCGTACTGTAAAGATGAGTGAATCTAACAAAGAAATTCGATACATTTTAAAATTTTACTACAAAAAAGGTAAAAATGCAACGCAAGACGCGAAAAAAATTTGCGATGTTTATGGACCTAGTGAAGTATCTGTGAGAGTAGCACAAATTTAGTTTAAGCGTTTTCAATCCGGAAATTTTGATGTCAAAGATGCAACTCGCTCTGGTCGCCCTATTACGGATAAAATTGATGCCATCTTTAAAAAAGTGGAGCAAGATCGCCATATCTGTAGTTGCGACGTATCTGAAGAACTGTTAATTGACCACAAAACTGTTTTGGCGCATTTAAAAAAAACTGGGTACACAAAAAAGCTCGATATTTGGGTACCCCACGAGCTCACTGAAAGAAACCTAATGAACCGTGTACTCATTTGTGATTCTTTATTACGACGTATGAAACCGAACCATTTTTAAAGAAGCTGAAAACTTGTAATAAAAAGTGGATCACGTACGACAAGAACGTGCGAAAAAGGACGTGGTCAAAGGCCGGTCAGGCTTCACAGACTGTGGCGAAACCCGGGTTAATTCGCAACAAGGTGATGCTGTGTGTGTGGTGGGATTGGAAGGGTATTATTCATTATGAGCTGTTACCACCAGGCAGAACCATCGATTCTGAACGCTACTGCGAACAACTGATGAGATTAAAGCAAGAAGTTAGGTTAATTAACATCACGAGAGGACGGCCAAAACTACTTGTCGCGGTATTTTGATCAGAAGTCCCAAAATTTCTATAGCAATGGGATCATGTCCCTACCTACAAGATGGCAAAAAGTTATCGAACAAAATAGTACCTATATACTTTAGTTAAATGTAAATAAACTATATTAAAAAATGTTTTGAATTGTCTTAAAAAATGCGATGAAACTTTTTCCCCAACCTAATATTTAAGAAACAACCGACTCCTTGGCTTTTAGACAATGGTTTTTAGGGTTCCGTAGTCAAATGGCAAAAAACGGAACCCTTATGAATTCGTCATGTCTGTCTGTCTGTCCGTCCGTATGCCACATCCACTTTTTTCTGAAACTATAAGAACTATACTGTTGAAATTTGG
Organism: Philereme vetulata; assembly: GCA_918857605.2. NCBI lineage: Eukaryota > Metazoa > Arthropoda > Insecta > Lepidoptera > Geometridae > Philereme > Philereme vetulata. The sequence goes on along the minus strand of OU975420.1, from coordinate 11,506,947 downwards.
TAAGTAGATGTACTCTGTGAACCGCATTAAGATTTCCTCACAAACATAGAAAAAAAACTACAAATTTTGGAGGTTCCCCATACTTAGAACTGAAACTCAAAATTTTTTTCATCAAAACAATACGTGTGGGGTATCTATGGATAGGTCTTAGATTAGATTAGATTTGATAATTTCTTTATTGCACACCATTAAATACAAACATATAAAAGAAAATACAATTCATAGGTACAATGGGCGGCCTTATCGCTAAAAGCGATCTCTTCCAGGCAACCTTTGGATGGACAGGATCTATATGAACAAATAAGGACGGCGGCATAATATTTTTTTTTCTAGAATCAGTTTTTTTTTTTTAAAAAAAAAGCATATAATACAATTTATAAAAAATATAGTTAATATAAAATAAAATGCTTAATTATATTAAATAATATAATCATAAAATTACATAAATATTAATATTAAGATACATAATATATATATATATATATATATATATATATATATATATATATATATATATATATTGTCATACCTTACATACATAAATTATAAAAATGTATAAATAAATAAATGGCCTAGTGAGCGATGGATGACAGAAAGTGTTGTCTGACCATGTTTTTAAAGATAGGGAGAGATTTTGCATGACGAATTGAGACAGGTAGGGCATTCCAGAGTCTGGTAGCCTGCAGAGTAAAAGAGTTAACTATAAAATACGGAGGTATGGTGGGGAGTTTTTAATTGAAGGGTTTCAGAGGAACGTAAGGATCGAGAGTTGGAAAGGTGAAGAAAGTCAAAGCGTTCTTTGAGGTAGGACGTAGGACGGAGTAGAAGGGATGAAAAGGATGCTGTAAAGGAGGGAAAGGATATGTAGGTCTTCAAAAATGGTATTTAGATTTTTAATATATATTTTTCCTAAACCGAATAGTTTCCGCGAGAGACACTTCCAAAGTGGTAAAATGTGTGTCCCCGCCTGTAACTTCTAAAATAAGAGAACGATAAAACTCAAAAAAATATATGGTGTACATTACCATGCAAACTTCCACCGAAAGTTGGTTTGAACGAGATCTAGTTAGTAGTTTTTTTTAATACGTCATAAATCGTAAAACGCATTTTACCTATCATTCAATCAACTCAAATATAAAAAAGTTACAATGAACTACAAGAACTTTTAAAATATGTTACCTGCTGCTACGGAACCCTTCCTGGGCGAGTCTGACTCGCACTTGGCCGCTTTTTATTTATAGTCTTCGGGCGACTTGCACAACGATGCCTAAACGTAGGTATTTAGTTTCTTAATATGATTTAAGGAGTAGTCAAATCGTACAAATATGTGAAATTTAAACATGTTTAGTCGCTAAATACGTTTACGGGTGCAAGTTTTCATTGTGCAAGCCGGGCTTAATGAATTTTGGATTTTAAAGTATTAGTAGTATTATATTGATTAATAACTAGTGGTTCGCCCCAAACTAAGATTTCATGAGACTCGCACAAAAAAAAAATATTTGTAGTGTCATGAAATGCATAACCAAATTACTTGACCTACAGTTTCATTTAAATTACAAGGAACGGGAGTTCACGTAATTAGTTATTCTTTTTTGGGGTAGAAATTGCAATTATTCTTGATTTCAGACTTTTCCCTATATTTGTGCCACTAAAGCTACACGCATACAAAATTTCAGTACTGTGGGGTCACTAGTGTACCCTGTAAATTTCGTCAAAGTTCAGTGTTAAACTACAATGTTTAAACTGAAAGTAGAAACAGCGTCACAATGTACTCATGAAGACCTTTCATTAGATGCCCCTTTTCATCTGAAAGTCTCATTTTGATATTTTTACCCCTCTTGAACGCCAATATTTCAACAACCTATATACCAAATTTCACGATGGTCGGATCATCGCTTCGAAAGTTATCCTCGGACAAGCAAACACACACACATACATACAACGCCGATTCGCCCAACTGGATTTGGAGATCTCGCTTCAATACAAATAATTGCACGCCTGCATGCAGGTTGAATACATTGACAAGCAAAGATTTTAGGTCAATATTGTCAAGAACGAATGACTTGAAACAAAATGAACAATGACGAAAATTAAATTACTTGGCTATTGGAGCTTTGGCACAAGATCAGAGATAAGAAGCGATGACGGGGAATCCTTTCTAAGCAGTGAAATAGTCTATCTTAAAGAAGTTTAGGTAAATTGCGATTCTATTTTCATACTTCTAACTTCTTCTAAATTCATACTTCTACTCTGCAATGGAAAAGGTTACAAAAGTTTTAAGTGCGTTGTCGTCTGGATATTGAGGTGCTCTACTAGGTTATTAACATCAACAACGGCCATAGAGATCAAGACAACATAATACCTTGTTTTGAATTCTATGTGGATATCCATGGGCTGCAGTAGCCACTTAACATATGGTGGACTGCATGCTCGTTTGCCATATAGGTTGTATAAAAAAAAGGTTAGCTAAGCAGAAAAAAATTGTTGTCGAGGTTGTGATGGGTGACAGTACATGAGTGACGTTTCTATGTTAAAAAATATCGATTTTACTAGAATTTAATCGACTGTTACCATTTTTTGTTTTGTTTGTCGTGATTGTTATTTTACTCGACTTATTGCATAGGTACATAATAGCCCAATTTAATTATATAAATTAACGATGTAAGGCATACTAGTATTAAGTTATTTTTAAAGTGTTCTCTGCAAGTGAATTACTAAAATACAATAAAAAAAATATCTTCAACCGTATTCTACACCCCAATTTTTATCAATTTCACTGTTCACTAGATTATAGACGATATACCTAGTGAAGGTGATTGATTATATTTATTAGTATATTTATCTAAGCATAAAAAATAATTTTAATATTCTTGTGCAATTTTGATGGACTATCGATTACTCTGATAATAGAACGTCTACCAAAAGACTAGACCGAGTGAACGGTAAACGATCATACTAATACAGACGGCAAAAAACTAATCGGTCGATCGTCAGCGCACCCCGAAGGCAAATTATCGATAATCGACCGACTAACCAAATAGCCGGTGTCGATACAACTTATCGACAATAATCGTTGTAATCACTAGTGCCGCTCTGTTCCTGACCGCCATTACGGGACGTGCGTAGTTTCATAACATCGAAACTCATAAACCATTTTTCCGAGACCCCCCATTTAGGTATTCTTTAACAATCTCGAGGTCAACAATAACTGGTTGTTTTTTAATACGCTTATTATTAAAATTATTATTTATTATCTGTAATTGTGACGGTCGTGGGTTAAGTCCAGCGTTTAGCGTAATTTGCCCGATTTGGGCTTATTTAGTAATTATTAGTTGTCAAAATGCGGTGGTTCTATGGGATAATTGTTGTCTATGCCTTCGAAAGTAATGTTTCCTGTCGGCATACCATTGTACAGTAATCGTTGAGAATATAAAAAGGGGAGAGTCGCTATAAACTTAATGTAAATTAGATTGTTTAGCAAAGCGATGAAAGCAAGCTATTTACAGATAGTAAAAAAGATATAAATATATAAAAATATTATTAGAAAGGTTTTTTTGAATTTATAATTACTTAGTTGCTGTTTGCGGGAAGTTTTATACAACACAAGCTTCAACTGCCGGCTTCGCACGCGTGGTTGTCAATAAAAAGTAGCCTGTGATATCTTTATCCAGATCGTAATCTATCTATATACCAAATTTCATCGAAATCGGTCCAGCCGTTTAGTTGTGAAAACTTAAAAACAGATAGACAAGGTTACTTTCGAATTTATAATATTCATTGGATGATAAAATCATAGGAAGGAACCACCAACCACATGGAGGCTCACGAAGGTGGCTGTGCACAAAATAAGTGTAGCACAGAGAGCCATGGAGCGCGCCATGCTCGGCATCACACTCTTAGATCGAGTTCCCAATACTGAAATTCGCAAGCAGACTAAAGTACAAGACGTCAGCAAGCGAATACTGGGGCTCAAGTGGAGTTGGGCAGGACATTTGGCCAGACGTAGTGACGACAGGTGGACTAAGGCACTAACAGAGTGGAGGCCGAGAACTGGGCATCGAAATAGAGGACGTCCACCAGCAAAATGGGTCGACGACATTTATAAGACCGTGGGTAGTACGTGGTTCAGATCGGCACAGGATCGGGAAGAATGGCAGAAACAAAGAGAGGCCTATGCCCAGCAGTGGCTCGACACGGGCTAAGAATGATGAATGATGATGATAAAACAATACTGGAGTAATAAAACAGGAATTAAAAAAAGTTATACAAAAAGGTTTTAGTATCAGTAAAAGTGTTATTTGAATTATTTATCATTCCCGCGCAAATGCACAAGTATTGTACGTTGCTAAATGGCGTGAAATTGATAGGTAGCCAGTGGAACACAGAGTCAGTAATATTGTAGTATGGTTTCCATTCGTTTGAGACTGGCAAGCAAAGAGAATTGCTGGCAAGTTCATATATGTGATCAACACTGTGGAAACTGTAATTAAAAAGTGCTGTGTGAAATCAAAAATCTGAAATGAAACATAACTAACCCTGAAAATGTAGAAATAACGTGAATTAAGGAAGTGAGTGACAAAGCCTAAACTTGAATAGAATAGAATAATCATTTGACAGACACAAAATGACACATGAAACAATTATAAAGAACAGTAGATTAGGACTTAGGATTTAGAATGACTATCACAATCGGGAGATGGCGCAAGGACTAGTATCCAAGACAAAACAATAAAAAAAACAAAAAGGCAGTTTATTTGTTCAATACAGTTGATTGTAGCTTATTTTTGGAGTTATACCTATTCATTTTGGCGCGTTAGAAAGCTCAGTGTGTTTTCAGTGTGTTATACGGAGAGCGCAGAAGAGGGCGGTTCGTGCAATGTTTAATATGGGCCCTAGATAATAATTACGCCATAAGTTTAAAGAAATAAATAATATATTCCCATGTCAATACATCTATGAAAAACTGATGTATGTTCACAAAAATATTAATTTGTTTAAGAAAAATAGCGATAATCATAATTTTAATACTAGAAATAAAGATGAACTCGCTGTTGCCACTTGTAGACTCCAAAAAATTAGTAAATCGTTTAAAGGGCAAGGTGTACATACCTACGCTTTTATAACAAACTCCCAAGTTGTACGAGCTAACGCACACATGTACAATCAGCTTAAACTTGTGTAAATAATATTTTTACTTTTAGCATAGCATGCGTTGCCCTAGTTACAATAATTGTTCGAATTTGTGATGAAAGCAATAAATCAGTGTACGTCCATCACTCGACGAGTTCGATTATTTATCTCTCTTTAGAGTCTCCACCCTAGCTAGCATCCCTTAGCAATCTTAACCCTAGCTTTTCTCTTACTGTTTGGTACATACCCCAAACACAAGTGATGTACAAAAATTGACGATTAACAAATTTAAAAAATTACAAAATCTTTTTAAAAAAGGCTGCTATAACATATCGGATTATTCAGATGATAGAGAAACTTGGGATTGAAATTGCTCCAGCTCGTTCAAAAATTTTACAACATAGCCGTAGGTAATTTATTTTCTTTATTGTTATGTATTTTAAAAGTATCTTAATGAACAACGAGCCTTGTTTCTTGCCTTTCTTTCCTGGCTTGGTCGCGAAGGAACGCGCAGTAAAATTGACGTTACAAAGTGATCTTTGTGATTTTAATGAATAAAAATTTTGAACTTTATGAAGTTAGTTTTTCCGGTCTGTAGTTATCAAATGGTGCAAAAGACATAATAGTATTTATTCACGCCAAAGAAGTGCCTATAACTCAAAATACTCTACGAAGAGTGTAGACTGTAGGTATATTCTAAACTGGCAAACAAAATCATTTGTCCCAGTAATTCAACCTTGGAAATTCGAAAACGACCTTCATCTTTTTAATTGGGGTTCGAAATACGTATTGTGTTACGTATTCCATTGAAAGTTCAAATTGATTTTAAAATAATTTGGGTTTGTTGCCTTGTGTTTAATTTTCGCGATTACTTAATGATAAACGTAAAACTTTAATTTGAGTATAGATATTGTACCTAAGGTCGTTTTATTCGTTCCAATGTTCAAATCATTGGTCCGCCGCGTGACACGACTATTTTATATTGAAATTTTATATTTCGTTTTCGTAAACCTTGTATCCTCTTGACTCTTGTATCAAAAACTTCAGGAAACCTTATATTGCTTCTGAAAGACCTTTATAAAGATACCCTACACGTATGTGTGAGTAAAAAAGTCTTCTAAATTCCAAAAATAATAAGTGAGTCGTAATAATAATCCTCCTAGCCGATTTCGGCTACAGAGACTTGACTTTGTGATTATTGGCCTAGGTGTTTAGCCTGTATGTGGCTGATGTACCCTATTTTTGCGCTAAAAGTCCGGTTACAATGAACACAAGTTAAGGCGCCATTAATGTAGTTGTAATTGATATTAGCCGGCGGTCGACTTTTAAGCTGATCTCGTTTTAAGTCTAGTTCTTGCCTCCTTTCTTCTTCAAACTCGTACACTTTGTCCTGAACATGACGCCTCCATTCAGGTCGTTTTTCAGCGAGAGCCTCCCAGCGCGACGGATCGATACAACACCTCTTCATGTGCCTCTTCTGTACGTCTTTGAAACGTAGGAACTGACCTCCGCGTTTCCGCTTACCATGTTCTAGTTCACAGAAGAAAATGCGTTTCGCCCTTCGCTCATCAGACATCCGAGACAGGTGCCCGCACCAACGCAGCTGACGCCGCATCAAATATGCCTCTATGCCACAGACATTAGCCCGTCGTAGAACATCGGTATTACGGACCCGATCCGACCACTTGATGTTAAGAATGTCGCGGAGGCATTTCAGATGGAATCTGTCTAACGTGCGTATGTGTCTGCGATACAGGCACCATGTCTCTGACGAGTACAAGATGTTAGGAAGTACAATAGCCATATACACCTTAATCTTGGTACTCAATTTGATGTTATGGGAGCGAAATACCTGGACTCGTAGTTTACCAAAAGCAGCCATAGCGGAGCCAAGTCTGCTGTTGATCTCCGAGTCAAGGTCGCATTTTGTTGTTATGCTGCTTCCCAGATATCTGAATGTATCGACCTGTTTTATGGGCTTTCCATCGATTTGCAGATTCAGTGGAGCTTGGTTAACAGTGTCCATGGCCATCACCTCTGTCTTTGTAATATTAATTTTGAGGCCAAATCTACAGCACGCAGCGTCAAGCCGAGTCATCAAGTCCTGGAGTCCCTCAGAAGATTCCGCAACGAAACATAGGTCATCAGCATACATCAATTCGGTAATGAGGTCATACGATACCTTTGTGTGCGCTTTTAACCTAGCCAGGTTAAAGATACTGCCATCTGTGCGAAAACGTATGCGGATCCCTTCGGTGTTGGCTTGTAAAGTCTCCCTCACGACAACGGAAAAGTACAGAGCAAAAAGAGTGGGTGCTAATACACAGCCTTGTTTTACACCACAAGTGACAGAGAATTGCTCTGTCTGCTCACCATTGACGGTTACGCAACAAGTCATGTTGTCGTGAAGAAGTCTTATCAAGCGTATAAATTTGTCGGTGCAACCAAGTTTCGAAAGCACAATCCACAAAGCTTCGCGAGGTACACTGTCAAAAGCTTTCTCCAGATCAACAAAACAGAGAAACAGAGGTTGACACTGTTCCCTGCTTTTCTCTTGCAGTTGTCTAAGAGAGAATATGGCCTCGCATGTGCCGCGATTGGGTCTAAACCCAAATTGCGTTTCAGGCAATATACTTTCAGAGAGCTCCATAAGACGATTTAAGAGTACTCTGGCAAAAGTTTTTCCTGGAGTAGACAGAAGTGATATACCCCTATAAGAGTTGCAAACAGATCGATCACCTTTATTTTTATACAAAGAGCAAATTAGTGATACGCCAAAACTAGGAGGAACGAACTCCATTTCCCACATGCGCTGGAAAAATTGCCAAATCTTGTAGTGCAACTCATCTCCGCCATATTTTAATAGTTCTCCTGGTATGTTATCGATGCCGACAGCCTTATTGTTTTTCTGCGCTTTGATGGCGATGATAACTTCCTCAAGAGAAGGAGGCTGATCCAGATCTACGGCTTGTGGTAAGGCAGGAAGTGATGCTAAATAGTTTATGTCAGCAGAACGATCCACATTGAGTAAGCTGTTATAGTGTTCTGCCCAGCGAGTAAGAACTTCTCCTTTGCTTACCAGGAGGGTACCTGAAAGTGATTTCAGTGGTACGTTTACTCGATGTGGACTTCCTACTAACTTTTTAATCTCGTTAAAGAAATCGCCGAGTCTATTCGAATCAGCAAGCCACTGAATATAGCGAACCTTGTTCAGCCACCACTCATCTTTTGCGTTTCGAGTTAGTCTCCTTATTTGGCTCGTACTCTCCTTTATTTTTTCAGAAGCAGTTGTCTGATTTCCCTTTCGAAGGAGCTGGCGGTGTTTTTCTAGGGCGACTGTCAATGTATTATCATTTTCGTCAAACCAGTCTTCACAGACACGAGGTTTTTGGCCTAAGATCTCAGTAGCCGCATTGATGGTATTTGTAGTTAACAGTTTCCAGCCCTCGTCTAACTGTTCATCTTCGGGGTGTATGCCTGCTGTAAAGGTATTGACAGCTTCCCTGTAATTTGCCAATATTTCAGCAGACTCTAGCTTTTTCAGATGAAGACAGTTAGGCTTAGCCCTGCGAGGTCTACGGCAAGGGCTAAGACGCAAAAATAGTTTTGTAACAACAAGTCGGTGATCCGACCAACAGTTTGCGCCCCTCATTACTCTCGTTACTTTGACATCCGCTATATCCCGTTGACGGACTATAGCATAATCAATAAGATGCCAATGCTTGGACCTTGGGTGCATCCAGGTAGTTTTGTATTTATTTGGGAGTCTAAACATGGTATTGGTAATACCCAGATGAAATTGGGAACAGAGGCTTAGTAACAGTTGCCCATTACTGTTCATGTTACCAATGCCATGTCGCCCTATCACCCGAGGCCAAGCTTCAAAATCACGTCCGACGCGAGCATTAAAGTCGCCAAGAAGCAAAACTTTCTCACAGCGCCGGATTTTAGTCAGCACTTCTGACACTTCCTCATAAAATTTGTCCTTGACGTCATCACTTTTGTCGAGTGTTGGCGAATATACGCTGATAACATTTAAGTATTTATTGTTTCGAAGATGGAAACGTAAGGACATGACACGATCAGAGGTAGCAACTGGATGTTCTTCCAACTTAGAGGCTAAAGTAGTTTTAATAGCAAAGCCTACTCCTGACCGTCTAGGCTCAGAAGCTGGTGTGCCTTTCCAGAAGAAAGTGTACCCACCACCACGTTCAACAAGCTCACCTTCGTCAGCTAGATGTGTTTCGCTGAGAGCGGCTATGTCGACGTCATAGCGTTTGAGCTCGCGAGCCACAATGGCGGTTTTACGTTCTGGGCAGAGGTTGTTGGGTCGGTCTAAAAGAGTACGTACATTCCACGCACCAAAAGTCATATTCATCTGCATGTTTTTAGATTTATTCTTATTGCGAGGAATGAGCGTTTGTTTGGGGCACCTTTTCTAGCCCCCTCCCCGGCTGAGCGAGGAAAGCAGTGCCTCTCTAAATAAAGCTGCTTTGTCTCAAAGAGTGCTGCCGAACCACACTGTCACCCCGATGCAGTGCTAGAGCGACCACTCTCCTCTCCTTAGGCCACCCGTGTCCAGGTATTAGACCAAGCCCAGGACTTTTTTAAACTCGGAATGACAAAGCCAAGTCAGATGCGCAGGATATATTAAGTTGCATAAGTGTGCGCGCCGTACACAGATGCACCCTCTCCTCCTTACTCCCCTTGACCCAGTGGAACGGAGAACCGCTACGACTGGAAGGGAACAGGACGCAGTATCTGGCAACGATAAAAACTCCTATCGCTACCTTCAGGCCTTCTACAGTTGCCTGGTTGCCTCGCCACTTGAGGTGGATTGCGTTGACGCCGAAGCAACGAGCACTAGCACGGGGAGTGACCGTGCCGACTCGAGGGCCGAAACACGCCGTTGCTACAACAAAGTGTTTCGGCACTCGAGCCCCCCTCTACCAGCCTAGGTTCCTAAGGTGTGGCCGCTGCATGCTATAGCGGCGACCACTAACGACGATCGAATGCGTGCCGCGCGATCTGAGGAGCCTTTTATAGGCGATGTTGCCTCGACCACTAACGACGATCGAATCTTCGTATATTCAACGGGCAGCGTAACGACGCCCCAGAGACGTCCGCACTGTACGACGGCTCGAGCACCGTCAAGTGAGTCGTATAGAATGAAAGGTTCAATCAATGAATCAAAATGTGTAATTTCTCAGAATGTTGATAAATCAAAAAAACGACTCCATTGAAACGACCAGATGAAATCTCTTGTAGGATGGTTGCAGGTCATGATAGAATAAACGAGTATGATTGGTCGAGCAAGACAGATAGTCGCCTTTGATTTTGACATTAGGCACAGATCCACATTCTCTCTTGTGTTGACAGTGAAGGAACCGCCATAGCGACTGGAGGAATGAGGAGGGGTTTTAAGAAGGAGGGACTTTGATGACCTACAAGTCATCTCCGGTGGGACAATAAAATCAATCAATCAATCAACAAAAAACAAATCAATCATGTTTGATCCTGATTCAATTAGTGTTTTTTTTAATTTTTTCGTGCTGCCACATTCATAACAAATTTTTACTCGAAATGACAGATTGACAACTTTGACTCTCTATGACTCGAGTATACCTAACTCTATTTCAACATCTTGGACAGCTATAAAGTTTAAAAAAATCCACTTCACTAATACCGACCGAAAGGCCCCAGGAGAGGATCCTTTAATTGGACCCCCTATGTCACTCGCGTTAAAATATCCTTGCCATAACGAAAAAAGTTATTTATCGATAAAAAAATGTCTATGGTCGGAACATTTGTGTTTGTTTCGGATAAGTGGGGATATTTAGAACTTGTTTGCGTCTTTAACGAGCTTGAGAATGGATGTATCATATTCTTATGTGATGTTGTATTTTAAAACCTGAAAAATATGTACGAGATAGTCGATATAAAGATTTTCGAATGAGGATAAAAAACGTTTTGTTTAACCAAGTTTGATCTTTGATATCATTGTTTTCAACCCGTTTCACGTACACACGGCTACACATCAAGCTATAATTTCCAGTATAAGCTGACCTCTCATTCTACGCAAAGCCTACATAATGCGAGGTCAGCTTATACTGGAAATGTATAGCTTGATGTGTAGCCGTGTGTACATGACTCTCTGTTTATGATATTCATCCCGATTCTGTCATTCATATAAACCCTGAAGGTACGCAAAAATAGTCCTTGCTACTACAAAAAAGTTAAACAACTGATAAGCGCGTGTTTAAAAAAATACAAATTTTTGTACTTACTGCAATTTTTTTAAACACGTGCTGTGTAAAACAGTGTTTAATTTTTTTTATGGGAAGACCCACTGGGTAAACTGAATCAAGTTATATTTTACTAGCTGACCCGCCCGCGGCTTCGCACGCTTGGAATTTCCCGTTCCCGTGGGAACTTTGGAATTTAAAAACACTCTTATCGACTACTTTTAAGTTTAGCGGACCCAAACATACGGGAGCTGGATATTTATACATATTTTAATTCTAAGTTTGTTTTGAGGAAGAAAATGTCTTCTGCAATATTCTTTTTGCTAAAACAAAATACTTTTTGAAATAAATTTATTAATTTGTATTTTGTTCTAAACTCCATGACGCCATCGGCAAGCCAATAAGGCGAAAACAACGGGACGTCGCGTCGTTGGCTTTTAATAGTGCAGGATCGTGGAGGATGGCACAACTTAAAGAGGGAGCAGTGGGTGAAGTCAGGCTATGGATAATGATGATGTCTCAATCTTATTGTAAGAATTAATGGGACAAAATAGTAAACAGAGCCTCTCTACCTTCAATTCAAGACAATGGCCATGATGATATGGATCAGAAAACCTCTGTCAATGAACTCACAAGTAGCCAAACCGATTAAACCTCAAATTCCAGGAATCCACACAATCGTGAATGGTACCCGACACTCAATCCAACGCTGTTCAGTCAAAACGAGCCATTCATACAAAACATATGCTCACCACCCAACCGTGGCGTTATTCAAGTTAACCTTAACACTTTAATAGCCTGAATCGGGAATCGAACCCGAGACGCCTCATTTCATTCCGCTTCCTCACTCCGCCCAACGCAACAAACGACCTTACAACCTAAAAAACAGAATTCAGAATTACATAACTCGCGGTTGCAAGTTTTAATTGGTCTCACAGGATTGTAAAAGTCTTATGTAAACAGAAAACGTTGCAAAATGAACTCAAATCCGCGACAAAAAGGTCAAAAGTCTAAAGAGTAGACTTTGTTTTTCAGAAGCCGGTAGGTAATGTAAGTCAACGGCGAAGTAAGGCTATTTCAAATGGACCATCGGAACGCTCGTTCTTTATGGCGATTTCGTGTTTTTATAGTTCTGGTCAAGTGACGAATGTCAACAGAGCGTACAGTTTCCGCAAAGAAAGTTTTCATTGAGGTCACCAGATTTTAGATGCGCTCTTCACACTACAAAACGACTCTGAAAGATTTAGTAATATCTATTATATCATGTTTAATAAGATAATAGTGCTTGCATGTGTATTGTTGATCGAGAGACGCGAGATCTCTAAATCAAGTTGGGCAAATCCGCTTTGTATCTACTTATGTATGTTTACTTATCTCACAGTACCGCTCACAGTTAAAGTGGCTCAAAATCCGGTTTCGTCGGGATACTCATATACTCTGTCTTCTTTATAACATCCTTCAAAATCCTCTGTCCCCTTGCTATCTTAAAGAACGTTTTTCTCCTCTTTTTCCACCTGATCGCCCTTCTCGTTCTTCTCAACATCTGTTATTCAAGACGCCTGAGCATAAAACTTCTTTCTTCACTTACTCTTTCACTGTGACTGCTATCTGCTTGTGGAACTCTCTTCCAGTAGAAATCCGCAAGGCCGCCTCTATGGGAATCTTCAAATCCAAACTCTTTAAATACTTCATCTCTCTTCAAGATACCCAACAAAATTGAGCACTTTATGTAGATATATTTGTGTATTTCGTTTATGTATGTGTATTATTATTATTTTTAATTTTTATAAGTTTATTTCTAAGCTAAAGCTTGATTAAATTTCCTTTTTCTGGCACTACCACTTTCTCCACACTACACAAAGGTTAGCTGGAAGAAAATGCTAATTAGCATTAAGTTCGCCTATGTATCTTTTTATTAGTGCAATAAAGAATTTTCTAATCTATGTTTGTTTGTCCGAGGATAACTTTCGAACCGTTTATCATCGTGAAATTTGGTATGTAGGTAGGTAGTTATGGCACAATTTTGATGTGACTAAATGAGCTAAAACTGTGGGGGAGTTGTTTAGATATTGGGATTGAAGAGGGGTAAAAAAAGCAAAATAGGTCAAGTGGCACGTCTAATAGAATGTCATTGTAAGTACATTTCGACCCCGTTTTTAAATTTAGTTTAAATTTTGTAGTTTTTAAGTTATTTTCGTTTAATATAAACGAAACTTTGACAAAATTCACAGGGTACACCAGTGACACCAGAGTGCTGAAATTTGGTATGCGAGTAGCTGAGTAGTGGTGTAGCTTTATTTGAATAACTGCAATTTCTACATCAAAAAGGATTAACCTGTAATTTGGATGAAACTGTAGGTCAAGTTAATTGGTTATGCATTTCGTGGTAATATTTTGATAGTCAAAGATTACGCGAGATCTCAGTTCAGGGCGAACCACTAGTTATTATAAACTTGTTGTGTCCCACTGCAGGGCAAAAGCCTCCTTCCCCTCTTTCCACTCGTCTCTCTAGTTCGCAAGTAAGGGCTAATAAGGTAGAAATTTAGCTAGTGTGTATGCCTAATGTTAACTCATTACCTACCTACGATAATTTAACAATATTAATGCATCTGTGTGTGTGTTTGTGTGTGTGTGTAAATAATTTTTATTACGATCATATAGGTATAGGTACCTATATGATTCTAATAAACATTATTTGATTTGATTTAAAGAACTGTATAATAATAATTATAATTTCAAAGGTCATTTGAAATCCGTCACGTTCTTGGGCTACTGGACCTACTCCATTTTATTATTTTCAAAATTTACGGCCACTAAATCATTCGCTTCTGCGAAACGTCAAAGTTATGACCGTGAATACTAAATCCTTTGCTATGCCTTGATGGACTCGCATTTTATTATTTTCAAAAATAACGTTCCAAGAACAGATTAACGATTTCAAAAACCTCTTTATCATTGCCTTGCTATGCTAGATATTGATAGACAGCCTCCTCGCTGTCGAGACTTTTTGTTTGTATGTTAATAAACAACAACAGAAACGCCGCGGTATTATTAATGCGAAATTAAAACAAAAAAAAATCGATCTGCGGGAAGAAACATCCATAGACAATAATGGGAAGGAACAAAGAAGTAAAAAAGCGGGAACAAACCTGTCGACGCCATGTTGTGTGGCGCTCGGCCTTCACGCCTCGGCCGCTGAAGATTATCTTTTGAAAAAAGAACCGAACGGGAGGCGCTTCTTGATAACAAAGGTCTTACAAGCGTGTTCAATCCACGGAGTTATCGTCTTTTATAGCTACTGATTAAGGTACATGTTTGTACGGCGCTGTGTCTACTTCACTTCTTTTGTTATGGGCCAGGTGAAAGAGCCTCGTCACTGCGCCTGCGCCTTCGTTGATGACCTGTCAATTCCGTCTTGTACATCGGCCGGTTGTTGGGAAAAAAGCGACATTAGAGAGGCCATCTATTATTTTGACTTTATGTGGGGAGATGGAGTTGAGATTGATCGTGTTTGGCTCAGCCCTTTTAATTATAGTGCATTCAGTCGGTGAATGGTTTTGTGTCGTGAGTCTACTGTTCGGTAGATGTTTTATGTAGGACAGAACCTACCTATCATCACGTTAGCTGCTTTTGTTGGTAGTTTTTCTGTGATATGTATTAAGGTATGCCACATAATCGAGAGTTTTTACACATTATGTTGACTGTTGATTGGCAATCATATGCATGAGTACCTGGTTATTAATTTAGATGCAAGTTATCTGGCCAGGTGCGAGTCGGACTCACGTACGAAGGGTTCGAAGGTACCATTATCTAGAAAAACGGCAACTTATCATGTATGTTGTCTGTTGTATGTCCCCTTAAATATTAATTTTATTTATTTATTTTTAAAGTGAATAATATAACTCAATTTTCTGTGAATATTTCAAGCGTCTACCTGTTGCCGTTATCAATATCGAGCAAAAACGAGCAAAAAAAATCACGTTGTTGTATTGGAGCTCCCCTTAAATATTTATTTTATTCTGTTTTTTTAATATTTTAGTTACAGCGGCAACAGAAATACATTATCTATTAAAATTTCAACTGTCCTAACTATCACGGTTCATGAGATACAGCCTGATGACAGACAGACAAACAGAATCTTAGTAGTAGAATCCCGTTTTACTCTTTGGGTACGGAACCCTAAAAATTGTCCACGAAACTTAGGTGTTTCGCAAGGATCTCTTTTTTGCCATGGATTATTTTTGATATACGTCGACATGATCTTTTTACAAATTTATTTGGTTTTTATTAGTGTTGTTCCAATAAAAATAAGCTAAATGTCAATTCTGACATTTGTTAGTTATCATACCCGTGAATAACACTTTAAATAGAAATGTAATAAAACCATAATAATGGTGTCTATCGCTATCCGAACATAAATGTAGAACCTTTACCAATAAAACGAAAAAATATAATACAGAACCAGATGTTTTACGATAAACTTGTAAAGGCAGCCGTCAAGCGATTGGTCACACACAGACAGGGCATGCGCGGTATGCCAATTGCCAACATTATGCCACGCTACGCGCCGGTCGGCGCGTGAGTCGATCCTTCTTGTATCGTCTCATTGTGCGATTTCGTATGCTAAAACGTCATTAGTGTCAAGTGCGTCGTTAAATGACAATTTGTCAGGAATGGCATGTTTACAAAATGGCAATTTGTAAGCGTGTTTCATATTTTAATATTTCGTTTACTTTAAGTTATAATAAGGCTCTTACGGCACGCTATATCAAGTTATAATAATGATATTGTCGTTCTAATCTTAGCTTTCATAGTACAGTACAAAAGTTTATCATTATTTTATTTCTTCTTAAAGCTTTTGCAAGCTATTTGGCAAAACCTACTCATTAATTTCCTACTTTTTAATAAAAATATCCAGCTTACTCCAGCCCCAAGTCAAGCGTGCGTAAAGAAGTTTCACTACAAAAAGTAACTATGTCATGGTTTACTATGTACCTTGATAAGTATTTATGCAAAGTTTTGCACTTTTTAACCCATGGAATAATGTTTTACCAAACAAGGTTCAACACCCATTTTCACAGATTAAAAAAATATATATCATATCTATTATTTTTGTTGAAGAATATGTTCGCCAAGTTTCAAGTTTAGAAACCCAGGAACCACGGTTTTTCATACAACCGTAAAAACCTTTTTTAATCCCGTTAGGGCATGAATTTCCAAAAATCCATTCTTAATCATTATTATACCTAGTCAGGTCATAAGTATTGTCACACAGTAAAAACTTTTCTTTTAGAATGCTGGCCACAAAAAAGTTTATAGAATTCGAATTTCGAATTGTTCATGAAAATAAAAATGTATACTTTTTAGAATTTGACTCATTTTTAAATATGGAGTGGACGCTTAAAGAAGACCGTGTTGCAGTTATTGCGTTGCATCGTTGCGGTTACGCGCCAATTCAAATTTTTGAAATACTGAAAAATTTGAATAAAACCAAAAGATTCGTTTATCGCACCACAAACGATACAATGAAGACTCTAGTGTAGATGACAGGTCAAGAAGTGGTCGCCCTCGGTCAGTTAGGACTCCAGAAGTGATAAAAGCTGTGAAGGCGCGAATTCAAAGAAATCCCAAACGTAAGCAGAAACTGTTGGCCCTTCAGATGGGGTTAAGCAGAACCACGGTGAAAAGGGTGTTAAATGAAGACTTAGGGCTTCGGGCATATCGAAGAAAAACAGGACATCGTTTGAATGCTCGTCTAATGGACCTGAGACTGAAGAGATGCCGCGCATTGTTGAAGCGGTACGCGTGAAAAAAATTTTGGGAAATTCTTTTTTCGGATGAAAAAATTTTTACCGTAGAAGAGAGCTACAACAAACAAAATGATAAGGTGTACGCACACAGTAGTGAAGAAGCGAGCAACCGTATTCCGCGTGTCCAACGAGGTCATTTTCCATCCTCGCTCATGGTATGGTTGGGAGTTTCTTATTGGTAACAGAGGTACATTTTTGTGAGAAAGGTGTAAAAACGAATGCAGTTGTGTATCAAAATACAGTCCTGACGAACCTTGTGGAACCTGTTTCTCATACCATGTTCAATAACAGGCACTGGGTATTCCAACAAGATTCGGCCCCAGCTCATAGAGCGAAGAGCACACAAGACTGGCTGGCGGCGCGTGAAATCGACTTCATCCGGCACGAAGACTGGCCCTCCTCAAGTCCAGATTTGAATCCGTTAGATTACAAGATATGGCAACACTTGGAGGAAAAAGCGTGCTCAAAGCCTCATCCCAATTTGGAGTCATTCAAGACATCCTTGATTAAGGCAGCCGCCAATATTGACATGGGCCTCGTTCGTGCTGCGATAGACGACTGGCCGCGCAGATTGAAGGCCTGTATTCAAAATCACGGAGGTCATTTTGAATAAACTTTAGTGTCATAAGAATCTATGTTTTGTTAAGTTCATTTTGGTATATAAATGGTTACATAATGAATAAACTTGTTTCAATTATTTTATATTAAACATGTGACAGAATTTATGACCTGACTAGGTATATTTTCCTCTCAGCACTCAGCCTTAATCCACAGAAAATATATTGTGATACGTGCAGAGTTAGCTAAGCTGCACGTTTCCTCAGGATGTTTTTCAACACCGTTTTATTATTTATAGACAAATTATTTTTTTTTAAATTTACAAAAGCACTGGCTCTCTTTTTAAGCTGATATATCTTAGAACCAACCTAGTCAAACTAGCTTTCTATTTACAAAAAGCTTTCTATTTACGACTGGCCGCGCAGATTGAAGGCCTGTATTCAAAATCACGGAGGTCATTTTGAATAAACTTTAGTGTCATAAGAATCTATGTTTTGTTAAGTTTATTTTGGTATATAAATGGTTACATAATGAATAAACTTGTTTCAATTATTTTATATTAAACATGTGACAGAATTTATGACCTGACTAGGTAAATACGGGATTTATCACGTACCGTCTTATCGGTGTTAATGATTGAAATCAATCACGAAAGTTTTTTAAGTAAAATCCATTGTTAGTGTGCACTTTTACACTACAAAGAACATACGATCCAAATTTCAAGTCTCTAGGACCAGCAGTTTGGGCTCTGCGTTGTCTATATGTCAGTCAGTCAGGACAACGATTCTTATATATTAGAAGATAGACTACCTAGTTGACCCGCCGAACTTCGTACCGCCTTGACATGCATATAACGCGGGCTGTCAATATACGTTACCCTGGTAGAATTGACAATTGTTGTCCCCGGCCATCGTTATGTATGAGAAAATGAATTTTCTTCGTAATTTCTTTTTGCGTCCATTATTCCGATATTTTTAATAGTGACTTGTATTTTCTTTGACGTTTTATGTCACGTCACACAGGAACGCAGCCGAACGGGATAAAAAGAGTATCCTATGTCCGTCTCCTGGTTCTAAGCTACCCCCCCCCCCCACACCAATTTTCACCCATATCGGTTCAGCCGTTCTTGAGTTATAAATAGTGTAACTAACACGACTTTCTTATATATATATATACATATATAGACTAGCTGACCAATCCGCAGCTTCACACGCGAAGTTTTTCCATAAAAAACATTACCCTCCTTCTGCGCAGTTGGGTAAAATGTAGCCTATGTCACCCGGGGATAGTGTAGCTTCCCAACAGTGAAAGAATTTTTTAAATCGCTTCAGTCGTTTTTGAGTTTATTCATTACAAATTTACACACATAAATACAAATCTTTCCTCTTTATAATATTAGTATAGATGATTATGGAGGGCTGTAAATCCTTTTGTAAAGAGCTAACCAAAGACAAAATAATAGTTTTTCAAAAACAAAACACGGCAAAGGTAAGACGAGTGATTCCACCATTGTTTTTGAAAGGCGCATACGATTACACCCACCAGTCCAGATGTAGAAATAAATAAAGCCAGTGCACGCAGGCGCAATCTCGCAGGGTCACGATCTGCGGTCACGCTCACTCCCGCCGCAGAAATAAGCTCTTGGTTACACTACGGGAACCCGAGTGGAACCGATATCTGGAACTTTCTCTGGTGAAATGAAAAATAAATTAGTTTATTTGAGTGATTTCCTCCGGGTTTTTACGTCTGTAATATTATGCGTTAATTCCTTCGCAGAAGTAAACTAATGGTTGACGTTGACGACCTCCGTGGCGCAGTGGCCGAATAGCCGGCTGAGACGCAGTGCGCGAGCTCAAGTAAAACCGATATCAAGGAATCTATCTGGTGAAATCACACTAATTTTATAAATGCGAAAGTTTGGATGTTTGTTTGTTTATTTGTTACTCAATCAAATCATAACGGCTGAACAAATTTCGATTAAATTTGGTGTGTCGACAGATTATTACCCTGGATTGACACGTAGGCTACTTTTTATTGACATACCACGCGTGCGAAGCTGCAGGCGGAAGCTAGTGTAAAATTAGGTAGATTATTTCATTGATTTCCTTCGGTTTTTCACGTCTGATAATTTTATGCGTTTTCATGACTTTCCCTGGTGATATGAAGAAAAATGGAAGAGGCTATTTTCGTTAGTTTCAGTTATACGGACAATTCAAGTCAAAGGTTTAGGTTTTTAACAAGCAAATAGTACAATGGGCGTGCTTATCACTTTGAAGCAATTTCTTCCAGTCAGCCTTTATATGATAATTTAAGTAGGCAATTATTGCAACGTTTTCTCGCTATAATTGATAACTTTCTTAACTCTTAAACAGCACTACCTCATTAACTAATATTCATACTAACTATTCCGTCAATTAAAACTTACTGCTGTGGAAAAAGGAAATGACCGGGCCCATAACCAGTTAGGTTATAAATTCTCCCCGTCTAATGAGTCCTAAAACACATTCTGTTCTGTGAGCCGTCACTTGCGGTCATGAGTGTGATTGATAGTACTGGTACAGGCGAGTACAAACTACAAAAGTATTGTGTTGAGTATCTTCAAAGCTTACTTGAATTTATTCATAATACGCTGCAATTTGTAATAACATTAAATGAAACATTTGATCAATTTTGACGACCTTCATGGCGCAGTGGGCGAATAGCCGGCTGAGACGCAGGAGGTAGCGGGTTCGATTCCCAGGAACAAAAGTTTGCATGATCTTCAGAGATTTGTTCCGGGTCTGGTTGTTTTTCTATATATTATAAGTATGTATTTACAAAAAAAAAGTATGTAAGTATTCTATCAGTTATCTGGTTCTCATAGTACAAGCTCTGCTTAGTTTGGGGCTAGATAGCTCTGTGTGAAATGCCCAGCAATATTTATTTATTTATTTAATGTCATTTTCTATTCATAGAGACTGATCTGATCGTGTTTTGATTTAGATAGTTATATAGGTACTGACAGATATATCTATCGAATTAATTCAGAATTACAATACCTACTAACTCTATACATTTACTTTGTTAGGAATTCATGTAGATTTTGCTCAAAAATAGTTTTGTTGAGAAGGAGGGGTGGGGGGTGATCCTAAGTCCCCCTCCTACCTCTCCCCAACTCTTATCTCCATAGTTAAGAAAGTAAAAAAATTGATGTTAATGATTGATAGAAAGGTTACAGGAAAATTTTTACGAAGTCTCTTTCTAGAATAGTCAGTTTAGATATTTGTCTTAAAAGTTTTATTGGTCACATAACTAGATGGCGCTGCTTAATTACCATAAATCCAAGTGATGTCCAAGTCTATTAGTAATTTTAAAACAAAAGTACACACCCATTATCTGTCTCTGTGTTGAAGTTGAAGTTGTCTCTGCTTGTTAATTCTTCATAAACATTTTTATAGTTGCTTATTTTATTATAATTAAATTTGTGTTATAGTATTTTAGGTTTATAGTATGTAGGTATGTAGGTAATTGTATATAGATGCACCGCCGCCGTGTGATAAATTATAATCCTGTCCATACACAGGTTGTCTGGAAGAGATCGCTTTTAGTGATAAGACCGCCCATTGTACTAAATCCATTTGTAAAAATAATGTAAATCTGTATTTTAGTTTGGAGTAAAAGAAAGAGTTATCTTATCTTATAAATCCTACTCGTACTTGACCGGTCTTGTTTTATTTCTAACTAGCTGACCAATGCGGAGCTTCGCACGCGTAGTTTTTCAATAAATCATTACCCTCCTTCTGCACAGTTGGGTAAAAAGTAGCCTATGTCACCCGGGGACAGTGTAGCTTCCCAACAGTGAAATATTGTTTTAAATCGGTCCAGTAGTTTCGGAGCCTATTCAATACGAACAAACAAATCTTTCCTCCATATAATATTAATATAGATTTGACTTGTATACATGAGTGTACCTGCTCTCTAGTAATGCTCTTTTCAGTTTTCACACATCTACCATGTGGCAGATTTAATATACGAAAAATATTATATTCTTGCCAGAAAGTAATAAAGCGTTGAGATTAAAGTTTCTTGAAACTCATAGTTATAAAGCCCAGCATGGTAATACCAACTTAAAGCTAATGTCGTATTGTTTCAAATATATAGTTAATATTTTACGCCGTGTGCCTTCATGATATCAATGAGCTGTGGGTATATGTATATCTAGTTTGAACTGTGGGTGGTAATACACAGATTAGATTAAATAATTCTTTATTGCACACCAAGAAAACAATACAGCTATAATTGGCGGTCTTATCGCTGAATATCGATCTCTACAAGACAAACTTTGGATGGAATGGACTATGTGGACATTACCTGGGGTATAATGTTGTAAAATCTTAAATTTCTCTTCAATGTTAAATCTATACTTATTATTATAAATTAGAAATTAACTCTCTGTCTCTCTGTATGTTTTTTACATTTTCACGACTAAACGGCTGGACCGATTTGGATGAAATTTGGTATACAGATAAAGATTGAGATTGGGACATAGGCTACTTTTTACCCGCAGAACGAGGGTAACCCTGTTAATGTAAAACTAAGCGTCCAGTCTCTCGTGACCACGGCCGATGTAACTTGGCTGAAACGTCGAGGTTAGTCAAATTTATAATTTTGATATAAATCTGTGCGCGAAAAGACCCGTCTTGTCTTTAAAACATAAGTGAGCGAAGCCACGGGCGGTGGCTAATCACCCTAATATTATAAATCTGAAAGTTTGGATGTTTGTTCATTTATTCGTTTGTTTGTTTGTTACTCATAACGTCGTAACGGCTGAACCGATTTCTTTGAAATTTGGTTTACACGTAGATTATAACCTGGATTACCACATAAATTACCTTTTATCCCATAAATCAGTATCCATGGGATAAAAACGGGGTGTCAAGTCAAGTTTCAACAGCGAGTTTAGCTGTATGTATTTCAAGGTTACCTACACATTTAGGAGTGTAACGCATGCGAAGTCGCGGGCAACAGCTAGTTACTAATAATTCTAGTATTTAAAATGTGTACGACAGATTTTGCAGCGTCCCTATACACATCAGTTGCTTGCTAGCTACTAGCTTACCTCAGGTGAACCGACTATTCAATCAAACGTCTATTACAAATACCCAAGTAGCCAATTACAAGCAATTAAGAACGTAGGTATACGAGACTTATAATAAATTACAGAAAAAAATACAGAACCACCGATCCACAGGTCGCCAGTAACGATCCCCCGAACATAATTTCCAACCATAAGTCTACTCCAAGACCATAAGTCTACGTACAAACAGAAGAAATGCTATTAATAACGGTTACCACACTCGGAAAAGCAATATGTCAGCGTCTACGGTCGCCATTAGCGCCGCCATATTTGATCTAACACAATAGGATGCGCGTACGCAGCGCACAGACCAAATTACACCCACTATCTACTAAAGCGCTGCTGGTTTACTACACAATATTTAAGCTAGTATTAGGCTCTTAGGAAAACTGTTTACCTAACTTTTGACCGTCTGAACGTATATCCTTATAAAAAATAAACGAATTTTCCAAATCGGTTGATAAATGATGAAGTTATGAGGTATCAAACATAACATAACATGAAAGTTAAACAAATGTAATACTTATATGGTTTTCTCATCGATGCCATTGTCAGAACTAGACCAAATGGAAATGGGAACACACGGGAAGTACAAGTTTTCAAATAAAAAACGAATCATCAAAATCTGTTCACCCAGTGGAAAGTTCTGAGGTAACTAACATAAAAAATACAGTCGAATTGAGTACCTCCTCCTTTTTTGAAGAGGGTTAATAACTCGTCCACATAGGTAGAATCAGCAATTTTTCATACAACAAGCATATTCGTAGAACACGCATGTCGCTGCTTCAGTGGGCAGTACGCCTTAGTCCAATAGCTGTGAAAAATTGGTGTTAAATTATTTTTTATTTGACGAAGTGAATTCTTTGACCCCGCAACGATCATGATTTGTATTTGTTGAATATTGATTCAATTTTACGGCCGCTTCTGCGACCTCCCACAGCTATATTGCATGAAATTGGTAGGAAAATGCGGAAAATCTATGATGTTGGATTCAAGGGGAAAGTAATTGGTTCAGGTGTCAGTTTCCTATTGATTTTTTAGGCTTTTATAACCTTGAGCGCAGGGATTTTCCTTTAATTTTTTAAACTACTTCAAAAAAAGAGGAGGTTCTCAATTCGACTGTTTTTTTAAAGTAAAACTTCTTTACGCACGCTTGACTTGGGGAGTAAGCTAGTGAATGCGTTACGAAAAGTGCGAACGGAAGTTGAGAAGGAGATATATGTTAGTGAAGATAGAAAGAGAGAGAGTTACGTTTCGTATATTTTTAAACGTTAATGTGCGAGTGCGAGTTGCGACTGTCCAGAATGAACATAGACTGATCAAACTACAGACGTGTGGACCATTTTGTAAATTAATATTTTGAAAAAGAAGTTTTACTTCAGTCTAAAGTCTAAGTTTAGGTCTAAAGCACACTCGTTTTTAATTTTATGTTTGTTACCTCATAACTCCGTCATTTATCAATCGATTTGAAAAATTATTTTATTATCTAAAAGGATATATTTTCAGATTAGTCCCATAGAAGTTTTAACGAAATCGGTTCAGTAGTTTTTTTTTCTGAGTTTGTCTTTAAACTAGTAACTTTTTTCAACAAAAACATAACCTACTTCTGATAACGGTAAAAACCAAACTAATCTACTAATTTCGATGAAATTTCCATGGGATCAATTTAAAAGTATATCCTTTTAAATAAAAAAAACTAATTTTCCAAATCATTTGATATATAACGGAGCCCTGAGCTAACAAACATAACACAAAAATTTAACAAATTTAAGACTTATATGGTTTTCTCATGAATGCCATCATCAGAACTGGACCAAATGGAAATGGGACCACACGGAAAGCACCAGCTTTCAAATAAAAAAAGATTTTTTTTATGTAACAAACATAAAAAAATACAGTCGAATTGAGAATCTCCTCCTTTTTTGAAGTGGTTAAAAAGAAAGAAAGCCCCAAGCCAATGGCCCGCCCAACGGTTACCATAACAATTGCATTACCTACCTCACAACAGGGTAGGTCCAATTACCCTGAAATACATGACATTGCAAAGTCGCTATAGCCCTGAGCTTTTAGCCTGCTAGAAAACATAAAAGCCAACCTGAGTTTGTCATTTTGGAGATAGTATAACGGTAATACATATTCTATAGTGATAATGGCGCTCACAAACGGTTGAAATGTGACCAACATTACTTTAAAGAGTGTTTGATAATATACGCACGATAATAAAAGAGGTTATTTTGATGAACATAATAAATAAATTTGTGAAACGTTTACCGTAGAAATGTGAAATTTATTTTGGCATGTAATAACAAACACTTTAATAAACATATGTTGTGCTATTATTGCATAATGCTTCTAACCACAGATACTGTATTGGTGACGTCTCGAGATACCTCTTGTTGTCCCTTTCTAACCCAAAACCCGCAGGGCGATATCTCTTTCAGAATTACGAAAGATATCAAATCGTCCTTCATTTTTGGATGTCGATTGCAAGAGTAGGCAGTAAGTTTTATATCGATTTAATAGCCTAAACTTAGCCGATTTTCTTTAAAATTTGATAATATAACTAGTAGTTTTTTTTTATCCGAGAATACTTTTTTATGTTTTGAGAAACCGTCACTTGAATATCATCAGTAATTACCAAACCATTGCATTCAATTTACGACCCAAATATATCGCTTGAACTTCCTAGGTGCTAACTTCAACAAGCTGTTCTATGTAAAACACTTATTTACTTAAAATAATTTATATGGTATCTCTCACATAGTACCAACATATAGACTCCTCGAAAACTCACAAGTCATTAGTCATCGCCGCCGGTCGAACCAAGCGGCGTTGAAAGGCCAACTCATGCTCTGTTTAATTGTATCTCTGCCTACCCTTACCTTTGGGAGTCACGGTCACGATTCCGACAGAAGCCATCATTTGTTGGGCTATGTATAAAATAATAGTAGCGTAGTAGGTATTTTCAAGTACACACGGCTACACATCAAGCTATAAAATTCCAGTATAAGCTGACCTCTCATTCCACAAATAGCCTAAACAATGCCAGGTCAGCTTATACTGGAATTTTATAGCTTGATGTGTAGCCGTGTGTACTATAAAAAATAGCGAAAAATTACAGCGTTAATCATAATTTTAATACTAGAAGTAAACTCGCTCGAATAAGATAAACTCGCTGTTGCCACTTGTAGACTCCTTGTTGACACTTGTAGAAGTTAGTAAATCGTTTAAAGGGCAAGGTGTTCGCATTTAGTATAACACACTCCCAAGTGATGTACAAAAATTGACAATTAACAAATTTAAAAACGCAATTAAATAAAATCTTTATAGAAAAGCCTACTATAAAATATCGGAATATTTAGATGATAGAGAAGCTTGGGATTGAAATTGCTCCAACTCGTTCAAAATGTTACAATTTAGACTAAATTTATTTCCTGTATTGTTATGTATTCTAAAAGGATCATAAAAAAACAACCAGAATTGTTTTCTTGCCTTTCTTTCCTGGCTTGGTCGTGAAGGAACAGGCAGTAAAATAGACGTTTGAAAGTGATCGTTGTGAATTTAATGAATAAAAGATATTGACTTTGACTTTATAGCATCACCTTTTGAACCCCGACGCAAAAAGACGGCTATATCTGTGTAATTTGTAATTTATTTATTTCAGTGTAGGTACCTACTTTTTATATGTAACTAAAACAATGTGAACACTGGAAAATGCATTAGTAAAATATTGTGACGCAGTTTCCAGTGTCCGTACATACAAATAAATGAGTTTGACGTTACGAATTGTAGGTAAGTATACCAATTCACCTATTTACAATAGGTATATATTTAAAAAGAAATACAATAATAAAGCAAATTTAAATAAATTAATATGTTATGCCGTGATAATGCTGCTTTTTTGTTCAAGTATGTGTGTGTCTGTTTAAGAGGGTGTTAGGGGTGTGGGTCTGTGTTAGTATGTGTGAGGGTGTGAATGCTTGTGTTGTGTATATGCGGGGGTCGCCGTGTGTGAACGAGTGTGTGATAGTGTGTGTACCTTTTTTTATTATTCTTAGTATGGAATATTTATGTACTATGCTATAATATTATGCACTGAATTACTTGAATACTTATATATTTGTACATAATTATTTATTTTGCTTATTTAAGTACACTGTTTATTCAATATCCAATTATGTTTTGTTAAAAGCTACCGTCCTTTATCGTTCTCGTGAAATCCAGTCCATCCAAAGGCTGTCTGGAAGAGATCGCTTTTAGCGGTAAGACCGCCACTTGTATTTCTGCGTGTATTGTTATTGGTTTTATATATTGTTTTTTATTTTAAGTGTGATTTACAATAAAGCGTTTTCTATCTATCTAGCTATGTGTAGGGTGGGTGTTTGTGCGAGTGTGTGTGTCTGGTGGGCAAGGGTGTGTTTGCGAGCTTATAATGGTGTGTCTATGGCATCATAGTATATTTTTATAATATATAGGCTAACGTTTGACTACGATCTCGCCTGGTATGCGATGATGGAGTCACTCGCGACTTGAAGACCCCTAGGTTGTTGTTATTAGGAAACAAAGACTCAGGCAAGGCATTCCACTACTTGACGGTGCGCATAATAAAGGTGGAAGAGTACCGCTTTGTGCGTATGGGAGGTATGTCTACCATGTAGCGGTGGCGCATCGCGGAGCGTCTGGTTGTCCGATGATAGAATGGGGATGGTGGGATCAAATTGAAAAGTTTCACCGCATACTCACCATGCATCCATTCAAAAACGGATGAACCGATTCTGGCGCAGTTTCTTTTAATGGAAAGCCAGTTTAACTAGCATGGTTCTTAGATATGTCAGTTTCTAACTCCCAAAGGTTATCTGCTGTCTTAATTTTTTTTTAATTTAATGTTATTCTAAATTTAATGAAGCCTATGTTTTGTAGATTTTAATGTATTGTTTTACCACGTTCGCATATTCGTACTAGCGATTGATGAAGAGAGTTACTAAACGTTGAGTTTCGCCACTTCAGCGTAGCGAAGCATTAGAAAATAAACTCTGCACAAAGCTAAAGTAATGTTATGAGGTGCGGGTTTGGGATAAAATAATGAAAATGAATTTCAGTGTTGCCGAAATAACACTTTTATTCAACACTGAAATGATAAATACACGAACTTTATCACAAGTAATCACGACACAATAATTTACAACACGGTCGCACAATAAGCCACTAAAAGACACCGAAATATTCGCACGTATCGCCAAAACTAGACTGACTCTTTGGCCGTATCTACGCACTATTTAAACCGCACGCAGTTACTAGATGCTTCGAGAACGTTCTCAATGGTCCTACTGCCAAATAGAACTTAAGTATTTATATTTACCTACATTATAAGTTATTTATTCTGTGCAACTGTAGGTAGAAATGTTGTAGGTATATAACATACCCAGTATTACCTATTCTGTGACACAGCAGGTATAACTTCAAGAGCCGACTATTATTTATTCTGTAACAGCCTCGGCGTAACATTATGTAACAGTACAAAGCTAAAGTATGAGTAGGTAGGTACCTACCCATACTTTAGCTTTGTAAAAAATCTCCAAAATGTAAAAGAAACTATATAGGGTGTCCCCATACATACATGTATATAACTCAACCATTACATACAGCACACACAGACACATACACACACATACACTTACAATTTAGCCACCAATAACATTGATACCAATTTTATTATGGCGTACGGCTAATGGGTAGGTAGGTACTGATCCCTCGGCGCGCGAGTTCGACTCGCACTTGACCGGTTTTTTTTTTATTTTTAACATAAATCTGTAACAAGAACTTCGTTTGACCACAATCTCACCTGTAAGCGATGATGTGGTCCCATTTTAGTAAAGTAAGACTCTTTTATTACTCACTAGCTGTTGCCCGCGACTTCTTACGCGTACACTACTAAATGTGTAGATAACCTATAAATAAAGCTAAGCTCGCTGTGCAACTTGACTTTACACTCCATTTTTATCCCCTTGAGACATGATTTATGGAATAAAAAGTAGCCTATGTGTTAATCGAGGTTATAATCTACGTAGGTACTAAATTTCATCGCAGTAGGTTCAGCCGTTGACGACGTGATTGAGTTACAAACAAACAAACAGATAAATAAACATCCAAACTTTCGCATTTATTAGTGTGATTATCAGACGCCTGCACACAATCCATTCTTCTCTTCGTTGGCCTCTACTTATGTTGAGATTTATTTATTTATTTTATTTGACAAAATATAATACAACTATTAATTAATATATAAATCATCGAAAAACCTTATAGGTTTATGTCGGTGCTTAGAGACAATCGAGCCGCACAATTTTTTTTAAATAGGTACCTACTTAATTACTTACTTGTTTTTCTTAAATACTTATATAAGATAAATTAACAACAATACTTATATATAATCGTTAAAATTATCGATTAACAGGTTAATTTTTACAAACTTCAAAAAAGCCCCTTAATTTTAAAATTAGTTATAGGAAAATATGGCACTCCGGGAGAGCCGACAGAAGTGAAAACTTGAACAATTACGAGATACTTACATATAGCGGTGTCGGTAACGGTAACAGTGTCGCGAGTTCAATAGTTTTTTCCTATCTCACAAAATGCCCAACGCGCCTAAAGAAGTTTTCACTACTTATGGCGTAGTTTTCACTACTTAGAGGTGTTGGTAAGGGTAACGGTAACAGTGTCGCGAGTTCAATAGTTTTTACCTATCTCAAAAAATGCCTAACGCGTCTATAGAAGTTTAAACATCAAAAAAATTACAGCTGCGATCCCTTCCAAAAGGGAAAGTGCTGATAATCTTTGGATCTGCTGACCTAAACTTCATCAGTGATCAGACACCCATATCTAAGAATCAGCCCCGTTGAATCCACTCTCTATTTAAAAAAACCGCATCCAAATCGGCCTATCGGTTTAGGAACTACGATTCCACAGACAAACAGACACACAGACTGACATAGATGTTAAAGAAAGAAAGAAAGAAAATACATTTATTTGTGACGGTACAAAACACATAGGTAGGTACAGCACACAAGTAAGGTACACACTAGATAACAAAGTCAGACACACAAACAGCAATACCTAACAAATGTGTCTCTCACAATTACCTACATATACGATAATATAATAATAATAAAAAATAATATTTCTGGATATTTCACACAGCGCTATCTAGCCCCAAACTAAGCACAGCTTGTACTATAGGAACCAGATAACTGATAGAATACTTATGTACTTTTTTTTTGTAAATACATACTTATAATATATAGAGAAACAACCAAACCCGGAACAAATATCTGTAGATTATGTAAACATTTGTTCCGCAGTGGGAATCGAACCCGCTACCGCCTGCGTCTCAGCCGGCTAATCGCCCACTGCACCACGGAGGTCGTTGAAAAGATAAGATAAGATAACTCTTTATTGTACACCAAAGAAGAAAAAAATACAGAACATAATTCTTATAAATAGATTTAGTACAATGGGCGGTCTTATCGCTAAAAGCGAACTCTTTAATGTATCACATGGCGACGGTGCATCTATATACAATTAAAAACCTACATACTATAAACCTAAAATACTAGTATTAACACAAATTTAATTTTATTACATTAAGAAACTATAAAAATGGTTATGATGAATTAACAAGCAGTTACAACTTCAACACAGGGACAGATAATAGGTGTGCACTTTTGTTTTAAAATTACTAATAGACTTGGATGTTCTTATAGAGGGGCGAAGCGTTCCACAATCGTACTGCTGTAACAGTGAAGGATCGATAATAAAACTCTGTCGTATGAACAGGAGTTATAAGTTGGAGGGAATCTGAAGAACGCAAATTGCGATCATTATCCTGGTGGAGAAACTCAAAACTCCATAAGATAGAAGGGAGAAGAAGGGTTAAAATAGTATATTATGATACAAGTGAACTAAGTTGCTCATTATACACGAGGCTGTGGTTTGCATCCCGAGCTGTAGGCGAGGGCGTAAATAAGCCGAGTGTCTAGTGAGCTCATGAGTATCATACGCACTTTTTCAACACACTTGCGAGGAAAAAACAAACATGTATTGCATAAATCGTTTAATTATTAAAACAATTGGTGAATGTACAATTTTCAAACCGATATCGGATTGTTTTTGATGGCGATTTCACAGTTTGTGTTACATTGGTACTTGCCACTTCTTTAGTATCTTCATTTACTTCTTGTGTAAATGTCGGCGACAAAGGTAAATCATACAAATTACTGGAAGGAGAAGGCACCAAATAACTCATGCTACGAGATGTACATGGTTGTGGGTTACAGTACGTTTTGATACAATGTTTGAGCTTAACCATACTTCTTAACATGGAATAGATGCACCACAGGGAGCTGGGTTTGTATGTATTGGCGAGTTCAAAGAAATATGCCAAAACACATTTTCAGTAAATGACTGGGGTTTTATGTTGCTTTCCATTGTATGAAATTATCGTAAGCTAAGTACTTTGCTCTAATTTTGCAGGTATTAGGCTTTCATTTGCATTTTGTGCTGCATTTAGTATTTCTGGCGGGGTTAAATCTATCAATTGTTAATTTTTTGTACTAAAACTTGACATTTTTACAATTATTTACCATAGAGCAACAAATGCGATACAAACAAAAAATGGGAAATGGCGCGCAAGTTTTTTTTTTCACGCGCCAAATGTAAGTATCTACCGAGTTCTGCCTTATTTTTGTTTATGTTTTACGTT
Source organism: Philereme vetulata (assembly GCA_918857605.2). Lineage (NCBI taxonomy): Eukaryota > Metazoa > Arthropoda > Insecta > Lepidoptera > Geometridae > Philereme > Philereme vetulata. The sequence continues at coordinate 11,475,330 of OU975420.1, read as the reverse complement.
TATACTGTTTAATTTAATTTTAAGTATCTTCTCTCTCTTAAAATGTAACTGAAATTTATATTGTGTGCTAATGTAGTGAATAAATGATTGTCTATGTCTATGTAAGTTGATTGATTACATACGAGTATATCCATACATACAGCCTACTTCAAAATTATATTTAGTGTTAAAATGCAAATATTTTATAACAAATTATTGTGTATAAGTAATTTGATAATAATTAATGTTTTTTCGTTTTAATTAGGGATATATTTATTTTTTCCAAAAATGTAATAGGATTTTCAGCGGCATACAACCTTTTTGTTGTTACAAAAAGTGTATTACCCGGTTAAAGTGAAAATGCTCTGTTTATTTGCATATAATTTGCAGTTCGGTACTAACTTAAATTTGTAGGGATAATTCTATTATGCACTAGTGTGTTATAGTTCGGTTTAAGGCCCTAATAACGATGTACTATGGCGCACTTTACGAGCAAGTGTGTTGAAAAGGATGTTATACAAAAGGGCAGTATGTGTGCATTCCGGCGAAGACGGATAGGGAGACACTTGAGCTTTGCGCGAAGATCAGAGTTAGGGTCAAATTTGCGCAAGCCAAATATGAACCAATACCTACAGAGGTTTTGAAGGCGCTCAAGTTTGCTCAGTTGGCCTTCAGAGATGTCAAGATAGCAGGCGTCGGCGTAGTCCAGGATTGGAAGTAAAAGGGTATGTGCAAGCGTAACCTTAGTAGCAGTCGGCAAGAAGTTACGAACTCTCCGTAAAGATCCAGATGATGCAAATACCCTGCGGCTAATCTCATTGATACAGGGAACCCAGGTTAAACGGGTATCCATCTGTATTCCCAGATTTTTCACTGACTTGGGATATATATGACCGACGTCACAAAAAGTCGTCCAACTCAGCATTTGTTGTGCTCATAACACCTCTATTTGCATCGGGGGTTAAGAGTAAAATAAAAAATTACACTCTTTTTACCTATAGATTATTTACAAACTAGCGAGCCGCCTCGGCTTCGCACGGGTGCAATGCTTAGGTATACTAAATATAGGTACCTACTACAGAATGTCTCTATACACAACGTTCACAGCTTTTTTGTCAATAGACAATACAGACATGTTTTCTTTAGAGGTTACTCTTGAAAGAGTATTAAGAGTATCTACGACATCACATTAGAAACCTCTAAAATTATCAGTGTTTTTCTACTATATTATGCATATATTATACATATAAACCTTCCTCTTCAATCACTCTATCTATTTAAAAAAACCGCATCAAAATCCGTTGCGTACTTTCAAAGATCTAAGCATAAGTACGAGCGACTTTGTTTTATACTATGTAGTGATTAAGCAAACATTTGTTCTCCGAGTTTCAGTTTCATTGTCTCATTCAAGATAATATTAACTAGAGCAGAAGAATATCAAACAAGACTTCCATTCAGCAGGTAAGTAGGTACCTACACTTCTAACGCGCCACGATTCTATAAAATTCCATCAACCCCAACAATCAAACTATTGTTGAAAACAATTCGAGATTTCCCACCGACATCAGACGGGCCGATGGAAATGACATTTTAAAAACCGCTCTCGGCCCAATACTACCTATACACACATATTTACATATACAACCTTGTTTCGCACGCACGCTCTTTGCGCAACGTCGATAAAAGGGGGCGTGGCCGTCGCCCTTCCATCCGCCAATCACAAGTTACCGGGCCACGTGTGCGTGCTTCACCCTTCCATGTGTGCCGGGGGCTTGGTAGTGTGTGTGACCCGCTCGTCGGACGTGCCCGCTGTATATGGGCGTAAGTGCACGCCGGCTACCGGCTTCACAAAGAGTTCCCATATCTTTTATGTTCTTAGATCCTTATCTTGTGGTTTCTTATTTTCCATTTGAGATGGTGGTCTCGAATTAACGGTCAGGCCCATAAACACGCTATAATAAACCTGTTACACAAAATAATCTGTGATTTTTATGGTTTTAGTGGCGTTAATAGGTTGTTATAGATTTGGAGATAGCGCACAAATTCGGTGCTAGAATTTATTCATGATTCACGTAGATTGAATTGTTAATGGCTCCTAATGTTCATCAACATTAATGAATGGAAGCTAAGCCAAAACAATGGGTTTTCTTACGTTTATAGGGTTATACTGAGGTTCCGCTGTCTGTCCGTCTGTCACCAGGCTGTATCTCATGAACCGTGACAGTTAGACAGTTCAAATATTCACTGATGATGTATTTCTGTTGCCGCTATTACAACTAATACTAAAAATAGAATAAAATAAATATTTAAGGGGGGATCCCATACAACAAACGTGATTTTTTTGCTCGTTTTAGCTCGATATTGATAACGGCAATAGGTAGACGCTTGAAATATTCACAGAATATTTAGTTGTAGGTATATTTTCTTTAAAAATAAATAATTAAATTAAAATAATACAAATATTTAGAGGGGACTCCCATACAACAAACGTGATTTTTTTGCCGTTTTTATAGATAATGGTACGGAACCCTTCGTGCGCGAGCCCGACTCGAACTTGGTCGGTTTTATTCATCTTGATAGCGCAATATTTACATAATTAATTATTAAAATTACTTTACTTCAACTCCATATTTCACATATTTTTCACGAAAACTTATTCGCATGTGTGGTTTGTCAATAAAAACATTACCCGACCCACACATTCGACTAAAAAGTAGCCTATGTCCCAATCCCAGTCATAATCTATCTATATACTAAATTGCCCCGAAATCGGTCTCGCTGGTTAGTTGTGAAACTATCCCAGAGAGACAGAATTACTTAGGAATTTATAATATGAGTATGGAGTGTGGATTTAGGAAAATCCAAAACACTTAGGCTAAGTTCATATGACCGCGCGGTACCGCGCGGAACTACTAACCGCGCGGTACAAGATCAAACTAAATAGTGTTATAATAATAACCAAATAGAGTAGCGCGCGGTAATTTAGACGATAAACACTATTTAGTTTGATCTTGTACCGCGCGGTTAGTAGTTCCGCGCGGTCATATGAACTTAGCTTTAGTCTAATATCAATTACAGAAACAGTATGCGATAAATTAAAATAATTAATTAATCAGCGTTGGGTGCTTAACATCCAACATTATGCTGAGCTGAACGCCATTTTGGTACGCAGACACATGAGTCGAACCTGTTTTATTGGATTCAATTGTATCTACTGTTCCTTTAAATTATTTCATGTGTCATTTTGTGTGTACCAAATAAATGATTATTCTATTCTATTCTAAATTTTAATTTTCCCAAACCGAAATGATCGACATGATCGAATAGAAGGGTAGGTAAGTACGTTGAAAATTCAAACAAAAACCCGTTTTCTCGCCAAAATTCGATTAGGGACACACAACGGGACAAAGGAAGCCTTTTATTGAAGGGGCGGCGGTTTTAGTTTAAAATTGATTTTAGAACTGGGGCGTGCTTACAATTTACATACAAGGTGAAGACGATCTAAAATGTTAGATGAAGTGAAATTATTCAAAATATATCTACAACTAACTCGAAGAAAATGCTAAAAAAATGCCCTTCAAAACGTTAAACAAATATTTGCATCCAAAGTCAAAATCTTTTATTCATTGAAATCACAAGGATCACTTTGAAACGTCAATTTTATCGCGACCAAGTCAGGAAAGAAAGGCAGGAAACCAGGCTGGTTGTTTTTTAATGATCCTTTTAGAATACATAACAATACAGATAATAAATTACGTCTAAATTGTAACATTTTGAACGAGTTGGAGCAATTTCAATCCCAAGCTTCTCTTTCTAATAATCCGATATTTTATAGTAGGCTTTTTTATAAAGATTTAGTTTAATTAAGCTACAAATAAATCGACGAAAATGCCCTTCAAAACGTTATACAAATATTTGCATCCATAACATTCAATAGTCAATATTCATTAAAATGCAAGGATCACTTTGAAACGTCAATTTTAACGCGTGATCATCCGCGACCAAGCAAAGAATCAGGCAAGAAACAAGGCTAGTTGTACTGTTTAATGATTTTTTACACAATAGTATTAATACCAAAATAAAAGTACTTAAGTAGGTACACACGGCTACACATCAAGCTATAGATTTCCAGAATAAGCTGACCTCGCATTGTGTAGGCTTTTCGTAGAATGAGAGATCAGCTTCTACTGGAAATGTATAGCTTGATGTGTAGCCGTGTGTACCTACTTAATTGATCGAGCGAAGTGAGATAGATCTCCAAATCAACTTGGGCAAATCGGCGTTGTATGTATGTATGTTTGTTTGTCCGAGGATAACTTTCGAAGCGTTGATCCGATCTTCGGTAAATTTGATACATAGGTAGTGATGGCACAATTTTGGTATGACTAAATGAGATAAAAATGTGAGGGGGTTTGTTGAGATTTGGGTTCAAGAGGGGTAAAAAAAATAAGACTATTAGGTCAAATGAGACATCAAATTAAAGGTCTTCATTAGTATATTTAGACCCCGTTTCTATTTTTAGTAAAGTTTTTTGTAGTTTTTGAGTTATTAGCCATAATAAAAACTCAACTTTGACAAAATTCACAGGGTAGGTACACCAGTAAACCCACAGTGGTTTGGTATGCGTGTAGCTTAAGTATCACAAATAGAGGCAAAACTCTGAAATTTAGAATAACTGGAATTTGTACCCCAAAAAAAGTAACCGAATTAACATGAACTCCCGTTACCTGTAGTTTGAATGAAACTGTTGGTTAGGTTAGGTAATTTAGGTTATATATTTTGAAGCACTATTTTGATAATCAAAGATTACGAATAATATTGTTTTTTTTGTTTTGTTTAGATTCGCGAGATCTCAGTTAGTTTGGGGAGAACCACTGGTATAAATCAATTGTAAAACAACAGGAAATATGTACTGATATTGCAAAATTAAGATAATATCAGTTGTCGAGAGGCTGAGCGACATTTTAGCGGGTTTTTATCATCAGTACAGCCAGCTATGTGTAATAAGCTTTTTTATAAGCTGGGTTGTTATCTTACGTAATTTGTTATGTGCGACATTAAATGAAAACACGGAGAGACTTGTATTGTAGTACACTCTAACATTTCTTATCATTATTATTATTCCTTATATAATATGTTTATTTCTTCTATCTACTTATCATAATTATCTAATTAAGCCTATCATAATTGTATGCAAACACATTCGTTCTTACGAGTTCTAATGACTTGCCTAAAAAAGGTTTCTGCAGAATAACAGCGCCGAGCTGTCGATCGGTGGCGCGCATAATGCTGAGCTGGAACTCATTTTCTGCAGTAGCACATACACACCTACTTGTCTCTTTTTAATTTTTGCCTGACTCGGTACATTGTAACGTTATTATATCATTCTACTGTTCCTATGTTTGTTGTTCCTATGTTATGTAATTTTCTGTTTTCTCTTACTTATGCTTTCTCTTTTTGTTATACCTTTTGATTGTATTGTGTGAGTGTGTGTGTGCTATGGTAGCAAATAAATGTATGTCTATGTCTATTGTTGTAGGTACAATAGGTTTATGTTTTTCAAATTCGTTACCATAGATTATTTTCAATTTTCAAACTATCTTAATATCAAGTCCTAAAATATCAATGAAACCTGTTTATAATAAGTAAATAAATCATATTCATTCATCATGTAGGTACCTGTTAAACTGACTAAGCGGCATCGTCGCAAAGGCGCCGCCGATTTACGTTAAGAATTGTTTATTGGAAACGTATCGATTACTAAATAAATATTCAAGGTACCGGTATTAAACCCCCCTCTCGCTCTCTCTTTCCAGCTATGTATCTCACATGGTGGTGGGGTCAGCTTTCCTGGTCGTTCTTCTCCACTTCACTCTATCCTCGACGTCGTCATCAGAAACTTGGCACTCTCTCATGCCGTTTGACACTACATCTCTCCATCTTGGGTCTACCTCTAGATATTCGACCGGAGATGGAAAGTTGTAGTGCCAAATTCCCTACGTAGTCAGGTGGCCTCCTCTTCACGTGAGCGTACCATCGCAACCGACTCTCCTGCATCTTGTCAGCGATGTCGCGCACCCCCAGGCTTCCTCGCACGTACTCGTTACGGATTTTATCGACCCTGGTGACGCCGCACATCCACCTCAGCATCTTCATCTACCTCTAAAATCAGTTAATACGATTCCGGGTGTGTTTAAAATTAATATCGTTCATAATAAAACAGGTTGTATGTTACTTAAAAATACGAATGGGATGCTCGGGATCGCTTTCCGGGAGTTAATTATGAAGTCGCGCAGAACTCCCCATAAATGAGTTATTTACTTTTTTATTTTTATTTAATACTTTCACCCCAATTATGTAGGTACAACTTCGAGAAAGAGGTCAATCGTCGAATCCAACTCGGATGTGCAGCGTTTGGGTAACTTCGCAACGTCTTTTCGTCCAACATACCTCAGTGCCTTAAGACGAAAGTCTGCAATCACTGTGCGTTACCAGTGATGACATATGGAACCGAGACGTGGTTCTTAACTATTGGCCTTATGAATAAGCTCAGACTCGCTCAACGAGCTATGGAAAGGGCTATGCTTGGGGTTTCTCTACGGGATCGAATCAGAAATGAGGAGATACGTAGGAGAACTCAAGTCACCGACATAGCCCGACGGATTAGCACGTTGAAGTGGCAATGGGCAGGCCATATAGCGCGCAGAACAGATGGCCAATGGGGCTGGAAAGTTCTCTTAATGGAGACCATGGACCGGCAAGCGCATCGTAGGACGTCCACCTACAAGATGGGCAGACGACTTGGTAAGAACCGCAGGTCGGCGTTGGATGCAGGCCGCTTCCAACCGCAGTTCCTGGAGATCAATGAGGGAGGCCTTTGTCCAGCAGTGGACGTCCTACGGCTGATATGATGATGATGATGAATACTTTCACAGAAAATAGAATAGTGCTAAGAGGACTCAATGCTAATATCATTATATACCAGTCATCCTGGTCGTGCTTAAAGAAGATAAGGCGCGACATAGGAAAAATGGTATTTCAAAGCTACAATAAAAAATAAGACAAACTATAAACACAGACACTATGTAACCAATTAAGAAAATAATAATAAATGCCTAACACAATAATTATATATATATATATGTATAATTATATATATATGTATATACATTTATCTTACCAAAAATCTTACAAATAAGTTAGTTAAATAAATAATCTAACCGAAACTTGAGTGTGTACACGCGGCTACACATCAAGCTATACTTTTCCAGTATAAGCTGACTTCTCATTCTACGAAAAGCCTACACAATGCGAGGTCAGCTTATACTGGATTGTCACCCTTTCTGTTTTGCGGCTTTGAAAATAAAATTTCACTGCGCGACACTTAGCTTTAAAAACCGTTACTAAGTTTATCTTGATACCACAAAATATTGTGAAAATAAAACAGCGAACAAAGAGGCTAGTGTTTACCCCAGAGGGTGCAGAGTACCCTTCTTACTCGGACGCTTTACTCGATGGGTAAAGTGTTTGTACTAACTTACACAACTTGATCGTGCGAGAACTAGATCATAGGAGACCTTTGTTTACTTTATAATTTGTTACGATGTGAAATACAGGGGTGGGGGGGGGGGGGGGGGGGGGGTCGAGCCGAATTTCACGTTGGGGAGAAGGGAGTCGTCGTCTATGGTCAGTCGTCGAGATGTAGAACAGCAAATAATATATTATAACAAGTGGTTCGCCCCGAACTGAGATCTCGCCAGTCACCGATTAAAACAAAAACATATTGTTTGTAATCATTAACTATCAAAATAGTGCTACGAAATAAATTACAAACCCACTTGACCTACAGTTTCATTCAAATTACAGATAACGGGAGTTTATGTTTTTGGTTATTTTTTTGGGGTACAAATTGCAGTTATTCTGGATTTCAGACTTTTGCCTATATTTGAGTCACTTAAGCTACACGCATACCAAATTACAGTACTGTGGAGTCACTGGTGTACCTACCCTGTGAATTTTGTCAAAGTTTAGTTTTTACTATGGCTAATAACTCAAAAACTATAAAGAGTTTACAAATAATAAAAATGGAACCGAAATATACTAATGAATACCTTTCATTTGACGTCCCACTTTATCTAATAGCCTCATTTTTTTAACCCCTCTTGAACCTCAATATCTCAACAACCCCCACACATTTTTAGCTCATTTAGTTACACCAAAATAGTGCCATCATTAGGTACCTGCCTATGTATTAAATTTTACGATGATCGGATCAATTCTTTGAAACTTATCCTCGGACTAAAAAACATACATACATACAACCAGTTAATTAGGAGATCTTGTTTCGCTCTATTAAATACGGGATTTATCACGTGCCGCTTTATTGGAATAAGAAGAACTAGCCAGGTTTCTTGCCTTTCTTTCCTGGCTTGGTCGCGAAGGAACCGGCCGTAAAATTGACGTTTCAAAGTGATCCTTGTCATTTTAATTTGTCAAAAACATTTTAATTTGATGTGATGTTTCCACAGAACACAAAAAAGTTCTGTGGGTGTTTCGACCTACAATGTTTCGGTTCAATTCGTGAACCTACATCAGGGTGAGTGCGATCCGCTCCGGCTCGCACCAGTCAGTGCGAGGCGAGATGTAATCACACTAATAATATCAGTGCGAAAGTTTGGGTGTTTCTTTATTTATTTGTTTGTTTGTTTGTTACTCAATCACGTCGTATAACGGCTGAACCGTGTACGTAGTTTCTAACCTTGTTTAACACATAAACTTCTTTTTATCCCAAAAATCAGGTCCCATTGGATAAAAATGGGGTGTCAAGTCAAGTTGCAACAGCGAGTTTAGTTTTATTTCTAGGTTACCTACACATTGAGTAGTGTAACGCAGTGATTCTTAAAAGGTGGTCCGCGGAACCCTGGGGTTTCGTGGATGGGTCACAGGGGTTCCGCGGTCTGTCCGAGAGTTAAAGTTGAATTATACTTAAAGATGAATACCCGGCAATCATTGAGAAAGCTGTCCTGGTTCTGATTAAGTTTGTGAAGGCTTACCGATGCGAGATTGGTTTGCGTTCAATTGTCAGACATAAAGCCTAATTTTACGGCTATTATAAGAAATAATGTGAAAAAATTTCATTCTTCACAATGAATTATTACCTAAGTACATTGTGTTTCTTTGTTACAATAAATTATTTGCAAAACTTATAATAATTATTTTCATTTATAATTTGTTCATTCTTCGAGTCTAACATGAATATATTCAAACTACAACGTAAACACTTTAGTTATCAAAATAGCCAGCTAGGGTTCCGCCAAAAAAGTATGATCAATTAAGGTTTCATGGCCAAATAAAAATGGGAACCTCTGGTGTAACGCGTACGAAGTCACGGGCGACGAATGATTGAAATAATTCACGAAAGTAGTCTAAGTAAAATAAGAATATTTTTTACTCAACTTTGGTATTGTTTCTATAACTTAAGCTGTTAACGTAAATTTAATTGTTAAGTTTGAAACGACCATTATTCGTTTTCATGTTTTTCAAGTCAAATACCAGATGTACTGTACCTAGTTCAACAATGTAACTTTGTTATTTTGATTCCATCATAATATGAGCTTCTAAAAATGATCTAAATATTAAAAACAACTAATTTTCAGGCTTTAATTCGGTAAATTGAGTAGTTCCATCAAATGAAAACGTAACTTAAAACCACGTAAAACTAAAGCTGTTGTTTGAAAAGACAATTTTTAAGTTTAGAAAAATAATATAATCGGCCAAGTGCGAGTCGGACTCGCGCACGAAGGGTTCCGTACCATTTCTAAAAACCATCTCTAAAACGGCAAAAAATCATGTCTGTTATATGGGAGCCCCACTTAAATATTTATTTTATTCAATAGCACAATTTTTTATTTACCTTATTTAAGGCTGGTGCCGATTATGCTAGTCCTCTAAATTGTATGAGCACCCATACAACTCTGAGGACTATCTTAATTTGCGTCAACTATATATGTATGGGGACACCCTTTAAATTTCAACTTTTTTATTTTTTGGAATTTTTCCTTTTGTGCTGTTACTTGCTTTTTGCCAAATTTCATGATTCTAGGTTAACGGGAACTACCATATAATTTTTGGACCCAACACCTATAGGGTACTTCCGGTTCCAGCACAAGTAAAGGGAAAATACCGAAAAATAAAAAAAAATAAAAATTAAGGTAAATTTTAGTACTTACAAGTTTTTGTGAAAATCTAAATTTGCCAATATATTTTTATCGTGTTGACTCAGAACCTTGATTTTTATACACCTAATAGGGACTATAGACCTCAGTATCTGGTATAAATTTGAACGTGCTTTGTCCACCCGTTCCTGAGAAAATCCGTCCTGACACACGTGCAGACAGACGGACAAGAGAGTGATCTTATAAGGGTTCCTTTTTTACCATTTGAGGTACGGAACCCTGAAAATGGGAACTATTCGTTTTAAGTTATCAATACAAGTTGGACCTATTTCAACAATGTTACTTGCTATTACGTTTTCCATCATAATTTTAGCATATAAAAGACCTATATATATTAAAAAAACGTATTTTCAGGTTTTAATTCGGAAAAGTGAGTAGTTACATCGAATGAAAACGTAACTTTGTCTAAAGAAAACCATCAAAATAGAATTTATGCATATCATTTCTTGGTGGTTTCCCTCAAAATGACTTGCAATAGCTCATGAAGGGAAATGCAAGTCAGGGATGCCGGAAAAAGTTACAAAGATTAATTTAAGTCAAGTCTCCATTAATGCAACCTCATTGCAGTTGTTTAGAACTAATTAACTAAGTTACTTTGGTGGCGGTTTCTTTTGTTACAAAAGATAGGCAGGTAGTTTATTAATAAAGAAAAAAATACATCAATTCGGTTTTCTAGTATATTTTGTTCAAAAAACGTTACGTAGCGTTGCAATGTTTTGCCGTCGGTATATATCTTATCACAAAGAACGAAGTGTGCGAGATACCTATGCCTAAACAATTAAATTGTAGCGTACTAAGTGGAACTGATCTGTAATTGGTATCTAGACACGCGACAAGCCATGTTCAAGCCAACAGAACTGGCGAGCAGCACCGTGTGTAATATCACACGGACCATTTGGAGCCACTTTTGACCACCTCATAATTCAAAAACTATTTCACATAAACATGTAAAATTCGGCTCATATATTGAAAATTGCAAGATACATATGTGCTCCAAATTTCATAACCACACTTCAAACGGTTATTTAGATATTAACGTCCAAAAATCTATATTTTTGTCACTGACTGATCGAACTATAGATAAATTCCAGATGACCTAGAAAGTTCAAATTTGGCATCCAGATAGGTAGTTGGGTGAATACAAAGGATCAAATCAGAAACTAGTAATTTTTTTATTATAATTAATTGTTTCTATTAGGAACGCTTACTTATACTACTTTTTCTCAAATAAATCAGGTCGCATGGGATAAAAATGGGGTGCCACGTTTCTATTGAAAAATATTTTGGCCTTCGTTACCATGTGAACTCGTGTACATACACATTGTTCACACTTTACACTAGTTTATCTTCATTTCTATGTCAATAAATAAGTAATGTGATATAAAAATAATAATTTGTGAGTATTTTGAATATATATATTTTTTTAATTCTATCACACGTACCTAAGTCACGTACATGATGTGTTGAACATTTGAATCAAGTTACACTAACAAATCAGATCTTTTATAATATTTTTTTTTGTGTGTTAATCTTTAAATACCTTCTATTTTATTAATTTTATCTTTGAACAAAAGTAGGTAAGTAACCAAAAAATACAAATCTAAGTCATAAACAAGATATATACATTAGGTAACTGTTTTTGCACATAACACCAATAAAACGAAGAAGTAGATAATTACTAAAAATATAAATGCACAATGAGCTGTCTTTTCGCGCGATTTGTTTCACACAACTATAGGACATTCTTAAGTTAAAAATGTTGTCTTCACTCTGGTATACTGAATTAAAATAATTCCATACAAATAATGTGTTTAACCCACAACAAGAGCGCCGAGTGTTTCGCCTGCGGCAACTTTGCGGCCTGCAGCTAGGGCGCAATCCAACATCTGTCATGAAAGAGATGAGCTGTCTCTGTATATATATGGCTGTACTGGATCATCTCGTTTTGGGGCTCGCTTTATATTTTATGCAGACTATTTATTGAGAACAAAGTGGAATAGCAAAGAGAAGAGAAAAGCTCTATGCTGACGAAAAGAGAAGTAATAGATAAGTAAGAAATACGTTTTATCAATTGTTTTTGAGAAATAAATAAGTTTTTGTATTATCTGTATCTTTTTTTGAGATCAACTAAGATAAATAGGAAATAAGACACTTACATATTTACGTTATCCTGAAATGTCTAAGGTTTTAAAAAATATGATAGGTAAAATGTATTCTCACACACAATTAATAGTGCCTCACACAAAAACATTTTCAAGAGCTGTAGCGCACATATTTTTTTATACATACGCTTGCGTTTGACCACGATCTCGCCTGATGGTATGCGATGATGCAGTCTACGATAATACACGCTTGCCTAGAAAAAACATATTCACTCGCGACCTAAAGATACCCAGGTTGTAGCTATTAGGAAACACAGACTCTGACAAGGCGGTGCGCATAATAAAGGTCGAAGAGAACGGCTTTATGCGAATGGGAGGTATTTCTACATATTGGGAGGGAATTTTCTATTTACCTTGGCTTGGTAATGATTTCAGCCCAGCTAAAGATGAAACATAGCATACACTCGGTGCAGAGATGCGTAATTGCAAAATAAATCAAATTCGGCTTTTGATTTATTACGTTTTTTCTTCTTCCTGCCCTTCTCCCACATTACGCGGGGTCGGTACAACATATATCCTTCCTCCACATCTCTCTATCCATCTCTTCTTCTGCCTTCCACTACTTCTATATCCATCCACCTCTCATCATACTCTTTTAGTCATGACATGTTCATACCACGCTAGCCCCTTACTCCTCAATGTTTCTATCACTAGCGCTACTCTTAACTTCCTCTAATATACTCATTCCATCCATTCTCTACACATCCATCTCAACATTCGCATTTCTGCCACGTTATAATATTTTTATTAAGTTTATTGAACCTTAATACCAATTACAGATCAGTTCCACTTAGTACGCTACAATTTAATAGTTTACGCACTTCTCGCACACTTCGTAGTTTGTGATAAGATACCTATATCCCATCAAAAACATAAATGTGAAATAATCGTAGACTGCATCATCGCTCACCATCAGGCGAGATCGTGGTCAAACGCAAGCCTATAATATATATATATAAAAAAATTAGAGCCAAGATCAATATTATGATATATAAAATAAAATAAAATAAAAATATTTTATTTCAGACAACTAGAGTACATATCTTAAGACTAACATACACACAAAAATATATATATATATATAACAACAAAGAAGAACAGCTAAATATACAAAAATAAAAAATAGGCACTGGGTGAAAATAGAAAACACCATTTTGTGCCAAGGGTGACTAACTGAGGAAACTATTTCCTTCTTAATCACCCTCCGCACAAAACACTTCCAGAGCGGAGATGTGCAGCACTCAGCCACTGTCCTCAGGATGCTGTTGCGACTGCCCCGAATTCTGCTCATCAGCGATGCCGTTTTTTTGCGCATGATGGCGTGAAAGCCATCTGTGTGATAGTAGGCAAACATCCCCGATGCACTGCAGTATATGCCTTGGTTGTTGACTTCAATGACAAAGAAGTGAGATCTAAATGGGTGCCAAGTTACAAATAATTCATATATAAAGTCTAGCCATGTCAGACTTTAGGCTTCAATTACTATCCTAAGTTATAAGAAGATATGATATTTTAAGTTGTAATGAAATATTTTATGTTGTTACAAATAAATTTCAGGAATGTCCATTGAACTTGGCACCCAAATAAATCTCACTTCTTTTGACGTTGAAGTCAACAACCAAGGCATATATTGAACTCGGCTCTCATTTCACATTTATGTTTTTGATGGGATATCATTACTTTTTGTACAGAAATTATTAGTAGGTACTTATGCATAATAAAATGAATACCAAATGGTGTTTGTTCTACTGTATTTTTCTATGTTTACGGGGTATAAGTAATTGTTTTTTTTTTTGTGTTATTTTCTACCAGCAATCAATTTTGATTGCTCGTAATTCTTACATTATAAACACTATATGTGTTAATCCAGGTTATAATCTACATACCAAATTTCATTGAATTCGGTTCAGCCGTTACGACGTGATTGAGTAACAAACAAACATCCAAACTTTCGCATTTATGTATAATATTCGACGACCTCTGTGGAGCAGGTGGCGAATAGCCGGCTGAGACGCAGGAGGTTGCGGGCTCGATTCCCGCCGCGGAACAAATGTTTGCATGATCTACAGATATTTGTTCCGTGTCTGGATGTTTTTCTATATCCTACTTCCTACTTATATGATAAACGCGAAAGTTTGTATGTATGGATGTATGGATGTTTGTTACACTTTCACGCCGGAACGGCTGAACCGATTGCGATGAAATTCGGTATGTACGTAGATCATAACCTGGATTAACACATAGGCTAATTTTTATTGGCAAACCACGCGTGCGAAGCCGCTGGCAACAGCTAGTATTAGTATATATAAACCCGGTTCCCATAGTACAAGCTCTGCTTAATTTGGGGCTAAATAGCGCTGTATGAAATGTCCAGCAATATTTATTTATTATTATTATTTATCATATTAGTATATATGATAGTGTGATCTATAAACAGGTACATTATCACATATTAAACTTTTGGTTCAGAATGTTATAGTTAACATGCAAAAAATAACCACAATTAAGTAGTAAAATATTCATAACGCTCTCTTCTCAGACGATGATACTTGAGCGGTACCTACAAGTGGTACGGCTACACTTGGTCCTTCCGACATAAACATTTCCCCCTAGGGGAAGGGGCTGTTTGCACAGCGTAAACGGTTTTTACACCCCTACCATAATTTCTCGATTTACGCTTTCCTCATAAAGTTATTAGAGAAATGCTTTTTATTACGAAAACTAATAAAGAATAACAATTTTATAGCTTTGTTCGAGTGAGTGGCGTTTACGGCGAACAGAACTTTATGATTTGGAGGAGGTAATAAACGTGTCTAGGTAAAGAAAGTATTATAGAAGAATAATCTATTAAAAATAATATCTAACGTATAAAAATCTCGTGTCACGGTGTTTGTGGTCGCACTTCTCCGGGTCTATCGATTTTAATGATTGTTAGGGTTCCGTACCCAAAGGCTAAAACGGCTCCCTATTACTGAGGCTCCGCTGTATGTCTGTCACTAGGCTGTATCTCATGAACCGTGATAGTTAGACAGTTGAAATTTTCACAGATGATGTATTTCTATTGCCGCTATAACAACAAATACTAAAAACAGAATAAAATAAATATATAAAGGGGACTCCCATACAACAAACGTGATTATTTTGCTCGATATTGATAACGGCAACAGGTAGACGCTTGTAATATTCACAGAATATTTAGTAATAATATTCACTTTAAAATAAATAATTAAATTAAAATAAAACAAATATTTAGGTGGAGCCCAATTTTCAATCCTGATTTTAGTATTTTTGTATGAACAATATCCATATAATTTATCCGTCGTTCATTGACGTGAAGTCATTTACATAAAGTGTCGCGTCACTTTGACATGAGTGTGTTATATAGTTTTTATCCCGAAATTCCCACGGGAACGGGAAATTTCAAAGGCGGGTCAGTTAGTATAAATATTTTTCATTTATTTATTAAATTATAGTTAAGAGCTTCAAAAAATTATACTTGATTATACTTACAAAATTTTTATGATTTATTTCAATCATTATTTTAAATACGTGATTTATCGACCGTTTTAACGATAAAACAGTACGTGATAAATCCCGTATTTATAATAATTAATGATTAATTAAGTACTTATTAAGAAATTTTTTGGTTAAATAATGAATGAACCAAAACGGAAACAGCTCCGACAGTATGTATTAACTATGTATATATGTATAAACTAAGCTAATTTATTTGATTTACACAGCACAGTGTACAAAATAGACTAATATACACAAAGTAAGAAAAAAACGAGTGTGCTTCAGACCACACGACTGAAGTAAAACATCTTATTCGAAATATTAATTTATAAAATTGTTCAAGAACGAAATGAAATTACGAAAAATAATCAAGAAATCACCGTTCGCGTAACGCTAGCAAACTCTCAAATGAACTACTGACTGAGATATATAATATATATTTCATGCACTGGCTATGAGAGGAAGAGAGAAAGAAAATGTGCGCGCGCACTGCTCTCTCTTGCTCCTACAGTGTTATACAGACAATAGGCCTGCACTGTGTCTTAGATATACGAAATGTAACTGGCTATGAGAGAAAAAGAGAAAGAAAATGTGTATTCGCACCTCTCTCTCCTGCCCCTACAGTAATATACGAAACGTAACTCTCTCTCTTTCTATCTTCACTAACTTATATCTCTCTCTCTATTCTCCCTCTCAACTTCTGTTCGCCTCGCTGGATCACATTTTTCGTAACGCTCTCGTCACGCATTTACCAGCTTACTCCCCAAGTCAAGCGTGCGTAAAGAAGTTTTACTTCAAAAATTGCTCGAATTTTCACAAAAGAAATGGCAATGATGCAAAATGTCTCTGTATGTAGTTCTGGAGTTAAAATCTCTGTAAGTGTGTGTTAGACAGAGTAGGTAGGTATTCATTTAGACTAAAAATATCTGATCTCCACACTAGGCACGCCGCTTGGAGATCTAGTTACGATAAATAAATTTTCAACAAATTTTAATTTCTATTTTCAATCGTTTGATCTGATGTGTAGATTACATAAAATACTAACTTAAGATTAAATATGATTTTATTAGGTGCTAAGCCAACTGCACACGATACCGAACGTTTTCGAGAACCAATGTTAGAAACTACATGCGGAGTCGTCCCCCCGGTATAAGCAATTGTTTTTGCGGCTAATTCTTCCTCTCGTCTGAGGGAGACGTCTGAAATTACATTTTTATTTAGTTAAAGGGGCAAAGGGTGACACGATTGCTTTTTGATAAGTCAATTTCTCTCTTATTTTGGCGGTATATTACTTTTTAATAGTATTTTAAGGGTGTTTAGTCCGATAATACGCTCGCTGGAATGATGAGTCCATGAAATATGAAAGTGGGAAAAAAATTGAAACTTCTTCTTGCCCTTTTCCCATATTGTGGGGTCGGTACAACATGTATTTTTCTTCCATACCTCTCTACGAGTCGTCATCTCTGTTGTCACTTCTTTCTTACCCATATCATTATCCACACAGTCCATCCATCTCTCCTTCGGCCTTCCTCTACTTCTATATCCATCCACATTCATATGTAACACTTTCTTACCCATATCATTATCCACACAGTCCATCCATCTCTCCTTCGGCCTTCCTCTACTTCTATATCCATCCACATTCATATGTAACACTTTCTTACCCATATCATTATCCACACAGTCCATCCATCTCTCCTTCGGCCTTCCTCTACTTCTATATCCATCCACATTCATATGTAACACTTTCTTACCCATATCATTATCCACACAGTCCATCCATCTCTCCTTCGGCCTTCCTCTACTTCTATATCCATCCACATTCATATGTAACACTTTCTTACCCATATCATTATCCACACAGTCCATCCATCTCTCCTTCGGCCTTCCTCTACTTCTATATCCATCCACATTCATATGTAACACTTTCTTACCCATATCATTATCCGCACAGTCCATCCATCTCTCCTTCGGCCTTCCTCTACTTCTATATCCATCCACATTCATATGTAACACTTTCTTACCCATATCATTATCCACACAGTCCATCCATCTCTCCTTCGGCCTTCCTCTACTTCTATATCCATCCACATTCATATGTAACACTTTCTTACCCATATCATTATCCACACAGTCCATCCATCTCTCCTTCGGCCTTCCTCTACTTCTATATCCATCCACATTCATATCTAACACTTTCTTACCCATATCATTATCCACACAGTCCATCCATCTCTCCTTCGGCCTTCCTCTACTTCTATATCCATCCACATTCATATGTAACACTTTCTTACCCATATCATTATCCACACAGTCCATCCATCTCTCCTTCGGCCTTCCTCTACTTCTATATCCATCCACATTCATATCTAACACTTTCTTACCCATATCATTATCCACACAGTCCATCCATCTCTCCTTCGGCCTTCCTCTACTTCTATATCCATCCACATTCATATGTAACACTTTCTTACCCATATCATTATCCACACAGTCCATCCATCTCTCCTTCGGCCTTCCTCTACTTCTATATCCATCCACATTCATATGTAACACTTTCTTACCCATATCATTATCCACACAGTCCATCCATCTCTCCTTCGGCCTTCCTCTACTTCTATATCCATCCACATTCATATGTAACACTTTCTTACCCATATCATTATCCACACAGTCCATCCATCTCTCCTTCGGCCTTCCTCTACTTCTATATCCATCCACATTCATATGTAACACTTTCTTACCCATATCATTATCCGCACAGTCCATCCATCTCTCCTTCGGCCTTCCTCTACTTCTATATCCATCCACATTCATATGTAACACTTTCTTACCCATATCATTATCCACACAGTCCATCCATCTCTCCTTCGGCCTTCCTCTACTTCTATATCCATCCACATTCATATGTAACACTTTCTTACCCATATCATTATCCACACAGTCCATCCATCTCTCCTTCGGCCTTCCTCTACTTCTATATCCATCCACATTCATATCTAACACTTTCTTACCCATATCATTATCCACACAGTCCATCCATCTCTCCTTCGGCCTTCCTCTACTTCTATATCCATCCACATTCATATGTAACACTTTCTTACCCATATCATTATCCACACAGTCCATCCATCTCTCCTTCGGCCTTCCTCTACTTCTATATCCATCCACATTCATATGTAACACTTTCTTACCCATATCATTATCCACACAGTCCATCCATCTCTCCTTCGGCCTTCCTCTACTTCTATATCCATCCACATTCATATGTAACACTTTCTTACCCATATCATTATCCACACAGTCCATCCATCTCTCCTTCGGCCTTCCTCTACTTCTATATCCATCCACATTCATATGTAACACTTTCTTACCCATATCATTATCCACACAGTCCATCCATCTCTCCTTCGGCCTTCCTCTACTTCTATATCCATCCACATTCATATGTAACACTTTCTTACCCATATCATTATCCACACAGTCCATCCATCTCTCCTTCGGCCTTCCTCTACTTCTATATCCATCCACATTCATATCTAACACTTTCTTACCCATATCATTATCCACACAGTCCATCCATCTCTCCTTCGGCCTTCCTCTACTTCTATATCCATCCACATTCATATGTAACACTTTCTTACCCATATCATTATCCACACAGTCCATCCATCTCTCCTTCGGCCTTCCTCTACTTCTATATCCATCCACATTCATATCTAACACTTTCTTACCCATATCATTATCCACACAGTCCATCCATCTCTCCTTCGGCCTTCCTCTACTTCTATATCCATCCACATTCATATGTAACACTTTCTTACCCATATCATTATCCACACAGTCCATCCATCTCTCCTTCGGCCTTCCTCTACTTCTATATCCATCCACATTCATATGTAACACTTTCTTACCCATATCATTATCCACACAGTCCATCCATCTCTCCTTCGGCCTTCCTCTACTTCTATATCCATCCACATTCATATCTAACACTTTCTTACCCATATCATTATCCACACAGTCCATCCATCTCTCCTTCGGCCTTCCTCTACTTCTATATCCATCCACATTCATATGTAACACTTTCTTACCCATATCATTATCCACACAGTCCATCCATCTCTCCTTCGGCCTTCCTCTACTTCTATATCCATCCACATTCATATGTAACACTTTCTTACCCATATCATTATCCACACAGTCCATCCATCTCTCCTTCGGCCTTCCTCTACTTCTATATCCATCCACATTCATATGTAACACTTTCTTACCCATATCATTATCCACACAGTCCATCCATCTCTCCTTCGGCCTTCCTCTACTTCTATATCCATCCACATTCATATGTAACACTTTCTTACCCATATCATTATCCACACAGTCCATCCATCTCTCCTTCGGCCTTCCTCTACTTCTATATCCATCCACATTCATATGTAACACTTTCTTACCCATATCATTATCCACACAGTCCATCCATCTCTCCTTCGGCCTTCCTCTACTTCTATATCCATCCACATTCATATGTAACACTTTCTTACCCATATCATTATCCACACAGTCCATCCATCTCTCCTTCGGCCTTCCTCTACTTCTATATCCATCCACATTCATATGTAACACTTTCTTACCCATATCATTATCCACACAGTCCATCCATCTCTCCTTCGGCCTTCCTCTACTTCTATATCCATCCACATTCATATGTAACACTTTCTTACCCATATCATTATCCACACAGTCCATCCATCTCTCCTTCGGCCTTCCTCTACTTCTATATCCATCCACATTCATATGTAACACTTTCTTACCCATATCATTATCCACACAGTCCATCCATCTCTCCTTCGGCCTTCCTCTACTTCTATATCCATCCACATTCATATGTAACACTTTCTTACCCATATCATTATCCACACAGTCCATCCATCTCTCCTTCGGCCTTCCTCTACTTCTATATCCATCCACATTCATATGTAACACTTTCTTACCCATATCATTATCCGCACAGTCCATCCATCTCTCCTTCGGCCTTCCTCTACTTCTATATCCATCCACATTCATATGTAACACTTTCTTACCCATATCATTATCCGCACAGTCCATCCATCTCTCCTTCGGCCTTCCTCTACTTCTATATCCATCCACATTCATATGTAACACTTTCTTACCCATATCATTATCCACACAGTCCATCCATCTCTCCTTCGGCCTTCCTCTACTTCTATATCCATCCACATTCATATCTAACACTTTCTTACCCATATCATTATCCACACAGTCCATCCATCTCTCCTTCGGCCTTCCTCTACTTCTATATCCATCCACATTCATATGTAACACTTTCTTACCCATATCATTATCCACACAGTCCATCCATCTCTCCTTCGGCCTTCCTCTACTTCTATATCCATCCACATTCATATGTAACACTTTCTTACCCATATCATTATCCACACAGTCCATCCATCTCTCCTTCGGCCTTCCTCTACTTCTATATCCATCCACATTCATATCTAACACTTTCTTACCCATATCATTATCCACACAGTCCATCCATCTCTCCTTCGGCCTTCCTCTACTTCTATATCCATCCACATTCATATCTAACACTTTCTTACCCATATCATTATCCACACAGTCCATCCATCTCTCCTTCGGCCTTCCTCTACTTCTATATCCATCCACATTCATATGTAACACTTTCTTACCCATATCATTATCCACACAGTCCATCCATCTCTCCTTCGGCCTTCCTCTACTTCTATATCCATCCACATTCATATGTAACACTTTCTTACCCATATCATTATCCACACAGTCCATCCATCTCTCCTTCGGCCTTCCTCTACTTCTATATCCATCCACATTCATATGTAACACTTTCTTACCCATATCATTATCCACACAGTCCATCCATCTCTCCTTCGGCCTTCCTCTACTTCTATATCCATCCACATTCATATGTAACACTTTCTTACCCATATCATTATCCACACAGTCCATCCATCTCTCCTTCGGCCTTCCTCTACTTCTATATCCATCCACATTCATATGTAACACTTTCTTACCCATATCATTATCCACACAGTCCATCCATCTCTCCTTCGGCCTTCCTCTACTTCTATATCCATCCACATTCATATGTAACACTTTCTTACCCATATCATTATCCACACAGTCCATCCATCTCTCCTTCGGCCTTCCTCTACTTCTATATCCATCCACATTCATATGTAACACTTTCTTACCCATATCATTATCCACACAGTCCATCCATCTCTCCTTCGGCCTTCCTCTACTTCTATATCCATCCACATTCATATGTAACACTTTCTTACCCATATCATTATCCACACAGTCCATCCATCTCTCCTTCGGCCTTCCTCTACTTCTATATCCATCCACATTCATATGTAACACTTTCTTACCCATATCATTATCCACACAGTCCATCCATCTCTCCTTCGGCCTTCCTCTACTTCTATATCCATCCACATTCATATGTAACACTTTCTTACCCATATCATTATCCACACAGTCCATCCATCTCTCCTTCGGCCTTCCTCTACTTCTATATCCATCCACATTCATATGTAACACTTTCTTACCCATATCATTATCCACACAGTCCATCCATCTCTCCTTCGGCCTTCCTCTACTTCTATATCCATCCACATTCATATGTAACACTTTCTTACCCATATCATTATCCGCACAGTCCATCCATCTCTCCTTCGGCCTTCCTCTACTTCTATATCCATCCACATTCATATGTAACACTTTCTTACCCATATCATTATCCGCACAGTCCATCCATCTCTCCTTCGGCCTTCCTCTACTTCTATATCCATCCACATTCATATGTAACACTTTCTTACCCATATCATTATCCGCACAGTCCATCCATCTCTCCTTCGGCCTTCCTCTACTTCTATATCCATCCACATTCATATGTAACACTTTCTTACCCATATCATTATCCGCACAGTCCATCCATCTCTCCTTCGGCCTTCCTCTACTTCTATATCCATCCACATTCATATGTAACACTTTCTTACCCATATCATTATCCACACAGTCCATCCATCTCTCCTTCGGCCTTCCTCTACTTCTATATCCATCCACACTCATATGTAACACTTTTTTAGTCACATGATTTTATTCTCTCCGCATGACATGCCCATACCACGCTAGCCACTCCTCAACTTTTCTAAAAGCAAAGAATATGAGACCAAATACCTGTGAAATTACAGGCACATGAGGCTTTACTCTTCTTAATGCTCTTAATCTTATAGTTAATAAAATATGTCTGGGTGTCCGTGAGGTCAACACCAGCCTCAGCAGAAGACCAGCGCTGCAGTATAGCAACATGCTGTAGAAAATGCTGAGCCTTTCGCCACCACACTTAGCAGTTTTTGTGTCATTTGTTTCTTGTGGTGGTATGCATCAATGTTTTTTTCTTTCTCCTTCTTTCTTTTTTTTTACACCTGTATTTGTATAAGTATTTAGCCTGTATTATAAACCATTTTAATTGTAGCATTCTTTGCTAACATACTTACTAATTAATCTTAATTACTAGAGTTTTAACAAGAAATTGAACATTTCACACAAAACTTCCCGAAAGTTCTATAACGTCATAGAAGTTTATCTAAATTGTTCTGTTCTTTCACAGCGGATTCTCTCCTCGGCTCAGGGTCTGATGAAGAGGAGGAAGACGAGTCACGTGCAGCAAACAACTCCAGCAGTCCAGCGCATGCGCCCCATCCTGCATTGCACTCTGAACTGACGCATAATGGTGATACCAAGCCTCATGAGGACTCGGAAGATCAGGTTGGTACACTAGGCTAACCTAGACTCCAATGTTGATAGAGCGTTTCTGAATAAGACGTTTTTCAACTTACAGAAAAGCATAGAAAAAGGCGTTTCCAACAGCAAATTAAAAAGGGGAAAACATTTCCTAGATGGCTGGCTTTCACAAGCTGGTTTTTAAAACAACCTTCCTTTTATTGACTCATTTTGTCTATGCTTTGTCTTATTTTTGTATGTAGCCAGTGGCTTTTGAGTTTACTACACCAGTGCAGTGATAATGTATAATGTTACGATATATTATGGACGTAACCTTTTAAGTTACGTTACGTCCATCTATGACTTGGTTATTCTTGGGCTTGGTATACAGGTGAAAAATCTCATGAGCGTGTAATGTCTATAGATTTCAAACAGCTATTGAACAATGAAACTGTTCTTTACCATCAAAACATTCGACTTCCGCACCCCGACCACATAGTCGCATTCAGTATTACTATGCTTCGCAGGGCTCCCTCGACGGCGACCCAGAGACAAGAGACTCCCAGGCGGAAAACAAGTCTCCAGACGACGGCAACGGAGGCTCCAAACGAAGAGGACCTCGGACAACCATCAAGGCGAAACAACTGGAAATCCTCAAGTCCGCCTTCTCACAAACACCAAAACCAACGAGACACATACGAGAACAGCTCGCCAAGGAAACCGGCCTACCCATGAGAGTTATACAGGTCAGTAGCTTCAATTCCTCCACCCGACTCTCTCTTTCATATCGCGAAAAAACTAGACAGAGCGAGAACAACATAGTTTTCAAGAAAATTGCGCACTTGCTGGGTTTTAAAAGAGATTGTTGGGCTAGAAACGGGGGCCCAAGACGACGATAAAGGCGAACCAAGTGGAGATTCTGAAGTCAGCTTTCATCCAGACACCGAAACCGACCAGGAGTGTTAAGGAAGAGCTGGTGAATGAGACTGGACTGCCAATGAGGGTCATACAGGTTAGTTCAACCTTTTTATAATTTAAACACATACATTATAGAAGAAATAGGATCCAGGGTCATCGTGAAAATAACGACAAAACATCATTTGTCCTCGTTTCATCTGCATACTATGCAGATGTCTAGTACTCAAAAGTTAGAAGCAATTAACAAAAAATAGAGACATTTTCGAAGATTTAGAATTTTGAAAACGCGTTTATTTAAGACAGGCGTCCATTAGGCGCTGGGTGCAAAAATTAGTTTGACGCGCGATGCGCTTCGGCTCGTCACTAATGGATGTAATCTTAGTAAATATAGGCGAACATAGCATATGTTTGGTGCACCTTGTGTGGACAAAGAGGAAACGCTCTGTCGAATCTTGAAATTTGCGTAAGTACTTTTTACTTAAACAAATACGTTATTGAAACTATACTATTTCCATTTCTTTATTTTCTCGATGACAGCTCCTGTGAAAACTTGAACGTGCGTCTTTTTACATTATGTATGCATTATTTTATAAAAATATGACGCTTACGCACGTACAAGGTTATACCAGAGTCGGAGAAACTGATAGGGATGGAACTATCGATAAACGTAACTCGATAACAGACCCGATATTTTTTTACAAAATGTAAGAAACTAAACTACTGCCGGATACTTTTGTACAAATTTATTAACTAATATTATATTTCATTACAAGATGTTACACGTATTAATTCTTGATTGGTAATGCCAACTTCTTTAAAATTTTCGAAGCTGTTGTAAAATAAGTAGGTATAGGTAGGTACGCGATAATGAAACGAAATAATTATAACGACATGTAATCTTTATTTATTTCCTAGTATTTTAATCAGAATCTGATGAATCGTCACTGTCACTCGATATCATTACTTATTTGATCACAACACTACAACTATCAAATTATTTTTTTTTTTTATTATTCATTACAGAATCATCAGCACTTGTTAACAATGTAAACAATCCTTATAACTAATGCTTAATGCCAATAACAGATTCTCAATTTATAGACTTATCTTTTATGAAATTAGTCGAAAAAGATTAAAAAACATAGTATATTAATTAAATTTTCAAGGATTTTAGTAATTTAGTAGGTACGCATTTGAAGAAGAACTAACTTAACATTAGAACTGTCATCAAGAAAATAAAGAAATGGAAATACTATAGTTCTGAATATCCCAGACCAATGTTAGCCCATGAGTAAGCGAAAAAATAATGATTCAGCTAAAATCAATTTTATGGTACCGCGAGCTTGGTGGTTATGTGCCATAGGTACCTATTCTACGCATAAACTATGATTTACGATAAAAGTAGGTACGGCGAAGCTGCGAAGCAATTGGTCTTAAATTCTGTGGTGTTTTACTCTTTAGGTGATTGCTATTCATGATTTTAGCACATTATGCAGTGGTAAATTATTTCGTTGCTAACCGTCTTGTATTGAAAATTGATTAAAATCTATAAAATATACTGAAACTTAAGTGTCTGCTGTTAAAATTAAATGCTAAGCTTTGTGCCAAAATCTATTCTCGTGGAGATTTTTTTGGGAATGACAAAAAGCCTTAGCAATAACACAAATGGAGCTAAAATGGAAAATCTTCGGCGCAAATAGAGTATTACGATCTCCCTGGTCTCTAACTTTTTTAGGCTTTACGTCCACTAATGTGAAAGTACACAACGTGTAAGCTTCATTAGGCGTAAAATGTCATGTACTTAAACTAATAAGTAAAACTTACCGCTTCTTCGAAACGTTCATATGCCTACTTAGTCGTTCAAAACAGATCAGCTTAGTTAGGCAAATTTAGGGGCGATTAATAAAAAAATATTTTGTTTTTACAAGTACATTTAGGGTTGGCAGCTCTTATTTTAAGTTAAAAAAAACTTTTGTTAGTAGAGTCCCCTCTTATTCAGTGGTCCGACTTAGACCGCTAGGATCACTTTCTACCTCCGTGCTTCTTAGGGCATTTTGAGTTATAAGTCTTGGATTTAAGGTCGTCAAGTCTAGTTGAAGATTTCAACACCAGGGTCAAGCGAACGGTTTGTAAGTTCTTCGTCCAAAATAGCGTTCTGCATCCATGCAGTTACCGCATCTTGAAAAGTCACGCGATTTGACACAGACTGTTAGTTATACAGTAAGCGACAGATGTCTTTGAATATGGTTTGAAATATCCGTCCGCCTGTCCGTCACGCTTTTTGCGCCTTCCTCTTTGTTTCAGTTTTTGTTGACGGTATTTTAACGAAAAAATCTAGTCGACTGTTTGTAAGCTTAGCGTCACCGTTGAGGTTTTTAACTACGTTTAGTTACTGCTTCGTTCTTTTTTTATTTTCATGCTTAACTTTTGGTAGTAAGTTTCTACGTCTTCAGTTTCATCATCATCATCATCCACAGCCTGACGTCAAGTTGTTGGGTATATAGGCCTCCCCAAGTTTGTGCCATCCACCACGATCTTTCGCTAGTCTCACCCACTGACGGCCCGCGACCTTTACGATGTCGTCCACCCATCTCGCTGCTGGTCGTCCTACCCTTCTATACCTGCTCCTCAACCACCATTCAGTCACTGTCCTGCTCCATCTGTCATCACCACGTCTAGGCAAGTGTTCCGCCCAAGACCATTTGAGCTCCATAACTCGAATACCCAACGTCATGCACCTTCGTTCGTCTTCAGTTTAAGTGAAAATAATTCATTGTACAAATTTCAGGTACATAACATAAACCAATCAAATCAAGAGGAATAAGTACTTTCAAGGATGCATCCCTAAACCAGATAAATATTTACATTTCACACAGTTTGTGTACCAATATGTTTTCGTCGACGTCAAGTATGTTAAGTGGGTTCATAAACATCCTTTTTTTCTGTCATCTGTCAAATGCCACTAGATCGCGCGTGTCAAATGTTTGTGCCACATGTTTGACGCATAACTGTAAAATTACTTTTTGTAACATTCCGGATTTAACTAGTTAGCACCGGGTCGTGTGAAATAATTCGCTTTTGAAAAAGCCGTGTCGGCAAACGTTTCAATCGATTCTCTATGGTTTTTCAGAGATCTAGCTGGTTTGGTAAATAAGGCGGAAAATTTGCAAAGTAGGTTTCATTACAAGTTCTTTTTTACAAAAAAAGATTAAATGAACTTCTAAATGCATTAAAAACCGTGACTTATATCTACCTAGCTGTTGCCGGTGACTTCGTACGCGTTACACTACAAAATGTGTAGGAAACCTAGAAATAAAGCTCAACTCGCTGTTGCAACTTGACTTGACACCGCATTTTTATCCATTGGGAACTGATTTATGGGATAAAAGGTAGCATATGGGGTAATCCAGGTTATAATCTACGTATATACTAAATTTCGTCGAAACCGGTTTAGCCGTTATGACGTGATTGATTAACAAACAAACAAACATCCAAACGTTCACATAATATTAGTGTGATTTAAAGTATCTAGTTTTCTACCACCTTATTAAGCATCTGTAAGCGTTGTTGTATGATAGTTGATGTATTTTTTTTAATATCCTTTATTATCAGTTCAGGTTCTACAAACAGTTTAGTAAGTATTTATTTTATTTATTCCGTTTTTTATAATTGTTGTATTTGTTTTATTCCAAAAATAAATAATCATTTATATTCAAAAAGCAAGCTAATTATCTCGTTTTTAGTACAAATAGTGTCCTTTATATTGTATTACTATATGACATTGTAATTAATATATGTACCTTCAAATATACCATAAACATCACGTTCATATATTACATCGAAAATAACTCATAAATGCAGGAAGAGATCATCAAAAATAACCAAAATAAAAGCACAAACCCCAGTATACCTTAACGCTATGTCAGTGTCACCCGACCGCGAAACGAGAAAAAAAAATGTGGATATTTTAATAAGTTCGTATACTGTAATTTCTCCGGCGTGACGGCCCTGTCGGCGGCGACGTGTCCTTATTGGCTCATATTTTATTTTGACAGCTTACGGTGTTAGTGTCTAACAGGGTTGTCAGTTTTCTATCGTTTCGTAAAGTGTTAATTTCAATTTTGCAATTCCAGAAATCATTTATATAAATAAAACGTAGATAACTACAGTAACTTTTGGTAAATCTGACAACTTTCGATTGCATTGCATTATGAATTTAATTTATGCCCTAACTTAATTATTTTTTTGCTAAAACTCTTAGCAATAATTTCCCTTTTCTCGTATCTTACCCAAAAACGTTAAGTGAAATTAAAGCAAGTACTTTGAGGAATTATTTGACTCTGTGCATGTAAAACGCCACGGTATAATAATTTATCATCGATCAATCAGCATACAAATTCTTTCATCATTTTTCATTTCGCACCGAACTCACTCGATGACACTTCGCATAATAATAGCGGCCACACACGAAACTTCATCGCTGAAGGGCTAATAAATTCCTTTTTATGTTGGAGATTCATTATTTGCCTAGTGTCAGTGTGTTTTACAAATTACTGACTTAGGCTCGGTGTCCACTTAAACACTGCGCATACACACGTATGTATAGATATAATACAAACATAACATAAACATAATTGTCACGCGATTTTAGTTAGACAGGAATACAATTAAATATTTATTATGGACGGGGATGTAGACGCTCATAGTAGCGTGGTGGGCTACCAAGTCCGTTGATAGTATAAATAGGTATTTTGTATATATTACAATCAACACACTTTACCTCTTTATAATATTAGAATAGATATACGAGTACAACGTTTTACCTTGGTACCTACGCCACACAGGGTCTATACTTTGCAAAATGTCTTTTTACCTACTTTAAATAAACTATGGTGTGTGTTGCATTGGAAATAAATATTTAATTCTTAATATAATAAGTTTCACGAGTTTATCACTAGTACTTATTAAAAATATGAATAATAAAAACAATTCAAAGGAGTCTGGGCCCAAATTAACTGATGTTTTTATATCTATTGTCGTAAACGTTTTATGAATATCTACGTAAAATTTATCCTAAGTAAAGAAATTCGCATTTTATGCCGTGACCGCGCCCTTGGAACATTGCCGTCCGTGATACACTAGTGGACAGTAAGCTTTACATTAACAAACGACCAACTTTACATAATATTATTCACGACACGTTTCATATTAGCATTTATAACTTCCATCCATCATTGAATGAACTAGCCGGTAAGATATCCTATACTTCATGTTTTACTTGATTATTGTAATTAATGCAACTGATAAAAGACAAATTACTTGCTAATTTTCATTTAACTTATGAGTATATTTTTCGTTAACAAAAAACTAGTATATTAAACTAAATAGCTCGACTGCAGTTTTAAAGGATTGTCCTGCCTTTTTAAAATCGTTTCTTCAATATCTTCTTTGATACCAATAAAGCCGTTTTTAGATAGTATTAAGTGACGCTCGCTAAAGCTCCCCCCCCCCCCCCCCCCCCCCACCCACACGCACAATGATATCTTTGCGTGTATAGTTCTACCGTACGCAATGACACTCTCGAAGACTCAACGACCTTCGAGATACCAAGGAGTACCTATAATCTGCATTTATGTCTAGGGTTCGTGGACCGCGAAAATGCCTTCGATTTGGTTGAGACCTGGGCAGTGCTGCAGTCTATCAGTGGCGCCGTTTATCTATCGATACATCGAAGTGCTGAAGTGCTTGTACAACAACGCCGCCATGTCGGTCCGAGTACAGGAACCAAAAAACCGGGCATGCATTATGTGTATTAGGTACCTTGCTTAAATAGGAACAGATATACGCAAAACAAGTCTCTGGTAGGTAGTAATACTTTGTCCAAGCATAGATAGTAGCGGTGGTATTACCGTGAATATCCTCACAATTTCACGTAAGCTAAATTTTACCATAAGATATCTTCGAAAATACGAACATGGATACGACATCGTACTTTAAACCTACACAACGAACGTTGGGCACAGATCATGGACTGCAAACAGTCGAGGGCGGCTCTGCCGGCCGTCTCGCCACGACTGACACGACGACTGCTCAACCTTCAGAGACTGGACCTTCGAATCATCGTGGGGACCCTTACAGCACATTGTCCTCTCAACAAACACCTCTACATCATGGGAACAACAGACAGCCCACTCAGCAGGGGATGTCTCACCGAAGAAGAATCCGCAGCCCACGTAGTCCTGGAATGCGTGGGGGTAACAGCACAACGTACAGAAATCCTGGACAATCCAAGGTCACTCCGTGAAGCCTGCGAAGACCCCAGAAAACTTCTGCGCTTCTGGTCGGAGTTAGGCTGGCTATCCATATAACCAACTCTCTCACGCATAATGGACCACTTAAGAGTTCAAATGCAGTTCAAATCCACCAACATAACATATCTTCCAAAATATGTCAGTTATAAACTTGTAATTCTAGGGTCCTCACTACACGTAGCTTATTAGATATTTTCAACGTTTTAATCGTTCCTAGTGCCAAGATATAGGCTCTAAAATTAACCGAAATGATTCCTGAAAAGGTACTGCAGCTTGCGTTGCGCTTGACTTGGCGGGGCCACTGCTGTGCCCCCAGATACCTGAACCGGTGCCTACTCTGAGTTTACCATCGGCATAGTTTTAAACAGAAGTTACATCGATGTGTAGACTAGTCAAATCTATGTAGGTAAAATATGTGCTTATCTGCGCATCGAATTTCAAAAAGGTACCAAACCTTGAACACTACAGTTGGTTATCCAAACTTCAGTGCTCTTGCTTAGGGTACGTTTACGGAGACGCGTCGTGCCGCGATTTGTGCACGATGTCATTTAAAATACATGGTCATGTAGAAACGTTTGCTTGATATGAAATTTTGCTCGCGCGGCGTCGCGCTTTCGATTCAGACATACCTATGTTCATGTATGAGAGCGTGCATGTAGAAGCGTTGTTTGCGCGGCGTCACGCTGTCAATTCAAACATAATTATGGTCATGTATGAGAGCGTTCATGTAGATGTGTTTGCTTGATATGAAGTGTTGCTCGCGCAGCGTCGCGCTGTCGATTCAGACATATGGTCATGTATGAGAGTGTTAATGTAGAAGCGTTTATTCGTACGGCGTCAAGCTGTCAATTCAAATTCATGGTCATGTATGAGAGCGTTCATGTAGATGCGTTTGCTTGATATGAAGTGTTGCTCGCGCGGCGTCGCGCTGTCGATTCAGACATATGGTCATGTATGAGAGTGTTAATGTAGAAGCGTTTATTCGTACGGCGTCAAGCTGTCAATTCAAATTCATGGTCATGTATGAGAGCGTTCATGTAGATGCGTTTGCTTGATATGAAGCGTTGCTCGCGCAGCGTCGCGCTGTCGATTCAGACATATGGTCATGTATGAGAGTGTTAATGTAGAAGCGTTTATTCGTACGGCGTCAAGCTGTCAATTCAAATTCATGGTCATGTAAGAGAGCGTTCATGTAGATGCGTTTGCTTGATATGAAGTGTTGCTCGCGCGGCGTCGCGCTGTCGATTCAGACATATGGTCATGTATGAGAGTGTTAATGTAGAAGCGTTTATTCGTACGGCGTCAAGCTGTCAATTCAAATTCATGGTCATGTATGAGAGCGTTCATGTAGATGCGTTTGCTTGATATGAAGCGTTGCTCGCGCAGCGTCGCGCTGTCGATTCAGACATATGGTCATGTATGAGAGTGTTAATGTAGAAGCGTTTATTCGTACGGCGTCAAGCTGTCAATTCAAATTCATGGTCATGTATGAGAGCGTTCATGTAGATGCGTTTGCTTGATATGAAGCGTTGCTCGCGCAGCGTCGCGCTGTCGATTCAGACATATGGTCATATATGAGAGTGTTAATGTAGAAGCGTTTATTCGTACGGCGTCAAGCTGTCAATTTAAATTCATGGTCATGTATGAGAGCGTTCATGTAGATGCGTTTGCTTGATATGAAGCGTTGCTCGCGCAGCGTCGCGCTGTCGATTCAGACATATGGTCATATATGAGAGTGTTAATGTAGAAGCGTTTATTCGTACGGCGTCAAGCTGTCAATTCAAATTCATGGTCATGTATGAGAGCGTTCATGTAGATGCGTTTGCTTGATATGAAGCGTTGCTCGCGCAGCGTCGCGCTGTCGATTCAGACATATGGTCATGTATGAGAGTGTTAATGTAGAAGCGTTTATTCGTACGGC
Source organism: Philereme vetulata (assembly GCA_918857605.2). NCBI lineage: Eukaryota > Metazoa > Arthropoda > Insecta > Lepidoptera > Geometridae > Philereme > Philereme vetulata. The sequence continues at coordinate 11,442,497 of OU975420.1, read as the reverse complement.
GTCAAGCTGTCAATTCAAATTCATGGTCATGTATGAGAGCGTTCATGTAGATGCGTTTGCTTGATATGAAGCGTTGCTCGCGCAGCGTCGCGCTGTCGATTCAGACATATGGTCATGTATGAGAGTGTTAATGTAGAAGCGTTTATTCGTACGGCGTCAAGCTGTCAATTCAAATTCATGGTCATGTATGAGAGCGTTCATGTAGATGCGTTTGCTTGATATGAAGCGTTGCTCGCGCAGCGTCGCGCTGTCGATTCAGACATATGGTCATGTATGAGAGTGTTAATGTAGAAGCGTTTACTCGTACGGCGTCAAGCTGTCAATTCAAATTCATGGTCATGTATGAGAGCGTTCATGTAGATGCGTTTGCTTGATATGAAGCGTTGCTCGCGCAGCGTCGCGCTGTCGATTCAGACATATGGTCATGTATGAGAGTGTTAATGTAGAAGCGTTTATTCGTACGGCGTCAAGCTGTCAATTCAAATTCATGGTCATGTATGAGAGCGTTCATGTAGATGCGTTTGCTTGATATGAAGCGTTGCTCGCGCAGCGTCGCGCTGTCGATTCAGACATATGGTCATGTATGAGAGTGTTAATGTAGAAGCGTTTATTCGTACGGCGTCAAGCTGTCAATTCAAATTCATGGTCATGTATGAGAGCGTTCATGTAGATGCGTTTGCTTGATATGAAGTGTTGCTCGCGCGGCGTCGCGCTGTCGATTCAGACATATGGTCATGTATGAGAGTGTTAATGTAGAAGCGTTTATTCGTACGGCGTCAAGCTGTCAATTCAAATTCATGGTCATGTATGAGAGCGTTCATGTAGATGCGTTTGCTTGATATGAAGCGTTGCTCGCGCAGCGTCGCGCTGTCGATTCAGACATATGGTCATGTATGAGAGTGTTAATGTAGAAGCGTTTATTCGTACGGCGTCAAGCTGTCAATTCAAATTCATGGTCATGTATGAGAGCGTTCATGTAGATGCGTTTGCTTGATATGAAGCGTTGCTCGCGCAGCGTCGCGCTGTCGATTCAGACATATGGTCATATATGAGAGTGTTAATGTAGAAGCGTTTATTCGTACGGCGTCAAGCTGTCAATTCAAATTCATGGTCATGTATGAGAGCGTTCATGTAGATGCGTTTGCTTGATATGAAGCGTTGCTCGCGCAGCGTCGCGCTGTCGATTCAGACATATGGTCATGTATGAGAGTGTTAATGTAGAAGCGTTTACTCGTACGGCGTCAAGCTGTCAATTCAAATTCATGGTCATGTATGAGAGCGTTCATGTAGATGCGTTTGCTTGATATGAAGCGTTGCTCGCGCAGCGTCGCGCTGTCGATTCAGACATATGGTCATGTATGAGAGTGTTAATGTAGAAGCGTTTATTCGTACGGCGTCAAGCTGTCAATTCAAATTCATGGTCATGTATGAGAGCGTTCATGTAGATGCGTTTGCTTGATATGAAGTGTTGCTCGCGCGGCGTCGCGCTGTCGATTCAGACATATGGTCATGTATGAGAGTGTTAATGTAGAAGCGTTTATTCGTACGGCGTCAAGCTGTCAATTCAAATTCATGGTCATGTATGAGAGCGTTCATGTAGATGCGTTTGCTTGATATGAAGCGTTGCTCGCGCAGCGTCGCGCTGTCGATTCAGACATATGGTCATGTATGAGAGCGTTCATGTAGATGCGTTTGCTTGATATGAAGCGTTGCTCGCGCAGCGTCGCGCTGTCGATTCAGACATATGGTCATGTATGAGAGCGTTCATGTAGATGCGTTTGCTTGATATGAAGCGTTGCTCGCGCAGCGTCGCGCTGTCGATTCAGACATATGGTCATGTATGAGAGTGTTAATGTAGAAGCGTTTATTCGTACGGCGTCAAGCTGTCAATTCAAATTCATGGTCATGTATGAGAGCGTTCATGTAGATGCGTTTGCTTGATATGAAGCGTTGCTCGCGCAGCGTCGCGCTGTCGATTCAGACATATGGTCATGTATGAGAGCGTTCATGTAGATGCGTTTGCTTGATATGAAGCGTTGCTCGCGCAGCGTCGCGCTGTCGATTCAGACATATGGTCATATATGAGAGTGTTAATGTAGAAGCGTTTATTCGTACGGCGTCAAGCTGTCAATTCAAATTCATGGTCATGTATGAGAGCGTTCATGTAGATGCGTTTGCTTGATATGAAGCGTTGCTCGCGCAGCGTCGCGCTGTCGATTCAGACATATGGTCATATATGAGAGTGTTAATGTAGAAGCGTTTATTCGTACGGCGTCAAGCTGTCAATTCAAATTCATGGTCATGTATGAGAGCGTTCATGTAGATGCGTTTGCTTGATATGAAGCGTTGCTCGCGCAGCGTCGCGCTGTCGATTCAGACATATGGTCATATATGAGAGTGTTAATGTAGAAGCGTTTATTCGTACGGCGTCAAGCTGTCAATTCAAATTCATGGTCATGTATGAGAGCGTTCATGTAGATGCGTTTGCTTGATATGAAGCGTTGCTCGCGCAGCGTCGCGCTGTCGATTCAGACATATGGTCATGTATGAGAGTGTTAATGTAGAAGCGTTTATTCGTACGGTGTCAAGCTGTCAATTCAAATTCATGGTCATGTATGAGAGCGTTCATGTAGATGCGTTTGCTTGATATGAAGCGTTGCTCGCGCAGCGTCGCGCTGTCGATTCAGACATATGGTCATGTATGAGAGCGTTCATGTAGATGCGTTTGCTTGATATGAAGCGTTGCTCGCGCAGCGTCGCGCTGTCGATTCAGACATATGGTCATATATGAGAGTGTTAATGTAGAAGCGTTTATTCGTACGGCGTCAAGCTGTCAATTCAAATTCATGGTCATGTATGAGAGCGTTCATGTAGATGCGTTTGCTTGATATGAAGCGTTGCTCGCGCAGCGTCGCGCTGTCGATTCAGACATATGGTCATATATGAGAGTGTTAATGTAGAAGCGTTTATTCGTACGGCGTCAAGCTGTCAATTCAAATTCATGGTCATGTATGAGAGCGTTCATGTAGATGCGTTTGCTTGATATGAAGCGTTGCTCGCGCAGCGTCGCGCTGTCGATTCAGACATATGGTCATATATGAGAGTGTTAATGTAGAAGCGTTTATTCGTACGGCGTCAAGCTGTCAATTCAAATTCATGGTCATGTATGAGAGCGTTCATGTAGATGCGTTTGCTTGATATGAAGCGTTGCTCGCGCAGCGTCGCGCTGTCGATTCAGACATATGGTCATGTATGAGAGTGTTAATGTAGAAGCGTTTATTCGTACGGCGTCAAGCTGTCAATTCAAATTCATGGTCATGTATGAGAGCGTTCATGTAGATGCGTTTGCTTGATATGAAGCGTTGCTCGCGCAGCGTCGCGCTGTCGATTCAGACATATGGTCATGTATGAGAGTGTTAATGTAGAAGCGTTTATTCGTACGGCGTCAAGCTGTCAATTCAAATTCATGGTCATGTATGAGAGCGTTCATGTAGATGCGTTTGCTTGATATGAAGCGTTGCTCGCGCAGCGTCGCGCTGTCGATTCAGACATATGGTCATGTATGAGAGTGTTAATGTAGAAGCGTTTATTCGTACGGCGTCAAGCTGTCAATTCAAATTCATGGTCATGTATGAGAGCGTTCATGTAGATGCGTTTGCTTGATATGAAGCGTTGCTCGCGCAGCGTCGCGCTGTCGATTCAGACATATGGTCATGTATGAGAGTGTTAATGTAGAAGCGTTTATTCGTACGGCGTCAAGCTGTCAATTCAAATTCATGGTCATGTATGAGAGCGTTCATGTAGATGCGTTTGCTTGATATGAAGCGTTGCTCGCGCAGCGTCGCGCTGTCGATTCAGACATATGGTCATGTATGAGAGTGTTAATGTAGAAGCGTTTACTCGTACGGCGTCAAGCTGTCAATTCAAATTCATGGTCATGTATGAGAGCGTTCATGTAGATGCGTTTGCTTGATATGAAGCGTTGCTCGCGCAGCGTCGCGCTGTCGATTCAGACATATGGTCATGTATGAGAGTGTTAATGTAGAAGCGTTTACTCGTACGGCGTCAAGCTGTCAATTCAAATTCATGGTCATGTATGAGAGCGTTCATGTAGATGCGTTTGCTTGATATGAAGCGTTGCTCGCGCAGCGTCGCGCTGTCGATTCAGACATATGGTCTTGTATGAGAGTGTTAATGTAGAAGCGTTTATTCGTACGGCGTCAAGCTGTCAATTCAAATTCATGGTCATGTATGAGAGCGTTCATGTAGATGCGTTTGCTTGATATGAAGCGTTGCTCGCTCGGCATCGCTCTATCAATTCAAACATATGATCATGTATGAGAGCGTTTATGTAGATGCGTTTGCTTGATATGAAGCGTTGCTAGCGCGGCGTCACGCTGTTAATTCAAATGCATAGTTATGTATGAGAGCGTTCATGTAGAAGCGTTGCTTGCGCGGCGTCACGCTGTCAATTCAAATGCATAGTTATGTATGAGAGCGTTCATGTAGAAGCGTTGCTTGCGCGGCGTCACGCTGTCAATTCAAATGCATAGTTATGTATGAGAGCGTTCATGTAGAAGCGTTGCTTGCGCGGCGTCACGCTGTCAATTCAAATGCATAGTTATGTATGAGAGCGTTCATGTAGAAGCGTTGCTTGCGCGGCGTCACGCTGTCAATTCAAATGCATAGTTATGTATGAGAGCGTTCATGTAGAAGCGTTGCTTGCGCGGCGTCACGCTGTCAATTCAAATGCATAGTTATGTATGAGAGCGTTCATGTAGAAGCGTTGCTTGCGCGGCGTCACGCTGTCAATTCAAATGCATAGTTATGTATGAGAGCGTTCATGTAGAAGCGTTGCTTGCGCGGCGTCACGCTGTCAATTCAAATGCATAGTTATGTATGAGAGCGTTCATGTAGAAGCGTTGCTTGCGCGGCGTCACGCTGTCAATTCAAATGCATAGTTATGTATGAGAGCGTTCATGTAGAAGCGTTGCTTGCGCGGCGTCACGCTGTCAATTCAAATGCATAGTTATGTATGAGAGCGTTCATGTAGAAGCGTTGCTTGCGCGGCGTCACGCTGTCAATTCAAATGCATAGTTATGTATGAGAGCGTTCATGTAGAAGCGTTGCTTGCGCGGCGTCACGCTGTCAATTCAAATGCATAGTTATGTATGAGAGCGTTCATGTAGAAGCGTTGCTTGCGCGGCGTCACGCTGTCAATTCAAATGCATAGTTATGTATGAGAGCGTTCATGTAGAAGCGTTGCTTGCGCGGCGTCACGCTGTCAATTCAAATGCATAGTTATGTATGAGAGCGTTCATGTAGAAGCGTTGCTTGCGCGGCGTCACGCTGTCAATTCAAATGCATAGTTATGTATGAGAGCGTTCATGTAGAAGCGTTGCTTGCGCGGCGTCACGATGTCAATTCAAATGCATAGTTATGTATGAGAGCGTTCATGTAGAAGCGTTGCTTGCGCGGCGTCACGCTGTCAATTCAAATGCATAGTTATGTATGAGAGCGTTCATGTAGAAGCGTTGCTTGCGCGGCGTCACGCTGTCAATTCAAATGCATAGTTATGTATGAGAGCGTTCATGTAGAAGCGTTGCTTGCGCGGCGTCACGCTGTCAATTCAAACATAGTTATGGTCATGTTAGAAGCGTTTGCTTTATATGAAGCGATGTTCGCGTCTCCATAAACGTGGCCTTAGGGCTATAAGGTTGTCCACAGAACTCACCACTCGTAACTCGCGTATGTTATAGCACCAGGGCAAGTTCAAAGCGGCCGACGAGTATTAAACAAGATATACAGTCGTGCGAACGACGGCTTATTCAAGTGTCCAACCATTCCGTCAGTACTCGATCGGAGTTAATTGTAGATTTGGGTTTTATGGCTTAAAAAAGCTTAGTGGGTCTTTTCTCTTTTCATCATCATTATATCAGCCATGGAACGTCCACTGTTGAATGAATGTATGAATGATAACACTTTATTGAACCACAAAGGAAACAAGCGTTACTAGTGGTCCGCCCCGAAGTGAGATGTCGCGAGTCTCCCATAGAAACGAAAAAGTATTATTTGTAATCTTTCATTATCAAAATAGTGCAATGAAATACCTTACCAAAAAAACTTGACCTACAGTTTCATTCAAATTACAGGGAACGGGAGTTCAAGTCAAGTGGTTTAATTTTTTGAGGTAGTAATTGCAGTTATTAAGGATTTCAGACTTTTTCCTATATTTGTGCCACTAAAGCTACATGCATACCAAATTTCAGCACGTTGGAGTCACTGGTGTACCCTGTGAATTTCGTCAAAGTTCAGTTTTTATTATGGCTAATAACTTAAAAACAACAAGGTTTAAAATGAAAACGGGGTCGAAATTTATGATGAAGACCTTGTATTAAACGTGGCATTTGTCCAGATATTCCCATTTCCTTTTTTTTACCCCTCTTAAACCCCAATATCTCAAGGACCCCCCCCCCCCCCTACATTTTTAGGTTATTTATTCAGACCAGGATTGTGCTATTACTCATTACTTAAATACAAAATTTCACGATTATCGGATCAACGCTTCGAAAGTTATCCTCGGACAAACGAACATACATACATACATACAACGCCGATTTGCCCAAGTTGATTTGAAGATCTCGTTTCGGTCGATCAAAAATAAAAATAACCTAATATTCAAGTAGGTAACAATAATAATAATAAATATTTCTGGACATTTCACACAGCGCTATCTAGCCCCAAACTAAGCAGAGCTTGTACTATGGGAACCAGATAACTGATAGAATACTTATATACTTTTTTTTGTAAATACATACATAAAATATATAGAGAAAGAACCAAACCCGGAAAAAATATCTGTAGATCATGCAAACATTTGTTCCGCAGCGGGAATCGAACCCGCTACCTTGTGCGTCTCAGCCGGCTATTCGCCCACTGCACCACGGAGGTCGTCGGTAAAAGCAATCAACGTATAAAAATATATCGATAAGGCGAATATATTTTGACTTTCAATTTGTGATAATCAATTAAAAAAACCGCTTCATCAGCCTAGAAAAAAGATTTTCACGTGTCTCAATAAAAAGTTGCAAAGGTTCGATGGTGATTCTTTTACGGAAGCCAACGTCAGCACTTGATTGATAGCGAGATATAAAAACTGTTTGTAAGCGGAGTGTCACGAGTACCCACTTCACAGGTACCTCAAAATAGCTGGATTAGTGTACCTACTAGAAATCAATAGCCCAACAGGTCCAACAACCTAACCTATATTTTTACAAAGTCTATTTTATATAAACTAATCTTTGTAAAGTTTTATTCTATATAAACGAATCTTTGTAAAGTTTTGACTTTTGTACTTAAATTGTATCTCTATGGAATAAAATATTTTGAATTTAATCGAATATAATATATAGATACATTCTTTATTATTATATAATTATTCCTTGTTCTCGATGTATATTTATAAACTATTTATGTATAATTATTTTCTATTTAATTCATAGAGTTAGTGTTTTAAATTCAAATAACAATAATTTTGCACGCCGTTAATCGGCGAAGTATGTTAAACATACAATCTCTAACAATATCTATACTTACCATACTTCCAGCAAAGAAATAAATTTAATTTCATTAATTTAATTTTACTACACCAATTACAGAACAATAAAATGCGCGAGTGTCGTGGAACACTCGGTTGAAACGAAATTCCTTTCGAAGTATATTATTATTGAAATAATAATATCAATATTAAATTAAATATTGTTATTAATATTAATACTATATATATATAATATATCATATAATTTATAATATATCATATAATTTATAAATTTTATTTAATATATAAAAGATAAATAATAAATATATAGAATAATATTATTATTTTATAGCATACACGCTATGGATAACCGTCTACACTAAAAAAATGGTCGTGTGTGAACGAAACTCGTGACTGAAAACTCATACATTTATTTGGCCCGAGCCATTCGCCAAGTCCGTACCGTGCGATAAGGAACTTCGTTCCAATACTAAAAACAACAGAAATTTAATGGGTGGTTTTATCGCTTAAAGTAATTTGTTCCAGGCAAACTAAAGGCACACAGATCTGTGTAGTCAAATATGTAGATAGAGAATGATAGGTTAAATAAAAATTAATAAATAATCTAAACACTAAAGTAAATAAAAGTGAAATCAGGTCTAAAGTCCTATATCCTATATAGAAAACTAAAATAGTGTAAAACAAAAACCTGTGATTATAACTTACATAACTAATAAAAATGTCACATGTACCTATACGCTACGAGCGACGTGAACGCCAGCGCCATAATGGAAATTTGTATTTGGCCGTAAGCCTACATGTCATGAACTTTGAATGTGTTTATTATAATTAGTGTTTCTTTATACCTAGCTTTAAGTTTCCATACAATAAAAAAAGACAATCACAAAAACAGTGAACCAGCTCAGTATATTCCAAGCTGTGTCGTTATTATGTCACCGACCGACCGAGGTGACGTGGAGCCTTGATTAATGCGGCTGTCAGTGCACCCTAATGCCTTGTCTATGCTCATTAGTTGTCTGTGGTCAGTACGTATAGAGCGGTGATCTGCCCTTTCATCGTTCAGGGGTTAAATCTTACAAACTATACTACGTGGTGCAGTGGAAGAATAGCCGGCTGAGACGCGGGAGGTAGCGGGTTCGATTCCCGCTGCGGAAAAAATGTTTTCATGATCTACAGATATTTGTTCCTGGTCTGTGTGTTTTTCTATATATTACGAGCTGACCCGCCCGCAGCTTCGCAAGTTTGAAGTTTACTGTTCCCGTGCTAACTTCGGGAGGAAAACTATAACACACTCTTGTCAAAGTGACGCGACACTTCATGTAGGTAAATGACTGAAGGAATGAAAATGACTAATGATAGAGATCCTTTTTAGCGATAAGACCGCCCATTGTACTAAATCTAAGTATTTGTAAGTATTATGTTCTGTATTTTACTTTGGTGTACAATAAAGAGTTATATTATCTTATGACTTCACGTCAATGAACGACGGTTAAATTATATGGATATTGTGCATACAAAAATACTAAAATTGCGATAAAAAATGGAGAGTGGGGGTAGGAGGGTAAAAAATACTTTACGACCTATTCTCATACCTACAAAATATACAAAAAAAATTAAAATCGGTCGAGCCGTTTCCAAAACACCACAAACAATGTGACACGAGATTTTTATATTATAGATAATTAAGTACCTACTTACAACAAAAAGTATATAGGTTGGGGCTGGATAGCGCTGTGTGAAATGTGCAGCAATATCCATTTATTTATGCTTACGAAGCAGCATTGCTGTATCAGTTTGAAGGGGTATGGGTGCCGGCACGTGAGGTTTGCTTCTGCTTCATGTTAATGGTTATCGCAAGCAGCGCATAGTAGGGCACGCTCCACTGGCGCGTGATCTGTTGGTTCGATTCCTGTACAAACAATCAGTACGCGTTCGCTGATAACTGAACAGTAATATCTAAACATATGGATATCGAATTAGTTACCTCTTATTATTGTCGGCAGATGAATAAAATTGCTCACAACTTCGAGGTAAAAACTATAAAAAAATACGGCCAATCTTGCCGCATATTTTGCTCGCGAATAAACCTAAACATATATGGAAATTTGAATAGAAGCAAGGTAAAATAAAAATACATCGAAAATTGTTAATTTGCAGTTATATCAATCACATGAATAGAAACAATATTTTAACGGAACCCTCGCTGCGCGAACCAGACTCGCTCTTGTCCGGTTTTTTTTTCGTTTTATAGTTTATTTACTGACTGGTTAGGTACTAATTTTTTTGTGTACGTCTAAAAACCTACTAAAAACTTTTAAACATCATTTACTTAAACTTGGGATAATTGTTTGAGTTTACGCAACGTTTAATAAGAATGTTATTCGCAGATTTCGTAGCAAAATGGGAGGAAGTTTCTCAAGAATATCAAAAAATATAATTACCAACACAACGGCTTCAAAAAGTTAAAAAAGTATTGGTAATTCCGTCGATTCAACACCTTTACATTACAAATTTAAAAAAAGAATTTCGATAAATAACTTTTGCATTTAAAACTTTGAAAAAAGAATTTCAATTCAACACAATTTCAAATAACAAAAAAAGAATATTTAAGCCTCATAATTTCTTTAAAAAAGAAGAATTTAAATTCGACACTTACGTTTCAAACTTTTGAATAAAGAATTTCGATTCGACACTTCTAGAATCGGGGTCGGTGTGTCCATAAATTGATAATTTTAATCGTCAATTGAAACAACGCGGGATAAGCATGTGGTTACAATAAAATAGGCGGTTTACGGCATCGCTTCTCGTAAATATGTACACTCGCCGGATTTGCATCGAGGAGAATTTTAAAGGTACCTACAGTCAGCAACGAAAATTACAATACCTACCTATTAATCTTAGGTACATATTGGTATTTACGATAACGCTGTAATATTTTATGTAGTCACACTAATATTATAAACGCGAAAGTTTGGATGTTTATTTGTTTGTTTGTTACTCAATTACGCCGTAAAGGCTGAACCAATTTTGATGAAATTTGGTATATACGTAGGGACGTACCTCGATTTTTTTTAAACATTATAGAACTTCGTTTGACCACAATCTCACCTGATGGTAAGCGATGATGTGGTCTAAGATGTAGCACGAAGATCTAGAAGAAACCTATTCACTCTTACCTTAAAGAGGCCCGGATCGTATTTATTTGGAAAAACAGACGACGACGGTAAAGTGTTCCATACTTTAGCCGTACGCATCAAGAACGTAGAATCAAAACGGTGTGTGCGAATGGGATCACCACATAGACTACCATTTATCCCATAAATCAGTTCCCATGGGATAAAAATGGGATGTCAAAGTTTATATTTTTATACATATTTTTGTATATGTTTTTTGCACTACAAAAATCCGGGCGAAGCTGGCAACAAGTAGTAACTAATAAAAAAGTGGCACTCCGGGAGTGCTGACAGAAGTGAAAACGTGAATAAAAACAGACTTCACTACATAAATACAGAGGTGTCAGTGTCAGTGACAGGTGTCAACAGTCAGTGTCAGTAGTCAGTGACAGGTGTCGGTAACAGTGTCGCGAGTTCAATGGTTTTTTACCATCTCAAAAAGTGCTCAACGCGCCTAAAGAAGTTTTCACTTCAAAAACTTTAGTTTTAATTGGATTTTTGTATAAATAAAAAAAATATTTTCATTTTATTATTTGTTTTTTTCTTATTGTGACAAAAATGTAGTTTATGCGAGTTTACCACACGCCCCTACAGTAAGGGACAGAAACATGAAAAACATTATATTAAATTACAAATTTAATTGATTTTAATTGATTTTTTTTAAAAACACAAAAAAATTCTAACGAGCAATAGTTTTCAACAGTTTCTCTTAATATAAAAAATCATCGCTTTCACTCAATTGGCATTTAAATCACGATTCTACCGACAGGTACGTAAAATAAAACCGGCCAAGTGCGAGTCGGACTCGCGCACGAAGGGTTCCGTACCATTATCTATAAAAACGGCAAAAAAATCACGTTTGTTGTATGGGAGCCCCCTTAAATACCTATTTGTTTTATTTTAATTTATTGATTTATTTTTAAACTGAATAAATACCTAACTAAATATTCTGTGAATATTTCAAGCGTCTACCTGGTGCCGTTATCGATATCGAGCTAAAACGAGCAAATAAATCACGTTTGTTGTATGGGAGACCCCCTTAAATATTTATTTTATTCTGTTTTTAGTATATTTTGTTATAGCAGCAACAGAAATACATCATCTGTGAAAATTTCAACTGTATAACTATCACAGTTCATGAGATACAGCCTGGTGACAGACGGACAGACAGACAGTGAAATCTTAGTAATAGGGTCCCACATTATTTTTAGGGTTCCGTACCGAAAGGATAAACCTTTCAGTACGGAACTCTAAAAAAAAGTGTAATTGATTGCAGGCCTAACTTGCTGACTGTAGTTTCTTTGCGGATTTGTATCGACGAAACTTAGGTACGATCTTAATTCGATTCGACTGTGTTGAACTTTTTATAATTCTCTCAAACACCGACACTTGTCCTTAAAAGCATTTTAATTCGGCAAGAAACAATGAAACCTTAAAAAAACCTGCAGAAAGTTATGATTTATCATTTTGACAACAGAAGCACCTGCTTTGGTGTTCCCACAAAGAGCTTTGACGAAAGCAATAAATGATTAATTATGACAAAAAGTATTATATACGAATGTAATACACTTCAAGACAAAAAATTGGAGAGCGGCGGCGCCAAAACCTTTTGTCTAGAAGACGTCCCGCGGGCACACTGTGTGGTTATTCTTTGAGAAGTAAAGTTGCCGCGTCGGCGACACAATAGGACCAAAGGGCATCCAGCCGGACAAAAAATGACATCATTTATTTTATTGCCCGCTCAGAAAAATAACACTTCATATGTACAGAAATCTCACTCCGATGACGCGAAAACAGACTATAGAAATCCGTGATATAAACGCAAGTAAAATTGAAACTTACAGTCAGTGGGTGATGGCTTAAGTCCATTTGACAAGATAAGATCACACCATTATCTTCAGATATTTTGAGTCTTAATGCGCAAGGATAAGAGTTATTTTAAATATAAAAATTGTTTATAGTGACGCGTTCTTGGGGTGAGAATGTGGCACGTTAATATTGCGTAGGGCTTAATGTTCGATCGCCCTAGGCTGGTCATCACTCAATTTTTATGTCGTTTATGAATTACCTGTTATATTTTATTCGAATTTATTGCGATTCTGTCTTAGATTCATTAGGAGGACGTTTTCATTATAATATTGCTGTAGGAGGCATCGTAATGATTTTACTTTTCTTTACCAAAATAGGAAAGATAGAGTATTAAGTACTATAAGAGTCGTTCTGATGTCAGCATCATCGTGCAATTTATTCTTATTTTGGCCTAAAAAGCACAACAAAGTCACAATTGATGATCTAAATGCCATTCATGGTTTTCATTTTAGGAGTGGATAACATTTTTGTATCGTAGGTGCATTTTATTACAAACACTAAATATACAATGGGCAGTCTTATCGCTAAAAAGTGGCGATATTTTCTAGACAACTTAATGTGCAAATATAAAGTAGGTATAAGTAGCTTAATTTCCTGAAATGGTGACCTGACCCTTACACCATTCGGCATTACTAGAACGCGGTTCCACCCTTCAACTGCATTATTTGTATGGCAACTGAATGCGCTTAAACACTTCGGCGTACACTTTATTGTTTGTACTACAATTGTGGGTAAAAAATATTGTGTGTCGGTTTCATTATATAATCAAACTTATATAATGAAACCGACACACAATATTTTTTTCTTAATGTTGCGAAAATAGATGTTCGCATTAGTTCCATACCCTAGGACCTAGTGTCATTGAAATATCGCGAAAAGATAATTCTCATTTCAACCACCGCGGAACTTTGTGATGGAACTACTACGAAACTTCCGTGTATGGAATAGATACTGAAATACTGCACGTATATGGAAATGGATGGATTGATGGCAATCAACGCTTCATATAAAGTCCAGACGTTGATTAACTACGAATATCATCATTGCGCCCCAGCATCTATGATAAAATTATAGCCCTGCCTTTCAAACTTAATTTTAAGGGAGAGTAATTACGTGAACATAAATGCGATCAACGCGAGATAATATTACTTTTTGCGAGTTGCGCATTATGTTAAAATTAAATCCGTTTTTGGCCGTATGCTAGGCTTAGTATAAGCTTGTATCTTACATAATAAGGGCTGTGGATTTTGTTAAATAAATAAAATAAAATAAAAATAATATATATAAATAAAATAAATAAATTGCCGATATTATTGCGTAACATTTCAAATTAGCAAGAGGTTATTTAAAAAATAAATAGGCTCCTAAATGTATGTGATATATTTTTTTATACATTATAAGCTTGTGTTTGATCACGATCTCGCCTAAAGGTAAGCGATGATGCAGTCTATGATAGATCGCGCTTGCCTAAAAGAAACATATTCACTCGCGACTTGAAGACATCCAGGTTGTAGTTAACAGGAAACACAGACTCTGGCAAGGCGTTCCACTCCTTGGCGGTGCGCCTAATAAAGGTCGATGAGAACCGCTTTGTGCGAATGGGAGGTATTTCAACCATATAGCGGTGGCGCATCGCAGAGCGTCTGGTTGTCATATGATAGAATGGAGATTGTGGCATTAGGTTGAAAAATTCCACCACACACTCCCCGAAATGTACTCGATAAAAAACCCGAGAGGCTTGCAACCTTTCGTCGATGCTCCAGGCTAGATATCCTAAAATCCTTTACTCAATACGCAGATTTGCGATATCTCCCAAAGGAAGATTACGTTGGATACATGCCCACTTCAAACCCTTTTTTGCATAGTAGATATCATTGACGTGACAGGTAGCAAACTAACCGCTGCTTTGTTTGAATTGAAAAACTGATATAAGCTCGCTTTGATCCCATTGTCAGTAGACATTTAATAGAGGAGTAGGTATGTAATCAATCCTACCGACTACTGGCTACCAAGGGAATGGCAATAATAAATCAATACACTCGTGGGCTGAAAGTGATGGATGATGCTACAAATGAGACTGTTATATTTATATGAAAACTTACGCACTTGTAACGTAGCTCGGGTACAAAACAACTGGTTTTAGCAAAGTGGATATAGGTGACCATTAGTGACGAAACTTATTACCTACCACTTCTACTCGTAGGAAGGAATGTAGGCTTACCTTCTTATCGGCCAGCCTATATTCTGTGCGTCTCTCATCCAGGAGTTCCATGCGATTTTTACTATGTTTACCCATCTCGACTTCGGATGACACTATTTCTCTGGTCCAATAAGTACAGATAGGCCCTACAAGCTCATCTACATTTTGCTGCACTTTGATCTGTTAATTCCGGCAATAGTTAAAACTTTCGGCATAAAAAATAAATACCAGAGTTGGCAATCATGAGATTGCCAACTCTGGTATTTATTTTTTATCGATTTTTTTATTTTCGCTCGATCATTTACTAGTTAAATAAAATATGAATTTTATTTAACTAGTAAATGATCGAGCGAAGCGATATCTCTAAATCAACTAGGGCAAATCGGCGTTGTATGTACCTATGTATGTATGTTTGTTTGTCGAGGATAACTTTCGAATCGTTTATCTGATCATCGTGAATTTTAGTATATAGGTATAGGTTAAGGTGGGTAGTGATGGCACAATTTTGGTGTGATAAAATGGGCTAAAAATATGGGGGGGTTGTTGAGATATTGGGGTTCAAGAGGGGTAAAAAAAAACAAAATGGGACTATCCAGTTAACAAGCATGTCTAATAAAAGGTCGTTGTGAGTACATTTTGACCCCATTTTTATTTTTTGTAATTTTTAAGTTATTAGTCATAATAAAAACTGAACTTTGACGAAATTCACAGGGTACACCAGTTGAAATCCAGAATAACTACAATTTCTACCCCAAAAAGGATAACAAATTAACATGAAATAAATCATATTTAGCCACTAAATACGTTTAGGCATCGTTGCGCGAGTAGCCCTAAAAATATTTTTTTTTGTGTTTTGGGAGATTCGCGAGATCTCAGTTCGGGGCGAACCACTAGTTATACTAACGAAAACTCTTTGACCTGGGGCCCAAATCTACTAAACCAATCGTACTATGACAATGGTATCGTTGCAAAATGGCCTCTACAGTTACCTTTTGATATTGTTTTTCAGTGATTTCCGTTGCTATAACTGCATTGAAAATTTTGCAGCTTATGACAAGAAGAACAATCATAATTGTAAAATAATGAGTCATTACGATTATGGAGCCTGGATACCTGCATTAACATTTTTCTTATAAATTAGCAGAATTTGGCCCCAATTATGTAAGTATATTTTTATTGGATACATTTCGGAGAGTATGCAGCGGAATTTTTAAATTTATTCCTACCATCCCCATTCTAGACGCTCCGCGGTGCGCCACAGCTACATGGTAGACATTCCTCCCATACGCACAAAGCGGTAATCTTCCACCTTTATTATGCGCACCGCCAGGGAGTGGAACGCCTTGCCTGAGTCTGTGTTTCCTGATAACGACAACCTAGGGGTCTTCAAGTGGCGAGTGAATAGGTTTCATCTAGGAAAACGTGTACCATCGTAGACTGCATCATCGCTTACTATAAGGCGAGATCGTGCTCAAACGCTAGCCTATAATATGTTTAAAAAAAATCTTAGTTGATTCCCTTAGTCACTGACACGGTTCATCACCCCCAAGGTTGGCAATTCCGCATGACGTCTTCAGTCGACTTCCTACTGTATATTCCGCGTTGGTGAAGGACGCCACTCTCTTCTTTTTTATGTCTATGAGTTTTTATGACTATTTCTTGTTAATAGTCATGCAGGGTCAATTTGTAGATAGAAAAATAGATACCTATTTTAAAGATGTTAAATAATTAAATAAATATGGCTGGACATTTCACACAGAGCTATCTAGCCCCAAACTAAGCCGAGCTTGTAGGTACTATATGTACTAGATTACTGATAGAATACATAAGTATTTGTTTTGTAAATACATACTTATAGTAATATAGAAAAACATAATATAGAAAAACACAAAAACAACCCGGAAAAAATATCTATTGATCATACAAACATTTGTTCCGCGGTGGGAATCGAACCCGCTACCTCCTGCGTCTCAGCCGGCTATTCGTCTACTGTACCACGGAGGTCGTTATTACTCTGTATTCATCATCATCATCGTATCAGCCGTAGGTCGTCTACTGCTGGACAAAGGCCTCCCTCGTTGATCTCCAGGAACTGCGGTTAGAAGCGGCCAGCATCCAACGCCGAACTGCGGTTCTTACCAAGTCGTCTGCCCATCTTGTAGGTGGATGTTCTACGCTGCGATTGCCGGTCCGTGGCCTCAATTCGAGAACTTTCCGGCCCCATCGGCCATCTGTTCTGCGCGCTATATGACCTGCCCATTGCCACTGCAACGTGCTAATCCGTCGGGCTATGTCGGTGACTTGAGTTCTCCTACGTATCTCCTCATTTCTGATTCAATCCCGAGCATAGCCCTCTCCATAGCTCGTTGAGCGACTCTGAGCTTATTCATAATGCCAATAGTGAAGGACCACGTCTCGGTTCCATATGTCATCACTGGTAACACCCACTGATTGAAGACTTTCGTCTTAAGGCACTGAGGTATGTTGGACGAAAAGATTGATTGATTAATTGATTGAAAATACTTTATTGCACTTAAAAAAATAGTACAAAGGCGAACTTAATGCTAAAGAGCATTCACTTCCAGATAACCTCGAAAGAATATAAAAGACGTTGCGAAGTTTCCCAAACGCTGCCCATCCGAGTTGGATTCGACGATTGACTTCTTTCTCGAAGTTGGACCTACCTAATTGAACTGTTTGTCCTATTCTGTGTTGTTAACATCAAATTACAATAACGTAATCGAGAAAGCATTATAATGTTACCAGCCGATATTTTTTAAGAATGGTTCTGCGCATAATTAAGAAATACCTATAGATAAACACAGGTTGATTTAAATATAATATAACTATCATTCCATAAGCGGTCACGATCCTCTACATTGAGGAAACGATGCACAGAGACCATTCCATACAAATTGCGAGTCCCACTCGAACTTGACCGGTTTTTTATTTATGTCGTATAAGCGTTGGAGTTTCCAATTAGGTAAGTCCAACTTCGACAAAGAGGTCGCACGAAGAATCCAACTCGGCTGGGCAGCGTTCGGGAAACTTCGCGATATCTTCTCGTCCAAAATTCCCCAGAGCCTGAAGACTAAAGTCTTCAACCAGTGTGTGTTGCCAGTGATGACCTATGGCACTGAAACGTGGTCCTTTATTCATGGCCTCATGACCAAGCTCAAGGTCGCTCAACGAGCTATGGAGAGGGCTATGCTCGGGGTTTCTTTGCGTGACAAAATCCGCAATGAGGAAATCCGCAGAAGAACTAAAGTTGCCGACATAGCTCTCAAAATTAGCAAGTTGAAGTGGCAATGGGCAGGCCACATCGCTCGTAGAACCGATAACCGTTGGGGAAGAAAGGTTCTCGAGTGGAGACCACGGACTGGAAGACGCAGCGTAGGCCGTAGGCGTAGGTGGACCGACGATCTAGTAAGAATCGCGGGGAGCCGTTGGGCGCAAACGGCTACCAACCGCTCGTTGTGGCGATCTAAGGGGGAGGCCTATGTTCAGCAGTGGCCGTCTCCCGGCTGATGATGATGATGAAGCGTTGGAGTTATAATTGTCTAAAAATACCTTCCCCCTCTTATCTCCGAAGTTTTAAAGCAAAAATATGAAATTAATATGATAGAAATATAAGAAAAAAAAATAAAAACAGAACACCTCTTTCTCTAAAAGTTATCATTAGTCTCCTAAACACGTTTTTATAGCTATATAGCTAAAGTACATGTTTGTTTCCTTTTCAATTCAATTACTGGTTAATGTTAACGATAGGCACTTGGCGCATCACTAACGGCTCCCGTAAGGGTTGCAAGAGCGACCGTGAAAGCAATATCATCCGTCGGACCCCGTCTGCCAAAAGCATTGGCGTCTACTATAGTACGATTTCTTTTAATATAGACAGTAACCGTTCTAGTAGCTGTCCTCCGTGACTGTCAATCAACTATCCACCCTGTGCATTGTGCCCATAAGATAAGAATCCCTTTAAACTCTTACATAACTGCGATACCTTATCTCAGATCGTTAAAACATAATGTTCAGAACACTAAAAACTAAATAAAGATAACGTCCGCCATTTTGAAATGCGTGACCAATAGTGAAACCGAGCGCTATCAGTAAAAGTACTGATAACAGTTCGATTTTCGAATCTTATTCGGCGATTGGCGGAGCGTGGAATGCCATTATGTAGACTTATCGAGAATTAAAATGGAATCTTGTTAATTGGAGAAATAGGTCGTAGATAATGACATTTTTAACTGACTTCAAAGGAGGAGGTTCTCAATTTGACTGTTTTTTTATGCTTGTTTCCTCAGAACTTTCGACTGGGTGAACTAATTTTGATGATTCTTTTTTTTATTTGAAAGCTGGTGCTTCCCGTGTTGTTCCATTTCCATTTGGTCTAGTTCCGACATTCGCATCTATGAGAAAACCATATAAGTCTTAAATTTGTTTAATTTTTATGTTATATTTGTTAGCTCAGAATTACTTACGTTAGGTAGGTATATATCAACGGATTTGGAAGATTCATTTTTTTATTTGAAAGGATATACTTTTAGATTGATCCCATGGAAATTTCATCAAAATTAGTTTTTATTTTTGTTAAAAAGTTACTTGTTTATTTTGACATCAATTTTATCCAGTTACCTATTGGTAAAAGTTTTGATACTAACATTATTCTTTCGCATTTAATCATTCGACCCGCTATTTAAGTTTTTTAAACACTAGGTAAGTAGGTACGTATTCACATCATCATCATCATATAAGCCATAACACGTCCTCTGCTCAACAGACCTCCATAGATTTCCTAGCTCTGGAAATCGATATTGTGCAGTATGCACCCAACGGCTCCCAGCAACCTTTATCAAGTTGTTTACATATAGTGGGGGGGGGGGGGGGGGAGGGGTCCTACGCTGTACTACGCTGCGCTGGTGCATGTCTCCAGTTCAAAACTTTTTGGCACCAACGGCCATTAATTCTACGGGCTACCTACGTGAAGAAAAAACTTTGTAGGTACCCCATTTTAAGCTTATTTGCGCATGGAGGAGTGGGTAATTTGGCATATTTAAAGTATAAGGAGAAGGAGGTCCAAATGTTTATGTACGCACGTAAGAAGTTATACTTCTTTGACGTAACAGAACAAAAAATAAAACGAGTGTGCTTTAGACCACACGACTGAAGTAAAACTTCTTTAGCTCCATTTATATGTGATTATATATATTTGCAGTTTTTATAATTAAGGCTAATTTTGGATAAGAAATATGACGACAAATCAACTGGCTATGACAGAAAGAGAGAAAGAAAATGTGTGCTCGCACCTCTCTCTCTCTCTCTTGCTCCTACAGTAATATACCAAACGTAACTCTGTCTCTCTTACTATCTTCACTAACTTATATCTCCCTCTCAACTTCCGTTCGCACTTTTCGTAACGCATTCGCCAGCCTACTCCCCAAGTCAAGTGTGCGTAAAGAAGTTTTACTTCAAAAAGTGGCACTCCGTGAGTGCCGACAGAAGTGAAAACTTGAACTATTACCAGATACTTATATACAGAGGTGTCGGTAACAGTGTCGCAAGTTCAATGGTTTTTACCCATCTCAAAAAATTCCCAACGCGCCTAAAGAAGTTTTCACTTCAATAGCTTAAGATTTCATCCCGTATGCCACAACTCTTTGTTTGTAAAAGAAATGATTAATAAATATAGTTATGAGTTTTCACGGAATCTTAAAAGACAGTTATCAGCTAACTTCATCATGTCGCTTTTTGGCTGTCGGTGTGCGCGCGCATGAGACAGTTATCAGCTAATTTCATCATGTCGCTTTTTGGCTGTCGGTGTGCGCGCGCATGAGACAGTTATCAGCTAATTTCATCATGTCGCTTTTTGGTTGTCCGTGTGTGCGTGCATGAGACAGTTATCAGCTGCCTTCATCATGTCGCTTTTTGGCGGCCGGTGTGCGCGTGCATCGTAAAAATTTTACTCTCATAGTTTTTTCCAAACTCGCAATAAGAAGTAAAACTTAATAAATGTAAAATATATGAATTGTTGTCAATTTTCAACCACTGGCAACAGTACACATAAATAAACATAGCCCTAAGCTATGCGATCAAAATATGCCAAGTTCAGCGTAGTTCCAAATATAACTTGATGTGCAGAGAATTTAATTAACTAAAACAAGACAAGTCACAGATTGAAATCACTGAAACAGTATGGGTAATTTAAAACTACACGTTCTGATGTTGAGAACAAACTGTTTATTAATTTAATTTATAGGGTGGGGTGAGGAAGTTGACATTATTCATTTTATAGTTAGTGAACTAAAACATAACTGGTTTCCATAACTTGATGTTATTACAGTTTTATATGTGTTTTGTGTGTTTAAATGATATTTACATCTTAATATCAAGCCATATTAGAGCTCACGCTAGATTTTAAATATAATTTGACGTCTATTTTTTATTTTTTATTTATTTATTTCTTTATTCTTTATTGTACACAAATAGATATACAGATAAAAATAGCTTACAAAATGGACATGTACAAAGGCGAGCTTAACCCTAATTAGAGTTTTCTTCCAGCAAACCTTTGAAGATAGAGATATTTGATTATAGTGATTTTCAGTGAACTTTTTTACATGTGATTAAAAACAATGTGAACACTGGAAACTGCATTAGTAAAATACTGTGTTGCAGTTATATAATATATATATATATATAATACATATAAACGCAGAATAATTAAATTTGTTGTAATTTTTATGCATTTAATAGCATTTTCTTTAAATTTAAACATAGTGTCGCCATCATCTAAATCGATGAGGAGGATATAAGTATAATATATATCTTCCGGCGTATGTTTTTCCGAACCAGTATAATCTCGGAGTCTTCAAGTCCAGAGTGAATAGGTTCTTTCGAGGCAAGCGTGCTCCGTCTTCGATCAAACCTTCACTTACCATCAGGTGAGGTGGTGGTCAAGCGCCTGGGTAAAATCAATAAAAAAAACGTTCTGTGTCGCCCATTTTAGCTTGGATTTTCATCAAAATAAAATAGCACACAGGGATAATGTACCTGTAATTAGTAGTGTAATATTTTTTTTGTTTATCCTAAGTCCTATAATTCTTATCTTTGTTATTTTATTCTACTCTAAATTCTATATTGTATTATCTTTAAGAATACCTAGTTCATAAGTACCTTTTGTGAGAGAAAATAAACGTCTTATGATTGATTGATTGATTGATTTTAGAATCAGATAGGTAGATCTGAAGCTGTTGTTTAATCATTTATTCTCAAAAAGATAATCATTATCACTCAGGAAAAAACGTGCTTGTACTTATGCACGCACGTAAGAAGTTATACATCTTTGGCGTAACATAACAATAATAGCTAACTATTACTTCCCGTATGCCGCAACTCTTTGTTTGTAAAACGAATTATAAATTAATAAATATAGTTATGAGTTTTCACGGAAACTTGAGAAACAGTTATCAGCTAACTTCATCATGTTGCTTTTTGGCTGTCAGTGTGCGCGCGCATGAGACAGTTATCAGCTAACTTCATCATGTCTCTTTTTGAGTGTCGGAGTGCGCGTGCATCCTAAAAATTTTACGCTCATATTTTTTTCCAAACACGCCTAAGAAGCCTATACCTTCAAAAATATTGTAGTTCATTCAAGGTAAGGTTACCCCCTCTAAACGACCAAACAAACAAACTCACAAACTTTACTTCTCTAAAATACTATGATTAGCTACCTAGGTCCGTAGTATTTTGTACAATTTTCAACTTTTAGGACAAAATAATCACACCTAGACTTGGTAACAACAATCAATGACAATGACACTAATCGCCTGAATCACGTTTGACCAATAAAACCAAATTTTACGCTTTTATTGACCGTGAAAACGCAACTGCGTCAATAAAATACATTTTATGGAACACTCAGTACATACAGTACATACGGCTACACATCAAGCTATACATTTCCAGTATAAGCTGACCTCGCATTGTGTAGGCTTTTTGTAGAATGAGAGGTCAGTTTATATTGGAAAAGTATAGCTTGATGTGTAGCCGTGTGTACATATCTCAAGTATTTATTTAAAATTTTCTGGAATTGTATTTAAAACTGTAAAATGATATTTTTAATATTATCTCCAGATAACTGTCGCACTACGAAATACCCTTTCAGCTGTGTGTAATTTTTTTTTATTGTTATACCTATATTTTCGTTTGTTTTTTTTTCTTTGCTCACACTAGGCGGAATGGTCCAAGGACTTTATTTATATACATCTATCTTTATTTAAAAAGCAATTGCTGTTCGTTAGTATCGCTAAAACTGAAAAACGGTTTGACTGATTTTGATTAAATTTTTTGTGTGCTTGAGTGGGTCTCTCGGGTGGTATTATATACTTCGAGATCCAGAAAATAGCGGACGAAGTCGCGGACATACAACTAGTCACACTAATATTATAAATGCGAAAGTTTGCATGTTTGTTTTTTTGTTTCTTACTCAATCACACCGTAACGGGTAAACTGATTTCGATGAAATTTGGTATATACGTAGATTATAACCTGGATCACCACATAGGCTATCATTTATTGCATAAATCAGTTCCCATGGGATAAAAATGGGGTGTCAAGTCAGGTTGCAACAGTGAGTTTAGCTTAATTTTTAGGTTACCGACACATTTAGTAGTGTAACGCGTACGAAGTCGCGGGCAACAGCTAGTTAATGATAAATAATACGTGAGTTAATAATAAACTTTGTATCCCTTTTCGCGCACGAAGGACCATGAAATTTGGCATAGTTAAAGTTTATATGGAAAAAGAGAAGTGAATGCTTAAACGAAGCATAATTAACTAAGATTAAATGAATAATGAAGGAAGCAACTTGTTGGTATTATTTAGGATATTTTTCATTCATATATTCCAAAGTTATATCGCATTTTACGCTTCTGGCGCCGGGTTTCAAATAAACAGCTTTCGTCTTGCTATTTATTCCAACAATTTACTTTTACCCGCGCCTGCTACGCCAATTGATTGTAGATGGCGCGTAAGGCGCTCGGTGTGGCCCCTTCACCTTGTTCCTTTTTTAAAAATCAACGCAAATGTCATTTTAAACATTGTCACGTGTTGCTTTTCAAAAAGTTTTACCTTTTATTTGGTTTTACTTTGACCAATATCCATTGTAAAAGTTATGAAAGGTTTGTTTTGTGATTATCGTTTGTTTTTGTCACAAATTCTTTTTCAATTTCGTACTAAAGTTTCAGTTATACAAACATTTTCGTTGGCAGCTCTGTCGTTTCAAATATTCGTTGTCTAATTTCTCTGAACTTAAAAAGAATCAAAATTAAAAAAAAAAAAAAATTATCACCTCCGTGGCTCAGTAGGTGAATAGCCGGCTGAGACGCAGGAGGTAGCACAAATGTTTGCATGAACTATAGATATTTGTTTCGGGTCTGGATGTTTTTCTGTGTAAGTATGTAATTACAAAAAAAGGATATAGGTATTCCATCAGTTATCTGGTTCCCAAAGTACAAGATCTGTTTAGTTTGGGGCTAGATAGCGCTGTGTGAAGTGTCCATCAATATTTATTTAATTCGAAATCAAACAGGACGCCGCAAAGATACCAAAATCCATATAATTAATAACACCAAAATTGCCTTTGTCAATATTCAGCAGTGGTCAGTTCGCGTTCTACCAACAGGCATGACACAATAATGTTTATAGCGAGGTACAAAAAATACGGGCGACAGGTCGGCAGAACTGTTACGAGGGCTATTGTGCCGAGCTCGGAAGGGGTCGACCCCCGCTGGGTTCTCTCAACAGACTCAAATCTCCAAACCCGAAACTAAATTAGTAGTTCACCTTAGACTGTTCTAGGTATAAGGCCGGTCACATACAGTAGGAATTCGTAATATAGAATCGGAATTTCGAAAGCAGCAAATCCATTTAAAATCTAGGACCGCATAATTGTGTTATGCGGTCCCGGTAGATATCGTCTAATCTAACACTGAACGATCTACTTCACTACAAAGCGAAATAATAATAAATAAATATGGCTGGACATTTCACACAGCGCTATCTAGCCCCAAACTAAGCTGGTCACATACAGTAGAATTCATATTATCGAATCGGAATTTCGAAAGCAGCAAATCCATATAAAATATAGGACCGCATAACACAAGCAGATATCGTCTAATCTAACACTGAACGATCTACTTCACTACAAAGCGAAATAATAATAAATAAATATGGCTGGGCATTTCAAACAGCGCTATCTAGCCCCAAACTAAGCTGGTCACATACAGTAGAATTCGTATTATCGAATCGGAATTTCGAAAGCAGGAAATCCATATAAAATCTAGGACCGCATAACACAAGCAGATATCGTCTAATCTAACATTGAACGATCTACTTCACTACAAAGCGAAATAATAATAAATAAATATGGCTGGGCATTTCAAACAGCGCTATCTAGCCCCAAACTAAGCTGGTCACATACAGTAGAATTCGTATTATCGAATCGGAATTTCGAAAGCAGCAAATCCATATAAAATCTAGGACCTCATAACACAAGAAGATATCGTCTAATCTAACACTGAACTATCTACTTCACTACAAAGCGAAATAATAATAAATAAATATGGCTGGACATTTCACACAGCGCTATATAGCCCCAAACTAAGCTGGTCACATACAGTAGAATTCGTATCATCGAATCGGAATTTCGAAAGCAGCAAATCCATATAAAATCTAGGACCTCATACATAACACAAGTAGATATCGTCTAATCTAACACTCTACTTCACTACAAATCAAAATAATAACAAATAAATAATAAATAAATATGGCTGGACATTTCACACAGCGCTATCTAGCCCCAAACTAAGCTGGTCACATACAGTAGAATTCGTATTATCGAATCGGAATTTCGAAAGCAGCAAATCCATATAAAATCTAGGACCTCATAACACAAGAAGATATCGTCTAATCTAACACTGAACTATCTACTTCACTACAAAGCGAAATAATAATAAATAAATATGGCTGGACATTTCACACAGCGCTATATAGCCCCAAACTAAGCTGGTCACATACAGTAGAATTCGTATCATCGAATCGGAATTTCGAAAGCAGCAAATCCATATAAAATCTAGGACCTCATACATAACACAAGTAGATATCGTCTAATCTAACACTCTACTTCACTACAAATCAAAATAATAACAAATAAATAATAAATAAATATGGCTGGACATTTCACACAGCGCTATCTAGCCCCAAACTAAGCAGAGCTTGTACTATAGGTACCAGATAACTGATAGAATACTTATATACATTTTTTTGTAAATACATAGGTAGGTACTTATAATATATAGAAAAACATCCAGATCCGGAACAAATATCTGTAGATCATATAAACATTTTTTCCGCGGCGGGAATCGAACCCGCTACCTCCTGCGTGTCAGCCGGCTATTCGCCCACTGTACCACCGAGGTCGTCGAAATGTTCTTTATTCACTGTATTCACAAGGTTCATTTTGAAATGATTTGTTGTGCGTCAACTCTCAGTACACGCGCTAGAAGGGCGCGGGCGTTTAGTTTTAGTCGGTTAGACGATATCTACGTAATTTTTCGTTCGATTTTTTCCGTTTTTGCATGGATGTTGCCTTCGAAATTCCGATTGGATATTCCGAAACGGAATTCCGACTGTATATCACCGGCCTAAGCCTTTGATAGACGTTTCTAGGTATTTAACTAAGTCTATATTGCTTGTGGAATTACGTAGTTGGGATTATCGTGATTGAATTTACTTTGATATTCAGTTCGATTAGTTTCGTCAATCCGAGCTAATACAATAGAGATAATGAATTAGTAGATGTTTTTGGTTTTATCATTCCCAAATGAAACACAATAGATTTTCAATTCTTATAACCTCAACTATTTGCGGATTATGAAAACATTTGTCGCGATACAATCTCCACGCCACAGAGATCTAAAAAATTTAAAATCGCTTATAACTTCCGAGTATCTTTTTGGAGCCTGGACTTAAAGATTCCGCGTTTTACCTTAAACCATCCGTTAGCGAGTTTCTCTTTTTACTCGTACTTTTATGTACGACATTAATTTAAAACACACACCCGGTATCGTATTAATTGATTTTAGAGGTGGGTTTAATACCGGTAGCTTGAATATTTATCCAGTAATCGATACATTAAAAACAATGTTTTACGTAAACCGGCGGCAACTTTACGACGATACCGCTTAGGCTCAGACAGATGCCATATCATCCGGGTCTCCCCGATCCTGCGAATCCGGAGCATGTCCTGGTTGCTTCCAGGTAAAAACCGGAGTCGGATGGCCACCGGATCGTGTGTAGTCGATGCAGGAAAAATTCTAATGCTTGGTTGTGAGACGGATTGGTCAAGGGACCATTAAAAATCGGTCCCTGACAAGCCCGGATGCCATATAGTCCATGCCTTGTCAGTTTAACAGGTACACATGGCTACACATCAAGCTATCATTTCCAGAATAAGCTGACCTCTCATTCTACGAAAAGCCTGCATAATGCGAGGTCAGCTTATACTGGAAATATATAGCTTGATGTGTAGCCGTGTGTACCTACTTACATTATGAATGAATATGATTTGTTTATCTCTTTTATACAGACTGTTTCATTGATATTTTAGGACTTGATGTTAAAGTAAAATTGAAAATTTTCTATAGTAAATAATTTAAAAAAAAAACCCTGTTTTACAACAATACTAGACACTAGCCCCACCCGTGTTTTTATTTAGTGTCGTACAGAACAAAACACGTAGAATAAAAGTTGAAGCAAATCGGAAAGGATGCTCGACATAGTCACAATCAAAATCTTTTTATGCATTAAAATCACATGGATCACCTTGAAACGTCAATTTTACTGCATGTTTCTTCGCGACCAAGCCAGGAAAGAAAGGCAAGAAACAAGGCTGGTTATTCTTTTTAATGATCCTTTTAGAATACATAACAATAAAGAAAATAAATAACGTCTAAATTGTAACATTTTTGAACGAGTTGCAGCAATTTCAATCCCAAGCTTCTCTATCATCTAATCAATCCGATATTTTATAGTAGGCTTTTTTATAAAGATTTCGTTTAATTGCGTTTTTAAATTTGTTAATTTGGCAATTTTTGTACATCACTTGGGATTTTTTTAAAAAAGGCACGGATAGAATTACAAACACTTTCAACAGTTTTTGGTTATGTCGACTCATTAGCACTGGGGGGTGTCGCACTGCTAAGTATACTGTGGCACAGGTAAGCCCATTATTTATCTCGATACCCGAACAATAACGAACAAACTCTTATTAATCATCCCTTTATAAGAACACCGCTTCGGTCGCCGCCAGAAGTTATGGTTTACAAACATGAGAAGAGTTGGGAAAAAATAGACTCTGTTTGTTACTCGGCGAATAATCAAGAATAGAATAAGGCTTTTTGTACACCAGGAATACTTAAAGATCTAGGCAATGCTAAATATAGTACAACTAGATGACAACTAGACGACCTCCGTGGTGCAGTGGGCGTATAGCCGCCAGAGACGCTGGAGGTAGCGGATTCGATTCCCGCCACGGAACATATGTTTGCAATATCTACAGATATTTGTTCCCGGTCTGGTTGTCTTACTATATATTATAAGTATGTATTTACAAAAAAAAAATGTAGATTTATAAGTATTCTTTTAGTTATCTGATTCCCATAGTACAAGCTCTGCATAGTTTGGAGCTAGATAGCGCTGTGTGAAATCTCCAGCATTATTTAATTTCATTTAATTTTAATTTCACCAGATGTTGCCCGCGGCTTCGTACGCGTTACACTACTAAATGTGTTGGTAACCTAGAAATAAAGCTAAACTCGCTGTTGCAACTTGCCACCCCACTTTTATCCTATGGGAACTGATTAATGTTATAAAAGGTAGTCTATCTATGTGTTAATCCAGGTTATAATCTACGTACATACCAAATTTCATCGGAATCGGTTCAGCCGTTACGACGTGATTGAGTAACATACAAACACAAACTTAAACCAACAAATAAAGAAACAGATATCCAAATTTTCATATGTATAATATTAGTGTGATGGGCGGCATTGTCGCTTAAAGCGATTTCTTCCAGGAAACCTTTAGAGTAATGAGAAATCAGTAATGGCCAGCGCAGCGCAGCGCAGCACAGAGTATAATTATAAACGAATTAAACAACGCAAAATTTAAAAGAAAAATCGAGTGTTTCAATATTTATATCAATTTGAATCTAAAAAACCACTCCAATAATAATAAATAAATAAATATTGCTGGACATTTCACACAACGCTATCTAGCCCCAAACTAAGCAGAGCTTTTACTATGAGAACCGGATAACTGATAGAATACTTATATACTTAATTTTTTTTAAATACATACTTTTAATATATAGAGAAACAACCAGACCCGGAACAAATACCTGTAGATCATGCAAACATTGGTTCCGCGGCGGGAATCGAACCAGCTACCTCCTGCATCTCAGCCGGCTATACGTCCACTGCGCCACGGAGGTCGTCTGATAATCCCACTAATATTATAAACGCGAAAGTTTGTACGGATGTTTGTTACTTTTTCACGCAAAAACTACCGAACGGATTTTAATGAAATTTAATATGTACCTACGTAGATTTTACCCTGGATTAACACATAGGCTACCTTTTATTGTCAAACAATGCGTGCGAAGTCGCTTGCGGAAGTTAGTAAATAATAATCTTGAACATTTCACACAGCACTTCTTAGCCCTTCTAAGCAAAGCTTGTATAGAAACCAGATAACTGATAGAATACTTATCTTTTCTTTTGTAAATACATACTTATAATGTATAGAAAAATAACCTAAACCTGGAACAAATATCTGCAGACCATGCAAACATTTGTCCCGCAGCGGGGATCGAACACGCAACCTCGCAAACTGTGCCACAGAGGTCGCCATGAAGCCAATGAAGGTTAAATTTAGATTTCTTACTAAGTACGCAGATATTTGTTTATTTTTTATCTAATATAGTGAGTTAATCTATATATATATATATATATATATAACAGAAAGTCGTGTTACACACTATATATAACTCAAGAACGACTGAACCGATTTGGCTGAAAATTGGTAGGGAGGTAGCTTAGAACCAGGAGACGGACATAGGATACTTTTTATCCCGTTCGACCGCGTTCCCGTGTGACGTGACATAAAACGTCAAAGAGAATACAAGTCACTATAAAACGTAGTATAACAAAAACGCATCTGACATGGAATAACAAAACGCAAATGACAGCTTAACGTAATATTGTCTATGGTTAAGTATCGTTGTAAAATGATGGCCGGGGACAATAATTGACAATTCTACCAACGTGACGTATATTGACAGTCCGCGTTATATGCCTGTTAAGGCGGTACGAAGTTTGGCGGGTCAACTAGTATCAATATAATCATCTCTTTTGCATTGTAGGTACTGTGGTTAACGTTTTTGGAAGCCACTATTTTTTATCCTGTCCAAAGGTTGACTGGAAGTGATCGTTTGTAGCTATTAAAATTATATGAGACCGCTCAGTGTACGTGTTTATAACTAAGTAATTTCAATGAGCTGGATATCGATTTAAAAAGGAGTATGGGTAAAAACGTGGTACGGGTTGTCTCTTTTTCGCTTTATAAATATTTTTCTATCTCTAGAGAGAATTAGAACAAACTTCGTACTCGTTACACTCCTAAATGTGGAGATAACCTGGTGTAACGCTAAACTCACTGTTGCAATTTGACTTGACACCTCATTTTTATCCGATGGGACCTGATTTATGAGATAAAAAGTAGCCTATGTTTTAATCCAGTTACAAACTTGATCTACGTACATACAAAATTTTATCAAAATCGTTAGTACACAAAAATATAAGTGTGATATCTGAAATCATTATTATTATTTAGATCAATAAGTCTTTGTCCAGTTTGTCAGTACAATGTAAGAAAGTAAAGTACACAGAAAGTCTAGAAAACATTGGATCTGAATCGACGCGGCTGAATTCAACATCGCTTTGAGATTTCAACGTTTTTCACCTTAGTAATAACTACTCTATAAAATGTTGAGATGGGAAACAAATTAACAACGTTTTACGAGTAGAGTTATGTTTCCGGTTTACCAATATTTACACTCAAAAGTACTATTAATTAAATAAAAACTTTTTAATCATTCAGAAAGAAAAAAATAAACAATTATTTGTGTTAGAACAAAGCATTTACAAAACACAGCACAGTAGGTACACACAAAGAACAAACACAGAAAGTTAGAGAAAATCTCTTTAATGTAAAAATATTGTAGGTACACAAAAAAATACAAAAAAATATACCTAATTTATTAATGGCGTACAATCAGCGGTGTTATAGCTAAAACATGATTTCTTCCACACAACCTTTGCAAACTTTATTAATACCTGCCTAAAATTAATTCCTCACTTAATTTGAACATGTTCTACGCATCTCTTTGGCTTACTAGCCCGAACAACTTATTTCTGTCTTCTTCCTAAAGTTAAATAATCGAAGAAAGCGCTTTACAAATATTGAATTTTTTACGGTACTCTTGTCACAATAAGCTTTGTATTTTACAAGTCTTGAAGCTCATATATTCTTCTCATTTAGTGTCTGTGATTTCGCGCGGTATGGGAAATTCCTATCCCACTGTGGAGTTGAGTAGAGGTGGGAAAAGGCTGCTCTGGCCTGACTTTGCCGGCTTTTGACAGTTGTCTAACGTTTTATCTTTGCTGGGCAAGTTAAATAAGACATAAACCGCAAGATATCATCTGGCTGTACTTTGATTATGTTCTTTGCAGTAAAGTAAATTAAAATACTTTTAAAATTATATCGGAATTCAAGTTCAGTGCTTTTTTTGATGGATCGAAGCGAGATCTCTAAATCAACTTGGGCAAATCGACGTTGTATCTATGTATGTTTGTTTGTCCGAGTATAACTTTCGTGGCGTTGATCCGATCATCGTGAAATATGATAGGTAGGTAGTGATGGCACAATTTTGGTGTGACTAAATGAGCTAAAAATATTCGGGGGTTGTTGAGATGTTGGGGTTCAATAGGGGAAAAAATGAAAATGAGACTATTTTGTCAAGTGAGATGTCAAATGAAAGGTCTTCATTAGTACATTCAGTTTCCATTTTTATTTTTAGTAACACCCTTATAGTTTTTATGTTATTAGCCATAATAAAAACTGAACTTTGACAAAATTCACAGGGTACACCAGTGATCCTACAGTACTGTAATTTGGTATGCATGTAGCTTATGTGACACAAATATAGGCAAAAGTCTAAAATCCAGAATAACTGTAATTTGTACCCCAAAAAAGTTTACCAAACGACATGAACTACCGTTACCTGTAATTTGGATGAAACTGTAGGTCAAGTTAGTTGGTTATTATTTCGGGGCATTATTTGGTTATATTTGGTCAAAGATTACATATAATATTTATTTTTAATTGGAGACTCGCGAGATCTCAGTTCGAAGCGAACCACTAGTTTTAGTAATGTTGTATGTATTATCTGTTGTCCCGATTAGATCAAGGCGCTAAACTACCAGTCTCCTTTTAATATCTAACTTACGAAGTTGTTAAAAAAATATTTTTGCTCCAATTCCTTATTTTAAATAGGTACTCAATGTAACCCTTGTGTATTGGGATTTCTTTGCGCAAGTCTCTGTGCAGTGGCGGCGCTAGACCAAACGTGGACATGGGCGAGATCAGATTGGCGAGGCCCCGCCCATTTACCACTCAAAACTACTACTACTACTACTACTCCTATGGCTCAGCGACCTGAAGTGAGTTTTGGCCTCCGATAAAAGCAGTCGCCATTTTGGTCTGTCCTGTGCAGCTTCCCGCCAGTTTTCAGCTTGTAGCTCACGCAGGTCCGCTTCCAACACATCTTTCCAGCGGTACCGCGGGCGTGCAAATGGTCTACTCAAAACGAAAACGTTAAATTGAATGAGCTGAATTATACACTAATGTATCAGTTTTATTGCTGATCACATGATGACGCCTAAGGAGGCCGTCGGCGGTCGCCAACGTTGCCGACATCGCTACTGCACTCAAGAAACAAATCACATTAGGTAGGTACCTATCTCAGATAGACGGGATTACCCACGATAGCGAAGCAACGCCAGCATAACATCTGCTGGTGTTGCGTCGCTATCGCGTAGAACTAGACAAAACAAAAAAAACGAGTGTGCTTTAGACCACACAACCGAAGTAAAACTTCTGTTTCAAAATATTAATTTATAAAATTGTTCAATTACAAAATTGTCCAAACGTCTGTAGGTCGATCAGTCTATGTTCATTCTGGACAGACGCAACTCGCACTCGCACATTACGTTTAAAAATATACGAAACGTAGCTCTCTCTCTTTCTATCTTCACTAACTTATAACTCCCTCTCAACTTCCGTTCGCACTTTTCGTAACGCATTCGCCATTCATTACTTCAATAAATTTGATATGTCAATAATAATATGTATCGTTTTAAGACGCGTAAATTTTTTTTCTCACGTTTACGGCTTGGTAATTCATAAACCTCCGAGGCGCGAGGCCCCTCGGACTGCGGGGCCGTAGGCGGTGGCCAACGTCGCCCGCCTTACGCCTCCTCTGCCTCTGTAGGAGGAATTTGTTAAAATTTCTAGGTTCGTGCAAGGTTTGCGCAAAGAAATGTTTGACGTGTGCGGGCTCCATAACACAAAAAAGTAACTCTAGCCTCCTATATGAGTAATCACCAATTCAATAAAAACATTTACAAAAAGTCCGGCTTTTTATTTATTAGATAATCCGTGCTTTTGAATTTAAGCTCTATAGGTCTTTAATACTGAGATTTTACGAGTTGGCAAGGCGTCGGGCATAAGAGAATGGCCCCTTGCCGTGAGCGACTTGAAATATAGCGTTTAACACCATGCGTCTTGTATCGCGGACGCCCTGCGGTGACCCCAACTTGTGTTGCTGTGTCGTCACTAGGGTATTCTGTAGTCTTACAAATATCCAATAGCCTTTTAAACATTTTAAATAGAAAGAGCTTCAAAAACAGCAAGACACTAGAAAATGTTTTTTTTAACTGAGTAGAACTTCGTTTGACTACAATCTCACCTGATGGTAAGCGATGATGTGGTCTAAGATGAAGCATGAAGATCTAGAAGAAACCTATTTACTCTTAGACTCTATTTACCTCTAGACGACCCCCGTGGCGCAGTGGGCGAACAGCTGGCTGAGACGCAGGAGGTAGTGGGTTCGATTCCCACCGCGGAACAAATGTTTGCATGATCTACAGATATTTGTTCCGGGTATGGTTATTTTTCTATATATTATAAGTATGTATTTACAAAAAATAAGTATAGAAGTATTCTATCAGTTATCTGGTTCCCATAGTAGGTACTGCTTAGCTACTAGCTCTGCTTAGTTTGGGGCTAGATAGCGCTGTGTGAAATGTCCAGCAATATTTATTATTTTATTATTTACATTTGAGGCCCGGATTGTATTTTTTAGGATAAACAGACGACGGCAAAGTGTTCCATACCTTAGCTGTACGCATCAAGAACGTAGAACAAAACGGTGTGTGCGAATGGGTGGTTTATCAACTAGGTACAGATTGCAATGAGCCGTGCGCCTGCTTGTCCTGTACGTTTTTGCTAATACCGTGACTAAAAATATTAGGTATTCACTTGCTGAGATTATCTAATACAAGTAGCTTTGCCAAAAATAATTCAGAAAAAAACGAGTGTGCTTTAGACCACACGACTGAAGTAAAACTTCTTTTTCAAAATATTAATTTACTAGCTGACCAATCCGCAGCTTTGCACGCGTAGTTTCTCAATAAAAACATTACCCTCCTTCTGCGCAGTTAGGTAAAAAGTAGCCTATGTCACCCGGGGATAGTGTAGCTTCACAACAGTGAAAGAATTTTTTAAAAAGGTCCAGTTTTTTGGAGCCTATTCAATACAAACAAACGAACAAACTAATATTCCGCTTTATAATATTAGTACAGATAAAATTGTTCAATTTCAAAATTATTTACACGTCTGTAGGTCGATCAGCCTATGTTCGTTCTGGACATACGCAACTCGAACTCGCACATTAACGTTAAAAAATAGACGAAACGTTACTCTCTCTCTTTCTATCTTCATTAACTTATATCTCCCTCTCAACTTCCGTTCGCACTTTTCTTAACGCATTCACCAGCTTACTCCCCAAGTCAAGCGTGCGTAAAGAAGTTTACTTCAAAAATAATGTTTGCATGAATTATGCGTATCTTCTTTGGTTAGCACTGAAATATCCACTAGTATTTTTAAAAACAAGAGAGCGACTAAACAAATGAAGCCGGCGAACCCCGAGCGCAACTTCAATTCGGCCGCGTCAAAAACTTCAGCGATATTCAATCGCTATCCCTGGTTAGTGACGAAGTTTAGCCACGCAGAGCGACAGTGATAGCAATAGAACGATTCAAAATTTGATTAGATTTTGACCGTGTTCCGTAATACCAATAATGATGACTGAAAACTTGTTGTGTTTTTCTCATTGTGTATTTATTCTGTAACTAGACGATATAATCTATGTTCCCATGACTAGGATACGTAAGATGTTGTTGTTTTTAATACGAAACAATTAGGTTGAAATCAGGTCTTTTATGAAGTAAAAACATGCAGAATGCGATACGCTTCTATTTTATTTTAGGTAAGTATTTTGATCTAATATATGGTTGGGAACCTAGATAAATACTATTCAAATTAAAATAATACCTTATTAGGGTAGAAATATGCTCCTATTAGAAATGATCTTGGTAGTACGTGTTGTATGGGCGATTCCCTTCGTGGTGGGTGTGTTTTATCTATACTTAATAATAAAAAGAGGAAAGATTTGTTTGTTTGTATTGAATAGGCTCCGAAACTACTGGACTGATTTAAAAAATTATTTCACTGTTGGGAAGCTACACTATCCCCGGGTGACATAGGCTACCTTTTACCCAACTGCGCATAAGGAGGGAAATGTTTTTATTGACTACGCGTGCGAAGCTACGGATTGCTCAACTAGTACACTATATTTACACAACTTTATGTCAAAAACAAATAACTTTTTCACAAAAATATAACCGACTTCAGATAACAGTAAAAAGCAAAGTACTCTACCAATTTTAATGAAATTTCCATGTGATCAATCTAAAAGATCCTCTCAAATAAAAAACTAATTTTCCAAATCGATTGTTTTTTAGGTATATAACGGAGTTCTGAGCTAACAAACATAACATAAAAATTAAACAAATTTAAGACTTATATGGTTTTCTCATGGATGCCATTGTCAGAACTGGACCAAATGGAAATGGGACCACACGGGAAGCGCCGGCTTTCAAATAAAAAAAGAATCATAAGTATCGGTTTTCCCAGTCGAAAGCTCTGAGGAAACAAACATAAAAAAAATACAGTCGAATTGAAAACCTCCTCCTTTTTGAAGACGGTTAATAACAGATAAGAGTCGTTGATTATAATTTCACAACATTAAATAAGTTAAGTAAAAATCGGCCAAGTGCGAGTCGAACACGCGCACGAAGGGTTCCATACCATTATCTATGTTTATAGACGACAAATAAATCACGTTTGTTGTATGGGAGCCCCCCTTAAATATTTGTTTTATTTTAATTTAATTATTTATTTTTAAAGTGAATATATAACTAAATATTCTGTGAATATTTAAAGCGTCTACCTGTTGCCGTTATCAATATCGAGCTAAAACTATTAAGTAAAAATGTAGTTGTTGTTATAGCGGCAATAGAAATACATAATCTGTGAAAATTTCAACTGTCTAACTATCACAGTTCATGAGAAAGAGCCCGGTGACAGACAGACAGACAGCGGAGACTTGGTCCCGTTTGACCCTTCTTCTTCTTAGCGTGTCAATAGCTCTACTTTTAGTGTGTTAGATTGGTTCTTGGCTACATTAATGGCGTCAGGAGAAGCCATTTTTAAGTCAACCATTGTGCAGGTGTTCGGGCACAATGGGCACATTAACAGGTGTTTGACCCTTTGGGTACGGAACCCTAAAAAAGAACAGTAGTAAAACTTTGCTAGAGAAAAATCTACTGGAAACAAAAATACGACTGTAATTTCAAAACTCAAAGATGTGAAAGATTAGAGACTGGCTAATTATGTGAGTTATCGAACTTGAACCCGCAATAGGTCAGTCGACGGCGGTATTTTGGTCGGCTGATCTATTACCTACAACGATTAAGTAATAAAAATAATAACTAAGCTTCGATGTAACGGAACACGTTAGTTTGGAACGTTTAGACTAACCGCAGTAGCGTTAGTAAAAAAACGTTTGACTTTTTTGATTCGAAAGTAGAATATAGGCCTATTTTTTAAAGGCAGCGTTAAAAAAACGAGTGTGCTTTATAGACCACACGACTGAAGTAAAACTTCTTTCTCAAAGTATTAGGTAATATAAAAAATTGTTCAATTACAAAATTGTCCACACGTCTGTAGGTCGATCGGTGTATGTTTATTCTGGACAGACGCAACTCGCACATTAACGTTTAAAAATATACGAAACGTAACTCTCTCTCTCTTTCTATCTTCACTAACTTATATCTTCCTCTCAACTTCCGTTGGCACTTTTCGTAATGCATTCACCAGCTTACTCCCCAAGGCAAGCGTGCCTAAAGAAGTTTTACTTCAAAAATTCAACAATAAATTCAGTAATGATATAAGTATACACTATTTTTTATGATGACATGAAGGCGTAAGCCCCTGGCCCACCTGTTGTTAAGTGGTCACCACTGCCAATAGGAATTATGTTGCCTTACATGCTACCGCTAACTAAGCGCTTAGCCTACTTGGCATTGCATTGCAACCGTCACCATGAGACTTAGGTACAAAACCTTTTTAGTATGACATGTCCAATTACGCAAACCTCAATAATTTTCATGAGCTCGCATGTACTCGTATGGACGAAAACGAAAACGCTCATGAAAATTATTGGAAACTACTCAGACGCAGGAGGTATGCGGGTTCGTGTTCCGCTGCAGGACAAATGTTTGTAATGTCTACAGTTATGTATTTGTTGCCGGTTTGGGTATTCTTCTATATATTATAAGTATGTATTTACAAAAAAAAAATGTAGGTTTTTTTTCTTATTTTTTTTTATTTATTTAAGTCAACCAACGATAGTTATAACGATACATTCAATTAATACTTTACAGTACATATTGGAGCTAATTGCACAATCAATTACAGGTCAACACTGCATGACAATAAAAATAAACCTAAGAATATTATTAAAAAATAGAAATAAGTCATAAACTAGGTACCTACCTAATTATATTAGGTACACGTGCGATGTACACACGGCTACACACCAAGTTATAATTTCCAGTATAAGCTGACCTCGCATTGTTTTTTTTTTTTTTTAAATAAGTATGGCTGGACATTTCACACAGCGCTATCTAGCCCCAAACTAAGCAGAGCTTGTACTATGGCAACCAAATAACTGATAGAATACCTATTTATATACTTTTTTTTAAAATAAATACATACATATAATAAACATAAAAACATCCAGACCCGGAACAAATATTTGTAGATCATACAAACATTTGTTCCGCGGTGGGAATCGAACCCGCTACTTCCTGCGTCTCAGCCGGCTATGCGCCCACTGTACCACGGAGGTAGCATTGTGTAGGCTTTTCGTAGAATGAGAGATCAGCTTATACAGGAAAATGTATAGCTTGGTGTGTAGCCGTGTGTACATATATACATAAACAATTAAAATGATCTGATTTTAACTGTGTAAGTTATCATCTAAGTAACGACGGAACTTATTTAAATTTACGGAAAAAATATCAATGTCCTTGCAGTTATTCAAGGCTTTGCAAAGCCTGGGGATGGGGGAGTTGCTACCAAGGACCAGAAGTGCGGAGCGCAGGGACAAGTGGTCCAATCGGTTGGCGTGGCGTTCTGCGTGGAACATTTCCAGTAGTTAAGGAGAATCTGTTTGTGAATTCAATATTTTATATAGAAATGTGAGATCTAGCTGCGTTCTACGTTTTTCCAGAGACGCTATTTTAAAATGTTTTAGCCTAGGTATATAAGTATTCTATCAGTTATCTAGGTGCCATAGTCCCTTTGTCTGTTTGTTACGTTTCCAGGACTAATAGGCGGGACCAATTTCGACGAAATTTGATTTACATATTCAGCGTTACGAAAAGTGCGAACGGAATTTGAGAGGGAGATATAAGTTAGTGAAAATAGATAGAGAGAGAGTTACGTTTCGTACATTTTTAAACGTCTGTCCATAATGAACATATACTGGTCGACCTACAGACGTTTGGACAATTTTGTAATTGTACAATTTTAATAAGTAATATTTTGAAAAAGAAGTTTTACTTCAGTCGTGTGGTCTAAAGGACACTCGTTTTTTATAGTCTAGCTTTTGACCGCTACCTCACCTCACCTCACAATTAAATAAAAACTAAATCACTATTAATAAAAATAAGTAAGATAATAATAATAATTATTTCTATCATGAGCCACTTCTGTCCCACTGTTGGGCAAAGGCCTAACCCCCCCCCCCCCCCCCCCCATTCCTTCCAGATCGATAAATAATACATAACTAAATTCATTACCGACATTAAAAACCACAACATTTAGACCAATAGAATTAAGACCAATTAAAAATTAGTGTACAATGTTGGGTCAAAGTATTTATAGCTAGCTTTTGCCCGCGACTTTGTACGTGTTACACTACTAAATGTGTAGGTAACCTAGAAATAAAGCTAAACTCGGTGTTGCAACTTGATTTGATACCTCATTTTCATGCCATGGGGCCTGATTTAGGAGCTAAAAAGTAGCTTATATGGTAATCCAGATTATAATCTACGAACATACTAAATTTCATCAAAATCGGTTCAACCGTTACGACGTGATTGAGTAACAAACAAACATCCTAACATTCGCATTTATAATATTAGTGTGATTTTAAAATTAATACCAATCCACTTAGACCACTATTTGGCTTAACAAAACTATATAAGTCAAATGTAGGTATAAAATAAACCTTAATACCTTAATAAACTTAAATAAACCTTAAATAAACCTTTGTAATGTATAAAATATGTTGACATATTTTAATGCAATTTTGATGTTTGTGTTCTGTCGGTACCAATTTGGGTGATAGTCCCGAGGCTCCGACTACTGGTTAAATGTCGAAATATTATTTATTAATGTTTGAATGCTGTCTGTCCATCTAGTTTACGTCATAATCACAGGGTTTTGATGAAAGTGTTTTTTAGGATTCCGTACCCAAAGGTAAAACGGCATCCTATTACTAAGGCTTCGCTGTCTGTCTGTCCGTCTATCACCAGGCTGTATCTCATGAACCGTGATAGTTAAACAGTTGATATTTTCATAGATGATGTATTTTTGTTGCCGTTTATAACAGCAAAATACTAACAACAGAATAAAATTAATATTTAAGGGGGCTCCCATACAACAAACGTGATTTTTTTGCTTGTTTTAGCTCGATATTGATAACGGCAACAGGAAGACGCTTGAAATATTCTCATAATATTTAGTTATATAATCACTTTAAAAATAAATCATTAAATTACAATAAAACAAATATTTAATTTTTTCACATACAACAAACGTGATTTTTTTTGCTGTTTTTATTGATAATGGTACAGAACTCTTCGTGCGCGAGTCCAACTCGCACTTGGCCGGTTTTTATTGTTTTTATCTAAGATAAGTCGTTTATTTTCTTCTAACGACGGATTTATAAAAGACTTGGTTTCAAGTGAATTCTTCCTATTATGTTTTAGTCCAAATTCTTCCAATACTGTAGTTTATTCGTTTATGTTTAGTGTTCAGAGTAGTGTTATTTGTACCGTAATTTAACAGCCTAATAATCAATTTTACGATATTGTGATAAATTATGAATCATGGCTACCGAGTGAAAGCTCGCATGAAAGTCGACTTGATTTACCTAGTCTACTACTAGTTCCTTAGGTTTTTATAGTTTTTATGGAAATTACAAGCCCATCTGGCAAGCTTCTGTCTTAATGTATACTAGTAGTTCTCCCCGACTGACAAAAAAAAAACGTATTCTTTGACTATCAAAATAGTGCCACGATACAAATAACCAACTAACTGAACCTACAGTTTCATACATATTACTGGTTACGGAAGTTCATGTAATTTGGATATTCTGGATTTCTACATTCATACCATAGTTTAGCACTGTGGGGTCACTGTACCCTGTGGAATTAATCAAAGTTCAACTTTCATTATATGGCTAATAACTTTAAAACTACAAGATTTAAACTAAAAATAAAAACTGCGTCAAAATGTACTCACAAAGACCTTTTATTAGACGTGCCATTTGATCGGATAGTTCCATTTTGTTTTTTATATCCCTCTTGAACCTGACATATTTTTAGCTCATTTAGTCACACCAAATTTTGTGCCATCACTACCTACCTATATACCAAATTTCACGATGACCGGATAAACGCTTCGAAAGTTATCCTTGGACAAACAAACATACATATAGGTATACATGTATACAACCATCAAAAATTTTATTATTACGAGATTTGAACGTGCCTGAATGAGAATGATTTTTTTTTAAATATAACTAGACATTTCACACAGCGCTATCTAGCCCCAAACTAAGCAGAGCTTGTATTATGGGAACCAGATAACTGATATAATACTTATATAATTTTTTTTTGTAAATACATACTTATAATATATAGAGAACAACCAGACCCGGAACAAATATTTGTAGATCATGCAAACATTTGATCCGCGACGGGAATTGAACCCGCTACCTCCTGCGTCTCAGCCGGCTATTCGCCCACTGCCCCGCGGAGGTAGAGGTTGATGCTTATCATTTTTCCAGTTTTCCAGATGCAGTTTTCCAGGCTTTCTAACCTCTTTTAATATATTTACGGCAATCTTGATTGCACACAAGATTTGCTGGAAAACGCGATGTTACATTTATAAGTTCAGGTGATCTTGATATTCTGTTTATACTGTATTATTTAATAAATTCACATGAAATCAATACTAATATTATAAATGAGAAAGTAACTCTGTTTGTTTGTTACCTTTTCACGACTAAACGGCGGAACGGATCGTAATGGAATTTGGCAAGGAGATAGTTTATATCATAGGCTATCTTTTGTCTTGAA
Organism: Philereme vetulata; assembly: GCA_918857605.2. NCBI lineage: Eukaryota > Metazoa > Arthropoda > Insecta > Lepidoptera > Geometridae > Philereme > Philereme vetulata. Next base: position 11,400,458 of record OU975420.1, on the reverse strand, counting down.
AATTAACCTCGAAGAGAGTGAAATAGGGGTTGAAAGTTTGTATTGGCCATCCAGTATTCCTTAATTTAGGGATCTGAAAATTCATATTTAGGCTTTTGGTAAGAAATAAAGAATTTTTTTTGTCAACCTATATTGTCCCACTGCTGGGCAAAGGTCTCCCCCAAGTCTCTCCATCTATCTCTGTCCTTTGCGACACTCCACCACTCCTGCTCGAAGGCAACAAGATCGTCTCGCCAACGCTTTCTTGGCCGACCCCGGCCGCTTCTTACATCAGGGCTCCAGGTTGTGGCTAAATTAGCCCACCTATCGGAGTGCATTCTACCAATGTGTCCCGCCCAATCCCATTTGAGCCTAGATGTCTTTTCTCCAACATCAGCAATGCCTGTCAACGAACGCAGCGTGGTGTTTCTCACTCGATCAATCCGTTTGAATCCGAGAACGCTGCGTTCCATTGCCCTCTGGCAAATCTTGAGTTTGAACTTCTGTGAATCGGTCAGCGACCACGTCTGCGCACCATAGGTTAGGACGGGCAGGATACACATGTCGATTAGCTGGCGCTGAAGTATAAGAGGAAGCTTACCCTTCATGTGCTCCTTCATGGACCAGTAGCTTTTCCAGGCGTTTTCGATGCGACGATCGATCCTGTCCTGCCTGTTTTCGAAAATAAAAAAAATAAGGTATTTTTAGATTAGATGCACTCTCTATGTACCGTTGGTATATTAATTGATTGCGACCGCGATTGGGACATAGGCTACTTTTACCCGACTGCGCAGAAGGAGGGTAATGTTTTTACTGACAAACCACGGGTGCGAAGCCGCGGGCTGGTCAGCTAGTAAGCTTATAAAACAGTAATAACAAAACCTCTTTTGCAGTAGATATAAAGTATTTATCACGTACCGTTTTATTGGTGTTCCCGTTTTTATAATAATGATTGAAATGTCATGAAAGTTTTGAAGGTTAACGTAAAAAACGAGACATTTAAATCGCAAATATTTCTATTGCATATAACACAAAAAATATGCAATTTGTAATCAATAACTTTACATTTTTATTTGCTGTATCTTAATCGGTGTTAATTAACGAAGTTGTTACTTTAATTGAATAATTATGCGAGAACTATAAAACGACACCATTTTGTTTTTAAACCCATTAGCAGTCTAGTCAGTCTAATTCTGCTTGACCTTTTTCTTATACCTATTTAAATTGAATTTTTCTACAATTTATTTTCATCAAGATCTTGGAAATTTTGGGCTTAAAGAATGTTTTGATGTGATCAATAATTTTTAAAAATGATTCACACTTCGGTTTCTATCTGACAAAAACTTGATATTATTTAAGTAGATTCTTATTTAAAATTAGCTATGTAATAACGTGAAGTAAGACTAATAGTAGATTATTAACCAAGGGGATAAAGCAGTGTCTTCTGTGGCGGGTGACGATTTAAATCGCAAGCGTAACGAAGGACTCGAGGTTTATCCCGAGCGTAGCGAGGGTGTTAAAACGAGCGAAGCGAGGGATTTAAGACGAATGCTGAGTGTAGCGAGGGATTTAAGTTCACCCAAGGCTAAGACAGCTTTATCACCGAAGAAAATACTCTACTTTTCGTAGCATTTGCGAAAAAATTAACACAATAATAATATGTCACTGTCGCTTTGATTTAACATCGTAACGTATTTTTAGAACATTAATTTATTTATAAAAATAAATTAAAATAAACTTAACGTTTATGTATTTGAATAAAACAAAAACGCGGCAAATTCCTAGACTAATATTTTTTTGTCGGAAAAGCAAAGGCATCAAGCTTATACGGCCTCGTCGGTTTTCGTAGTTTTATTTAATAATCATAACTGCATAATAAATGCGAGTATTTTCCTCGGTGATAAAGCTGTCTTAGTCTTGGGTGAACTTAAATCCCTCAACACACTCAGGACTCGTCTTAAATCCCTCGCTTCGCTCGTGATTTAAGTCTTTAACACCCTCGCTACGCTCGGGAGTAAATCTCGAGTCCTTCGTTACGCTCGCGATTTAAATCGTCACCCGCGACAGAAGACACTGCTTTATCCCCTTGGTTAATAATCTACTATTTAATTACGGAAGTCCATATTATTTTAATACTATGCTCAAGCATAATCTCACTTGAGTCTCGATTTATTTTGAGTTTTGTCCTGGAACATGGGTTCGTATTTATTTGTGAATTAATTTAGTAAACATTTAGGGTACCTACCATTGATTTATTATAACAACTAGCTGTTGCCCGCGACTTCGTACGCGTTACACTGTTAAATGTATAGGTAACCTAGAAAAAAAGCTAAACCCGCTGTTGCAACTTGATTTGACAGCGCATTTTTACCCCATTGGACCTGATTTATGGGATAAAAAGTAGCCTATGTGGTAATCCCGGTTATAATCTACGTACATACTAAATTTCATCGAAATCGGTTCTGCCGTTACAACGTGATTGAGTTACAAATAAATAAAGAAACATCCAAACTTTCGCATTTATAATATTAGTGTGATGGATTTTGCACCAACAGCCCGGCCGCATCTTACCTAAAACTCTCCAAAACGCGTCGGTGCATCCGTTATTGAAACTATTTTATTTATTCTAAATGTAGTTATAGATCTTTATTCTATAAAAAAAACTACCAACGGGTCCAGACACAAATTACTCCTTCTTCTTAGTCGTAGCACTCTTGGCAGAGTGGTCGTGGTCGTCATATCAGGGTTGCGGCGCGCTTAACTACCCTTCGCCACTCTTCTCGCACCGCTGCTCGTGTACAATATTATTAAATATTTATTAATAATTAATAACTAAAATAGAATTACACGTGCACAAAATCATATTCCTTATATAATGTTAACTTTACAATAAAATTAAAAATAGTTGTTATAGCCGTAATAGAAAAAAGAAAAGTTACTTGATAGCTGTCGAGGTGTCAGCATATCAAAGTGTGCATTGAAAAATATGCCTTGATGTTTTAGTTTAGAGTCGCTATTTGTTTGAATAGCCATAATTGGAAGCAGTAATTACTATAGAACTATGCCACTTTTTTTCGCAGTACTTCCCAAGTTTGCAATCCTTATTTATCTATACTATAATATTATAAAGAGGAAATATTTGTATTTTTGTGTGTATGTTTGTAATGTATAAACTCAAAACCTACTGGTCTGATTTCAAAAATTCTTTCACCATTAGAAAGCTACATTCACCTTGAGTAACATAGGATACTTTTTACCCAACTGCGCAAAGGAGGGTAATGTTTTTATTGAAAAACTACGCGTGCGAAGCTGCGGATTGGTCAGCTAGTAATAAATAAGTTGTATCTACCTACCTACCCTGGACTCGCTCATATTACGGGGTCGGACTTATAACCACTCATGCATATTCTACTACAGAACCTTTACATTTATTGAAGAATAGCAAATTGCAGCTGGGTAAAGAACGGAAAATCTGCGGAGCCAATTAAGCTGACAATCGAACGTGACTTACAGTCGTGACTGACGGACGCGACTTATGCTGTAGCCAATAACATTACGTAAACATGTGTCAGCAATAAGTCGCGGGCGAGACTATAAACGTTTAAACGTCCGACGATATCTGACACATCGGAAGTTTATAATGGCAGGTTCCTATATCCGTACGACTCGTATCTCCTTGAAAAGGTGTCAAAACTTTGGACACGTTTTCAAGGATAAACCAGTCGTAGATGGTTACTGACAGATATAGGAACCCGCTGTAAATCGACGTCGGAATCGATCTGCAGATTAGTCGCGTCCGTCAGTAAAAAGTATAATAAAATAATGTAAAAATGAATATATTTTGTAACTTATATATATGTTAGGTTTAAGGAGTAAGTTACGCACATATTATATAATTATGAGTAGTTCGGTGGCAGATATGGCTGGCCCTCGCAAGAGTTGCAAGATGCCAAAGTACGCGGCTTACAGTCGCGACTGTAAGTCGAGTCCGATAGTATGTTTCTAGCTTTATATTCCACCAACCTTTCACAAATCCTAATAACGCTGTTGCACTGACAATTTAGTTCGAAACACATTATAAATCAACTTGTTTACGCAATGCACATTGAAAACAGGTTATGGGCAAATGATATGCGCAGGCGGCGTGTTCAAAGTATCAGGTGCCTACTTGAAATAATATATTGCTTCTATGTTCGATGTTTTATGACCAGGATCGTATTCGTAGGCCCTGTGACTTATAGTTTTTATGACATAATTAGATAGGCAAAAGAAATATTATTAAAATGGATTATAGATTGCAAGGTGGCAGTGTGCATAAAAAACACCGCTGTTACAATTTACCTAGGTAATGTCTAGAAATATATATTTTTTAAAATTACGTTCTACGTATCAAACTGTACCTACTTTTTATTTTTATTAATTACTGGAACTTAAGGAACCAGATGAATGATGAGACAGCCACCCAAACTAGGAAGACCTGTGAGATGGCATATCTATACCCCCCCCCCCCCCCCCCCCGTTTTCGTTTGTGTTATTGCTTTGTTGTTGTAGTTTTTGTTGTTATAGTTTGTGTCATTGTTTTGTTGATGTAGTTTTTGTTGTTATAGTTCTTGTTAAGTGTTTTTGTTATCATTATGAAGGATAAACCTTTGCATAGCGGAGAAAGAAACCTCGTGCTAAAAGTGTTAGAGTTTTTTGAAAACGAAAAACGGAACATACAGTTTTGTTTACCTGCCCACTAAGTAGTGACGAAGATGAGATAATGTAAGTAATAGATAAAATAAATGTATAAACTTAAACATTGTATTTTTATTTTATTCAAATAGTGTAAAAAAGATTAGATAAAAAGCAGCGTCCTCCCCGCAGTAACATAATAAATTAGGTTAAAAAAAACAAAGACGAAGCCGCGGGCGGCTGCTTGTTATGTTCGCTTTTTTGCGGGCGGTACAAACATGCCAATATGACGTCACCGCGCTCAGGTCACAACTTATCGCGCACGGGTAATATACTCGTATAGTATGTATAGTTATATATATTAACATAGAGTGTATAATAAAAAAATGTAAATAAAAAATTAAGCGTTGCTATGGTATTCTAGCAATAAGGATAAAATTTTAAAATCATTCGCCGATTTGATTCCGGCCGCGTGAACCTAAAAGAAGGCGTAACATAAAATAATAAAAGTGTTACCACAAAAAACGTTAAACACTGTTTAGCTCGTGTTTAAAAAAATCCAATACAAAAATTGGTAAGGATTTTTGTAGACACACTCTTAACAGCTGTTTAACTTTTTTGTGGCAACAAGGTAAGGGCCTTAGAACAAGGTAAGGATTTTTGTAAACATGCGTTGAACAGTAGTTTATTTTTTTTGCGGTAACAAGGTAACATTTCTTCCAGCATTAATCTTACAGATATGTCAAAATTTACAGACATCGAAAATGTCAGATGTCAAAAACTTTATACTCTGTCATTATCACTTAAAAGTATCATCAATCTTAAACCAAACGGAGCTAACGTAACGCAACGTTTCACGCGAACGAAAAATGCAAAGCTTAATTACTAGCAAACGTTATAATTGCTTGTAAAATGTAACTAATGACTTGATGATTCTTGTCTAGTGCCGTGAAGTCAAGATTAATGATTATAAAGATGATCAGAATAGTCCTTGAAGGGATAATGACTAGCTGACATTTTTAATTGATAGTAGAATGGTCGGGGATAATTAATTTTGAAGGCAAAAACTTATCCAAAGTATTTCTTATTTAAAATTCACACTATGCAAGTAGACTTTATCGTGAAATGTTAGATTATTTACTATTTTAAGATAAACCTACATTAAAAACTGTTTTAAAAACATTTTCAGTGTAAACACGATTGTTTACATTGAATTGGACGAGCCAAATATTACAAAACTACCCGCACTTAACTTTTATTTTGTACAAACTTTTGTATCATTGTTAACTTTGTTAATAGTAGGATTAGCCAACTAATATTTTAAGTTTCTCTATAAGTGAATTATAATTCTTTGAGAAATAAATATCTTAAACCTGAAAAACATTTTAAACCCTTGATCAAATAATACCTAATAAAGAAATAAATATTGCTGGTCATTCCACACAGCGCCAGCGCCATCTAGCCCCAAACTAAGCAAAGCTTTTACTATGGGAATCAGATAACTGATAGAATACATAAATACATTTTTTGTAAATAAATACTTATAGTTCTAATTATAGGGGGGGGGGGGGGGGGGGGGGAATAAGATCTACACTGACATCACTGTATATATATTATGTCGCAGCCAACTAGATTAATTAGCCGTTCAGTCAACAGCCTAGCCTCATTACTAGAGTCTGTCAAATGAAAGTAGACCCTGAAAAATCGCGGCAAATTCAAAAAATATCAGCGTGGCAACCCAAACATTAGGGAATAATAATGATGCCACACTCCGATTCTCATTTTCCCTAATCTGTTGAAAAAAAGTCAAGAGTACCTACCTTAGACGATGACCTATTTGAAGAATATTAAGAGAGTGACTGAAACGAAAGAAGTAAGTCAGATTCATGGGAAATGGTCATCCGTGGTTCCTGCCTGTATCTTCGGGAAAATGCATTTCATTAGGTGGAAACACATTAGTATTGCCATGTAAAAAGTTACGAAAAAATGCGAGTGCCTACTTTGGTTTGACAGACTCTAAACAGCGTTGTTCAACTAGATTCCTCAAACAAGGTTTGAGGTACATTAGACACTGACGCACCGTATGGTAGTAATTCTTTTTTAAACGATAAAATAAACCTAACGACCAGGTTTATTTTATCGTTTAAAAAAGAATTATGTATTATGAACTTTATTATATATGAAAACTAAGAGTGCCCTCAACTAGAATAAAAATGTTGTAACAAACGCTACGGCTGAATATAATTCAGGCCGCTAGTTGAACGGCGCTGATTAGTAAAGAGGCTAGGCTGTTGATTGAACGGCTAATTAAGCTAGTTGGCTGCGACATATATATGTATAAATAGAGAAACAACCAGACCCGGAACAAATATCTGTGAAACATCAAACCCGCAAGCTCCTGCGTCTCAGCCGGCTATTCGCCCGCTGCACTACGATGGTCGTCGAGAATAAGAACTAAGAATAAGAACGAATATAGAAAAAAACGAAAAAAGAAAACTTCTTTAAAAAAAGGGTAGCTGCAGGATAACTCGGCGTGATCGTTGTCGGGCTTAGAAAACTGACATTGTTTTGACAGAATGAAGCTGACCGTACAATATAAAGTGGAGTGAAACATAAAAAAACTTTTTTTTTTATTAGGTATATATTATGTAAATTGCAAAAACTTAAACATACCAGAACTAAATCTAATACCTACTAAATACTGAGACTTATGCATTATTATGAATTTGTTAGTTTTTTCAGTGGAAGCTGTCAAAAAGATCTGCGCTAAAGCACATTCTAGAATAACCATTACATAATCATTCATAGACAAAGAGGCAGTTAATGCATACGGTCATTCAACGGCCTTCGTAATTCAAAACCGTGTCAATGTTACATGACAGGCTGAGCTTGCATAGCGAATATAATGGCGGTCACACACGAGACGTACACGCCGCTATCCGAGTACACGTTAAAGATTCGACACGCTGACGGCACGCGACTCGGTAACCATTACATTACTTACCATAACCATTACACACCTTCGATAGAAAAGAAACTCCCGCATACATTTAAGCATCATATACCTATATTTTAAAAAAACCAAGCTCCAAACTTATGAGCAAAAATAAATCAAGATTTTCGTCAGGCTTTCGTTACAAGCAGCCATAAAATCGTAAATAAAAACAAAAATGAAGGCGTCTCGCAAGTGAGCAGCTCAAATTAGGTTGATGCACACAATTTCGCTTCAGTCACAGTCGTGTGCTCGTACTACGGCGACTCGACGCCGCAACTGACACTTGATTCTCTCTCGCATGCACTAAACATAGGCTCTTCGCTCTGTCTCGCTCACCGGATTGACACTCCACGTAATAACGTGATATAACTTACTTTATAAACGTGTGCGTGAGATTATGTATGTAGTGCAGCAGGGCCTAGTTTGACTATTAGCAATGTAAGCGCGTACCGTATCTTCCCCTTTTGTTTTTATCTAAGCATAAATCAATGATTTCGCCCATTCATGCATGTCTAGTTAACCTTGCTTTGACGGTTGTGGGGCGACAGGTACGTGTTACAGTTGACAGGTACACGTTGGTTGATAGTACGCCATGAGAAATATAATTTAATTAAGTACCAATAGAAAATCTAGATTTGAGGGCGTCTGGGGTAAGAAATTGGCTCGCTGTGTTGTGGACCCCACGGGGAATTTATATACGAGTTTCGCTTCTAAGTAACATCATCTGTTTCAGGTACTAAGTCACCGTGAAAGTCCGAACTCTCGCGCACGATTTGTTGCCACGAGCAAATGTCCAAAACATGCAAAAAACGGAAAACGAAAACAGTTAATTGTTTTTAAATTAACACATCGCGAATCTATTCGCGTTACGAGTAACGCGAATCTATTCGCGACACGAGTAACGCGAATCGACAAATTGCTAATTGGTTTATTTCCCTTGTTTTTGCTTACCCATTTCGTTATGGATTAGGTTAGGTCGAATTGCAACGTCTGATAAATTAAGGAAGTAGGTGCATTTAGACAGTATGCGTTGGACCATTTTTTTTTGCAATATTTTTTATGTTGTTAAAAAAATAACAATTTATTTTATAAATCGCCCAATTAAATTATATTTGGGTATACTCGTTGCCAATGCCAATCAAATACATTTCCATACAAAAAGGATAACTTATTTCCGTCCTTCAATATCATTTTTCTCAGGAAAAATGTACTGTTATATTTATATATGTAGGTATATATATTTTGTGTAGTATAATATTAATTTTAATGTAATTTTATGATTATATTATATGCATTTAATTTTATATTATATTTAATAACGCCACCGTCCTTATCTGTTCATATAGATCCTGTCCTTATAAAGGTTGCCTGGAAGAGATCGCTTTTAGCGATAAGACCGCCCATTGTACCAATGATTCAAAAGTGTATTTTGTTTTATATGTTTATATGGTGTGCAATAAATAAATTATCTTATCTACTCTAATCTGTTATTTATAATTTTATAATATTTGCGTAGTTTTTATGAAAAAAAATCATCGGGAATTAATATTTAGGAATGGAAAAGGCTTACCTTTTTGTTTGGAAAGCCGGTTGGCACACGCTCTAAATATTTACTCTATACGGTAAGACTCGTGGCAGACGTGTATTAATATGTACTCGGCGCATCACTAATGGCTCCTGTAAGGGCTCCATGAGCGAGCGAGGTAGCAATATCATCGTCGCTTGTCTCACGTTTTATGACCGTTTTTTATCTGCCAGGAGCGTTTGCGTCTAGTATAGATTCTTCAAAAGAATGTACTTCGACTGCCAACCTAACTCACCGTGTCTTCCACAGGTCTGGTTCCAGAACAAGCGGTCAAAAGAACGTCGCCTAAAGCAGCTGACCTCAATGGGACGAGGCCCTTTCTTCGGCTCCTCTCGCAAGATGCGAGGCTTCCCCATGAACCTGTCTCCCGGGGGGTTGGAAGAAGGGCCACCGGGGTTTCCGTACTTCGCGACTGCGGATGGAAAGTTCGAGTTTGGATATGGCCCGCCGTTCCACCATGATGCGCCGTTCTTCCATCCACCGCCGGCCATGCCGTTCAATCAGCCAGGTTGGTATTGTTTTTAGAATTTTATCCCAAAGCTTTCACCTATAAAAAAACCGAAAGTAACTGTCTTTCTCTGTCCATTTGGTACGTTTTCACTATTAAAAAGCTGGTCAGATATTCGTGAAATTGGATGTACATACAGATAGATTGACCTGGATTGAGAAACAGGCTTTTTATTGACAAACCATGCGTACGAAGCCGCCGGCGGATACTAGTGAATGTATAAATAACACCCAAATAGTCCCTTAGTCCTGACCCCAGACCAGGATTACCTGTAATGTGGGTAAACAGTACACCTGTCGAGCTTTGGAACGAATATTTGCAGATCATGAAAACGTCCGTCGTCAATCGAACCCGTTACGATCTACGTTTTAATTAGCTACTCGACTTTAGAGTTCTAGGTTTTGTTCTGTTTTTACCAAATGAAAATGGTTAATAAATAAAAGTATTCCCGTACCAAGAACTTTAAAATATAATTTTCCCATATGCATAGAGCTGCCGGATGAGAGACATTCTCCTGAATTATGATCTTTTGTCAGGGAAACAGGAAAAACTGTTATAGTCAGAAATTAAATTGAAAGAGGAAAATACAAGTAATTTTTAATCTCAACTTAATTACATAAAACAACAAGTTACTGAAAAGTAACTTGGAGTTGTCAGGAAATCTCATTATTTGGTCTGGTGATATGCATAACAACAGTTTCACCATCTTACCATCAGTTAAAAGCGTCGCTAAACAGTGTCTACTAATCAGCCGCGTTTGTATCTAGATTCGTTCTTTTCGGAACTAGTTCCAATTTTGACCAGGACCTTTAGTACGAGTTGATAAATACACAAACGTCAATAGCTTTCGTGAGCGTTTTCCTTGCCTTGTCCCTACGCGAGCTCACGATAACTTGACGTTTGTGTATTTGACACCCATACTTATGGCTCAAAACAGATTACAACTAAGATTGTTATTGCGCATTTTAAATATCTAAGCAATGACGTAAGAAATGCAATCGAAATGTGCATGTTAGCCCTGTAATGCAAGGCCAATTTGGTAGTCAAGTTCATTCCGAACATGCACATTGCACAATCATGTGATTAATAATATCACCTAAGAATTATTAGAATTCTTAACTTTTCTCTCTTAACTCGCTCTACGAAAACATCCTTATTTACAATTACTTCAATATCAGCATTTGGTATAAGGTCACATACCAGAAAAAAATACCGGCAACTTCAATTTTAACCCAGCAATTGTGGTTAAATCAATTTAACAGCTCTTTTGAAAGACTTATCGACAACAGAATTTTAACCCCATTATTTAATTCTACCATTAAATAGGGTAACTGAGCCTTTAGTACGAATTGTCAAAATACGTAAACGTCAATAGTTTTCGTGAGTTCGCTCAGGGGCGCTGCAAGTAAATGAAAACGAAAACGAACTATTCACGTTCGCGTGATTTGACAACTCGTACTAAATGCCCTGCTATACTTCCTACCGTAGGAGTAACTAAAATACCATGTATTTTCTGTTACTTCATAGAATTTATATCAAAAGACCACAACTGGGCGTTACTAACGGGCGCAGGTCGTTTCGCAGGCGGCATGGAGGCGCTCCCTGGCGGCGAGTTCCCGGACCAATTCCCCCCTCCGGACCACCTGGTCCTACCCAGACCGTCCTCCCCCGAGTTCACGTTTGGGGACGGACCACCCCCCCTGCACCCTGAGGGTCTGGTTTGGTAGCTAAAGCCAGAGCCGCGGGACTACCACGACTGATGCGGCTCAACGGGCTTTTAAGTGGACTGCAGTGTATTTGTACACGTTAGTTAAGTGTACGCGTTAGTGTGGTACACGTAGTGTAAGTGTACACGTTAAGTGCAGTGTAACTGTCGCTGGAGAAACGCTCATATGTGCCGGCCTTAGTGTAGTACCAGTGATTAATAATTTTAGAAAATTGATGTTTTAACTGCCAAAAACAGAGTCAGTACTTTTATGTGTATTGTTACTTGTTTTTACAAATCTTAGTCCACATTTAAGGAAATAGTTTTGAAAACATCGCAAAAATTGACAATGTTCTGTCTTAAAACACATTCCTCCAACTAAATGTAATGCTTTCTTTAGTTTATGCATTGACTCTGTTTGTGGCAATTATATTAATGTTATCTGTTGTCTTGTTCTGAGATGTAACTACGAATGAGCGAACTATAGATCAGTATGAAATGAGTACGATTTGAACAGTCAACAACAGTGAAGAAAAACTGTTAAATTATTACAATAAATATAAAAATAGTCATTCAAAAGTGCTCTGTAGCTTGCAATATTTGGATACTCTCTTAAAACACTTTAAAAGCCTTATTTTCAATGACCCAGCAACTGACCGAATAGTCAGTTAACGGAACGGTTGAAACTGACTACGGGGGCCCAGTTACTGTCTATCTGAAATGTCAGTAACTGGCCCTTTGAAAGACAGGCTTTTCTTAACGTTTTGTAGTTAGCTACAAATCTTTCAATTTTAAATTGCGCGGCGCGTTCCTCTACTAATACATCATCAAACAAAATTTATCGATTGGTCGATCAAAATAAATCATTTTGATACGTCTTACTGTGGTAAACTTCAATTAGACGTGGACATACATCACTAAAAAATCGGATTAGCATTGGAATAGTTATATCGTGTTTTATTTACATTGACGGGTAGTTTTAAATCTGAAAAGAAAGGCCGGTTCCTATAAACATCGGTAGCCGATAACGACACGTTTCTCCCTGAAAAACTGTCTAATTGTTTACACCTTTTCTAAGAGAAACTTAACGTATCGTTGTTTTATAGCGTTTATAGAAGCCGGTCTTATGCTACGGTGTAACTATTCAAAATATAAAACAAATTAAATAATAGGCCTTTTATTTGTCAATAAAATAATATATTATTAGTATATTAGTATTGTACATGTGAACACTGTGAATAGATAGAATAAATGTATATAAATTTTAATTAATGTAATTTAAATAATTTATTTTACAGTGGATTTATTTTAAATTTAAGATATTTGGTTCCTATTTTATAATAACTGCAGCAATTCAATGCATTTTATGTATATTTATTAAATGTTATTTGATATCTCTACCGTAGTTAGAAAACTGTAAGATTATTTGATGGATTAGTTAAATAAACTAATGTAAATATTAATATAATACTGTACATATTTTTGTCACTGTTAATTTTAATGACGCCATTTTGAATTTTAACTTTCAAGCAATTAATATAAAAAACGACCATCGTAAGTTATAAATAATCTTAAAACTGTATATAAAACATAATCCGTTCAAAAAGAAGATAAATATTTCTCTTCTTCAAGGAAAGAAGAAAAGAATCTACCTTGAAGAGAATCAAAAAATAAAAATTCTTTGTAGTCTAAACGAGTAGATCAGTAGGGATGGTGCCCAAATTTATTCCATGGCTAAGAATGATTGGTAAAATTTAAAACTGTACACTAACCGTTACCCAAAGATATTGAAACAGGCACTTAATTCCAGTTTCACCACATCTGAATAACGCTATCCAACGGATGCATAATACCTAGTCAGGTCATAAATTCTGTCACATGTCTAAATATAAAATAATTGAAACAAGTTTATTCATTATGTAACCATTTATATACCAAAATGAACTTAACAAAACATAAATTCTTATGACACTAAAGTTTATTCAAAATGACCTCCGTGATTTTGAATACAGGCCTTCAATCTGCGCGGCCAGTCGTCTATCGCAGCACGAACAAGGTCCATGTCAATATCGGCGGCTGCCTTAATCAAGGATGACTTGAGTGACTCCAAATTGGGATGAGGCTTTGAGCACGCCTTTTCCTCCAAGTGTTGCCATATCTTGTAATCTAACGGATTCAAATCTGGACTGGAGGAGGGCCAGTCTTCGTGCCGGATGAAGTCGATTTCACGCGCCGCTAGCCAGTCTTGTGTGCTCTTCGCTCTATGAGCTGGCGCCGAATCTTGTTGGAATACCCAGTGCCTGTTATTGAACATGGTATGAGAAACAGGTTCCACAAAGTTCGTCAGAACTGTATTTTGATACACAACTGCATTCGTTTTTACATCTTTCTCACAAAAATGTACCTCTGTTAAGCCCCAATAAGAAACTCCCAACCATACCATGAGCGAGGATGGAAAATGACCTCGTTGGACATGCGGAATACGGTTGCTCGCTTCTTCACTACTGTGTGCGTACACCTTATCATTTTGTTTGTTGTAGCTCTCTACTACGGTAAAAATTTTTTCATCCGAAAAAAGAATTTCCCGATATTTTTTCCCGCGTACCGCTTCAACAAAGGCATCTCTTCAGTCTCAGGTCCATTAGACGAGCATTCAAACGATGCCCTGTTTTTCTTCGAAATGCCCGAAGCCCTAAGTCTTCATTTAACACCCTTTTCACCGTGGTTCTGCTTAACCGCATCTGAAGGGCCAACAGTTTCTGCTTACGTTTGGGATTTCTTTGAATTCGCGCCTTCACAGCTTTTATCACTGCTGGAGTCCTAACAGACCGAGGGCGACCACTTCTTGACCTGTCATCTACACTAGAGTCTTCATTGTATCGTTTGATGGTGCGATAAACGAATCTTTTGGTTATATTCAAATTTTTCAGTATGTCAAAAATTTGAATTGGCGTGTAACCGCAACGATGCAACGCAATAACAGCAACACGGTCTTCTTTAAGCGTCCACTCCATATTTAAAAATGAGTAAAATTCTAAAAAGTAAACATGTTTATTTTCATGAACAATTCGAAATTCAAATTCTATAAACTTTTTTGTGGCCAGCATTCTAAAAGAAAAGTTTTTACTGTGTGACAATACTTATGACCTGGCTAGGTATATATACGTCTTTTGTTTTCACATGAAAACAGATAAATAGGGAATGATTTTTATCAATTAAAGTTACTTTGAGGTCGTGAAATAGGTACTGTAAACGTATATAAACGGTATCTGTAAAAGATCGTTAGGATAGCAACTTTAAGGCGGTGTTTGAGATTTTGGGTCTTAGTCTCCGCCATATATTGCTCATCTATAAGCCTAAAAGCCCTACGTTCTATCGTCTCTAAGGTAGCGAGCTGGTATTTGGCCGAACCATCCCAGAGGTGGCAGCAGTACTTCATACCAGACCGGACTTGAGTTTTGTAAAGACTAAGATGCTGTCATGATGCTATAATAATTAAACTGTAAGGGTTTGCTTGATAAAAACATTTCCTACCAACTTATTTCTTCAACTAACATCTCTTACCTACCGAAGTCAAGAACCAAATATAATGTTGATATTGCTAGTTACAATTCAAAATGTCCATAGCCGTATTATTATGTGAACTTAATTAAGTACTTAACAATTTTGTTATAATAATGTACATTATTATGTAAATCCAAGTATCACTTCATATTTTCACATTATTTTCGGAAAAAGGGTAATAAACTTATCAAACAAAAATCATTTATGGAAATATTTAAAATCATTAACTTATTTTAGAGTCCTTTACAGTTAGTGTGACTTTTATTTTTGAATATTTCGTCATCATCATCATTATATCATATATTATATCAAGATTTCCACTGCTGGACATAGGCCTTCTCCGTAGATTTCCAGAGCAAACGACCTTGTTTGGCAATACCGTCCCCTAGATGAACAGACGACCTAAGTGATTGAAATTTATGAAAAAAATTTTGTAACGAAGCTCTCTTCATCGTATCAAAATTGCAAGTAATTGCCGGCCGTCGTCGGCCGTCTCACGGATGTCACCTGTCAATTTGACGTTGACGTAACAGTGACATTTCTTTATATAATAAACCGTGTTTTCTTTCACGAAAGTTAAGTTATTGCTTTTCGCTAATAGTTTCATAAAATGTAGATACAAAACTCATTTCTTTTCTTTATTACTTAGAATCGAAAAACTGCAACATATGTAAAAAGTAGAATACTGAACCGTTTTGAAAAAAAACCTGTTATATTTTATTTATTCGTAGATCGGAATTTACATAGACGTACCTATGTGCATTAGTTTTGGTACATACACTCTCTGTATTTAGTACTTAAAAATATAATGGAATCGTCTGTAAGAATAAATCTATTCAAAAAATATTTCCCGTGTTTTTCTTTTAGTTTTTCTTAGGTACCTACGAGCCTTCTATGGCCCACCTGATGGTAACCATGCTCTCACATCTTTTCGTCTCAGCTTCGGTGGATACCGGCGCTAATTCATTTTTATCTATGTAATTCGATGGCTGGGCGATGATTCAAATAGAATGCCTCATTCATTGTTAAAGTTAGCAATTTTATGTTAAGATAATTCACACAATTGCAACAATATGACTACCTCCGTGGCGCAGTGGCTGGATAGCCGCCTGAGACGTAAGAGAATAAATATATAATGATTATGAGTATACTTTTCTAGGTTTTGTCGCGGGAAAAGTATACTCATAATCATTATATCTTTATTAATGCTAACAGTCCAATTAGGTAGGTCCAACTTCGAGAACGAGGTCAATCGTCGAATCCAACTCAGATGGGCAGCGTTTAAAAACTCCGCAACGTCTTGTCGCCCAACATTCCTCAGTGTCTTAAGACGAAAGTCTTCAACCAGTGTGTGTTACCAGTGATGACATATGGAACCGAGACGTGGTCCTTCACTATTGGCCTTATGAATAAGCTCAGAGTCGCTCAACGAGCTATGGAGAGGGCTATGCTCGGGGTTTCTCTACGGGATCGAATCAGAAATGAGGAGATACGTAGGAGAACTCAAGTCACCGACATAGCCCGACGGATTAGCACGTTGAAGTGGCAATGGGCAGGCCATATAGCGCGCAGAACAGATGGCCGAAAGGTTTCGAGTGGAGGCCACGGACCGGCAAGCGCAGCGTAGGACGTCCACCCACAAGATGGGCAGACGACTTGGTAAGAACCGCAGGTCGGCGTTGGATGCAGGCCGCTTCCAACCGCAGTTCCTGGAGATCAATGAGGGAGGCCTTTGTCCAGCAGTGGGCGTCCTACGGCTGATATGATGATGATGATGAATGCTAAGTGCTGAGTGATATTAAAGCTCCCTTAGTCTAAAACGACTGATCTTGTGCGGCCTGTACCCAACGGCTCCCAGCAACGTTCATCAGGTCTTCTCTTCATTTAGCAGGGGTCCGCTTTTCTGTGCATATATACAGGATGTCGGATTTCATGTGCTCTAAACAAAACCATCGATTGGTGGACTCGTGAGCTACACGAATCACCCCCCATATACAGGCTGTCCTAGATCTAGCATGTTATCTATAGGGGAGGTTATTCTCGACACAACAAAAAAATGCTCTACGACGTTTGTGAATTTGATGACGCAGGAGGTAGCGGGTTCGATTCCCGCCGCGGAATAAATGTTTCATGATCTACAGATATTTGTTCTGGATGTTTTCTGTATATAATAAGTACCTATATAGCTAGTCAGGTCATAAGTATATAGTACACAGTAAAAACTTTTCTTTTAGTATGCTGGCCACAAAAAAGTTTATAGAATTCGAATTTTGAATTGTTCATGAAAATAAAACTGTATACTTTTTGGAATTTTACTCATTTTTAAATATGGAGTGGACGCTTAAAGAAGACCGTGTTGCAGTTATTGCGTTGCATCGTTGCGGTTACGCGCCAATTCAAATTTTTGACATATGAGAAATTTGAATATAACCAAAAGATTCGTTTATCGCACCATCAAACGATACAATGAAGACTCTAGTGTAGATGACAGGTCAAGAAGTGGTCGCCCTCGGTCTGTTAGGACTCCAGCAGTGATAAAAGCTGTGAAGGCGCGAATTCAAAGAAATCCCAAACGTAAGCAGAAACTGTTGGCCCTTCGGATGGGGTTAAGCAGAACCACGGTGAAAAGGGTGTTAAATGAAGACTTAGGGCTTCGGGTATATCGAAGAAAAACAGGACATCGTTTGAATGCTTGTCTAACGGACCTGAGACTGAAGAGATGCCGCGCTTTGTTGAAGCGGTACGCGGGAAAAAAATATCGGGAAATTCTTTTTTCGGATGAAAAAATTTTTACCGTAGAAGAGAGCTACAACAAACAAAATGATAAGGTGTACGCACACAGTAGTGAAGAAGCGAGCAACCGTATTCCGCGTGTCCAACGAGGTCATTTTCCATCCTCGCTCATGGTATGGTTGGGAGTTTCTTATTGGGGCTTAACAGAGGTACATTTTTGTGAGAAAGGTGTAAAAACGAATGCAGTTGTGTATCAACATACAGTCCTGACGAACCTTGTGGAACCTGTTTCTCATACCATGTTCAATAACAGGCACTGGGTATTCCAACAAGATTCGGCGCCAGCTCATAGAGTGAAGAGCTCACAAGACTGGCTGGCGGCGCGTGAAATCGACGTGAAATCCGGCACGAAGACTGGCCCTCCTCCAGTCCAGATTTGAATCCGTTAGATTACAAGATATGGCAACACTTAGAGGAAAAGGCGTGCTCAAAGTCTCATCCCAATTTGGAGTCACTCAAGACATCCTTGATTAAGGCAGGCGCCGATATTGACATGGACCTCGTTCGTGCTGCGATAGACGACTGGCCGCGTAGATTGAAGGCCTGTATTCAAAATCGCGGAGGTCATTTTGAATAAACTTTAGTTTCATAAGAATGTTTGAGAAACTATGTTTTGTTAAGTTCATTTTGGTATATAAATGGTTACATAATGAATAAACTTGTTTCAATTATTTTATATTAAACATGTGACAGAATTTATGACCTGACTAGGTATTTACAAAATAAAATGTATATAAGTAATGTATCAGTTATCTGGTTCCCATAATAGTACAAGCTCTGCTTAGTTTGGGGCTGGATAGCGCTGTGTGTCATGTCCATTTTTTATATTTCTTATATGGCAAACAAGCATGCAGTGCACCAGATGGTAAGTTGCTACTGCAGCCCATGGATATCCACATAGGATTCAAAACAAGCTATTATGTTGGCTTGATCTCTATGTGGATACGTTGCCATACTATATGACTTAGCCTATGTGCCAGTAATTACAGGAACATACCATTACCATCTAACCGGAACACAGCTGCACAAGTACTGATATTTGGCGGCAGATAAAGGTAAGGCGGTGGTGCCCACTTCCTCGAGCCCGTTCACAAAAGCTCTACCACCAGTGAAAGCAATATTTATTTTATTTATTTATTATTATATCATATTTAGGTAATATATCCATACCTATACTCTAATATAATTTATAAATTGGAAAGTAACTCTGCCTGTCTGTCTGTTTGTTACGTTTGCACGAGTAAACGGCTGGACTGATTCCGATGAAATTTGGTATATAGATAGAATATGACCGGGATTGTGACATTGGCTACTTTTTTTTATATAAACTATATACATTATAGGCTAGCGTTTGACCACGATCTCGCCTGATGGTAAGCGATGATGCAGTCTACGATGGTACACGCTTGCCTATACTGGGAAAAAAATTAGGCGATTTTTAGGTTAATTTTGCCGACTTTTTGGGTGAAACGCAGACATACGACTAAGTAGGCTAATTCTACCTAGTGCACTAGGTAAAGCAAAAGTCGGTAAAATTTCCCTATTCCACCTTTAACCAACTTGTTAGGTAAACACTATGATTTGGTAATTAACCGACTTATTAGGTAATGGAATAATATGGTAAAATTTAACCTACTCACTTGGTAAGTAACACCTAACTTCTAGGTTGGAATTACCTAGCGAGTTGGTTAATATTACCAATTTAGTTGGGTAATGATACCTATTGGCTAGGTTTGAACTACCAGTAGTACTGCAGTAGATTAATACTACCTCTTCAGTCGGTTAAAAACACCCAGCAAGAAACCTATTCACTCGCGACTTGAAGACCCCTAGGTTGTAGTTATCAGGAAACACAGACAGGCAAGGCGTTCCACTCCATGGCGGCTTACACTTCCTTGGCACTACTTTTTACCCGACTGAGCAAAAGGAGGGTTATGTTTTTATTACTACTACTACCGTGGATCAGTGGGCAAATAGCCGTCTGAAACGCGTTTGCAAACCTGCAACCTTTTGGTTGCCATCGCGGTACAAATAATTGTGTGATCTACAGATATTTATTCCGGGTCTGGTTGTTTCTCTATATATCACAAGTATGTGTTTACAACAAAGAAGTATATCAATATTCTATCAGTTATCTGGTTGTCATAGTTTAGGGCTAGGTGGCGCTGTGTGAAATGACTAGCATTATTAAGAAGCCGCGGGCGGGTCAGCCACTACCTTAAAACGAACAGCAATTCATTTTATATATAGATATACATATATAAAATGAATTGCTGTTCGTTAGTCTCGCTAAAACTCGAAAACGGCTGGACCGATTTGGCTAATTTTGGTATTGAATTATATTTGGAAGTCCGGAGAGGTTTAAAAGGTGAATAAATAAGAAAATGCTCGGAATTAAATAAAAAAAAATTGGGGTTTCCTTTGATGTGTCCCCAGTCGTTCAGAAATCAAATTGAAAGAATAGTTTAAAATGAACGACGGTGACGTTTAAAATGAAATGTACCGGCGACGTACATTGGCAGCCCGCGTCATATGCATGTCCAGGGGCGGTACAAAGTTCGGCGGGTCAGCTAGTAAACAGATAAAAATAAGGAAATGAAGAGTAGGTATGTCGCAAAATGGTTCAGTTTAGTTCAGCATGGTTCTAAGTGCCTTATGGAAAGTTGAAGCATTAGATTGGTGCATACCTATGATGCAAACTCTGCTGTAGGTACCAGGCTGGCGTACGCGCTGATTTCGAACGCGTCTAACGTTGGAACTCTCGTTGGTTTGACAGATGTCACGCGTGTCAGCGCGATACGAAATGTGAATAACGTAACGTTTCATTTTGGTTTAACTTTGGTATTAACGTACAAAGTTAGTGCGTCCCCCCAGGACAGGACTTTAGATGGAGTAGGCTTGTCCAGCAAACTATACCATTCTGTTAGCTTAGTCAAAGTCAAAGTAAAAATCTTTTATTCATTAAAATCACAAGGATCACTTTGAAATGTCAATTTTACTGCATGTTTCTTCGCGACCAAGCCAGGAAACAAAGGCCAGAAACATGGGTGGTTGTTTTTTTTTAATGATCCTTTTAGAATACACTAGCTGACAATCCGCAGCTTCGCACGCGTAGTTTTTCAATAAAAATATTACCCTCCTTCTGCGGAGTTGTGTAAAAAGTAGCCCGTGTCACCCGGGGTGACATGGGCTACTTACTTACTTACTACACCATGGGGTGACTGGCTGGTAGAGTAGCTTCCCAACAGTGAAAGAATTTTTTAAATCGGTCCAGTAGTTTCGGAGCCCGTTCAAGGCAAATAAATAAATCTTTCCTTTTTATAATATTATTTTTGTAGATATTGATATGTTATTTAATATTGTAGAACATACTTTTGTTCTATCATCAATAGTTTCCGCAGCGCATGCGATGAAAGACGTTTTAGGGCACTTTTTGACACCTTGGGTTACGTTACTTAAGTTTTAGTAAGAATCCCTAATCTTTTCTAGCAATAAATATAGCCTATGTCACTCAGGGTGAATGTAGCTTTCCAATGGCGAAAGACTTTTTGAAATCGGCACAGTTGTTTTTGAGTTTATTCATTACAAACATACGCACACACAAAAATACAAATCTTTCCTCTATAAAATATTAGTATAGAAGATATAACTAACAATACAAAAAATAAATTTAGTCTAAATTGTAACATTTTGAACGAGTTGGAGCAATTTCAATCCCAAGCTTCTCTATCATCTATATAATCCAATATTTTATAGTAGGCCTTTCTATAAAGATTTTCTTTTAATTACGCGCGAACACCTTGCCCTTTAAACGATTTACTAACTTTATGGAGTCTACAAGTGGCAACAGCGAGTTTATCATTATTTCTAGTATTAAAATTATGATTATCCTATTTTTCTTAAACAACTCAATATTTTTGTGTATATACATCAAATTTTCATAGATCTATTGACAAGGGAATGTCTTATTATAGTCAGATATTAGTGTAGTTGTACGCTGAAGGAGCCGCTAAGTAAACCACGCAGAGGCAAATAATCTAGAGATTTAGTGACGAATTTATCATTCGCTGTCTTAGGCAAATTAATATATAACAAGAAAATCATATAAACATGTTTATGTATGGGACACAATTTTTAGATGGTATAAGCTTGCCCAGCACCTATATGTAAATAAATAAATAAATATTGCAGAACATTTCATACACCGCTATCTAGCCCCAAGTTAAGCAGAGCTATGGGAACCAGATAACTGATAGAATACTTATATAATTTTTTTTTGTAAATACATACTTATAATATATAGAAAAACACCCAGACCCAGAACAAATATCTGCAGATCATGCAAACATTTGTTCCGCGGCGGGTATCGAACCCGCTACCTTCTGAGTCTCAGCCGGCTATTCGCCCACTACACCACGGAGGTCGTCGAAACGTGACCTTAAGCCAGGCTTAATCTGCAGGAAAGAAGAATGAATGAATGAATACCAATACTATAACGTACGTTACAAGCTTACCTTACAGTAGGAGAAACAAATAATGGCCAGTCTTAACACTAAACTAAAAACCGGCCAAGTGCGAGTCGGACTCGCGCACGAAGGGTTCCGTACTATTATCTGTAAAAACGGCAAAAAATCATGTCTTTTGTATGGGAGCCCATCTAAAATATTTTATTCAATAGCACAATTTTATTTATTTACCTTATTTGAGGTTGGGGCCGATTAAGCTAGTCCACTAAATTGTATGAGCGCCCATATAACTCAACGGACTATCAACTATGTATGTATAGATAGATAGATAACTCTTTATTGAATTACCACACAAACAGAAATAATAAAAAAAAAAAAATAAGTACTGTGTTAAAATAAATAAGGCAATACAATGGGCGGCCTTATCGCTAAAAGCGATCTCTTCCAGGCAACCTTTGGATGGAGCGAAATTTTTAAAAATTACGGAGTGCGGTGTACTTTAGCGGATACATTACATTTACACATAATATATTCTAAGATATAATAATAATATGAAGTTTTAATCCTAATACTTAATATACTTATAAAATAGACTAATATATAGGTATATACATATAGCAAACTATACTAACAGATAAAATAAGTACATAAATAGTAAATAAATAACGCTAGGAAGATGACATCGTCAGGTAATGATGTTTCACCTTCAATTTGAAGACGTGTAAGGACGATGACCGTCTTACTATGTATGTATGTATGTATGGGGACACCCTTTAATTTTCTACTTTTTTATTTTTTGCAATGTTTCCTTTATTTGTACGTAAGACCTTGCTTTTTGCCAAATTTTGTGATTCTAGGTCAATGGGAACTACCATATAGGGTTTGACCCAAAACCTTCAGGGTACTTCCGGTTGACCTACAATTGTCAATTTTGGTTAAATGTAAGGTCTTACAGCACAAGTAAAGGTAAAATTCTGAAAAATAAAAGAAATTGAAAACTAAGGTAAATTTTGGTACTTCCAAGTTTTCGCGAAAATCTAAATTTGCCCATATCTTTTTACCATATTGACTCAGGACCTTGATTTTCATACACCTAATAGGGACTATAGACTTGAGTATCTGGTATAAATTTCAACTTGCTAGGTCCACCCGTTCCCGAGAAAATCGGTTATGACACACGGGCAGACAGACAAGAGAGTGATCTTGTAGGGGTTCCTTTTTTTACCTTTTGAGGTACGGAACCCTAAACGGTTATAACGTAAACCAAATAACATCCCTCTTTCAGTGCACCTCACTGTTTACAGAAAGAGAATGCCGGAGTTCATATACACTGACGGAATACAGCGAAATCCTCACCATTCCGTGAGAGGCAGCGATCACGAGTAAACACAATTCCAATTATAACCGGCCGTCCTGTGAACTTCCACGTGTTGCCAATTCTCCTTTATAGGTATAAGGGTAGGTAGGGTTGTGAAAAAATAATGAGAATGGAGAAAAATGTTAGGTGTTTACTTAGTTCTTTTTGAAGTAAAACTTCTTTACGCACACTTGACTTAGGGAGCTGGTGAATGCGTTACGAAATGTGCGAACACAAGTTGAGAGAGAGATATAAGTTAGTGAAGATAGAAAGAGAGAGAGTTACGTTTCGTAAGGGCAAGAGAGAGAGGTGCGAGCACACATTTTATTTCTCTCTTTCTCTTATAGCCCGTTGATTTGTCGCATATCTCCTATCCCAAATTAGCCTAAATTATACAAACTGCAAAAACAAAACACTCCTCCATGCTGTTTATTAGAGTTCAGTTTGCTATAGAATAAAAAGTATTTACGACGTTTCGTATTTTGAATCTACCAGCTTCGATTTACGAAAAAGTTCAGCTATTCCACAACAGATGGCAGGCAGCAGCGGAAAATAACTTATGTACTTTCTGTATGCGCCTCGAAATAAGGTTGACATTTCCATATTATTTTTATCGCTACTCAGCCAGTGCGGTGACACAAATATGGTCATTATCGATAGATTGGACCCAATTTTGGGTTTGTTTAAAATGTTATAGAATACTAAATGGAGCTAAAGAAGTTTTAATTCAGTCGTGTGGTCTAAAGCACACTTGTTTTTTTATTTTCGTATCAGCATTTGTTGAAATAAATAAAAGTACACACGGCTACACATCAAGCTATACATTTCCAGAATACGCTGACCTCTCATTCTACGAAAAGCCAACACAATGCGAGGTCAGCTTATACTGGAAATGTATAGCTTGGTATGTAGCCGTGTGTACCTAAATGGAAATGAAAATATATATTTGGCACGACATGACATACACAGGAAACACAATAACAGATGGTGGGATACCTAGACTTCTGGGTAATTACGTTAATTTGTACACTAGCGGTTCACTTCGAAGAGAGATCTCGCGAGTCTCCCATAATAACAAAAATATATTATTCGTAATCTTTGACTACCAAAATAGTGTCACGAAATAATAACCAACTAACTTGACCTACAGTTTCATTCAAATTACAGGTAACGGGAGTTCATGTATATTGAATTCATTTTTGGGGTACGAATTGCAGTTATTCTTGATTTCAGACTTTTGCCTATATTTGTGTCACTTAAGGCCGGTTTCTATATTCAACTGTCCGTTATCTGTAGAAAGCAACGAGGCGTTTCCTTGCTATCTAGAAGGAGACGTTTTTTGCGTTTCACAAGTTCTTTTTCAGTTCATCTACCGACGGCTATCCGTTAGTTACCGAGCCCTCCCGAACAGTTTCGTTTTACGCAAAAGTAGGTATTTTTATACATTCATACACAATTGTCAAGGCATTATTATTTGTATTTCTCTAATAAAACAGGTAAAAACAAATCAATTATTTACTAATTATGTAACTTGTAGTATCTAAATCTAAAAAAAAACACGATTTTATAATTCGGTTAGGTTACTATTTTCTAATTCATAACATGGAACGGAACGTCTTACAAAGAAAGCTGATTGAAATATGGTCAACGTTGCCAGGTTACATTTGTTACCTGTTTGGTTACTTTTACCTTTATTAGGTTACAAATACTAGGCGTATATCGGATATAGAAACCGGCCTTTAAGCTACATACCAAATGACAGCACTATGGGGTCACTGGTGTACCCTGAGAATTTCGTCAAATTTCAGTATCCATTATGAAAAAAAAACAGAGCCAAAATGTACCTTTCATTTGACGTCTCACTTGACCTAATAGTCTCATTTTATTTTTACTTCTCTTGAACGCTAATATCTCAAAAACTCCCCAACATTTTTAGCTCATTTTGTTACACCAAAATTGTGCCATCACTTCCTATCTATGTATCACACGATGATCGGATCAACGCTTCGAAAGTTGTCCTCAGACAACAACAAGAGCGTCGATTTCCCCAAGTTGATTTGGAGATCTCGCTTTATTCGTTCCATAAAATAAGACAATGCCAGAAGTAGTGAAAATAAAAAAATATAGGCTATATAAATACTTAGGCAATAGGTACACACGGCTACACATCAAGCTATACATTTCCAGTATAAGCTGACCTCGAATTTTGTAGGCTTTTCGTAGAATGAGAGGTCAACTTATACTGAAAATTTATAGCTTGATGTGTAGCCGTCTGTACATTCCACACAAGTTTCAACTTACTGCAGCACAAATTAAAAGTTTCGAAAAATGACGGTAGCTCAGCATCATCACGGCATAACGGTGCTAAGTTTGTAGGTTAAATACGAAATATATATAAATAGGTAGGTTAAATACGATATATATATAAATAGGTAGGTTAAATGAAGTCTTTATGCAAGATGGTCTAAAATAATAGTATAAATGACGGTGAATCAGACTCAAGCAAAACCAGATATCATCACACTATCACACTAATATTAAAAACTAGCTGACCCGCCGAACTTCGTACCGCCTTGACATGCATATGACACGGGCTGCAAATGTACGTCGCCGGTAGAATTGTCAATCGGCCATCAGCTGCATCTACATATATATGAGAAAATGAATTTTCTTTGTATATTTTTTGCGTGAAATTTTCCCGATATTTAATTGTTATTCTGCTATTCGGGCAGAAACAAATCCAACAAATCAAAGATCATGAAAATAGGTCAATCCATTATAAATAAATAAATAAACATTGCTGGACATTTCACACAGCGCTATCTAGCCCCAAACTAAGCAGAGCTTGTACTATGGGAACCAGATAGCTGATAGAATACTTATATTAATTTTTTTTAATAAGTCTATTTTATTTACCATCAAACCTTAAGGATCCCGTCTTACTCCACTCTCTCCTACATAACTATAATATATAAAGTCTAACTTTTTATTAGCTGCAGTAAACTGACGTTTTGTGGGTTGCCGGTTTTTGAAGAAAAATAAATAGGGATGTAGCTAAATGAGTGAATCATAAATGAATAATCAGTTTGGTTTTTTTTTTGAGATTTAATATTAAGCTGTAATGTATTTTTTAACCTATTATTATTACTATACTAGAGGATTGATCTTTTTTAGCGGAAGTATAGGGAGGTACATTCAAAATGAAACAAAAACGTCATAATAATGTTATTTAATTAATTTTTGTGAACTGAATCACATCCCTATTGAGATTAGGCTGGCAACATTATTTTACGGAATGACATTTAGAAACGTCATTTTACTGCAGCTAATAAAAATTTAGACTATAAAGAAACAACCAGACCCGGAACAAATATCTGTAGATCATGCAAACATTTATTCCGCGGCGGGAATCAAACCCGCTACCTCCTGCGTCTAAGCCGGCTATTCGCCCACAGCACCATGGAGGTCGTCATTCTTGATTTATAAATGGTGTAACTAACCCGACTTTGTTTTATTTAGAGATTATTTGTTTGTTACTCAATCACGTCGTAACGGCTGATTTGATTAAGATTAAACTTGGTGTGTTGATAGATTATGACCTGGATTCAAACATAGGCTACTTTTTGTTGACAAACAACGCGCGCGAAGCCGCTGGCGGATGCTAGTTTACAATATAAAATTGTCCCGGTCGATATCAACTGTGAAACACTGGTCCCTAACAGAAATAGATCTAAGTTATGACGTAGGTAGCTGTATTTCTGGTAACAATGCTATTATAGTTGGCAACCCTAGCTATTGAGGTAACAGAGGCAACCGCAACGGTTCTCAAAGCAATTTCAGTAGAGGAATCTATGAGGGTGGTTTCTGGAAGTGTTTGGTCGCGTATATTTGGATTAGCGTTCCTAGTGGCGGGGTTGAAGTCGTGTCCTTGAAAAAAGAAATAAAACATTCATTTTAAGCAATTATGTAGCTCATTTAATACAACACGAAAGGTACCTACTTATAATAATAAATAATGCTGGACATTTCACACAGCGCTGTCTAGCTCCAAATTAAGCAAATATTGTACTATGTAAATACTGATTTAAACTGGTATTTATCGCGTATGTACCTTTTTAGGGTTCCGTACCCAAAGGGTAAACCAGCACCCTATTACTAAGGCTTCGCTGTCTGTTCGTCTGTCTGTCCGTCTGTCACCAGGCTGTATCTCAGGAACCGTGATAGTTAGACAGTTGCAATTTTCACAGATGATGTATTTCTAATGTAACAAATATTATAACTAAATATTCTGTGAATATTTCAAGCGTCTATTTGTTGCCGTTATCAATATTGAGCAAAAACGAGCGATCAAACAATTTTCAGCTCATTTAGTCACACCATAATTGTGCCATCATTATGTATTAAATTTCACGATGATCGGATGAACGCTTCGAAAGTTATCCTCGGACAAACAAACAAACATACATACATACAACGCCGATTTGCCCAAATTAATTTAGAGATCTTGCTTCGCTCGATCAATAAATACTGGATTTATCACGTACCTTTTCATCGGTGTTTTGACTGACAATATTTCGGTTCAATTCGTGAGCCTTCATCAGGGTGAGTGCGAGCCGCTCCGACCCACGAATAATGAATTCTTAATGAACCACGAAAGTTTTGATAACAATAATCAAAATTCAAAAGTAACTCTGTCTCTCTATCTGTCTGTCTGATTGTTACTTTTTTACGACTAAACAGCTAGACCGATTTTGATGAAATTTTGGTATACCGATAGATTGTGACCTGGATTGAGGCATTAGTTAAGTACTTTTAATAGTATTTTATTTATATAGTGTTATCGACACTAACGCTAACGCTTTGAGTTGTAAATTGAATCATCTCTATAGTCGACGCTGATGACATGAGTCTGTAGCACAATTGGCGGTGCATCCTCGTATCAAGAGGAAGGTTGCGGGTTCAAGTCCCGTCCAGCTCGAAAGTTTTTGATATGGTTTTAAAATCTTAGAATTAGTTACTTGTTATTGACAAACCACGCGTGCGAGGACGCGAGGGAAAGCTAGTGATATTCATAATTTTCTTATTACACGCCGAGCGTTTAGATGAAATTTACATTTTGCTATAGCAAATAAAAAAATAATATCAAAAGTTTGTTAATTATCCCTCCAGCACGGCGTAAGGTATGTTTTTGAAGTAAAAATTCTTTACACACGCTTGACTTGGGGAGTAAGCTGGTGAATGCGTGACGAGAGCGTTACTAAAAGTGTGATCGGGCGAGGCGAACCGAAGTTGAAAGGTAAAGTTAGTAAAGAGAGAGTGTACTGTAGGGGCAAGAGAGAGAAGTGCGAGCACACATTTTCTTTCTCTATTTTTTTATAGCCAGTTACGTTTTGATCTAAAACACAGTACATGTCAATTGTCTGTATCACACTGTAGGAACAAGAGAGAGCAGTGCGCGCGCACATTTTCTTTCTCTCTTCCTCTCATAGTCAGTGCGGTCAGTATCTCAGTCAGTAGTTCGTTTGCGAGTTTGCTAGCGTTACGCGAACTGTGATTCCTTGGTTATTTTTCGTAATTTCATTTCGTTCTTGAACAATTTGATAAATTAATATTTTGAAAGAGAATTTTTACTTCAGCCGTGTGGTTTAAAGCACAATCGTTTCTGAAGTAAAACTTATTTTGGCTTGACTTGGGGAGTAAGCTGGTAAATTCGTTACGAAAAGTGCGAACGGAAGTTGAGAGGGAGATATAAGTTAGTGAAGATAAAAAGAGAGAGAGTTGCGTTTCGTATATTTTTAAACGTTAATGTGCGAGTGCTAGTTGCCTCTGTCCAGAATGAACACAGACCGATCGACCTACAGACGTGTGGGGGATTTTGTAATTGAACAATTTTATAAAATAATATTTAGAAAAAGAAGTTTTACTTCAGTCGTGTGCTCTAAAGCACACTCGTTTTTTTCATATTTTTATATTTCATTTATTCCTTGTAAATCTAGGTACAATGTTGGTGGTAGGAGTTTTATATAAGCGCTAGATTTTGCCTTGCGGCGTACAAGTATTTGATAATTAATAATAAACTAAGCATGCAAATTCATCATCATCATAATAATCATATCAGCCGTAGTACGTCCACTGCTGGACAAAGGCCTCCCTCATTGATCTCCAGGAACTGCGGTTGGAAGCGGCCTGCATCCAATGCCGACCTGCGGTTCTTACCAAATCGTTTGCCCATCTTGTGGGTGGACGTCCTACGCTGCGCTTGCCGGTCCGTGGCCTCCACTCGAGAACCTTTCGGCCCCATCGGCCATCTGTTCTGCGCGCTATATGGCCTGCTCATTGCCACTTCAACGTGCTAATCCGTCGGGCTATGTCGGTGACTTGAGTTCTCCTACGTATCTCCTCATTTCTGATTCAATCCCGTAGAGAAACCGTAAATGTACCCGTGCCGATATCTGAACACCTCGAGCTTCTTGGTATCACATTAACTCCGACTCTCAATTTCGGCTCCTACATTGAGTCGAAAGCCCAGTTGGCTGCTAAAAATCTTGCTATACTCGCAAAGGTGAAGCACTACTTCACACCGGGCCAATTGCTCAACTTGTACCAAGCACAAGTCCGTTCGTGTTTGGAGTACTGTTCTCACCTCTGGGACGGGTCAGTGAAGTACCAACTTGAAGCTCTGGAATCAATTGAGAGAAGAGCCAAGAAGCTCATAGGCAACGATGAGCTAGTTGATGCAAGGCTCCTCAGCCTGGAGCATCGACGAAAGGTTGCTAGCCTCTCGGTTTTTTATCGAGTACATTTCGGGGAGTGTGCGGCGGAACTTTTCAACCTGATTCCACCATCTCCTTTCTATCAACGGACAACCAGACGCTCTGCGGTGCGCCACCGCTTTATGGTAGAAATACCTCCCATACGCACAAAGCGGTTCTCTTCGACCTTTATTATGCGTACCGCCAAAGAGTAGAACGACTTGCCAGAGTCTGTGTTTCCAGATAGCTACAACCTGGGTATCTTTAAGTCGCGAGTGAATAGGTTTCTTCTAGGCAAGCGTGTACCATCGTAGACTGCATCATCGCTTACCATCAGGCGAGATCGTGGTCAAACGCAAGCCGTTTATATATAAATATAAAAAAAGTGAGTCGTATTTTCTTAGAAACGGCATCGTGTTTACAATAGCTACGTGTTACAAAATGTTGTACATACAAGTGTCGTACATAACAAAACAGGTCGTCTATTATATTACACTACGCCTTTGAGTCGATATTATTGGGGGTAAGATCGAGGCGTGCCAAAAGATGTTAATGTTACACATGAAAAAAAAATTAAGGAAAAATTTACACATTTTCTTTGTAAACGTACACAAGTCATTGCAGTTTTTTATCTAATCTAGTACCTACTTCTGATCTGCGTTACTAAATTAATAGCTAAGAAAGATGTGTATGGTAATGATTTTGTCAATAAATCGATATGATGTCCCCTTAAAAAAAAAATACCCCGAGCATAGCCCTCTCCATAGCTCGTTGAGCAACTCTGAGCTTATTCATAAGGCCAATAGTGAAGGACTACGTCTCGGTTCCATATGTCATCACTGGTAACACACACTGATTGAAGACTTTCGTCTTAAGGCACTGAGATATGTTGGACGAAAAGACGTTGCGAAGTTTCCCAAACGCTGCTTATCCGAGTTGGATTCGACGATTGACCTCTTTCTCGAAGTTAGACCTACCTAATTGGACTGTTTGTCCTAGGTATACATACGCGTCGACAACTTCAAGAGCCGAGTTCTCAACCATAGCTGGGGCAGGGACGACATGGACATTCGACATGATTTTCGTCTTGTCCATGTTCATTTTAAGTCCTACCCGTTGGGAGACTCGATTGAGGCCTTCGAGCATCGTGCTGAGCTCTTCCATCGACTTTGCCATGACCACAATATCGTCGGCAAACCGAAGGTGAGTGATGTATTCGCCGTTAATATTGATGCCCAGTCCTTTCCATTCCAGAAGCTTGAAGGCATCTTACAATGCGGTCGTAAACAGTTTCGGAGAGATTACATCTCCCTGTCTTACGCTTCTTTTTAAGGGAATCGCCTTCGAGCTCTGTTCGTGTACTCGGACTGACATACTGGCGTTTTTATACAAACACTTCAACACTTCGAAGTACCGATAGTCAATACGGCATCGTTGGAGAGACTCAAGCACTGCCCATGTTTCGATCGAATCGACGGCTTTCTCATAGTCCACAAACGCGAGACATAGCGGCAAGTTATACTCTTCGGTCTTCTGTATGACTTGCCGCAGCGTATGTATGTTGTCTATGGTACTGTAGCCTTTACGGAACCCGGCTTGTTCGGGAGGCTGGAAGTCATCAAACCTGCGTTCGAGACGGTTCGCGATAACCCTCGAAAACAGCTTATAAACATGGCTCAAAAGCGAGATGGGTCTGTAATTCTTAAGCAAGGTGTTGTCACCTTTCTTGAAGAACAGAACCACGACGCCCCCGTTTCATGCTTTTGGCGTCGTACCTTCAAGCAAGGCGGAATTAAAGAGCTTCTGAAGGACTTTAAGTACCGGTGATCCACCCGCTTTCAGAAGCTCTGAAGTGATTCCGTCCTCACCCGGCGCCTTGTCGTTCTTAAGCTGCTTCAAGGCCATCCTGATCTCATACAGGCTGATGTCCGGAATATCTTCGGTATAATGTCGGGTCAGTTTGGCTCTTGGGTCGTTGGCCGCACTGCAAACAGGTTTAGTGACCGAATCGTAGAGCCGTCCATAGAACCTTTCGACTTCCCTTAACACTTCCGCTTTACTTGACGTTATGCTGCCATCTTCCCTCTTCAGCTTCGTCATGCGGCTCTGCCCAATAGAATTATCTCTCGCGAACACTTTGGAGCCTTTATTGCGCTCTATGGTATATTTACATGCAAATTAAAATTACACAATTACTTAAATTCAGAAAAACAAAATGTTAGGAAATAATAATTAGGATAATAAAATGTCAACAATGGTAATTATGATTTAAATTAGGATTCATTTCAATTTAATGTGAAAATTATATAATATTTTGGTCACATAAAAACTCATTAACTTTATAATATGCTTTAATAACGCATATGTCATTATCTTTATCAGAATAAGAAATATTCTGTATATATCCTACAATACTTCCACTACAGAATTTAGTTTACATTCGTTTTATTATTGGGTTCAATATCTTAAACATTTCCTCTCGATTCTTGATGTTCTAGGTAGGTACAGTGCCCGGTGGAATCGATCGGCGACCGTAGCCAATGTTGATTGATTGGACCCCACCGCTGCTGCCATTATAAACGAGTAGGCAATTATCACACCTACCTAACATAACGAATTGGACAGAGATATATTTGATGACCTCCGTGGCGCAGTGGGACCATAGCCAGCTGAGACCCAGAAGGTTGCGGGTTCGATTCCCGCCATGGAACAATTGTTTGCATGATATACAGATATTCGTTTCACTGGTGGTAGAGCTTTTGTAAACGGGCTCGAGGAAGTGGGCACCACCACCTTACCTTTATCTGCCGCCAAATAGCAGTACTTGTGCTGCTGTGTTCCGGTTAGATGGTAATGGTATGTTCCTGTAATTACTGGCACATAGGCATAACAGCTAAGTCCTATAGTATGGCAACGTATCCACATAGAGATCAAGACAACATCATAAGCTTGTTTTGAATTCGATGTAGATATCCATGGGCTGCAGTAGTCACTTAACAGCTGGTGGACTGCATGCTCGTTCGTCATATAAGTAGTATTAAAAAAAAAAATTCGTTCCGGGTCTGGTTGTTTCTCTATCACACTAATATTATTCTAGCTTTATTTATAGGTTACCTACACATTTAGTAGTGTTACATATACGAAGTCGAGCGCAACAGCTAGTTATTTATAGTAAATTACGGGTTTTTTTTGGCGCGGATTTTTTTCAATTTATTTTGATGACGGTTACTGTTATTAAGGGTGGTTTGCGCAACGATGCCTTATCGTATTTAGTGACTATATTAAGGACTTTAAGGAGTTGTCAAATTCACAAATACGTCAAATTTAAACATGTTTAGTCGCTAAATACGTTTAGGGATCGTTGTGCAAGCCGGGCTAGGAGTTGTCAGAGTTCTGTCAATGTGCCACAATTTTTTCATTAACCTACGAGGAGATCTATCTCACTAACCCACATTATCTATAATAGTGCTAACAACTAACATTGTGCTGTTTTATATGTTGTCTTGTCTCTTTTGTTTTAGAGTTATCAAGGGTTTTCCCAAATTCAGTATACCGGTCATATTCTTGACCTACACTATCTCCTAATAAGCTTATGAAAATATCGTGAAATTGACATTGGCGGAATTGTGACACTCCCTAATCACAGTAGCCACAAACAAGAACTGAACTGAGGAGATAGAAGTCATGATTGGCACCTATTCTGCAATCCACGTCCGGAACTTGGCGATAAAAAAATAGAAAAACTTTCATATCTCGCGAATTCATCGATGTTCTGACTTAGTCGAAGTCTGGTGGTAAGCTGCAGCAGTAGCTAGATGCAGTAGGTTTGACCAGCATTTACCTAGTCAGGTCATAAGTATTGTCACACAGTAAAAACTTTTCTTTTAGAATGCTGGCCACAAAAAAGTTTATAGAATTCGAATTTCGAATTGTTCATGAAAATAAAAATGTATACTTTTTAGAATTTTTAAATATGGAGTGGACGCTTAAAGATGACCGTGTTGCAGTTATTGCGTTGCATCGTTGCGGTTACACGCCAATTCAAATTTTTGACATACTGAAAAGCTTGAATATAACCGTTTATCGCACCATCAAACGATACAATGAAAACTCTAGTGTAGATGACAGGTCAAGAAGTGGTCGCCCTCGGTCTGTTAGGACTCCAGCAGTGATAAAAGCTGTGAAGGCACGAATTCAAAGAAATCCCAAACGTAAGCAGAAACTGTTGGCCCTTCAGATGGGGTTAAACAGAACCACGGTGAAAAGGGTGTTAAATGAAAACTTAGGGCTTCGGGCATATCGAAGAAAAACAGGACATCGTTTGAATGCTCGTCTAATGGACCTGAGACTGAAGAGATGCCGCGCTTTGTTGAAGCGGTACGCGGGAAAAAAATATCGGCAAATTCTTTTTTTGGATGAAAGAATTTTAACCGTAGAAGAGAGCTACAACAAACAAAATGATAAGGTGTACGCACACAGTAGTGAAGAAGCGAGCAACCGTATTCCGCGTGTCCAACGAGATCATTTTCCATCCTCGCTCATGGTATGGTTGGGAGTTTCTTGTTGGGGCTTAACAGAGATACATTTTTGTGAGAAAGGTGTAAAAACTAATGCAGTTGTGTATCAAAATACAGTCCTGACGAACCTTGTGGAACTTGTTTCTCATACCATGTTCAGTAACAGGCACTGGGTATTCCAACAAGATTCGGCGCCAGCTCATAGAGCGAAGAGCACACAAAACTGGCTGGCGGCGCGTGAAATCGACTTCATCCGGCACGAAGACTGGCCCTCCTCCAGTCCAGATTTGAATCCGTTAGATTACAAGATATGGCAACACTTGGAGGAAAAGGCGTGCTCAAAGCCTCATCCCAATTTGGAGTCACTCAAGACATCCTTGATTAAGGCAGCCACCGATATTGACATGGACCTCGTTCGTGCTGCGATAGACGACTGGCCGCGCAGATTGAAGGCCTGTATTCAAAATCACGGAGGTCATTTTGAATAAACTTTAGTGTCATAAGAATCTATGTTTTGTTAAGTTCATTTTGGTATATAAATGGTTACATAATGAATAAACTTGTTTCAATTATTTTATATTAAACATGTGACAGAATTTATGACCTGACTAGGTATATTTTCCTCTCAGCACTCAGCCTTAATCCACAGAAAATATATTGTGATACGTGCAGAGTTAGCTAAGCTGCACGTTTCCTCAGGATGTTTTTCAACACCGTTTTATTATTTATAGACAAATTATTTTTTTTTAAATTTACAAAAGCACTGGCTCTCTTTTTAAGCTGATATATCTTAGAACCAACCTAGTCAAACTAGCTTTCTATTTACAAAAAACCGGCCAAGTGCGAGTAGGACTCGCGCACAAAGGGTTCCGTATCTATAAAAATGGCAAAAAATCACGTTTGTTGTATGGGAGCCCTCTTAAGTATTTGTTTTATTTTAATTTAATTATTTATTTTTAAAATGAATATGTAACTAAATATTATGTGAATATTTAAAGCGTCTACCTGTTGCCGTTATCAATATTAAGCTAAAACGAGCAAAAAATCACGTTTGTAGTATGGGAGCTCCCCTTAAATATTTATTTTAATCTATTTTTAGTATTTGTTATTATAGCGGCAACAGAAATACATCATCTGTGAAAATTTCAACTGTCTAACTATCACGGTTCATGAGATACAGCCTGGTAACAGACGGACAGACAGACAGACAGCGAAGTCTTAGCAGTAGGGTCCCACGTCTGAATCAGTCCATCCGTTTGGGAACTACGGTGCCACAGACAGACAAACACACATACAAAAATAGACGGACAAAGATAGGCTTCAAACCTGATAACACCCTTTTTTGTGTCGGTGGTTAAAAATCGCATAAAAACATGCTTATGGAGCTGTAAATACTTATAGGTGGTTTAAAAGACAATTATTTTAAAATCATAAGTACTTAGCTATAATTGTTTCTATAAATGTATATAATGTACATACTTCTACAATTTATTATAGTCTTTTGTCATTATATAAATAACGAAATCGATCGGGGACTTGGATATGCGTAGCACCATATCTGAGGAACTTGCCTACTATTGGCCGGTTCCTGTAAACATCGTCAACCGATAACAACACGTTTGTATTTAATTATTTAAAAAAAAAAGTTTAAAAAATTCTTCATGATGTGTCACTTCTTCGCATATCGCTGGCTGATGGCTGCTGTAAACCGCTCCTGGGTTGATAATCTAACTCAATTATTGAAGTAAAACTTTTATACGCACGCTTGACATGGGGAGTAAGCTGGTGAATGCGTTACAAAAAGTGCGAACGGAAGTTGAGAGGCAGATATAAGTTAGTGAAGATAGAAAGACAGAGAGTTACGTTTCGTATATTTTTAAACGTTAATGTGCGAGTGCGAGTCTCGTCTGTCCAGAATGAACGACCTACAGACGTGTGGACAATTTTGTAATTGAACAATTTTATAAATTAATATTTTGAAAAAGAAGTTTTACTTTAGTCGTGTAGTCTCACACATTCGTTTTTTTAAGTTTCAACATCTAAATAAACCAGCCAACGAAACGGTTAAAATAGCCGAAACTGTGAAAAATTCAATGCAGAAGACATTTAAATTGGTGCTTTTTGTGTATCACAAGTGACTAAAACCAGAGTTAGTCATTTGCATTGCAAATTATGTGCTAGGAATTGTGAAATGGCACACACTTCCACATCTCCGGCAATTACTATGTAACTTCCGGTTGGATAGGCAGCATCTTGTGTTCAGTTGCAAACGTTACACTGACATACTCGTAATTGTTGCAACAATTAGCCACAGAAGTCCAATATGTGAAATGGATCTTCTAATCTTAAACTGCTTATCCCCTACATCATCAAAAAGGTCATTAGAATAGAATAAAACCTCTTCAACTACATACCCAATCTAGTATTTTTCAAACTTTTGCGATCACTGTACATAATAATTATTGATTAAAATGTGTATATATCGCGTATCGCTATTTAATTTGTTATCCCGAAATTTCGGCTGTGTTGGAAAAGTCGTGGTCACCGGTTGACTGGAGTACTTAGAGCTACCGTCGAGAAGTGATGGCAGCTGCAGCAACTACCCTCACTTGGTCTTCAGAATTAGAAATGTCCTTGTTCATATTACGACACACTACACTAACCGTATCTACGCACTGAGACGACCGATCACTACGCGCACACCTACCAATCACCGGGTTACAGGACGCTGAGAGTCTATATCTATTTTCCCGATGGAAATTTGGAAATGTCTTGATTTCAATCGCTTCACGAAGCATTCTCTTGTAATAATGGCGTTCACTAGAGATAACCAAATACCCAATCTATTTCTACTTAAGACATTACCGGGGACACCAACTTGTAACACACTGATTTGACATAACTTCCTCATAGAACGGCAGCTCGCGACAGATTTTACCGATCAATCGTACTACGTATGCCCTTCAAGTTGTTGATTACATAGTAGGTTTAACTAAAAAATGGATCTAAGCGAAATCGTGAGAGCGTGACAATTAAGATAAATTTGGTACCTACAAGTTTTTGCGAAAATCTAAATTTTCCCATATCTTTTTATCTTGTTTACTCAGGGCTTTGATTTTTATACACTTAATAGGGACTATAGACCTCAGTATCTGGTATAAATTTCAACTTGCTAGGTCAATCCGTTCCTGAGAAAATTGGTGGTGACACACGGACAGGCGGACAAGAGAGTGATCTTATAGGGGTTACTTTTTTACCATTTGAGTTACGGAATTCCGGAACCCTAATAACATTAAAAAAAAATATGAAAATAACATCTTTAAAACGTGAATAGACCTTCTTTAGTGGCACGTGTTTCAGCGTCTCCTACTATACCTAAACCGAGTGATCCTAAGATTTGATACTTAGACACAGGTGTCATGATTGCTATTCTAAATCTCCGTAACGATGACATCTATGTGAGGGTAATTACACTGCAGTAACAATAATGTGGCCGAGTGATAAACTAACATAATGTCCTGGAAGATTTGCATTGAAAATAATTTACTGTAGATTGTTCATTAAAAACTGATATTACGAAGAGCTTATAACTTATTGCTATAGTGTTCAGAGGACATCTGTTGAGCGCGTGAACAATGAAGCAAGATTATTTTTTGACTAGGATAAAAATATTTTATTAAAAAAAAAATTTTTTTTTATATAATATTTTATTTTATTAGTTTTCATTTTTAGCTGTTGCCCGCGACTTTGTACGCGTTACACTACTAAATGTGTAGGTAACCTAGAATAAGTTTTTTGTTGAAAAATTACTTTTTAAAAACGAGCATTTATAAAATTCATAATCGGATCCGCAAGCAAATTTAAATAACCCAAACACTAGTAGCCTACTCTATCCACGCACTGGGAAGCGCAGCGTCGGATTGCCTAGATGGAAAGGAGACCCGATAAAGGTTGCTGGGAGCCGTTGGGCGCAGACCGCACAAGACCGGTCACTCTGGGTGTCTATGGGGAAGACCTATGTTCATCAGTGGACGTCCTGTGGTTGATATAAAGATGATGATGATCTACTAATGTACCTAATTTCAACAGTGGACTTGTATGATGATACTATATGAACATGATATGATGATGATGAAGCTAGTTGATGTAAAAGTCACATCATGCACATTTTGCCTAGGTACGCAAAATAATCAACATTTTTTTTGACATCACAACTGCCTTTCTTTCTTCACATCCTCATGGAGCCCACACTCTAACGATTTCTTTACGCACGCCTTGCGCAAACTTAGAAATTTGAACTAATTCTTTCCACAGAACCCTGCGCAATTCTTGTGCAAGGCTTGCCTAGATATTTGAACTAATTCTTCCCACAGAGGCTTGTGACAAGCCACGCTTGCACTAGCCTAGATATTTGAATTAATTCTTCCCACAGAGGCTTGTGACAAGCCAGGCTTGCACTAGCCTAGATATTTGAATTAATTCTTCCCACAGAGGCTTGTGACAAGCCAGGCTTGCACTAGCCTAGATATTTGAACTAATTCTTCCCACAGAGGCGTGTGACAAGCCGGGCTTGCACTATCCTAGATATTTGAACTACTTCTTCCCACAGAGGCTTGTGTCAAGCCAGGCTTGCACTAACCTAGATATTTGAACGAATTCTTCCCACAGAGGCTTGTGACAAGCCTGGCTTGCACTAGCCTAGATATTTGAACGAATTCTTCCCACAGAGGCTTGTGACAAGCCAGGCTTGAACTAGCCTAGATATTTGAACGAATTCTTCCCACAGAGGCTTGTGACAAGCCAGGCTTGCACTAGCCTAGATATTTGAACGAATTCTTTCCACAGAGGCTTGTGACAAGCCAGGCTTGCACTAGCCTAGATATTTGAACGAATTCTTCCCACAGAGGCTTGTGACAAGCCAGGCTTGCACTAGCCTAGATATTTGAACGAATTCTTCCCACAGAGGCTTGTGACAAGCCAGGCTTGCACTAGCCTAGATATTTGAACGAATTCTTCCCACAGAGGCTTGTGACAAGCCAGGCTTGCACTAGCCTAGATATTTGAACGAATTCTTCCCACAGAGGCTTGTGACAAGCCAGGCTTGCACTAGCCTAGATATTTGAACGAATTCTTCCCACAGAGGCTTGTGACAAGCCAGGCTTGCACTAGCTTAGATATTTGAACGAATTCTTCCCACAGAGGCTTGTGACAAGCCAGGCTTGCACTAGCCTAGATATTTGAACGAATTCTTCCCACAGAGGCTTGTGACAAGCCAGGCTTGCACTAGCCTAGATATTTGAACGAATTCTTCCCACAGAGGCTTGTGACAAGCCAGGCTTGCACTAGCCTAGATATTTGAACGAATTCTTCCCACAGAGGCTTGTGACAAGCCAGGCTTGCATAAGTCTTGCGTAAAGAAATCGTTGTCGTGTGCGGGGCCCATTACAAACTTTGCTTTATGTCACCACATTAACGTAGAGTTACAAATAGCCTAAATAAACAGGCACAATAACCTGCCCATGTTATCAGATCCCATATAACACACGTCGCGTGTGTTATTATTATTATTATACCAAATATTTCTAGTATGACCCACGCAATGGAACAATAGTGTAAATAACGCCTTCAAAATCTGCTACAGAGCTCAGTTTTACAAGCTGCTGCAAGCAGCATTGGTGTGTTTTGGTATGTAGGGTATGGTTTCCGGTAAAACTACACGCACATGAGGCCTACACCTGTATGCCTCAAGTTGATGGAAGAAGGGAAGTGCATCGTAGGGCACGTTTCTAAGGGGCTTACGAGGTAATACTTTGCTATAGGCGATGGTTACAACTTAACATCAGGTGGGCCATACCATATGCTTGTTCCTTAACTAAGAAGCATAAAAAATTAGTGTGCTTTAGACAACACAACTGAAGTAAAAAATATTTTTAAATATATTAATAAAACTGTTCAAAAACGAAATTAAATTACGAAAAAATAGATGCGTCCACAGATGAATTTCCACGAGCTGTCCACACGTCTGTAGGTCGATCATGTTCATTCTGGACAGACGCAACTCGCACTCGCACATTAACGTTAAAAATATACGAAACGTAACTCTCTCTCTCTTTCTATCTTCACTAACTTATATCTCCCTCTCAACTTAAGTTCGCACTTTTCATAACGCATTCACCAGCTTACTCCCTAAGCGTGCGTAAAGAAGTTTTACTTCAAAATGTAAGTGGGCTTATTCCCAGCCGTGGGCATTAGGCTGACAATGATGATGACGATGACTTATCCTGTACCTTTAACCGACCCTTACCATCAACTGCACTCGTTTTAAGCTATTGTAATGTGTCTTTATATGAGTCTTGGCAACCTGATTTTTTTAATACAATTTGTAGTAAACTCGGACACAGCTAGTAGTTTTGATCAATTAATGGAGTCAATCAAACTGAACAGTGGTTACCATTAATTATTGTGAAGCTTCCCCCACATTTCAACAACAGTTGTATTAATTAATGGGTGTTTCGTGTTTATTTGATGTTTTCTGATGTAAGGGGATGGTTATTTTATTGCTTGGACTTCCGGAGTGAACGTCAAATATTTTGGAATCACGCTTATTTTCGTTTATCATTTAGCTAAACTTTAGGTATTTCTTTTAATTATCTGTTTTAAAACTTATCTTAGATTACCGGTTACTTATCTAGATGGCGCTGCTTAATTAACACAAATAAAAACTATCTATGTTCAGAACCTAAACTCGCTGTTGCCACTTGTAGACTCCATAAAGTTAGTAAATCGATTAAAGGGCAAGGTGTACGCTTTTATAACAAACTCCCAAGTGATGTACAAAAACTTACAATTAACAAATTTAAAAACGTAATTAAACAAAATCTTTATAAAAAGCCTATAGTAAAATATTGGATTATTTAGATGATAGAGAAGCTTGGGATTGAAATTGCTCCAACTCGTTCAAAAATTTTAA
This sequence comes from Philereme vetulata, assembly GCA_918857605.2. NCBI lineage: Eukaryota > Metazoa > Arthropoda > Insecta > Lepidoptera > Geometridae > Philereme > Philereme vetulata. The sequence continues at coordinate 11,358,593 of OU975420.1, read as the reverse complement.
AATTTAGACGTAATTTATTTTCTTTATTGTTATGTATTCCATAAGGATCATTAAAAAAACAACCAGCCTTGTTTCTTGCCTTCTTTACTGGCTTGGTCGCGAAGGATCAGGCAGTAAAATTGACGTTTCAAAGTGATCCTTTTGATTTTAATGAATACAAGATTTTGAGTTTTGACTTAGACTTTGAACCGTCCTCGGTGGGCGAATCCTTCTCGTTCTTGACCGGTCTTGTTGCCAAAGAGTTTACCAAAAAAAAACTTACAATATTAACTGTAACTTTGGCTATATCAAACATTGTACTGCTGCTCAGTAAAAGCTTCGACAATAATTTTATTTAAAGTCTCGACAGGTAAAAAAAAGTCTAAAATAAAGCTGAGAACGGTAAAGTTCAGAGCAGGCAGTCGGGTCGGCGAGATCACACGAGTGAGCAATGGGGCGCGCGCACGCTAATGTCAAACCGCGCACGTGTGCCCGACACGCACATTCACACTAGCCTATCATTTATTCAAAACTAGCTGACCCGCCCGCGGCTTCGCGCCTGTTGTTTCTCAATAAAAACATTACCCTCTTTCTGCGCAGTCGGGCCAAAATGTAGCCTATGTCACAATTCCGGTCACAATCTATTTATACATATATTCTTACCAAAAGCCTAAATATGAATTTTTAGATCCTTAACTTGAGGAATTATGGATTGCACATACAAACTGTCAACACCTATTTCACCCCTTCACGATTTTTTTCTTTTTTCTATATATAATATATTTGCGTTTGACCACGATCTCGCCTGGTGGTAAGCGATGATGCAGTCTACGATGGTACACGTTTGCCTAGAAGAAACCTATTCACTCGTGGCTAACACAGAATCTTGCAAGGTCGAAGAGATAAGAAAGGTCGAAAAGAATCGCTTTGTGCGAATGGGAGGTATTTCTACCATATAGTGGTAGAAATACCTCCCATTCCGCAAAGCGTCTGGTTGTCCGATGATGATAGAATGGAGATGGTGGGATTAGGTTGAAAAATTCCGAGACCGAACCTTTTGCCGATGCTCCAGGCTGAGGAGCCTTGCATCTAGCTCATCGTTGCCTATGAGCTTCTTGGCTCTTCTCTCCATTGATTCCCGAGCTTCAACTTGGTACTTCGCTGATCCGTCCCAGAAGTGAGAACAGTACTCCAAACACGATCGGACTTGTGCTTGGTACAAGTTGAGCAACTGTCCCGGTGTGAAGTAGTACCAAGCTTTTTATGGAACTGGGCTTACGACTCAATGTAAGAGCCGAAATTGAGAGTCGGAGTGAATGAAATACCGAGAAGCTCGAGGTAGTCAGATATCGACACGGATACATTTCAGAAAGTAGGAGTCATATTAAATGACTTCGTTTTGCGGAGAACAGACACGCCTGGGTCTTATTCGCATTAAACTTGACCAGATTGGCATCACCTCAGTCGGAGATTGCCTTCAAGGACAAGTTTAAGCGCTCGCCTATGTCGATATAGCCCATGCCCTCCATATAATCTATCTCCTTGCCAAATTTCATTACGATCCGTTCAGCCGTTTAGTCTTGAAAGGTAAGAAACAAACAGAATTACTTTCGCATTTATATATTAGTAAGGAAGTAGATATGAATATGGATACAGGTGGGCCTTGACGGTTTCACGATTAAAGTCCATTTAGCAGTGTCTACACAGCATTTAACGCATTCGTCTCGTGAAGTCGTAACTTCGCCGCACGTCGAAACGTTCGTAAAATGAAAATAAAAAATTGGAAAATGGTTAATTATATACATATATTCATGTACCTCAGTGCCTTAAGACAAAAGTCTTCAATCAGTGGGTGTTACCAGTGATGACATATGGAACCGAGACGTGGTCCTTCACTATTGGCCTTATGAATAAGCTCAGAGTCGCTCAACGAGCTATGGAAAGGGCTATGCTCGGGGTTTCTCTACGGGATCGAATCAGAAATGAGGAGATACGTAGGAGAACTCAAGTCACCGACATAGCCCGACGGATTAGCACGTTGAAGTGGCAATGGGCAGGCCATATAGCGCGCAGAACAGATGGCCGATGGGGCCGGAAAGTTATCGAATGGAGGCCACGGACCGGCAAGCGCAGCGTAGGACGTCCACCTACAAGATGGGCAGACGACTTGGTAAGAACCGCAGTTCGGCGTTGGATGCAGGGTGCTTCCAACCGCAGTTCCTGGAGATCAATGAGGGAGGCCTTTGTCCAGCAGTGGACGTCTTACGGCTGATATGATGATGATGATTCATGTACCTAATAAACCATTTTAACTCCTTTATTCAATATTTTTATTAAAATATAACATACTGTTATGTAACTTAAAAATCAACTAACAAATTACATTTACCTACTATTTTCTTAGGGGTGACTTCCGCAATGATGCCTAAACGTATCAGCCAAAATGTAGCCAAATATGATTTAGAGAATTGTCAAATCATACGAATTTGTCAACTATTTGTTTAGTCGCTGAATACGTTTAGGGATAGTTGCAAGCTGGCAGTACCTAGTAGTTGTAGCTATTTTAAGCTATAACTTTGTTATAAAGTAAAAAAAATGTCTAAAAGTTGATAACAAATTTGGTAGTATATTTTTAAATTATGTACTATCTAGACAATAGCTCCATGTATATATTATAATATATATTTAATAAATTGACTATATACAGGGTGTTTGGTAATATACTGACGATATTCAAGGGACGTTTTCTCAAAACATAAAAAAAGACTTCTCGGAAAATAAAACTACTAGTTATATTAACAAATTTTAAAGAAAATCGATTAAGTTTAGGTGATTAATTCGATATAAAACTTACTGCCTAAGCTTGCAGTCGACATCCAAAGACATAAAGGCCTTAATCCACAAAAACGTAGATTTCCTACTTATATCCTTTCTTTAAGCGCTCTCTGCTTAGAACTTCGATGCGAATGCACTGTAGAAAATAAGACATGCCGCTTGACCGTTTCCACTAAAGCTGAGCGGAGAGATGTCGGAATATCGATATGCTATTAGTTATTTTCCCATGGTATTCTCATCTCTACAAATCTGCGCTTAGGTGGACATTGGCCTGGAAACGCCTAGAAATTGTGGACCCAGGATTGGTTATCTGCAAACTGTCCACTTTAGCAACGGTAAACTTATTGAAATTATTCCAATTAGGTAGGTCCTACTTTATCCAATTCTTTGAGAGATAGGTATCTAGTGCATTGTCAAAAATGATGAGTCTTTTTTCAATTCTGGTTTCTGCCGAAGAAGAAGAGAAGAATAAGAATAAAGTTTAATTCACAAAAAAGAACATGCAAATTACATACCTACTAAATTTAAAACTAAAAACAAACAAAGGCAATAACAGCTGTGATTTAATGAGTAGGTATCATTGGGTCATAGCCCTGTTTACAAAACAAAGTACCTATTGGGGCCGGCGAGCTCAAAGGATCTAGCGGCACCTTTGACTAACGGCTTATTCTTTCGAGTTCTTTTTGATATGCCGCGCGAAGGGATGTACGGCTTAGAATACCCCGCTACACCGGTTACCGGTATTAACGTAAATGTTTGAATCGATTGTATTTGAATAAAATCTTTTTTTTTAATCGAGTGTAGCGAGATCTCTAAATCAACTTAGGCAAATCGCCGTTGTTTGTTTGTATGTTCGTTTGTCCGAGTCCGAGTATAACTTTCGAAGCGTTGATCCGATCATCGTGACTATCAAAATATTGTCATAAAAAAATAAAAACCAACTAACTTGACCTACAGTTTCACTAAAATTACAGGTAACGGGAGTTCATGTTATGTGGTTATTCTTTTTTGGGGTACAAATTGCAGTTATTCTGGGTTTCAAACTTTTGCCTTTTTTGTCACTTAAGCTACACGCATACCAAATTACAGCACTGTAGGGTCAATGGAATTAATCAATGGAATAGGGCCCTGTGAATTTTGTCAAAGTTTAATTTTTATTATGGCTAGTAACTCAAAAACTATAAAAACTTTACCAAAAATAAAAACGGAGCCTAAATGTACCAATGAATATTTCATTTTACGTCCCACTTGACCTAATAGTTTCATTTAGAACCCCAATATCTCGACAAACCCCAACGTTTTTAGCTCATTTAGTCCCACCAAAATTGCGCCATCACTACCTACCTATGTATAAAATTACACGATAATCGGATAAACGCTTCGAAAGTTATCCTCGGACAAACATACATACATACATACAACGCCGATTTGCCCAAGTTGATTTAGAGATCTCGCTTGTCTCAATCAATAATTACACTACATTGTTTCCACAGTTCTGAGTCGAAAGGGTTAAGTCTCATGTGCCTGTAATTTCACCGATACCCTTACCCTTCAAACCGGAACACAAAAATGCGAGTTTACTATTTGGCAGCAGAAACAGGTATGGTGGTAGTACTTTCCCGGACAAACTCTTTCACAGAGAGCTCTACTACTACTAACAGATTGTATGACAGATTGACCTACGCGTATTTTGTAAAACTAGTTCGGTTTTGATTTACGATGTTTTGAACAAGCTTTTATTAGGTCGACCTGTGTATCCTAACTAGCTATTCCAATTTCGGATCGTCCAATACCGAAAGTCAGAACCGGTATTGATACCTTTCCGGTAATGTTTTCCCAGCCCTAGTGTAAGAAGGTGGGCCCTTTGGCACGTGTCGGCGTTCGTGCAATTTATTATTATTTTGAATCAGTAGTTGATTTCATTTCTAATTGTGCGGACGGATTTAGAAAAATTGCGATATTTAACTACAGGTACTCCAATCAGGACTACCTGAACATGACAATGTGTGACACGGAAAGTGGTCCTGTCAAGAGCGCAGGACTTTTATCAGATATGGCACGGAACCCGACAGGGCACGCGGACTGTTCCGCGGCACAGGGAGAACAGTGAGTTCCAGCCCCATGTTGAGGCGGGCAGGCCACCTCGCTATTCAGCGCGCTTGAAATTTTTTGAAGAGGATCCGCTGGCGAGCACTTGTGACACGGCCCGCGTGTACGGTGATAGCGCTACCTATGGGTGAAGTCTTAGGGAGGAAGGCCAGCAGCCGTATAGTTTTACACCAGTGCAGGAGCTCTGGACTCCTGACTACGAGACCAGAATGCGGTTTTGTTTGTGTCTGCTGCAGCACGGACCTTGGAAGATCGACAAGGACTACGATCGGCGAGTGCGCAAATACCTGGGCAGTGCTTATGGTAATCGATGGATTGGGCGCGGAGGGCCAGTTGCACAGCCCGCACGCTCACCGAACTTAACCCCCTTAGACTTTTATTTGTGGGGTAGGGTAAAGGACTATGGCCATACAATAGACTAACGATGGCCATACAATAGAAAGTGACTTAGAACGCGAATTGTGAACGCTATTAATGTGGTGCGAAGTGACAGAGTCACGTGTTGGCACGAGTTCGTGTGCATTGCTTTGGCCGTGCTATTCTTCCTAGACTCTAGATCAAGAAGGTACGTGCAACAACTTTTGTGAATAAAATAGTGTACCTATCTGTGATAATAACTGTAGATAACTAGTGTAAGTTACTGTGTAACTGTACATTCTGTAAATAGGTACCAACTAAATGTCGTAAATAACTGATAGCTGTGTTGTACATATTTTGTAGGTACATAGGTAGCTAATGAACTTTTAAACACGCCAAATTATCGTTGATAAAGTGAAGGCACCACCTACTTACCTCTCAATTTGAGGTAAGAGCTACCTACTACTTTTTCACGTTAATTTATCAGTCGACAGCCTAATAAAAGTGTGTTGGAAAGCTCGAGTTTACCTAAAATGATTAGGTACTTCATTTTGAATTGAATAAATCTTTTAAAATACTACTTCAGCTGTTTTTTATTATTAAATTTTTCTCTGTAGTTTAGCTAGTCATTGCAAAGATCACGTCTACCCTATCTAATTTAGTCTTGGTCACTCTGCCTGAGTGAGCGGTAGGAATTTGTGAAACGCCACCTGGGCTCTAATACCTATCTATCTCAACCTAATCACTGCACTGACGTAGGTACCTACCTAGCTCACAGTGACCAAGAAAGAACTAGTGAGTGACACGACGAATTAAATTAATGTAGGTAGGTACCTACCTAGGTTAGGCCAAAAATACCTGTCTTCCGACCTATCATAATTCGAGTCAGTGACACCGATCGCTTGTAGGTACTACTCTGGACCAAGAAAGAACAAGCGAATGTAGAGGCACCTGTAGGGATATTTTTTTACCTAGTAGCTACGTCTTACCTATTTATAACTCAAAACGTAGATCTATGGTAGGCTAGTACCTACTACCGTAGGCAGGCATGTATACTTGATATCTCTTTCGGAAATGGCTGCGGGTTTCGGGTTAGAAAGGGACAACAAGAGATATCTCGAGACGTCACCAGTCTGTGGTTAGACGGCAAGCATTATGCAATAGCACAACATAAGTTTATTAAAGTGTTTTTTTTAACATGCTAAAATAAATTTCACATTTCTTTGGTAAACATTTCACAAATTTATTTATTATGCTCATCTAAACAACCCCTTTCATTTTTTTGCATATATTACCAAACTCCCTATATATATGTATGTACAGGTACATTCAAACGAACTTTTTTTATCTAAAATAAAAGAAATGTCTAAAAGTTGATAACAAACTTGGTATTGGTATTTTAAATTATGTACTATCTAGACAATAGCTCCATGTTTCCATTGGACAAAATAGGTTTATAAGTTAAATATAACATTACTGAGCTTATGAGTAGATCCGATTCGAGTTTAAGGCCAGCTTGCAACTATCCCTAAATGTATTTAGCGACTCAACAAATTGTTGACGTATTTTTCTGATTTGACAACTCTCTCAATCATATTTAGCTACTAAATACGATTAGGCATCGTTGCAACCCTAAGTTGAATAGTAGGTAAATTTAATTGTTAGTAGAATTTTAAGTTTAACTGTTATATTATAATAAAAATATTAAATAAAGGAAGTACTTAATACTGAATTAATAACCACTTAACACTTAAACAACCATTAAAATGTCATTACACTTTGCAAATTACGAGGAAATATGGACACGCTTGAGAATTCTTGCACTACACTCATCCTCAAGACAACGTTGGATCATAGACAAGTAACTTTTTAATAAACATGTCAGATGTACTGATCAGACTTCAGATAACAGTAAAAACCAAACTACTCTACCAATTCCGATGAAATTTCCATGGGATCAATGTAAAAGTATATCCTTTCAAATAAATAACTAAGTTTCCAAATCGGTTGATATATAACGGAGTTCTGAGCTAACAAACATAACATAAAAAATAAACAAATTTAAGATTTATATGGTTTTCTCATAGATGCCATTGTCAGAACTGGACTAAATGGAAATGGGACCACACGGGAAGCACCAGCTTTTAAATCAAAAAAAAATCATCAAAATTAGTTCACCCTAAGTGCACCCTTAAGCACCCCCGACCATCTTTGACATTGCTATATCCTCTCCATCCAAAGGTAGTCTGGAAGAAATCGCTTCGAAACGATAAGACGCTCATTGTACTATTTGCTTTGTGCCTTCCATTTTGTCTGTAATTTATATTTTCTTAATGTGTACAATAAAATGTTTTCATTCATTCATTCACCCAGTCTAAAGTTCTGAGGTCATAAACATAAAAAAACTGTCGAATTGAGAACCTCCTCCTTTTTTGAAGTCGTTTTAAAAGTAGGTAAACAGTACATTTATTGAGATTGATTCAAATTTATCCTTCGTACCAACTTTACGGGAATTGTTTAAAAAAAAATATTCGTTAAAAACAGTTTTTTTAAAGATTACATAAAACTGACTTTGACGAACTCTGTGGCGCAATAGCCGGCTGAGTCGCAGAACGTCCCGGGTTCGATCCCCGCTGCGGGACCAATCTATGCATGGTCTACAGATATGTCTTCCATCTTTGAGTATTTTACTATATATTATAAGTATGTTTTTCCAAAAAAAAACATATAAAATATTCTATCAGATATTTGGTTCCCATTGTCTGTAATTTATATTTTCGACGAGCTTTGCTTCGTTTGGGGCTAGATAGCGCGGTGTGAAATGTCCGGCATTATTTATTAATTATTATTTGCTCTATTTTAAACTTCTGGCATCTTTACTGTTATCAGTACTAATCATCACAGTTAGATCGGTACCACGGAGGGTGCTGACATTTCGTGCTAGGCTGTCGTTCAGGGGTTGTTATGTATTATTAACCAGGCGATTCAAGTTAGCTATCATCGACTTCATGCGAGCTTATGTTAGTCTATTCATGAGATGCACACTGCAATTATTTTTTATACAACCTGTTTTGTTATTAACGACATTTATTTGAAACACACATCCAGAATAATAAATAATAAACACATTTTTGTCCCGCTTAGTCAGTTTGACAGGTACCTTTACATGATTTATTTATATTTATTTATTTAATTAGTACGGATTAACCAAATACACTAACTAATTTAAAATAATTCAAAACATTAATTACCTACATATCTAAATTATACATTGTCAAATTAAAAAGGTGTAAAATCATTTATCAATTAAAACAAATGACATGATAAATTAATAGGATTTGCTTACCTAGTTTCAGTATGTTTCATTGATATTTTAGGACTTTATATTGAGAATGTTCGAAAGTTTAAAATGTTTTATGGGTAAGAATTAAAAAAAAACTATTTAACAACAATACTAGTCATTAGCCCTACACGTGTTTTCATTTAGTGTCGTACAAAACACTTAGTATATGACTTTGAGATGAAACAAGCATTATGGCCACATGATGTTAAGTGGTAACCATCGCCTTTAACAAAGTATTTCCTCGTAGGTCACATACCTTAATCCATCAACTTTTGGCATACACGTGTAAAGCCACATATAATAGAAATCGCCTATTGGACGCATGCCGTTACGCATTGACGACCTCCGTGGCGCAGTGGGCGATCAGCCGGCTGAGATGCAGGAGGTAGTGGTTCAGGTTCGATTCCCGCCGCGGAACATATGGTTGCATGATCTACAGATATTTGTTCCGGGTCTGGTTGTTTTTCTATATATTATAATTAGGTATTTACAAAAAAAGAAAGAGTATTTAAGTATTCTATCAGTTATCTGGTTGCCATAGCACAAGCTCTACTTAGTTGGGGGCTAGATAGCGCTGTGTGAAATGTCCAACAATATTTATTTATTTGTAGGCACGCGAGTCGGTTTTACTGCCAAGGCGCGCCAATTGATTCACATCAAAAACATATAATGTCTGAAAGTCAAGTCAACAGTTTGATATCAGTTTTACTTTAGTAACTTAACAGAACCTAAATAATATAAATGACATAAGTTCTGATGGAGTAAAACAAGTGAACTAACTATGTAGAATCGCACAGCTGTGGTCGCAAACTAGTCAGAAATACAATTTTAAAAACACACTTCGTAATTTATAGACTGTTGACTGAAGATACTAACGGCCCTAATAAAATGTATTAGAAATTTATTTAATTTTTGTTGCCATTAGGTTGGTACACACGGCTACACATCAAGTTATAACGATCCAATATAAGCTGACCACTCATTCTACGAAAAGCCTACTCAATGCGAGGTCAGCTTATATAGCTGCACGTTAAAATAGTTTATGTAAATGTATTATTAATGTACGCAGACAAATTTAGATTTTTTATGTTTTATACTAGATTATATTACATAATTCTTTATTTGACAACAAGAAAACCATACACCTAAAGATAATACCGTAAAACTATGTGATAAAATTGGCGGTCTTATCGCTGAATAGCGATCTCTATCTGACAACATTTGGATGGAATGGACTATGTAGACATGGGGTGTAATGGTGTACCTAACATACTACATACTCGTATATATGCATATTTAGTATACATAAAACATTAAAAATAAAAATAACATAAATGAATGAAACTAAATACTTATACGCGACCGTGGCGCAGTGGGCGAATAGCCGGCTGAGAAGTAGGAGGTAGCGGGTTCGATTCCCGCTGCGGAACAAATGTTTGAATGATCTACAGATATTTGTACCGCGTCTGGTTGTTTTTCTATATAAATTATATAAGTATTCTATCAGTTATCTGGTTCCCATAATACAAGCTCTGCTTAGTTTGGGGGTAGATAGCGTTGTGTGAATTGTCCAGCAATATTTATTATTTATTATTATATACATATAAGAAACGTTATTAATATTAATTAATATTTAGCGACAAATACTTAAATAGTGTTCTCTGACCACTCGATGTTAGGTGGTAAGCATCGCTATAGCAAAGTATTGGCCTCGTATCTCACGCTCTGCTTAGAAACGTGCCCTACGATGCCTTACGTCCATCAACTTGAGGTATGCAGGTGTAAAGCCTCATGTGCCTGTAATTTCACCGGCAACCCTTGTCGAAGAATACGGAGACTTATTTATATGTACCACACAAACAAAGATGATATAAATAAATAAATAAATATTGCTGGACATTTCACTCAGCGTTATCTATCCCCAAACTAAGCAGAGCTATGAGAACCAGATAACTGATAATATATAATTTTTTTTTGTAAATACATACTTATAATACATAGAGAAACAACCAGACCGGGAACAAATATCTGAAGGTCATGCAAACATTTGTTCCGCGACGGGAATCGAACTCGCTACCTCCTGCGTCTCAGCCGGCTATTCGCTCACTGCGCCATGGAGATCGGTCAAGTGTGAGTGAGACTCGCGCGGCACGGTTGCGTACTGATAAACTCTTTCTTATTCCGATAAAACTTTCAAGGCAGATTTATAAAACCTACTATTATAGATGGAAGATATCATATGCAAAGTAATCTCTTTGAGCGGCGGAGTAGAACTGAATGGACAGCATAAAGTGATAAGATATGCAGACGACTTAGCTATATTAGGCACTAGCCAAACAGACGTGACAGGAGCTACTAAGTGTTTGGAAAAGGAAGCCGCGTCTGTCGGTCTTAGAATTAATAAAGAAAAGACCGAATATGTTCACATGCGACGCCCTAAAAATCTCCGACAAAGACGAGCAGACATGATAGTTGGCAACACGACCTATAAAGGAGTTGACAGATTCAAGTAAGTGCTATACCTAGCTCCTTAATAGTTTTTCTTATAAATTATCAGAATAACGCCCCAGGCTTCTGGTGTCCATGCCATTCCACCAATGCTCTACATGTACACATTCGGAAAAATTATGAAATAAAGTTATACAAAATAAATATTCTAAACGATAGTAATATTTTATCGCTATTCTACCTGTCCGAATAAAACCTAAAAATGCCACAGAACAAAATTAATTACTGTTTTTTTACTCCGACAAATGCTATGGCAGAAATAATTTTGTGTTTAGCCGCCAGAGGGGGCGTGGCGAGATGTGATTAATATATTTCTCTGGAAAAACTTTAATGAGTTTGCCCGCCACCGATATTGTTTTGTACGTCGGTATAGTTAGGGTTAAATTAATGTGGCGTGTTTTATTTCTATTACGATCAAGAAAATTATCTATCTTTAGACCAAGCTTCTCATATTGATCTATAATTTAACAACTTCTGGAAATTCCAATAAAACACGGAGAGAAATAATCCAAATCAAATTGGCATTCAAAATTACCACAAAAAATAACATGATTTGAAAATAAACTTATTTTTGTGCGACAAGACAAATAGATCAAGGAGTATTTTGAGCATGTAACAAGGAAGTATGTAACATTATGAAGCTAGTTTTTCCGGTCTGTAGTTAGGCGCTCGACACAATGCCACGCACCACCCTGCATGTTGCGTGAATGCGTGTTCTAACGTTGCTTGTAAGTATCTCCGTTTATACAGAAAACACGCACAGTTCAACACACAGAAAATGCATCCACGCGCGCTCATGCAGATCACACGCTCAAACGCGGAGAAACATGCACCCCCGCGCGTAGGTGCGGGGCGAGATGCAAGGTATGGCACACCGAGTCCCGCAGTGCCGTGCGTGATTTTGGAAGCGCATTATTATGGAACTGCAATAGCGAACAGCTTTGAATAAAATAAGTCAGAGCCGCCGTGAATCAACAAAATGCAACAACGCGCGTGAGTGCGTAAAAAACCTACACAATGATGCAGATCTGCACTCCCGCAAGTACGCGCGTAGGTGCGTCGACACGCAACATGCAGCGTGGTGCGTTACAGTGTGTCAACCGCCTTAGTGTAGCTAGTGGTACGCTAATGACTTATGTACATAATACCCATTCATGCCTTTTTACGCGAGTACATAGTACATACACAGTTTTTGAAATAAAACTTCTTTACCACCGCTTGACTTGGGGAGTAAGCCGGTGAATGCGTTACGAAAAGTGCGAACGGAAGTTGAGAGGGTGACATTGATATACTCGTAAGTTAGTGAAAATAGAAAGAGATAGTTACGTTTCGTATATTTTGAAACGTTAATGTACGAGTGCGATTTGCGTCTGTCCAGAATGAACATACTCTGATCGACCTACAGACGTGTGGACAATTTTGTAATTGAACACTTTTTTAAATTAATATATTGAAAAAGAAGTTTTGCTTCAGTCGTGTGGTCTAAAGCACACTCGTTTTTTTATGTGCGTTCCTTTAGCGCACAAAAACAACGTGCTTTCTTAGTGTTCATTAAATAAAAAAAAATTATGAATGATAATACTTCGTAGAATCACCAGCAAGGTGTCCCAAAATATTCTTCCTAAATGCCTAACACCAAAGACCCATTTTGAATCATTAAAAAAATACCATCTTTTTGCGAGGCAAGGAACGGACTCAGCATTCTACCACGCCCACGGTCCCTGGGAATTTGCATTCTTAATCTGTCATTGTCTAGACGCTGCAAAAAGCGAAGATGTACCGGAATTATTATTTGTTTTTAATATGTACTAAATTATTAAAGTGCATAACATTATGATTTTAAAATCGTATTTTATTGTGGTGTTTTTCTACTGTAATCTCTGTGACCAACGCGACGTAAGTTGTCTCATGGCCGACTGTTGATTTCTGTTAATAAAAATTAATCATTTGACTCGGGCAACAATAAAATAGTTACAAGATGATAACTAACATAATCTACGGCGCATAAAGATTCAGCCTTAAGTACATATTAAAATAAAAACTTATATGTATTTACTTATTTACTTTATCCACTCATCTATTTTTTATGGCAACAACTTTATTTATTTATTTAATACTTTATTGCACAAAAATACAAATTACATTTACAAAAGGTGGGCTTAATGCTAATAGCATTTTCTACCTGCCAACCTCAGAGGTAACAAAAACGGTTGGCGTGCTAACTTTTAACAATATTAATGTTTATTAAAAAAAAAAACAAAAGAAACACAAATAACAATAAACTCCGATTACAGTTAGAATAAATACATAAACCTACTTGATATAACAATAATAATACATAGAATATATATATGAGAAATATAACAAATATATATATATATATATATTTATAGATATAAAACAAAAAATACTATTACATACAACACACATAGGTACTACGTTTTCATATATTTTAACAGCCAGTGGAGGACTGCAAGAAATGACTATAGACTAGTCGTCTGAAAACCGGTTTACTAGGCGCCTTTTTAATATGAGTAGGGAGAGAGTTCCATAGACCGACAGCTACCACCTCAAAAGAGTTGCCACGGAAGGAGGTTGAGTGTTTCGGGGTAGCGAGAAGGAGAGAATCAGTGGATCTGAAGTTTTGGTCATGGGTGTCAGAGAGGTAGGAAAATTTGCATTTAAGATAATGGGGAGTAAAGGGGTCCCTAAGGATCGAAAAAAACTGTACTGTCGAAACTTTACTGTACAAGCTATCCGTTTATGGAACTCTCTTCCTTCTTTCAATAGATCTGCCAAATCCCTTCCTATCTTTAAAACGCTATTGTTTAAGCACTTCTTATTTTGTTATCATATATGTCGTTGTTACTGTTTTTATTAAAGCTGTTTCATAATTGTATTTTATTTATTATTAGTATTTTTAATATCATAGAATATTTATGTATAATATTTATATTAATAAGATAAGATAAGATAACTCTTTATTGTACACCAAAGTAAAATACCGAACATAATTCTAACAAATAGATTTAGTACAATGGGCGGTCTTATCGCTAAAAGCGATCTCTTCCAGACAACCTTTGTATGGACAGGATAATATTATTAATAAATTAAATAATATTATTTTGTATTAATATTACCTACCCTGGTATCTATTTATATTGTTTTGCTTATGTAAGTATACCTACAGTTAAATAAAAAGCTTATGTTATAAAGCTACCGTCCTTCAACGTTCTCGTAAAATCCAGTCCACCCAAAGGTTGTCTGGAAGAGATCGCTTTTAGCGATAAGACCGCCAATTGTACTATCGCGTGTCTAGTTTTAAGTGTTTTAAATTTGATTTGGTAATTTAAGTGTGGTATACAATAAAGCGTTTTCTATCTATCTATCTATTTACAACAGAAACACTTTGAGATCTCTTTGAGAACTATGAGAAAAACAAGTCTGGGGCCAGTATTACTTCATTAACCATGAAGTAATACTGGCCCCAGACTTGTTTTCGTAAATACAATTATGAAATAGGTCTTAAATAATAAAGGGATTTAACGAGTTTATTGAATTACAGTTTCCAAAAACGGTTTCCAGAAAGGTTTTATCGAAGATATGAAATAGCTTAATAAGCCTATTTATTCCAATTATGTGAATACAGTTAATTGGTTCACTGACTGAAAGCCATAAATTTTAGTCATCCGTCAGTCAGATGAACCGGCCGGCCCGTTAGCGTGGGTTCCCATTGTCCGTGAACACACGACATTATCATTACAAGATTTTTAATCTTTGAAGTCGTTTTTTATTAAGATTGTTAAAGCCTTGTTAAATCTTGTAATAACAAACATTCAAGATACAAGTTGTTTATTTGCATACAATTACAATTCTTTATTTATAACGCCAAGTTACAAGTCAAAAACACAAAAGTTATATAGGTAAGCAATAAATTGAATATACAGTGTTTTTTTTTAACTGGTACAGTACGGCAGCACCGATAACCAGAGAAGATACAAGTGCAGTTTCTTTTAAAACATCAGCTCGTCGAAGAAAAACATTTTTGCATTAAATTTTTTTTGGTCAAGTGTGAGTAGCGCCTTAAAATGAATCAAGTTGGTAAATTTTTTTTGATGCCGATCGATACAGTCCTTTGTAAGAATCATTTTATTGTAGCGGTTGAAAAAAATCTCAATAGCGAAAGTTAGTCGAATTTGATAATAAGTATTCTCATACAACAGGATAAACAAAATTCCTTCTACAAACATTTTATTAGATTCTACTTGCACATTAAAGAAATATTAATACTGTAGCGATTAAGAAGTTTAGGAACTCCATGCTCTCATGAGCAATTCAAAAACATTTCGTATTTCAGAACAATTTTGAATTTTGAACATGGTTCTTGAACCTGTCGGACTTTTATATTATTAGTCATTGCATCATCTTAATTGTCCTATCATGGCATTGTCAAAAACGCAAAAAGTAGACTTAATTGAAGCATACTTCCTCAATCACGGTCTGGGTAGCGTTCCTGATACCACTTCAGCGCATTAGTTGGGCTTCGTCGGTTAATCACATTATACAAAATCACAATCACATTAGTACTTGTTTTTTTTTTGTTAGCGACTTTTAGCGATTTGAGAGTTCAGAGATATATTGACCCTTTGGTAGCAGTCTGCCTTCTCTGCGGTCACGATATTAGCGTGTTGTCGTTGACGATAAACTGATGGCGTATACAGCTCACCGGTTGGAATTTACTTGTCAATGTCAAAAATGGGCATGACAGCTGGAATGACTATTTTCTGCGCTGACTGTCACCTGTCACTCTGATTTTTACCTTGCCCGGTGTGGATAAACGATCAAAAATCATCAATTTTCATAATCTAAAGAAAAATGGAATCCCAGTGAAATTTTTTAATAATCTTGTGTGCGACGTCAGTGCGAATCGCTCTGACCTCTGTGGACTGTGGAACCTCTCACCTGCGGCTGGATGAATGTGGATCTGTCTCCGTGAATGTAGCGAGCATCTTTATACGAGCGTGCATGCTGCTAGAGAAACAAATAAACTTCACCTTTTCTGCAATAATCCGCCTCCGATCTCAGAAGTAACGACCGATTGTTTGATCAGGTGAGTTGGCAGTCATCTCTGTGTTAAACGGTTGATTTTGTTCTCTGGATTCTGATATCATTGATTAATAATTTCATGGTCCTAACCAATATAATATAATCTGGTGCGCAAGCACACTAATTAAATGGCTATTTACACGTCATTCCACTATACATGGTTTAAATTAAGTAATTTAATGATATATCTTATTATAATATATACCTTATTTAATTTTAAGCAGATATTATATATTTTTTACCAGTTCTTATAATTTTATAAAAATACGACGTGAAAAATACCGTCAATGGAAACAAGCGCTCGTGAGAACTTAAAAAACTCATAATATTCATATTGCCGCTTCGCCCGCGGCGTCTTCGCGAAATTATAACAAAATAAAAACAAAACCGACCACGATTTATAATGTAAAAAGTGCAAAACTCACCATCATTACAAGACCTTTGATTACTGCTAACATTAACTCAATAAAGGGTCATCATAAAGTGGTGTTTTTTGAAAAACAATGGTCGAGTCGCGGACAGTCTCGGTGAATATATTTGTTCGTTTGTCATTAAGATACGTGGACGGACAAATCGTAAACAAGATATGTAAATGATACAAGCAGTAATGATTATTGCATTATTGTTTTTGTGGGCCCTTGGTCCACTTTGTATGATATTTTCTATGAATGACTTATAGATAGATTTGAAATAAAAAATACCTACTAATTGAACAATCGAAGCGAGATCTCCAAATCAACTTGGGCAAAACGGCGTTGTATGTGTGTATGTTTGTTTGTCCGAGGATAACTTTCGAAGCGTTGATCCCATCATCGTGAAATTTTATACGTAGGTAGAAAGTGATAGCATAATTTTGGTGTGACTAAATGAGCTAGTTGGGGGGTTGTTGAGAGGAGTAAAAAAATTAAAATGAGACTATTAGATCAAATGGGACGTCAAATGAAAATTAGTAAATATCGACTCCGTTTTTATTTTTAGTAAAGTTTTTGTAGTTTTTGAGTTATTAGCCATAACAAAAACTAAACTTTGTCAAATTCACAGGGTACACCAGTAACCCTACAAAGCTGAAATTTAGTATGCGCGTAGCTTTAGTTATAAAAATATAGGGAAAAGTCTGAAATCCAGAATAACTGCAATTTCTACCCCAAAAAAGAGTAACCAGTAATATGAATACACATTGCTTGTAATTTGAATGAAACTGTATAGGTCAATTGTGTTGGTTATTCAATTCGTGGCACTAATTTGATAGTCAAAGATTACAAATAATATATTTTATTTTTATGGGAGACTCGCGAGATCTCAGTTCGGGGCGAACCACTAGTATTATATACCTAGTCAGGTCATAAATTCTGTCACATGTTTAATATAAAATAATTGAAACAAGTTTATTCATTATGTAACCATTTATATACCAAAATAATCTTAACAAAACATAAATTCTTATGACACTAAAGTTTATTCAAAATGACCTCCGTGATTTTGAACACAGGCCTTCAACCTGCGCGGCCAGTCGTATATCGCAGCACGAACGAGGTCCATGTCAATATCGGCGGCTGCCTTAATCAAGGATGTCTTGAGTGACTCCAAATTGGGATGAGGCTTTGAGCACGCCTTTTCCTACAAGTGTTGCCATATCTTGTAATCTAACGGATTCAAATCTGGACTGGAGGAAGGCCAGTCTTCGTGCCGGATGAAGTCGATTTCACGCGCCGCCAGCCAGTTTTGTGTGCTCTTCGCTCTATGAGCTGGCGCCGAATCTTTTTGGAATACCCAGTGCCTGTTTTTGAACATGGTATGAGAAACAGGTTCCACAAGGTTCGTCAGGACTGTATTTTGATACACAACTGCATTCGTTTTTACACCTTTCTCACAAAAATGTACCTCTGTTAAGCCCCAATAAGAAACTCCCAACCATACCATGAGTGAGGATGGAAAATGACCTCGTTGGACACGCGGAATACGGTTGCTCGCTTCTACCTTATCATTTTGTTTGTTGTAGCTCTCTTCTACGGTAAAAATTTTTTCATCCGAAAAAAGAATTTCCCGATATTTTTTTCCCGCGTACCGCTTCAACAAAGCGCGGCATCTCTTCAGTCTCAGGTCCATTAGACGAGCATTTAAACGATGTCCTGTTTTTCTTCGATATGCCCGAAGCTCTAAGTCTTCATTTAACACCCTTTTCACCGTGGTTCTGCTTAACCCCATCTAAAGGGTTAACAGTTTCTGCTTACGTTTGGGATTTCTTTGAATTCGCGCCTTCACAGCTTTTATCACTGCTGGAGTCCTAACAGACCGAGGGCGACCACTTCTCGACCTGTCATCTACACTAGAGTCTTCATTGTATCGTTTGATGGTGCGATAAACGGTTATATTCAAATTTTTCACTATGTCAAAAATTTGAATTGTCGCGTAACCGCAACGATGCAACGCAATAACTGCAACACGGTCTTCTTTAAGCGTCCACTCCATATTTAAAAATTAGTAAAATTCTAAAAAGTATACATTTTTATTTTCATGAACAATTCGAAATTCGAATTCTATAAACTTTTTTGTGGCCAGCATTCTAAAAGAAAAGTTTTTACTGTGTGACAATACTTATGACCTGACAAGGTATATCGCGTATTATATTTACCTATTTATTTGTCATCCCGACGTTTCAACTCTGTTTTTTTACCATTCTTTTAGTCGTGGTCAAAGTAGAACTAAATCTTCTTCTATTATAAAGGAGGTAGCGGGTTCGACTCCCGCCGCGGAGCAAATGTATGAATGATCTACATACATTTGTTCAGTGTCTGGGTGTTTTTTTTATATATTTTAAGTAAGAGTTTACAAAAAAAAAGTATATAAGTATTCTATCAGATATCTGGTTCCCATAGTACAAGCTCTGCTTAGTTTGGGGCTAGATAGCGCTGTGTGAAATGTCCAGCAATATTTATCCAGCAATATTATCTTTCCATTATACCCATCTTGGTATAAAAGCTGAGAAGTCAGATCCAGATGTTAAGGTGTGTACTAGCCGCGAGCGAGGGCGGGCGACTCCCAGCTAACCACTAGCGGTAGCGAATAACGCCTCGCCCCAGAGGCACTGTGCTTATCGAGTACAGATTAGAGGCTCGATGAAATAGAAGCGTTTTTTTAGAATGTTTTCGGTACTTTGTACACGGTGGCATCCGACAGCAAAGAGAAATGTTTTGAATATAATTTATGGCCTGCTTTTTGTTTTTATATTATGGTAAGGTGACAGAAGTACAAAAGTCCCAACTCAAGATTTGCCAGAGAGCGATATAGAAGCATCCTTGGAGTGAAACGAATCGATCGAGTCAAAAATACCGACCTACAAGCCAAAACCGGCATAGCCGATGTAGGCATTAAGACCGCCGCCCGCTTAAAATGGGATTGGGCAGGCCATGTGGTTCGAATGCATCCAGAACGATGGGCGAATGGACCAGTGGATGCCGAATGGACTACGCAGCCAGAAAAAGATGGAGAGACGACCTGAATGCATTCAAACCAGATTTCAATTTCAATTCAGATTTGGATGTGGATCGTGATGGATGGAAGGGAGATGGGGGAGACCTTTGCCCAGCAGTGGGACAATACAGGTTAGTAATACAAAAAAAGTGGCCCTCCGGGAGTGCCGTCACATGTGAAAACTTGAATAAAAGCAGACTACACTACAGATACTTATATAAAGAAGGGCCCGTATCCATAAAGAATATAATACCTGCCAGTAACCGTCACTGTCAGTGGTCAGTAACAGGTGTCGGTAACAGTGTCGCGAGTTCAATGGTTTTTTCCATCTCAAAAAATGTTAAACCCGCCTAAAGAAGTTTTTATTTTAAAAAAATAAGTATGTATGTGTTTTGACTAATATTCTATGTACCGTCTATGCATTCCTGCGTGTGTTGATTTCTTGTCCTAATGTGCCATTACAAGTAAAAACGTTTTCTCAATTTCAATTGATCGCAAATAATGTTTATTAAATAATAGAACAATACCAAAACCTTAATGTGGGTTCTAGAATGTTCTTGTTCTTAACGCATAACAAACTTTATGTTGTAGCTTTGTCTATACTGAAAAAAATGATTTAAGCTTTCAGCTTTACGAGAACCATCTCTATAAGTTAGTGTATTATTGCAAGATAGGTATAGCTATATTACCTAAGATAAGATAACTCTTTATTGTACTCCAAAGTAAAATACAGAACATATTCTTACAAATAGATTTAGTACAATATGCGGTCTTATCGCTAAAAGCGATTTCTTCCAGACAACCTTTGTATGGACAGGATTATAATGTATCACATGACGGCGGTGCATCTATATAAAACTAAAAACATACCCACATACTATAAACCTATAATACTAGTATTTAACACAAATTTTAATTTTAATACAATAAGCAACTATAAAAATGGTTATGATGAATTAACAAGCAGTTACAACTTCAACACAGGGACAGATAATAGGTGTGCACTTTTGTTTTAAAATTACTAATAGACTTGGATGTTCTTATAGAGGGGCGAAGCGTTCCACAATCGTACGGCAGTTACAGTGAAGGGTCGACCATAAAACTCTGTCGTATGGACAGGAGTTATAAGTTGGAGGGAATCTGAAGAACACAAATTGCAATCATTAGCCTGGTGGAGAAACTCAAAACGCTCCTTAAGATAGATGGGAGAAGAAGGGTTAAAAAGGATGTTTTACAAAAGAGACAATATGTGTGCATTCCGGCGAAGACGGATAAGGAGCCACTTGAGCTTTGCCCGAAAATCAGAGATATGGTCATACTTGCGCAAGCCAAATATGAACCCAATAAAGAGGTTTTGAAGGCACTCAAGTTTGCTAAGATTGCTTCATGATCATATCAGCCATAGGACTTCCCACTACTGAACATAGACCTCTCCCATAGAGCCGACCTACGCTGCGCTTTCCAGTCTTCTTCTTCTTTCGTGTCAATGGCTGTTTGACTTCTAAATTTTATCAGCCCAATAGAAAACATCCACACCCCTCTCTGTTGCCTGTTACAAGTCATTCCGTGTGCCACCTGCACACGGAATGACTTGCAACAGGCAATGTTGGGCATAGAGGGCATGAGAGCAGGTGGGCCATTGTTTGTATAGTGGCCCCGCAGTGGCACTAGCTCCGGAATGGGTCGATGTAGCCCCACTTGGCTAGATTACCTCGGCAGCGGCCAACTTGAGTGCGCAACCGGTTTAAGGACTTCCAAATTGGCCAATGCAGCTTGTAGCCAGAAGGAAGATGCTCCGCTGGTGGAATTTAATCAGGAGGGGTAGTGTGATAGGAGGACCATAATTCAAGTCTCGCTACTGCCGGGCTTTTGTCCTTGGCGCTTTCCAGTGCGTGGTTCAACGGCCCCAACGGCCGTCAGTTCACTGCTACTTCTGCTTCCTAATCCTCTGAGCAATGACACTTTGGTTTGTCTAAGAATCTTCTCGTTTCTAAAAATCTATCAAATAATAATGGTTTGTACAAAAAGTTCACAAATGCAGTGTATTAATCATCAAGGAATATAATAACCCCGCCTGAAGCGCAGGCGTGCTGGCTACTCGATAACAACCTCTCTGTAAGCCTGGAGGCACTGCGACCACACCCTATACGGAATATTACGGAAGGCTTAATTTTCCAGGGAAATTATTGTTCGTCAAACTAACTTATTTTTTTGCGAGCAAAAGAACTATTGGATAATGTATGAGTTTTATTTTTCTATATTTATCAACAAAATCCACAGCTCTTAAAAATAATAGTTTAGAATGTTTATGTGTCTATCCTACCGCCAAAACGGATTTACAATTTATAGAACCATGAGTTACCAAGAGCTTCTTAGTTTGGGGATAGATAGCGCTGCATGAAATGTCCAGCATTATTTATTTATTATTATTTTTAGTTACTTTATCACACTAATATTATAAATGCGAAAGTTTGGATATGTTTGTTACTCAATCACGTCATAACGGTTAAACCGATTTCGATGAAATTTGGTATATACATAGACAATTAGTAAATAGCCTGGATATAGGCTTCTTAATATTGACATAACACGGAAGCTAGTGATTATTAACTTAAAAAAATCTGGTTCTCAAACTTTCGTGATTCCTCTAAAAAGGTTCACTAGTTGAATGCCCGCGACTTCATCCGCCAATTTTCTGAATCTCGACGACAGCGCCACATACCGTGTCCAATTGCAGTTAAAAATCTAAAAGATAATGATTGTTATTAAACTGGTATTTATCGCAAACTTTATAGCAATACCAAAATACCTGTAACCAGTTTAATATCATCACCAAGACGGGTGTTTTGGTGATGATGTCAGGAACACCTCCCCCCAGGTCATGATCTGCCTTGGCCAGTCTGGAAGTCAATGAACAGATTCCGGACCCAAATTAGCTGCTGCAGACAAAGCCTGTGTAAACGGGGTATAAGAGACTCCTCCCGGACTGAATGTGACTACGTAACACCCATTTAGTCCCTGTCTCATCTGCTCTCCTGTCTCTTGTGCCCTACCACTTGCACAAGGAATGACCTCAACAAAGTCACGCTCAGAACTATAGAAGTGGCAAAGTACTACTCAAAAATAGTTTAGCTTACCATTGACACGAAAGAAGAAGAACACCAAGACAATATCCTGATGTGAATTCCGCCAGATTCAATACGCGCATTAAGTTTCGATGGTTGTCCCCCAGTTTGGATGGACCTAACCACCTGATAGATGTGACGTCAGGTACAACCAAAGGTATTGCATTGTGTGTAGGCCGGTCGAACGCTGTCGGGTCAACCATTTCATTGTTATTACTGGTTGGTTGGGTCCAGATAACTAGGTCGTCTGTTAATGTTTAGTAGCATATGTCTTTCCCCAGGATATATTATATCTCCTTGCCAAATTTCATTACGATCCGTTCAGCCGTTTAGTTATGAAAAGGTAACAAACAAACAGTTACTTGTACAGCAGGAATTATAGGATATTAAAATATCGGAAGCATTCACGCAAAAAATAAATCATTTTCTATGCCGCTAATGATGGCAATCGAAAATATTGAAAATTCTACCGGTGACGTACAATGGCAGCCCGCGTCATATTCATGTCAAGGCGGTACGAAGTTTGGCGGTTCAGCTAGTTTTATATAAAAAGTAGATTTGATAGATATTTTTATAGTACAGTCATTTGGTAGTTTTACCTGGAAAGTTTTCCAGGAGTTTAGAAAATTGGTAAATTTATAGATTTTGACGTGCTCTTTCCGAATGTCGACTTTGTCACCTCCTTTCCGACTTATTTTACGATAAAAACAGGTATATACAAAACAGATTTTTAAAAACAGGTACCTACAATTTATATATCGACCTTTTTTTCATAAAGTCAATAGTTTTGTCGTACGAGCGCCGCAAAGTATACTCCAACGCGCGTTTTGGTCGTTCCTCATTATTCATCCAACCTTTTTTTAACGCCATTTGTTTTTAACTGATTATTGTGAATTATTAAATTAATTTAATTCTCAACTACACTGACTGTTACATTATTATACTATAATATAGGTGATTAAATAGGTATTAAATAGGGTATTAGGTGATTAAAATTACCTACATGCATTATCCTTTAATTGATACGTAAAGTAATCTTGAATACTAAACTGATTCTATAATGTGAAGTCATTTGCAGTGCGGGATCAATCTTTCTTGGAAACACATGAATTTATGATAACCTGTTTCATCTATATAGGTTATCTGGAGTAGTTGAGCTATCTATAGGTGAATAGGTGGGCGATATTTTTATATTTTTTTATGTTATTTATATATATCCTTAGTATATTTAATTTATTAAGTTGTATTTAGTTCTATACTGTTTAATTAGTAGGACGATATCCGTGGTCCACACAAAGAGGCTCTAACAGAAGACCAGCGCTGGGTAGCCAGTGCAACCCAGCGCATGCTGAGTTGGAGACTTTTTGTGACACATGCAGTGAGTACAATGAGACACACACACTGCAATATTTTGCATTTATATTTAATATTAATCTTTTAGCTATTGTTCCTTTGTTCTTTTTGTTACGTCTCCTGTGTGTGTTTGCTCTGTTGTACTATCCGACCTCCGTGGCGCAGTGGGCTGAGACGCAGGAGGTAGTGGGTTCGATTCCCGCCGCGGAACAAATGTTTGCATGATCTACGATATTTTTGTTCCGGGTCTGGTTGTTTTTCTATATATTATAAGTAGGTATGTATTTACAAAGAAAAAGTATATAAGTATTATATTAGTTATCTGGTCCCCATAGTACAAGCTCTGCTTAGTTTGGGGCTAGATAGCGCTTTGTGAAATGTCCAGCAATATTTATTTATTTATTTACTATTGGTGTTGTTCACAAATAAATGTTTTTTGATTTGATTTGATATAGATCGATGGCAACGGGTTTTAGATGATTCAACTGTTTCGTTTGTATTTTATAAAGAGATATAACGTGGATATAACATCTTTATCTCAGTAATCTCTAATATATAAAATTCTCGTGTCACAGTGTTTGTAACAAAACTCCTCTGATACGGCTTGACCGGTTCCTATAAATTTTTTTAAGTATCTTCTTTACGCACGCTTGACTTGGAGAGTAAGCTAGTGAATGCGTCACGAAAAGTGCGAAGTAGTTGAGAGGGAGATATAAGTTAGTGAAGATAGAGAGAGAGAGTTACGTTTCGTATATTACTGTAGGGGCAAGAGAGAGGTGCAAGCACACATTTTCTTTCTCTCTTTCTCTCATAGCCAGTTGATTTGTCGCATATCTCCTATCCCAAATATATACATACATACAGGTGGAGCGAAAGAAGTTTAACTTCAGTCGTGTGGTCTAAAGCACACTCGTTTTTTTTGTGTATATTCGTTAGGTATAAGAATAGGTCGTAAAGTATTTTTCACCCTCCTTCCCCACCCCCCATTTTTCAATCGCGATTGTTAGTATTTTTGTATGAACAATATCCATTTAATTTAACCGTCGTTTACTGACGTGAAGTCATTTACATGAAGTGTCGCGTCACTTTGACATTTCATTCTGCATTTGATTACTTTGATAATTTATAAGGCAGAACAACGTTTGCAGGGTCAGCTAGTAATGTATAATGGTAAATTTATTTATAGTTAAAAAATCTAAAAGAAAATAAACACTTGTAATTTATTTCCTAGCCACCAGATTTGCAATATCTGTTCTATTTTTTATTCAACCAAAGCCAATCGCTTCATTTTTAATTATACGTCCGACTTTCTACCTTTAAAAGTAAATAAGTAGCATGGCTACTTAAAAGAACCCGTGTACGTTGATATTCTTTTTTATATGTTCCTTTATGTTTTTTTACAGACCTGAGCTATGGGCGGGGCCTATAGAAATAATGCTTAGTCATCGACTTTCGAGCTTTTAATACGCTGTGATACATAAAAATTAATCAAAGTTCAATCTACTGCTTCTATGGAGCTTTTTTTAAAGGCATTAAATGTGAGTTGGTCGATGACTTCTGTTTTTATTAAGAATTATGAAGTTCAATTTTATTATTTTAGTTCAATTTAATTTATTTATTTCAGCATTATTATTACAATTTACAGCTATATAAAAATTAAACACAGAAACAAATTAAATGAAATTTATATATGAATAAAATTTTGATAATATTTTTTCTGGTTTAGGCAAGCTTTTTGCTTGAGAAAAATTGCTTCTAGAGTTGCATTTCGAAATTGTCTTAGAAACTTTTCGTTTATAAGGTTCCGTACTCGAACAAACCTTTAACGTGTCGTACAGTCCGTCGGTCTGTTTGGCCAGTTACAGTCGTTATCTTCGTAGACTTTTACTGCTGTAAAGCCAAAATTCGGCAAAACGAAACCTTTTAGTGACCTAATAAGTTATGAAATAAAACCCTGACAAAAAATGTTTTTAGCGAACCTCCGAATGTTTTGGAAATTTGGTGTTTTTTTTTTAAATAGTTCTTTTAAAATAGTATAGACTAGAAAACGCTTTATTGAATACCACACTTAAATTAACAAATCATATAACTAAATACGCAATAGTACAATTGGCGGTCTTATCGCTAAAAGCGATCTCTTCCAGACAACCTTTGGATGGACTAAATACTAAAATACTATGAGGTTTAATCAACACACAGGGTACACCACCAGTGACCCAACAGTGCTGAAATTTGATAAATGTGTAGCTTAAGTGACAAAAATATAGGCAAAAGTCTGAAATCCAGAATAACTGCAATTTCTACCCCAAAAAAAAACCACATTACATGAACTCCCATTACCTGTAATTTGAATGACACTGTAGCCCAAGAAATTTGGTTTTTTTTGTGGCAATATTTTGATAGTCAAAGATTACAAATAATATCTTTTTGTTTTAATCGGTGACTCGCGAGACCTCAGTTCGGGACGAACCACTAGTAAGTATGTATTTACAAAAAAAAATTATATAAGTACCTATCAGTTATTTGGTTCCCATTGTACAAGCTCCGCTTATTTTAGGGCTAGATAGCGCTGTGTGAAATGTCTAGTAATATTTAAATTTATTTATATATAGGTATACAATTTACAGCCGCGCATCAAAATTTTTTTAGGAATATTCATGATCTAACTTGGAGATATATAAAAATTACTTCGTAGTGGTTCTACGAGATTAAAACCAAAATTCCTACAAAAGATTTAAACGCGCTTAATCATGCAAAGAAGCTACGAGCTTCTCAATCTTAATTTTCAGACTAATCTCTTGCATCGTGCTTGCATCTTATTGTTCTCTCCTGGACACTCAATTTTAACTGAAAGGGCTTTGTGACTAACATAACTAAGTTTCTACGACCTTTTAGCAATGTGAGGGCCTTGAAGCATTATTTCTTATTATGTTATAGGTATCGGCCAATCGGCCTATACCCAAGCCAAATAAATTAATGTCAAGAATGACTGACTGTCAAAGTCAGAAATGGCGGGGGAGTTGCTTTCTTTTCGGTGTACACACGGCTACACATCAAGCTGTACATATCCAGCATAAGCTGACCTCTCATTCTACGAAAAGCCTACACAATGCGAGGTCATTGATGTGTAGCCGTGTGTACCTACAAGGGGGTTGGTTTTTAGAGAAATAAATGAGAAAATTCCACAGGTATTTAAAAATACGGTAGTATTCACAAAAGCTAACTCTACCTACATTTTGATTGTAATAGGTATTTGCTTAAACTGGTTATTATGTGTTATAAGTTTATTAAACTTTATTGAACTCTTGTGTATTTTGAAGTAAAATGTTGATCTGTACCTACACGTGTAAAATATATGTAACCGAACGTATAAACATCGCTGACGATAAGGCTCATACGAACATGAGAAAGTAGGTATACCCATACCTCATATTTCCTCGGCAGGAAGCAACGCCTCCTGTAATTATAGAGCAGGAGCCCGACGCCCACTTCTGCTGCTAACGGCATGATGACTCCTGCGATAGCGCTTGAAAAATAACCTTAATTCTGTGGTTTCGTGTTGTACATACTCGTAAATATGGTCATGAAGGACGCTGGAGATTGCGTGATATATTTTCTTAAAATATTATGTTTTTTCTTTATAAAGTACCTTGCAATACTGTAACTACTTCAATTCTTGATTATTATTGCTTCAAGAGAAATGTAGAGTGTTTTACTGGGTAGCGAACGCATCGACAATACCCCGGGTATTGTCAGTGTCAATAGACAATGGTGACCGCTTACCATCAAGTGGGCCGTAAGCCTGTTTCCCACTAAAAACATAAAAAAAAGTTTTTGTGAGGGGTTGAATTTTTTTATATTGAGGCTGGCATAATATCAATAATAATTCCGGTTAAGTGTTCGCGAAAGGAAATTCTTCTAAAACCTCACGGTGCGTGACCACACATCGTCTCCAAGGATGTCGATGGCAAATGGTGCGATGAAGGGAGCTGCAGGCACCATATCGAACCCTACCTCTGAACACAACCCATCATATAAGCGGTAGAACACAAACAGAGAAGGAAAGATATAAATAGATTATGACCTGTTTGAGACACTTAATTTTTACTGACAAATCAGGTTTGACTCAGCACTAAAATGACAACTGTCAGTCTCTGTCCTTATGACACGAAAAAGCCGGCAATAACTTTAGAACTATGAAGCATATAGTATAGTTTGCGCCAACGCAATTGTTCCCATCATCCTGAGGACGGTAGCTGAGACATCTCCGTTCTGGAAGTGCCTGGAAGTGCGAAGCGTGATCAACGAAGGAAATTATTTCCTCAGTTATACATCCTTGGCACAAATGTTGGCGTCTATTTATCACCCCGTCTTTATTTTAAATTGTTTTGTATGTGTTATGAGTCTGTTGTCTCAATTAATAGTTACAATAATAAAAATAATGCCGGACATTTCACACAGCGCTGTCTAGCCCCAAACTAAGCAAAGCTTTTACTACGGGAACTAGATAACTGATAGAACACTTATATACTTACATTTTTTTTGTAAATACATACTTATGGTATACAGAAAAACACCCAGACCAACATATATTTTGCAAACATTCGTTCCGCGGTGGGAATTGAGCCCGCAACCTCCTGCGTCTCAGCCGGCTAGATGCATGAATGAACAGAATGAGGCTAATTCATTATATAATTTTGTTTGATTTCAGGTATGCTTCTTATGTTTGCATACAAGATTCGGAATAAACGGCCCGTGGGATCCGAAATGCAAGTTGTGCAAAATGACTCTTTGTCAAAAGTGTTGTTCAAAGGTGAGTCTACTTCTATTCAACAATACATATCTGTAGACCATACAAACATTTGTCTCACAACAACAACACATAACTTTGTATCACAAATGCGAAAAAATTAAAAGTTTTTTTCATAACAGTTTGTTACTAAAAAGAAAATTTGCATTCCCGGTATGGCCTGTACCATTTTAAATAGAATTGAGGATTATTACTGATTTAAACGGATATTTATCGAAGAACGAGGTTCAAGACTGGGTCCTAGCCTCCGCCATATATCTCCTATAAGCCTTAAAGTTCAGTCGACTTTTCTGTTATTTGGCAGCAAAATTTCTTCAAAAGTCAACTGTCTACAAGCGCCTACAAAGAAGAATAAGGTGGTACTGGACTGAGTTGGTTAAGACTTCTTAAACGGTTATATTAAAACCTTTTTACACTAGTGGTTCGCCCCGAACTAAGATCTCGCGAGTCTCCCATAATAACAAAAATATTATTATTCGTAATCTTTCACTATCAAAATAGTGCCACGAAATAAATAACCAATTTACTTGACCTACAGTTTCATTCAAATTACAGGTAACGGGAAGTCATGTCAATTGCTCTTTATTTTTTTGGGATACAAAATCCAATTTTTCTGGAGATCAGACTTTTGCCTATATTTGTGTCACCAAAACTACACGAATACTAAATTTCAGCATTATGGGGTCACTGGTGTACCCTGTGAATTTTATATGTTTGGTTTTTTTTATGGCTAATAACTCAAAAACTACAAGGAATAAACTAAAAATAAAAACAGAGTTGAAATGTACCAATAAAGACCTTAATTTGACGTCCTGTTTGACCCAATAGCCTCATTTTTATTTTTTTATCCCTCTTGATCACTCAATATTTCAACAACCATATTTAGCTCATGTAGTCACACCAAAATTGTGCCATCACAAATTACCTATATACCAAATTTAAGTATCCAATTAAAATTATTCTCGGACAAACAAACATACATACATACAACGCTGATTTGCCCAAATTGTCTTAGAGATCTCGCTTCGCTCGATCAATTATAAGAAACATTTTATTTTGCTACTCAGCTCAATTTCTATAATCCCTAGTAGCTAAGCTTCGAAGCCAATTTATCGGCTAGATTGTACCGTGATAACCTCACAGATAAGTAAAACCTCCGTCTATAGACGTTGGGAGCAAGGAGCTGGCTTGTGCCTCACCCTATAATTACTGCTGCTGCCCGCACCGCCTCTCACGATTGCATGGACGATCGTTTTTTTACTTGCTACAACCTATGTGAAACATGTTTTATGGTTTTCGTTTGAAAAAATTGTAAATATGATGTTTGTTAGCACTGTTACGAGTATACACGTCTTTAGCAACCATACAATAATGTTATGGTTACCCTTTATTCAAATTAAAAAAACTGCATATTTAAATTCAATTTTAAAACATGAGAAGAATCATACTGACTAATTGATATATCTAAAATGTGGCAAAATCATGATACTATAATGAACTGAAATAAATCTGCTATTTCACAATGATTGCATTACGTTGCGATATCATCTGTAATTGTGTTTAGCGCAGAATCTAGACACTCGGTAGCGTGTCAAGCCATGTTCAAGCCAACAGAACTGGCGAGCAGCAGCGTGTGTAATATCACACGAACCATTTGGAGTAACTTTTGACCACCTCATAACACAAAAACTATTTCACACAAACATGTCAAGTTTCGCTCATAATATTGAGACTTGCGAGATACATACGTGCACCAAATTTCATAAACACACTTCAAATCAAATCATTTATTTGCATCAAATAAGGTTTTAAACAAAGTTCTTAAATTATTATAGATCCAACTTATTTCTACCACAGAGGCATGCAAATTATTAAAACATAAATAAAATAAATTATTACAAATTACAAAATAAGATCTAATAAAACTAAGCCAGGAACACAAACAAGCCAAAATAAAATAAATGTCAAATAAAATCAATTGATCAAATTCAGATGTCAGGCAATATTAATTATACATTACTTCAAACGATTAGTTAGATATTAACGTCCAAAAATCGTCATTTTTATCACTGACTGACTGACTGACTGACCTATAGATAGATCAAAACTCTAACCCAGTTTCAGATGACCTAAAAAATTCAAATTTGGCATCCAGATAGGTCGTTGGGTGAATACAAAGGAATAAATCAAAAACTAGTAAATTTTTATCATTTTGTTATAATTTTTCAATTAATTGATTCTATTTTTGACGATTTTCCGTGGTGCAATGGGCGAATAGCCGGTTGAGACACAGGAGGTAGCGGGTTCGATTCCCGTCGCGGAACAAATGTTTGCATGATCTACAGATATTTGTTCCGGGTCTGGTTGTTTCTCTATATATTATATTATGTATTTACAAAAAAAAAGTATATAAGTATTCTATCAGTTATCTGGGTCCCATAATACAAGCTCTGCTTAGTTTGGGGCTAGATAGCGCTGTGTGAAATGTCCAGAAATATTTATATTTATTATTTATTTATTAGGAACACTTACTTCTAGTATCTGTGATATAATAATTAGCAATCAAAATTGATTGCTGTTAGAAAATAACACAATAAAGACAATTGTACCCGTAAACGTAGGAAAATATAGCGTCTCAACAAACACCATTTGGTATTAATTTTATTATGCATAAGTACCTACTAATAATTTCTGTACAAAAAGTAATGATATCCCATCAAAAACATAAATGTGAAATGAGAGCCGAGTTCGATGTATACCTACAACATATGCCTTGGTTGTTGACTTCAACGACAAATGAAGTGAGATCTAAATGGGTGCCAAGTTGTCACCGGTCAGTCCTGAAATTTATTTATATCAAAATAAAATATTTTTTAAGAACTAAAATATAATTACTTCTTATAAATTATACTAATATATTGAAGCCTAAGGTCTGACTTGGCTAGTTCTCATATACGAATTATATTATAGCCTTCACAAGTTCTAAAGCCGAAAATTTGGCTTGCTGGTAGAAACTAGCCATCGAACATCTTCCATGGCTGTTCTAGTACGACTTTAGGCTTCAATATATAATCCTAAGTTATAAGAAGAAATCATTTTTTTAAGTTGTTATAAAATATTTTATGTTATAAATAAATTTCAGGACAGACCATTGAACTTGGCTCCCATTGCATTTAGATCTCACTTCTTTTGTCGTTGGAGTCAACAACCAAGGCATATATTGAACTTGGCACTCATTTCACATTTATGCTTTTATGGGATCTATATAATTTCGTCGCGCCTTCAGCAAGACTTCATCGACACTAAATGAGGTAATAAAGTTTGTGAGTTTATTTATTTAATTTGAAATAACTAAGTAACAGTCCTAGAATAAAAGTCGTTTACTGCATATTGCTACCACATACTTCAAAATTCTTTAAAGAAGCCTTCAACGAAAACCTTCACACGACCCATAATTAAAAAGTACAAAAAGTTTCATGAATGAATATCTTCTGAGCCATGTTTATTAAAAGACGCGGGTTCGGTTCCCGGCAATGATTTATGAAGCTGGGGTGCTTTCTGACCGCCTCCATTCATTTGTTTTTTACTTTTTTTTATTTTTATCTTTGCTTCATTTTTAGATAGAGTTGATTAGTTTTAAGGGTCGATTCAATTTTATTTTGTTTGTGATTAGGATGTACCTTCGTTAGTGGAGTTGCTTTGACCTTGAAATATGTTATTATTTTCTGGTGATGTTGTAATAAAATTATAACATTGCAATAAATACCGCTTATGTAATAGTGAGATTTATTTCTCATTCGTTCTTTGGTACTTTAAACACCATGTGGAGGGGGTGTTGCCTAAAATTGCGACAGCAATCGGTTGCGAAATGTTAATTTGCACCTAGAAACCAGCAAAGGCACGGCATCAGATAAAACTATGGTACATTTGTATTTCGTGACCCATTGCTGTCGCAAATTTTAGGTAATAGTCCGGCCGGATTATTTAATGACTAGCTGATCAATACGCAGCTTCGCACGAGTAGTTTTTCAATAAAAATAATTACCCTCCTGCGCAGTTGGGTAAAAAGTAGCGTATGTCACCCGGAGATATTGAAGCTTCCCAACAGTGAAAGAATTTTTTAAATTGGTCCAGTAGTTTCGGAGCCTATTCCATAAGAATAATAATAAGCCATTTATTCCAAACTTTGTGTTTACATGTTTTTAGCAATTGTGAGTTCAGATTTAATTATAGGATGTCCCACAGTTCGGTGTGCCTCTTGGCATACTACACACCTCCTCTAACACTTTTCACTGGCTTCTATCTAGTGCTACCCTTGTCCAGTGTTGTCCAGCTGTAAGTTTTAGGTTGTCTTACCATCTTGTTTGTTGACGCCCTCTATTGCGTTTACCATCTCTGGGGTACCAATCAGTGACCCTTTTACACCATTTGTCCTGAGGATCTCGGATCATGTGACCTGTCCAACTCCACTTCAGTTGGTCTATTCGGGTAATTAAATCAACTACTTTAGTTTTTTCTCTTATTATGCAGCAGCAGCCTATTCAATACAAATAAACAAATGTTTCCTCTTTATTAGTATAAAGTACTAATATTAGTATAGATATTATAGAATATTTTGCCAATGAAAATATATAATTAAATTATTTTTACTAATTCATCCTTTATTAAATTGGTCTCAATATTGAGTCCAACAGTTCGCTCTAAGTTTTGATGGCCAGTTCCGAATATATTAATAAAAAATAATAAATGCTGCTTGACATTTCACACAGCGCCAGCAATAAGAATAAAATTATAAGAAAACTATAATTAAATTTTTTAAATGAAAGTATCGTATTGTGTGGACTGAGTGACCACATGATTTTTTTTACATGCTGCCATAGCGATGGGCAGAGTGTAGAGAGGTTTGGCTTACTTGCTAGGCGTTGTCCGAAGTTTGAAGAAACATTCGCACTTCGCATTCGCATTGAAGAAACATCCACTGTCGGTTTTAAGGGGAGTTTGAACCTTTTTTATTATGAAAACCGACAATAATGTCAATATGCAAATGTTTGTTCAAACATTGTTGTGCTTAATGTCTGCACGTTGGGCGGCAGGGGGGAAAGAGGTCACTTTTGCACTACCTACACTAATGTAACAGTGTGACAGCCCCTCTGCGACAAAGCAGCTCTTGTGAGGTAGCCACTCAGCCGCTCAGCCGGGACTAGAAAAAGAAAAAAAATGCTTACACTACACCTCGTCCAAAACTGATCCATTACATTGATTATCATCATTAAATCAACCATAATGACGTCAACTGCTGAACATAGGTTCCGGGTCTGGTTGTTTATCTATATA